>OX235268.1:39954206-41379610 GCA_944472135.2 Trichobilharzia regenti
TCAACAGTCAGCAAGGCGTATCCGCAACCTTGAAGGAACTCATACGTTGCTTCTGAGATTCAAACCCGCGTCACCCAGTATCACCCGCAGTCAGAGACGTTACCACTGAGATATTCGAACTCGCGATTGACCTCGTGTAAGACTGTATTGGATATTTCGATTGGACACTAGTAATTAGTGTGATGTGTCTAGTCCTTTCTCTGGTGCAGACTGAATTCTATCAGTCAGGTTTGTAATGTGGCCACCATTCTAGGCAGCTCGCCAATCAAAATATCCACTACAGTCCTACAGGAGGTCAATCGCGAGCCCGGATAGCTCAGCTGTAACGTCTCTGACTGCATTACTCACCGGGTGACGCGGGTTTGAATCTCAGAAGGGACACGAGTTCCTTCAAGGTTGCAGATACGCCTTGCTGTCTAGTGAGTGGACCAAACCTGGGTCCAAGGCTTCCTGCCGATTGCCTCCAACCATCTAATACCAACATTTCACAGTGCACCGTAATGGCAAGCCACCTAGAATAGTGGCCACATTGCAAGCTTGACTAATAGAATTCAGTCTGCACCAAAGAAAGGACTGGACACATCACACTAGTTACTAGTGTCCAATCAAAACAAGCATAGTTTTATTGAAAGTAAAGAAGCAGGTACTCAAAAAAGGCAATTATAAGACACCTCGTGGATTTGGGGAATACTGTACCGAGACTTCCAAATGTTTCGGAATATTCACTTTGCAAATTCACAATGATTTACTGAAGCAGTCGCAATCGAACGTTTTCAGTCAGAGTGATACATAAAAAAAGACAGTGTGGTCAGTCTGTCACTTCATTATCATTCCTTCGCATTCCTAGTGGAGCTTAAGTTTTTTGGGCTTGAGCTTTGAAGTTAACGTAATAATAGTGGTAGTTTTACGGGGTGGGGTTGGCAGCCTCACAGACGACATTCCCGGCTTTCTGCGCTTACAAACCACTAATTGAGGTAAAGGTGTACGCTGGCATAGAATCGAACTTCGAGCCACCTGCATGGTTGGCAAGTATTCTGTCAATTAACCAAAGATGGAAGCATGCAACTATTAACCTACTGGCTGGCTAGGAAATTATACACTGGTTTTCAGGAGAACCGAATACATGCAATCTTGAAGGAACTCATGTCCCTTCTGAGATTCGTTCCCGTGTCATCCAGTTTCGAAGTCGTATTAAAACAACAGAAGACAAGAGTCAGGTAACGGATCATTTATTTAAGAAATCAACAGATATTTATAGATTTTCATGTACATTATTATAGATTATTGTAAGCGAACAAGCACAGCCTTCTGACTGGCGGTTTCCCTTTGAACGTTAATCTTTCATCTCTTTGTGGCCGTTTCTTGAAGTTTAGATTATCTATCGGCAAACTGCATCCGATTACGGAAAGTCTGCTGTGGTTGGTTGTTTAATCAGTCTTTGTCAGTGTTCTTCTCTCACAACCAATATTGGGGACGTAAACACTGACGTAAATTACTGTCTACCAATTTGGCTAGCAGCCAGCTCTCACCACACTCGTCCACCTGTCAAAGACTTCCGACTGAAGTTGGTTCGGTCTTCCTGGTTCTAGGGGCTTTGTTCGTTTGTCTTGCTGTCTGGAATCTCGGCACTCGCTGATGTTCACTTGTTTCTCTTTGTTTGCACTGGCGATTGTGTCTGCGAAACCCCATCTCAACGTGATTATATGTGGCCCTTCCCACTTCGGAAACTGTTTGCCTAACACTGTTTTGCCTCACACTGTCATATGCTGCTTTCTCTTTACCTCCCAGCAGCGTCTCAAGTAGCAGCCCCATCGATGACAGATCTTAAACGCCACTCAGCTGCGCAGAGGCCTCGAAGTTCTGACCGAAGATCCATATCTCTCCATCAAAAACTGCAGGGCATAGGCTTTCCATTTGTTGGTAGGCATAGACATCAAATGTAACAACTGAAGACAAGGGCCAGGCAATAAATTTTGTTCAAAACGTCATCCAGTAAACACTAATGCTATTTCACTCACTGTGAGTGATACATCTTATAAACAAACCAATATAGAATTACTTACTACCACAGTGCCCAAGTTTTACACATACATATTAATTCTTCTAAAAAATTAGCGGCTGTCGAATTGCTAGCTGAGCTAGAAAACCCATAGATATTATTATATATATTGGCTTCACATTTTCTATTATTATGATACTAGTTGCATATTTGATCTTTTTAACAGCAACGTTCACTCTCTGTCTAGTTGTCAAGCTGCTATGATGCCCCAGATAGGGTAGTTTGATGTAAGCGTCTTTGTTAGGGACGAGTTGTAGACTGGGTCTTGGTGTTCCACTGACTGACACTGGGAAGTCGTGACCAGTAGGGTGCAACGGGTCGGGTGTGAGGACAAATACTCGCCGAAGACATTGGCTAGCGGTCGTGCTATGTCGTGAATTGGCAGAAGTTAGAATTCAAGGACCATTGGATCGGGTCCCAATGGCATAAAGGTATACGAGCTCGCCTCGTAACCAGAAGATCCTGGGTTTGAATCCCGGTGGGTGCGTACTGCTGAAGCGTCCCAAACTAGAACAACAGGAACGGCTGTCCAGTATTCCCTGCAGGTTTTCCAACGGTTCTCTAACTAATGTCAGCTCATGATGAAATCCTGAAACCAATCAAATCTCTGCAAACCAACAATTAAATACTTTATATCTCCTGAAGAACTTGTCTGGATAATTGTTATTAACCAGCGTTTGTGTCAACTTTCTTTCTTCAACATCATCAAGTGTGTCTTCAGTGCATAGTTGTTGAATTCTACTGAAGAAGCACCTTAGTAAGGCTCTTTTGTACTTAATATGTCCTTTCAACTTGAACGAAGTGGTCTAGTTTCTCACCTCTTACCTCTTTATTAATTTCATGTATATTCACTTCCATGACAAGTCCGTGTGTGATCAGATTGTTTGAAATGCGTTGCGCAAATACATTACACCACTGAGACAAATTACGTCTTCTTCTTATTGCTTTATCTGAATTCATAAAGGGAACTAACTGTTTTAAAGATTGACCATTAATCAAAATATTTTGAAAACATAATACAACACTGAACAACAATTCTAGAAAAGGAGTTGCGTAATAATACAAACTACTTAAAGAACTAATTATTATTTTTAAATGATCACGGAAAGACGAATGACGCAATTATATTACTTAAGAATTTAACTGCACGAAAATATCAAAACGCCTTAAGTTTAGGCGAAAAAGGAATACAAAACACCTCTGCTTAAATCACTGACTGAGCTGCTAGAATTTCCATCTGTTATGTTGCTGCTGCTAAGTGGTTAATAGTAGTTTTCCCCGTCGCCAAATTGTTATGTACTCGTCGCTAAATTATTGTTATGGACTGGTCGAGAAATTAATAGCCCTGACGCAAGAAGGCGGAAATCAGAAGACCACTAGGTTTGCGATGATACTTCTACTTTCCAAACACAAGGAGAATGCAAAAGTGGTATCAGACCAAAGTGGTAAGTGTAAGTAAGTCACAAGATTGTGAGAACGAAATATATATATATACATATATATGAAATGTTCCAGACAAAGTGTGTGAACAAATCATTAGACAGTCTTAACATGAATGGCTAATTATAATGAAGTATCGATCCATATATACATAGCGAAATATAGCAGACATGTCAACAACCACCATATATGGATATATGTCACCAAGCAACGGACTGTCAACAAACACTCATATTATATATAATATAAGGGGAATATACATTGTTAAAGGAGACAGGTTCATCAAAGTTAAATGGTCACAGACTAAGAGAGCAAACAGAATGAGAGACCAGCATACACACACACATAAATATATATAAATGGATACATATCACCATCTGTCAAAGAAATGCTGCTTAAAATCTTCGGAATTTCTTGTTGGTTTAATTGTGCAATTATATCAGATAACTAGTGCATGAACTGGCGCGAATATTTAAGTAGTTTCCCGCCTACTCTGAGGAATTCGTGAAGGAATTTAAGAGAAAGTGTACAGAATTGGTTTTTCCTCTTTATATGGCCAACAACACCACACGACAAATGCCGTGATGTGAGAAGAGGGTGTATTTTGGAAATAAATACGCTGAAAATTTCTCTACTATATGTTCACATATTGTCTGAAATAAAGCTTTATTGTTAAAAAAAATAATAATAAGGAAAGGAAAGTAAGTTGAATAAGTTTTCTATGTATGCAGTCACCTTTCTATCTCGCTCAACTTCATCGACTTTGAAAAGGCCTTCGATAGCACAGCGTCGATCGAGAGGTTATTTGGCAACTACTTCGCTACTACGGGGTGCCACCGACAATTATGATAGATGATAGATTTCATATGTGGTATATTTAATTTTCAAGTGTTGGTTTTGTAGGGATTTAGTTTGATTGTATGGAGGATTTAATCATGAGCTGACATCAGTTAGAGAAACACTGGAAAACCTGGGAGTACTGGACAGCTGTTTCGTCCTAGTTTGGGACTCTTCAACAGTACGCACCCACCGGGATTCGAACCCAGGACCTTCTGGTTACAAGGCGAGCTCGTAGACCATTGAGCCACTGGGACCCGATCCAATGGCTCTTGTATTCTAACTTCTTCCAATTCACGACATAGCGCGACCACTTCGCAATGTCTTCTTCGATGAGTTACTGCCTCATCTTCGACCCGCTGTATATATAATTTGCATATATATATATATATATGTATTTATCAAACTGCAAATAAATATACAATTATCAGGTCTCTTGTCCATTTTCGCAACAATATGATATTATTATCATCATTTCTACCGTTATTTATCGTCCCTTGAACATCCAGCGTATCCCATTTGGCTCGTTTGTTTCGTTGTTACATTCATATTTGAATTAAGCAAGAACAGGGGTGTGATTTGTACAAAATAAGATGATGGTACCATCATTGTTTATTTCGTTGGCCTCTCATCAGCTGCTTACAGCCGAAATAAATTATTAAGTTTATGTACAGAAAAAGTTTTAACTTAATTTGCAAATTTTCCACATTATTGCCGGTTGACAGGAGGTTGTGAAGTATGTGAACAGTGCTCAATAAATTACGCTTCAATAGGTTTTTTCACAGGGATTTGAAGTTTTAACAAACTAAATGTATGCAAGCATACAATGGTAAAGGAGTTACGTAATAAAGACAAGAGGTGCGTAAGACGACGAGTAACTGGTAAATTGGGTAACAATTTACTGGGCTCAACTCAAATCATAGAAAAATATTCATTCAGACATATATTAAAAACAACATAAAATAATTGAGCAAAGAATATCCTTGTCGATGATTTCCTCCCCCTCTAGCTCCACAAATTATGTTTATATACATAGAATATTCTAGATTAGTAGTCAATAACAATATTAGTGTTTTTTTTTAAATAATATCGATTTGTAAAGTATGATCAATGCAATTACTGTTCATTAAATATGCTTGAATTATAATAATAATAATAAAGATATAATAGTAAATAGAATATCAACTAAAATTAGGGAAATTCCACAAAAATTCAGGATAATTCAAACCTGGATGACCAAGGCAGTGATAATGACTGAACTAACTTTTCTTGGATGCATAAATTTGGCTTCTTATTATGGATCCCAACAGCCAGCCTCAGCAATATTTAGTAGTCGAACTCTTAAGGCGAAATTGAGATTCGTAGGTATGCGATAAATAAATCTGAAAGCATGGCTGACGTCAATCTTGTTTTGTGTATCCACAAGATGAGATAGAATAGCGCTCCGAATAGATTTTGTTTGTCTTTCGCTTATCCACGCAGGATGATGTTCGGAAATTCGACGAGAAACACGCCTAATTGTACGGCCTATATAACTGGCTAAGTGCACAGGAGTAGTTAAATTGGGCCTTTGAAGGAAGCTATTAATGAACTCGAATTCTATTGTCGGTACACGGATGATATATTTTTGACTAGGAAAAATGAGAAGGAAGCAAAGAGCATCCTGGATAAATTTAATGAGGTTCATCCTGCAATAAATTTTACTACTGAGAAAGAAAATGACTCTAGTATTTCATTTTTAGACACAATAAGAAGAAGTGTTTATGGAAAATCTACATCAATGAGCCAGTACACACATTTTCTCAGTTTTGTGCCCTTGAAATACAAACGCAGTCTGATAAAGTGCCTGGTTCACAGACCGAAAGCAATTTGCTCAGATGAATGTCTTGATGAGGAACTTAATAATATTAAACGGTTGCTAAGTGACAATGGTTATCCAGAAAAGTTTATTGATAAGAATAGGAATGTGAAACCAAAGCAGCCCAAGTTACCAACAGTTCCAAAATAGGCCTTATTCTTACAAATGCAGTTCCTTGGGGACAACATCAGCAGGATACTAACACAGCGACTTAGAAATGCGGTTAAAAGAGCATTCTCTGCTGCCGAATTACATTGTGTCTTCAAAACCACTCCTCTTTTGCGTTTTGAGGTTATGAGCAGTATGTGTTCGTTAATCAGTCAGTTATTATAACTATTCCATTTGGGTTCTAAATTGAATATAGGGGGCTTCACCAGCACACCTCAACTTTCTTCTGTTTTCTGTTGTTTTCTTGACTTGGCTATCTCCACGGCTGATCGGAATCTCTCATCTCCTCCCCTCATCTCACAATCTCATCCACGTCACCCTCTCACTGACGACCCACTCGTTGCTGCGCATTCGGATTCCACTCCAGTGATGGCCTGCAATGGTGAGCGATATCATTCAAAGGCCTCCTCGGTGTATGCCCAATCCATCTCCATTTTGTTCTACATATATTTTGAGCGACTGGTTCTTGATTGCTTTATTATAGAAAAGATTTTATTGTGATAAAGTCTCACACAGTGTAGTGTTATACAGTAGTATTAAGTGATGACGTTTCGAGCATAAATTATTGCCACTTATAATCATATCACGTTGCTCACACAACGCTTTCCTTCATTTATATAGACGTCTGTGTATAATTAACCAGATATTTAAATAAAAATCAATATGTGATTATGTACATTCAGAAATAATAATAATAATAATAATATGAGTGTTATTGATCAAATACAACCAGATGGGAAATAAGACGAGTGTTTTTACAGTCATCAGTAATAAGTAACTTGTTAGAATGTTATGATGTACGTGAATTCAAATAGAATTTTAAGATAATTTATAACCCTCCTCCTCTGATTTGCCTGACTGATGTTAATAATATCTTCCATACACATCTCTGGTATTTGTAATGAGTCATTTCTGTTGTATGTGTTGGGTGTAGACTCAATGAACGAGGATTCAGTAATCATTATCTCCCTATTCACCTACCAAATGATTCTTTAGATTAACCCAATTAAACAAAATAATATAATTTACAAAATACCCTGCAATGACTGTGAGTGAGGTCAACTACATAGGTCAGTCAAACTAGTAGATTGGGGGTAATCAGATTGGCGGAACACAAGAATTTGGCTAAGGGAAGAATGATTGACCCAGAGAAGATAAGTAATTTAGAAAAAAGCTCAGCACTACATTGCACTGCATGCATTAACACACAACCACCCAATAGGGTAGGTAGGAGAGGATTAAGATTCTAAGAAGTAATCTATGTAGGTGGAGAGAGGTGGTTGATTACTGAATCTTGGTTCATTGAGTCTACACCCAACACGTGCAACAGAAAGTTGTGTGAGTAGTGTCTTGATATGATTATGAGCGGCAATAGTTTGTGCTCAAAACGTGGTCGCATCAGTTAACATCATATACATAATTGAGTTATACTCTAACACCACACTGCCCAAGTTTTATACTTATATCAGTGGTGGTTCTTGATTGGTTTATTGCCAGCCAGCCAGGCAGAGTTTCTTGTCGCTCATTCTTCCTAGCAGGGATCCAGTGACGTGGGCAGCTGCTGATAAAAGTCTGTGACAAGCTGTTGGAAATTCGTTTTGTGACACGCCAAGTTCCTTACCCGTCAGTTATTGCATTTGAATTCAAGAAATCATAAATTTTAGCCTCATTTATTTCGTGACATAGTTTCACTAGATGGTTAATGGAGTGACACGACAGCAAGCATGATTGACTCTTAACCTGAAATTTCTACATTCAACCCCCTTGGTAGAGTAGTAGTCATTCGTGCGTAATGCTAAAACATTATCAACTAGGTGGAAATAACCTCCCACTGTCCACTGATATTTTACTCATTTTATGAGTGATATCGGTTTGTCGTCACGAAAACTATCGCGATATAATTTTTTTTTTAATTGTTGTATAGAATGGAATAATTAATGCGAAAAATTTAATTTTATAATTCAGAATGAGAAATTGCCGTTTAAGTTAGACAAAGCAAGCAATGTATGCTGAAAAATCTATCAATTACATTAACTTTTAGATATTGAAGTACCACTGAAAAAGGATCAGTCAATTAGTAGGATCGTCGCCTAAACAAGAGACATACTGTCGAGATTAGTCAGCCAGCCAGGTCTTCAAAATAATTAGGTAAACAGAATGAAGCTGGGTAAATTTGTCTTGCGCTTTTGAATGAAACCCTATTTGCGAAATAGTGCTGTGATTTCGTATAAAACTTGAGCACTGTGGTGGTAGAGCATAACTCCATTATGGATGAGATTTTATTTTGATAAATCAAACAGTATAGTGTTGTACAGTAATATTAACTGATGACCACGTTTCGAGCACAAAATGTTACTGCTCATAACCATATCAAGCCAATACTCACACAACATTTTTCCTTCATTTATATACATGTGGATCAATATGGCCCTAGAAGCAGTTAAAAAAGAACTAACTGTGGATCCTAAACTCAATCATAGGACAAAGCTTCCTACTGAAGAAATTATTTTAGGGATTCAGTTATGCCTCACATCTACTATCTTTAAATTCCAAGGCAAAATATATAGACATATAGAAGGTGTAGCAATGAGATCACCAATATGCCCTATCGTAGCAGACATATTTATCGACAGCTGGGAAAGTAATACTCTTAATACATTTAATCCTACTCCAAAAATATGGTAGAGATATGTGGATGACACTTTCACAGTGGTAAAAACAGAACATGCATTCTAATAGATAGTTAGACTTGAATTTGTCTTCCATTATAGATAAGATTTATAGATAAGATACTCTACCACAGTGCCCAAGTTTTATACTTATATTGAATTTGTCTTATTGGTTATCTGTTTGTGAAGTCAGGCTTGGTGACGTGTCTAACAAACCGAGCAATATCAACACTAAGTAGCACCAGAAAAGACCTAAATGATGAACTAAAACAGTCAGAAGAAGCTTTGGTGTTAAATAACTATCCTATAAAATTCATTAGGAAGATCAATAAAGGCCAAAAACAAAATAAAAATAATTGTGAAACTAGTAGTGATAACACAAATAAGAAAGAATATAAGTCATCTACTGTTATACCATACAAAGAGGGGACATCTTAGACCCTACATAGGATTCTGAATAAAACGGGAATTAGAGTGGTATTCAAACCTACAAACTCACTCAGTTTGGACAAGCTCTGTAGGTTGAAGGACCCTATTAACCCAATTAAACAAAATAATATAATTTACAAAATAACTTGCAATGACTGTGAATTAAGTCAACTACATAGGTCAAACTAGTAGATCGAGGGTAGTCAGTTTGTCAGAACATAAGAATTTAGCTAAGGGAAGAATGATTGACCCGGAGAAGTTAAGTAATTTAGAAAAAAGCTCAGCAATTGCACTTCACGCATTAACTCACAACCACACAATAGGATGAGAGAAGGTTAAAATTCTAAAAAGTGATCTAGGTAGGTGGAGAGAGAGGTTGATTACGGAATCCTTGTTCATCGAGTCTACACCCAACGCATGCAACAGAAATGAATCGATGCAAATACCAGAGATGTGTATGGAAGATATTATTACCACCAGTCAGTCAAATCAGAGGAGGATAATAAATAATCTTAATATTCTATTACAATTCAAGCACACACATCACAACATTCTAACAAGTCTTTAAATATTCCCATTTGTAATATTAAAACAAGACATATAAGCGAACAATATTGTTTTCAATTAGATCTTCTTCAGGCTTTACTCTAATTTACATAGACTTATATATATAAAATTTTAACCAATGACGGTGATTTAGTGGATCAAATAATAATAGTAATCATAATAATAATAATAATAATAATAATAATCATAATAATAGTAATAATATTGTGGTAAATGTTTTGAACGAAGTTAATAGCGATGATTATAATAATAACAAAATATTGTTAATAAGGCTTATATAGGTGATAAGAATAACAAAGTTAGTATATGCATATATGTAGACAATTCAATAAATAAATAAATTAGGTCAAATCAAGTGGAACGATAATCAGAGTTTAAATAAATATCATAAAAGTACGAAGGAGAGGGATGATAAGAAAGGGTGGGAGGGTTTTGAATAGAATTCACCTAGGCCAAGGGAGAGACAAAGGTAGAATAAACTTTTCTTGTTGCATGCAAAGACTAGGATTGTTCTCTCGAATTCCCATAGCTTCGGCTAAGTGTAAAAGACGGGTTCTGATTCCGTTCGAAAGACTTGATGGAATGCGGTAAATAACTTTGAAAGCACTATTTTTGTCCACTTGGTGACCACTATCAATCAAATGAGCCAAAATAGAACTTCGTATGGACTTTATTTGACCTTTTCCGAACCATGAAGAAAGATGCTCATTAATGCGTTTGTTAAGCTGTCTAGTTGTTCGGCCTATATAGCTTTCTCCACAGGAGCAACTAAATTTATAGATACACATGGAAGTGGCACAACTAGGTAACTTATCTTTCACTTGAGCAATCTTGATAACTTGATACCTTTATTATTCTTGATGTGAAAGCTGACAAGAATGAAATGTTAAAAAAGTTTAACGATGCACATCCATCGCTTATCTTCACTTGTGAAGAAGAATATGATGGTGGACTACATTTTCTTGACGTCCAATTGAGCAGAAGAGAGGATGGTTCACTAAAGAGAGATGTCTATAGAAAACCTACATCTGTAGGACAATATACACATTTCCTCAGTTATTTACCAATCCGATACAAAATCAATTTGGTCAGATGCCTGACGAATAGAGCAAGACGCATCTGTACAGATGACTCTCTAGAGAATTAGCTAGGATACATCCAAAATACGTTAGTCCAAATGGGTTATCCTAGTAGATTTGTCAGGAGACACATGAATGCTAAGTACAATAAAGAGAAACCGACAACAGTTAAAAAGAAACAACTGTTCATGAAACTGCAATTTAATGGGGACGTGGCTAGTGAAGTCTTACATCAGAGATTATCGAGAGCGATAAAACGGACTTATACTGCCGCCACCCTCTGTTTGTCATTTTCCAGCCGGCCAATTTTGATTACTCAAGTGAAAGATAAGTTACCTAGTTGTGCCACTTCCATGTGTATCTATAAATTTAGTTGCTCCTGTGGAGAAAGCTATATAGGCCGAACAACTAGACAGCTTAACAAACGCATTAATGAGCATCTTTCTTCATGGTTCGGAAAAGGTCAAATAAAGTCCATACGAAGTTCTATTTTGGCTCATTTGATTGATAGTGGTCACCAAGTGGACAAAAATAGTGCTTTCAAAGTTATTTACCGCATTCCATCAAGTCTTTCGAACGGAATCAGAACCCGTCTTTTACACTTAGCCGAAGCTATGGGAATTCGAGAGAACAATCCTAGTCTTTGCATGCAAAAGAAATTTATTCTACCTTTGTCTCTCCCTTGGCCTAGGTGAATTCTATTCAAAACCCTCCCACCCTTTCTTATCATCCCTCTCCTTCGTACTTTTATGATATTTATTTAAACTCTGATTATCGTTCCACTTGATTTGACCTAATTTATTTATTTATTGAATTGTCTACATATATGCATATACTAACTTTGTTATTCTTATCACCTATATAAGCCTTATTAACAATATTTTGTTATTATTATAATCATCGCTATTAACTTCGTTCAAAACATTTACCACAATATTATTACTATTATTATTTATTATTATTATTATTATTATTATTATTATTATTATTATGATTACTATTATTATTTGATCCACTAAATCACCGTCATTGGTTAAAATTTTATATATATAAGTCTATGTAAATTAGAGTAAAGCCTGAAGAAGATCTAATTGAAAACAATATTGTTCGCTTATATGTCTTATTCTAACAAGTAGCATATTATGACTTCAATTGTTCAACAACACTCGTACTATTATTTCTGAATGTACATTATCACATATTGATTTTGTTTCAAATGTCTAATCATCAGTTTCACTCATGTATATAAATGAAGGAAAAAGTTGTGTGAGTGAGTAACTTGATATGATTATAAGAAGTAATAGTTTGTACTCGAAACATCATCACTGAATATCACTGTAGAACACTGTGTGATTTATCAAAATAAAATCTTATCCATAATGGAGCTGTGATTAAGGTGGAGCCATCTTTTTGAGTGGTTTAGCTCTCGCTTCATTTATATCACAATCTACCAGAATTTGGATATTCATTCAACGATCTGAACTCATTATAAGGGCTTTTCAATATACTTCTATGCTTGTTAATGTAAGGGTTTGCTTCTAATTTCCACATCTACCCACTCTCATCACTTCATCTTAATCATCGAACTTTCCATTATTATGATTATTATTCATTTAGGTTTCCAGTGCCATAAAGTACTTTCGTAGAACATCGCCATTTCACTCTGTTCTATCCAGTCGATTATATCAGCTAACCCATCAATATCTTCAAGCGTGAAAGTTCCATCTCCATGTTGTATCCGTCGCCAAGTTTGATATAACCGTCAATAAAATCTGGTACTTTACGAGTCTCTTGAGTTAATCAACCGTCTACCTAGTAGATTTGTAAGCCTACTGTTTCAATCACTAGTTGCAGTGGGAACCATCACAAAACGATACCAAATGACACGTGTAGCAAAGTCGATAGGGGACCTTTATTGTCTTTAATCAACGGTAAAAAAATCTTGGCAGCAACGCTGTATAGTTATAGGTTCTCAATGACCCTGAAAGACATGGCGACCCCAATATTATGTTTGATTGCAGAAGCAGTTATGCAAACGCTTGAAAACATAATTCTACCAAAGATCAAACCCAAGATTTGGATACGCTACGTTGATGACACATTTGTAATAATTAAAAAAACGAGTTAGATAAAACTCACAACTTAATAAACAACGTCTTCAAAGACATCAAATTCACAGGAGAAGAGGAATTCGAGAACAAAATACCATTTTTGGACGTCTTAGTCAACCACAGGGGAATTAGAAACTCAAGTTTTTTGGAAAATCAACTCTCATTTTATCTCATATATGTCTTCCAAAAGAATGGATATCCACAGAATTTCATCAAAAGACATATACCAACATGCGAACCTATCAAACCAAAAACCCCAAGGAAAGCACAAAGAAAATCGCCTTACCATGTATAAAGGATATCTCAGAAATCCCTACAAAACTCTTCAAACCTCTAGGAATTGACGTTGTACACAAACCAACAAAGTCACTTCACTCAATTCCATGTCAACGAAAAGAATCAACAGCGATAAAAGATGAAACCAACATCATCTACAAAATAAGTTGTGACAACTGCGGAAACCACTACATTGGCGAAAGTGGACGTCCCCTTCGTCTTCATACCCACGAACATTAGCTAGCCGTCAAGAGACATGATATCCACTCCCTCATATCACTACATACAGACAACCACTGACGTCAGTTCGACTGGGACAACCAGCATTCAAATATTAGACAACAGAGGAAGCACCAAGAATGCTAGGGAATTTTTATAAGCTTGGCATTCCAGTGAATCATCAATCAATCGACACAACGAGAAAGATAAAATTTATCAATCGATAAGAAAGAAACCTCACACACAAAGGGCCAAAGTTCAAGTCAAGGAAACAATCAGTTCCAACACAAGTAACCTAGAAGGTGTGAAAACACACAAAAACAACCAATCACGTCCAAGGTGGTCACCAACCAGGAGAGATGATTAATAAACTCGTAGAGAAATCTGAAAGCTCACTTCATCGAATTGAAGTGTATGCACTGAAGATGTCGCCTAGTAGGGCGATGAAAGCTTCGCAAATTAACTATCCAGCTCAGAGAACACAACCACCAAAAAATCATCCATCTGAGCCACAAATCTTCTCTATTTCATATCATATCTATATTTCATGCCCCACTCCCACCTCATAAATCACAGTTCCAAGTTTATTTTTAATCTAAGCTATCTGTATTACTCATCCTGACCAATAATGATGAGGTTAGATTTGGTTGCTCTTCTGGAAATACCCCACGGGACAATATCCCAGTGATTTGGAAGTGATAGCAATACTATATGCTGGTAAATACTAAAAACTTATCCCGCTGAATGTTCCGCTCGACATTTCTTCTATTCTACCGTTGAAATCGGGAAGTATATGAAAAGAAACTGTTGTATAACTTTTTGGTGTGGCTCCTCTTCCACTGCGGATATAGTTGTTATCCCCTTCCTACACTTTCTTTCTCCTGTATGCTACCGTCAGAGACACATCTAACTCTTCGCTTCCCATTTGAGTTCCCCTCAACATCCTAGGGCATTGTATCACTCCACGATCTCCTCAGTACATTTCCATTCCATCCCCAATTATTATTATTGTTCCTTTGGGTTCCTAGTGGAACATAGGGCTTCAACTCCATGTCTCCACTTGCTTCTGTCTTCTGCTGACTTCTCACCTGCATCCATGTTAGTCCATACTGTTTCAAATCCTCTTCACACGATCTCCTTCATGTCACCTTTGCACACCCCACTCGCCGCACTCTTTCGGGTTCCACTCGAGAAATGACCTGACGTGCGATGTCACCCAGCGGCCTCTTCAGCGAGTGTCCAACCCATCTTCTCTTTCTCCTGCATATTTGTTGGGCGATCAGCTCTCGTCTGTTGGTTTGTTCCCATAGTTTCTTGTTGGTGATTCTTTCCGGCACAAACATCTGATATTCAGTATAGAGTGAAGACAGTTGTTGGTTGATAAGGGTCTGCAACAGGCTGTTGGAAATATTCTTTGTGACCCGCCCGCCAAGTTTCTGATCCGTATAGAACAGCTGACTGACTTGACGTTTGTGTTAAAAATCCGAATTTTGTTGTTGATGCTAGCTGAGTGACGAAGATTTCCAGATTGGTTTCAGGTTGATGAGTGCATGTGTTTCTCGCCTTCCCGATTCTCGCTCGATTAGACATCCTCATCCGTTCCGACTGCCTGTAGTTGAGATAATGCTCCCTAGATAACTGAGTGAATGAAGTAACCTCTTTCAAATCCCTTCCGTTGATGATGATGATTGAACGGAAATATTCTTTGTAACCCGCCATCTCCAATTCCTACTACATATTTGTTATGTAAGAGGTTCTTTGTCGATTTGTCGCCTATCAGAATTCCTTATCACTCATCTGATCTTTACTGTCGAAAGTCCCCAGAAGGTTGTTAGAAATACTTTCGCCTGATGTGTAATAATTAAACCGGAAGTGAAAGCCGTTTAACTTCTTATTTAAGAAACCTGTGAAAAATGTAAGCTTCTCTGTTAGCATATGCAAAAATTATAATTGGGAACACTCTCATCTACTGAAGACACAGCTACATCCAGCTGAAAAGTAAGTCCCATGGAGGATGGAAGGCTTGACTTAAAATTCAACTGATAAGCATTGCCAATCAGGAAATATAGAAAAATAATATTGATTATTTTCTTTATCCAATCTTGTTATGAACTTTTGTCATAAAAACTATTAAGAACACAATACACTCAGCGAAGAGACTCTTTTCAACAACGAATTTATTATCAAGCTGTACAATCGTTTATATATGGTTGTTTTTAAGAAATTATATCCGGTGAGGGAATTAGGTCAAAGGTGTGAATATATGAAATAATAATGGTAGTATGAAATGCAATTAAAATATTTGCGATTATAATCATAGTTAAATGTCAAGTGGCAATAAAATTAATTTCATATATAGAACAGTACATAAGGTGTAAAGATTTTGGAAAGGGGTACATAGTTATAAGATTAGTAGACGAAAATGAAATGTTACATAACATGGTGTAAAATTTAATAATATAGAATTCAGTATTAATAATTAATAATAATAACAGCTTTATTCCAAACAGTATTTGTAGTACAGGTATGGAATTTTCAGCGTGCATTACAATATAGCGCATCTAATTGCCTCATAAATTTTATAAGATTTTAAAATCAAAAAAAAACAAGTAAATAAATAAAAAAATCCAACGCCAGAAAAAATAGAAAATAATAGAATAAATAAATAAAATTTAAAAAAATAAAGATAAATAAAGAAACAGCGTAGCGTTTACTTTTCAAACAATGCACCACAGGATATGAAATATAAAATTAGTGTGTAATAGAAGATGAGAACAACAGCGTAATAGTAACGAGGAAAGGAAAACAAAAACTAATGGGACTATTTGTTAGAGTGCCGCAGTAAGTTGATCGTGTCATACCTAACAGATTTCTCATCACGTAACAGCTGTGCCAAATATGGTAGGTATTGTGGAGTTTTTGTACTTGGTAGTCCTAGCATATAGCCAACCTCCTATAGCTGCTTCTAGTTCTACCAGATGAAATGCAAGGAGACAGCTGCGTATAGAGAGGATGCTAGAGGTCTGACAATATTGTATTCACCAGTTTCTTACATGACATTATATGTCTATCCACAATAGTGTTAACCAGTAGGTTTGACGATATCCCACTTGCTCTACTAACGGCTTTTAGTGCCCTTCTCATAGAAGCAAAGTCTCTCTTAAGTAGTTCAGGAGAGATCAATGGGGAGCAGTAAGGGGGGATGGGTAGAATACAAGAATTGACAAACTAAGGAAGCAAAGACTGCTTTATGCCAGACTGCCTAAATTTACTAATGTAGAACGTTAGCGAAACATCTTTCTAGTAACTAGCAAGATGTGGGAGGATCGTGAAAGATCGATGGAAAAACTCAGACCTAGGTACTTGACATTAGATGTATTTTCAACCTCTGTGCCGTCAATGATAGTGGGGCCATGTGAGCTAACTAGTTGTTGTAGGTCACATTAACGTCTGAAAGTGAAATTGACTACCTGACATTTAGACGGACTAAGCTTAAGTCCGTTTGAAGAGGACCAGTGACTAATTTCCGACAGAAAGTTATTTAATTTGGAACAATCTGACTCAGAGTTGGTTGACAGGCATAGAAACCGAGAGGTCATCAGCATACTTAACAAAAGTGGCTACATCAGAATGAGGCAAGTCATGTAAGAAAAACGAGAACAGAAAAGGAGAAAGAACAGCACCTTGAGGAACACCAGCTAAAGTAAGTGAGGTAGTGGAGGACTTTCCATTGTAGACGGTGTACTGCTTCCTATTGTAAAAATAAAAAATAAAAAACTGGTTTAAAATGTCAAGTGGGTCAAGTGGAAAAGATTCAGAGTGAGAATGGTAATAATAATAATAAAAATAATCGAAGCAATGAGGGAAAAGTACATAGAATAACTAAATAAACAAAATCAATAAATGTCTATCGCTCTACGGCCAAGGTAGAAGTAGGGATTGCACATACTTCTTTTGTACACAAAGGTCTGGCTTAAAGTCATGAACTGCCAAAGCCTCCTCTCTCTTCAGAAGTCCGTAACGAAGAAAACGCGGGAAGTTAGCATGAATTCTATATATGACCTTGAAATCATGGTCAGGGTTGACCGAGTGACAGAAGTCGATCAGGTGTTCCAGAATAGAGCTTCGCACACAATTTCTTTCTCCCTTGTAAAACCCAGCTGGAATATGTTCTTGTATTTGTGTGGAAAGCGTCCTCTGACTACGGCCAATGTAACTTGCTCCACAAGAGCAGGTGAACTGGTGGGTGCACATGCAGGCAGCCAGACGGGGGAGCTTATCTCTTACAGAGGTGGAGAACAATTTGCGGCTCGTGAATGTCATATGTAATTTAGCTGCGGGGAACATCTTACTGACTGATTTAGAGAGACGATTTTTGAGCATATCTCAAGCTTGATTACCTTTGAATTCCAAGTTCATGAATAAGGTTTTCTTTGGAACTGAGTTGGTGATCACTTTAGACTGCTTATCTTTCATGTTACTGTCAATAAATCGGTTAGGGTAACCGTTTTCTGCGAGCGTGGCTTTTAAGAAGTCAAGTTCTGAGTCAACGCAATCAGAACTACAAATTTTCCTTATCCTAAAACAGAGCGAATGAATTAGGCACCCAACTGTAAAAATTGGTTATTTGTCCGTTCCATGTACGTTTCCGGTGCATAGATCGTTTGAGAGATCCGTCATTACGTCTGCTAAGGCATGCATCAAGAAACGGAATACTTAGTTCGGATTCCTTTCCTATGGTGAATTGTAAAGAAGGATGGCAGTTGTTGAAAGCAAACAAGACATCATCAAATTAATTCCCTCACCGGATATAATTTCTTTATAAATCCATATATATATATATATACGATTTTACAGCTTGATAACAAATTCGTTGTTGAAAACATTCTCTTAGCTGAATATTGTGTTCTTAATGCTACAATGGGAATTATTAAATTATTGAATAAAAATTATTTTCAAGTATTGGTTTTGTAGGGATTTTGTTTGATTGCATGGAGGATTTAATCATGAGCTGACATCAGTTAGAGAACCACTGGTAAACCTGGGAGTACTGGACAGCTGTTCCTGTTGTCCTAGTTTGGGACTCTTCAGCAGTACGCACCCACCGGGATTCGAACCCAGGACCTTCTGGTTACGAGGCGAGCTCGTAGACCATTGAGCCACTGGGACCCGATCCAATGGACGAAACAGCTGTCCAGTACTCCCAGGTTTTCCAGTGGTTCTCTAACTGATGTCAGCTCAAAAATATTCGAAGCACTAACTGACAGTATTAAACATAATAATAGTAATAATCACAGCGAGTTTGTTTCAAACAGTATTGTCGATTCAGTTTGGCGTGGAAATTTTAGTATGTTATAGATTATTGGATCTAATGTTCTGTTGATATAGTATAGTGAGGCGAAAGACAAAATTAACAGCACAGCTTAAATGAAGTTCACACTTATGAAAAAATAAACAAATAAAAACAAAAACTTGAGGGGATTATGAATATGAGAAGTACAATAAAGGTTGATTTTGTAAGGGTGGAGAGAATGGTTTATTTAATAGTGCTAAGAAGGTTAATTAGCTGATGCCTAACAGTATTTTCATCACATAAAGTACGTGCCAAATATGGTCTAGTGGAATTTTTATACTTAGACGTACGTGCATCATAAAGTCTTCTGAAAAGACTTCTTGTTTTACCTGAGGCGACACAAGGTTAGTGCTGCGAGTACTGTAGTGAATGCTCATAATGTGACAAAGTTCCTTTAGCAAATTTGTTGCATGACATCAAGTGCCTATCAGTGACAATGTCAACGATATGGCCTAATGGGAAGGGTTAGGTTATGCCTAATTGCCTTAGCTTCTTAATGTAAAAAGTCAGATGAAATATTCTTTTAGAAATCCCTAAGATGTGTAGGAAGACCAGGATAGGTCAGAAGAAAGAATTAATCCAAAATACTTGACTTCAGACTTGGTTTCTATATCAGTATCATCAATTTTGCAAGGGTCATAGGAACCGAAGGCTTCATTTAACTTTCGTTTGCATCAGAAACTCAAATTGACAATCTGACATTTGGAAGGATTTAGTTTAAGACAGACCATTAGACGAAGATCATTTGCTAATTCGTGATAGAAAGCTGTTCATCTTAGTACTGTCTAGCTGAGAGTTAACAGACACTGAAATAGTTCGTCGGCATATTTCACATAGTTCATTTCGTCATCAGAGTGAAGCGTATTTCCAAATGACAACACTTAACGAATGGTGATACCCACTGTATGCAAACATGCGCCACTGGACCTTAGAATTACTCACGCGATAATGCCATCGAACACAAGCAGTCCTGTGGAGATAGCGATAATGGAATATGCAGAGTTGCCGCACGCCCATGGTTTTACAGGTGTAAAACAGGACAGCATGCACCGAAGCATTGTGAACCCCGACCTTCGATAGCCAGGCTAACATCCCAACGGCGCCAGAGGTGGCTCATGTTGACGTATATCACCCTAGCTTTCGTGATACGTTTGGAAATTTCATCCGTCACCCCTCCGCCCGCACTCACACAACTAACCAGATATACAAACTTATCGACAACTTCAGGCGGTTCATCTGTAAGAGTGAGTGCTGAGTGCGCCAACTGATTAATTGCGATATGCGCAGCCTGCATGCTATCGCAAAATAAGACGATATCGTCTGCATACTATGGGTAGAAAAGTCTATCTCCAGGGAGCAGATCTACAACGTCACCACACCACGCACGTCCTTCAGAGCTGACTGCAGAATATCATCTATGGTAAAGTTAAGGAGAAATGGGGAGATTAGGTAGCCCTATCTAACCCCACTATTAATTCGGAGCAGTGATGATATTTGGTTGTACGTCCTCACTCTACCTAAGGCGTTTAAGGCTTCCAGGATGTTTACAAACTTTTCAAATGCACCACTCTCTTTAACAAACATTTCCAGAGCACAGTTCTAACCAACGAATCGAAGGCAGCCCTGCTTAAATCATCGAGCTACCGAAATTACTTTCCTCGAAGATGCTTAATTTCATCTGGATTTATCATTGTTTTAATCGTCCAGTTATACCTAATGACCCATACATAAACTTGAGCGATGATTTAATTTGCTCCCGAGTAAACGCTGTAGAACTCTTCAACGAAATGAAGATATACTTCAGATTATTAATGTACATGTGAATCCTGTGTGAAGAAAAAAGTACTTTGGGACTGAATACGCTGAAAATTTTTGTACCGTATATTCGCATACTGTCTTAAATAAAGCTTTACCATTATTATTAAAGAAACACAACGATTGTTGACCTACAATACGTGTGGGGCGGTGTTCCAACAACTGACAAAGGATGAACACATGGTCAATGCATCCGTGGCCTGACCGAAACCCAGTCTGCTCTTCGTGAATCAATCCCTCACATGTTTTGCACAGCCTTCGAAGCAGGACAGCAGCCAATATTTTAGACGCAACTGAGAGCAGACTGATACCCGTAATGGTTGTCACGTGTGTTACGTCAACCCTTTGTAAAGATGGGGACGATAACGTCTTCATTCTACAGTGATGGTACATCCTCAGTTTCCGTTACTTTCCTGAATAATCCAGTTAGAGCCATGATGAGAGTTTCACCACCAACTTTAAAAGGAGCTGGGTATATATATAGTTGAACATAGAGAAAACAGAGGTGATGACTCCTGACCAACACCAACAGCAATAACAACAACAGACAGCAATCACCCAGCATAAATGGGAGGAACTTGAAAGAAACAACCTCCTTTACCTACCCACCCACCTGGGAAGCATCGTTTCAACTACAGAAGGAGCTGAGGGGGATATCAAAGTGCGAGGACCGGGAAAGCAAGACAAGCTTTCATTACTCTCAAGTCGGTGTGGAGGTCAACAGCATTACTCGGCATCAAAAATAAGATCCGGATTTTCAACTCCAATGTGAAGTCAGTGCTACTATACAGATCAGAGACTTGGCGCGTCATAAAGAGCATCTCAAACAAACTACAGACCTTCATTGACAGCTGTCTTTGCTCAATACAACTCAAGATCACATAGCCGGCCAGAAAAGATCAGCAATAGGGATCTCTGTCGATGAGCGAATCAACCCAGCAGGAACCGATTGTGCAACAAATAAGCAGGAAGAAACAAACCATCAAGCCCTCGAGTGAAACCCGAAAGGGAAGCAGCAAGTTGTTCGTTAGTGAGGGGGTGACCTGGAGGTGATGTGAAGGAGAGATGAAAGCATCAGGGAGATCATTAAAAGCCAGAAGGGAGCAATGAACAACTGTTTCATCCTACCCCCTATTCTACTCTACAATACTTTTCACTCACGATCCTACCCACCAAGGATTGAACCCATAACCATAAGCTTACTAGTATCCAAGCTCACTGAATGTTATTATTATTCAGCCAGTTGAGTTGGAATTCATTGACCCAGGGAGAATATCGGACAGTTGTTTCATCCTAGTTTTTTGGGAATCATCGGCCTTGGGTGAGTATCACGCTGAAGATTGCCAAACTAGAATGAAACAGTTGAATGTCCAGTACTCTCTGTAGCTGGTAGTTCTCTAACTGATATAATCAATCCGTGGTCAAACTCATCAGAAAGAAAAAAATCTAAATCCTTACAAACCAACTATTGTGAAAAATGAACAAGTTATTTTCATCAAAGTTCATCGTTATAATTTTTGTCATATTCATTTGTCCTCAAGTTTTTAAAAATTTTTTGTTGATGCATAAGTCTATACAACACATAGAATATGTAGACCTGTAAGCTTTGTCTGTGTGTGTATATGCATATCTATGATTTCTCGAACTGTTGTTTCAATATAACATCAACAAGAACAATAAGAACCTATTTGCATAGATAATGTATGCTATTAGGCGCGTGTGCGTAAGTGTATTTATGCGTATGTACGTGTGCTTGCTTGTAATCTACTTTCTGCTGATGAACAATCGGAACAAGTCTACATTTATCTGTGTTTGTGTGAGTGTATGTGTGTGTAAACATACACTGACGACAATATGCACATACAACAGACATTATTGAAACAACGATTCATAGAGAGATAGAGAGATTGACCTTAATCATATCACTAGGTCAAAGGGCATCAGACTTTAAACATCTAGGCTTAGCGTTTCTTTTTCGCATAAATAAAGCATAAATCTACTACCATTTAAAACAAACAAATATATAAGATTGGTAGTAGAATAATATACGGGTAGTGAGTGTTGCTCATGAGACGAAACTACAATTTTTGTTGTTGTTGTCGTCGTCGTCGTTATCTTTTTCCTGCTTTCTACGTCTCTCTCTCTTTTTTTTCTAATGACTAGCGATTTCCTTCTTTTCGAGGCATTCACAGTAAAATAATTTGGGAAATGACCTCGGCAAGTAAACTGCCCTCTCTATCATCAGACACCCCTCCCCCGCCAACCGACCCAATGTCCCATAACTTGGGTCACTACTGTGTGTGTGTGTGTCAGTGTGTCTATAGGTGAGGAGTATTCAATATGCCTACTGTCGTCTGAAATTTGACTAAAACAAGTTTTGTTTCGTTTTTTTGTCTCTATCTTAAACCTTTTGTCTCTTTTTTTCCGTCCATCTTTCAACCTTTAAGTGTAGACGATAAAGAAAGCAAGAAAGAAAGAAATGGATCACACAGGGATAAATTGACCACGTGCTTGAGTCATAGTTTCTTGTTCACCTTGTTTAACTATCGTATCACTTTTGTTTTCCTTCACGTTCCTCAGTGGAACATAGGGCGCCTTCAAGCTAGTGTTTATTTTACAGAATGGGGTTGCTAGCCTCATGCCCAACCTTTCCTCTTTACTAGTATTATCTCTGGCTTAGCGAGGTAAAGTCGTGCGTTGTCGGCCGAGGATCGAATCCCGGACCATGTGCACAGTCATCATCATCATGGTTGTTATTTGTATTAAGTGAGAGGAGAAAATCTGCCTATGATTTAAAAAAAACTTTCTCAGGCGTTGGAGGGGTTATTTGTAATCTAGATCTCTGACCGATAGCTGGTATTTAGTATCATAGTAGTTGGAATGTGCAAAGCTTAGCGTCCGAACGATATACATTGGCTGCAAAGAACGTTTCTGTAGGTTCTACTATTTTTTAATTTTTGATTACAGCTTGATTCCACGCCGTATTTTTTGGTACAAGTATGGAATTTTCAGCATGGATATCGGTAGATCAAATTTCGCAGGCCGACCATAGATATCAGGTGTGTGTCGGCAGGGGATTGAACCTCGGACCATGTGTATGGTCGGCTAGAGTGCTAACCACTGTGTCCCTGACGCTAGGAAGATTGCCCGAATACTGTTTAAGTAAAAAAAGTAGTCGGTCGTACTAAGTTTGGTGAAGTGTGGGTTAAGTCATACTGCTGGGGAATAGAGATGTAATAGCTGCTGTTAGGTGTTTCTGTTAGACAACCAGAAAGTCAGCTATACCACCGCCCTTACACACTCTTTAGGGCGGTAGGGTAGGGTGTGGTGGGGTTAGAAAAGAACTGACCTCAAAAATATATTACAGCTCGACTTACCTTGCAACGGTCAGTAGATATTGGAAAGATATTTATACTAAGACAACTCTAAATATCACTGGTTCGTTGGTGGCACAGTGGTTAGGACGCTCGTCTACCATGCACATGGTCTGAGGTTCGATCCCCTACCGACGCACACCTGGTATCTATGGTCGGCCTGCAAATTTGGGCTACCGATATCACATGCTGAAAATTCCATACTTGTACCAAAAATACAGTGTGGAATCAAGCTGTAATAAAAAAATAGGCCGAGAGGATATGACCATTACCTCTTTTTATATTACAAAGAAAAATCAACTTCCATGTTGTAGGCGCCAGGCAAGTAATATTTGTTCACACACTACCATGAGAACACCAAGCTTTCCTGAATATCATTCATTTGATTCAGCATAATTCTAGACCCATTTGATAGTGCATTAATATTATATTATTACTGTTGTTTGTGTTCGGTTCTCTGCCAACGTTATCACTTGGTTCCACGTCTGTCTACATGCTTTCATCTCCTCTTGGCATTACCCTTGCAGTGATGATCAACTCGTCTCTTCTCATTTCGGTTCCACTGGAGCAATAGCTTGGTGTGCATTGTCACGTGATGATGCCTGGTTTTCTCAGAGTATGGCCAATCCTGACAGTGTATTACTTTGTTAATACTTTCAACAAGTGGACGATGCTTGCAAAGTCTTCCAAACTTCTAGTAATTGAGTTCTCTAGTGAGTGAATAACGTTCTTGCGTATTTGTGTGTCTTTCTATCGCTCGATTCTACTTATTTGTACAGCAGTGATTATTAAAGTTCAGTTTAACAGTCAGTGTCACACTGAGAAGTATATCTCTGTATTATTTGAATTCTTATGGGAAAACGACTCAGTACTGTCGAGAAAATGCATTGCACTGATCAAGGCACTCACTCTACTCGAACTCACGCTGCCAAGTGAGGACTTACGGCTAGTTATCACCTGAAGTGGTGACGACTAGTGGTGTCCGTCAGGGATGACCATTATCCCCATTTCTATTCAGTTTCATCATAGATTTACTAACGGACTTAACCCTAACTCACTTCAGAGACACAGGGATTGACTTGCTACCAGGGAATAATCTCGTTGACTTAGAATATGCAGATGATGTGGTCCTTCTAGGCGAGGATGCTGACAAAATGAAGAGCTGCAATCTAAGAATGTTTGGCATGCGATTCGCTCACGCCAAATGCAAGATGATGTTACAGGACTGGACTATTCTGACTCCTAGTTTAGAAATAGGGAGTGAAGTGGTATAACACGTTGGCCGCTTCACTTATTTGGGAAGTACCGTCAGCCAACGCTAACGGGTTGATCTCTGACGAAATCTCAGCTGAGTACGGATACAGAGGGATAGTTTCGCATATACCAGTTTACGCCGTCTCTGGCATAGACGTGATATTCAGTTGTCGACCAAAGGGCGTGTGTAATGCTCATCAGTCCTCTCCGTCCTGGCCATTGAGAGTGGGAGACGTGAAAAGATTAGCTGTCTCCGATCATAGGACACTGCGCTCTATCTCCCGTGTGAAGTGGTATAATAAGGTGAGCAATATTGAGTTTAGGCGTCGAGTTCTAGGTAACGAGGGGAAAACAATCGACGAGGCTATGAAATTACATCGACTGAGATGGTTAGGACATGTGTTACGTATTCCCGCCTAGTCATCGCCGATAACTAATCCCGTTCCTGATTATCATATGCACACATTAAATAATAATAATAATAATGGACCCCATCAGTCATGACGTCTCATTAGGCGGTCTATTCTCTATCGTCACTGATGATCGGGAAATTTATATTTAAATATTTTATATTATAAGATTTAATAGTGTGAAATATTCCCATATCACATGAATTAAAAGTTAATATGAACGAAGAATATTCTTTGCAATCAATTCTCCTCTTCAGGTTCTTACAATTATAAAATATAATATTTGTTATCGTTACAATAATGATAGCCAGTTATGCGGCGGATACATCTTAACGTAGAATAACAGATTAGATTCCTACCCACACTCTACAAACCTATTTTGACTGGTCACCGTCATTCTCTCCCATTTTACAATATTTTGTAATCGATTTCACACAAATACGACTATTTATTTTGACACCCCATAGCTGCTAATCTGTTATTCCACGTTAAAAACTGTGTCCGCCGCATAACTGGCTGTCATTATTGTAACGACAACAAATATATTATAATTTTATAATTGTAAGAACCTGAAGAGAAGGAGGTATTGAAAAGAATATTCTTCGTTCAGATTGACTTTTAATTTTGTATTATGTAGAGATTTTGATTTATTTTGATTTTCTCTTATCGACCGAAGCACGGAACTTGTCACGAGTTTAAAGTATGCTCTGTTTTCATATGTCAATATGAATAACTAGCTAGACATCTATTAAACCTTGCAACATTCTAACAAGGTTATTTCTATCATTGACCTACCTACGTCAGATATTTGATCGAAATTGAAACATACTAACGAAAGACTAACAATAGAGTGTTTTCACCTCAATAACCTTAATCTATATATAGTAGTTCTATGCGTAATCCAAACCAGATAATAATAATAATAATACTAAGATTAATATAATCGATACGAAGTCACATACACATGGTTGTGAGGATGCATTATCCAACTCAAAGCCTGTTCTGCATGAACGCTTGGAGGCCGCAAATCTGTAGGAGCAGGGCTTAACTTGACTCAACTCGACCCCACCTCGAACCACGGCACGTGGATGATTATTATTATTATTATTATTGTTCCCTTGGGTTCCTAGTGTAACATACGGCTTCAACTGCACGTCTCCACTTGCCACTTCTGTCTTGCTTCTCCTGTACTTTTCATCTGCATACATCTTGGTCCATACTGTTTCAACTCCTCTTCACACGATCTCCTCCATGTCACCCCTGCATCGACGACCCACTTGCGGTTCCCTTTTGGGTTCTACTCGAACAATGGCGTGAAGCGCGCGCGATGTCACCCAGCGGCGGCCTCCTCAGCGAGTGAGTGTCCAATCCATCTCCACTTTCTCTTGCATAATATTTGTTGGTTGGCGATTGGTTCTTGTTTTGTTTGTTGCTTCCTATAGTTTCTTGTTGGTGATTCTTTCCGGCCCGACCATCTGATCTCAAGTGGTATAGAGTGAAGACAGTTGTTAATAAAGGTCTGCAACGAGCTGTTGGAAATATTCTTTGTGACCCACCAAGTTTCTGATTCGTATAGAAGAAGTGACAGAGTTGACGCTGTTTGTATTGAAAATCCGACTGAATTTTGTTGTTGATGCTGAGTTGAGTGACGAAGATTTCCAGATTGGTTTCAGGATGATGAATGTGTCTCTCGCCTTCCCAATTCTCGCTCGATTTGACATCCTCGTCCGTCCCAAACCCAAATAAAGAGGGAGAATTGGGGCGTGATGGTAGTAACTCCACCCCCAAAACTTAACCAAATTGCTACAGAAACCTGAACGCAAGTAGGTGAGGTTGGATTTAAATCCGTAACCACAACTGGTTGATTGTCGAGGCATCTAGATTCATCTGTGAGAGAGACTTTTGCGTCGATTTATGTTAGAAATGCTTCGCGTGCTACACGGAGTGTGGTGACTTGAACTGCCGCACATTTGTGCAAAGTTCTATGTCGAAAACAGACAGACAGAAATTATGCATTCAAAAGAAGTTCGTGCAGCCATTATCCCTCGCTTGGCCTATTAAGACATAACCGACTAATGACTTCTTCACCACCACTTACTTATATTTTCAATCCCCTTAATCTTATCACATCTTCATTAAAAACGTGTTTCATTTACTTCCCTTACAATCAATCTAGCATTACTTAATCGGTTCATTTGTTTTTACTAGCCTTTATCGACTACTACTACGTCTACGTGAACATCTGTTTGTTAAATCATACTGTTTTTCGTTATTTGTGTTGTCACAGATCGCCTCATATTTTCATTCTTATTATTGATAAGACCATTATTATTAGTAGTATTATTATTATCAGTACTACTATTATGACTAATTGCATAATTTATATGCACCATCTTATTATCCTATAGACAAAACACAATGATTGGTGTATATTTAAATTTTTATTTGCAAAGTTATGTAGGTAAATCAGAGGATTTCACCATGAGCTGAAACCAGTTAGAGAACTGATATGTATCCACATATATATATTTATTTGTGTGTGTGCATGTTGGTCTCTCTTTCTGTTTGCTCGGTTAGTCTGTGACCACTTCACTTGTATGGACTTGTCTCCTTTAATAATGTGTATTCTCCTTATATTATATTATATATAATATGAGTGTTTGTTGACAGTCCGTTGCTTGGTGACATATATCCATATATGTTTGTTGGCATGTCTGCTATATTCGCTATGTATAATTGGATCGACACTCCATTATAATTAGCCATTCATGTTAAGACTGTCTAATGATTTTTCCCACGCTTGTCTGAATTATTTATATATATTCGCATTCACAATTTGTGTGAACTACTTTACTTTACAACTACTTGACTTGCTTACCACTTTGGTGTGAGACCATTTATTTTCGTCTCCTTGTGTTTGGACAATAGAAGTATCATCGCAAACCTAGTGGTCTTCTGATTTCCGCCTTCTCGCGTCAGGACTATTAGTTTCTCGACCAGTCCATAACAATAATTCAGCGACGAGTACATAACAATTTGGCGACGGGGAAAACTAGAACATAACAATTTGGCGACGGGGAAAAACTACTATTAACCACACAGCAGCAACAACATAACAATTTACTATGGATCCTATTAAATTGGAATTATTGTTTGAACGACAAATGAAATTAATGGAAATGTTCGTCAACCAACAGACTGGTCCAGCTCCACCTTCAAGCAATCCCAATCATACCATGCTACCATCTGTCGACGGAATTGTGAACAGTATTTCACAGTTCAATTATGACCCAGAGGCTAATGTCACTTTTGACACATGGTATCAACGTTATGAGGATTTATTCACTGTTGATCTCGCCTCACAAGACGATGCCTGGAAGGTGCGAGTTTTGCTACGTAAATTGGGTCCGGCAGAATATGAACGGTACTGCAACCTAATTTTACCACAGAAACCACGTGACAATTGTTTCGATGATACAATAAAGTTGCTGCGTGAACATTTCGGAGACCACTCCTCATTATTCAGTATACGTTATCGTTGCCTCAAGCTGGCAATGAATGAAAATGATGATTTTCTTACTCACGTTGGCACAGTCAACCGAGAATGTGAGAGATTTCGACTCAGGTCCTTAACAGATGATCAGTTCAAAGCCTTGATTCTCATATGCAGTCTCCAATCTCCTCGTTTCACAGATATCCGAACTCGACTGCTCAATCAGCTAGAACAAAATCCCAAGTTAACATTACATGACATAGCTGATGAATATCAACGGCTGATTAATCTGCAGAAAGACACACACTTGGTCGAATCAACACCTTCGAGAAGCTCTGATATTCGTGCATTACGAAAGAGCAAAAATCTCTCATCATCTACTCCTGACCCACCTACTTCTTCTAATGTTCCGCGGAAATCTATACATACTCGTCCAACTTCACAAAATACGACAAAGAAGACCCCACCATCACCATGCTGGCATTGTGGCGCGTGGCACTTTGTAAAGTCTTGTCCATACAAAAATCATCGTTGCAGCAAGTGCAAGATCATCGGTCACAAAAATGGTTTTTGTCAGCCACGCAAACCCAGATATCAAAATCCAGCAAAAGCTCAACAAAATGTTGGTCCTAAATCTCCAAAAAGATCACTGAGTCTACGTGCAACCTGTCAAGTCACAACACCAGCTATGCGGAAATATATTGACCTTCAGATGAATGGTCATGATGCACGTCTGCAGCTAGATACTGCCTCTGATATTACTGTTATATCAGAGAAACTTTGGAATTATATTGGCAGACCACCTATCACCAATACTTCCCAGTCTCTTGTCAGCGCCTGTGGTGGGCGGCTCAAACTAATTGGTGAACTCAAATGTTCTGTTTCCTTCCGCAATACCAAATTCACAGGAATTTGTTACGTCACGAAGAATGATTTAAATGTTTTGGGACTTGATTGGTTCGATCGTTTGCATCTGGCTGATGTCCCACTAAATTCTCTACGCAATACAGTGAAGAAGCATAAAATGCTAGACAATTCCGGACGGAGCCGAAGCCGCAAACCCAACAATCAGACGAAACGACAGGCGTCAACAACAAGCCCAAAGGTCCCAGATAAACCCCCAGGTAAACATCCTACTAATCATTCATCTTCTCAAAAGGGGAGGTGATATGTATCCACATATATATTTATTTGTGTGTGTGCATGTTGGTCTCTCTTTCTGTTTGCTCGGTTAGTCTGTGACCACTTCACTTGTATGGACTTGTCTCCTTTAATAATGTGTATTCTCCTTATATTATATTATATATAATATGAGTGTTTGTTGACAGTCCGTTGCTTGGTGACATATATCCATATATGTTTGTTGGCATGTCTGCTATATTCGCTATGTATAATTGGATCGACACTCCATTATAATTAGCCATTCATGTTAAGACTGTCTAATGATTTTTCCCACGCTTGTCTGAATTATTTATATATATTCGCATTCACAATTTGTGTGAACTACTTTACTTTACAACTACTTGACTTGCTTACCACTTTGGTGTGAGACCATTTATTTTCGTCTCCTTGTGTTTGGACAATAGAAGTATCATCGCAAACCTAGTGGTCTTCTGATTTCCGCCTTCTCGCGTCAGGACTATTAGTTTCTCGACCAGTCCATAACAATAATTCAGCGACGAGTACATAACAATTTGGCGACGGGGAAAACTAGAACATAACAAGAACCACTGGAACACCATCAGATAGTACTGGACTGTCTACTGTTTCGTCATTCTGGTTTGGGACTTTTCATCAGTATGCACCCATCCTTTGGGGGGGGGAGGGGTTAAAACCCACGACCTTCTGGTTACAAAGTGAGCGAGTTCGTAGGCTATTAAGCCACTGGCCGCCGACATGATCCAATAGCCATTCCATAAATGCTCACTTCTGCCAACTCATGACATAGCGCGACCACTAGCCAATGTCTTCGAAGAGTATTTATCCTCACAGCCAACCTGCAGCACTCTACTGGGCACAGATTCCCATTAACATCCCAGGTCACGGCCTGAATAGGGCCAATCTCTGGTGAGCATTAGATCAATTTTCAAGTATTAGTTTTGTAGGGATAATTATTTGATTGGTTGGGGGAGGATATCGGTTAGAGAACCATTGCAAAAACCTGGGAGTACTGGATAATGCGACAGACAGCGACGGGCAACGAGGAACCAGGCATGAAATGGACTCACACAAAAAACTTGGAGGATCTGGACTTCGCCGATGATACATGTCTGATTTCCCACAAATTGGAAGATATGCAAGTAAAAAGCAACAAGTTGGCCAAAGAAGAAGCATCAAAGATAGAACTCCAAGTAAACATAGAGAAAACAGAGGTGATGAAGATTCCTGGCCAACACCAACACCAACAACAACAGACAACAATCAGCCAGCGTAAATGGGAGGAATCTGAAAGAAGCAATCTCCTTCACCTACCTACCTGGAAAGTATCGTTTCAACTACAGGCGGAACTGACGAGGATATTGAAGTGTGAGGATCGGGAAAGCAAGATAAGCTGTCATTACTCTCAAGTTTCTGTGGAGGTCAAATGCACTGCTCAGCATGAAAACGAATATAAGATCCAGATTTTCAACTCCAATGTGAAGTCAGTCAGTGCTACTTACTATACGGATCAGAGACCTGCACTGCGTGTCATAAATAGCACCTCAAACAAACTACAGACCTCCATCAACAGCTGTCTTCGCTCAATACTCAAGATCAGATGGTCGGCTAGAAAAGATCAGCAACAGGGATCTCTGGCAATGAGCGAACCAAAATAGCAGGAACCGATTGTGAAACAAATAGGCAGGAAGAAATGGAGATGTATTGGCCATAGTCTGAGGAAACACACCATCAAGTGACATCACTAGACAAGCCATCGGTCGAGTGGAACCTGGCCGAAATGGAAGCGGCGAGTCGGTCGTTAGTGCGAGAGTGACTTGGAGGAGGTCATGTGAAGTAGAGATGGAAGCATGTGGGCAGACTTGGAGCGGAGTGAAAAAGTTGGCAGAAAGCCGAAGGCAATGGAGACGCGCTGCTGAAGCCCTATGTTCCTCTAGGAATTAAAGGATATAATAATAAAAATAATAATAATACTGGACAGCTGTTTAGAATTTAGCCTGATGATGAGATGTAATTGTTCACCTGCACACACACACACATATCTAACATTCACCGAACCCTCTCTTTTTCAATACAAATAACAAAATTAACCTTTATTCTTTATTCTCTGTTAGATTTTCTGCTATGAAATGGGGTCATGAAATGAGAGAAAAAACTAACTAACTAACTAGAGAAGAACACACATAAAGTGTCTCCTGACCTAAAACTAAAATGAGATTTCACATTTCACATCCTCTTATCTTTCCAGACAATATGAGACAGAGAGAATGAAAAAGAGAGGTGAAGGTTAAATCTTTAGTGAATATGAAAATCATTCATTCAATCAGTCAGCTAGCCAGTTAGTCAGTCAGTTAGTTACATTTATTGTCTGAGTTTCTTTTTCTTTCTTTTAACGGTCGATTTGTTTTAACCTGAGTCCTTTATTAGTCTGCTCAAAATACTTATATGTGTGTTGTACAACGTGTGTAGTGTGAGTATGTGAAAAGGAGAGTTTATTCAGTAACCACCACCACACCAACAAACAAACAGAGCGAGGGAGAGAGAGAGAAAAGCAATTATGATTGCTCTACTGTCTCTCTGTCTCTCTCTACTTACAGACACAAAAGGAGGAGTGAGTCATTCGTAATCTGGCAAAACGACGACTACATCCCTGTGTATAAGTAAATAAGTCTGTGATTATGTGTGTGTGTGAGTGGGTGTTTTCCAACTGAAAGGCAGCATTTATAGATTATTTATTTCAAACTGGTTAGTGTTTGAGTAATATAGGGTGAGGTCTCATCTCGTCTCGTTTCGTTATGTCAGGTTAGGTTAAGTTAGGCGTTTCCAATAAAAACCAATTGTTCAAGGGTTGGTTTGTAGGGATTTGGTTGATTGGTAACAGGATTTCATTATGAGCTGACATTAGTTAGAGAATCATTGGAAAACGTACAGGGTGTACTGGACAGCTATTTCGTCTTAGTTTAGGACTCTTCAGAGGTACGCACCCACCTATTGGGGTTCGAACCCATGGTCTTCTGGTTACAAGCCTAGCGAGGTCGTAGACCATTAAGCCACTGGTGGTTACTCTATATCGTGTATTGGCAAAAGCTAGAATTCATGGACTGGTCAAAGGGTTGGGTGATAGTGGCCTGATGGTTTACGAGCTCGCTAGACTTGTAACCAGAAGGTCCTGGGTTTGACGTCTGGCGATTGGTGCATGCTGAAGAACAGTTACAAACTAGACTTACGAAACAGCAGACTGTCCAGTACTCCCTTGCTGGTTTTCCAAAGGTTCTCTAACCGATGTCAGCTCACGATGATCAAATCCTCCGAAGAACTTTATATAAATCGACGCTATTTGACGTGAAAAACGTGTTTGAACACACCTTACACATGTCTTGGCCACCTTAGTCGATATATCTTGACAATTCCATTGATTGACTCACTCACACCAAGCTAATGCCCAATATTAATCACCATATTATATCAAATAATATGGCATATGGGACACTAACACCCATAATCCAATACAGTTAGCTAGCCTTTCCATATCCTCCACTCTAAATAGCCATGCCTCACAGCCATAAAGGAGGACTGAGTGAACTGCGGCGCAGTACACATGTTCTATTATGCATGTCCTGACATCAGATGTATGCCAGAGATGACTTGAATGAGGAAATACCAAGTGGAAAGATGATTTTTCAGTCCCTGCGACCACCAGATCATCTTCCATCGAGCTATTGATAGTTTTTACTGTACTATTTATTATTTAACCACACAATTCAATGGTCTCAAGAACGATAAAACTAATCTCTTAGCTAATTATGAAATGCTTACAATTACTTCAAGATTTGATTTCATTCTTATCATATAATTATACTTTTCCAATAATTCTTTTTTTTCCACTTTCTACATTTTCCTTCAAAGGAGAACCTTACATTCCAAGTTATATGGATCCATCATCTGGTCCTGAACCATGTGTTGTCTGTGGTGATAATGCTACTGGTTTTCATTATCGTGCTATGACATGTGAAGGTTGTAAAGGCTTTTTTCGACGTTCTGTACAGAAGAAACTCGTGTATACCTGTAAATTTCAAGGTCGTTGTTCAGTTGCCGATAAACAGAATCGTAATAGCTGTCAAAAATGCCGTTTCGATCGATGCATCAAAGGTGGTATGGCTAAAGATCGTAAGTAGTACTCATGATTATTATTATTATTACTGATACTATTATTATTACTTTTTTATTTTGTTGTATAAAGCTGTTTATAATGTCTCATTTATTTACTTTTCATTTACTTTGGACGCTGCAGCCGTCTTACACAACAGTATCGTCACATTTCTCGACTTTACTTCTGCTTTCGACTATGTACCTAGATTTCTCTTGCTAAGTAAGTTCTCGATGACACAAACTGGTTGCATTCCTACTTCTCTAACAGAATGCACTATATCGTATAAAAAGGCAAATCCTCCTCTGCTGTGCTCACTGAAGCTGGTGTTCCCCAAGGTGCTGTACTCTCCCCACTTCTCTTCTCTTTCCTTCTTTCTACATGAATTACCATCTTCAAATGACATTCATTTTGTCAAATATGCTGACGATCTGACTGTATCTTTCCCTGTCAAATGTCAAACTAAATGGTTCTTTTTATCAGATATCAGCCAGTGGTCCAGGGAAAACGGTCTAACCTTAAATCCCTCCAAATGCCAAACAGTCAATTTCACTTTTAGGCATAAATCTGACCTAAACAAACTGGTTAGCACTCACGAGGTGTGCAACGTGGTAGACTACTAAATTCGTCTATAGCTAAACATCTAATCGAGATGTACCATAAGATTGATGTTAACTCAGCCTTTAAGGTCATCTATAAAAACGGTCAAGGGCGTTTACTGAAATACGCTGAGGCTATAGCTATTCATAGACTTAAGCCCCCCCCCCCTGTGTATTCAAAAACAGTTTGTCATTACTCTTAACCTACCTTGGTAATCCTTATTTGATTGAATTACCAAACGTTTGTGTTAATTATTCTTAATTCCGTTTTCTCTCACTTTGTTTAATTTAACCTTTCTATAAATATTGACTTGACAAGTAAATGTGTGATCAGATTGTTCGAAATGTATAGCGCTAATACATCACATTTTTCAGATAGTCTCCGTCTTCTAATAACGCATGTTTATTTACCTGGGTGGTACATTTTTTTTGAAAAACATGTCTGTAAGTCAAAGGTCACTTAATGCTTAGGTCATTTCATTCGAAATAATACTAATACTAATGACAATCTATAATAAATACTAATCGTTAATTTTAATAATATTAATAGCAAAATATAATAGGTAAACCGAGCATGCATGTGTGTGTCTGTATTTCAGCCTGTCAGGCCTATTTAAATTGAGGTCACATGGTCGATTTATAAATGTTAGTCTGCACATGTGCCTGTCTGTCTATCCATCTATCTGTCTATCTCTATCGCTATGTCATACAAGGTCATTTTTATCGTGTATGCCTATACGTGTTAGTGGTTATCTATACCACACCATGCATAAGAAATTATAACTTCTTAATGAATGTTGTATGTAGACAGTGTAGTGCGTACCTCCACCAGTGTGCGTGTGTGTGTGTGTGCGTTTGGTGTGTGTGTATCATGTTGTTCTAAAGTAATTATCGTTGTAATCCTGAATAGAGAGAGAATATAAGATAACGACAATGAGAAATACGTTCACATTCTGCTGGATGGATGGTTTTATAAGAATAAGATAATAATAATAATAATAATACATGGCATTATTGTTATTTATCTAATACGCATCATAAGTTGGATGCATGATAAGCGAATTAATCTGAATACGACAAAAAAAGATACAATTTTAAGTATTTCACTATTTTTTACTAAACACGTAACAGTATAATTTTTATTTATACCAGTTTGATGACGGACTGATATCAGTTAGTTAGAGAAATATTGAAAACCACCAGGCAGGGAGGGAGTACTGGACAACCAGGTGTTTCATCCTAATTTTTGGGGATCGTCGACAGTACACACCCATCCTATTGGGGTTCGAACGCAGGACCTCACGGGTACAAGGCTAGCGAGCTCCTGTACCATTCAGCATCAAAGATAGGATTCCAAGTAAACATAGAGAAAGCAGAGGTGATGAAGATTCCTGGCCAACACCAACAACAACAGACATCAATCAGCCAGCGTAAATGGGAGGAATCTGAAAGAAGCAATCTCCTTCACCTACCTACCTGGAAAGTATCGTTTCAACTACAGGCGGAACTGACGAGGATATTAAAGTGTGAGGATCGGGAAAGCAAGACAAGGTCTCATAACTCTCAAGTTTCTGTGGAGGTCAAATGCACTGCTCAGCATGAAAACGAATATAAGATCCAGATTTTCAACTCCAATGTGAAGTCAGTCAGTGCTACTTACTATACGGATCAGAGACCTGCACTGCGTGTCATAAAGAGCACCTCAAACAAACTACAGACCTCCATCAACAGCTGTCTTCGCTCAATACTCAAGATCAGATGGTCGGCCAGAAAAGAAGAGCAACAGGGATCTCTGGCAATGAGCGAACCAAAATAGCAGGAACCGATTGTGAAACAAATAGGCAGGAAGAAATGGAGATGTATTGGCCATAGTCTGAGGAAACACACCATCAAGTGACATCACTAGACAAGCCATCGGTCGAGTGGAACCTAGCCGAAATGGAAGCGGCAAGTTGGTCGTCATTGCGAGAGTGACTTGGAGGAGGTCATTTGAAGAGGAGATGGAAGCATGTGGGCAGACTTGGAGCGGAGTGAAAAAGTTGGCAGAAAGCCGAAGGCAATGGAGACGCATCGTTGAAGCCCTATGTTCCTCTAGGAATTAAAAGAAATATTGAAAATAATAATAATAAATTCTCATCTGATAGACACTAGTGACTGACTACAGAACGAAGTTGCCTGACTTTCTAGTGCGAAATCGTGATCAGTGAAGACCACCACTCACTCACTCACTCACTCACTGGTCACATTGGCTGGCGGGGTCACGCTGTATATCACGAATTAGCTAAATAGTCAACGGCCCTGCTCGTAACTTAACTGTCCTGAATTCAATCTCCAGGGGAAAATTAATGAGTGAATGCTGTTGAAGAATCTTAAGCGAGGGCGAAACAGTTTTTTGAGTATTTCCTGCTAGTTTCCAAGTATTCTATAACTGGCGACGATCCGTGATCGAACTAAAACATCCATAGTAGTTAGAGAATTATTGTAATATGATAGGAATAATGTTTTTTTCAGGTAATACTGGAACCCTAACAGGTCTTTTGGAACATATATAAAATGTAGATTTTTATTATTATTTGCTTGGGTTCCATGTGCAATATAGGTGGGCTTCAACAACATGTATCCACTTCCTTTTTATTCCTCGCTGCCCTATTCACCTGGCTAGCTCCACGACTGAACATAATCTCTCATCTACTCCTCCTCTTCACACGATCTCCACCATATTGCCGTCGTACTGACGACCCACTCATCGCTTCACATTCGCATTCCACTCCAGCAATGGCATGCATTGCGCACCATGTCATTCGACTGCCTCATTAGTGACGTGTGCCATATCAATCCATCTCTATTTTCTCCTATATATCTGTTGAGCGATCAGCTCTCGTCTGTTGGTTTGTTCCCACTGTTTCTTGTTACTAATTATTTCTCTTCTGCCTGCTGGCTGGTCATTTGATCTTCACAATGCAGCCGACGAATGAGGTGGCTTTTAAAGAAAGACATCAGTGGCCTGTTGGTGATACTTTTCGTGACGTATACGCAGTGCAAGTTTCTGACCCATGTGGAAGAACTGACTGACTGACTGACTTCATATTAGTGCTGAAAATACTTATGCTAGCTGAATACAGAAGATTTTCAAGTTGGTTTTAGGCTGATGGACGTGTGTATGCTGACCTTCCGATTCTGGCTGCCTATGACACCTTCACCCGTTCCACCAGCTGTAGTTGAAACGATGCTTCTTAGCCAGATAAGTAAAGGAGTTAACCTGTGCTAAATTTCTCCCGTTGATGGTGATTGGTGCTGGTTTTTGTTATTATTGCGGCTCCATCTTGTCTATGTTCACCTGTAATCCTCCTGTCTTCGCTGCCAGCCTCTTCAACCAGTTTGTTAGTTTTCGCCTGCCTGCCTGCCTGTAAGTCTTCGACTTTGTTTGACATTAGACATATATGTCATCTGAGAAATCCAGATCTTCTAGAGTCTTCCTATCGGTTGTCCAGTGTATTGCTGTCTCCTCCCTCCTCTCGTACAGTCTTCTGCATAATCTAATCCACCACAATATTAAGAATATCACTCTGCAAGCAAAACTTTTCTTTGAATTTGAATTGTTAATCCATTACCTGGTTAGTTTTTTTATCCCTAACATGTTATCTACTCTTTTCCCATTTCTATAGTTGTCCTCGACGAAGATAAACGTCTAGCAAAACGTCGCCTGATTGAAGCGAATCGAGCACGTAAACGAGCTGAAGCTGCCGCGGCAGCAGCTGAAGCTGTCGGTATCTCCACCTCACCTGTGGACTCCACACGGCTTCCTGAGGCAACAACACATAATCTCCTTAATCCTATAAATCCTATAAATATCTCGTCAAATTATCAAATGATATACAATCCACCCATATCTATATCATCAAACACACTGCCTACATCTGTTCTTATGTCAAGCATTCCACAACAGCCAACATTCCATTCGAATGGCCTGATATTTACGCATCAGTATACAATGAATCCAACACCGATCGGCGGTCAGCAGATTCATCATTCAACTGCGAATCAGTTCAACTCAATCATAGAAGTAGGTAATACTAGTCTTTCTTCAACGATAACACCCTCGTCTATTGTGAATGAGGAAACGATACAAACGATAAAATCACCAACCACAACACGGATGACGCATACATCACAACCAGTAAATACTTTATACTGGCCACCAGTATACACTACCAACGCAACCACCAGCAACAACAGTGGCACAACAACAATAACACCATGTTTCACTAATCCTGTGAATACAAATCCCCAGCATCATCAACATCATTCTACATTTCAAGTCAAATCGATCCATGAATCAGGGAACAGTGTTCAACTACAGAGAAGTACAATCCAACAGATGGATAATAATAATAATAGTACAACAACATTACAACCTTTCAATCAACATCATCATTACCTGAATTCACCGAATGAAAGTCAAAGGAGTCAACAACAATCTAATATAGTGAGTGTGAAAAACTTGCCCAAATCTATAGACATTCATCAGATATATAACAAGAGCCATAATAGTGTTGACAATACCAATGTATATTGTGAACGTCAGTTATATTCGCCTATAATAACACCAGATAAATGTCCACCTCTTCTTGTCTGTGGTAAAACAACCAGAAAAGCAACAGCAACAACAACAACAACAACCAGAACACTAATTCAAAATGATCATAATAACACTTCGCTGCCTTTATCTTTCAAACAAAATGGTTGTGGGAGCAGCAGCACTAATAGTGGTAGTAGTAGTAGCATTAGTGGGAGTAGTGGTGCTGGAATCGATTCCAGTGAAACAGGATACAATGATTGTCCATGGACAATTGAAGATCAAAATATGGTTGATTCTATTGTACAAGCTTATAGTAATATGTTAAATCCAAATTTTAAACAAAAGGTAATGTCTATTACCATTACAATTTTTTTCTATATATTGTGTTGATACCATCTATGCATTTGTTTTTTTGTCTAGCCAGCCTTAGTAATTTGATTCAATTTTAGATGTTTTCCCATCGATCGATTTGACCGAACAGCTCTCGGTCTCAGGTTGACATCAGCCAACGCCAACGGGTTGATCTCTGACGAAATCTCAGCTGAGTACAAATACAGAGGGCTAGTTTCGCATATGCCAATTTACCCCGTCTCTGTCGTAAACGTGATAATATCCGGATGACTGTCGACCAAAGGGCGGATGTACTGCTCAGAAGTCCGCTCCGTCCTCCTTCATGGCTGTGAGACCTGGCCATTGAAAGTGGAAGACAAGAAAAGGCTAGTTAGATGTCTTTGATCATAGGTGCCTACGTTCTATCTCCCGTCTGAAGTGGTATAATATGGTGAGAAATATTGAGGTTAGGCGTCGAGTGCTAGGTGAGTTAGAGGGGAAGTCAATCGACGAGGCTGTGAAGTTACACCGATTGAGAGAGATGGTTAGGACATGAGTTACGGTTGTCTAGCCAACGCCTTCCTCGACAATGGGCAATGTAAGCTGACATAGAGTCAGACTGGAGAAGAGCTAGTGGTGGTCAAACCAAAACATGGCACCAGTAATTGAAATCCACAGCAGTTAGTCTAAGCCACTTAGGAAGGTGTAGACTTCCAGGTTGGGTTCCTTAGGATAGTAAAAACCAATGAAGACTGGAGACAATTGGTGATATGGCTCAAAATTGTTCTCAATGGCTGGCGCAGATGCATCCACTCCTTGTGACTTATGATCTCCAATGAAACTATATTGTTGTTCGTTATTACCATTCTTTTGCCTCACACCTCTGCTTACTGTCTCTATTATGCATTTCTTCTACTTTCTTCTCTTGCTTTGTGTGCTACATTGAGGGAGTGTGGAGACTCTAACTGTTGCACATGGGTGCAGAGTTCTATGCTGAAAACTGACGGACTTCCAGATGACGACTCCTGGTTAGGATGAAATGCGCTTTATTCTGGATTCCACCACTTCTAGTCACCATCCACCGATTCACTTCGAATTACATGCCCAGACATCGTCGAAGCATCTACAGAGGAAGCCAAAAGACATATCAAGCTGAGATCGAGCACTTCGGTCCAATCGATCGAAGGGAAAATCTAAAATTCAATTGAAATAATTAATATGACCCGCGTTGCACAAGAAACGGTGGCTCTTGTCGCTGAAGTAGAATGTATGTACATCCAGTTTCTGACGAGTCCCAAACAAGAAGAGATACGCGTCATCATCCACCAAGTAACGTCATGCTAATCCTCAAGTATCACTGACCCTTCTGTACTAGAAGCCGAGAGTTTTTGTTGGACCAATCAATGGGATTAAGTGAATTCAGCAAAATAAAGTAATAAGTTATCCCCTGTTGTGATCAAAGTGGTTCAGTGGACAACACTTTAACTTTTGAAACGAAAGCTACTGGTTCCGAGTGTCTGAGTGAGGGGGGGCATCATCATTCACTGGGGATTGGAGATGCATCCAGATGATGCCCCTGAATATAGCGAAATGAAATCATGTGAATCTCTAGGTATTGTCGAAGCACCCGTACTGGAGGCTGACACACAGGCAGAGATAAGAAAATACAAACCAACTTAGACCAAACTGCTTATTATTTGATAGAAATACCCTTTTTTTATTATTGCTAAAATTGTTATTTCAGATTGTGTTAATTTATTTCTTTGTATTATTGTTGTGTTCTTTTTTTGTGTCGACAGGATGACGGTGTAGATATTGACAAAGATCCAGAGAAAGCATTCTACGCTTCAACAGATTCAAAGATCACATCACTTATTGAACCAATGATTGCTTCACTTGTTGCATTCGCTAGATTAGTTCCTGGATTTGAATTGGTAAGTTAATAAGTTTAGAATGTAAATCAACCAAAATAATTCTAGACTATAGTCATTATTCAATACCATGATTGCTTTAATTGTCTTCGATTCCAATTCCCCTGGCTAGATTACGCAGTTATCCATAAAGTCTTTGACAGTTGGTTTAAGCCAAGTCAGGAATGTAGAGAATGATATAGGCTACTTGACTGGTATCTTCCAGATGTTAAAAACCAATTGCCTTAAGTTGATAGTGATGATATGTCACTCGAAAGCATTATTCAATAGCGCTGATGCATGCACTCTTTGTGTCATCTTTGATGTCTACTAAAGCGTCGTGTTTCTCCGTGTCATTATTCCTTAATCCTGATATTTTGGCTTATTATAGTTGTTTCTGACCTCTTTTCTTTTCTAACTTTTTGTAATATATGGAGTGTAGCAACTCCAACTGCTGGATTTCTGAGTCCAGTTCTATGTTAGTTAGATGACGCAGTTTTGTTTCGAAAAGCAAGCAGATGGCGTACTATAGTGGTTCGAATAGTTCCGGTTTCCAAAGGAAGCGTCGTGGTGGAATTTCACTTCGAACTGTTTATCAATTGGGAAAGTTGTTGACTTAACTCGGTGGCACAGCGGTTATGACTCTCGCCGGCCATGCATATGATCCGGGGTTCGATCCCCTGCCGACGCACACCTGATGTCTATGGTCGGCCTGCAAAATTTGGCCTACCAATATCGCGTGCTGAAAATTCCATACCCGTAGCAAAAAATACAGTGTGGAATCAAGCTGTAATCAAAATAAATAAATATGCATTTCTACCGGTTCATCAATGTGTAGGTAGGTGAGTAGCCGGAATTTATTAGGTTGCTTTTATATCTTACTGATTCGGCTAATAAGCTTGGACCCCAACCGAGAAAAACGTCCCCTACAGTATTTCGTTCACCTTCACGTGGCTAACAATCACTACCGCTTTATGTGGTTGGTATCCAGTTATACATGTCAACCAACTGGTAGTATGTAGACCATGAAGTTTATTGAATAAAATTCTGGTCTGCGTGAATTTCAACTTATCAAAATGCCCTGTGCTATCAAACACACATACTGTTTCGAATTACGCTTTCTGTTTCAACTTATGCCTTGGACTTTTCGTGTTCTCCGCATAAGTTCCAGTGAGAAAATATCTTGTTAATATATGTGTAAAACTTGGGCGCACTGTGATAGTAAGTTATTCCATATTAGTTTGTTTATTAGATGTATCACACAGTGTAACAGTATTTCCTGGATGACACAATTTCGAACACAATTTATTGTTCATAATCATATCAATTGTAATCATACGAAAATCAATCAATAAATAAAAACCAACGCCAAAAAAATTTAAAAAAACAGCGTAGAGTTTACATTTCAATCAATGCACCACAGGATATGAAATATAAAGTTGATGTGTGACAGAGGATGAGAACAACAGTGTAATAGTAACGAGGGAAGGAAAACAAAATCTAATGGGACTATTTGTTAGAGTGCCGCAGTAAGTTGATCGTGTCATACCTAACGGATTTCTCATTACATGACAGCTGTGCTAGATATGGTATTGTGAAGTTTTTGTATTTGGTAGTCCTAGCATATAACCACCTATAGCTGCTTCTAGTTCTACCAGATGAAATGCAAGGTGACAGCTGCGTATAGACAGGAATAAAAGTGGCTGGAATTCAAACCCTCACCCCCCCCCCATAAACTCATTTAGAAACAAACTTTGTCGGATAAAGGTTCAATCCAGTGGATCCTTAAAAACAAAACAATTTAGTTTATCTAATACCCTGCTGGAATGATTGTCAGGTCAAATACATAGGTCAAACTAGTAGAACGGGGGCAGTCAGTCAGACTAGCCGAACATAAAAACCTAGCAAAATCTAGATTAGTTGACCCAAATAAAATAAGAAATCTAGAGAATACTTCAGCTATACCACTCACTGCATGCAGTTACACACAACCATACAATTTGATGGGATGGGATAGGATGACGATTTAAAAATCTAATGTCACAGACTGGAGGGAGAGATTGACAACAAAAGCTTTGTTTATCGAATCAACTGACAGGAAATACGTGTAATAGGAAGGATTCGACACTTGTCCAGCCAGATATCTGGAAAATTCTACTACCCCTACCTACGACCACAAATAGCAGAGAATAAAGAAAACTATAAAACTCAAGTATCAAAGTCGTGTGATTACAATTGATATGATTATGAACAATAAATTTTGTTCGAAATTGTGTCATCCAGTTAATAATACTGTTTCACTGTGTGATACCTCTAATAAACAAACTATTATGGAAAATATCTTGATTAAGAAAGAACATACCCTACTTAGCGCGTGTTCTGTGCGATGAAGAAAACATTAGGCGTGAAACCTTTAACTTATTAAATTGTCAGTAGAACAAATGGATCTCGTCTTTCCAAGTCACATCATTTACAGGTACAACGTTTTTCTCTTTACCTTTTGTTTTCTGTATTTATTTTTGTTATGTGCTGTTTTGTTTCTCTCTTCCTTACAAACTCTACTTAAAACATTCTTGTTCGTTCTTTCACACTGTGTATATCTCGACCATTTTGCTATCGCTTACGCCAGCAAATATTCTAGTAGTATCTACTTTTCTAACACCTTCAAACACTATGTTTAAATTTTGGCTTTGCTACCGACATGTTAATATGTTGTTGTCAAAACTGACTGAGATAACTTTAATCTACGTAGAATTTTACTTATTGTTAATGTACTAACTGGATGCAATATTGTATTAAAAATGCTGAGAATTCCATTCTGTATCACAAGTACTGTTGTGGAATAAAGCTATTATCTTATCTTAAATACATAAGTCAGTTAGCAATACAGATCTCCTCATTTCCTAACTTCACTTCAAAGAATTTATCGGTACAATCTTAATTGAAGTTAGAGGTTATTGACAGTTAGTGATAAAAATCTATTGAAGTGTACGAGTAATAACAATGTTTGAAACATTGTAAATAATCTTACGTAATTGGGAGAACTGACAACTAATAAGTTGAATGATGACTAATCATTTGGAAATAGCTGTCATAAAAAAAAACTAAAGAACTAAGGATTACATGAATAGATATCGGTTAGAGGGCCACTGGACCAACCAGCTGGGGATACTTGAAAGCTGTTTCATCTTTGTTTGGAAGTTTTCATAAGTACGCAAATACTGAGAGGTTTGATTGAACACAGGATCTTCCGGTTACAGGATGAGCTGTTCGTAGACCATTTAGCCATAGGGAGCTGAACGATAAATTCTAACTTCTGGTAATTTACGATATCGTGCGATCACTAGTGAATGTTATCTCTAGTGAGCATTTGTCCTCACATCCGACCTGCTGTACTTTATTGGTCACCAGAACCCAGGTAACCACCTACCTGAATAGGGCCAGTTGCCACTAGTGAGCATCACACAGAAATTGGGTTACTAAAATCCCGGTGGGTGCGTACTGCTGAAGAGTCTCGAACTAGGACGAAATAGCTATCCAGTACTCCCAGGTGGTTTTCCAATGATTCTCTAACTAATGTGAGCTCATGATGAAATCCTGAAACCAATCAAATCCCTTTAAACCAACACTGGAATAAAAAAAAAATTAAATGGACTACAGAGGGTTTGCCCATACCACCAGCTATTTGGGAAATCAAAAATTGACACTTAGATGACGATAGTGAAAGAGTTCGGATAAAAAATAAGGCTTGTGAACGTGTAAAGTCCGGGTTTTTCCTTGTCAGATTGGTAAAGCTTTGAAAGCATGAAGAACATGTAAATGAAATCCTTTTGGTTCGTTAGATCGTGTCTTCTGATGCTGTGGGACCAGGAGGAGAAATTCAGAATTGACCTATTAACCGTTCTATGTTCTCTTTTCTTTTGTAACAACTATGCTGGTAAATGTTCATGTGCATGTGTAGACATTATCCATGGTGGGCAACAACGAGCAATAATACGTATAAAAATCAGTTGAATAACAACTATCCTTGGGAATTTCGCCTTAATCCTTTGCATTCCGAGTGGAATGTAGGGCTTCAAGACGTTTATTTTTTCAATTTTACAGTGTGAGGTTGCTAGCCTCACATCACAATTTATCTCTTTATCGAGTTTACTACGGAAAAAGCGAGGTTTTAGGAGTGCGCATCTGTTGAAGGATCGAACCCTTTAGCCTGTTAGGCGCGACTGGCCAATATTTTATCGCTGAACCACCCATGCTGGTGTTTTTATTTTCATTACTTTACATTCCCATTGGAAAATAGGACACCTTCAAGCTAGAGGCTTGAAGTTTCTGTAGCAGTGGTGTTCACTTTTTCAGGATGGAGTCGCTAGCCAGCCACATGCACACACAGTCCAACCTTCCCTCTTTAACAGTCTTATTACCGGCTTAACAAGGTAAAGGAGTGTGTTGCTGGTTGGGGGATCGAACTCCGAACCACTTGCGTGGTTGCCGAGCACTCTACCGTCGTGCTACCGACGCACAACCCAGGAGTAGTGGACAGCTTCCGCCCCCCCCCACAACTAGTTATTGAGACACTTTAACAGAATAAACGCCTATCGGGGTTTGAACTCAGGCGAACTTGTAGATCATTCAACCGCTGGTACCCCAGTTGCTTATGAAAAAAATGATGGGCATACAGTTCTGTTCGAACCCCGGTGGGTGTGTATGACTGAAGAGTCCTAAACTAGGACGAAACAGCTGGCTGTCCAGTACTCCAAGGTTTTCCAATGATTGTCTAACCAATGTCAGCTCATGATGAAATCCTGTAATAAAATCACTGTATTTACAGTATGCCGACTACTATTGTTACTATTGTCATTGTTATGTACTGCTGCCGCTGAGTGGTTAATAGTAAGTTTTCCCTGTCGCCAATTATGTTATGTACTCGTCGAGTAGTTAATAGTCCTGACGCGGAAAGAGGGAAATCAGAAGACGACGAGGTTTACGATGATACTTGTATTTTCCAGGCAAGGAAAATAAATGTCACACAAGAGTGTGAGTGAAATGGTACGAGTGCACGAAAAAGTATGTGAACAGAATGAACAAGTGTGTAATACAAAAGTATATATGAAAATGGCTAATAAACATGAACCAATAAGATAACGTCTTATCATGATTGGTTGTAATGTCATGTGATAATAAGGTCATGCATTGTTTATTTAGTTATTGGACAGACAAAAGCATAATGTCAGTTATAATGGAATATCGATCCATACACACATAGCAAAATATAACAGACTGTCAAAAAGAAAACACACATCATGTGGATACATATCAGTCATCATTATTGATTATTGATGTTTTTAATATTTCTGTTTTCCTCCAGCTGGATGCCAACGATCAAACACGTCTACTGCGTGGTTGTTGTCTGGACATTATCACTTTACGTGCTGCCTATCTACTGAGTCGTATAGCTATAACACTTGGAATTATTGATTCAAATGGACATCATAATAAGCCCCAATTGATGATGGTGAACACATTGTCAGTAGGAGGAAGAGTAGTGGGCGAGTCAAGTGATCCCCTGCACTCAGGTATAGCAACACACCACCAACCACCACAACACGGTGTCACATCGATTATTCCAAATAATATCTATCCACAACTTGGTACTTCTGATGCTAAATGTGCACAAATGATACGTGGTGTTGCACTGAAGCTAGCTCGTCTAGAAATTGATCAAACTGAAGTCGCTTTAATGACAGCTATTTTATTAATGTCACCGGGTAAGTTGATCGTGAAGTTTTGTTTTGTTTTCCCTTAGTTAACACTTAATTAATACTAGTAATAATAATGATAATCATATCTACTTTATTCTGGAGTTACAAAAAGCTCAATTTAACTTTTTGAAAAATATTTACTCCTTTATCGCTGGCTATGAGTGAGACATGGCCATTGAAAGTGGAGGATATGAAAAGCCTGTCTAGCTAGCTGTCTTTGGTGTGACAGGTGTCTGAGTTCTATCTCCTGTGTTAGGTAGGTGGTAGGTGTGATATGATGAGTTATATATTCAGACTAGACATTTCTCGAGTGTTAGGTAGGTGGGTGGCTGGGGATATGAATCGATGAGGTTGTGAAGTTACACCGATTGAGAGAGAGAGAGATGGTTAGGAAATGTGTGTTATTCATGCATGTCTAGCCATCGCCTCCGTCGACCGACGGGCAATGTTGTTAGCTGTTAACATACGATGGATAAGGTTGTAAAAGAGTTAGCTAATGGTGGGTGGGTGGATGGTGAAACCAAGGCATGACTTCATCAGTCAATGAAATGCACTATAGTTCAAGCCAGTCAGTCAGACACGTCGGTAGGTGTAGACTTTCTGGTTGGGATCCATGTGATGATAAGAACAAATAAAGATTGGAGACAATTATTAGTGATATGGCTCAGGATTGTTCTTGGTGATGGCTGGCACAGATGCTTTGACTTCTATTGTTCTTCCATATTACTATTCATTTTCCATCTCTCTCTCTCTCTCTCTTTCGAACCTCTCTTTACTCTCTTCTCTTGCTTTTTGTGAGGGTTTTTCCTTCGCGTTCCCCTGTCTGTCTGTCTGTTTTCGCGTTCCCCAGTGGAACATAGGTCGCCTTCAAGCTAGCGGCTTGAAGTTTCTATAGCAGTGGTGATTATTTTTACAGGATAGGGTTGCTAGCCAGCCTCATGCCCAACCTTTCCTCTTTACCAGCAGTATTACTGGCTTAGCGAGGTAAAGGAGTGCGTTGGTGGCCGGGGATCGAACTCTGGACCATGTGCATCGTCGGCAAGCGTCCTAACCGCTGTGCCACCGACGCTGACTTTGTGTGGTAAATAGAGGGAAAGTGGCAGCTCAAACTGATGCACACCTGTGCAAAGTTCTTCGTTGAAATTAGTCAGTCAATCAGTGTGCTCTATGGGCATAACTGGAAAATTAAAAGCGACAAGAAAAAGAAACAAAGAAGAAGTAGATACACATTAAGAAGAGAAGAAGTTCAGCGAAGAGACCGACTCTTTTCGACGGCGAATTCATTCGCATAGCTGTACAATCGCATTTATATATAATTATTTGTGTATGTGTGTGTTTACATGAGGTTTGTCAAGTTTAGATAATTGATTGGGTAATATAAGAATGATCTATTATAGAAACAAGGTTAATTAGACAGCAACTAAAGTAAGATTGAGTTAGTAAGTTAGATAACGTAATATATTTGACTAAAATGTTTCAACCTAGGTCAGGAGAGCAACAGAGGTAATTGCAAGTAGAGACTAAGTAGAAGTGGGGTAGAGAATCATGCCATTTAAATGAGAACTGAAATTGAGCAAATAAGTTGGATGACGTAACGTAAATGACTAGAAATTGAGTGTTGGTCAAGTCAGTAACCTTGGTAGTGAGGTGTAGAAATTAAATCGGATGGGGGTAGAGAACTAGTTGGAAATCTAAAATATTACATTTGAGGAATAATACTAATGAAGAGACAGAAAAAAGGGGGTTAGGTAGAATTTACCTGTCGGATAATACGATAGATTACGTCCATTGCAAGTGTAGTGACTGAACGAACTCCTTCTGTATGCAGAGTTCAGGGTTTAGCAAGTGAATCGTCACTGCTTCTGCATTTTGAAGAGCCTGACTCGTACTCCTTTAGGAAGACTACTTCTTAATCTGTAGACGACTTTGAAGTTTGTTTATGGTGTAGCTCGGGGTCCGGTTTCTATCAGATGTTCTAAGGTAGAGGTGTGGTGGGGGCATTGTTATGCTGGATGAAAATTAAAGTAGCCCAGTGGTTTCAACAGGTCATCATTTGTAATATTTATTTCTAAATTATTCTGTTGATACTCCACAGCATAAACGGAAATACCTAAAGATAATTTATGGAAGTTACCACAACCACTCAGGAAGACAGAGGATGAATAAATACCACGTAATATAATAAAAACTTTTTGCGGAATGAACCACAGACTGTTAAAAGATAATTTTTCTAAAACTACCGTATATGATGTGATATATATTACCAGTTCGCTAAAGTAGCTAGGCTTTGAACTGATTCGGCTTTGTGAGATGATTCATTCAGTCTTAGAAAGATCCGCCAATTTAAACTTTTGGTCACACAGCAGTGAAACAACGCTCCGTTATCTGAATTACTTCTAAGCTGACTGACTGATTAGCTGGCAAGCATGACTAGTTCCCAGAACTTGGTTCTACATTAGATAAGATTATTTGATATAACACACAGTTGAAATGCAGTATTAACAACTGGATATCTATGCGTTAAAGTTTCTGTAGCAGTTTGGTCAAGTTTTGGGGATGGAGTTGCTAGCAGCAGGCTGCAACCCTCTCTCTATATCCGGGCTTGGGATCAGCTAGAAAACTAGCGAGCTAGTAATCTAGGCGAGTACTAAGGCGTATCCCAAATATTCATCATCCTTGTTCAACAGCTGTACGACAACAGCACATGTCAAGTGATCCACAACGGAAAATTCAGCGAGGCGTTTGGAGCAAACGCAGGAGTCAGACAAGGGGGCTTATTATCACCAATGATAACCCTAATTGTGGTGGACTGGATTATGCGTCAGACAGTGGGTGGGAAACGAGAAGACAGGGATATCCTGGACGGACGTGAAGAACCTAGAAGACCTGGATATCGCGTGTGGATGATTTACGTTTGATGTCACTGTCACAAAATCGAAGACTTACAAGCGAAAACCGACCGACAAACTGGTCGAAGAAGCAGCCAGCGAAGACAGGACTCTGATTGAACACAGACAAGATGGAGGTTATGGAAATAACCAACCAACAACAACAACAGCTATAACATCCATCGCCAATCACCATCAACGAGAGGGATTTGAAAGAGGTTAGGGAGCATTTTCTCAACTACAGGAGGAGGGACGGACGACGATGTCAAATCGAGCGAGAATCGGGGAGGGGGCGAGAAACACATTCATCAACCTAAAACGAATCTGGAAATCTTCATCTCTCAGCATCAACAACAAAATTCGGTCGGAGTTTATATTATGCATCCTGGCTTTTATCCCTATATTTGAGATATCAGCGAGAGCTTTGATCCTCAGCTGTGGTTTCGTGGGTGCTTCCTGTTGAAGAGTCCCAGAGGGGGATGAAACGCCGATTCACTACTTCTCACGGTAGTTTCCAACATTTCTCTAACTGATGCATCAATCGATTTGTGATTAAACCTCGATAAAAACCTCTTTATGTCTGTGTGCGTGTATACATGCTTTCTGTCTAGTAAGTATTCACACACTATTTAAAACGAAAATGACTGTCACTTAATTCCTAATTTTCGTCTATGGTAGTTTCTTCTTCTATGTATGAATTATTGGCCTAGTCATTTCTTTAATGACCTTTATAGTACGACTGATAAGAAGAAGAATACTGAAATTTTATGGCCATATATTTTTCTTCTGCTTATGTCTGTTTGTGTGTCAGTAGTATGTGTGCGTGTTTATTTGTTTGTATATTTGTTTCACTTGCTGTACCACCCATCACGCCTACAATATCTCTGGAAATAAACGTCTATACCGTAGGTTGTCAGTGGAGATGAAACGAACTGCCTAGTGTACACACACATACGCAAAATATGAGGTCAATTGAAAGCGAAGTAACCTCTGTATTTGTTTGTGTGTGTTGGGTGGATGGGTGGGTACGGAGGTCAGCGCATGCATGCATAAACCAACTTCCAATCAGATTCACCTAAAAACAAAACTTATCTCACTCCGCGTTAAGAGAGAACAGTGAATATTTTAGTCACCTTAGTCTACGGCAGGTCAGTCAGTGTGTGTTTTTCGTTCTTCACTATACAGAAACAGTCAACTATCATAATAATGATAACCAATAATGCGTCAGGGTCAACATCACATCACAGATGTTATCAGGTCGTATATCTGTATACACAAAGACAGAGAGAGGCTATCTGTTTTTTTGTCGTTGTTGTTGTTCTAATCAGCTGATAAGTTATTTAAAAAATCAATAGTTTTTCAAATTGAGTTGAGGATGGGGGGAAAGAGGTCATCTACCCAAGTTACCGTTGACCCTGAACAAAAAAAAAGCAGCCGGAGACAGAAGTATGTTCCAATTCAGTCAATGCTTTTATGTGGTTGATGCATGCGTTACCGGAAAGCATTTGAAATAGGCCAGAGTAGGCCTTCATCAACAGCTGCCCTCTCACCATCTTTATGCTGAGGATCAGATGGCCAGCCACCCTAGAAAGGATAAACAATAAGCAATTCTAACAGCTAACGAACCAATCAAGAACCTGTCCCTGAAGATATACGAGTTGAACATAGTCTGAAGAGACCTTTGAGTGGATATCATACTCTACGCAGACGACAACCTAATAAGAAGCGAAGAGTTGGACGTAGTTCCGCGAAGGACAATAAGGATAAGACCGCGTTTATGTGATCCCACTATTTCTCATCTCTTGTTTGGATTGACTGATTGATTGGTAGTAATATTTTGCATATATATTTGGTATGAGTGATGAGTTATTCCTATTGCACGTGTTGGGTTGTGTGTGTGCGTGTGTGTGTTAACGTCTCCAGTGAAATTGTTGAGCCTTTTTTCTAAGTTACTTATCCTTGTGGCTGGGTCAATCATTCTTACCGTGGCTAAATTCTTGTGTGTATTCACAATCTGACTAACCCCTCCCGACCTATTAGTTTGACCTATGTAGTTGACCTCGCTGATAGTGTTTGCAGGGTAGTTTGTAAATTATATTATTTTGTCTAATTGGGTTAACTAACCTACAGGGTCCTTTAACCTACACAGCTTGTCCTATCTGAGTGAATTTGTAGTCTTAAATGTCACCCTATTATTATTATTATTTATTGAGAATCCTACCCAGGGTTTTATATGTCCCTTCATTATATAGTAAAACTGTAGACGCCTTATATTCTCTCTTATTTATGTTATCATTACTAGTTTCACAATTATTTTTTGTTTCACTTTTGGCCTTTTTCGATCTTCCTAATGAATTTTATAGGATAGTCAGTTATTTAACACCAACGCCTCTTCTATCTGTTTCATTTCATCATTTAGGTCTTTTCTCGTGCTACTTAGTGCTATTGGTCGGTTTGTTAGACAGCACTTAACTAAACCAGCCTTTACAGACAGACAGACGGATGAGATGAATTACAGTCTAAATATCTATAAACAGAATGCGCCGGCTTATTTTTATAAACGGTAGTATGCAGTTTACCTTATTCTCTTCCTTTTTATTTTACAATCTAACTTCATAGCTAACTCTCCTTGTTCATTTTCCGATTCAAATGTGAATTTTAATTCCCTTGACTAGTGAGTTTATATATGTGAAGAAGCTAGATGTTGAGCAGTAGTAAATTGTGCTCGAAATGATGTCATCAGTAAATATTACTGTATAACAATGTGAGAATTTATCGGAATAAATCTTGTCCATAATGATATGAAGGACATTAATCTTTCCTGGGGGACTTTCGAAAAACCTTTTTTACATTGATAAGGTCATTAAATACTATCAATAGGGCAATAGAAGTGTCGCTAATCTTGTTAAAATTCGTGTAGACTATCGACTCTCTTGGACTCATGCAAGAAATTAGTGAATATCATCTTTTAGGACTAATAGAATAATTCTTGCCTTTCATCTTATCAGGCAAGTCTAGAAGTGTAACGGTAGAAGACGACAGCCATGGTAAAGGAATCTCTATGTAGCGAAATTATGTACACCTCATCTGCAACGCACCATTTGCACAGATCTTCCGTGTTGTACTAATTCTCCCCTTCCTGTGTGTTTCTTTCTTACTGTGTGTTTCTTTCTGTCCGTTTCATATTTCTCACTGGCCTCCTCAATGGTGATTCATTTGTTTTCTCTGGCATCAAATCTATCTCCTTTCTGGTTACAGGATTTCATCATCAACTGACATTGGTTTGAGAACCATTGGAAAACTAAAAAAGGAGTACTGGACGGCTGTTTCGTCCTAGTTTGGGACTCTTCAGCAATGTGCACCCACCCATTGGGGTTCAAACCCACGACCTTCTGGTTACATGGCTAGTGAGCTCTTAGACTATTAAGCCACTGGGACCCAACCCAATGGCTCATGAATTCCAACTTCTGCCAATTCATGATATAGCGCAACCGCTAGCCAATGTCTTCGGTGAAGAGTATTTGTCCTCACACTCGACCTGCTGCACCATACTTGTAGGCAGAAGGTCCTGGGTTTGAATCCCCATTGGTGCTTACCTCTGAAGAGTCCCAAACTAAGACGAAACAGCAGGCCGTCCAGTAGTCTCAGGTTTTCCAATGGTTCTCTAACCAATGTCAGCTCATGATGAAATCCTGTAACCAGTCAACCAGTATCACAAGCCGCAGAAGTAATCATGAAAGACTTTATGCTTGGACAACTAAATATAAATACTCTTAAATATCTTATTTGACGAACATTTTCTATGATGAGAAAGGTGTTCACGATGAAACTGCGGAACTTACTGTGAACTAGCGATTCTTTCTACCATTTTTCAAATTCATATTCTTATTGACATCATTATCAATGTAAATGGCCAGTTTATTATTTTCTCCTCATTACTATATAAATGTAAAGAGTATTATAGGTTTTCTGTATACCTTTACGTTCCCTGCGGAACATGGGGCTTAAGGTTTTCGGTAGCACTAGTGTTTGCTTTTACGGGATGGGTTTGCTAACCAGCCTCATGCCCAACCTTCCCTCTTAACCAGTTTTATTACTGGCTTAGTGAGGTAAACGTGCATGTCTGTGGCCGGGGATCGAACCCCGAATCACCTGAATGATTGGTGAGCATCCTACTTCTGTGCTACATTCGCACATGGATATTAGGTACAGTGTTGTAATTTATACTGAAGATTTCACATTGTATCAAGCATAAATGTTTGGAATGAAGCCATTATTATTATTAATATTATTACTTTGTGTGAATGGAATGTAAACTGATGAGCAGTGCTGGGGCCACCTGAAACAGACTTCAGAGAAACGAAGATATTTTTATCGAAGCCCTATTGTTACTTTTATTCCTTTAGATCTCCAGTGGAACATAGGTCTCCCAAAGCTCATTGCCATTTTATCTTGTTTCTTTTACAGTCGTCCTAAGTTGACTCCATGACTACCCACCTATAGGCGGCTATCATCTCCTCTTCACACTATCTCTTCCATGTCACACTGGAACCGCAACGCCTGAGTCATTGTTTCTCATTTGAGTTCCACTTGTAAATTCGTCTGACACGTGAAGTCACTCAACGGTCTCCTCCTCAGCGTGTGTCCTGTCCATTTCCATTTCTTACTGCATATTGTTGAGTAATAGTTTGTTGCTAATTCTTTACCATCGGCCTTCTGATATTCAGTATGGACCCAGTGTAGACAGCTGCTGATATAAGCCTGAAGCATCCTGTTGGAAATGCTTATTGTGACTCTTCAAGTCTGTAACCCGAATAAAAGAACTAATAAATCATTGATGTTACAAATTAAGATTTTGTTCCGTAGCAGATTTTCACACCTGATTTCACAGTGATGAGTGTTTTTACTCTGGCTTTCCGATCCCGACTAGTTTCGAAATTCTCATACATGCCGTGTGTAGTTGGAACGATGCTGTCTGGGTTACTGAAATAATTGACCTCTTTAGAAGAATTCCTCCCGCTGATGGTGGTAATTAGTAGTCACTGTTCCCCTCATTGAGCCCCACTCGATAGCCTACCTGGCGGACGGCGTAATTTTATGCTTTATATAATATCACTGGTGATGAATAATCCTTCCATTTTCTTTATCCTCCATTTTTTCCCCTTCCAGATCGTTTTGGTTTAACCGATTGTGAGACAGTTGAGCATACACAAGATATCTTATTGGAGACATTTAATCGTTATGCTAATCGTATACGAAAGTTACGTTCTGTACGACTTCAGCCAAACCGTCTATCGTTGGCATCACAACCGCCACAACCCCAACAGCAACAACAACAATTACAACATCAACAATATTGGCCAAGAATTTTAATGGCGCTAACAGAATTACGTTCAATCACATTGTGCAATCAAGGCTTGTTTGTAGAGAAAGCATTCGACACTAGTATTGAACAACTGCCATGGTATTTTCGTGAACTGTTCACTGGAGATTTTATGCTACAAGAGACTAATAGATTGCCTTCAAAGATTAACAGTAATAATAATATGACATAAATGCAAGCGCCCAACACCTTATACACACATATATGTGTGTGTGTATTACTGATAGTCTACCTCAGAAATAACATCCAGTGTGTGTGTGTGTGTGAATGTGAAGATCAGAGGCACACTTTTTGAAGTGTCAGAACCGTCTGTGAATTGTTTTCTTCCTCTATCTATCTCCCTCTCGTGTATTTTCCTTGCTATTCTCTTTTATCCCTTGTCTTGAACGCTGACTGGATGACCATAAATGAAAGCGATATACATGATGAAAACAAGCTGTTGTGATCTGGCTTGTTTTATAACATAGGATCCATCTATCTTTTCTGTTGAGTACACATCACTTGGATGCGTGGTGGTGGTGTTTCATTCATTCTATATTCGAGACCATCACCACCCCCATTACCACGGCGACGACGACGACGGCGAAGAGTACTCACTCATATCTATTAGGAAAATAGAAAAAAAATAAAGAAACCTCCTTTAACTTTTATTCGTAGATTAGGTAGATGATCTCTTAATATTTTTATGTGTGTGTGTGTGTCTGTTGCCCCCGTCTTTTTTCCTCTTCCGGTTATATACTACTTATAATACTACTACTGTTCCTTATAGTAGTAGTAGCAGTCGTACCACGATTACCATCTTATAGGATATTATATATTTATAGAATTTATCCAGGGACAATAATCCTTGGACAATTATGTGTGTGTGTTTTTGCTAGCTTATTTTATTTTATTTATTTATCTATTTATTTTTCTTTACTTCAAGTAGACCCCTACTACCACTAATACTTTTACTTCTAACTTTGTGTTTATTTCCTTGATTACTGCTTTCATTTGAGTGGACGACCCGTTCAACCACGATAACTAGTAATATTAATAATGATAATAATAATAATAAAACGTAATATTGTTTCTTTTTTTATAATAAATTTATTTTCGCTTGTTTTTTGATCCTTGTTCTTGTTTCTCTGAAAAGAATCAACTTAGCTCTCCCCACCCCACCCCACCCCGTCCTCTATTCTCAAGTAAACACTTTAGGATTTTATCAATCATTTGCGCTCGAGTTCTTCTCTCTCTCTGTATTGTATGTCCGTGTTTTGTTTTTGTTTTTCTTACCAGAGGGGAGGCTTTACTGCCTTCACTGATCTTAAATGCGATGTGTGGTCCTTGTGTGTGTGTGTGTGTGTGTGGGTGGGCGGCTGTGTGTATCTCCTTCTGTGTAAATAACACACTATCCTTGACGCTTGTACTCTTCTTCTTCATCTTCTTGGAAGTATGTAAGATATCTTTGATGGTATTCGTCTGTACAATCCCCTAAAACCACCTCGATCCCTACCCTATACACACACACCACCCGCATCAATTCTGCTGTACTACTGTTATTATTATTATTTCTCTTGCTTGAAAATGTGATCCTTTTTGATATTCTATTGATGCTTCCTTTACGAAGGTAAGCAGACAGACAGAGAGACAAGTGATGACGCCTAACGTGAAAAACGTATCAAGAGGCGTATAAACCAACCATCAAACAAACAAATAAACTGTGGTTTTCCATTTGCTTTGCCAATTTCAGTTTTTGATATGTATTTTTCTTTGTGTGTATAAATGTTTGCATGCTGTCTTGCTATTTCTCTTTGAGTTTTTACAATTCCTCCTCACCCCTCCCTCGCGCTTTACCCGACTCTGTCTCTTTCTTTCTTTCTCTTTTTCTTACTGTTGTTTTTCATAATAGAATTAATTCCTTTTTTTTGCCAATCTTGCGGCTTTTTTCTTTTTCCTAGCCAAGGATGGTTAGGGAAGGGTAATTTGGTGCACGGTGGAATCGACGAGGTAGCTAATTGCGTCCTATTTTTGGATGTACCTGAGTTCCCTAGTGAGTGATGATGTTGGCACTGAGACTCGACCCTCGTACCCATCATTTTAAACACCACCAAGTCATGCATTAAATCAGCTACGGCTACGGGAGGCACTTTTCTTGTACGATGGGCATCAATTACGATTTCTAAAAAAAAATCCAATTTTGATTTTCCTGTTGATTGATTGGACCGAAATGTCCGGCTTCTGTCGAAATGTCTCTCGGCTCATAGTACGCACTCTCCTTCAATGATGTCTGATGATTATTGATTATTTTTTATTATTGTTCCCTTGGGTTCCTAGTGGTACATAGGCCTTCAATTGCACGTCTCCACTTGCCACTTCTGTCTTCCTTCTGCTGTACTTTTCATCTGAATCCATGCTAGTCCATACTGTTTCAACTCCCCTTCATGTCCTCCTCCATGTCAACCTTGCACTGACGTCCCACTCGCCGCTTCCCTTTCGGCCTGGTTCCACTCGAGCAATGGCCTGACGCGCACGCGATTTCACCCAGCGGCGACCTCCTCAGCGAGTGAGTGTCCAATCCATCTCCACTTTCTCCTGTATAATATTTATTGGTTGGAGATTGGTTCTTCTTTTGTTTGTTCCTTCCCATAGTTTCTTATTGGTGATTCTTTCCGGCCCGACCATCTGATCTCAAATGGTATAGAGTGAAGACAGTTGTTAATAAAGGTCTTCAACGAGCTGTTGGAAATATTCTTTGTGACCCTCCCGCCAAGTTTCTGATCTGCATAGAAGAACTGACTGACTTGACATTGTTTGTATTGAAAATCCGACTGAATTTTGTTGTTGATGCTGAGTTGAGTGATGAAGATTTCCAGATTGGTTTCAGGTTGATGTGAATGTGTTTCCCGCCTTCCCTATTGTCTGGGGATTAGCTTGAAATAATTTGGCGGATTGTGACCATTGTTGAAAGCGTCCGTACTAGAGAGCCAACCACCTCAGAATAATGACCGAATATTTCAGACCAATCAATCAGTGAGAAAATAAAAAGTGAATTAGAAAAAATTTTGGAGTGATATTGTCTAGACTTGAGCCATTAGTGCTCTTCATTGTATTGATGACATGGTATTTTTCTGTCACTTACAACTTGATCTTCAGACAGGGGTTCCTTAGATCAAAGTAACACTCCAAGATTACTTCAGCCTAGCGGATTTGAGAAAATATCATAAGCATTCATATAATCAATAATAAAGTGTGACTTGTAGTCGTGTGGTAAATGAAAAGTTCGGTGGCCCACTGTTTCCGAATCCCAAGGGTCTTCTGTAGGTGTATGTGTATGCGTTTGATCGCCTCTGACAGAAATAGAATGACTACATGGCTATGACTGTGTACTCAGTGAGTTAGTTGATCGTCACATGGAGTAGGTCATGCGAAGAAGAGATGAAAGAATGTGGGTTGCAGATGTGGATCCAAGTGAAAACCTTGGCAGAGAACTCAACGCAATGGATACGTGCGTCTGAAGCCTTATGTTCCTCTAGGAACTAAATGAAATAATAATAGTAGTGCTAACTATCCTATAGACAATTCATTCAAAAGATCAAGAAAGCTCACAAAAAAATAAAGCGAAAACAGCAGTAGAACCATCAGAAGACTTTTAGGCATCTACAGTTTGATTATGTGTAGGATTCTTAATTGTACCTGAAGTCAGAGTGGCAAATAAACCTACAAAATGCCTCAGGGATAAGCTGTGTGTATGCGATTTAGATAGACTATGTAGACAAAAATAAATTACCACACAAAGCAAGTTTTAATGACTCTGAGGTCAACTGCACAGAGGTCAATCCAGTAGGGCCGGGGTCAATTAGGGTTATTGGAACACAGGAGTGTTTAGATAAGTGTAGGATGACTGACTTGAAAATGGTGACCCGATTAGATAATAATAACTCGGTAATTGTAATGTATGCAGTTGAACGCTGAATAATGAATGCAATGGGATGACTGAGGGCTACACTTTTGAAAAACAACATAGTTAGGTGAGAGGTGAGTCATTGAATTTTTGTTCATCATATGTGCATTTTTTCAAGATTTAATTTTTAAGAATTTTTTTTTGCGTTTCTGTTTTAATCACGGGTTGATGTCAGCAAAAGAACCTTTGAAAACCATCAGGGACGACTTGACAGCTGTTTCGTCCTAGTTTGGGATTCTTCATATCTAAAGCGAGACTGTTACCGAAAGGAGTCTGTGGTCAGTATGTCTAAGTATTCACACAGATCAACTTTATCTACTAACAAACAATAAGTCAAATGACAAAAAGATCAAATTCCCAGTCAGTTAACACGATCAATACTATTGGATATTTCAATAAATCAATAACAATGGGTTTGTGCAGACAGAATAAGATGGTTCCATATTACATGGAGGATTTAAGCATGAGCTGACATCAGTTAGAGAACCATTGGAAAACCTGCAGGGAATACTGGAGAGCTGTTTCGTCCTAGTTTAGGACTCCTCAGCAGTACGCACCCACCGGGATTCGAACCTAGGGCCTTCTGGTTACAAGGTTAGTGAGCTCCTAGACGATTAAGTCACTGAGACCCGATCCAATGGTTCTTGAATTCTAACTTCTGCCAATTCATGACACAGCACAACCACTTCGCAATGTCTTCTTCGATGAGTTACTGCCTCATCATTGACCTGCTGTACCCTACTGATCACGGCTTCCCACTAGAACTTCAGGTGGACTGCCTGAATAGGGCCAGTCGCTAATGAGCATCAGATTAATTTTCAAGTATTGGTTTGGTTCCATATCAGTTTGTTTATTAGATGTATCACACAGTGAGGGAAACAGTATTATTTACTGGATGACAAGGTTTCGGACAAAATTTATTGTTCATAATCATAACAATTGTAGTCACACGACTTTGATACTTGAGTTTTATAGTTTTCTTTGTCTCTTCCTATTTGTCGTCATAGGGGCAGTAGAATTTTCCAGATATCTGGGATAGGAAGGAACTTCGGAAACCACCTTACGCAGAATTCTTAACAAGGTAGGAATAAAAGTGGCTGCCATTCAAACTACCCACAAGGTCAATTAGAAACAAGCTTTGTCAGTTAAAGGATCCTGCCAGTAGGGCTTTTAACACAAAACAATTTAGTTTATCTGATACCCTGTCTGAAATGATTGTCAGGTCAAATTCATAGGTTAAACTAGTGGAAGAGGGTCAGTCAGTTAGACTAGCCGAACATAAAACCTAGCAAAATCTAGATTATTTGACCCCAAATAAGAATAGTTCAGCTATAGCACTACACCACATGCAATTACACACAACAATACAATTTGATGGGATGGGATAGGATGACAGTTTTAAAATCTAATGTAACAGCAGACTGGAGGGAGAGATTGATAACAGAAGCTTTGTCTATTGAATCAACTGCAAATACAGGTGCTAGGAATGATATCTTGAAAATTCTACTACCCCTACGACGACAAATAAGAGAAGACAAAGAAAACTATAAAACTCAAGTTTCAAAGTCGTGTGATTATAAGTGATTAATATGATTATGAACAATTTTGTTCGAAACCTTATCATCTAGTAAATAATACTGTTTCACTGTGTGATACATATATTAGTAAACTAATATGGAATTACTTACTACCACAGTGCTCCCAAGTTTTACACATATAAGAATAAGCTGGTATCATCGTTTACTCCGTCAGCTTTTCATCAACTGTGTACAACCTAAAGAAATTACTCAGTTTATGTAGTGCTCAACGTTAACATACTTGTGAAGTTACATGATTTCAGTTGGTAAGTGACTCCAATATCAATAAAGAGTGCTCAGAAATTACACTTATGTATATACCCAGAAAGTTCAAGTTTCAACGAGTAGGAATTATTAGATACAGTGGGAAAGGAGTTACGTAGTTAAGTAGCTTAAAAATCCCCATTCATTCAATGAACTGTAGGTTCAATGGAGACCAATCTACAGAAATACTGAGAAATCGGTTCTCCCGCTCATTGAAGAAAACCTTCCCTGCAGGTGAATTACGACTGACGTTCCCCACGAGACCAATGATTCGTATGAACGTGAAGGATAAGCTACCGCTGTTGGCCTCATATATGTGCATCTACCAATCACCTGCTCGTGTGGAGCCAGGTATATTGGCCGTACTCAGCGTTCGCTGTCCAAACGCGTCAACGAACATTTACCTTCATGGTTTTATTAAGGAGAAAACCGATGCCCCCGCAGCTCGATCCTTGAACATTTGATCGACTCTGGACACCAAGTCAAACCAGAAACAAACTTCAAAGTTATCTACAGAATACAAGGCAATCTTTTAAAAGTGTACGGATCAAATTTCTCCACATCGCAGAAGCAATGGCAATTCATCTGCTAAATCCTGAACTCTGCATACAGAAAAAATTCGTTTATTCATTAAATCTACAATGGACGTAGTCTTTCTTAATTTCAGTCTTACTAATTGTATTATTTTGTCTTTTGCATTGTGCGTCGGTGGCACAGTGGTTAGGACTCTCGCCAACCATACACATGGTCCGGGGTTCGAGCCCACGCTGACGCACACTTGATATCTATGGTCGGCCTGCGAATTTTGAGCTACCGATATCCACGGTGAAAATTCCATACTTGTACCAAAAATACGGTGTGGAATCAAGCTGTAATCAAAAATAAAAATAAATAAAATAAAAAATTTCACATCTTCATTTACATTATTCTCTACCCCACCCTTTTGTAATCTCTACCCTCATTAAAAATGTTGCTAACTTGACCTACTCTGAATTCTACTCAACTGTATTACGTCATCCAACTCACTTAATCAATTCTATTTTATTTTCTATCTTAACGTTTGTCTCCAACCCAAATAATACTTACATTACATAATTACCTAAACTTTATAAATCTAATGTACACACACACAAACAATATTATATATATATATATATATATATATATATATATGCGATTGTACAGCTCAGTGAATGAATTCGCCGAAAAGAGTCTCTTCGCTGAACGCCTTCTTTTCTTTTACGTAATTAAGACGGGAAGTGAGCAAGATGATGATTAACCTAGTAAATTGAATAACAATGGGGTGATTTCAATTCAGACTATAGAAATCAGAGACAAGCAAAGTTCCACTGTCAGCGAAGATTCTGTTAAGATATCCAGTTATCAGGGCAAAGACAGCCAGATAACTCCCTCTTTCTGAACACATAAATCGGCTTTCAAGTGTTTTTGACAGCAACTTCTTCGACAAATTTGAGGAAAATCGAAGTATGCGGTCTACTGATAATTTTAAAGGATTTCAGGGTGTCCACCTTATGACTTTTATTGAAGACGTCGAGGAATAGCACCACTGGAAACATTTTTTCCCTTGAGACGCAGGCCTTTTGGATCACATTCAGCAAATCGAAGGTGTGGCATGTTTATTGATTATAGAGTCTCCTGTTAACTGACGTCTGTTATCACCTTTCGGTCTCAAGGTGAGCTTGTAGACAATTAAATTTCTGGGATCCAGTCCAATGGCCACCTGACGAATTCCAAATTCCGTTAATTCACGATATAATGTGACCACTAACCAGTGTGATCGCTGGTGAGTATTTCCCCCTACACCTGACATTTTTTACCTCATTGTATCTCACGAATTCTCACTAGATCTCAATACTCAGATTAACAGAAATAAGAGACAAGCAAAGTTCCATTAGAACCTAAGATTACGTAATCAAATAAAAGCTGACTCTTGTTCTCCTAATTACATGAAATGGGAATTTTACATACGTTAAAATAAGACAGTACAGAAATGCAGCTACCAGGTCAAAAAAAAGACTGGTAACTTCTTCATTTCTGAAGATATAGAAATCAGTTTTTAAGCGTCTGACAACAAGTGCTTCAGCAAAACTTCGGGAAAGCTGAACTATGCTCTCTATCGACAATTTTAAAGTATCTCATGCCCCGTATGGATGAGTTTTGACTGGCATTGAGACTATTGTAAACGTTTGTCCCCTTGAGACGTAGGCTCTTGTAGTCCATCTTCAGCAAAAACTGGAGTTGTACACTGGTTTCTGTTACGACTGAATACAGCCTGTTATCTTCTTCTTCTTCTTCTCCCCACACAATCTCCTCTGTATCATTCTTGTACCGACTAACCACTCTGTTTGCTACATATTCGTGTTCCCTTGTCGAGCAATGGTCTGCATTCAGTGAGATGTCATTCAACGGCCTCCTCAGTGAAGTATGCCCTATCTGTGCATCTCCAGTTTCTCCTACACATTTGTTGAACAATCGTCTCTAGCCTGTTAGTTTGTTCCACTGAAGAGTTTGTTGTTACTAATTCTTTTTGACCGACTGGCTGACCGTTTGGTCTTCAGTATGAAGGCAGCAAAATGCGTAGCTGTTTGATAAAATCCTGCAATATACTGTTGGATATGTTTTTCATAACGTATATGCGAAATTCTAGTCCGTACAGAACAAAAATCGAAATCTTGTTCTGTATGGCTGGCTCACTAATTACAAAAGATTTGTAAACTGGTTTCATGTTGTTGAAGGCGTATCTTACCATATTCAATTTTGCTTGAGTTTGACAACTTCATCTTGCCGAGCACTAATGTTGGCCTAAAGTACAAAATACCCACTGCAAAAACTAAGGATTACTGGACAGGTATTTCTTTCTAGTTTGAGATTTAAGAATTAGTTTTGAAGATTCGATTTGTTTGTGGAGCCATTTGGGAATATGCTCTGAAGCCAGCCCTTAATTGCAGAGATCGATGAGTCCTCCCTATGTATGTGTGTCCACACGTATATTCAAATTGCTAAATACAATGGGATGTGACATCATTTTTCGCATGTTCGAAGGGTTAGATAGATATATTGGCTTTACATTCTATATTATTATGATATTAGCTGCATAAAGGGTCTTTTTAACAGCAGCGTTCAGTCTTTGTCTAGTTATCAAGCTGCTATGATGCCCCGTATAGGGTAGCTTGATGTACACGTCTTTCTTAGGGGCGAGTTGTGGAATGCGTCTTGGTGTTCTGACTACTTTGTATCTATAGTTTGGTTTGTAAGGGTTTGTTATGTTTTTACGAGTTGATCACGGATTGATATCAGTTAGAGAACCATTGAAAACCAGCACTGGAGTACTGGACAGCTGCTGTTTCATCCTAGTTTGGGAATCATCGCCAGTACGCACCCAATGCCAGGATTCGAACCCAGGACCTTCCGGTTACAAGGCAAGCTCGTATACCATTCAGCCACTGGGACCCGATTCAATGGCTAGTCCATGAATTCTAACTTCTACTAATTCGTGATTTAGCGCGACCCCAACCATTGTCGTTGGTGGGACATCCATCCACACACGTGACATCTAATTGGACCTCACTGGTCACGACTTCTCACTAGAACTCAGGAAACTCCAACCTGTAGTAAGTTACTAGCGAGCATCAGATTAATTTTCTATAGTTTGGTTTGGTAGAAGTTAGAATTCACGAGCCATTGAATTATCGGGTCCCAGTGGCTGAATGGAATACGAGCTTGCCTTGAAACTGGAAGGTCCCGGGTTCGAATCCTGGCAGTGGGTGCGTTCTGGAGATGATTCCCAAACTAGAATGAAACAGCAGCTGTCCAGTACTCCCGGGTTTTCAATGGTTCTCTAACTGATATCAATCTGTGATCAACTCGTACTGTGTATCCCCTGATGAACTTGTCTGGATAATTGTTATCAACTAGAATTTGTGTCAACTTTGTTTCCTTTTCATCATCAGGTGTGTCTACTGAAGAGAGGCACCTTACTAAGGCTCTCTTTCCTATGTGTGTAAAACTTGGGCACTGTGGTAGTAAGTAATTCCATATTCCAAGCTCTCTTTCCTAAATGGCTCTAAAAACAAATAGAATCTTCAGAACCCAATAATGGTGAGAACAGGAGACCCAGCTCTTCCATTGAAAAACATTAGAGAGGAGACAGGACATAAAATTGACGTTAACAGATCTTTTAAGAATTAGTGTTATCCTCATTGAAGATTGACTAAAAGATGACGTAATCTGGAGTTTTAGTGGCAAGTCACAACCATTTGGTTCCATCATGCTAGAAGTGGAGACAAACACACCTCCATAACATTGGCTGGCTATGATGGTATATGCAGAGAAATGCAAGAATTTAAGACTGATAAGCCACTAGATTCTGTACTAGTGACAGTATGGTTAAAGGACACGCCTTGTGATTTCAAGATCTTGTGTTTGATCCTCTTTAGGATTGAAAGGCTTTCCAATACTCCCTGTTTTTCATACATTCATGAATACTGATTCATGGCTACTTGTAAACTGGGGTGGGTTATATTTAGAGCAATTATATACCAGATAAATTTATCTAAAATAAGATGCGGTGCAATAGCGTATTGATACCTGGATGATGACACAATTCAAGTACAAATCATTCCTGCTCATATTTACACCAGTTTGCTCATTCACAAGATAAGATATTTTTTATTATACTATTGTTCCCTTGGGTTCCTAGTGGAACATAGGCCTTCAATTGCACGTCTCCACTTGCTTCTATCTTCTGCTGTAGTTTTCACCTGCATCCATGTTAAGCCATACTCTTTCAACTCCTCTTCACACGATCTCCTCCATGTCACCCTTGCACCGACGACCCACTCGCCGCTTTCCTTTCGGCCTGGTTCCACTCTAGCGATGGCCTGACGCGCGCGCAATGTCACCCAGCGGCGACCTCCTCAGCGAGTGAGTGTCCAATCCATCTCCACTTTCTCCTGCATAATATTTGTTGGTTGGCGATTGGTTCTTGTTTTGTTTGTTCCTTCCCATAGTTTCTTGTTGATGATTCTTTCTGGCCAGGCCATCTGATCTTGAGTATAGAGCGGAGACAGTTGTTGATGAAGGTCTGTAACAGGCCGTTGGAAATATTCTTTGTGGCCCCCGCCAAGTTTCTGATCCGTACAGATGAACTGACTGACTTGACGTTGTTTGTATTGAAAATCCGACCGAATTCTGTTGTTGATGCCGGCTGAGTGGCGAAGATTTTCGGATTGTTGGTTTCAGGTTGATGAATGTGTTTCTCGCCATCCCGATTCTCGCTCGATTTGACATCGTCGTCTGTTCCTCCTCCTGTAGTTGAGACAATGCTCCCTAGATAAGTGAAGTGAATGAAGTAACCTCTTTCAAATCCCTCTCGTTGATGGTGATTGGCGATGGATGTTACAGCTGTTGTTGTTGTTGGTTGATTGGTTATTTTCATAACCTCTGTCTTGTCTATGTTCACATGGAGTCCTGTCTTCGCTGGCTGCTTCTTCGACCAGTTTGTCTGTCGGTTTTCGCTTGTAAGTCTTCGATTTTGTGACAGTGACATCAAACATAAATCATCCATGCTCGAAAACCAGGTCTTCTAGTTTCTTCAAATCGGTACAGGATATCCCTGTCCCGTTTCTCGTTTCCCACTCACTGTCTGACGGATAATCCAGTCAGTCTACCACAATTAGAAATATCATTGGTTATAATAAGCACCCTTGTCTGACTCCTGTGTCTACTGCAAACGCCTAGCTGAGTTTTTTTGTTGTGGATCACTTGGCTGGCTATGGCGATATATATAAATATCGAGATATATGAGAAGTTAGGATTGGATAAGTCATTGGATTCTGTACCAGTGGCTGAATGGTCAATAGGCTCACCTTGTGACTTAAAGATCTTGTGTTCTATCCTTGTCAGGATAATCCATGACCACTACTTAAATGGTTTCCAGTACTCGATGGTTTTCAAAGCTTCATTATTACAGACTCAAGGCCACTTGTAAATAGATTTGGGTTGTATATGGAGTAATTCAATTTGAGGTAAATTTATTTTGATAGAAGACACAATGTGATAAAATATTGGTAACTGGATAGTGATACAATTCGAGTACAATTCACTCCCGTTCATTTCACACCAGTCTGTTCATTCACACGAGGAGATAGTTTCCTACATATAGTCCTAATCACTGCTCCCCGCTGTTTCCTTATCTAAATTCACTATTATATCTGAGATAGGTGTTGCATCATTTCGACTCCACGTGCTTGATGTTGATTCGATGAACAAAAATTCACTGACTGATCGCTCTATCTTTCCACCTAACTCTATCGCCTTTTAATGCTCCCACTCTATCCCACTCTTACCTACAACCTCACCCCTGTTGTTTGATAACATCCAAGTGAATGTATTACAATGAATGGGAGTTTTTTTTCTAAATTTACATAATCTATCAGGGTCAATTATTGTGGACCTAGTTAAATTCTTATGTTTTGATTGTGTTCTAAATGACCCAGATCTACTAGTTTGAACTATGTAATTCACCTCACTGACAGTCATTTCATGGCGTTCTATAGTGAATTATATTATCTTTTCTAAATTTGATCTATAGGATGCTTAAACTGATAAAATTTGTCTTTGAGTAAGTGAGTTATTTGATTTACATTGAATCAATATCAGACACGTGCAGTCGAAATGACACAACACCTGTTCCCTATATCAAAGTAATTGAGATGAAAACACAGCAGGGAGTAGGACCATATAAAGCAAGTCATCGAAATGTGTGACCGAATACATTGATATAATGATAAGAAGAGAGAAATTCTGCTCGAATTGTGTCATCCAGTTATCTCTAGTATATAGATAACAGTATTTACCATCGAACTTCCTTCTGTTAATGGAAATTTTATACAAAAGAACATCGCACACTTATAGTTTGACAGATAGTTTAACCAAAGGAGCACACCGGGTTAGGTGTGAGGATGAATACTCTGCCAGTCGCGCTATATCGTGCGTGAACTGGTAGAAGTTGGAATTTATGAGCTAGCCATTGGATTGCGACGACCCAGTGGCTTAATGGTCTAAGAGCCTGTTGGCTCTGTAACATGGAGGTCGTGGGTGCGAACCCCAATGGTGTGGGTGCGTTCAGATGAAGAGTCGGAAACTAGGACAACATAAATAGCTGGCCACTGACCCAGGTATTCCACAAGGTCCTTTAACTAATGTCAGTTCCTCATGAAAACCTAAAATCAGTCAAATTAAATCCCTCCAAACCAACACTTTAATGATATATAACTGTTAGACATGAACGATAGTCAGTAGTATATTTCATTTAGGATACATAGATCTACTTACTCAAATGTCTAGGTCTAAATCTCCTATCGCAGTACTTGAAAACACTTCAACTGAATATTATCCAGTGGAAAAACAAACCTTGTTTTTTCAAGAACCTCCAGAAAATTACTGAAGGTCATACTGTATGAAATAACTCCAGTTTGTCTTATCAGAAACTTGTATATTCCTTCACATTCCGAATGGGGTTTAGGGCTTCAAACTTCAAAGTTTCAGTTATCACTCTAGTGTTGCTTTTCTTTCTGGATGGGGTTATTAGCATTAGATTCAAATTTACCCGCTTCTCGGTGTTTCCTATTGGCGAGTAAACCACCTAGTCATAAGTCATCCATAATACACCAAGGAGCTTTGACAGGACTCCTCTATCTTCTATGAATGCTTCACAATTTATCTAAAAATCCATTCAAAATCAATCACAACTCACAGGTGAAAAAGATTTAAGTTGGGTTTCGGTGAGCACGGAATATAATTAGAGGAATTTAAAGCGTTGATTTTTGGGGAGATTAGAGGAATCTGCGAATTTGGAAGTATCTGGCAGAAAATGTCATAAAATTGTCGTAAAATAATCCCCAACATTTTTGAATTGGTCTCTCACATTGTGTTGTCTTATTTTGGATACAATTGTAATGTTATTATTGCTCCCTTGGGTTCCTAGTGGAACATACGGCTTCCTTCAACTGCACGTCTCCGCTTGCTTCTGTCTTGCTTCTGCTGTACTTTTCACCTACATCCATGTTAGTCCATACTGTTTCAACTCCTCTTCACACGATCTCCTCCATGTCATCCTTGCACTGACGTCCCACTCGCCGCTTCCCTTTCGGCCTGGTTCCACTCTAGCGATGGCCTGACGTGCGTGCGATGTCACCCAGCGGCGGCCTCCTCAGCGAGTGAGTGTCCAATCCATCTCCACTTTCTCCTGTATAATATTTGTTGGTTGGCGATTGGTTCTTGTTTTGTTTGTTGCTTCCCATAGTTTCTTGTTGGTGATTCTTTCCGGTCCGGCCATCTGATCTTCAGTATAGAGCGATAGTTGACAGTTGTTAATAAACGTCTGCAACAGGCTGTTGGAAATATTCTTTGTGACCCTCCCGCCAAGTTTTTGATTTGCATAGAAGAACTGACTTTACGTTTGGATACAATTGTAATTTGTCTTAATCTCAAAACCCGTTTCGAATTCTCTTAACTAAAATATGAATTAAGTGTGGTGAAAAGGAATAGGTGATTACTGCTCATGAGTAACTGAGTGCCTACGGGATGAAATCGCCTAGTGTTCAGGCCAGAATTCGTCACCACCAGTGGTGTCCACCTTCATGAGTGTGAGGACTAATACTGGTCGATCACATAGGCTGGCAAGTTGCTGTATACCCTGTGACTATATGGTGAACAATGTCAACTTGTCATCTGAAGGTTTTTCCTTCAACTCCTGTCAGTGAGTTGATAAGTGTGTACTTGTGAAGAGTGTCAGGACAGGCGGAACCAACTGTCCAGTACTCCCAGCTGATTTGTCATGCATCTATGTCAGAAAATTCACACTGCGAATTTACTTTTCTGATTACATATTCCAAAAACTTTGAACTTTAGGTTGTATATTAGAAAAATGTTTGATTCCTGGTTATGTACCGTCAGTCAGAGAGAGAAAGTCACTGAGAATCAGGAAGTCTTCGAAAAGTGTCTCATCTAATTTAAGGACACTAGGAAGGTGGCCATTCTCTACAGATCGCATCACAGATCGAAACCCAGAATTTCAGGTTATTGAGAAGTGAGCAGGTTATCATTCATATATTCAACTGGCCAGGATCCAATGTTCAATGAGCTCTACTTAACATCATCACCGTGTAATGACATCATCAAACGTCTACACTGATACTCGATAGTGTGAATACCACTAGCCAGGATTTTTCTTTAGAGTTGTGAGAATACTGTCCTCTATTGTAAAGTAATTTCCATTAACAGTAAAAGATAGATTTACTCTACTCTGATGTACTTCACTCATTGAAAAGTACTTATGAATATCATCTACTCCAACTCTAATCATCATTTGAAGACCCGATGAGGCTATCTACATTTCACACACACTCACACATACCCACGCACATGAGATAATTACGCTGAGATGTGATTAGATGCGTGTGGAAATTATTATTATTATTCAGGCTAAGAAATACTGAGGTAGAACTTCTTCTTTCTCTTCTTTTCTTCCCCACTTTTCAACAGATGACAAGGAATATCATCCTTTTTCATACAGAATACGACAGAAGGGCCTTCACACATTCACATCTAATTCTGAACGCCTTCTTGTGTTGTCAAAGCATGAATTTGTTAGTTGAATAGAGTATCTGACATGACATCATGTGATGTGGAGAGAGAGAGAGAGTTAAGGTATTGTTGGGGCTGTTGACAATATGATGCACTACACCACCCTTACTAAACACAAAGAAGCCTAATTAATTACACGATCAGTCAATACAAATGAATCTAACCCGTGAGTAATGGTGCTAAATGACAAGTTAAAATGACTCAGTTTTTAAAAAATATAGTCTGATGAAGAATATGTTCAAATAGAGCAAAATATTAAGGTTATCATGGGAGAAAATATTCTGGGAAAGCACTTATCTACTACAGCTGAAATAAATGCACTCTCAGGATGTGTGTGTGTGTTATCAGCATAAGAAGGGGAGGGGCGCAGATTGTCGTCCGAGTCAAGTTGGATGCATACCTGTTAAGATAAATCTCAAAAGTCACCTAAAGCATCCACAGACCTGTTGGATGTTCAGTGCGGGTGATACTATGTTGATTCAATTCAGTGAATTTATTTTAGCTCTGTGTGTATTTTCATGCCGATGTACTTCAATTACTGTGAAAAAATCACAGCGTTAAAGAAAACACCGAAAGTATGTCAGTGCTCAAATCTTACTTCTTTGGTATTCACAATTCTTAAGCTAAAATCCAAGATCAGTCAGTAACTCTTCCAATCGCCAAGTTGAAAGTAACGACAAGTAGTCTATGAAATACAGTTCACAGTTCTTCTGGATCAACACACACTTGTGTTTATGCCACATATTTTCATTCGAAATCATTTGAAGATATCAGTATTTCAACAATTCAGTGAATTTTCAAGTATTTGTTTTTTGTAGGAATTTAATCGATTTGAAGATTATTCACTAAATGACTGATTTATCAGTTAGAGAGAAGTTGGAAGGGAGCATAGAGTTCTGGAGAGCTACTTCTTCGTCGTAGTATTTAGGCCTGTTCAGGTCTACAGGCACACACACACACACAAAGACAAGACTCCACAAACCATGGATCACACTTTTGACCTTCAAATTACAAGAAATGAAAGGAAGTGATTATTCACCATTCAGTGAGTGAGACAGAATCCATTAGCTAGCATATGAATTTTGATTTATGTCAGTTTGTGATGTTATAACGCCACTGCAATGGCATGTCATCAGAAAGTTTTCTTTCAAGAAAACCCTTCCTGATGGACTCCACTGGTAAATATTTCTTACTACAACTCTAAGCATTTTCGTCCTGTAGTCAATCACCCCAGTGAACGCGAATTCACATACTCGAGTGTTAGTTTTTCACATGAATACTTTCTTAGGTCACCAGGTAGCCTGTGTCACCAGAATATCTTCATCATCACAAATTTTCAAATTGTCAGTGAAGTGGTATTATAAGTGTGAAGACAAAGTCGACTCAGTAGACTGGAGGAGGACGCTTTGATATACAAAATAATACGTTATACGATCGAATGTCAGTTGGAAGATTATCACGCATTGGAGATGTATGTAAATCCAACTAACGAATACACAGTAGAATGAAACACACGTTCTGAATCCTACTGTGAATCCCAGTAGAGAAATGAGCTTTAAATGAGCTGAACTGGGAATTACAAGTAGTAAAAATCAATAATTAGGTAAGTGTATTTATTACAACGTCTGTCAGACAAATACAGTCATCTTTCACCCATTGCTCAATATTACAGATATTGTCATCATTTGACCTGACAGTTGATCATGTTAAATTTCTGTATTTGGAAAGCAGGCTGTCAATGCTCGTGAACATTCAGCAGTTTGTTCATTTGAACTGGTCTCCATATGGAGGGAGACAAGTATTATTATTATTGTATCCTTTAGTTCCTAGAGGAACATAGGGCTTCAGCTGCGCACCTCCATTGACTTCGGTTTTCTGACAACTTTTTCACCCTGCTCCAGGTCTGTCCACATGCTTTCATCTCCTCCTCGCATGACCTCCTCCAAGTCACCCTTGGACGACCAACTCGCCGCCTCCCTTTCGGGTTCCACTCGAGGGCTTGTCTAGTGATGTCACTTGATGGTTTCCTCAGCGTATGGCCAATTCATCTCCATTTCTTTCTGCCTATTTGTTTCACAATCGGTTCCTGATTGGTTCGCTCCCAGAGATCCCTGTTGCTGATCTTTTCTGGCCATCTGATCTTGAGTATTGAGCGGAGACAGTTGTTAATGAAGGTCATTACTCAGTTGTGCGTACAGGTTAGCAGAAGATTGTAGAAATACGATCAGAAGTTTTGTTGTATTTTTTTTTTATTGACGTTTATTCACACATTTCACCACTAGTAGACTACTGTAAATCTATTTCGTTATCGTTTAAAGAATAAACAATCGTGTTAGCGAAGCGTTTTGTGTTGTTCTGCGTCAGTTCCAGTGCATAGTGTTCTGCGTGTTAGTTGTCCTTCATCTTCTAAAACCACAGACATGTCCAGAATCTCTGAGACTCGAATATTTAACACAGATCAACTTGGGTGGGTACGTTGAAGGTGAAAAGAATAATCCTAGACTGCTCATCGAGAGTCACGTTCTCTTTGAGTCGTAAGGAATAATAATAAAGCCTGGCAAGTGAAGGTGTATCCGTCTGTTGACAGTTTAGGTTATTTTGGAGATATAAAACCATCAATTCAGCTCAATTTCTAGAAATAATAAATCAAAAACATTCAACTGTATGACAGTGATATGGTATCACATTATATCCGTCGACGTCATCTCGTTGTATACAATTCATTTGTTCAAAAGCTGACGAAAAAGTTGACTACACAATGAGTACATTATAGAATTGCACTCAAACTGTGTAGATCAAGAATCCAGAACATGAAAAGGAAAAGGAACTCAAAGTATACTCTAGTGTTCCGAGTAGAATATATGACTTCGATGAGTTTCGTTAGTTTCGGTAGTCATGGTGTTTTTTCTGTAACCTGTTGACATTGCTAATCTCATTCACTGCTTAGCCTCCCCATCCCCACTACACCAAAATAACTTTCCCCTTTTTCGAGATATTAGTAGCTCGGTGCAGTTTAGGATTAAATCGTCTGGGAATGCAACCTGAATTTCCCTCCCCTGTGATTGGTGAGTCTTCTGCCCTGTCAACCATCAAGGTAATAATCACAATCTAATGTAGAACAAATAGGATGCATTCTGATGGCAGCATATCTATAAAATTCTGAGGTGAATAAACTAACACACACACATACATACACACAAATAGAAGTTGAGTGACATTCATGCCATAATAATACAAATAACAAATATAACTACATTATTTGACATCTTGTTGGGACATGATATATTCAACAACTGGCTATATGACAGTGCCACGTACTAGGTGATCTACTACGGCAAACTCACTCAGCAACGCGTTTGAAATGAAGACAACAAGAGTAAGGCAATGCCACTGTCTATTATTACCGGTGATATTCTTAATTATGGTGGACTGGATTATACGTCAGACTGTGCATAGGGTGGACGAGGACAGGAATAGGCTGCACTGACCGATCAGAAGACTCCACAAGATGTGGATTTTGCGCGTGGCTGATTTATGTTTGATGTGACACACACACACACAAACTCGAAAACTTGCTGTCGGACGGAAAGCACCGAACTGGCAGAATAGGCGGGGCAGGCAACGAAGACGGGATTCCAGGTTAACATAGAGAAGGTGGAGATACAGGGGATGAGAACAATTACCAACCAGCCAACCAGCATCAACAACAACCAGCATCAATCACCCAACATCAACGGGAGAGATTTGACAGAGGATACCTCCTTCACTTATCCAGCCAGGAAGCATCGTTTCAAACACAGGCAGTCGGACAGCACGGATGACGATTTCAGAGGCAGCCAACTAGCCAGAATCAGGAAGGCAAGAAACAGCTTCAACAACCTGAAACCAGTTTAGAAGTCTTCTGCTGTCACTCAGCTCGCATAAAGTACAATATTCGGATTCTGTTCAACACAAATATGAAGTCAGTCAGCCAGTGTTTCTGTAGGGGGTCAGAAACTTGCACTGCGTTTACATCACAGAAAGCGTTTTCAACAGGATACTGCAGACTAATACCAACAGCTGCCACGTGTGAAGGCTGGCTCCATACTAGAGATCAAACGGCTCACAGGCCCACCGGGAAGAATCAGTCACAAGGAAGTCTGGCTAGCAAAATACCAAACAGGAGCCCATTGCTCAGAATATATGGAGGAGTCAATGGAGATGGGTTGGGCGTACGCCACATTGAGGAGGCGATCGAATGATATCGTGTTCAACGCACGCCATCAGTCGAACGGGATCGCAGTGGGAAGTGATGAGTGGATCGTCAATTCGAAGGTGACATGGAGGAGATCGTGTGTGAGTTGGTGGAGGAGATGAGAGATATTGGCCAGTCATGTAACTAGCCAGATGAAGATGACAGCAAAGAATAAAAGAAAGGGGAAATGTGTTGTTGAAGCTCTATGTTCGTCTCGGAATCCAAGGACATAATAATGATGCAAAAAACAGGTAAGTTTTTGAAAATTTTCAAAATGTAAGGAAGAGGAACAAGGGGATGTAGAATGTGCACTTGACGGCTAGCTGATTGAAGCCTGATGGAAGCTACCAGATGTATGATTTGATCACACCTGAATATATATATATATATATATTCATCGAAGTCTTCACAGGAAAAACAGATCACATTTACACAGAGATTTCTCATTACAATTCCTGTAAAATAGATCAGACAAGAAAGCGTGTTGAAATGTCTTCATTTTTCAAAGATAATTAATCACCTCCTGATTAGTTCAAGGTGTTGTTGTTATTCATCAAATCGCATTAATCACCTTTTGACATACTTGGATACTTGACTGGAAAATAAACACATGACTTGACTAACAGACTATCTGAGAATTTAAGTCTTAGTTGGTTCGATGGATGATAGATAGACTGAGAGACGACTCGTCAGCCGTGGGTGGGTGGGTCGGGGGGGGGGGTTGGTGTGATTCATTTCCCAACCGATTCATTTCTACTCTGCCTAATTCTCTCAGTAGTATATGAACACTAGGTAGGTTCAGAAAATCAGAGTTGGAATATCAGTGGGTTAGTAACCTCACACCACCCCGTTCGACCCCCATCAATATCCATCCAAACAATGCACAACTCTCAAGGCAGTTACTATAGTTTCTTTCACCACCTAAATCTTACAGACATATGTTCCTAATTGGCGGCGGAGGGGGGAAGGGAATGTTAGACAAGATTAGAAAAACACAGGAATAATGATACAAGCTACCAGTTTTTGTTTAAAAAGAATTATCCAAAAAGACAACAACAACAACAACAACAAAATATTGAAACACCTTGGACACCTTGAACACGATTTGTCAGCAGCAACTTTTCACATAGAAGTTCGTTTGATGGGCTTCTTCTTCTATGAGAAAGTGGATAGTGTTATAACCTTGTCAAATGAATCATCATCTCTTCTCACGGTACAGAAAATGGATCATCAGGCGAATTAGAGGGAAAATAAAGAGGAAACTCATTAATGCCTGTAGGTCGATGCATGGATAAATAGATAGATAGAATGAAACACACCCTGTTGTGTGTACTGGTTGATACATATTCACAAAACGAATCAGTTTGTTTTCGTGTAATGACCATTCACACACACACACACACCGAAACAGAAGTGTTCAGGAATGACGATTATTCAGTTAATTAGTTATCCATATGCGTGGTGTGCTTGTACACCTAACTGACATTATGGTTCACACCTGTATTAATATCTTTGTTTGCTTATCAGTATGGGTGGTCATAACGTGGCGTGTGCTACACACTCTACCAGCAAATAAAAAGCAACTCCCAATACAGCTGATGAAAATTACAGTTAATGGTTACAGACTGAAGCCAGATGTTGCCACTGGGAATGCAAAAAACATTTTGAATAACCAAAGAACAATGATATATATATATATATATATCTTTGTTTCTCAACTCTTCTCTTTAAAAAAACCACCCATAAAGAAATCAGACTGAACACATTGAATGCCATCTGTTGATATGGTCCACACACACACAAACAAAGACAAGTTTTTCACCTGACTTCTATGTGAATGTTGGTTTTTCAGATGAGTACTTATTCCCAGATGGAATTCAAGTATCTCTCCATATATCTTCATCCTGTAAGTCATAAAATCAACAATCAAGGCATGTTTACTATGTGACTCAGCAGAGTAAGGGAGAACACTATGACACTTAGAATGACTGTCGTTGGATGGATTCCAGTATCCTCAATTAGGATGCATGTACATTCAACTGATGAGCCTTCAACAGGTAGTTGGAAGCTTATTCTCAGGCATCACTAGTGAATAGAAATTGACGCTACACTTAGAATCACTAGTAAAACTCAGCATTTACGCTGTTATTATTTTTATTTTTTCGACCTTTTCATTCCCAGTGGAGCACAGGACACCTTCGCGTTAGAGGCTTGAGGTTTCTGTAGCAGTGGCGTTTATTTTTACGCGATGGGGTTGCTAGCCATTCTCATGCCCAACCTTACCCCTTTACCAGTCTTATTACTGGTTCGGCGAGGTAAAGGAGTGCGTCTGTAGCCGGAGATCCTTTACCCACTTCTCAATAATAATAATTATACTACCTGACCTGACATTTGATATTTTTTTCCAATTTCTCTAAAGATGACAAGAATACTCCTAGACTCTTCATCAAGAATCATCCTTTCCTAAGGTTATCAACTAGAAATAATAATGCAGATAGATATCTGTTTGCTAACAGTTTAAGTATTAGATGGTTGAAAGCAATCGGCCACAGGAAGTCTTGGCTGACCTAGATTTCTTGCTAGGAACTCATATCTCTTCTGAGATTTGAGCTTGAGTTATCCAGTGAGTGCTACATCCACAACAGTTACCACTGAGCTATTCTAGCTAGCGACCGACATAATGTAGGACTGTATTGGCATATATCGGTATCGAAAACATCAAATAGCAGGGGAAATAGATAGATTCGATGTCAGAGAAAGCAAATGATGCAGCTAGCGTTGACAGGATACATGGAAGACGACGTCAAATGAGCACAAAAAAACACACACACAATATGAAGAAAGGGAAAAGTAGCAGACGCAACTCAGAAGATCTGTTTAAACGGTGCTTCACAGATAAGATGTACATAATTTCACTATATATATAGATTCCAAACATCAACTAACACTGCGCCACCAAGTCTTTTGTATTCTACCCTTACAATAACAGCAATACACACAGTATATACATATTACTCCGGGAGAATAGTAATAATCAGGTTCTAAGTGTTGATTTACAAGGATATCACCTGTTCCTCATGTTTGATAACACAATGGCGGACATCGGCCTAGTTTAACACTCTTTAACAGTACACATCAAAAGCTTCTGCCCTATTAGTTACAAAAAGGGATTGGTGAGAACATTATTTGATCGTGTAACGTTATTGTGTTCAAAAGAAAAGATTGAGGAAGAGCTATCCATTGTGGAGAAATAATACCTACGCGACAACGGTTACCCACAACAGTTCATCTACAAGTATGGGAGACGTCATGTTGAAAAAGTGGAAAGCAGCACAGCAGAGAAAAAGCCTATCTTTCTGCAGCTTGCATTCAAAGGTGATGATACTGTTAGTAGAATGAGATGCAGACTGAACGCTGCCCTGAAAAAAAAACATATCCAGCCGCCAAGCTTGTATGTGTGCTTATCAAACAACTAGTTGTTTGAGACAATCAAAAGTGGTGTGCGTCGGTGTCACAGTGGTTAGGACTCTCGCCTACCATGCACATGGTCCGAGGTTCGATCCCCTGCCGATGCACACCTGATATCTATGGTCGGTCTGCAAAATTTGGGCTGTCGATATCCATGCTGAAAATTCCATCGTTGTACCAAAAATACAGTGTGGAATCAAGTTGTAAATAAAAAAAACCATATGTTACCGCCAATTGTGTCTACCAATTTACATGTACGTGCCAAAGCGCATACATTGGAAGAATAGAGAGAAGGGTTATTGTCCTCATTAAGGAACACTTACCAAAGAATCTGAGACTGAAAGGTCCGGAAGCATTAAACAGTGCGATTGCTCGTCATCTATTGGACACTGATCATATTGTAGGCAACCTGAAGTCGTTCAAAACAATCAACAAGCAAAAGAAACCTAGCTTGCTACGCTTTGCTGAAGCAATTGCCGTCAGACGACTTATACCAAATCTATGTACGCAGAAACAGACAGTAGTGAATCTTGCACTGCCCTGTTGACAACAAAAAATGTACAACTTTCATGAGTCACCGTTTTTCATGTTTAGAAAATTCTCCTCTGTCATCTAAACATGACTCACCTCACCTTGTTTCTTTACTTTCCTTTTTTCTATTGGGTATTAGATAAGACGTTTTCTTTAGTTACGTAATCTTCTTTTTTGTTATGCTCTTTCTAGCTAAAACTTGTTTCTATACACACCCACACACATACATACGCAACTCTATTTTTTGTTGCCGAGCCTAATTGTCTAATTATTCTATAAATAGTCAGTGTTTGTAACTCTTAATCAGTTAAATCATTCCGGACTAATGTGACTTTTACTTCCTACCAACCAATTACTACTCCTTGTGATCGTGGAAAAGTATGTTCAAATCTTTAATGTAATTCATACTTTTTATTCGTTCAGGTTGTAACCAGTTGAGAAGAATCCTCGAAATAATGAAAAAAAGTTTTTTTTGATTTACAGCTTGATTCCACACTGGATTTTAGGTAAAAGTATGGAATTTTCAGCATGGATATCGGTAGCCCAAATTTTGTAGGCCAACCATAGATATCAGGTGTGCGTCGGCAGGGGATCGAACCTCGGACCATGTGCATGTTAGGCGAGAGTCCTAACCGCTGTGCCACCGACGCACATATTATCCTGGTACAATTGTTGTTCTTGCCTTGTTCAAGTACACATCCATCATCCAAATGAGAATCGAACACACATCATCTCCAGGTGATTGGACGAGTCGTTTTGCTTTTCATTCAGTGAGATGGTATCCGCTGGAGTGCATCACTTCTAACCTATGTCAGTCAGTTAGCGTTGTCTTTAGCTCCACCACTCGTCACTGTCATCAGTGAGTATTTCTCCTCACACCCCCAAACGTGGTCAACCCTACTGGTCAGAACTTCTCACTAAAAATCAAGGTGACTCTTCAATCACAGCAGTGAGCACTATATTAGCTATCATGTATTGGTTTCCAGTGATACGAACACTGAAAAACCAACCAAGAAATAATTCTGAACAGCAGTGGTCTTCTAGTTTCTGAGACTTAGGAATTCATCTGATCCATATGAATGATTGGCTACAAGATGAATCTGGCTGAAACCCTGGCATCAGTAGTTGTTCCCACTTGGGTGTGATGACAAATACGCGTCGATGATATTGGCTGGTGTGACCACTGCATCTTGTGAGAATAGGTAGAAGTTAGAATTTCTAGAGCATTGAATAATCTCCAAGTGGATAAAAGGTGAGTAGGCTCGCCCGTCAACTTGAAAATCTTTCGTTCGGCCACAAGTAGTGACATAATAGATCAATGGATGAATGCTTAAGGAAGAGCCCGAGTAAAGAAGGAAAGTGAGTTCAAGTACTCCGCCTTCTACAGCCGTTCATTACTTACTACTGACTCAATGGTACTTGTAAGTAGGTTTGGGTTGTATATGGAGTAATTTCATACGAGATAAATTTCTTCGACATGAGACACAGTTTGATAAAGTATTGATAACCGGATGACGACAAAGTGCCAGCACAGTGGGATAACTTCCTGCATATGGTGCTGATCCCTACTCCCCGCTGTTCCCTAGTCGAAATTCCCGATAATTATCTGGCATGGGTGTTGCATCATTTCGACTGTACGAGTTTGATGTTGATTCGATGTAAACCGAATAACTCACTCACTCACTCAGAGACAAACTTTATCAGAATAAAAGGATTCGACAGATCCAATCTAGATTGTTTACTGGCATGGTGGAGCATTTCCCAAAGTGGTTAAAAACAGCTAAACATTTAAAGTGTCAAAGAGGTGAGTAACAAAGCATGTTGTGGACTACGGAATTGATGTAGACGCTATCGAGTGATCCACTGTTGCCAGTCAACAGACAAAGAAACAGAAAGAAGCTCACAGTTGCGGTGGCTTGTGCAATTCGAGTTTATAAGCCAGGTATGTGTGTACAAAAGGAAATGCTCGTCAATCTGAATCTACCATGGTAATACATTTTACTTAATAACGGCTATCATCATTATCAGTAATATTAACAACACTTTATTCTACGGACGATTTTATCGTGAGGTGACATAAGTGAAAGAACCACTGGAAGACCTGGGAGTACTGGACAACTGTTTCGTCCTAGTTTGAGGCTCTTCATCAATACGCACCCACCGGGGTATTATTTAATACTATATCTGATTTATTTAAAACTATCTTTTATCAGTAGCATTATCTTAAATCGTTGTAATAAATGCAATTACCTAATTATCGATTTTTACTACTTGTGATTCCCAGTTCAGCTCATTTAAAGCTCATTCCTCTATCGTGATTCACAGTAGAATTCAGGACGTGTGTTTCATTCTACTGTGTATTCGTTTGTCGGATTTACATACATCTCCAATGCGTGATAATCTTCCAACTGACATTCTAACGTATAACGTATTATTTTGTATATCAAAGGAAGTGGTCGTCAATCTGAATGTACCATGGTAATACGTTTTACTTATTAACTGTTATTATCATCGTTATTCATATTGGTAACACCTTTTTCTACCTCTTAGTATTTATTATTGTACCTGATTCAGTTAAAACTATTTTTTATCAGTAGCATCTGCGTCGGTGGCACAGCGGTTAGGACGCTCGCCGACCATGCGTATGGTCCGGGGTTCGATTCCCGGCCACCGACGCACTCCTTTATCTTACTAAGCGAGAAATAATGCTGGTAAAGAGGAAAGGTTGGGTATGAGCCTAGCAACCCCATCCTGTAAAATTAAACACTGCTACAGAAACTTCAAGCCACTAGTTTGAAGGCACCCTATGTTCCACTGGGAACATGTAGGGAAAAAAATTATCTTAACTCGTTTCAACACTATTATTATAACAATTATTACAAATATTTCTCAGTTCACACGCAATTCTTGATATAGTTAAGTTCTTCCTGTAATGACGAATTGTTTTTCTAAGCGATATAACTGAAGCGTAATGCATTTTATCTTAATTTTAATCTCTCATACTCCCTCTCCCCCACTTATCTATTTGAACATGACCTGAAAAACATTCACACGTGTCGTTCTGTATGATTAATTCATCAGTGTAGTTTATTTCTGCTAATCAGTTTTATATTTCCCAATGTATTTCCAGTAGTATGTATATAACCGTGTATGTAGAGTATTCAGCCGACGAGAAGTTCTACCAGAATTTGATGAATTCACTAGGTCATCCCGCGTTATTAAAACAAAACATGTGGCTTGTTTTTTAAATTCGTATCCGGAGATAAATGTTTTCAATTTAGAGAAAATAACATTATTCAGCATAGAACGCCAAATAATGACTGTCAGTAGAATCGGGTCATTTAGACTACAGTCAGAAGATAATAATCCACCTACATCATGAATAATTGACCCTGATAGTTTAAGTGAGATTGGAGAAAATCTCGGTGATTTTTAATGCATTCACTTGCATGTAATCACACAACAGGACTGGGGTTGTAGGTGGGAGTGTGAATGGGATAGAGTGGGAGTATTAAAAGGCGATATAGTTTAGATGGAGAGATAGAGCGATCAGTCAGTGAATTTTTTTGTTCATCGAATCAACACCGAACACGTACAGTCGAAATGATGCAACATCTATCTCAGTAATATGGAGAATTTGGATAAGGAAACAGCAGGGAGTAATAATAATAATAATGATTTACTTTATTCCAAAAACAGTACTTGTGATACAGAATAGAATTTTCAGTATTAATCACAATATTGCATCTAATTTCCTCAAATTATAAATAAAATTAATCACACAGAAAATTTTCCACATTTATCATAGGGGTAATGTCAAAAACATGCAACATATAAAATGGAAATAATAACAATAATAATGATAACAGCTAGGGTAATAATAATACAAGTGAAAATTCCCGTGGGTTCGTTTCACACAGTATTGGCAATGTGGTATAGAGATCCTAATATGTTTAACAATTTTGAATATAATGTTCTCTTTACATGATATGGTGAGGGGAAAAACAAAGATTACAGCAGTCATGGCGATAAGTTGGTGTTTGCAATTATGAGAGTAAAGCAAACAAAGAAGTAACAGGACCATAAACATAATAGAAGTAATAAAAGTAAAACTTGAAGGTATATAAGGATGGATGGAGGAAATTGTCAAGTGCCTATCGACAACAACGTTAACTATGTGGTCCACTGGGACACCACTCACTCTACTGACAGTCTTCAGTATTCTACGAATTGTGACATAGTCCTTTTTTAAGCAAACCAGGAAAGAATAAGGGTGAACAATAAAGAAGAATAGGTAGGATGCAAGAGTTTATGAACTGTAAGAGGAGGAGGGGTTGAGTTATACCCGAGTGTCTTAACTTCTTAATGTAAAATGTCAGGCGGAATATTTTACTGGAGATTGCTAAGACATGGGAAGACCAGGAGAGATCAGAAGAGAGAATGAGTCCAAGATACTTAATTTCTGATTTGATTCCTATATCATTGTCGTCAATTTTACAACTGTCATGAGAATCGATGACTTCTTTTAACTGTCGTTTACATCTTAAGCTGAAATCAACAGTTTGACACTTAGAAGGATTCAGTTTAAGACCGTTAGACTCAGACCATTTGCTGACTTCCGATAGAAAGCTATTTATTTTAGTACAATCTAGCTGGGAGTTAACAGCCATTGAAACCGTTAAATCATCAGCGTACTTCACAAAGTTTATTTCATCAGAGTGAGGCAAGTCATGCAAGAAGAAAGAAAAAAGAAAAGGAGAAAGAACAGCACCTTGAGGGACACCAGCTTCAGTAGGCAATGAAGTGGAGACTTCCCTTTATATACGGTGTACTGCTTTCTATCTGAGAAATAGGAATGTAACCAGTTAACAGCCCAACATTCTGTTTGACTAGCAGCAAGTTTATTTAATAAGATGTCCCTAGGGACCGAGTCGAAAGCAGATGTATAGTCTAGGAAGGCAACGAACAAATTTAGCCCCCTTGTCTAGACTGGAAGCAATGTTATGATATAAGACGGCAGCTGCATCTAAAGTGCTTCTACTGTGCTTATAGGCAAATTGTTTAGGGTCATTAAAGGATTTAAGCGAAGGTACAAGACTAAGTAAAAGTAATTTCTCCATAGTTTTCAAAAAAGGAGACGTAATAGCAATGGGTCTAAATTTGACACATGCTCCAGTGGATGATTTAGGTATGGGTACAACTTTAATGTCCTTCCAAACGGCAGGCACAATATTATCGGAAAAAGATTTGTTAAATAGATCAGTAAGAGGGTGACACAGAATATCAGAACATTTTTTAAAAATAATACTAGGTACATAATCGGGACCTAAGCTCTGGGAAGGGTTTAGAGACTTGAGGCACTTTTGAACATCATTTGTGTTAAAACCTGGAAAGGGGCTATTATTAACACAAGTGATGCTGGGAAGCATGGCATTTGAGGGAGAGTAAATAAAAGATTTGTTAAGAGTACATACATCAAAAGAATATGGAATATTGTTTATCTGCTTACCACCAGTGATTTCCTTAAATAGTTTCCACATATTAGAAGGATTTTTGCAGGATATGAATTTCTGGTTATATATTACATTCAACCTCTGCATTTCAGACTTAATTAAGAAGTTAGTTCTTTTTACACCACTTTTATCTTTCATCTTATACAGTTTTTCCTTCTCTCTACGAAGCTTTTTAAGTTGAGGCGAGGAGAAACGGTCAAATTTGACGAATAGTGTTTCTTTTGGACAACAGATTTCAAAACAGAATTTCAGATAGGATGTAATATTAGAGATATTGTCATCAAGTGAATCATCATTAAACAAATCCCATCTTGTGTCACTGAGCATGTTTCTAAGATGATGTACGTTCTCATTTGAGTAGCATCTGTGAACAACTTTCTTAGACAAGTTTGAGAGGCTTTACTGTGTAACTTTCCGTAAATTTTGGGTAAGACTCGTACAATACAATGATCAGAATTGAAGAGTGGGGCTCTTTTACGAGCTTCGTATATTCCAGAATCATTTATAAATACTAAATCAAGTGAAGTATTTTGTCGAGTTGGGAAATTAACAACATTTTCATGGCCCAGCAATGTAATAAAACTGCAGTCGCTGGAGTTGAAGTCGCCGGTCACTATAGATAAGGAGTTACCAAACGAAGCAGCAGCAAAAATAGTGAATTCATCAGCGAAGATAGATAGTTCTGAGGGACTGCAACAAGGTGTGATATAGATATTTGTGACAAAAATGAAGCTATACTTAGGTAAGTGTTTAGGTCGACATTTTACAGTTATACAGTCAATATTGTCATTTGAGAATTTGAAGCAGACGTTGTTGGCAGTAGACCACTGAGAATTAATAAAAGTGGCAACACCACCACCTCTCTTCTTCTTTGAGCTGCATCGGTCTTGTCTGTAGATTGTGAACCCACTTAAGGAGACTAAATTATCGTCATATGAATCATGGAGCCAAGTCTCTTGAAGAGTGATTACACCAGTATTACAATATACATTTGAGTATAATAGAGAATGCAAGTAGTTATTCTTGTTCGATAATGACCTGAAATTCTATTTTTTATTTTTATTTTTTATTTACAGCTTGATTCCACACTGTATTTTTGGTACAGGTATGGAATTTTCAGCATGGATATCGGTAGCCCAAATTTTGTAGGCCGACCATAGATATCAGGTGTGCGTCGGTGCGGGCTCGAACCCCGGACCATGTGCATGGTCGGCTAGAGTCCTAACCGCTGTGCCACCGACGCAATTTGTGTTCATAATCATAGGAACAGTCATCTGATGCATTGGAGTACACTTTAATGATCTCTGCCAACCTCCATGATGCTTTTTCTTAACGTTATTATATACTCGTAAATCAACAAGTTGAAAATATTTTAAATAACTGCGAGAGTAAGTAATGTGACTTGGATACATAAGTGAATAATTAAAATAAAATATTTAAGTGTTGGTTTGCAGGGATTGGATTGGTTTCAGGATTTCATCATGAGCTGACATCAGTTAGAGAACCATTGGAAAACCTGGGAGTACTGGACAGCTGTTTCGTCCTAGTTTGGGACTCTTCAGCAGTACGCACCCACCGGGATTCGAACCCAGGACCTTCCGGTTACAAGGCGAGCTCGTATACCATTAAGCCACTGGGACCCGATCCAATGGTCCTTGAAGAGTCCCAAACTAGGACGAAACAGCTGTCCAGTACTCCCAGGTTTTCCAATGGTTCTCTATCTAATGTCAGCTCATGATGAAATCCTAAAACAAAATAGATCCGAGGAAATAGATGCAATATGTAGGATGGAAATTTTAGTAGTCCAAGATTTAAGCAGGATGTATGTCTATATGAAGGGAGTTATCTTATTGTGTATATGAACAAACTGGTATGAATATGAGCAGGCATGGAGTGTGCTGGAATTTTGTCATCCAGTTATCGATACTTTATCACATTCTTTCATAAGATTGAGTTCTATGGTGAATTATATTATCTGTTCTCAATTCGATCTATCACATTCTTAAACTGATAAAGTTTGTCTCTGAGTGAGTTATTTGGTTTACATCGAATCAATATCAGACACATATGCAGTCGAAATGACACAACATCTGTTCCGCATATCAAGGCAATGGCGATGAAACACACAGTAAGGAGTAAGACGTTATGTAAAGCCAGTTATTATATTGTGTAACTGAATCCACTGATATAATTATGAGCAGCGATAAGTTCTGCTCGAATTGTGTCATCTAGTTATCTCTACTGTACAGATAACATTATTTACCATTGAAATTCTTTCTGTTAGTGGAAATATTATACAAAAGAACATCGCATACTTGTTGCCTTACAGATAGTTTGACCGGTGGGGTACAGGTGATCCAGTGTGAGGACGAATATTTACCAGCGATGAAATCCGCTAGTGCCAGTCTCAGCATATCAACAATTGACAGATTTTGGAATTTATGAGCTGGCCAATGGATCGGGTCGTGTCACAGTGGTCTGCTAGCTCGCTTTGTAACCAGGGTACTGTAAGTTCGAACCGTAATAGGGTGAATGCGTTCAAATGAAGATTCTTGAACTAGGATGAAACAGTTGGCTGTTCAAATCTCATAGGTTTCTCAATGTTTCCCTAAACGATGTCAGTTCATGATGAAAGACTGAAAGGAATCTAATCAAATCCCTGCCAGATGTCTACGTCTAAGTCTCCTATTGCTCTACTTGATAACACTTCAACTGAATATTATCCAGTTGAAAACACAGACTTTGTTTCTTCAAGAACCTATGGTAAATAATTGTTGATCATACTGTCTGTAATATCAGATAGGTGGGAAAACTTGGTGAGTGAAACGTCCAACCCTACCCCGAAAATATGGTGGAGGAATGTAAATGGTACACTCAACGTACTGAGACCACAGGATACAAAGAGATTTTTTGAACACATCAACTTGAAGGTGGAGGCAGTTCAATTCACTTATGAATTAGGAGGTCGAGAAGGGGAGCTTCCTATGTTAGGCTGTTGAGTAAAGAGAAAATGAGATGGGAAGTTAAACACTATTGTTTACAGGAAGCCCACACTTTGAAACCGATATTTGGGTTTCGGATCATCCCACCCTATGTCAATAAAAAAGGATTGGTCAAACATTTGTGCGTCGGTGGCATAGCGGTTGGGACGCTCGCCGACCATGCACATGGTCCGGGGTTCAATCCTCGGCCGGCGCACTCCTTTACCTCGCTAAGCCAGAAAAAATGCTGGTAAAGAGGAAAGGTTGGTCATGAGGCTAGCAACCCCATCCTGTAAAAATAAACACTGCTACAGAAACTTTAAGTCTCTAGCTTGAAGCCCTATGTTCCACTGGGAACGTGAAGGAAAAATTAAAAATTAATTGGTCAAATATTTAGATAATGATAGTATCCATTCTTTTGAAAATTATAATGATAGGGCACAAATTCTAAGTAGTACCAAGCGGGAATCTAAGATAGGAAGTGAGGCGTATAAGGGAAGCTTTGCAACTTAATAATTACCCAGATAAATTAATCAGGAAGTATACAGAAAAATTTAAAATAATAAATATATATATATATATATAAAATAAATAATTTAAATAAGATTGTAGTGATGGTGATGATAATAATAATAATAATATGGTAATTGTCATTAATGATGACATGCATGTGAAACATGCGCAGGATAATGACAACACCAACAATAGGGAATTCAAATCATCAGTAGTACTCCCATACAAAGAAGAAACCTCGTAAACCTCACGGAGAGTTCCTAAAAATACAGGGAGGAATAAAAGCGACTGGCATTCAAAACCTCCTCAAAATCAATTATAAATAAGCTTTGTCGCTTAAAGTATAGCTCCTATAGAGTCAATTAAACAAAACAATTTAGTTTATCTAATACCCTGCTGAAATGATTGTCAGGTCAGATGTATAGGTGAAAGTAGTGGAACCGGGTCAGTCAGTCTAGCGGGGCATAAAAACCTAGCAGCAAAATATAGATTATTTGACCCGAATAAGATAAGGAACAACAGCTGTCCAGTACTCCCTGGTTTTCAATGGTTCTCTAACTGATATCAATCCGTGATCAACCCGTAAAACATAACTAATCCTTACAAACCAAACTATAGAAAGTTGATCTGATGCTCGCTAGTGACTTGCTACAGGTTGGAGTATCCTGAGTTCTAGTGAGAAGTCGTGACCAGTGAGGTCCAATTAGATGTCACGTGTGTGGATGGATGTCCCACCAACGACAATGGTTGGGGTCGCGCTAAATCACGAATTAGTAGAAGTTAGAATTCATGGACTAGCCATTGAATCGGGTCCCAGTGGCTGAATGGTATACGAGCTTGCCTTGTAACCGGAAGGTCCCGGGTTCGAATCCCAGTGGGTGCGTACTGGCGATGATTCCCAAACTAGGATGAAACAGCAGCTGTCCATTACTCCCTGGTTTTCAATGGTTCTCTAACTGATGTAATCAATCCGTGATCAACCCGTAAAACATAACAAACCCTTACAAACCAAACTATGGAAAGATAAGAAATCTCGAGAAGACTTCAGCTGTATACATGTAATAGGAATGATTCACCACCTGTCCACCTGCACATCTGGAGAATTCTACTACCAACCACAACCTGACGACGACGAATAGAAAAGAACAAAGAAAACTATAAAATTCAATTTTCGAAGTTATATGGTTATAAATGATGCTTTGATTATGAACATGAATGAATTATGTTCGAAAATGTGTCATCCATTAAATAATACTAATACTGTTCCATCACTGTGTGTGTGATATATCTGATAAACAAACTAATATGGGATTACATATCACACCACAGAGCCCAAGTTTCACACATGTATCAATATTGTTTTCAATTTCACCCTATACCTCACCAATGATGGTGAGTTTGTGGATCAAATAATCATAATAATGTGGTAAATGTTTTGAACGTCATTAATAACGATGAATATAATGATAACAAAAACAACAATAATAATGATAATATGGTTTATGCACGTGGCGATAAGACTAACGAAAGTGTCAGTAATATGTGTGTGTGTATATGTAGACAATTCAATAAATAAATAATTAGGTCAAATCGTAGAAGTTACGTAATACCAGTGGTGAAGTGGATAGACAATCAGAGTTTAAATAAACACCATTAAAAACAACGCGAAGCAAATGGAAAATAAGAAAGCGTGGGAGGGTCTTTTAATTCGACTTTACCTAGGCAAGCCAGGTATCCCTGGACGACGAGGATTGTTCTCTCGAATTAATCCACATAGTTTCTGGTTAATCATTCTACAACATCTAGCTAGATTTCTATCCTCCGATAATCTAATTAACTCCGATGTATTACTCTCACCCGTGTAAGTGACCACACAGTCATAATAAAGAATTCAGTAACTTATATGATCTTCCCAATGTGGATCTATCTGGTACTTCGACGATTAAAGTTGATCTTTTTGAGGAATGGAATAGTTGGTTAACATCGAATCAACACCAAACAAAATGCAGTTGAAATGATGCAACGCATATTTCAGATACATATATATATATTGAACAGTTGAGATTAAATAACACGACAGGGCTTATGACTACATGAATGAAGTTCTCAGAAAGCATGAGTGAATAAACTGATGTGTTTATTATGAGTGAGCAGTAATCAATTCTCTTCGAAATATCATCCGTCTTTTATAATGCTGCACTACACTGATTTACGTGAAATCAATTGACCTAATATGGAATTACTCAATATACAAGTCTATCTACGAGTAACAAGTAAAGCAATAGCAGTAATAGTAGTAGTAGACCAATGAAAACCAGGGAGCACAGGACATGTATTTCGTCCTTTCCCCTCCCCCACCCCCGCTGGACTCTTCGGTAGCACTCATCCATGATCTCACTCTTGGGGAGAGACTGAAACACCTTCAGGTCACCAGGTGAACCCACTGACTATTCGACAACCGTCGATACAACATCCACTAACCCATGGTCAAGAATGTTCACGGTGTGTACTGATAAAGATACCCAAACTAGACTGACGAAACAACTATCCAGTACTCCTGTGCTGGTTTTACAACGGTTTTCTAACTGATGTCACCAGCTGAAGATGGACTCCAGTTACCAATCAATCAATCCCTACAAACAATTGCTTAAATGTTCAGGTGATATGACTGATACCCAGTTAGGTTGGATTATTTAGAGAGTACCTGAAGACGAAGACGATATGGAAAGTTGATTCACTGATGATGGGGAGATTGAATCTCTAGGCTCAAACTGATTACCGGGTGAATACTCTGCCATACGACTATTCACCTTATCGGAATCCAATGTCCAATGAATTCTAATATCTGTCAGTTAACATTAAATAGCACCACCATGTCTAGATACTGGTATCGCCAAAATAGAACAGTTCACAAGCCACAAATTCTCATTTGAGTTGTGAGAATACTGTCCTAAATTGTGAACTAATTTACATTAACAGTAAAAGATAGATTTACTCTACTCTGATGCACTTCACTCATTGAAAAGTACTTGTGAATATCATCTACTCCAACTCTAATCATCATTTGAAGACCTGATGACGCTATCTAAACTTCACACAGACTCACACATACCCACGCACATGAGATAATCACCCTCAGTTGTGGTGAGAAACATTTCGAAATTATTGTTATTCAGGTTGAGAAATATTGAAGAAGAATCTAGTCTTCCTCTTCTTCTTCTTCTTCTCTTTCCAAAGGATAACCGGCTAGATCCCCCTTCTTCATATAGAGTAAGACTGAACACCCTTCAACATTCATATCTACTTCTGAACGTCTTCGTGTTTTGACGAAGCATGGATGTGTCACTTGGATCGAGTATCTCACATGACATCATCTGATGTGGAGAGAGAGAGAGGTAAGGAACTGTTGGGGCTGTTGACAATATATGCCACACTATACCACCCTTATTAAACACAAACAAGCCTAATTAATTACACGATCAGTCAATACAAATGAACCTAACCGGTGAGTAATGGTGCAGAATGACAAATCTAGAATCCTCAGTTATTTTAAAAATGTACTCTGATGAATAATATGTTCAAATAGAGCAAAATATTAAGGCTATCATGGGAGAAACGATTCTGGGAATGCATCTAGCTAATATAGCTGAAATGAATGCACTCTCAGGATGAGTGTGTTTGTTATCAGCAAAAGGAAGGGAGGGGCGTAGAATGCCACCATAATCCTATTGGAAGACACCTAAAGCATCCACAGACGTGTTTGATGTTCAATGCGGATGATATTATGTTGATTCAAATCGGTGAATTACTTTTAGACCTTTGTGTATTTTCATACAGGTGTAACGTGTACTACAGAGATTTACTATTCTTACAGCGTTTATTTCAATTGATGTGAAATAATCATAGCGTTAAAGAAAACACGGAGAGAATATCAGCACATTCGCATTCCACTTCATTGGCATTTACAATTCTCAACTCCAAATTCAACATCAGTCAATATCTGCTTCATTCACCTAGTTGAAGGTAACAACGAGTAGTCTACAAGATACAATTGATAGTTCTCCTAGATCAGCATATTTGTGTTTATGCCACATATTTTCGTTGGAATTCATTTCAAGACACCAATGTTTCAACAATTCAGTGAATTTTTTAGTGTTGACTGTTAGGAATTTATTCGATTTCAAGATTGTTCACAAAATGACTCACGTATCAATTAGGGAAAAATTTATTTTTATTTATTTTATTGTACCTTGTCTCCTCTGTATTTTTGATGCAAGTATGGAATTTACAGCATATGATATCGGTAGCCCAAATTTCACCGCAGGCCGACCATTGACGTCCGGTGTGAATCGGCCGGAGATCGAACCCTGGACCATATGCATGGTCGGCTGGCGTCCTAACCGCTGTGCCACCGACGCACAAAGTACTCTGTCCGAAGACAGAGCAGAATAAAATGCGATAAGACTCATTGTATTGCACCTCAACACGGAAATCTTTAGTAAAAGGAGAAAGATTTATCCACCATTGGGGAGACACCAGAGTTATGACAATTGGAGGGCAGCATGGAGTTCTGGACAGCTAATTCTTCGTCTTAGTGTTTTGGACTCTACGTCTGTACACACACACAAAGACAAGGCTACATACACCAAGGATCGAAGCTTTGACTTTCAAGTGACGAGAAGAGAAGTGATTATTCACCATCCAGTCAGTGAAACGGAATCCAATAGCCAGCAAATTAATATTCATTTATGAAAATTCTTGACAGAAGAGCGCCAATGCAAGGCAAAATCATTGGCACGTACCCGATAACACACACACACCATCAGAGGAAATTCATTTCAGCCATATTAGCTAGATGCTTTCCCAGAATCGTTTCTCCCATGATAGCCTTAATATTTTGCTCTATTTGAACATATTCTTCATCAGAGTACATTTATAAATAACTGAGGACTCTAGATTTGTCATTCTGCACCATTACTCACCGGTTAGGTTCATTTGTATTGACTGATCGTGTAATTAATTAGGCTTGTTTGTGTTCACTAAGGGTGGTATAGTGTGGCATATATTGTCAACAGCCCCAACAGTTCCTTACCTCTCTCTCTCTCTCTCTCCACATCAGATGATGTCATGTGAGATACTCAATCCAGGTGACATATCCATGCTTCGTCAAAACACAAAGACGTTCAGAAGTAGATATCAATGTTGAAGGGTGTTCACTAGTACTCCATTCGAAGAAGGGTGATCTAGCTAGTTCTCCTCTGAAAAGAGAAGAAGAAGAGGAAGACTAGATTCTTCTTCAATATTTCTCAACCTGAATAACAATAATTTCCAAATGTTTCTCACCACAACTGAGGGTGATTATCTCATGTGCGTGGGTATGTGTGAGTCTGTGTGAAGTTTAGATAGCCTCATCGGGTCTTCAAATGATGATTAGAGTTGGAGTAGATGATATTCACAAGTACTTTTCAATGAGTGAAGTGCATCAGAGTGGAGTAAATCTATCTTTTACTGTTAATGGAAATTACTTCACAATTGAGGACAGTATTCTCACAACTCAAGTGAGAAATTGTGGCTAGTGGTATTCACACTATCGAGTATCAGTGTAGACGTTTGATGATGTCATTACATGGTGATGATTTTAAGTAGAGCTCATTGAGCATTGGATCCTGACCAGTTGAATATATGAATGATAACCTGCTCACTTCTCAATAACCTGAAATTCTGGGTTTTGATCTGTGATGTGATCTGTAGAGAATGGCCACCTTCCTAGTGTTCTTATATTAGATGAGACACTTTTCGAAGACTTCCTGATTCTCAGTGACTTTCTCCATCTCTCTCTGACTGATGCTACATAACCAGGAATCAAACATTTGCCTAATATACAACCTACAGTTTGACGTGTTTAGAATATAATCCGAAAAGTAAATTCGCAGTGTGAATTTTCTGACAGAGATGCATGACAGTTGGTTCCATCTGTCTTCACACTCTTCACAAGTACACACTTTTCACCCCACTGACAAGAGTTGAAGGAAAAACCTTCAGATGACAAGGTGACATTGTTCACCATCTAGTCACAGGGTATACAGCAACTTGCCAGCCTATGTCATCTACCAGTATTAGTCCTTACACTCATGAAGGTGGACACCACCGGTGGTGACGATTTCTGGCCTGAACACTAGGCGATTTCATCCCGTAGGCATTCAGTTACTCATGAGCACTAATCACATTTTCCCTTTCACCACACTTAATTCATATTTTAGTTAAGAGAATTCGAAACGGGTTTTGAGATTAAGACAAATTACAATTGTATCCAAACGTAAATTCAGTTCTTCTATACGAATCAGAAACTTGGCGGGCGGGTCACAAAGAATATTTCCGACAGCCTGTTGCAGACCTTTATCAACCAACAACTGTCCTCGCCCTATACTGAAGATCAGAAGGCCAGGTCGGAAAGAATCACCAACAAGAAACTATGGAAAGGAAGAAACAAAACAAGAACCAATCGCCAACCAACAAATATGCAGGAGAAAGTGGAAATGGATTGGACACTCACTCGCTGAGGAGGCCGCCGCTGGGTGACATCGCGCGCGCTTCAGGCGATTGCTCGATTTGAACCCGGAAGGGAAGCGGCGAGTGGGTCGTCGGTGCAAGGGTGACATGGAGGAGGTCGTGTGAAGAGGAGTTGAGACAGTATGGACTAACATGGATGGAGGTGAAAAGTACAGCAGAAGCAAGACAGAAGTGGAAAGTGGAGACGTGCAGTTGAAGCCGTATGTTCCACTAGGAACCCAAGGGAGCAATAATAATATTACAATTGTATCCAAAATAAGAAAACACACTGTAAGAAACCAATTCAAAAATTTTGGGGATTATTTGACGACATTTTCTCCCAGATACTTCCGAACTCGCGAATTCCTGTAATCGTCCCAAAATCAACGATGTAAATTCCTCTAAGTGTTCCATACACAATGAAGGTCAACTTATATGTGTTTTTCACATGATATCATCTAATGTGGAGAGAGAGGTGTGGAATTGTTGGGGCTGATGACAATAAGAATTTCAGGTTATTGAGAAGTGAGCAGGTTATCATTCATATATTCAACTGGTCAGGATCCAATGCTCAATGAGCTCTACTTAAAATCATCACCATGTAATGACATCATCAAACGTCTACACTGATACTCGATAGTGTGAATACCACTAGCCACAATTTCTCACTTGAGTTGTGAGAATACTGTCCTCAATTGTGAAGTAATTTCCATTAACAGTAAAAGATAGATTTACTCCACTCTGATGCACTTCACTCATTGAAAAGTACTTGTGAATATCATCTACTCCAACTCTAATCATCATTTGAAGACCCGATGAGGCTATCTATATTTTACACTGATCCCTCCCCCCGTTACATACACATAGATACAGAGATGAGATAATCACCTTCAGATGTGATGAGAAACGTTTGGAAATTATTATTCAGGCAAAGAAAAACTGGAGCAGAGTTTCTTCTTCTTCTTCTCTTTTCAGAGGAGAACTAGCTAGATCACCCTTCTTCGAATGGAGTACTAGTGAACACCCTTCAACATTGATATCTAATTCTAAATGTCTTCTTGTATTGTCAAATCATGGATATGTCACCTGAATGGAGTATGTGACATGACGTTATCTGATATGGATACAGTTAAGGAATTTTGGGGGTTGTTGACAATATGATACACTACCCCAGCCTTACTAAACTCAAAGAGACCTAATAACACGATCAGTCAATACAAATGAACCTAATCTCTGAGTAATAGTTTCAAATGGCAAGTTGAAAAGAGTCAGTTGTTTGAAAATGTACTCTGGTGAAGAATATGTTCAAATAGAGCAAAATATTAAGGCTATCATGGGAGGAAAGATTCTTGGAATGCATCTAGCTAATATGGCTGAAATGAATGTACTCTCAGGATGTGTGTGTGTGTTACCAGCACAAGGAAGGGAGGGGCGCAGAATGTCGTCCGAGTCACGTTGAATGCATACCTGTTAAGATAAATCTTAAGAAGACACTTAAAGCATCCACAAACGTGTTAGACGATCAATACCGTCTAATATCATGTTGATTCGATTCAGTGTAATCATTTCAGCCCTTTGTGTATTTTCCTCCCGGTATACTTCAATTACTGTGAAATAATCACAGTTAAAGAAAAAGCTAAGAGCATAATACAGCTCACAGCCCACCTCATTAGTATCTACAATTCTTTAGCATCAATCCAAGATCAGGCAGTAACTCTTTCAATTGCCTAGTTGAAGGTGACGACGAGTAGCTTACGCAATACAACTCACAGTTCTCCTGTATGAATATATGTGTTTCTATCCCCCACCCCCCATTTCAACAGAGTCGTTGGCATGGCATTTAGGACGCCAGCCGCAAGTGGTCCGAGGTTTGATCCCTGGTTGATGCACACCTGATGTCAATCGTCAATCTTCTAAATTTGGGCTACAGATATCACATGCTGAATATTCTATACTTCTAACAAAAGTACGGTGTGGAATCAAGCCACTATGCGTCGGTGGCACAGTGGTTAGGACTCTCGCCGACCATGCACATGGTCCAGGGTTCGAGCCCGCACCGACGCACATCTGATATCTATGGTCGGCCTGCAAAATTTGGGCTACCGATATCCATGCTGAAAATTCCATACTTGTACCGAAAATACAGTGTGGAATCAAGCTGTAAATCAAAAATAAAAAAAATAATAAAATAAATTAAAAATAAATTTCAGTGAATTTTCAGTTGTTGCTTTGTTGCAGTAATTCAATCGATTTCAAGACTGTTCACAAAATGACTGATATCAATTAGCGAATCATTGAGTAGCATCAGGCAGCAGTGTATAGTTGTTTCATCGCTGTTTGACACTCTTCAGCACTCGCCAATCATGATTCTACTAACTAGAGGTTGAACTTATAGGATATTTAGGTTAGGAGTCGAAATTGTTGAATATTCAGCCCCCCGGGAACCGAATCCTGTAGTTGATCAATGAAGCCTGACTCCTGTCAGTTCGTGATATCAGGTGTTCTAAATGAAGCCTTTGGTTCCTATGACCCTGGCAAAATTGATGGTACAGATGTAGAAACCAAGTCTGAAGTTAGATATCTTGGATTAGTTCTTTCTACCTACCATTCCTGGGTTTCCCATGTCTTGGAGATTTCTAAAAGTATATTTCGTCTGACTTTTTATATTAAGAAGTTAAGGCACTCGGGCATAACTCAACTCCTCCTCTTAAAGTTTGTCAACTCGTGCATCTTACTTATTCTTCTTTACTGTTCACTCCTGCTTATTCTTTCCTGGATTGCTTAAAAAAGACTATGTCATACTTTGTAGAAGTCTGAAGACTGTCAGTAGGATGAGTGGTGGTATCCTATTGGACCATATGACCGAGATTGCCACTGATAGGCACTTAACGTCATGCAACAAATTTGCTAAGGAAATTTTGTCACACTATGAGCATCCACTACAGTACTTGCAGCGCCAACCTTGTGTCTCCTCAGGTAAAACAAGAAGTCTTTTCAGAAGACTTTATGATGCACGTACGTCTAAGTATAAAAATTCTACTATACCATCTTTGGCGGCACGTACTTTATGTGATGAAAATACTGTTAGGCATCAGCTAATTAACCTTCTTAGCACTATTAAATAAACCATTTTCTCCATCCTTACAAAATCAACCTTTATTGTACTTCTCATATTCATAATCCTTTCAAATTTTTGTTTTTATTTGTATATTTTTTCGTAATTGTGAACTTCATTTAAGCTGCATTATAACTGTTAATTTCGACTTTCCCCTCACCATACCATATCAACAGAACATTAGATCCAATAATCTATAAATTGCTAAAATCTCCAAGTCAAACTGAATCGACAATACTGTTTAAACCAAACTCACTGTTATTATTATTATTATATTTAATACTCTCAATTCGTACTTCGAATATTTCTCACTTTATATCGTAAACGTGGACAAATTCCTCTTTTGTTTTAATTTTTAATTTTATTTATATTTTAAGTAAATCAGATGCAATATTGTGTGACAAATGCTGAGAATTCCATTCTGCATTATAAGTAGTGTCTGTTTTGGAATAAAGTAGATTATTATTATTATTATTATAGCCCCTTTCGCCAGACAGCCAGCTAGCCAGCCAGCCTACTAGACAACTTGCTGGGCCCCTCTGCTGATCAAATCAGTGTTCATGATCATATTTGTGATCATTCAAATGCTTGCAAACGATCACCTGGAATTCACCTTTGTATGTATATAGTCTTACCCATACACGCACACCCACACACACACACACACACCAACAGACCTAGAAATCATATTTGTCATTAGAATGAGTCACATACACTAGAAATGAAATATATCTGTAGTGAACTGAAAGAAACCTCGTCCGAATCAATCAATCAATAAATAAACAAATAAATATTCATCTGAGGGATAGTTAGACAGAGAGAGAGAGAGGGAAACGCGAGCGACATAGTAAACAATCGTGTTTTCCTCAATGTTCTTGTCCTTTTAAGGTGGTGAGGTTACAAATGTGGAGAAAAAGGGCAAAATAAAGAAGAACGGTAGCACAAGAGGAATAGTAATAATAAGAAGAAGAATGAGGGCCAGACAAAGAGAGTTGTGTTGTATGGTGTAGTGTAGTATAGTGTAGACAGACATAGTGTACAGAAGAAAGCATTCCTTCTTGTCTAACTGTGGAAATAATAAAAAATTTGTAAACAAGGCTCTAAAAGCAACAACACCAACAATAAGGGAGATACGAGACTAATTGTCGGCTAGATTATGAATATAATACAATATAGTGTATGAATAAAACAGTTCGATAAATACGTAGATGGATGTATGGATAAATAAATCGATAGATAGATAGTAGACAGACAGGCAAATATACTACACCCACGCACACGAGTGAAAAAAGAAAAGCTATTCTATAAGGACAATCATTGTCTGACTCACTCTATCAATAAATAAATAAACAATGTAAATAGTCTAGGTGGAAATGACCTTACTTTTTTGGTAAATTAGTAGTATAATATGTCTGTCTAAATAGTGATGAATCATTCGACTTTTGATGATGACGATGAATAATATTATTCAGACAGATGGTTTGGATTTTGTTTGTTACTTGCCAGGCTAGACAATACACTTTGTTTTGATAAGGTCTCACAGTGTTATACAGTAATGTTTACTGATGACCGTGTTACGAGAACAATTTTTTACTGCTCATAATCATATCAAGGTACTCACACGACTTCCTAACTTCATTTATATAGTTCCATTATTTTTCATTTGATTTTCTCTTGATTTGATTTGTAGTAGTATTTTCCATATTTCGGATATGAGTGATGAATCATTCCTATTGCATGTGTTGTTGGGTGTAGACTCGATGAACAAGGATTCAGTAATCAACCTCTCTCTCCATCAACATAGATTACTTTTTAGAATTTTAACCCCCTCCCACCCTATTGTGTGGTTGTGTGTTAACGCATGCAGAGCAATGTAGTGCTGAGATTTTTCTAAATTATTTATCTCCTCGGGGTCAATCATTCTTACCTTAGCCAAATTCTCATGTTCCGACAATCTGACTACACCCGACCTATTAGTTTGACCTATGTAGTTGACCTCAATTACAGTCATTGCAGGGTATTTTGTAAATTACATTATTTTGTCTAATTGGGTCAACCTACAAGGTCCTTTAACCTACACAGCTTGTCATATCTGAGTGAGTTTGTAGGTTTAAATGCCACCCTAATTCCTGCTTTCTTAAGAATCCTACGTAGAGAGGGGCTCAGATGTCCCCTCCTTATATGGTATAACAGTAGATGATTTATATTCTTTCTTATTTACGTTATTATTACTAGTTTCACAATTATTTTTCTTTTTCTTTTGGTCTTTTTCGATCTTCCTAATGAATTTTATAGGATAGTTATTTAACACCAACGCCTATTCTATCTGTTTTAGTTCATCATTTAGGTCTTCTCTTGTGCTACCATTACTCAGTTTGTTAAACACCTCACTAAGCCATCTGTGTTAACAGTTAACGGATGAGATGAATTAAAGTCTAAGTATCTATTAGAATAAGTTGGTTTTCCGTACACACCAGTGTGCAGTTTACCTTCTTCTATTCGTCTTATTTTACAATCTAACTTCATAGCTAATTCTCCTTGTTCATTTTCCGATTCAAATGTGAATTTTATTCCCTCCACCAGTGAGTTTTTGAGCGTCAAGAAGCTAGAGAGAGATATGTTCTGTTTTTAACACTATAAACTCAAACTTGTGTTTGTACAATGGATTATGGCTCGTTCAAGGTGAAATGATGACCTGATTAGCAGGAGTGGTTCGTGTCTCAGTTGGTAGAGACATCAGACACGTCTGGTTTGAATCCTGTTGGAACAGAAACTCTCATTTCATCACGCATCACAGATTACGGCACACAGTAAGGAATAGAAAGCACAATTAAATGACTTGGTACCAACCAATCAGATCACAGCCATTTGTAGTGTAATCTGATTGGTTAGTTCGAAGTTATTTGACTGTGATGTCTATTCTTTGCACTGCTGTTCAGGTTACCTATAAATTCATGAATATGCACTGTTGGATGGCTGTAAATTAATGTGAAACAGCTCCTTTTTGGGCAAAGTTAAACCTTAGACACACAAAAAGAGCGGCGCACCAATGATCTTGTAAACAATCCCATATTAGTTTGTTTATTAGATATAGCACACAGTGAAACAGTATTATTTACTGGTAATTTTATCAGTTCACCGGCCTGAAATCCTACCTGGACAACATCCATATCTGATGAGCACTGAATCAGAAAATTGTTATTATATCCTTTCATACCTAGAGGAACACAGGGCTTCAGCCACGCGTCTCCATTGCATTCGGTTTTCTGCCAACTTTTTCACCCCGCTCCAAGTCTGCCAACACACGCTTTCATCTCCTCTTCACATGACCTCCTCCAAGTCACCCTTGCACTGACGACCAACTCGCCGCCTACTTTTCGGCCAGGTTCCACTCGACGGCTTTTCTAGTGTTGTCACTCACTTGATGGTTTCCTCAGAGTATGGCCAATCCACCTCCATTTCTTCCTGCTTATTTGTTTCACAATCGGTTCCTTGTTGGTTTGCTCATTGCCAGAGATCCCTGTTGGTGATCTTTTCTGGCCTACCATTTGATCTTAAGTATTCAGCTAAGACAGCTGTAAAAGAGGTTGTTCCTTTCAGGTTCCTCCCATTTACGCTGGATGATTGTTGTCTGTTGTTGTTGCTGTTGGTGTTTGACAGGAGTCTTCATCACCTCTATCTCCACCTTCTCTATGTTCACCTGAAGTCCTATCTTCTCTGGATGCTTCTTCTGCTAACATGTTGCTTTTCAGTTTGTGGGAAATCAGACACATATATCATCGGTGAAGTCCAGATCCTTCAAGTTTTTGTGTGGGTCCATTTTATGCCTGTCTCCTCGCTGCCAGCCACTGTCTGTCGCATTATCCAGTCTACCGCTCGCAATCAGGAAAGTCATTGGAGATAGTAGGCAGCCAGCCAGCTTTGTCTTACTCCCGTCTTCACTTCTTCGGAGAATTCCGTGGGCTTCCCATTGTGGATTTCTTGGCATGCAGCATTGTCGTACAACTGTTGGATGAGGTGTATAATTGTTAGCTGCACCCTTTGGTAGTAGTGAATTAGTTGCCAAATCACCTCTCGATAGACGCTGAGCTATCGAGGGCCTTTCTAAAGTCGATAAAGTTGAGATAGAGAGGTGACTGACTACCATTCCAACCTTTGTTCACTGATGATCCGTAGTATGGCGATTTGATCAATACATGACTTGTTTCTCCTGAATCCAGCTTGTTCCGGTCGAAGTTTTTCATCTAGGGTGGCGTGTTTGATTCTCTCCAGGATGATGCGGCTTAGTATTTTGCTTGATAATCATAAAATAAGTTGAATTAATGATAGAAAACACTATGTTGACCAAAGTCAATGACCTTTTCACCTTTCGCGTATAAGAACACAAACTAACAGTGAGAAGATATGATATATGAATGCAGTGCAATGCAGACAACTATGGACGTTAATTTGAGGTGTGCACAATGTATCCTATTTACACAGGATAATTACTGAGAGAGATTAGAAAATTCTTCATATCCTAGTATTGGGTGGAGATTAAAAATGTTGATACCATTTAAATTTATCGATCAATAAAGAACAAGTCACATGATGAAAAGGTTAAATACGAGGTCAAGGAAACCATTAAGGAAGACGAAAAAAAAGAATAACTTTGAAGATAACCAATCATAGGTGAGGTCATAAGAAAAGATGGTCATATCATTGAGAATATATATATTAAGGGTACATTTGCCATTGTTATTGTCTACAAATGTGAAGACCAAGGGGTTATTAGAAATGAAGGAAGTCTAGGTAGGCGTGAGACTAACAATCTTGTCATGTAAAAAGAAAAAGTATAGCACCATTGCTAATGTGATTTCAATTCTTCAAAGCTTGAAGCTCCATGTTCCACTCGATAGACAAGGATTGCAAAACAGTCTTGTGGATACTGTTCCAGTCATCTTCTTTCATTGACTGGATTTTTCGTCTACACCTAACGGCCTGCTAAATCATTAGGCTACCATCTAATTTTTCACAGATAATAAAGGGGTAAATTTTGTTTTAACCATCTATTTACGTCCTCGAAAGAACAATCTGTACTTACGCGCATTTCTGAGTAGCTTTCAGGATATGGCTTGGTCTCTTTCACAATGAGACTAATACGTTGGAGGATTGGAGTATGTTTCAAACAGAACAAAATCCAGTCTAGTGATATACTGCAAATGTTATATACACCTAGTTTTGTCAAATTGTGCCTAAAACCTAAAGGAATTATTGCGCAGTGGCGTAAGCCCTTTGTTTTTCCCACTGTTTGGATTGCTGGACTCCTATTGGCTGTTAATGGTTTTAATGCGTCATTGAAATTACTGCATTTTTAAGGTCATTCCAACTGTATATACAGAGAGTTTCTGTCCAGGATTTCGGACTGTTCAAGTATTGGTGTGTAGAGATTTGGTTACAGGATTTCGTCATGAGGTAACATTAGTTTGAGAATCATTTGAAAACCCGGGAGTACTGGACAGCTGTTTCGTCCCAGTTTGGGGCTCTTCATCAGTACGCACCCACCCCCAAATTTCGAGCCCATGACCCTCTGGTTAGAAGGCGAGCTCGTAGACCATTAAGCCACTGGGACCCTATCCAATGGTCCTTGATTTCTTTCTAACTTCTGCCAATTCACGACATAGCACAACCGCTAGCCCAATGTCTTCGGCGAGTATTTGTCCTCACACCCGACCTGCTGCACCCTACTGGTCACGACTTTCGGACTGTTGTTTGAGACAGTGAAAGCTCTCTTACTTTCTGTTATCATTGCGTTCCGACGGTGTTATTGTTGTTGTCGACGTGCGATTAGGACAGATTAGCCAGCGCATTCAGTTAGTATTCGCTCGAAGTCTGTTAGGATGTAGTTCCAGTCATAATAGTAGATTATTGGTCTATTTGAAAATTCTGTACAGAGGGAGGTGATAAAACCAAGCTAAAAGTTATGTACCACATATAAACATGACGTCTAGAATATAAAAAACTACGATTATTATTATTTCTATGTTATTATATTTTTCTTACAAATTCAGTTCCTCGGGGATAACATCAACGGGATACTAACACAATGCCTTAGGAATGCGGCGGTAGAAAGAACATTCCCTGCTGCTGAATTACTCTGTGTCTTCAAAACCACCCCTGTTTTGCGTTCGGGAGTAAAAGATAAACTGTCTAATTTCGACTCTTCCATGTGTGTGTATCTACCAATTTAACTGCTTCTAAGGAGTGAGCCAGTTAGTTGCATAGGCTGTACAATTAGGCTGTGTTTCCCCTTGCGGATTTCCAAACAGCACCTTGCAAAGTGGTTAAGTAAAAGACAAACAAAATCCATTCACGTAGCGCTATTCAATTTCATCTTGTAGATACAGAACACAAGATTGATGTCAACGAGGCTGCTTTCAGAGTCATTTACCGCATACCAACAAATCTTAACTTCGCCTTAAGAGTTCGTCTACTACATACTGCTGAGGTTGGCTGTTGGGATTCACATTAAGAAGCCTTATTTTGTGTATCCAAAAGACACTGTCCTTACCTTGGCCAGCTAGGTTTGAATGATCCTCAATTTTTGTAGAAATTTCCTTGATTTTAGTTGATATTCTATTTGTTACTATATCTTAATTATTATTATTATTTAAGCATCTTTAATGAACTGTAATTCCATTGATCGTACTGACCAAATTGCAACTCTATGCATCATCATCGAACAAAGCATGGAATGGCGATCAAACCTCTACCTCAACTTTATAGACTTTGAGAAGGCCTTCGACAGCGTTGGTCGTGAAGTAATTTGGAAATTACTCGAGTACTCCGGCGTACCCCAAACATTCATCAACCACATTCAACAGCTGTACGACAACGGCATATGCCAAGTGATCCACAACGGAAAACTCAGCGAGGCGTTTGGAATAAACACAGAAGTCAGACAAGGGTGCTTACTATCACCAATGATATTCCTAATTGTGGTGGACTGGATTATGCGCCAGACAGTGAGTGGGAAACGAGAAACGGGATAGGGATATCCTGTAGCGATTTGAAGAAACTAGAAGACCTGGATTTCACGTGTGGGTGATTTAAGTTTTTATGTCACTGTCACAAAATCGAAGACTTACAAGCGAAAACCGAACGACAAACTGGTCGAAGAAGCAGCCAGCGAAGACAGGACTCCATGTCAACATAGACAAGACGGAGGTTATGAAAATAACCAACCAACCAACAACAACAGCAACATCCAGCGCCAATCACCATCAACGGGAGGGATTTGAAAGAGGTCACTTCATTCATTCACTTATCTAGGGAGCATTGTCTCAACTGCAGGTAGTCGGAACGGACGACGATGTCAAATCGAGCGAGAATCGGGGAGGGGGGCGAGAAACACATTCATCAACCTGAAACCACCAATCCAAAAATCTTCGCCACTCAGCCGGCATCAACAACAGAATTCGGTCGGATTTTCAATACAAACAATGTCAAGTCAGTCAGTTCTTCTATAATGATCAGAAACTTGGAGGGTGGGTCACAAAGAATATTTCCAACCAACAGCCTGTTGCAGACCTTCATAAACCAACAACTGTCTTCGCTTGATCTATACTGAAGATCAGATGGCCGAGTCGGAAAGAATCACCAATAAGAAACTATGGGAAGGAACACACAAAACAAGAACAAACCGATCGCCAACCAACAAATATGCAGGAGAGAGTGGATGGAGATGGATTGGACACTCGCTGAGGAGGCCTCCGCTGGGTGACATCGCGAGCGCGTCAGGCCATTGCTCGAGTGGAACCAGGCCGAGAGGAAAGCGGCGAGTGGGTCGTCGGTGCAAGGGTGATATGGAGGAGATCGTGTGAAGAGGAGTTGAAAGAGTATGGCTTAACATGGATGCAGGTGAAAACTACAGCAGAAGATAGAAGCAAGTGGAGACGTGCAGTAGAAGCCCTATGTTCCACTAGGAACCCAAGGGATTATTATTATTATTATTGTATCCTTTAGTTCCTAGAGGAACATAGGGCTTCAGCTGCGCACCTCCATTGACTTCGGTTTTCTGACAACTTTTTCAACCTGCTCCAGGTCTGTCCACATGCTTTCATCTCCTCCTCGCATGACCTCCTCCAAGTCACCCTTGGACGACCAACTCGCCGCCTCCCTTTCGGGTTCCACTCGAGGGCTTGTCTAGTGATGTCACTTGATGGTTTCCTCAGCGTATGGCCAATCCATCTCCATTTCTTTCTGCCTATTTGTTTCACAATCGGTTCCTGATTGGTTCGCTCCCAGAGATCCCTGTTGCTGATCTTTTCTGGCCATCTGATCTTGAGTATTGAGCGGAGACAGTTGTTAATGAAGGTTTGAAGTTTGTTTGAGATGCTCTTTATGACTCGCCAAGTCTCTGATCCGTATAGTAGCACTGACTTCACATTGGAGTTGAAAATCCGGATCTTATTTTTGATGCTGAGTGCTGTTGACCTCCACACAGATTTGAGAGTAATGAAAGCTTGTCTTGCTTTTCCGATTCTGGCTTTGATGTCCTCGTCAGTTCCGCCTGTAGTTGAGACGATGCTTCCCAGGTAGGTGAAGGAGGTTGTTTCTTTCAGGTTCTTCCCATTTATGCTTATTATTGTCTGTTGTTGTTGTTGATGTTGGCCAGGAATCTTCATCATCTCTGTTTTATCTATGTTCACGTGAAGTCCTATCTTTGATGCTTCTTCTGCCAACTTGTTACTTTTCACTTGCATATCTTCCAGTTTATGGGAAATCAGACATATATCATCGGCGAAATCCAGATCCTCCAAGTCTTTTGTGTCAGTCCATTTTATGCCTGTTCCCTCGTTGGTTGCCGTTGTCTGTCGCATTATCCAATCAATTGCAATCAGGAAGATCATTGGTGATAGTAGACAGCCTTGCCTCACTCCCGTCCTCACTTCGAAGGCTTCCGTAAGTTTCCCGTTGTGGATTACTTGGCATGCAGCATTGTCGTATAACTGTTGGATGAGGTGTATAATTGTCGATGGGACCCCGTAGTAGCGAAGTAGTTTCCAAATGACCTCTCGATCGACGCTGTCGAAGGCCTTTTCAAAGTCGATGAAGTTGAGATAGAGAGGTGACTGCCATTCCAAGCTTTGTTCAATGATGATCCGTAGAGTGGCGATTTGATCAATACATGATTTGTTTCTCCTGAATCCAGCCTGTTCCGGACGAAGTTTTTCATCTAGGGCTTGTTTGATTCTCTCCAGGATGATGCGACTTAGTATCTTGCTTGGAATGGACAGAAGCATAATTCCACGCCAGTTTTTACATTGACTTAAGTCTCCTTTCTTTGGAAGTTTGAATAAGTAACTGTTCTTCCAATCCTCGGGTACTTTGCCCTCTTTCCACACCTTCTCCAGTAGTGGTGTCATCAAGTCCGCTGTTGTCTCTGGGTCTATTTTCAAAGCCTCTGCTGGGATTCCATCTGGTCCCGGTGTTTTCCCAGTTTTAAGCATCTTGATTGCATTCAGGACTTCTGATTTCGTCGGGGGGTCAGTGTTCACTGGTAGTTCTGCTTCCGTTGTTGGTATTGCTGGACGTGTTGTAGGTGGCGGACGATTTAGAAGTCTTTTGAAGTGTTCAACCCAGTGCTTTCTCTGTTCCACCTCTTTGGTGATTGACTTTCCATTGTCGTCCTTTATTGGCTTAATCTGTGTCGAACGTTTGCCCGAAAGGTTCCTAGTTGTTTGGTAGAGTGTGGCGAGGTCTCCTTAGGAACCCAAGGAAGCAATAATAATAATATAATTCCACTGATCGTACTTAACAAATCGACATTATTTAAAAAAAACCCAATATAGTTAATGACGATTATTCCTAGAATATTCTATGTATATAAACATAAACGAATTTAATTGTAGGGCGAGGAGAGAAAATTATCGAGAAAGATATTATTTACTCAATAATTTTGTGTTTTATAGATGTCTGAATGAATATTTTCGCTATGTTAAACTGTTTATGTTGGTTTTTAGATGATATTACAATGACGGCCTGCTTAAATCATCACTGACCAACCAAATTTTATATCCATCGAAATGCCTATACTCTTTGACAATTCTTTTTGTTTTAATTGTCTAGTTATACCGAATAATCATTACATGAACTCGCACCATTAGTACCCATGCTGACAGAAGCCGCTAATCACCGAGTTTGGGTAGACGCTATGGGGCCAGTACCAACGTCGAGTTGCGGAAATCGCTACATACTCGTCATGGTTGATTACTTCACAAAGTGGTGCGAAGCTGTCCCCTTGCAACAACTGGAAACCCTAATGACTGGTCGCGCTTTCATCGAAAACTGGGTGTCCCGCTTTAGTTCCCCTCTTCATCTACACTCTGACCAAGCTGCTGCTTTCAAGAGTCATCTTATCGAGCACATCTGCAATGCTTTTGGCATTCTGTCTGTCTGTTTTCGACATAGAACTTTGCACAAATGTGCGGTAGTTCAAGTCGCCACACTCCGTGTAGCACGCGAAGCAAGAAAAGAAAGTACAAGAAAGGCATAATAGAGAAAGTAAGCAGAGGGGTGAGACAAAGGAGGAGTAATAACGAAGAACAAAACAGTTTCATTGAAGATCATAAGTCACAAGGAGTGGATGCATCTGCACTAGCCATTGAGAACGATGAGTTTGAGCCATGTCACCAATTGTTTCCATCCGCCATAGATTTTTACCGTCCTGAGGACCCCAACCAGTCAGGAAGTCTACACCTTCCTACGTGGCTTAGACCAACTGTTGTGGATTTCATTGACTGGTGCCAAGTTTTTTGTTTGACTGCCGCTAGCTTTTTTCCAGCCTGACCCTATATCCGCAAACATTGCTCGTCGAGGGAGGCGATGGCTTGGCATACGTAACACATGTCCTAACCATCTCAGTCTTTGTAACTTCACGACTTCGTCGATTGATTTCCCCTGTTTACCTAGAACTCGACGCCTAACCTCAATGTTGCTCACCTTATTATGCCACTTAACACGGGAAATAGAGCGCAGGCACCTATGATCAAAGACAGTTAGTCTTTTCATGTCTTCCACTCTCAGTGGCCAGGTCTCACAATGGCATTCGAAAGACTCATACTACGTCATACCATCCACAGGGCAATGGACTCGTGTAACGCACCAACAGAACTATCACGAATCACCTCCATGCCTTTTTGCTCACAACGCACCGGAGAACACCTACGACGATGTCCTGCCTCAGTGTTTGCTAGCATATCGCTCTTCAGTGCATTCATCAACAGGATTTTCTCCGACTCTGTTCTTGTTTGGGCGTGAACTCCGCCTTCCAGTCGAGATCCAGACACCGCTGTTAACATATGAAAAAATCGGCTGTATTCCCTTTGTCCGACATCTTCGCTACCACCTGAAGATGGCCTACAACCAGGCGCGTCGCCATCTGCAGTCTTCTTCAGAACATCAGAAAAGTATTTATGACGGGTTTGCCCGCGAACCCACTTATTTCCCTGATGACTATGTCTGGCTCTGTCGACCATCAATCCCTGCCGGTTTGTGCCCTAAATTCTACGCCCCACTGCAAGGACCTTATGAGATCGTACAGCAGCGACCTACCATTAAGTATATCTTGCGAAATGTGCAGGAGGAAGATAGCTTGTCTAGACTTGTTATAAATGATGACAATCAGCTTTTTACCCGGTAAAATTCAAGCTTTGCTTGGTTCAAAATAAACACCCCTCTCTCTTTCGCTCTCTTCGTCTTCTCCCTTCCCTTCGTTGGTTGTAGCAGTTGCTCCTGTGTGTTACAACATAGTTAATTAGCCTTCAAAGAATCACTCTGCGTGGTTATTGCATAGTTTTTTTTGCGTTGGCTTTTACCCAAATAATTGTACAAAACGATATGACGTCGAAGGATACCGTGTGGTATCACTGTTGTGCAGTTAGACTTCCTTTAATTTATCTTTATAAAAATTGAGTTAACAGATTTACAACTCAAAAATTACCTGAACTGTTTGATTGGACACGAGTCAGTAACTAGTGTGATGTACGTGTCTAGTCCTTTCTTTGATGCAGACCGAATTCTATCAATCAGGTTTGTGATATAGCAACCATGCCACTAAGTAGCTCGCTATCAAGGTGCATTTCGAATTTTTGATGTCAAATGGTTGGAGGTGATCGGCAGGACGCCTTAACTTCACCTAGGTTTCGTGCTAGCTGGCACTTGTCAGTAAGGCAGGTGGATCTGTAACCTTGATAAAACTCATGTCCCTTCGGGGAATCAAAATGCACCATGATGGGGAGGCATTTAGTGGCATGGTGGCCACATTGCAAACTTCATTGATAGAATTCAGTCTGCACGAAACAGCAGGAAGTTGATTGAGAGCCCAAATAGTTCAGTGATAACGTCTCTGACTGACTGAATTACTCACTCGATGGTGGGTGACTCAAGCTCAAATCTCAGAAGAGATATGAGTTCCTAGCAAGAAATCTAGGTCAGCCAAGACTTCCTGTGGCTGATTGCCTTCAACCATCTAATACCTAAACTGTTAGCAAACAGATATCTATCTGCATTAATATTTATAGTTGATAACCTTAGGAAAGGATGATTCTTGATGAAGAGTCTAGGAGTATTCTTGTCATCTTCAGAGAAATTGGAAAAAAATATCAAATGTCAGGTCAAGTAGTAATATTAATATTGAGAAGTGAGTAAAGAATCTTTGTATTAGAATGACAGATGTGATATAAATTATTATTATTATTATTAATTCCTTTAATTCGTAGTGAGCTTCAGCAACACGTATCCACTGCATTCGGTTCTCTGCCAACATTTTCATCTGCAACCCACATGCTTTTATCTCCTCTTCACATGACCTCCTCCAAGTCACCCTTGCACTGACAATCAACGCGCCGCTTCCCTTTCGGGTTCCACTCGAGGACTTGTCTAATAATGCCACTTGGTGGTTTCCTGAGAGTATGGCCATCAATCCACCTAACTCCATTTCTTCCTGCTTATTTGTTTCACAATTGGTTCCTGGTTGGTTTGCTGATTGTCAGAGATCCCTGTTACTGGTGTTTTCTGGCTGGCCATCTGATCTTGAGTGATATTGAGCGAAGACAGATATTGATGAAGGTTTGTTGTTTGCTTGAAGTACCCTTCGAGACGCAGCAGCAAGTCTCTGATCCGTATAGTGAGTAGCACTGACTTCACATCGGAGTTGAAAATCCGGATGTTATTTTTCATTCTGAGTTGTCCTGTTGATCTCCACACAGACTTGAGAGTAATGAAAGCTTGTCTTGCTTTCGCTATCCTCAAACTTTGATATCCTCATCAGTACCGTCCGCCTATAGTTGATACGATGCTTCCCTGGTAGGTGGATAGGTGAAGGTGGTTGTTTCTTTCAGGTTCCTCCCATTTATGCTGGATGATTGTTGTCTGTTGTTGTTGTTGCTGTTGATGATGTTGCCCAGGAATCTTCATCACCTCTCTTTTCTCTATATCGACCAGAAATCCTATCTTCTCTGTATGCTTTTCTGCCAACTTGTTGCTTTTCATTTGCATATCTTCCAGTTTGTGGGAAATCAGACATATGTCATCGGTGAAATCCATATCCTCCAAGATTTATGTGTGGGTCCATTTTATGACTGTTTCCTCTCTGCTCATCGCTGTCTGTCGCATTATCCAGTCTACCGCTCCCAATCAGGAAAATCATTGGCGATAGTAGACAGCCTTGCCTCACTCCCGTCATCACTGCGAAGGATTCCGTGAGTTTCCCGTTGTGGAATACTTGGGATGCAGCATTGTCGTATAACTGTTGGATGAAACGTACAACTGTCGACGACACCCCTTGATAGTAGCAGAGTAGTTTCCAAATCACCTCTCGATTGACGCAGCGCTATCGAAGGCTTTTTTAAAGTCGATGGAGTTTAGTGAGGTGGAGAGGTGACTACATTCCAAGCTTTGTTCAGTGATGATCAATAGTTTGGCGATTTGATGAATACATAACTTGTTTCTCGTGAATCCAGCCTGTTCAGGTCGATGTTTTCATCCAGGGCTTGTTTGATGCTCTCCGTTATAAATATAACCACGCAGGTGGTCCGGGTTTCAATACTCCGCTACAGACACACTCCTTTACCTCACCAAACTAGTAATAAGGCTGGTAAAAAGGGAAGGTTGGACTGTGTGTGCATGAGGCTGGCTAACAACCCCATCACGTAAAAATAAACGCCACTGCTACAGAAACCTCGAGTCTCTAGCTTGAAGGTGTCCTATGTTCCACTGGGAATGTAAAGGTCTAAAAAATAAAAATAATAACAGCGTAAATGCTGAGTTTTACTAGTGATTCTAAGTGTTGCTTAAATTTCTATTCACTAGTGATGCCTGAGAATAAGCTTCCAACTACCTGTTGAAGGCTCATCAGTTGAATGTATATGCATCCTAATTGAGGATACTGGAATCCATCCAACGACAGTCATTCTAAGTGTCATAGTGTTCTCCCTTACTCTGCTGAGTCACATAGTAAACACGCCTTGATTGTTGATTTTATGACTTACAGGATGAAGATATATGGAGAGATACTTGAATTCCATCTGGGAATAAGTACTCATCTGAAAAACCAACATTCACATAGAAGTCAGGTGAAAAACTTGTGTTTATTTGTTTGTGTGTATATGTGTGTGAACCATATCAACAGATGGCATTCAATGTGTTCAATTCGATTTGTTTTTGGGTGGTTTTTTTAAAGAGAAATGTTGAGAGACAAAGATATATATATTACTTTGAAATTCCTGCTAAGATTTTTATATTATTGTTGTTGTCGCTTTTTGCCCTTTTTGCTGCGAATTATTTTCCTTTTGCTGATGTTGTTCTGATTGCTTTATTCCTTGTCTTCCGATTTTAAGAGGAATAGCCCACAAGGTCGCTTCTCTCTAAACTTTGTCTTAATGTAACCATTCCTTTCTCAGGCGTGAGGCTAGCAACCTCACCCTGTAAACAAAGTTGTTACAGAAACTTCAGCACGATGAATCTCCTTGCGCCAAAAGAAAAAGTCTGTGTGGGGACATGGAAAGTCCGCACCATGTACGAGATTGGCAAAGCTGCCCAGATCGCAATCGAGATGAAAAGATACGGAATCCAAGTACTGGGAATATGTGAAAGCAGGGTGAACGGGGATGGACTCACCAAATTGTCTACGGGTGAGTCAGTGATCTACTCCGGTCACTGAGAAGATAACCACACGCACACTGAGGGCGTGGCTATCATGATGTCACCAACGAAAACAAAGGCCCTGATGCAATGGGGGGTGATCTCGCCTAGGATAATGACCGCCAGATTCAACTCCAAAGGAAGGAAAGTGTCAATTATACAATGTTATGCACCCACAAACAACGCAGACCTCGAAAAGAAAGAAGAATTGTACAGACAATTACAGGCAACAATGGACAATACTCCAGCTGGTAACATGAAAATACTAATAGGAGACATGGACGCCAAACTAGGACCAGACAACACAGGAAGGGAACTCATCATGGGTAGAGAAGCTCTCGGAGAAATGAATGAAAATGGAGAACTCTTCGCCGACTTCTGCGCCTTAAACGAACTAGTGGTTGGTGGTAGTGTATACAAGCACTAAGATATCCACAAGGCTACATGGATGTCACCAGATGGGTGAACCAAAAACAAAATTGACTTCATTTCAATCTCAAGGAAGTGGAGGCGCAAAAGTAAGAAGAGGAGCAGACGTCAACTCAGACCGTTATCTCGTACAAGGGACAATCCAAATCAAATTAAAAGCTTTCAGGGAATCAGAAGCTGCGGATAGACCACAAGCCAAGTTCAACACTCAGAAACTGAAGGACCAGGATACAAAGGACATCTTCACTGCAAGCATAAGGGACAAAGCCGAGACACAAATCACCACTAGCGAAGAGGTCGGCGTCGAAAAGCACTGGGAGAACTTGAAAACGGTGTGGAATCAAACCTGTATGGAAGTTCTAGGCAGAAAGAAGAGACAGGTCAAACAGTGGCTCACTATGGACACTTGGAGACTAATGGAAGAGAGAAGGATGGTGAAAAAACAGATTATCCAGTGCACCGAGGAGCACTCTAGGAATTCCACTAGGAAATAAAGAAAATAATAATTGTCCTTTGGTTATTCAAAATGTTTTTTGCATTCCCAGTGGCAACATCTGGCTTCAGTCTGTAACCATTAACTGTAATTTTCATCAGCTGTATTGGGAGTTGCTTTTTATTTGCTGGTAGAGTATGGAGCACACGCCATGTTATTATTATTATTATTAACAGTATTATTATTATTTTGTAATGACCACCCATACTGATAAGCAAACAAAGACATTAATACAGGTGTGAACCATAATGTCAGTTAGGTGTACAAGCACACCACGCATATGGATAACTAATTAACTGAATAATCGTCATTCCTGAACACTTCTGTTTCGGTGTGTGTGTGTGTGAATGGTCATTACACGAAAACAAACTGATTCGTTTTGTGAATATGTATCAACCAGTACATACAACAGGGTGTGTTTCATTCTATCTATCTATTTATCCATGCATCGACCTACAGGCATTAATGAGTCTTCTCTCTATTTTCCCTCTAATTCGCCTGATGATCCATTTTCTGCATATATGGATATAGGGTAGTAAAGAAAACTGTCTTTATTAACCTACTATTCATTTGTGACGAAATCATTCAAATGTCAGCTTCAATGAGACTGCGATCAGTTAGCTGTCACGTGCAAATTCTACGTTACACGTCCCTTTCTCCTACATATCGAATATTTCCAGTTCCTATGACTATGGTTTAAGAACGAAATTCTGTGGAATCTACAATTTCACTTTCATGTGAACATATCGAAGACAGGGGTGATGAAGATTCCTGGTCAACACCAATAGCAACAACAATAACAGGTAACAGTCACCTAGCATAAACGGGAGGAACCCGAAAGAAACAACCTCCTATACCTACCTACCTACCTACCTACCTACCTGGGAAGCATCGTTTCAACTACAGGCGAAACTGACAAGGATATCAAACACAAGGATCGGAGAGCAAGACAAGCTTTCATTTCTGTCAAGTTTGTATGCAGATCAACAGCACTCAGCATCAAAAATATGATCCGAATTTTCATCTTCAATATGAAGTCAGTGCTACTATATGGATCGGAGACTTGGTGCGTCATAAAGAGTATCTCATTAAGAGCAGTCTTCGCTGAATACTCAAGACCAGATGGCCAGAAAAGATCGGCAACTGGGATCTCTGGCAATCAGCGAACCAACACAGCAGGAACTGATTGTGAAACAAATATGCAGGAAGAAATAGAGGGGAATTAGCCATACTCTAAGGAAATCATCAAGTGACATCACTAGACAAACCATCGCTCGAGTGGAACCCGAAAAGGAAGCGGCGACTAGTTGGTCGTCAGTGCAAGGGTGACTTTGAGGAGGAGGAGGAGGTTATGTGAAGAGGAGATGAAAGCATGTGGGTGGCAGACTAGGAGCCAGATGAAAATGCTGGCAGAGAACCGAACGCAATGGAGATGTGTTGCTTAAGCCCTAAGTTCCTCTAGGAATCAGAGGAAAAAAATGTAATAGTAATCTACATGTTCACCTGAACTTTTGATGATACGTTTCTATAGGTAGAACCAATAGAATGTTACAACGTCGTCGGAAAAAAAACACTTAGTTAAATAGTTAATAAGTGAAATAATTGTAATAATTCATGATAGGCTGAAATCAGTTAGAGAACCACCCCACTGAAAATAAGCTAGAAGTACCAGGTAAGCTGTTTCACCCCCACCCCGAGACTCTTCATCATTATCTAACAATCGCACCATCTTTAAGGTGATCAAATCCAAGATCCTCAGGTTACAAAGTGAGCTTATTGGTCATTCTTTATTCAATGAGACTAAATGTAATATCCCATCAATCCTAACTTCTACCAATCTCTGATATATATATATATATATATATATAGCGCCTCCTCCAAATAATGAAATTGCCGGGTATTTGTCCTTAAACCTGACTTACTCTTATTGTTATTCCCTCTGTTTCCGAGTGGAATAAGGAGAAGAGCTTCAATAGCACATCTCTTTACTTCATCCTGTACAAGCTACAAGCCTATTTAGATGGCTCTACGATTACCCACAGGCTGTCATCTCCCCCTCGTACAATCTCCTCTACGTCATTTTTGGATGTGAGACTCGTCAGTGTGTATCTGTGATGCATCTCTATTCTTTTCATCACATTTTTTTTCCTGAGCAATGGCTTCTTAATTGGTTCGTTTCCAGAATTTCTTGTTGTTAATGCTTTCTGGATGATTTTTCAGTATGGAGGGGAAGACAGCTGTTGATAAAAGTCTGCAACCTGTTAGAAATGCCTATCGTGATGCCCACACCAAGTCTGTGATCAATACAGAAGAAGTGACTAACTTAACATTTGTATTGAAAACCTGAATGTTGTTCTTGATGCTAACTGAGTGCGGTAGATTTCCACACTGTTTCCAGAGTGGTGAAGGTGTGCCTTGGCTTTCTGAATCTACTAAATTCATCCCCCCCCGCAGCCTGTAGTTGGAAAGCTGTCACCTAGATAACAGGGAAGAAGTGACCTGCTTCAAATTTGTTCAAATTAGTGTTAGCCAATAGTTATCTTCAACACCTCCGTCTTCACCTTTTCTGTGTTCACCTGCAGTTCTATCTTTGCCTCCTGCCTGCCTGTCTGCTTTGCGTCTTCAGTCAATTTGCTGATTTTCGCCTACAAGTCTTCGAATTGTTCACTCAAAATGTACTTAATTTAACTAATCCCCCAAAACTGATTACTGCGTCGATGGGCACACACACACGCCACACACGCATTCCTTTACCTCGCTAAACCAGAAATAATAATGCTGGTAAAGAGGGAAGGTTAGGCATGAGGCTGGCTAGCAACCCCATCCTGTAAAACATAAACACTGCTACAGAAACTTCAAGCCACTACCTTGACGCCCTATGTTCCACTAGGAACGTGAAGGAAAAAAAAACTACTGATCAAAAATGCCCATTAAAATTTTCAAAAGAACAGATACTCAACAAAGAGTACTCTTTTCGATAATCTGGTCTTCATCAGGCTCTACAGTTATATATACATTATAGTGAATGAATGAATTAGTGTTATGAACACCATTAATGCTGTTTAAATAACATGGAATCAATAACAATATTGATAGATTACAGCTCAACAGCATCAACATGAAATAAGCTGAATGTCAGAAAAATTAGGAAAGATAATAGTACAAATTTATGAGTTAGTAGTCTCTACTGAAGGCTGGCCAGGGCAGTAGTAGTGGCTGTCTGGACTTGCTTCTTTTGAGGCGAATCGTAATAGCCTCTACTGTTTGAATCATACGGTACTTCAATGTTTTTTGCAATTTGTTTGGCACCCGGTAGATAATGATAGAGAAGGATTCTTTTAATGCTGGCTTTGTGGTCGGTCGCTTTGGACCAGGTGTTCTAATATGGAGCTATTGATTGATGCTTCTCACTACACCTTTATTTAATCACACACATAGAGCACAAAAAATCTAGTTCCTAGAGCAACGGCCGGTATAACTCGCTCCATCACAATCCCAATTGAAATGGTAGATACCAGAAGAGGTGGCTAGCCTAGGTACTTCATCTTTCAGACGAGGAATGCGATTGCCTTTGTTGCGTTATACCTAACTGACATTCCTCACATTTTTGGGATATGTGTTCTATTTGTGTGTGTGCGTGTGCGTGGAAAATCTTAACACAGATGCTCTAATCTGGTTTTAAACTATTTGTTTCTTTAAAATTTATCCTCATCAGTTCACTTTCGATACTTCGAATGGTCGAAATCATAATTTTGATAATATTAATGATTTATTTTTTTTTGATAGTAGCCACGATAACTACAGCCTATCTCTCTCTCTCTCTCTTTGTCTCCGTCACACAAACACACCCGTACACAGCTGATTCGGCCTCGCTTTTTCTCAAACCTTTCTCTATTCTCTACTCACTTATAAAAGACACTTTGATTTGTAATATGAATTCAGGTCAGCTTAATTATAATAAAAAATATATCTGGTATATGCTAATGATTTTATTGATTTATTCCCCCCCCCACCACCACCACCAACTACGTTCACTCACGTATTATCCTTCAGCTTTAATAAGCTTAAACTCAAGGTTATTTCAGGTAGTCTCACATGGTACTTCACTATTTTTTAATTTCATAAGGTCACGTTCTCTGAGCTCGGAAACTGGCTATTTATATAAATGTGAAACTTTCATTATCCTTCAATGCACACAAGTTCAGCGCAAAACTTCAATATGAAGTAAACTTATTTGAACTGGCCAATGGCAACGGTTGTTGTAACCGGATGTTAATTTGTATTCCTATTGATCGTTTTTTTTTATTGATTTGAAAGTTGACAGCACTTTTTTTTGTCGTGTGATTTATTCTGCATTAGAGCTGATAAATCTGATCAATAATAATAATAATATCAATGTGTTTATTGATCGCTAATTCAACTGAGTATCAGGCTTCTAGAATGTAACAGTCCTTTAGCATCATTTTACATGGTGTTAAAAGACTGGACTACATCAACTCCTAGCTTAAAGGTAGCCAGAAGTGGAATGATTGCTAAGCGTGTTGACTACTTCGATTATTTGGGGAGTTGTATCACCCCCGACGAGTTGATCGCTGATGAAATCTCACTATGAATACAAGAGACTCACATAGTATTTGTCTGCCTGTTTCATCACTGGTGTAGACATGACATCCAGTAATTGGTCAAAACAGTTTGCCTAGTCCTTTTTCATGGCTGTGAGATATGGACGCTGAAAGTCGAGGACACTCGTTAGCAAGGAGTCTGTGCAACCATGAAGGAACAACTTATCTCCCTTGTGATGACGAGCCACCTAGTGGCATGGTGGTGGCCACATTGCGAACATGACTGTTAGAATTCAGCCTGCCCCACAGATAGGAGCAGACACATTACACTAGTTTTTCTAACTAGTGTCGAATCAAAAATATCCAATACAGCCGTATATGAGGTCATTCGTGAGCCTGAATAACTGCTCACTGGTAACGTCTCTGACTGCAGGCGGCACTGGATGACACGGGTTTCACTCTCAGAAGGAACATGAGTTACTTCGAGGTTGCAGGTATGCCTTTGCGGACTCGTGTATTCCAACTGGCGCAAAACAATATATATATATATATATATATATATATATATATATATATATATATATATATATATATGAAAGGATTAATTTTCTTGTGGTTTTAGAGGATATTTTCTTACTGGTATCTGGATTTGAGCCTAGACATTCCTGTTTAGTGTTATTGTGGAGCTATTCATCTAACCTGTAGATATTGCAAACATATAATGAACAATAGACACGTATTATATAAACATGGGATTAGAAATCATTGCACAACTGTCCATGCTGTAGGAACTTACAAAATCTGAGAGCCAAGTCAGAAGATGAAGGTACTGTGAACACGCGAAACAGCAGTCTGCTGTATAGATTTTTCTTCGATCTGGGTGCCTTGTGAGTGTGTGTTAATCAATTAATAGTATATAACATTAATTGTATCATATTTCGTAATGGGAATAATTTTGCTTTCCAAAGGGAACCTCGTAGAGAATTTTCACCACTTCGAAGTATGTGTTTGATATGCAAATGATTCATTATTATTTTTCGAGCGGATTGGGTTCCGAGCGGAACATAAGACTTCAGCAACACATCTCCACTCTGTTCTATTTTCTACTGTCCTCTTTATCTGGCTAGCTCCACGACTGCCCTTAACCCCTTTATCTCCGCCTCCTCCGCACAAACTCTCCTCCATGTCACTCTGACGGCGAAGACGCACTTGTCGCTTCCCAATCAGCTTCCACTCGATCGACGACCTGCGTTGAGCACGATGTCATTAGGCAGCCTCTTCACTGACATATGTCAAATCAATCCATCTTCACTTGCTTCACGCATTTGTTGAGCGATTGGCACTCGCCTGTCGGTTTGTTCCAGTCATGACTTTTTTGTTTCCGATTCTTTCTGGCTGACCGGCTGGCTGGCTGGCTGTACACTTGATCTACAATATAGAACAAAGGCAGCTCTTGATAAAAATTTTCAACAGTTTTGGACAGAATCCAAACCTTGTTTTTGATGCTACCTGAGTCAGTACAGGAGATTCCTAAACTTGTCTCTATCTGATGAAGGGATATCGTGCCTTTCCGATTCTGGTTGGCTGGCTGGCTCGGACTTCTTCATTCGTGTTGTCCGAATGACTGTGTTTTTGAAACGATGCTTCCTGATGAGATGAGTCAAGGAGGTATCTTCTGTTAAATCCCTTCAGTTGATAATGATTGGTGTTGGTTTTTGTTGTTGTCGTTGCTCTTCGTTGGTTATCTTGTAAATGATACTGTGCATTATTGTCATTATTATTATTCTAGTGAATTAACAGAAGGTACTCAAAACCTAAAAATATATACCAGAAACTAGTAAGGTAATATTTCAGGTCAACCATAAATAACAAATTTGTGCAAGGATTGCCTTTGAACTTGTTGAATACGTGTGATTTACACAATTTAGATGAATTTATGAAAACATACATGATAAAAGCCTTATCAACTCTTTGCAGCTTAATCCGACTTAATTCCATATTAGTTGGTTTATTAGATTTATCATACGGTGATGAAACAGTATTCATTATTTACTGGATGACACAGTTCCGAACAAAATTTATCATTGTTCATAATCATATCAATTACAATCACATGAATTTCAAATTTGAATTTTATAGTTTTCTTTATTTTCTCCTATTTGTCGTTGTAGGCGTGGTAGTAGAATTTTCCAGATATCTGACTGGATAGGTGTGGAATCATTCCTATTACAAGTGTTTCCAGTTGATTCGATAAAAACAAGCTTCCAGTATCCCTCAATCTCTCTCTCCCCATTGTTATATTGGATTTTAAAACTATCATCTTATTTCATCATATTCCATTGTATGGTTGTATTTGACTGCATGTAATGCTATGGCTGAAATATTCTCTCCTTGTATGGAATTACTACTGATGATTTAGATTTCTTATTGTTGGTGTTGCCCTGCGCATATTTGACATGCATGTCGTCATTAATATTATTATTATTATTTCAGGTTGCCTTGAAACTTAATAATCACCCTGATACATTAATCAGGAAGTATGTAGGAAAGTGTAAAAGTAGATATGATAGAGAAGATTTGTAGCTCAGGTGGATAATTTTGATGTGGTTTTGTTCTCTGAGCTGGATAGTTAGTTTGCGAAGCTTTCATCACCTTACTGGGTGACATCTTCAGCGCATACTTCAAATTGAAGTCTTCAATTTGAAGTATGCGCTGAAGATGTCACCCAGTAAGGTGATGAAAGCTTCGCAAACTAACTATCCAGCTCAGAGAACAAAACCACATCAAAAGTGTAAAAGTAAAATCAATAATAATAACAATGACATGCATATCAACACCAAAAGTAGGAAATCTAAATCATCAGTAGTAATTCCATACAAGGAAGGAATCTTGAAAACGTTATGCAGAATTCTTAACAATCCACGAATAAAAGTGGCTGGAATTCAAACCCCCCCACACACACACAAACTCAATTAGAAACAAGCTTTGTCGGTTAAAGGATCAATCCTGTGGAGCCTTCGAAACAAAAAATTCAGTTCATCTAATACTCTACTGGAATGATTTTCAAGTCAAATGCATAGGTCAAACTAGTAGAAAAGGGGCAGTCAGTCAGTCAGACTAGTGGAGCATAAAAACCTAGCAGCAAAATCTAGATTGGTTGACCCGAATAAGATTAGAAGTCTGGAGAATAGTTCAGCGCTCACTACATGGAGTTACACACAACCATACAATAGGATGGGATGGAATAAGATGACAGTTTCAAAATCTAATGTAACAACGGGATGGAGCGAGAGATTGATGACAGAAGCTTTGCTTATCGAATCAACTGCAAATACGTATCTGCAATAGGAATGATTCAACACCTGTCCAGCCAGATATTTGGAAAATTCTACTTCCACTCTTACGACGACGAACAGGAGAGAACAAAGAAAACTATGAAATTCAAGTTTCAAAGTCGTGTGATTATAATTGAAAGCTGCTACCTTGACGTGGTGGTCGGGCTTGAACACCGCAATGACCTAATCAAGCTATACTGGCTGAGACTTATGTCTCTTGAGGTTCTACCATGCCAGGCAGGTTGTTTGGATAGCGGTTAAACAAAAAGCAGCTACCCCATCCAATACCATGATTCAAACAAATTCACAAAATTTCATGCCGGATCGGCCGTGGCCCGGATTAACAACGACCGCGCTTCCTGCTGCCGTGTCACAGGGCAGGAGTGATAAGTATGCTACTGAGGCACACCAAACAAAAGAGAACAAACAAAAACAGGCCGCGTGTGACCGGCCTCAAGCAGTTGTCCCCTGGGCTCTGCGGTCACGCAACCAACTTCCACGGTGTGGGCAGCCGGGAAGTAACAAACGCCCTCACAATCCGAAATGCACACAAAACCTCTCTAATCCTCACTCATCTTTGTCTTCATCTTCATCTCTATTACCTTGCCTTCCTTCCACTGATGCAACTCCTCTACTTGATGGCTCCTCACTCCCTCTTCACTCTGTGTCCACTAAAAACGACGGAAGCCAAAAAACCACCACCGATAGTCTCCTAAAGCCACGCCACCAATTTCATATAGGAGCATTTAATGTTAGGACACTTTGCCAAATAGGACAACAAGCATCACTAGCTAAGACCCTGGCATCCCGAGCCATTGATGTATGTTGTGTTTCAGAAACACGCATACAAGACCCAAGTGTGGTTATTCACCTAACCCCACCTGGCCAACAGGATGAATCTTCAAAATTCACCTTGAGGGTGTCAGGAGATGCCACAGCTAGTTCACGAGGATTAGCTGGCGTAGGGATAGCTTTGAGTACTAGGGCAGAAAAGACATTACTTGACTGGATCCCAGTAGATAGCCGAATGTGTGCTGTCCGTCTGAACGGATCAGTAAGAAGGAGAAAGGACTGCACTACTCGCCGATGCCTTTTCGTAATCTCCGCCTACGCCCCCACTGACTGCAGTTCGGATGAAACGAAGGATGAGTTCTACCAAAAGCTGTCTAGTTTGGTGAGAAAGGCTAAACGCTCAGATATAGTCGTTCTAGCTGGTGACTTTAACGCTCAAGTAGGGAAATTGTGTCAATCTGAGAAGGATGTCGGTGGCACCTATGGAGTTCCGTGCCAGCGAACCGACAACGGTGACCGTCTCCTACAGTTCTGTTCAGATAATCATTTGTTTCTTGTAAGCACTAACTTTAAACACAAGGAGAGACACTGTTTAACCTGGCGACCCCCATCATCAAACCAACGCTGGACACAAATAGACCACATAGCAATAAGCTATCGTTGGCGTGGGTCGGTAGGAGATTGTCGCTCCTTCTGGAACACGTGTGTAGATACCGATCACGCACTGGTCCGGGCTCGTGTGTGCTTACGACTGAACGGACGTAGGAAACAGCTGGCGGTAAAACCATCACGTCCCCAGCTCGATCAGGAAACTAAATCCCTATTTGAGGAAGAACTAGCTAAACGCATATCTGAATTCGACAGCTGTGCTCACCCTGGAGAAGCCTGGAAGAATATTCAGTCAGCTATAGATACAGCTGTAAAAGCTGTGAATAAGGCAAATCCAAAGGTGAGTAAAAACCACTGGATTTCGACTGCCTCATCCGAACTGATAGATGCTAGAAGACTTATTCCGGCGAGCTCCGAATTCAATGAGGAGCGAAAGCTGCACAAAAGGAAACTTACTAAAAGTCTCCGCAAGGACCGTGAACAGTGGTGGGTGACAAAGGCGAAAGAGATGGAAAAAGCATCGGCGATAGGCAACACTAGGCAACTCTTTAGACTCATCAGGGAAACGGGTGGGAGAAGGCAAATCATAAGTGAGACTATTTCTGAGAAAAATGGCTCCTTAATTAGCTCTCAGGATAGACGCCTTGAACGCTGGAAAGAACACTTTGAGGACAATTTAACTTGCCTACAGCCACACTGAACCTCCCCGCCATCCACCACGTACCCGAATGGGATATAGACACTGGTCCGCCGTCTGTAAGTGAGGTCACAAAAGCTATCAGTAATTTGAAACGAGGCAAAGCGGCAGGACCCGACGGAATTATTCCGGAGGTGTTTAAATATGGGGGTGACATACTAGTTTGTAGATTAACTGAGGTACTAGGCAAAGTCTGGGAATCAGAGACAGTGCCATCAGACTGGGGTAAGTCACTTATTATACCGATATTCAAGAAGGGAAACAAGTCCTCGTGTGATAATCATAGGGGGATCAGCCTAACGAACATAGTCTCTAAAATCCTAGGCTCAGTAATCATGCATAGACTAAGCAGAACTCGGGAGGAACAGACAAGGGAAAATCAAGCAGGCTTTAGACCAGGTAGAGGGTGCATAGATCATATCTTCACTCTTCGACAGATTCTAGAACATAGACACACTTTTCGGCGTCCAACAATTGTCATATTTCTTGACTTGAAGGCGGCCTTCGACTCCGTGGATCGAAAGGTACTATGGCAATGTCTGACTGTGAAGGGAGTGCCAAGAAAGTACATTGCACTAATCAAGGCACTCTATTCAAACTCACGTAGTCGTGTAAGGGCTTATGGGGAATTGTCATCTGAATTGGTAACAACCAGTGGTGTCCGACAGGGATGTCCACTTTCCCCATTTCTGTTTAACTTCATCATAGATATGCTGATGGAAGTATCCTTAACTGAACGTAATGACTTAGGAATCGACTTGTTACCAGGGAATAGTCTTATGGACTTAGAATATGCAGATGACATAGTCCTGTTAGGGGAGGATGCTGACAAAATGCAGAGTCTTCTGAACACCTTGAGCAGCAATCTTCGTATGTTTGGCATGCGATTCGCCCCTACAAAATGTAAGATGCTGCTACAGGACTGGACCACGTCAACTCCTAACTTAGTGATAGGGAGTGAAGTGATAGAACATGTTGACCACTTCACCTATTTGGGAAGTTGTATTAGCACCAACGGACTGATTGGCGATGAAATCTCAGCACGGATCCGAAAAGCTCGAGCTGCTTTCGCTGACTTACACCATCTCTGGCGTAGGCGTGACATCCGGTTATCAACCAAGGGACGTGTGTACTGCTCATCAGTTCGCTCCGTCCTTCTCTATGGCTCTGAAACATGGCCAATACGCGTTGAAGACATGAAAAGGTTGACTGCTTTCGATCATAGATGTCTGCGATCTCTGTCTCACGTTAGGTGGTTTAATAAGGTAAGTAATGTTGACGTTAGGCGTAGAGTGTTGGGCAAAGAGGGAAAATCAATCGACGAGGCTATAAAGTTACATAGACTAAGATGGCTAGGTCACGTGCTGCGCATGCCTAACCACCGCCTCCCCCGACGGGCATTGCTAGCTGATATAGGTGCAGGTTGGAAAAGAGCCAGTGGTGGCCAAACAAAAACATGGCCTCATCAATCCATGAAATCCTTGACAGTTAAACTGAGTCAGGTAGGGAGATGCAGACTTCCGGGTTGGGGCCCTCGGGACTCTAGGAATCAATGGCTGGAGACAATAGGTGACATGGCTCAAAATCGTTGTCAATGGCCAGCGCAGATGTATTCAGTCTCTGTAATCTTTCATATTCCTTTCTACCATTACCCATTCTGTTTCACTCTTATACTTGTCAAACTATTAATTCTCTTCACTCATCTTCTTGTCTACCTCTGTGTGCTATTTGGAACGTGGCAACTCGAACTGGTGCACTTCGGTGCCAAGTTCTATGTTGAATCCAGACAGACAGACAGATTATAATTGATTGGTATGATTATGAGCAGTTAATTTTGTTCGAAACTGTGTCATGCAGTAAATAATAATACTGTTTCATCACTGTATGATAAATTTAATAAACAAACTAATATGTAATAACTTACTACGACAGTGCAAAAGTCTTACACATATATTAACCCGCCTTAGTTTTCGTTTTTTTTTCTCTTCTTCGTAGCTTCCAAAGTTATCAGGACAAATTCAGCATTGTCGATTTACAGCAACTGATACAAGTCGATAATTTGTAGAGTTTGAAGGCACCTGATTGTTTTCAGAGTGGAATTGTTGACAGTCGGGTGAATCCATGAGAACTAGGTAGAACTAAATTGATCTTCCCACTTATGAGCAATCGTCACCAACAAATAATTGAGGCAAGTCAGACCAAATCCCGAAACTTAACTAACCTCAGTAATTTTAAAAATTGTAAAATCCAGAGTACACTGATCTTTGGACAAGAAGATGCATTCTGTATACGTGCCTGATGTTTTCTGCAGTTGTTTAACAAACTGATTATCTGATGCAATAGCGAGCCGATTAATGATTATCTACCAACGTGTTGAAATCTGATTGGTTATTTTTATCTGACCGATATTTAGGCGTTAATCAATTTGGTGACATCTGATTGGTTGGTTATCTGGTCACTGTGTGTGGGCAATTAATATTCGCACGTTTTAAATTCCGACTAACAAGGTATTCAGTTAGTCTGTACTTGTACGTAGCAGTTCCTCACATTAGTTACTCGAAAGTATTGTCAGCGATTTAATTGGGAATTAATTATTGTTTCTATAGTTTGGTTTGTAAGGGTTCGTTATGTTTTTACGAGTTGATCAGGGATTGATATCAGTTAGAGAACCATTGAAAACCAGGGAGTACTAGACAGCTGCTGTTTCATCAGCCTAGTTTGGGAATCATCGCCAGTACGCACCCACTTTCAGGGTTCGAACCCGAGACCTTCCAGTTACAAGGAAAGCTCGTACACCATTCAGCCACTGGGACCCGATTCAATGGCTCGTGAATTCTAACTTCTACTAATTCGTGATTTAGCGCAACCCGTAAAACATAACTAATCCTTACAAACCAAACTATAGAAAATAAATCTGATGCTCGCTAGTAACTTACTACAGGTTGGAGTTTCCTGAGTTCTAGTGAGAAGTCGTGACCAGTGAGGTCCAATTTGATGTCACGTGTGTGGATGGATGTCCCACTAACGACAATGGTTGGGGTCGCGCTAAATCACGAATTGGTAGAAGTTAGAATTCACGAGCCATTGAATTATCGGGTCCCAGTGGCTGAATGGTATACGAGCTTGCCTTGTAACCGGAAGGTCTCGGGTTCAAAGCCTGGCAGTGGGTGCGTACTGGCGATGATTCCCAAACTAGGATGAAACAGCAGCTGTCCAGTGCACCCTGGTTTTCAATGGTTCTCTAATTAATTAATGATTTTTTGTATCATTTTTAAGTTGAAAAAAACAAGCTACTGATTAAGTACAAGTAGTATACCACGTTTTGAAATAATAGAGAGGATTTGTTGCTTTGGTGGAGAATTTTAATGTGGTCTTTGTGTTCTCTGAACTGGGTGGTGGTTTAATTTTACGAAGCAATTTTATTGTCCTTCTTCTTGCTTCAGAGCATACTTCAATATGAAGTCGAGTCTACAGTGAACCTAATCTGTTTTAACACCGGATACATAATTTCCGCTTCTAAATTGAACTATTTTTTCCCTCACCCACCTCCATACTAATAAATTTCTACCCCTTAGTACCACTGTTTTATAACTTGACTCCCTTCCAGTTCGAGCTGAATTCTACTCAATACTATCGACCATATTACGTCACTCAATTTACTTGTTTAATTTTATTTTAGTTTCTACCCGACTAACACCTTGTTACCTTACGTCATCATTTATCTAAAACAAATTTACACTTCTAATGACACCAGTTTGAAAATATTCCTTTTGTTTCTACGAGTTAATCATGGATTGATAACAGTTAGAGGATCATTGATAACCAGAACTGGAGTACTGGACAGCTGCTGTTTCATCCTAGTTTGGAAATCATAGGCAGTACGCGCCCACCTACTGCCAGAGTTCGAACCCAGGAGCTTCCGGTTACAAGAGATGCTAGCTAGTGACCTGCTACGGGACAGAGTTTCCTGGAGTTATAGTGAGCAGTCGTGACCAGTGAGTTCTATCCAGTTGGGACTGGGGATGAATTTCCTGCCGACGACACTGGTTGGTGGTCGCGCTGGAATCGCGTATTAGTAGAAGTTAGAATTCATGTGCTGGCCATTGACGAGTCGAGTCCCAGTGAGTGGCTGAATGGTATACGACCTAGCTTGCCTTTTAACCGGAAGGCCATGGGTTCGAACCCTGTCGGTGGATGCATACTGCCTATGATTTCCAAACTAGGATGAGACAGCCGTTCAGTACTCCCTGGCTGGTTTTCAATGGTTCTCTAACTGATATCAATCCGTGAACAACTCGTAAAAGCAAAAATAATCTTTACAAACCAAACTATAGAAAATTGCCTTTGTTGCCAAGACAATTTAATCTATATGTATGGGATTGTACAGCTTGTGAATGACATCACTGAAAAGAGTAACGATTTGCTGAACGTCTTCCCTTTTAAAAGACATAATTATATCTCTCTCCTGACAAGCGACTTCTCTGTATGTCTGTCTGTCTGTCTGTTTTCGACATAGAACTTTAAACCGATGTGCAGCACTTCAAGTCGCCACACTCCCTCCTTGTACGGCGCACACAACGAGAAGAAAGTAGAAGAAATGCAAAACGGAGACAGTAGACAGGCATATGAGACAAAAGGAATAGTAATAACGAAGAACAATTTGGTTTCATTGGAAATCATAAGTCACAAAAAGTGGATGCATCTGCACCAGCCATCACTGAGAACGATTTTGAGCCATATTACCAATTGTCTCCAGTCTTCATTGGTTTTTACTATCTTGAGGACCTCAACCAGGAAGTCTATACGTTCCTACGTGACCATCTTAAACTAACTGTTGTGGATTTCATTGACTGGTGAGGCGATGTTTTGGTTTGACCGCCGCTAGCTCTCTTCCAGCTTGATCCTATGTCAGCTGACATTGCCCGTCGGTTGAGGAAGCCGATGACTAAGCATACGTAACACATTTCCTAATCATCCTAGTCGATGTAATTTCAAAGCCTAAACGACTTCTCACTAGAACTCCAGGAAACACAGTCCTGTAGCAAGTCACTAACGAGCATCAGATTACTTTTCAGGAGTTGATTTGTAAGGATTTGATTTGTTTTTGAAGTTTTAATACGGGTAGATTATCGGTTAAACAACCATTGAAAACCAGCACTGGAGTACTGGACATTCAGCCGTTTCATCCATCTTTGCTAATCATCGGCAGTGCTCATCCACCGACAGGATTCGGTCCCAGGATCTTCTGGCGTGTGATAACGCCTCAATCACTATATATATATATATATATATATATATATATAATTCCGCAAAAAATTATATTTGTAAAATCTCAGCGAAATTGAAATGAGTAATTCCAACGTTTCGTTCAGCAATATGGTCCTAACTTCTTCAGGGAAATTAATCGAAATTAACATAACATAGGTACATATATAAAAGGAACATCCCTTGTTTTTAAAAACTTTGTCCAATTATGAGTCATAAAACAAGTATCAACAAGTATAATAAACAAAAAAATGTATGAGCTGCGATCAAAATTTGACCTCAGACTTACAAATATTGGTCTACCTTTGTTAAACACTCTAAACACAGTGTGTATGTGTGTGTGTGTGTGCGGGTAAAGAGTTGTAAAACAATTTCTTAACATCTCCATGAGTAGATATAGACAATCGGCAACTTTGACCAAGTATTATTAGTTAGTGATACATATCCACCCTTATTTATCAATCAGGATTTCCTATGCGTCAGCTAACAAGATCAAACCTTCATGTCTTTTTAAACTGTTAGTATCTAGAATTCTATGATTAGACATATTTTCAAAATTATGGTGTTTAGAATTAGAGTTTAGTTGAAGCACCCTGTCAAACTTATTACCTTGTCTTCTTTCTGAAGATTGAGCTGCTTTTTTCGACCTACTAGATTTGTCAGGTGACTTGACAGCTACGGATTTAGGATACGCATTTTGTTGCAGGCAATTGACCTCAGAAGAAATTCGGACCAGATTTCCGAACGAAACGCTGGAATTACTCATTTCAATTTCGCTGAGATTTTACTATATATATATATATATATATATATATATATATATATATATATATATATATATATATTTACAAATATCTACTTCTCACTCGGCGCCTAAATATTTTAGAACTATTCTGTGAAATCTTGACGACAGTTCATTTGAAATATATATATATATATATATATATATATAATTCCTTTACGTTCCCAGTGGAACAGAGGACTTCAAGTTACATAGGACTTGAAGTTTTCGTTTATTTTTTACCGGATGGGGTTGTTAGCCAGCCGCATGCCCAACCTTCCCTCTTTGCCAGTCATATTACTGTCCTAGCGAGGTAGATGACCACGTCGGTTGTGGGTCGAACACCGGACCACCTGCATGTCTGGCGAGCATTCTGCCTTTATGCCACCTACGCATATATATGTATATATTGTAAAATGAATTCTGATATAAGAATAAAACTTGTACACTGTGGTAGAGTATAATTCCATTATGGGTAAATTTTTGTTTTGATAAAGTCTTACAGTGTTATACAGTAATGTTTACTGATGACGTTTCGAGCACACTTTATTGGTCATAATCATATCACACCTTGATATGATGAATTTTCTTCTTGTTTCTGAAGACAATATCTTTGTGGTAGCCTGATTCATGTTTAAACATTTGTCCTGAAAACAGTTAGCGAATATCGCTGTCTCTCTCTCTCTCTGTCTCTGCTATTCCCTTCACGAGTGGATCCCCAAAAGGTGTGTTTTCACTCTTATGAATAATGTCTGTATACAGTTGCTTTTGTGTGCTGTTCAATTATTGCTGTTCTAGTTGACGTATAGGTTTCTTTAGCTTGATTTCCTGTGAACCTGTGTATCTTCTCTTAGCTAAGACATATATGTAAGGGGGAATTTATACCGTGATACATCTACTTTTGTGAATTTAAGATCATCAAAAACACGTTTTATCATCGCTCTGAAGAGGAGAAGAAATTATTCACAAGGAATTCTGTGATGACGCATATTAATGAGATGCTCACTGGCGACTTGCCCTATTCAGGTAGGTAGTAGTTACCTGGAGTTCTGGAGGGAAGTCGTGATCAGTATGGTGCAGCAGGTCGGGTGTGAGGGCAAATACTCGCCACCGAAGACATTGGCTAGCGGTTGCGCTACATCGTGAATTGGCAGAAGTTGGAATTCATGCACTGGCCATTGAATCGGGTCCCAGTGGCTTAATGGTCTACGAGCTCGGCTTTTAACCAGAAGGTACTGGGTTCGAACCGTTGTGGTGTGTGTACTGCTGAGGAGACCCAAACTAGGATGTCCAGTACTCTCAGATTTTAAATAGTTCTCTAAACAATATCAGCTCATGATGAAATCCTGTAACCAATCAACTAAATCCCTACAAACGAATACTTGCATATCAAATACTTTCTAGGAGAAGGTTAAGGCAATTAACCGGATTTTGATAAATTTCACATAAATTGTAAGCCATCAAAACAAAAAGTGTAATCGAAATCCGAACATCAAAACCTCCATCTCTTGCTTAACTTGTGATAAACATGATCAAAAGTGACTTTGAGTGTCACTGGCTCCAGTTCCCAACCCCTAGAAAACAACAGATTCCAACATGATGCAGATCAACCTCCACCTACATTGCATGGCTACGGTGAAAGTAATTGTGTTGCGTTATCTGAAGTGAAGAGTTTCACTGAGAAGCTTTCATCATCATCATCACCATCATTATCACTGCATTTCTAGACAAAAACCTTCAACTCAAACACACGTCACCATGTCATAAATTATCAGAACTAACTGCAAAAGCCACAGTATTTACTAAAGAAAGACGGAAACATCAAGAAATCTGAAGACCTCCTCAAACAAACATAACTACATATACTACATTTCTGTGTATATGTCACAACGAATCATATCCGAAATTTGGACAGCTAACTTGTCGAAGCAATTCAAATCAAAATTTACAAAACGCTATTTGTCTTCTTCACTTTACCGCCTCCAAGCCACCATCACCCTCTCACTGAAAGATAATCATTTGAAGGTCCTGGGTTCGAATCCCAGTGGGTGCGTACTGCCGATGATTCCCAAACTAGGATGAAACAGCAGCTGTTCAGTACTCCCTGGTTTTCAATGGTTCTCTAACTGATATCAATCCGTGATCAACTCGTAAAAACATAACTAACCCTTACAAACCAAACTATAGAAAATGTATATATATGCATAAACAGACATGAATTTGTATCTATGATAGGAAACTCACATGTCCAGTATTGACCGTACGGAGAGTTGGAGACATGGAATTTCGGACGGAAAGTGTTGGCTGAAACACTGAGTAATCAACTACTCGTCTACATGGTGGATGTCTGTGACTAACATCTCTGAGAAGCTGAGAAGTGTTCACACCAATGAAGAATTCCAGTCTACTTCGACTAGACAACAGACAGTAACACTGATTTTATGAACCCACTGTTCTCGGTGTTGGTGCAGATTGGACCTTCTATTTTATTCAAGTATGACTAGTCATCGCATGGTCTACTCTGAAACGTCGAAATTAGGTGGTTGGAGAGAGTCGATAACAGATATTGGGTTGTACGCAGATGATGAGAACCAACGAAATAGATGGTGTAGCTATGGGCAGTCCACTTAGCCCTGTTTTAGCAGATATATTCATGTCCAACCTTGAAAGAACACAGTTGAAGCATGCAATCAACGAAACAACTTCCTACTTTCGATATATGAATGACACCTTTGTAGTATGCCACAATGAAAGTCATGCTTAACACGTACTCAGATTATTCAGTGATACACACGCCAATATTGAGTTTACTTTGGAACATGGAGGTGACGAAAAGTTTCACTTCCTCGACATTGCCATGGAACGCCTAGAAGATAGTAGTCTTCAAAAGTCAGTTTATCAAAAGCCTGCATGGAAAGGACCATACTTACATTTCAATAGTTTTTGTCCAAATAAAAGCGGACTAGTCGAGACTCTGTGCTATAGAACGAGGAGAATATGCTTTATAGAGAAATTAGAAGAAGAATTTGAGTTTCTTGAAAAGATATTGAAGAACATTGGGTGCACTCAAAGGTTCATCAACAAGTATGGAATATCTGAAGTCAAAAATGTGAAACAAATCACAGTGCATAAAAAGCTAATCTACATTCAGCTTGATTATAAAGATGAAAATATTGCAGCGATGCTCAACAGAAGACTGAGTACATCACTGGTCATAGCCTATCCTGCAGCTAAGCTCGTCCCCCTCTCTTTGGTGCAATCAAAAATCGATAGATATCCTTCTTATGTCAACTCTAGCTGTATATACAAATTCACATGTATCTGCGGGAGCAGTTACATTGGAAGGACAGAAAGAAGAAGGTCATATCTACGATTTTCTAAACTTTTACCAAAAACCTTATGTCTAAAGGGAACAAATGCTTTCTTTAAACAGTGCCATCGCCAGGCATCTCCTCGACACGGGTTGATCATGAGGTGGACATCGAAAAGTCGTTCAAAATTATCAATAGGCAAAAGAGTTCAATTCTCCTCAAGTTCGCTGAAGCCATTTCCATAAAGCGCCTGAAACCTGATTTATGCGTTCAAAAAGAAGCGGTTATCAGTCTCTCCTTGCCAACCTCGAAACTGGATATTTTTCATCTCTCTTTCATCTGTTAACGTCATGCTGAAACGTTTCCATTGTGCATGATTCTTATTATTCGAAATAGTGTTTAATATTATATATATATATATATATATATATATATATATATATATATTATTACTCTATGCATATATTGATCGATTGATTTTTGTTTAAAATGAACCCTGTGCAAGTATGTTAAAATTGTTTTTGTAGATATATTTTTCATAATGTATTTGCCCTGTAAGCAGCTGACGACAAGGCAACGAAATGAAAGATGGTACCAATTAATTCTGCAAAAACTGTAGTTGCTGCTTTGTTCGAAATAAAATCGATTCATTTTTATACATTTGGTTCCCTTGATAAATTTCGATAAAGAAAGAAAGACGAAATTTGCAGTATATAATGATATCATTCTATTTCACAGGTTCTCATCAGCTGCTGACTACCTGTAATTACAATGGTTATATGGATGATAATAACATACTTTAATGTTTGAGTTGTGGTAGAAAAGAGATACTATAAAATGGACACATCCAAAATGAAAGCATTACAATGTTTTTAGTTTAAGTTTTCATCATCAATTTATACGCTTTTAAAGTTGAAAAGAGGGGGAGAGGCAAGACAGAAAACAGAAAAATTGATTAACAAAACAGTGTTAGCTTGTAGGTTCACATAGCAACTCAAGAAACAAAAGTGGTTACAGTTTGTGAGATTAAGATTTGTTCAGTGAGTTGAGATCACTGAATTAACCGACTAATTAATGTAATCGAAATCGAATTTCACTTACCAAAAGAGTGAGAGGTTAATCACACTCTCTTTCTGTATGCATAAGTCTGGTTTAAGTCGTTTGATTGCGATTGCTTCGGAAAATCGCAGTAATCTTGCTGTCTTTTGTCTATTTAATATTTTGAAGGACCTAGAAATCTCTACGAGATGTCCGGTATCAACAATGTGTCTGGTAATTGCACCCCGGGAATATCTGCTTCCTTTCAGGCACAGGTTTTTGGGAATATGTTCAGAAAACCGGATAGAAGCCCTTCTTTCTGTCCTTCCAATGTACTTGCTCCCGCAAGTGCACGTGAATTCATAAACGCAGTTGGAGGTAACATCAGCAGGGTATTTATCCAGTTTTGAGTGGATTAAAGAAGGAGTGGTGCTGTATACTGTTATGAGTTTTGCAGCCGGGAAGCTTCTATTTATTGCACCTTTCAGCCTTTTGTCAATCTTTTGTGACACTGCATCTCCTTTGTATGGTAGACAGATAAACACTTTTTTCTTTTCTACAGCTGGATGCATTTCTTTCTCATCTTTTTCTCTGCTGTACTTCTGAATAAATCCCTTAGGGTATCCATTTTCCCTTAGGCATTTCTCGACGAAAACTAATTCTTCTTCGACCCTGTTTGGTGAACATAGCTTCCTGACTCTATCATACAAAGTTCTCACTAATCCACGTTTATAGCTTATGGGACAAAAGCTGTTATAGTGAAGATATTGTCCAGTCCAGGTTTCTTTTCTATAGATGGACTTTTCGACCGTGCCTTCGTTTGTTCTTTTTACATTTAGATCCAGGAAATTGAACTCATTATTATGTTCACATTCTATGGTGAATTTGATATCTGGATGTATCTCATTTAGGCGATCATATAGTGCCGATGCGTGATCCATATCGTTGCAAACAACAAATGTGTCATCAACATATCGGCGATAGTACGCCGTTCCACTGACAGCAGGACTTAGTTGTGTCTGCTCAAGGTAGCCCATGAAGATATCAGCCAGGATAGGTCCCAGAGGCGAACCCATCGCAACCCCATCGATTTGTCGGTAAAGTTGATTGTTGAATTTGAATTGTATATCTTTTGTGCAGAGCAGTAGAAGTCGCTTCATTTCTGTCTCCGGTAGTGGTAGTAGATCCGTTTGTTTACAAATTTACAAAAGATTGAAAGGTGCAGTAAATAGAAGCTTCCCGGCTGCAAAACTCATAACAGTATACAGCACCACTCCTTCTTTAATCCACTCAAAACTGGATAAATACCCTGCTGATGTTACCTCCAACTGCGTTTATGAATTCACGTGCACTTGCGGGAGCAAGTACATTGGAAGGACAGAAAGAAGGGCTTCTATCCGGTTTTCTGAACATATTCCCAAAAACCTGTGCCTGAAAGGAAGCAGATATTCCCGGGGTGCAATTACCAGACACATTGTTGATACCGGACATCTCGTAGAGATTTCTAGGTCCTTCAAAATATTAAATAGACAAAAGACAGCAAGATTACTGCGATTTTCCGAAGCAATCGCAATCAAACGACTTAAACCAGACTTATGCATACAGAAAGAGAGTGTGATTAACCTCTCACTCTTTTGGTAAGTGAAATTCGATTTCGATTACATTAATTAGTCGGTTAATTCAGTGATCTCAACTCACTGAACAAATCTTAATCTCACAAACTGTAACCACTTTTGTTTCTTGAGTTGCTATGTGAACCTACAAGCTAACACTGTTTTGTTAATCAATTTTTCTGTTTTCTGTCTTGCCTCTCCCCCTCTTTTCAACTTTAAAAGCGTATAAATTGATGATGAAAACTTAAACTAAAAACATTGTAATGCTTTCATCATTTTGGATGTGTCCATTTTATAGTATCTCTTTTCTACCACCACTCAAACATTAAAGTATGTTATCACCATCTATATAACCATTGTAATTTCAGGTAGTCAATGGCAGCTGATGAGAACCTGTGAAATAGAATCATATCATTTTTATTCTGCACCAATATTTGTTTTTTTCTATCCTCATAATTATGTGATAGATGTTAATATTAAAATCTTTGGGGACAATAAATATTTCGTGTCATCCATATTTTGATTTAAAAATTTTTTCTACTCATATATAAAAAATAAAAAATAATCTTTCAATGTTTTACACACCCATTCTCATCATTTTGATGTTATGCAGGTTACGAATCGTACACTCACTGTCAAAGATCTCCAATCATTCTTCACATAGTTTTGTTCTTAAAGAGTTCAAACAGAAATTAACATTCTCACTGTTAAATAACAATAGCTGAACACTTCTCATAGCGTTGTTTAATGCCCTGAAGCTATTTAAACATTCAATATGTCATCCTAATTTATCCATAGTAGAAACAAGTTTCTCCTGGTAATAGTTAATTAAATATATATATCAAACAAGGATTATTGCCGAAAGGCATAACCTTTTGTGAATTCAGATAATGAGGGTGGTATGGAGCAGGGTGCGGGGGGGCGGAGAGACAGTTTCTGATGGTCTTTTTTCTTCACCGAGAAGGCATCTCTTTCATCGTGAAAGTTTAATGTAGACAGAACATTATAGTTTGAAATTAGATAATATTTCATTCCCTGACAACAGTCAGAAAAAGGATCTACCACCAGGGAATGCCATATTGCAAACTTGACTGGTAGTATATAGTCCACACAAGCACACGCAAGAACTGGATGTATGACATTAGTTACCATCTAGTGTCTAATCAACGTGTCTGTTGCAATCCTACAGGTGGTAACGTCTCCGACGGTAGCAAGTGGTGGTCTGCTTTCGAATCTCATAAGATTGCCGAAACGACATGCTGACGAGTGCCAACAGGCACGAGACCTGGATCAGGTAGGACTTCCAGTCGACTATTTCTAACCATCTAATAGTGACATTTCAAAGTACACCATGCTATGGCTAGCCACCTGCTTCGATGACCACATTTCATACTTGAATAAAATAGAAGGTCCAATCTCCACCAACACCGAGAACAGTGGGTTCATAAAATCAGTGTTACTGTCTGTTGTCCGATCGAAGTAGACTGGAATTCTTCATTGGTGTGAACACTTCTCAGCTTCTCAGAGATGTTAGTCACAGACATCCACCGTGTAGATGAGTGGTTGACTACTCAGTGTTTCAGCCAACACTTTCCGACCCAAATTCCATGTCTCCGACTCTCCGTACAATCAATATTGGACATGTAAATTTCCTACCATAGATACATATTCATGTCTGTTTATGCATGTATTTATTCAAATGATTATCTTTCAGTGAGAGGGTGATGTTACCTTGGAGGCGGTAAAGTGAAGAAAACGAATAGCGTTTTATAATTTTTGATATGACTAGCTTCGACGAGTTTGTTCTCCGAATTTCGGATGGGTTTCGTTGTGAGATATATATTTATATATTTGGTATATGTTATAATGTTTGAGCACGTGTTTTAGTTTTCCTGATGTTTTCGTCTTTCTCCATTAATTACTATATTTTTTTTGTTATTTGTCAGTATGACGATGTTCTTCGTGTGTATCGGTGTCTGGATGGACTTTTAAGGATATCTTTGGAAAGAGTTGTTAGTGTTGAAGGTGACCGTGGAGAGAAAGATGGTTGATGAATTCACGCAAAATCGTGAAGCGTTCCATATTTTTCGCAAACTAACCATTCAGCTCAGAGAACAAAACCACATCAAAATCATCCACCTGAGCTACAAATCTTCTCTATCATATCTAACACTTACATTCTTTCTGTCCAAAATGTAACTTTAGGCTTCAAATATTTCTGAAGTTTTACTGTCAATCCTGTTGTTTAATACATTATATGACTGTTTTTGTATTGATTTAATAATTGAATATGTATTTATTGATTACTCTGTCATTTAATCAATATATACATATATTTATATTGACAAGTATGAATTTGATCCTATTGATTTAGTAAAGGTGTATGACATTATTGATTATCAATGAAATTTGAACTATGGGTATTGATGTTAATAAGGGTATGTTTATCTATCTAACTGTTTGTCTGCCTATCTATTATTATTATTTGTTAAATGCCTGAAATCACTGTGTACAGCGTTTGTTTTAAATTTTTGTTTAAATAAGATGTGTCAATGCAATAATGAATTATAAATTTCACTTTTGTAAGGTTCAATAACATACGTAACATTGATGAGTCCTTTAAAGTGTGTTTCTGTGTGGGTGTGTGTGTGGACTGACCAATATAATTGTATAATCGCACTGAATGAAAATGACGGTCTTTTATCAGGCGCAAATGAAATCTAAACACCGATCTACTATTTCACGAATGTGGGACTGAGTTCTTGATTGGTCTACTTAGAGACAATATTGAAGCAATATTGCAAAAGCTGGGAGAACTGGACAGCCAACTGTTTCGTCAATCTAGTTTGGGACTCTTCATCTGAGCGTACCCACTGTCGACAAGGTTCGAAACCGGGACCTTTTGGTTACAAGGCAAGCTCGCAGACCATAAAACCACCGGGACCTGATCCAATGGCCAGCCCATGAATTCCAACTTCTGCTAATTCATGATATAGAGCAACCAATTCGTAATGTCTTCATCGATGATTTACTGCCCCACCTTCAATCTGCTGTACCCTACTGGTCACGGCTTCCCACTAGAACCCCAGATTAACTTCCTGAATAGGGCCAGTCGTTAGTGAGCATCGGAGTAATTTTCAAGTAATAGTTTTTAGAAGTGCGTCGGTGGCACAACGGTTAGGACGCTCGCCGACCATCCACATGATCCGAGGTTCGATCCCTGGCGGACGCACTCCTTTACCTCGCTAAGCCAGAAAAAATGTTGGTAAAGAGGGAAGGTTGGGCATGAGGCTGACTAGCAACCCCATCTTGTAAAATAAACACTGATACAGGAACTTCAAACCACTAGCTTGAAGGTGCCCTATGTTCCACTGGGAGTGTGGAGGAAAAATTATAATTTATTATTTATTGGTTTCTTAGGAAAATAATGTTTGATTGGTTGGAGAATTTCATCATGAGATGATATGGGGTCGTTGGTTTGAACCTCGTAATGTGAGTACCGCTGAAGAGTTCCAGACTAGGATGAAACAACCGTCCAGTACTCCAGGTTTTCTCTAACCGATGTCAGCTCATTGTGAACTCCTCCTTCAACCAATCAAAAAATAATCCCTTCAAAACCAATGAATTGACAATTAGAGAAATAATTTTATGGTTTGGCTGTTGAAGAAAAATGGCTGCTTCGAAACCTCTGGGAAATGATGATCACAATAATAGTAATAACTTTATTCTGAACAATGTTCATTCTTGTAGAAACTGAACAATCTATCTCTCAGCATCCAGTTTATTTCGAAAGCAGGCAGAATCAGACTTCGGTGAACTGCCATTTCTAGACTGCCAAGTTAAATAGGGTGGGGAGGGGGGATGAACGGATATTTTAATATATCTACATTCAGGAAGAAAACCACCCACTCCAACAAAAATATTTAGACTTCGGAGCATGACATTCCATCAGCACAAAAGTATCAGTTGTTTCAAGTCTTCTTAGACGAGCCCACTCTCTGATGTTAACGGATGAGAAAGAAAAAGAAGAAGAAGAAGAAATATCAAACATTACTGCCCACTGATTTCCAACCTTCCTCCTTTACTGGTCTTACTAGAGGGTGAGTAAGTAAGGCCTAGGGAATCGAACTCAAGATCACTTGTGTGTTTGGCAAGTGTTGTATCACTGAACCAATAAAGACAGTATGAGATAGAGTAAATAAGATAAATTTTGATGGATGGAATATTAATAAATGTGTAAAATTGCATGGAGGATTTCATCATGAGCTGACATCAGTTAGAGAAGCATTGGAAAGCCAGCTAGGAGTACTGGACAATCGTTTCGTCCTAGTTTGGTACTCTTCATCAGTACGCACTCACCGGGGTTCAAACCCAGAACCATCTGGTTACAAGGCGTGCTCGTAGACCATTGAGGCACTGGGACCCGATCCAATGGTCCTTGAATTCTAACTTCTGCCAGTTCACGACATAGCGCGACCACTTCGCAATGTCTTCTTAGATGAGTTACTGCCTCATCTTCAACCTGCTGTACCCTACTGGTCACGGCTTACCACTAGAACCCCAGGTTGACTGCCTGAATAGGGCCAGTCACTAGTGAGCATCAGATTAATTTTCAAGTATTGGTTTTGTAGGGATTTTGTTTGATTGCATGGAGGATTTACTTGAAAATGTGTAAAACTTGGGCACTATAGTAGTAAGTCATTCCATGTTAGTTTGTTCATTGGATGTATTGTAAAAACAAAAGACAAGGGCCAGGCAATAGATCGTTTATCAAGGAAATCAACACATATTTATAGATATTCATGTACATTATTATAGATTATTGTTAGCAGACAAACACAGTCTTCTGATTGGTTGTTCCTCACTGAAAGTTAATCTTTTATCTCTTTGTGGCTGTTTCTTGAATGTCAGATCATCCATATGCTAACTGTATCCGCCTCCGCAAAGCCTGTGTTCTCATTTTTCTCACGAACAATATTTGGGGCATAAACACTGACGTAAATTAATGTCTACCGATTTGGCTAACAGCCAGCTCTCATCACAGTATCACACAGTGAAACAGTATCACTCGCTGGATGACACAGTTTCAAACAAAATTTATTGTTCAAAATCATACCATCAATTATAATCACACGACTTCGAGACTTGAGTTTTATAGTTTTCTTTGTCTTCTCCTATTTGTCGTCATAGGGGTAGTAGAATTTTCTAGATAACTTGGTGGACAGGTGTTGAATCATTCCTATTACATGTATTTGCAGTTGACTCGACAAAAAAGCTTCTTCATCAGTACGCACCCACCGAGACTTGAACCCAGGACCTTGTAGTTACAAGGCGAGCTCGTATACCATCAAGCCAGCTCGCCTATACGAGCTCGACTTGTAACTAGAAGGTCCTGGGTTCGAGTCTCGGTGGGTGCATACTGCTGAAGAGCCCCAAACTAGGACGAAACAGCTGTCCAGTACTCCCAGGTTTTCCAATGGTTCTCTAACTAGTGCCAGCTCATGATGAAATCCTGTAAACCAATCAAATCCCTACAAACCAACACTTGAAAAAAAGCTTCTGTTATCAATCTCTCCCTCGCTCCACCCTGTAACATTAGATTTCAGAACTGTCATCCTATCCCATCCCATCCTATTGTATGGTTGTGTGTAATCGCATGTGGTGTAGTGCTATAGCTGAACTATTCTCTAGATTTCTTATCTTATTCGGGTCAACCAATCTAGATTTTGCTGCTAGGTTTTTATGTTCGGCTAGTCTGACTAACTGCCTTTGTTCTACTAGTTTGACCCATGTATTTGACCTGACAATCATTGTAGGCAGGGTATTAGATAAACTAAATTGTTTCGTTTTAAAGGCTCCACAGGCGAGATCCTTCAACCGACAAAGTTTGTTTCTAATTGAATTTGTGGTTGGTTTGAATGCCAGCCACTTTTATTCTTGCCTTGTTAAGAATTCTGTGTAAGGTGGTTTCCGAGGTTCCTTCCTTGTATGGAATTACTACTGACGATTTCGATTCCCTACTGTTGGTTTTGTAATTATCTTGCGCATGTTTGACATACTTGTCGTCATTAACATTATTATTACTACTATTATCATTGTTATTATCACTATTACCACTATTATTATTGATAAAAGAAGCTTCGTTTATCGAATCAACTACAAATACGTGTCTGCAATAGGAATGATTCAACACCTGTCCAACCAGACATCTGGAAAATTCTACTACCCCTAAGATGACAAATAGGAGAGAGTAAAGAAAACTATAAAACTCTAGTTTTGAAATAGTGTGATTATAGTTGATATGTTTATGAACAGTAATAAATTTTGTTCGAAACTGTGTCATCCAGTAAATAATGAATACTGTTTCAGTGACTGTGTGATACATCTAATAAACAAACTTATATGGACGGAGTATTAGATGACCCAGTGGTGAAGCAGGCCACTAGTGTATCTGTAAAGTTTTGAGGTGATCAATAAACTAACACACAAATGCACACACACACACAGAGACTAACAGAAACCAATCATATAATAATAGAATAAAGATATTAGTTGACTTCTACATGTGAAGAAAAACAGACCGAATTTCCACTCAGGTTTCCCATCAAATTAAGTAGATTCGACTACAGAATATGTATATCAAAGAGGAACGTGTTAAAACGCCTCCATTTCTCAGGGACAATCTACTTCAGATTATTTTTTTTTGATCAGTTGTATTCATTAAATGATACTAGTCATCTTAAAGTCATCGATGATTCGATGGTAGGCAGCCTACCAACTATATGAAAGTTCCGAGTTTGATTCCCAACCGACTGTCTTATACTCTTATAAACCAGTAGCCTACTGCTCGGAAAAGAGAGAAAACTGTTACATGACGTGATAGCAAACCTGCTAACCCCCACCCCATAAAAGTTACACAGAAATAACTCTCATTACTGCTACTGGATTTTTCAATTAGCTCTGAAGGCTTGAAGCCGTGTCATTACTGGCTAAGAATGCAGGAAAAGGTTAGAAAAACAGGAGAGTCATAATTACAAATTGTAATAATCTTTCATCATGATCTGATATTAGTTAGAGAACCATTGGAAAACCAGCTAGGAGTACTGGACAGCTGTTTCTTCCTAGCCCGCGACTCCTCATCAGTACGCACCCACTGGGGTTCGAACCCAGGACATTCTGGTTACAAGGCAAGCTCGCAGACTATCAAGCCACTGGGACCCGATCCAATGGCCAGCCCATGAATTCTGACTACAGCTAATTATTGACATAGCGCCAGCCCTAGCCTTGGTCGCCTTGTAACCAGAAGGTCCTGGGTTCGAGTCTCGGTGGGTGCGTACTGCTGAAGAGCCCCAAATTAGGATGAAACTGCTGTCCAGTACTCCTAGGTTTTCCAATGGTTCTCTAACTGATGTCAGCTCATGATGAAATCCTCCATGAGAAGGAAATGTGATTGAACAGATTGAAGGCGATCTGTTGATTTGTTTCATGAACATATGCACACAAGTATACAAATTTGTGGGTTGACTTCTATGTGAGCGTTGGATCTTCAGGTGAATACTATTCCTAGATCAAGTTCAGGTGTCTTCATATATCCTCATCCACTAAATCATCAAGTCAACACTTAAGACGTGTTTACCATGTGACCCAGTGGACTAGAAGAGAACACTGTGACATTTACAATTATATATGTCTTTTTGACAGAGAGAATATTCTTTTCAATAATTTCGCCTCTTCATGTTCTTACAATTGTACAATACAATATGTGTTGTCGTTACAATAAAATGGCCAGTTAGGCGGCGGATGCATTTTTTACGTAGAATGTCAGATTAGCTATGGGGTGTCAAAATCAATAGTCGTATTTGTGTGAAAAACGTGCTAGACTGATTGAAATCGATTACAAAATATTGTGAAATGGGAGACATTGGTGATTTGTCATAAGAGATTCGTAGAATGTGGAGTGGGTTAGGAAAACTGACTAGTCAGTTCAATGTTATAGAAGGTGTCAGGTGATGGATTGGCTAGTACAAAGTGGTATATATCAAAAAAGGAGATAGTAAGACTCCTACATATAGCTGTTGCAATAAGGTCGACTAAACCGGAACTTCGTATCCGAATAGAAGACGTCCAGACGCTGTTCATACCATGGCCAAATGTGGATTGATGATTCTTCTTGTCACCAAGAGTGCTTCTTCCCCATTACCCTCTTGGTTTTTTGCCTCTGCTTGTTATTACAATTATTATTATTATTCGTTATAATTTATGTCCTTCATGCAAACATTCTCTCAATACTATCGAAGTTTTCGTTTATACTATCCGGACTTATTATTAGTGATATTATCTCTTTTCTCAACATATACCTCCACCTGTTTCATTTCATATCTTTAAATATTCCCATTTTTAATATTAGAACAAGACATATAAGCGAACAATATTGTTGTTTTCAATTAGATCTTCTTCAGTCTTTAATTTACATAGATTTATACATAAAACAAACGAATTTAACCAATGACGGTGATTTTGTGGATCAAATAATGATAATAATGTGGTAAATGTTTTGAACGTAGTTAATAACGATGGTTATAATGATAAGAAAATATTGATAATAAGGTTTATGCAGGTGGCGATAAGAATAACAAAGGTAGTGAGTGATATGTGTATATGTAGACAATTCAATAAATAAATAAATTAGGTCAAATCTTAAAAGTTACGTTATACTAGTGGTGAAGTGGACAGATAATCAGAGTTTAAATAAATATCATTAAAATACGAAGGAGATGGAAAATAAGAAAGGGTGGCAGGGTTTTGAAATTTCAATTTATTGGGGACGTGGCTAATGAAGTCTTACATTTGAGATTATCGAGAGCTATAAAATGAACTTATACTGCAGTCACACCCTTTGTTTGTCATTTTCCAGCTACCGACCAATTATGATTGCTCAAGTGAAAGATAAGCTACCTAGTTGTGCCACTTCCATGCGTATCTATAAATTTAGTTGCTCCTGTAGAGAAAGCTATATAGGCCGAACAGTTAGACAGCTTAACAAACGCATTAATGAGCATCTTCCTTCACGGTTTGGAAAAGGTCAGATAAAATCTATAAGAAGTTCTATTTTGTCTCAATTGATTGATGATAGCGGTCAACAAGTGGACAAAAATAGTGCCTTCAAAGTTATCTATCGCATTCCATCAAGCCTTTCGAACGGAACTCGAATCCGTCTTTTACACATAGCCGAAGCTATGAGAATTAATTCGAGAGAACAATCGTCGTCTTTGCATACAAAAAAAGTTTACCTTTGTTTCATTTCACATATTCGTTATTTCATAATGAACCTCTCATTGCAGTCTTAGTATCTCTTGTTTAATACATACCAATTTGCACCAGCCACTCACTCACCTGACACCTTTTATAACCTTGAACTGACTGACTTGTCAGTTTTCCTAACCCACTCCACATTCTACGAATCTGTTATGACTAATCACCATCACCACTGTCTCCCATTTCACCGAAATATTTTGTAATCGATTTCAGCCAACTAGCACGTTTTTCACACAAATACGACTATTGATTTTGACACCCCATAACTAATGTGTTATTGTACTTTTAAAAAAATGTATCCGCCTAATAGGCTGTTTTATTGTAACGCCAACACATCTTATATTTTATAATTGTAAGAAAGTGAACAGGAGAAATTGTTGAAAAGATAGAATTTTAGGTAGTCCGGTGATTTAATACCAATAACCTATACCTATAACTTATTAAATAGTCAGTAGAACAACAACTGGATCTCGTCTTTCCAACTCATACCATTTATAGGTACAACGTTTTCTTTCTTTTCCTTTTATCTCTCTCTCATTTTCTGTTATGTGCTGCCTTGTTTCTTTCTTCTGCTTACGCCAGTAAATATGCTAGAACCTACTTTTCTAACACCTTCAAACACTCTGTTCAATTTTGGCTTTGCTACCGATATGCTAATATGTTGTTGTCAAAATTAACTGAGACTACCCTTAATCTATATAGAATTTTATTTATCGTTATTCTACTAACTGGATACAATGCTGTAGTAAAATGCTGACAATTCCATTCTGTATCACAAGTACTGTTTTGGAATAAAGTAAATTATTATTATTAATAACTTTATTCCAAATATTGATTTTTCATTCAGGCAGATCACAAGCTGACGAATTTCAGACGTCCACTTCTAGCCCTCACCACCGGTGAACAGGGTTAGTTGACATAGGATTACACCGGAAGAGAATTAGGGGCGGGCGCATAAAAACATGGCATCAACCAATGAATTCTTTGGCTTTTGATTCCGCCTATGTAAGGTGTAACTCACCATGTTGGGGCTTCTGGAAACGTTGAGAACCATTCACTTGATACCGTTGTCACTTTTTATAATTACCCAGAGAGAGACAGAGTTGTGTTGCAACGTCTGCGTAATTTTTAATTGTAGCTATTCTGATGGTAACCACTTCAAATGTTTCTACTGAAATTGTATTCTACTTATAAGTAGCTTATTTTCTTTCACAGAAATTTGTTACTTATTTAAAAAGCAGTAATAAACTATATTTCTCACAAGTATTAATTGACATGTGCGTCGGTGGCACAGCAGTTACGACACTTGCCAACCATACACATGGTCCGGGGTCGATCCCCGGCCACGGACACACTCCTTTACCTCGCTAAGCCAGATATAATGCTGGTAAAGAGGAAAGGTTGGGCATGAGGCTGTCTAGAGGCCCCATCCTGTAAAAATAAACACCGCTACAGAAACCTTAAGGCATCAGCTTGAAGCCCTACGCTCCACTGGGGACGTGAAGGAAAAATTATTGTATCATTATTTTATTAATTGAAATCCTGTTGGGGTTAACTAGTTAGTTAACCTTATCATCAGTGATAGAAATCAGTCTCCACAAAATGAAAAACAAAGACGCATTGCTTTACTGCCTGGTAACCCATCGAAGTATTAGGCTTTAGGGGAGAATTCGTGACCAGTGAGGTACAAAATGTCAGGTGTAGGGGGAAATACTCACCAGCGATCACATTGGCTAGTGGTTACGCTATATCGTGAATTGGCAGAATTTGGAATTCGTCGGCTGGCCATCGGACTACATCCCAGTAGCTTAATTATCTACGAGCTCGCCTTGAGACTGGAAGGTGATAACAGACGTCAGTTAACAGGAGACTCTATAATCAACAAACATGCCACACCTTCGATTTGCTGAATTTGATCCAAAAGGCCTGCGTCTCAAGGGAACAAATGTTTCCAGTGGTGCTATTCCTCGACGTCTTCAATAAAAGTCATAAGGTGGACACCCTGAAATCCTTTAAAATTATCAGTAGACCGCATACTTCGATTTTCCTCAAATTTGTCGAAGCAGTTGCTGTCAAAAACACTTGAAAGCCGATTTATGTGTTCAGAATGAGGGAGTTATCTGGCTGTCTTTGCCCTGATAACTGGATATCTTAACAGAATCTTCGCTGACAGTGGAACTTTGCTTGTCTCTGATTTCTATAGTCTGAATTGAAATCACCCCATTGTTATTCAATTTACTAGGTTAATCATCATCTTACTCACTTCCTGTCTTAATTACGTAACCCTTTTCCCGTTTTATATAATAATTCCTACTCGTTTAAACTCGAACATTCTGGGTGTAGTTTCTGAGCACTTTTTATTGATATTGGAGTCGCTTACCAACTGAAATCATGTAACTTCACAAGTATGTTAACGTTGTGAGGCACAGGAACTGAGTAATTTCTTTAGGCTGTACACAGTTGATGAGAAGCTGGTGGAGTGAATGATGATACCAGCTTATTCTGTCTCCACAAACCCGCTGTTATTCATTTATTCAAATTTGCATAAGTACTGATCGTGTTCACTGATTAAAAATTTAAATTTTTTGTCATGTGATTTATTGTCGGTTAGAACACAAAATAATCCAGCAAAGAATATTATTTTTGATGAATTCCTCTTCCGGATCTACACCTATATATAAGTTTATCTACACAGAAGGCAACACCAACCAGATACTAACACAGCGCCTTAGAAATGTGGTAGAAAGTGCATACCCTGCTGCCGAATTACGCTGTGTCTTCAAAACCACTCCTCCCTTGCGTTTGGGAGTAAAAGACAAACTGTCTAATTTCGCCTCTCCCATGTGTATGTATCAACTAATTTAACTGCTCCTGTGGAGTGAGCCAGTTAGTTACATAGACCGTACAATTAGGCGTGTTTCCCATTGCGGATTTCTGAACATCACCCTGACCAGTGGTTAAGTAAAGGACAAACAAAATCTATTCACAGTGCTATTCTGTCTCATCTTGTGGATACAAAACTCAAGATTGATGTTAACCAGGCAGCTTTCAAGGTCATTTACCGCATACCTAAGAATCTCAAAGTCGCCTTAAGAGTTCGACTACTAAATATTGCTGAGGCTGGCTGTTGGGATCCATAATAAGAAGCCAAATTTATGCATCCAAAGAAGTTGGTTCAGACATTATCACTGCCTTGGCCATCCAGGTTTGAATGATCCTCAATTTTTGTGGAATTTCCCTAATTTTAGTTGACATTCTATTCGCTATTATATTTTTATTATGATGATAATTTAAGCATCTTTAATGAACTGTGGTAATTCCATTGTGATCTTACTTTACAAATCGATATTATTTAAAAAACACACTAATATTGTTATTGACTACTAATCTAGAATATTCTATGTATATAAACGTAGATACATAATTGTAGAGCCGGAAGAGGAGGAATTTATCGAAAAGAATATTCTTTGCTCGATTATTTTGTGTTTTATAGATGTATGAATGAATATTTTTGCTACATCCTGTAATGGTCACTCTCTTTCCTTTTGAGTTGAATCTGGCGGACATTATTCTGTTTATACGATGAAGTCCTGAAAATAAAACGTCGTATATTTATATGAATCAAAGGAAAAGAAATGAGCACCTTGAGTTCCACTGACAACCAGAAATATTGCGTTATGTAACGAAGAAAAGACAGTTGTCCTTGAGATGAGAAAACAGAAAAATACCACTGAAAGGTATTCAAGTGTCAAATGAAGTGCTTAATCTGAAACACTGGATGAGAAGTCCCAATAGACAGCTGCGACCATGACTTAGTGTGGTCAGGTTTACAGTATTGTAATGACCCAGTGAGCTGCATTTCCTGGAATTAATGTCCCCACAGATCTTACAGTTTACAGTTTACAGTTTACAGTTTACAGTTTACAATTTATTTAGGATAGTAGGCTATATGCCTGTGTTAATCCTTTCGATTTATTTCATACAGGAGGTCCAATCTCGCCTTGAATGAATCAACGGATGGCGCTGATACGACATGTTCCGGTAGGGAGTTCCAATGGTTCACAATTCGATGCGAAAAACGGATTTCCAGACGCAGACGATTCGACCGTGGTTTTTGAACCTTGAGGTGATGTCCTCGCAATTGGTTGGTGCTAGAAGGAAGAAATAATTTAGATAAATTAGCTCCAAAATCATTTCTTAGGATACGGTATGCTAGTATTAGGTCACCCCTAAGTCGTCTGTATGACAGTGGAAATAAACCCAGTCGACTTAACCTCTCCTCATATGACAGGGTTGAGAAACCCTTTATTAGCTTAGTTCCTACTCTTTGCACCCTTTCTAATAAGTCAATTTCGTATTTGAAACACGGGCTCGCTGCCTGGATCCCATATTCCAAATGAGGTCTGATATAAGTCGGATATAATATACGAAATATATCAGCGTCAAAGTTCGCAAAAGCCTTGCGTATGGCCCATAACATTCTAAAACCCTTAGTGGCTGCAGTTCTACAGTTTGTTGCTGTTTTCAAGTCATGCTGCACAACCACTCCCAAGTCCTTGTACTCAGTGACCACTGGGAGAGTAATGCCATTCATTGAGTAATTGTGCACGTGACTATGGGATACATGCATAACTACACTCTTGCTTAAGTTAATCTCCAAGGCCCAGCGCTTACACCAATCACTTAACAAGTTTAAATCTTCCTGCAAAGCAAGTTGATCACTGTCATCGTGCAAAGCCCTCCATATCTTGATGTCATCAGCAAACAGTAAGCAGGATGACTTAACTACCGATGGAATCTCATTAACATAAATCAGGAAAAGAAGTGGGCCTAGAATTGTACCCTGAGGAACGCCACTCTTAACCGATTCCCATGTTGATAAAACCCCGTTAACTCGTACTCTTTGTCTTCTGTCCTTTAGAAAGTCTTGAATCCAGTCGGTAACCACTTTATTGATTCCCAGACTACCTAACTTTACTAGAAGACCTGAATGAGAAACCCTGTCAAACGCCTTGCTAAGGTCTATGAATATGGCATCCACCGGTATATTAGCATCAGCTGAGCTTGCCCAACTTTCTCTGGCCAAAAGAAGGTTGGTCAAGCAAGAATGACCTGCTCTAAAACCGTGCTGTTCCACAGCGAAAAGTTTGTTCCCTTCAATGAACTGAATGATAGCATCACGAATTATTCTTTCTAGTAGTTTAACAACAATACTGGTCAAACTAACAGGACGATAGTTCTGAACTAAGTTTCTAGATCCGGTTTTGAAGACCGGACTAATGATGGCATCTTTCCAGTCTCTTGGACATTTAGACTGGTCCAGAGACATATTGAAGATTACCGACAATGGCTCGGCTATGCTTTCAGCCAATGCTGTTAATATACGTGGGTGGAGTTCATCAGGGCCACTGGACTTACCAGGATTGAGCCTTAGAAGCCACTTTAGGACAGTATCCTTTCCAATGTATAAGGGTGCCATTTTCAAGTTACCTTCTGGAAAATTTACAAAGCTGGTATCAATTTTATCAGAGAATACTTGACTAAAGTGCTTGGACAAAGCCTCAGCCTTGGTCAAGTTATCCTCAGCCATGTTTGTCTGGTCATCTTCAAGCATAAGAGGTGGGATAGCATCACTCTTACGTGTTCTTCTCTTGATATATGAGAAGAGTCTTTTTGGGCAGCCTGGTGAACTTTTAACTAACTGGGTTTCGTAAGCTATCCTTGACTGGTGGATCAAAGTTTTACACTGGTTTCTGGTTTCACAGTATTTCAGCCGGAACTGCTGTAGCCCAGTAGAAACAAAGAGATTCCAGAACCTTTTTCTCCGTCTCAGGAGTGTTATAGCTTGTCTATTTATCCATGGTGGCCGATTTGTTGGCCTTTTAGGAACCCTCCAGGGGATGAGATCAGTGGTAACCCTCTCAAGTGTATTCTTAAATCTATCCCATTCATCTTCAATGGATGAGACAATGTTGACTGACCAGTCGGCAGTTGAAGCACGCTCCTTTATAGCCACTATGTCAGCATGCCAAACACTAGGCCGGGATTTGGGTTGAAAACTGACTAAATTGCCAGCCCTTAAGTTAAAATCTAACACCCCATGATCACTGTTTGCTAGAGGTGGATGAATAACTAGACCATCCACGTCGTCGTTGTCATGAGTAAGCACTAAGTCCAGCAAGGAAGATCCTTGGGTAGAACCGAATCTTGTACTACCTAAGACATGTTGTGTCAGGGCATTTTCCATGGTTGTCAAGAGTAACCGGCTGTCAAACTTATCAGCGGATCCTGGAGATGTGACAGCTACCCAGTCTATATGAGGTGCATTAAAATCACCTAGAATAAGACAGCTACTGTGTTTACTCCATTGTTTGAGGTGATCTAAAATGAAGTCATCACACTGACAATAGGGACTTCTATACAGAACTCCAATGAGTAGAGTGCCGGTTGCAAAGCTTACTTCACAGCTAATTACCTCACCTGTCCCACTGTCATGAGCTTCAGATTTCACGGAACGAACATGTAGGGAGTTGTTGATGTACAGAGCAACCCCGCCACCTCTACGACCCTTAACTCTGTCGCTGCGCAAGCAACTAAATCCGCATAGCTCAGGTGTGTCATCTAATCCCGAAACCAGCCATGTTTCAGTAATGGCCACAATACCTGGGCTAAGGTCTTCTACTAATACACCTAGCTCGTGAAATTTGTTCCCGATACTACGTATATTAGTGTACACTACCTTCAGGCTTCCTATGCGGTCTGGCCTATCCACACAGGTCTTGGAAGCATACGTTTCCAAGACCTGACTATTTGAAAACCCACCAGTTTAAGGTTAGTCTCACCATTTTTGCGTCTTGTTTCTAGCTGGGACAAAACTTCTTTTCGTTTAAGTCTGTCTTCAAGAGATAAATCAGGTCTGGCTGAAATTCCTGACCCGGCAAGGTTGTGTACATTAGCCAGTAGATGATTCCGTTCATCAGGAGAACCTAAGACTACTTTAAGCAACCTACGCTGATTAGAACATTCATCATCTCTTTTGCCTATTCTAATCAGCTTTTTAATCGATACTCCAGGGAAATTCGCTGGGAGCATCTTCCTTATAATACTACTCACTAATTTAAGGTCGTGATCGTGCCTTTTCACGGGATCAGATTCTTTGGACTCTTCCAAATTTCCAACAATTATGTTAGAGTCTAAGGAGAGCTTGTCGTATTTAGCAGTGGCTACGTCCTTTCTCACCACTATTGATGCAGCCTGGCTACAGGTGACAGACGTTTGCCTACCATCAATATTACTATATTTCTTTCGACTGCTTATTTTTGTTACCCATTTATCATCTGCCTGCAGTTGCTTCTCAGGGCTGCTGCAGTTTTTGATGGTACAATCAAGATCAGTGTCTGCGCCACCTTCATGGTGAACTTCGCTTACGGTGTTCTCTGGTTCTGAGGTGCTGTTTACAGCTTCCGTTTTTTACCTTTTCGCTTACTAAGACGCTTCGAACGCCTAGTAGGTTTTACTTCCGGGGTAACTGGGATAGTAACCGCCGGTGTGATAACATTCATGATGGCACTTACTGCTTCATCTTCAGACGGGCAGTCCGTGTCACTCTTACTAGCCACGCTATCATCAGGAAGTTCCATGGCTTTAGAGAGCAGTTCGTGAGCCTCCCTTATTAAGGTCATCTTTGGAGAGCAACACATTCTGCACATCCAGTGGGATGTTGGAGCAGTACAGCGTTTGTATGCAGCTGGACGTAATCCAGTACACATCTTATGATACCATTTTTCACAGTTATTACACTGTATTCCATCATCTACCAAAAAGTAACACTCCGCCCTATTACATTTATGTGGTACTTTTGACATCATGAAATTCTACTGGAAACAGCCAAGACAATTTACCCAATATAGAATATATAAGTGGTTAAAATCAAAACTTAACAGACAAAAGTCAAGTTAAAGTTTTTTTTAAATGTTCTTGAAGTGAATAACACAACAAAACAGCGATTTGTCAAAAACGTGAAATACGTGAAAAAAGCACTCCCTTTCAAACAGCGCGCGACAAATTCAATCCACTTCAAATGTTTCTACTGAAATTGTATTCTACTTATAAGTAGCTTATTTTCTTTCACAGAAATTTGTTACTTATTTAAAAAGCAGTAATAAACTATATTTCTCACAAGTATTAATTGACATGTGCGTCGGTGGCACAGCAGTTACGACACTTGCCAACCATACACATGGTCCGGGGTCGATCCCCGGCCACGGACACACTCCTTTACCTCGCTAAGCCAGATATAATGCTGGTAAAGAGGAAAGGTTGGGCATGAGGCTGTCTAGAGGCCCCATCCTGTAAAAATAAACACCGCTACAGAAACCTTAAGGCATCAGCTTGAAGCCCTACGCTCCACTGGGGACGTGAAGGAAAAATTATTGTATCATTATTTTATTAATTGAAATCCTGTTGGGGTTAACTAGTTAGTTAACCTTATCATCAGTGATAGAAATCAGTCTCCACAAAATGAAAAACAAAGACGCATTGCTTTACTGCCTGGTAACCCATCGAAGTATTAGGCTTTAGGGGAGAATTCGTGACCAGTGAGGTACAAAATGTCAGGTGTAGGGGGAAATACTCACCAGCGATCACATTGGCTAGTGGTTACGCTATATCGTGAATTGGCAGAATTTGGAATTCGTCGGCTGGCCATCGGACTACATCCCAGTAGCTTAATTATCTACGAGCTCGCCTTGAGACTGGAAGGTGATAACAGACGTCAGTTAACAGGAGACTCTATAATCAACAAACATGCCACACCTTCGATTTGCTGAATTTGATCCAAAAGGCCTGCGTCTCAAGGGAACAAATGTTTCCAGTGGTGCTATTCCTCGACGTCTTCAATAAAAGTCATAAGGTGGACACCCTGAAATCCTTTAAAATTATCAGTAGACCGCATACTTCGATTTTCCTCAAATTTGTCGAAGCAGTTGCTGTCAAAAACACTTGAAAGCCGATTTATGTGTTCAGAATGAGGGAGTTATCTGGCTGTCTTTGCCCTGATAACTGGATATCTTAACAGAATCTTCGCTGACAGTGGAACTTTGCTTGTCTCTGATTTCTATAGTCTGAATTGAAATCACCCCATTGTTATTCAATTTACTAGGTTAATCATCATCTTACTCACTTCCTGTCTTAATTACGTAACCCTTTTCCCGTTTTATATAATAATTCCTACTCGTTTAAACTCGAACATTCTGGGTGTAGTTTCTGAGCACTTTTTATTGATATTGGAGTCGCTTACCAACTGAAATCATGTAACTTCACAAGTATGTTAACGTTGTGAGGCACAGGAACTGAGTAATTTCTTTAGGCTGTACACAGTTGATGAGAAGCTGGTGGAGTGAATGATGATACCAGCTTATTCTGTCTCCACAAACCCGCTGTTATTCATTTATTCAAATTTGCATAAGTACTGATCGTGTTCACTGATTAAAAATTTAAATTTTTTGTCATGTGATTTATTGTCGGTTAGAACACAAAATAATCCAGCAAAGAATATTATTTTTGATGAATTCCTCTTCCGGATCTACACCTATATATAAGTTTATCTACACAGAAGGCAACACCAACCAGATACTAACACAGCGCCTTAGAAATGTGGTAGAAAGTGCATACCCTGCTGCCGAATTACGCTGTGTCTTCAAAACCACTCCTCCCTTGCGTTTGGGAGTAAAAGACAAACTGTCTAATTTCGCCTCTCCCATGTGTATGTATCAACTAATTTAACTGCTCCTGTGGAGTGAGCCAGTTAGTTACATAGACCGTACAATTAGGCGTGTTTCCCATTGCGGATTTCTGAACATCACCCTGACCAGTGGTTAAGTAAAGGACAAACAAAATCTATTCACAGTGCTATTCTGTCTCATCTTGTGGATACAAAACTCAAGATTGATGTTAACCAGGCAGCTTTCAAGGTCATTTACCGCATACCTAAGAATCTCAAAGTCGCCTTAAGAGTTCGACTACTAAATATTGCTGAGGCTGGCTGTTGGGATCCATAATAAGAAGCCAAATTTATGCATCCAAAGAAGTTGGTTCAGACATTATCACTGCCTTGGCCATCCAGGTTTGAATGATCCTCAATTTTTGTGGAATTTCCCTAATTTTAGTTGACATTCTATTCGCTATTATATTTTTATTATGATGATAATTTAAGCATCTTTAATGAACTGTGGTAATTCCATTGTGATCTTACTTTACAAATCGATATTATTTAAAAAACACACTAATATTGTTATTGACTACTAATCTAGAATATTCTATGTATATAAACGTAGATACATAATTGTAGAGCCGGAAGAGGAGGAATTTATCGAAAAGAATATTCTTTGCTCGATTATTTTGTGTTTTATAGATGTATGAATGAATATTTTTGCTACATCCTGTAATGGTCACTCTCTTTCCTTTTGAGTTGAATCTGGCGGACATTATTCTGTTTATACGATGAAGTCCTGAAAATAAAACGTCGTATATTTATATGAATCAAAGGAAAAGAAATGAGCACCTTGAGTTCCACTGACAACCAGAAATATTGCGTTATGTAACGAAGAAAAGACAGTTGTCCTTGAGATGAGAAAACAGAAAAATACCACTGAAAGGTATTCAAGTGTCAAATGAAGTGCTTAATCTGAAACACTGGATGAGAAGTCCCAATAGACAGTTGCGACCATGACTTAGTGTGGTCAGGTTTACAGTATTGTAATGACCCAGTGAGCTGCATTTCCTGGAATTAATGTCCCCACAGATCTTACTATTCCAGAAAGGTTGTTTGGATAACGATTACACTGAAAGCAGTAGCCGGCATAGTGTAAGATGTGAGCGAGGTCGTACTGTCGGAGAACAGTGATGAAAGTAAGAAGTAAGGAGTTTCCCACAGATGATTAGTATGCCAGCTATGCTAGCTGTCTTCCCTAGAGAAGAAGAAAGGGTGGATTAGAAAAGGTCAACTCTCTAATTAAGATTACTGTGTTCCACCATACATCTGATGGTAAGTCACTTCACACAGGCTGCGTGTGTGACTGGTCTCGAGTAGTCGCTCTTTCTATTTCAAGTACCTCAAGAATAAATTAACTTCTAGGATGCCCGTAGCTAGGAAGTAAGAACCGTCTGTAAACTCTCAACACTTCCTGATGGAGATAGCAAGTTAAATACTAGTATTTAATGGCATTTCAATTTCAAATTGTCCAGCCTTACAAAAGTGAAAATAGGATACAATGAAATGTCTAGATATTAGGAGGGAAATAATTAAAAATATACCAGAGAAAATCCACATCAGGATGTAAGACACATATAAGCTTAAAGCAAGTAGTTCGCTTTATGAGTTTCGACAACACAATAAGACCTTGTCTATGAGCTGGCCTATGAGCTCGCCTTGTAACCAGAAGGTCCTGGATTCGAATTCCGGTGGGTGCGTACTGCTGAAGAGTCCCAAACTAGGACGAAACAGTTGTCCAGTACTCCCAGGTTTTCCAGTGGTTCTCTAACTGATGTCAGCTCATGATCAAATCCTCCATGCAATCAAAATGAAAATCCCTACAAAACCAATACTTGAATATTTGTTATCACCTTAAACCTACCTGCCTTGGTAATCCAATTTAGAACCAAGGACCAATTAACTTCGTAATATTTTCAAACCCCTTCTTTGCCTTGTTTTTTCCTCTCTTTATCTTTCTCACCCACACCTTTTGCGTCACGTCCCTACCCATTATTTGTGACCTTCACCTGTGCACAATCTGACCTGTATTGTAATTATTCATGCCTTCTTGCCTTCTATAAAAACTGCGTATGACAAGTACTCGTGTGTGTGTGTATGTGTGTGTGTGATCAGAATGTTGTCCGAAATGTGTAGCGCTAATACACACATTACACGTTTCAGATAAACTACGTCTTCTTATTGTATTGTGTTGTCGAGACTTATATAAGCGCCGGTGGCACAGCGGTTAGGATTCTCGCCGACTAACGTGCCGTCTACATATCTCCACCAAGATTCTATTGATGACCTGAATGGTTTAAGTGCATTCTCTTCCCAAAAAATCTATGAATATGTTCGCTGTTATTGGTGAGATAGGCGATCCCATAGCTGCTCCTTCATTTTGTTGGTATGTTTTTCCTTCAGATGTAAAATATGTTGTCAGACGGACAGAATTCCACCCCTTTTATTATCTCTTCTACGGCTGGCTAATTGTACCCTGTCTTTGATGTCATCATCTTCTTTTAGTCTCGTTCTAAATGAATCCATGGTTTAACTAAAAGGTCATCAGGTCAAAAGAACACAAACTTACAATAATTGAGGAAAAAAACTCGACTATAGCTTCACATGCATGAGACAATGACCACAGTATCGACTGGAACAATATTTGTATTCTGAAATCGAATAAGAACAAATGGAAAGAGAGACTTATAACAGAATCTATATTCATTAAGGTCACACCGGATACATGTAAGAAGGGTGACTCAGTCACACAAATGTCATCAACCTGGAGCATAACCCTGGATACACACACAAAAATGAATGGACAGAAAAATAGAAATGAACTATATATGTATGCATATGAGTACAAATCATAAATGTGTGAATTAAGAAGACAAACAATCCCAACAGCTGGTGTGACTATCGGGGCGGTAGATTTTGTCGAAATATTACCAAAAACAAAAAGAATTCATGATTCAGTAATCAACCTCTCTCTCTCCACCTACCTATATTGCTTCTTGAAACTTCAACCCTTTCCCACAGTATTGTGTGGTTGTGTGTTATTGCATGCAGTGCAATACAGTGCTGAGCTTTTTTCTAAATTACTTATCTTCTCGGGAACAACCATTCATATTTTAGCTGCATTCTTATGTTTCGATAATTTGACTACCCCCGATCTACTAGTTTGACTGACCTATGTAGCTGACCCCAACACATGCAACAAAAGTGACTCAACGCAAATACCAGAGATATGGAAGATATTATTACTATCAGTCAGTCGGTGACACAGTGGTTAGGACTCTCGCCGATCATGCACATGGTTCGAAGTTCGATACCCTGCCGACGCACACCTGTTATCAATTGGTCGGCCTGCAGAATTTGGGCTACCGATATCACATGCTGAAAATTCTATAGTTGTACCAAAATACCATTTGGAATGAAGCTGTCATCAAGAACAAATCAGAGGATGCCACACTAAGAAGGAGTGTTTGTATAGGAGACCTACAACAACAGTTCATTACACCCATTTTTTGAGTTTTGTACCGTTGAAATATAAACGCGTAACCTGGTAAAGTGTCTGGTTCATACAACTAGGAGATAATTTGTTCAGACGACTGCCTAAATGAGAAGCTTAAGATGATTAGAGAATAACTTCGAACAAATAGTTATCCAGATTAGTTCATTGAGAAAAATATGAATTCAGCAGCATCTAGGAGAGTCAGTATGGCAACAGTTCCGGAAAAACCAATGTTCATAAAACTGCAGTTCCTCGGTGACAACATCAGCGAAATAATAACACAACGCCTGAAGAATGCAGTTAAAAGAGCTTATTATGCAGAAGGGATACTCTGTCCTTTCACTACCATTCCTATTCTACGTTCGGGGAATAAGGATAAACTACCTAAATTCGCCTCCTCTTCTACGTGTATCTACCAGTTTGGCTGCAGCTGTGGAGCCAGCTACAGCGGGCGTACAATTAGGCAGTTTCATCATCCCATTCCCGAACATCACCATCCAACATGGTTAAGCAAGAGACAAACAAGATCTATTCGTAGCTGTCTGTTTGAGCACACCTTGTAGACAACTAGTGAGCATAAGGTTGACGTTAATACAGCATTTAAAATTATCTATCGCATTCCTACTAATCTTAATTTTGCTCTACGAGTTCGTCTTCTACATACAACAGCTGAAGCAATAGGAATCCACTACCTGAAGAAGCCAGCCAAACCTGTGTGTTCAGAAGAAATTTGTACAGCCACTTTCCTTACCTTCCTTGACCATCGTTACATGAATGTATACACCGGGCTACTTTGCCCCCCCTGCCACTAAACATTTGAAAATTATAAAAATTATATTTGTCCAAATTATTTTATTTCGCATTTATTTTGATAACTTCTTCTTTAATTACGTGCTATCCTTGTAAAATTAAATTAATTTATTCTAACCATTTCTACCTTTTAATTGTGCACATTAATTTTCTTCCTTAATTATCACCCCACAGCTTGACATTTTGACACTGACTGACTGATTATTGTTAACAAACATATCAGTGCCACTTACTTGATTGGTAAACTGTTGTGTATTGTAATAATAAAAATGCTATACGTGTCATATTAGAGTAGAGCCAGAGTGAGGTGAGGATCTAATTGAAAAGGGAATATTTCCTCGCTCAATCCTTTTGTTTTCTAGATGTCTAAATGGGGATTTCTCCGTTTGTTAGACATTTAAGTAAACCTGCCTTTACAGCAGACAGACAGACAGACAGACGGATGAGATGAATTAAAGTCTAATTATCTATTAACAGAATGCGTTGACATATTTTTATAAACACCAATACAGTTTAACACAGATAATTCTCCTTGTTCATTTTCTGATTGAAATGTGAATTTTATTCCCCCTACTATTGACTTTATGAGTGTATGAGGAGTCTAAGAGTATGCTGTGTTTTTAACACTGTGCGTGAAAGTGTCATCCACAAATCTCCATCACATATTTGGAATAGGAATAAATGTATTAAAAGGCACATTTTCCTAACTATCCATAAAACTATCTGCTACGATTAAGGGATATTAATGATCTGACTGCTGACCCCCCCCCCCAATTGTTTGTCAATATATTTTGCCCCAGAATTTGAAGACAGTAGACGTAAGGCATAACTGAATGTTTCCAAATATAATTTCCTCAACGAGTAGCTTTGTCCTGCTTGGGGATTCTGGATCAACAGTTATTTCCTTTAGAACAACACATTTAAGCGAACAGTGATATTGTGCTGTGAATTAGATCTCATCAGGCTTAACTCCCAATATACACAAGTTTACAAATAAAAATTCAAATATAAACCAATCATCATGGTGTTTTGTCTATAGGATAATACGATGGTGAACATAAATTGTGCGATTAGTCCTATTAATAGTAATGATAATAACAATAGTAATAATCATAATGGTCTTATCAATAATAAGGATGAAAAAGTGAGACGATCTGTGATAACACGAATAATGAAAAATACAGCATGATTAAACAAACAGATGTGTTCAGGTGGAAGTAGTCGATAAAGGCTAGTTAAAAACAAATGGACCGATTGAGTAATGTTAGATTGTAAGGGAAGGAAATGAAACATGTTTATAAGGAAGATGTGATAAGATTAAGGGATGATAAGAAAAGGGTTGAAAATATAAACAAGGGGTAGTGTAGAACTTATTAGTTGGTTATGTCTTGATAGGCCAAGGGAGGGATAATGGCCGTATGAACTTCTTTTGAATGCATAGTTTAGGTTTAATAGTTCGAATGCCTATCGACTCAGCTGTGTGCAGTACACGAATATGAAGTCTATTGGAAAGATTCCGTGGGATACGATGAATTACTTTGAAGGCTCTCGTTTTCTCCACTACATGACGACTATCAATTAAATGTGACAGAATTGAGCTACGGATTTGATATATATCCATATAATATGTATGTTTGTTTGACAGTCTGATATATTTTGCTATGTATATATGGATCGATGTTCCATTATAATTAGCCAATCATGTTAAGACTGTCTATTGATTTGTTCATTTTGAATATTCACTCACACACTTGTTCGGACATTCATATATATTTTTGCTCTCACACTCTTGTGTGACATTATTGATTCTCCTGGTGTTTTGGAAAATAGAAGTATCATCGCAACCTTAGTGGTCTTCTGATTTCCGTCTTTCTTGCGTCAGGACTATTAAATTCTCGACCAGTACATAACAATAATTTGGCGACGAGTACATAATAGGATTGTTTTTGTCTGTACTTTGCCAAACCACCGCGATGGGAGATGTTCACTAACACGTTGGTTAGGCTGTCTAGTAGTACGCCAACATAACTGTCACCGCAGGTGCAGTTGAACTGATAAATGCACATTGATGTGACAAAACTATCAAGCTTATCCTTCGTTTGTGTCCCAATCATTCGTCGGCTAGAGAATGACGAACATAGGGTATGCTGCGTAAAACGTTCTCCGTATACTCCTGGATAGTCTCTCGGACAAAGTCTCACTTGATAGGTCACCGTTAAATTGTAACTTAATTAAGTAAAGGTTTCTTACGTGCGGTCAGAGTCTTGGGTTTTTTTTCCTGATATTTTCATATGTTTCTTTATGAAACTACACGGATAGCCAGCCTATCTCCGTCAAGGAATCGTGAATATGTGCAAATTCCTTTTATAAGAGGTCATCCATACATATCTTTCTTTCTTGCTCTGCTCGCAAGACATTCAACAACATTCCTTTTATATTTAATGGGCACGTCACTAAGGAGGGAAATGTGTGTATTACCCTGTGAATGTGCTTTTTTTTAACTTCATGTGTTCTTTTGTTACTGCACCTCTACCGGCATACTTAATTGGTCTATTAGGATGAAGACTAGTTATTACCAAAGTTAACCTCTTTTTTCGACATTGAACTTCTGTTTTATTTCATATAATCCCGGTTAGTCTGGAGTTTGAACGATTTCTCATGATGAGATATAACATGAATGCTAAATACTTAGGTAACTTATATGTTGAAGGTTATTTCTAAAATCAATTATGACTGGTCTTCTAGAATACCCTAATTTATGTAGTTGAATAGTTTTGCATTTTTATTCCTTTACGTTCCACCCTCCCCCATAGTGGAACATAGGGAACCTTCAAGCTAGAGTCTTGAAGTTTCTGTAGCAATGGTGTTTACTTCTAATGGATAGGGTTACTAGCCAGCCTCATGTCCAACCTTCCCTGTTTACCAGTCTTATTACTAGTTTATCGGGGTAAAGGAGTGCGTCGGTGGCCGAGAACTGAACTCCGAACCACATGAGTCATGGTTGACAAGCATTCTACCGCTGTGCCACCAACGACGCACCGTATTTGAATAGTACCATACATTTATGCAGGTGATACGGTGGACATCCAGAAATCCTTTAAAAATCATCAATAGACAATATACTTTAGTCCTTTACATGTTTGCTGAAGCACTTTCTATCAAACGCATTAAAAATCAATTTATGTGTTCAGAAAGAACCAGTTATCAGTGTGTTTTTTGTTGTTGCTCGGTTAATTCGATATCATTTTCATTTTTCGTTTTAACCACTTTTTCTGTCGCCAGAGTGCAACTTTGACTACTCATTTGTTTCTATGATTTGAGTTGAACTCACTAGGTTGTTATGCAACTCATTAGTTACATATCCACTTGATGTCTTTATTGTGCAGATCATTTCCAGTGTATTAATATATTATTTCCTTTAATTCCTAGAGGAACATAGGGCTTCAACCGCGCGTTTCCATTGCGTTCAGTTCTCTGCCAACTTTTTCACCCTGCTCCAAGTCTACCCACACGCTTTCATCTCCTCTTCATATGACTTCTTCTAAGCCACCCTCTCACTAACGACCAACTCGCCGCTTCCCTTTCGGGTTCCACTCGAGCGATGGCTTGTCTAGTGATGTCACTTGATGGTTTCCTCAGAGTATGGTCACCAATCCACCTCCATTTCTTCCTACTTATTTTTTTTTTTTGATTTACAGCTTGATTCCACACCGTATTTTTGGTACAAGTATGGAATTTTCAGCGTGGATATCGGTAGCCCAAATTTTGCAGGCCGACCATAGATATCAGGTGTGCGCCGGTGTGGGCTCGAACCCCAGACCGTGTGCATGGTCGGCGAGAGTCCTAACCACTGTGCCACCGACGCACTTTGTTTCACAATCGGTTCCTGTTAGGCTGGTTCGCTCCCAGGGATCCTTGTTGCTGATCTTTTCTGGCCATCTGATCTTGAGTGAAATATTGAGCGAAGGCAATTGTTGATGAAGACCTGTAGTTTGTTCGAAGTGGCCTTCGTGACGCAGAGCCAAGTCTCTGAGCCGTATAGTAGCACTGACTTCACACTGGAGTTGAAAACCCGGATGTTATTTTGATGCTGAGTGATGTTGACCTGCACACAGACTTAAAAGTAATGAAAGCCTGTCTTGCTTTTGGGATTCTTGCTTTAATATCCTCGTCAGTTCCGGCTGCCATTAGTTGAAACGATGATTCCAAAGTAGGTGGGTAAAAGAGGTTGTTTCTATCAGGTTCCCCCCGTTTATGCTGATTGTTGTCTGTTGTTATTGTTGTTGTTGCTGGTGTTGACCAGGAGTCTTCATCACCTACCTCTGTTTTCTCTATGTTCACCTGAAGTCCTATCTTTAATGCTTCTTCTATCGCCAACTTGTTGCTTTTCACTTGCATATCTTCCAGTTTGTGGAAAAACAGACAAATATCATTGGCGAAGACCAGATCCTCATGGTTTTTTGTAATGGTTCATTTTATGCCTGTTTCCTCGTTGTCTGCCACTGTCTCTCGCATTATCCAGTCCACCGCTCACAATCAGGGAAATCATTGGCGACAGTAGGCAGCCTTGTCTTACTTCCGTCTTCACTTCGAAGGAATCTGTGCGTCTCCCGTTGCGGATTACTTGGCATGCAGCATTGTCGTACAACTGTTGGATGAGATGTATAATTTTCGGTGGCACCCCGTAGTAGCGAAGTAGTTGCGAAATCACCTCTTGATCGACGCTGTCAAAGGCCCTTTTCAAAGTCGATGAAGTTGAGATAGAGAAGTGAATGGCATTCCAAGCTTTGTTTAATGATGATCCGCTGTGTGGCGATTTGATCAATACATAACTTGTTTCTCCTGAATTCAGCTTTCCAATGTATGCAAATATTTATAAGTATTGAAGTAATTTCGTGGCTAGTGTGACTAGCAATGGAAACCAGGATGTGTATTTCGTCCAATTTGGTGATGGGTTCAAGCATCATCGGGAACACCACCACTCATTCACTGGGGAGTGCAGGTACATCCAGTCGTCAAGTCCCAAATACGACGAAATACGCCTTGTTCTGGTGGATTTCACTGCTAGTCATCACTCACCAAATTACCTCAGGTTAAATCGTCAGACATCATCAAAGTACCTACACAAGAAGCCGAGATGCATAAGAAGCTGAGCTTTTTAGTCTAATCGATCGGCGGGAAAGACCAAACTTAATCGATTTTCAAGTATTGGTTTCTAAGGATTTGGTTGATTGGTTACAGGATTTCATCATGAGCTGACATTGATTAGAGAACCATTGGAAAACCTGCAGGGAGTACTGGACAGCTGTTTCATCAGCCTAGTTTGGGACTCTTCATCAGTAAGTACCCACCGGGGTTATTTTTGTGAGTGGATGGTTAAGCGGTACACTACACAGTGTAGTTGCCAAACACCTTTACTAGCCCCATTCATTCAACAGCCGTGTGACAAGGCCAAATGTCAAGCGATTCACTAGAAAAAATTCAGAGAATGCTTTGAAGTGAATACAGGAGTAAGAGAAGGCTTTGCCTGTCTACTATCTCACTGATGATATTCTTGAGTGTCGTGGTGGACTGAATTGTATATGCATCAGACTGTGTACAGGGAGTGAGGAGATGGGAATACACTGCACTGACTTCTTTAAGAAAACTCTGAAAGTTTTGAATTTCGTCGATGATTTATGTCTGAGTGATATAAGTATAAAACCTGGGCACTGCGGTGGTAGAGTTTAACTCCATTATAGATGAGATTTTATTTTGATAAGTCACACAGTGTTATACAGTAATACTGTTATGTACTAGTTTCCCCGTCGCCAAATTGTTATGTACTCGTTGCTGAATTATTGTTATGGACTGGTCGAGAAACTAATAGTCCTGACGCGAGAAGGCGGAAATCAGAAGACCACTAGGTTTGCGATGATACTTCTATTGTCCAAACACAAGGAGACGAAAATAAATGGTCTCACACCAAAGTGGTAAGTAAGTAAAAGTAGTTGTAAAGTAAAGTAGTTCACACAAATTGTGAATGCGAATATATATAAATAATTCAGACAGCGTGGGAAAAATCATTAGACAGTCTTAACATGAATGGCTAATTATAATGGAGTGTCGATCCAATTATACATAGCGAATATAGCAGACATGCCAACAAACATATGTGGATATATGTCACCAAGCAACGGACTGTCAACAAACACTCATATTATATATAATATAATATAAGGAGAATACACATTATTAAAGAGACAAGTCCATACAAGTGAAGTGGTCACAGACTAACCGAGCAAACAGAAAGAGAGACCAACATGCACACACACATAAATATATATATGTGGATACATATCAAATACTTACTGATGACCATGTTTCGAGCACAAACTATTGCCACTGATAATCATATCAAGATATTCATACATAGGTGGAATTGACCAGATTAGACTGTAAAATAAAACGAATAGTAGAAGGTGAACTGCACACTAGCGTTTATAAAAACGAGCCAACGCATTCTAATAGGCATTTAAACTTTAATTCATCTCATACGTTGACTGTTAAGGCAGGTTTACTTAGGTGTTTAACAAACCACCGAGCAGTAGCACTAAGTAGTACAAGAAAAGACCTAAATGATGAAATAAAACAGATAAAAGAGGCGTTGGTGTTAAATAACTAACTATCCTATAAAATTCATTAGGAAGATCGAAAAAGGTCAAAATAAAAATAATTTTGAAACTAGTAATGATAACATAAATAAGAGAGAATATAAGTCATCCACTGTTATATCATACAAGGAGGGGACATCTGAGACCCTCCCTACGTAGCATTTTTAATAAAGCAGGAATTAGAGTGGCATTCAAACTTACAAACTCAATCAGAGACAAGTTCTGTAGGCTGAAGGACCCGGTGGACCCAATTAAACAAAATAATATAATTTACAAAATACCATGAAATGACTGTGATTGAGGTCAACTACATAGGTCACACTAGTAGGTCGGGCATAATCAGATTGGCGGAACATAAGAATTTGGTTAAGGTAAGAATGGTTGACCCCGAGAAGATAAGTAATTTAGAAAAAAGCTCAGCAATTGCACTACAAGTATTAACACACAACCACACAATAGGGTGAGTGGGAGAGGGTTAAGATTCTAAGAAGTAATTTATGTAGGTGGAGAGAGAGATTGGTTACTGAATCCTGGTTCATAGAGTCAACCTACACCCAACACATGCACCAGAAATGACTCAATGCAAATACCAGAGATATATATGGAAGATATTATTACCGCCAGTCAGTCAGTCAGTCAAATCAGAGGGGGATAATAAATAATCTCAAAATTCTATTTCAACTCAAGCACATCACAACGTTCTAAAAAGTTACCTATTATGACTATAAGAACACTCATCTTATTTCCCGTCTGATTGTATTTGATCAGCAACACTCGTTTTATTATTTCTGAATGTACATTATCCCATATTGATTTTTAGTTAAATATCTAGTAAATTCCACACGTGTATATAAATGAAGTAAAAAAGTTGTGTGAGTGGTGCCATGATATGGTTATGAGCAATAATTTGTGGTCGAAACGGGGTCATCAGTCAATATTACTGTGTAACACTGTGTGACTTATCAAAATAAAATCTTATCTATAGTGGGTTTATGTTTGATACCATATAAACTCAAAGATCTACAGGCGCGGAATTCAACACAGGTTGGCAGAAGAGGCAGACAGTTAAGACAGGGGTGTTCAAGGGAACATAGGGAAGACGAAAGTGATAAAAATAACCGACCACCACCTTCACCACCAACAACAAGCACCAGTCACCATCAATCTGACAAATTTGAAGGAGATCACTCATTTCACCCCTATTATCCGGGTAGCATCAGGTAGTCGGAACGGATGAGAACGTGAAAATCAGGAATGGAAAAGGTAATATAGACCTTTATTGATCTGAAATTGTGCGTCGATGGCACGTTGGTGGTGGAATGGTCGCCAAACATGTATGTGGTCCGGGGTTCAATCTTCGGCCACCGACGCACTCCCTTGCCTCCATAAGCCGGTAGTAAGGCCGATCAAGAGGGAATGTTTGACATAATAATAATTTACTCTATTCCAAAAACAGAAACTGTGATACAGAATGGAATTTTCAGCATGAATCACAATATTCCATCTAATTTACTCAAATTATAAATAAAATTAATCACACAGAAAATTTTCCACATTTACAATAGAGGTAATGTCAAAAACATGCAGCATATAAAATGGAAATAGCAATAATAATGATAACAGCTAGGGTAATAATAATAAGAATACAAGTGAAAATTCCCGTGGGCTCGTTTCACACACTATTGTCGATGCGGTATAGAAATTCCAGCATGTTTAAAATTATTGAATATAATGTTCTCTTTACATGATATGGTGAGGGGAAAAACAAAGATTACAGCAGTCATAGAGATAAGTTAGTGTTTGCAGTTATGAGAGTAAAGCAGAGAAGTAACAGGACCATAAATATAATAGAAATAATAAAAGTAAAACTTGAAGGTATATAAGGATGGATGGATGGATGGAGGAAATTGTTTATTTACTAGATGAGGGAGAAAGGTTAGTTAATTCTTGTCTGACACTATTTTCATCACATAAAATACTTACTGTCAAGTATGGTATCATAGAATTTCTGTACTTAGACATGCGGGCTTACAGTTTTCTGAAGTTACTTCTTGTTCTACCTGAGGAGATGCAAGGTGAAAGCTGAGGGTAAAGTGGATGCTCCAAGTCAGACAAAATCCCTCTAGCAAATGTTTTTGTACGAAGTCAAGTGCCTATCGACAACGACGTTAACTATGTGGTCCACTGGGACACCACTCACCCTACTGACAATCTTCAGTATTCTACGAATTGTGACATAGTCCTTTTTAAGAAGCAAACCAGGAAAGAATAAGGGTGAGCAATAAAGAAGAATAGGTAGGATGCAAGAGTTTATGAACTGTAAGAGGAGGAGGGGTTGGTTGAGTTATACCCGAGTGCCTTAACTTCTTAATGTAAAATGTCAGACGGAATATTTTACTGGAGATTGCTAAGACATGGGAAGACCAGGAGAGATCAGAAGAGAGAATAAGTCCAAGATACTTAATTTCTGATTTAATTCCGACATCATTGTCGTCAATCTTACAACTTTCATGAGAATCGACGGCTTTTTTTCAACTGAGGCTAGCAACCCCATTCCGTAAACAGAAAAAACCATTGCTACAGAAACTTCAAAACTCTAGCTTGAAGGCGCCCTATGTTCCACTGGGAACGTAAAGGAATAGGAAAAAAAATTAATTCTGAAATCAGTTTGCAAACTCAGGATAAAGGAAAAAAATTGGATTTTCAGCACCAATGAGCACCAAGTCACTCAGTTCTTCTATATGGATCAGAAACTTGGCGAGCAAAAATCACTTCCAACGGACTGGTGCAGACTTTCATCAAAAACTGCTTTCACTCCATGAATTCATTTCGAATAGCCGGTGAGAAAGGGTAAGTGAAGAGGAACTTTGGAGACGAACCAATCAGGAACCTGTTGCTCAATAAATTGAGATTTATCGGGCACACTGAGGAGACATTCGACTGACATCATACGTCAGATATACCCTTGATGGGAAACAACGAGTTGAGCACTGCTTCAAGGGTGATATGGAGGAGATCTTGTGAGGATGAGATTGCAACAGGACAAATCGGAGATCGGCTGTTGAAGCTGTATGTCCCACTCAGAACCCATGGTAATCATGATAATAATTCCTATTATGGCAAAGTTCAACAATAGCATCCAAAGGGATGCGAACACGCATGAGTGACCTGCGATCAACCAATCATAGAAATGAGGAATTTTTGCACAAAAAATGACATATATTTACAAGAAAATGCATGTGCGTCGGTGGCACAGTGGTTAGGACTCTCAACGACCATGCACATGGTCCGGGGTTCGAGCCCACGCCGACGCACACCTGATATCTATGGCCGGCCTGCGAATTTTGGGCTACCGATATCCACGCTGAAAATTCCACACTTGTACCAAAAATAGGGTGTGGAGTCAAGCTGTAATCAGAAATAAATAAAATAAAATAAATAAAAAACACATTAAACAGAGTATCTTTCTCTGACATGACTTAAAAATCCGCCCTAATTGTAACGAGGAGTATCAGTTGCTAAGTTAGACTACTTTCTGTACATGTGTTCACCTAAATGACTACAGATGAGATGCTTTTGTGAATCGCTTAGCTCTCTTATCCTGTTGTGCAATCTTCCCCCTAAAGCCCACAGTTGACTTACTATGGTTTCTAGTAAGAGGATCGACGACTGCTTACCAGGAAAATGTGGATAATAAAACAAATTAAAATAAATGTTGCCAACTCTGTGTCTATCACTTATCATGACCCTAACTGTAAACCTAACCCCAATCCTAATTATGACCCTAATCCTAACCCTAATCCCAATACTTACCTTAACCTTAAGCCTAACCATCTATTAACACATCGTCCAAACAGAACTTAAAAACGTGATCTAGGTGTAATTTGCTCCCAGGTTGGTGAATAGTATTGATATTACAGATATGATAATGACAGATGCCGTTGGCCAACGACTAGTATGCTTTCAAGGTCATTGGAGCGCTCACACTCCTGGGACGTTATTGTTGACCTCCGCCACTATTATTCCTTTCTTCTAACAGTGGCAACACTTCAAATATGTTTCAGTTGAAACATAAACACTGACAACTAACAAACATTGGAAAGAATGAACTATAGTCAGACTAACATACCATTTAAGGAGTTTAAGCGCTTCAACACTCTTGAGAAAAGTTTACGCAGCCTGATTAGAAATTATTCCATATGTATATTCAAACATTTTACCGATGAAATTTCAACGCCAGAAAAGCTTCACATTGGTAGAAAAATAAGCTGACAAGACAACGTGCTGTTCAAAGGCAAAGTCAAAGAGAATTTTATGATAATAATATTCAAAATAATTTACATAGTCACTAAAATTGTATAGAAGCCAGTAGTTATAATCCAAGTAGTAGTAGTAGTGGGCGTCTATATGAAAAGGCCTGAAATCTGATTGGTCATTTGTCTGCCCGATAGATAGAAAAAAACCAATATGTGTACAATTTAAATTTTAATCGATAGACAGACTATTTGTATATTACCAAAATTACATACATAAACGATTTATTTATTTGTTTATAAAGTGGTTTCTTTTCTGATCTTATATTGCTAACAATGATCAAACATTGATGTTGAATAAATATGGATCTATCTTATTTCGTCGGATCTCATCAATTGAGTACAGCCGAAATATTTAATAGTACCAATAAGATATATACATATATGTTTAAGTTAAACACTAGTGTTTACAGGAAACACACACACACAGATATTTGGACTTCCGATCATCCCATCCTATGTCAGTGAAAATAGGATTGGTGAAATGTTTAGATAATAATAGAGCACAAAAACTAAGTAGTATCAAAGAAAATCTAAGACAGGAAGTGAGGTATATAAGAGCAGCGTTGTAACTTAATAATTACTCTGATAAATTAGTCAGGAAACATGTAAGAAAGTGTAAAAATAAAATAAATAATGATAGTAGCGATAGTGATAATAATAATAATAATATTAATGACGAGATACATGTCAAAAATGCGCAAGATAATGACAACACCAACAACAAGGAATCTAAATCATCATCGGAAACCTTATTGCGGAGAATTCTGACTAGTGCAGGAATAAAAGTGGCTGGCATTCAAACCAACCACAAACTCAATTAGAAACAAGCTTTGTCGGTTAAAGGATCCTGTCTGTGGAGCCTTTAAAACAAAACAATTTAGTCTATCTAATACACTGTCTGCTACGACTGTCAGGTAAAATACATGGGTCAAACTAGTAGAACAAAGGCAGTTAGTCAGACTAGCCGAACATAAAAACCTAGCAGCAAAATCTAGATTGGTTGACCTGAATAAGATAAGAAATCTAGAGAGTAGTTCAGCTATAGCACTACACCACATGCGATTACACACAACCATACAATAGGATGGGATGGGATAGGATGACAGTTTTAAAATCTGATGTCACAGGGTGTGGGAAGAGATTGATAACAGAAGCTTTGTTTATCGAATCGACTGCAAACGTGTGTAATAGGAATGACAGAACACCTGTCCAGCCAGACATCTAGAAAATTCTACTACCACATTGACGACAAATAAAGAAAACTATAAAACCCAAGTTTCAAAGTAGTGTGATTACAATTGATATGATTATGAACAGCAATAAATTTTGTTTGAAACGTCATCCAGTGAGTGATACTGTTTCACTGACTGTGTGATACATCTAATAAACAGACTAATATGGAACAAGTTTTAATTAGGCCGCCATGAAGAAGGGGGAGGGGAAGGTTAATTTTCCACTAAATCCCTCCTATCTTTCACAAGTTAACCTAACCGATTCAATACAGAACTGATCGATAACGACAGTTCTACAGTGAAAAACAAACAAACAGACAAACAACCAAACTGGTTTTACACTTAACTGGTAGTTTAAAATTTACGTTTCTTTGTGTATTGAGGGGTTGGTGGGTGAGAGTGACGGAGTGTTTTGTGTAGTGATGTCAAAAAATTTTATACCTGTATTTTTATCATATCACAAAAAATATACTTAATCACCGATTTTGTACAGTTTATTGGTTTCATTGTACAACTATTTTTCTGGCAGATTCATGTTAACGCAGAGGTAATATGATGCCGACAAAATGGGTTGAATAAATAAATTATCAGTTATCAGGGAATAGTTTTGGTAAACCAGTGTTTAAACAAAAAGTAATAATAATAATTTCAATATCACCCATATAATTTATTCAGAGAATAAGAATAATTAAAGTGAATAATTGTAGTTTTAACAGAATAACTATTCTTTAGACTCTACAATCATATTAAATTATAATTATATGTCAATATAGTTTACACTCAATGATATGTTTCTCTTTTGTGTTTCAGTAATATTTCGACTAAAATTACTGTTCCTACGTGATCACACCAACAACTGTTGGAATTGTTCTGTTTTTAATTCACAATTCCATTATGGGTAAAATTTATTTTGGTAAAGTCTCACAGTAATAATAGAGAAGATTTGTAGCTCAGGTGGGGATGATTTGCAATTAATAGTGTTCTCTGAGACGGTTGGTGGGTTTAGTTGCAGAGCTATCGTCTTCCCGCCCCCCCCCCACTGCTGGACAACATCCCCTTTTAGCGCAATATTTTGCATAAAGTGAAATGATTTAAATTTCTTCATGAGTGGTGATAGAATTGCGTCTCCCGGTGACCAACCATCTTTACATCTGCATTGATCATTTTCTATTGACTTGGATTTTAAACTTTCCCGTCACATGATTTACTTTTTATCAGTTGGTGGTATATTTCGTCTATATTAAAGTGTTTGTTAATTGCATATTGGTTTGAGTACCGGGTTTGGCTTCTAGGAATTTCCTGACTGCACTTTTGGTGTTTCCTCTTTCGTTTAAAATTTCGACATTATCCCAATCATCAGATTGGCGTCCATAATTATCTATGTGCATTGATATGAAACAGGAACACATATCGTGTCTTTTCACGGCTGATTTGTGATCTTGGATTCTGATTCGAAGGGGACGCCCACTTCGATTACCGATGTAATGCCTGTTACAGTTCATACATGGAATTTATTTTGTAAATGGTATTAATTTTATCTCCTTTTTCTGTTGGATGGGTTTTTCGGTTTGTATAATATCAAATTAAGCGATTTGACTGACTGGCTGGCTTGTGTGCTACATCTATATCAAAGTATCACAGTTTTATACAGTACTATCAACTGATCACCACGTTTCGAACACAATTTATTACTACTGCTCATAATCAAATCAAGGCATTACTCACTTACACAATTTTCTTGCTTCATTTATGTATATCAGTAAAATTGATTAGATATTTGAATAAAAGTCAATATGGGATAATGTGCATTCAGGAATAATAGTACGATTGTTGTTGATCAATTACAATCAGATGGGAAATTAGATGAGTGTTTTTATAGTCAAAATAAATAAGTAACTTGTTAGAATGTTATGATATGCTTGAATTAAAATAGAATTTTGAGATTATTTATTCGCCTCCTCTAAATTAGAATACAGAAAGATTGAGCGAGGAAATATTCACTTTTCAATTAGATCCTCATCTCGCTATGGCTCTACTCTAATATACACGTATAGCATTTTTATTATTACAAATACACAACAGTTCACCAATCAAGTAAGTGGCACTGATATGCTTGTTAACAATAATTAGTCAGTCAGTGTCAAAATGTCAAGCAGTGGGGTGATAATTAACGAAGAAAATCAATACACACAATTAAAAGGTAGAAATGGTTAGAATGAATTAATTTTTCAAGGATAACATGTAATTAAAGATGAAGTGGTCAAAATAAATAAAACTAAAATAATTTGGACAATTATAATTTTTATAATTCTCAAATGTTTAGGGGGAGGGAGGCAAAGTAGTCCGCTTTATACATTCATGTAACGATGGCCAAGGAAGGTAAGGAAAGTGGCTGTACAAATTTCTTCTGAACACACAGGTTTGGCTGGCTTCTTCAGGTAGTGGATTCCTATTGCTTCAGCTGTAGGTATGTAGAAGACGAACTCGTAGAGCGAAATTAAGTTTAGTAGGAATGCGATAGATAATTTTAAATGCAGTATTAACGTCAACCTTATGCTCACTAGTTGTCTACAAGGTGTGCTCAAACAGCTACGAGTAGATCTTGTTTGTCCCTTGCATGATGTTCGGAAATACGATGATGAACCTGCCTAATTGTACGGCCAATGTAGCTGGCTCCACAGCTGCAGTCAAACTGGTAGATTCACATAGAGAAGGAGGCCAATTTAGGTAGTTTATCCTTATTCCTCGAACGTAGAATAGGAATGGTAGTGGAAGGACAGAGTACCCCTTCTGTATAATAGGCTCTTTTAACTGCATTCTTCAGGTGTTGTGTTATTATTTCGCTGATATTGTCACCGAGGAACTGCAGTTTTATGAACATTGGTTTTTTCGGAACTGTTTCCATACTGACTCTCCTAGATGCTGCTGAATTCATATTTTTCTCAATGAACTAATCTGGATAATCATTTTTTCTAAGTAATTCTCTGATAATCTTAAACTTCTCATTTAGGCAGTCGTCTGAACAAATTATCTCCTAGTTGTATGAACCAGACGCTTTACCAATTACGCGTTTATATTTCAATGGTACAAAACTCAAAAGCTGAGTGTAGTGAACTGTTGTTGTAGGTCTCCTATACACACACTCCTTCTTAGTGTGGCATCCTCTGATTTGTTTTTGATGACAGCTTCATTCCAAATGGTATTTTGGTACAACTATAGAATTTTCAGCATGTGATATCGGTAGCCCAAATTCTGCAGGCCGACCAATTGATAACAGGTGTGCGTCGGCAGGGTATCGAACTTCGAACCATGTGCATGATCGGCGAGAGTCCTAATCACTGTGTCACCGACTGACTGGTAGTAATATCTTCCATATCTCTGGTATTTGCGTTGAGTCACTTTTGTTGCATGTGTTGGGGTCAGCTACATAGGTGAGTCAAACTAGTAGATCGGGGGTAGTCAGATTATCGAAACATAAGAATGCAGCTAAAATAAGAATGGTTGTTCCCGAGAAGATAAGTAATTTAGAAAAAAGCTCAGCACTGTATTGCACTGCATGCATTAACACACAACCACACAATACTGTGGGAAAGGGTTAAAGTTTTAAGAAGCAATATAGGTAGGTGGAGAGGGAGAGAGGTTGATTACTGAATCCCGAATCCTTTTTGTTTTTGGTAATATTTCGACAAAAACTACCGCCCCGATAGTCACACCAGCTGTTGGGATTGTTTAGCTTCTTAATTCACACATTTATGATTTGTACTCATATGCATACATATATAGTTCATTTCTATTTTTCTGTCCATTCATTTTTGTGTGTGTATCCAGGGTTATGCTCCAGGTTGATGACATTTGTGTGACTGAGTCACCCTTCTTACATGTATCCGGTGTGACCTTAATGAATATAGATTCTGTTATAAGTCTCTCTTTCCATTTGTTCTTATTCGATTTCAGAATACAAATATTGTTCCAGTCGATATTGTGGTCATTGTCCTATGCATGTGAAGCTATAGTCAAATTGTTTCCTCAATTATTGTAAGTTTGTGTTCTTTTGACCTGATGACCTTTTAGTTAAACCATGGATTCATTTAGAACGAGACTAAAAGAAGATGATGACATCAAAGACAGGGTACAATTAGCCAGCCGTAGAAGAGATAATAAAAGGGGTGGAATTCTGTCCGTCTGACAACATATTTTACATCTGAAGGAAAAACATACCAACAAAATGAAGGAGCAGCTATGGGATCGCCTATCTCACCAATAACAGCGAACATATTCATAGATTTTTTGGGAAGAGAATGCACTTAAGCCATTCAGGTCAACAATAGAATGTTGGTGGAGATATGTAGACTGCACGTTAGTCGGCGAGAATCCTAACTGCTGTGCCACCGGCGCTTATATAAGTCTCGACAACAACACAATAAGAAGACGTAGTTTATCTGAAACGTGTAATGTGTGTATTGGCGCTACACATTTCGGACAACATTCTGATCACACACACACACACACGAGTACTTGTCATACACAGTTTTTTATAGAAGGCAAGAAGGCATGAATAATTACAATACAGGTCAGATTGTGTACAGGTCAGGGTCACAAATAATGGGTAGGGACGTGACGCAAAAGATGTGGGTAAGAAAGATAAAGAGAGGGAAAAACAAGGCAAAGAAGGGGTTTGAAAATATTATGAAGTAAATTGTCCTTGGTTCTAAATTGGATTACCAAGGCCTTAGCCATAAAAAGACTTAAACCTGTCTTATGCGTCCAAAAGTTATTTGTTATCACCTTAAACCTACCTGCCTTGGTAATCCAATTTAGAACCAAGGACAATTTACTTCATAATATATTCAAACCCCTTCTTTGCCTTGTCTTTTCTCTTTCTTACCCACATCTTTTGCGTCACGTCCCCACCCATTATTTGTGACCTTCACCTGTACACAATCTGACCTGTATTGTAATTATTCATGCCTTCTTGCCTTCTATAAAAAACTGTGTATGACAAGTACTCGTGTGTGTGTGTGTGTGATCAGAATGTTGTCCGAAATGTGTAGCGCCAATACACACATTACACGTTTCGGATAAACTACGTCTTCTTATTATGTTGTCGAAACTCATAAAGGGAACTACTTGCTTCAAGCTTATATATGTCTTACATCCTGATGTGGATTTTCTCTGGTATATTTTTAATTATTTCCCTCCTAATATCTAGACATTTCATTGAATCCTATTTTCACTTTTGTAAGGCTGGACAATTTGAAATTGAAATGCCATTAAATACTAGTGTGGTGAGAGCAGGCTGCTAGCCGATTGGTTGGCACTAATCTACGTTAAGGTCTAGGTCACTAATATGGGCCGTGAGCAAAATATGAACAAGACTGAGTCAGCAACCAATCACAGCAAAGTTAACGTGGCAAAATGTGATTCGCAGATAGAGAACTCGATTTGTCAAGGAATCCCGAAACAACCAATCAGAAGCCTGCGTTTGTCTACCTAACTTCTGATAAACAACCAATCAGATGACTGCGCTTGTCTATAATAATGTAGTTGAAATATGTATAAATACGTGTTGATTTTCATAATAAAACGATCTGTTGCCTGGCCCTTGTCTTCTGTTGTTACACTAGTATTTAACTTGCTATCTCCATCAGGAAGTGTTGGGAGTTTACAGACGGTTCTTACTTCCTAGCTACCTGCATCCTCGAAGTTAATTTATTCATGAGGTACTTGAAATAGAAAGAGCGACTACTCGAGACCAGTCACACACGCAGCCTGTGTGAAGTGGCTTACCATCAGATGTATGGTGGAACACAGTAATCTTAATTAGAGAGTTGACCTTTTTCTAACCCAACCTTTCTTCTTCTCTAGGGAAGACAGCTAGCGTAGCTGGCATACTAATCATCTGTGGGAAACTCCTTACTTCTTACTTTCATCACTGTTCTCCGACAGTACGACCTCGCTCACATCTTACACTATGCCGGCTACTGCTTTCAGTGTAATCGTTATCCAAACAACCTTTCTGGAATAGTAAGATCTGTGGGGACATTAATTCCAGGAAATGCAGCTCACTGGGTCATTACAATACTGTAAACCTGACCACACTAAGTCATGGTCGCAACTGTCTATTGGGACTTCTCATCCTGTGTTTCAGATTAAGCACTTCATTTGACACTTGAATACCTTTCGGTGGTATTTTTCTGTTTTTTCATCTCAAGGACAACTGTCTTTTCTTCGTTACATAACGCAATATTTCTGGTTGTCAGTGGAACTCAAGGTGCTCATTTCTTTTCCTTTGATTCATATAAATATACGACGTTTTATTTTCAGGACTTCATCGTATAAACAGAATAATGTCCGCCAGATTCAACTCAAAAGGAAAGAGAGTGACCATTACAGGATGTAGCAAAAATATTCATTCATACATATATAAAACACAAAATAATCGAGCAAAGAATATTCCTTTCGATAAATTCCTGCTCTTCCGGCTCTACAATTATATATCTACGTTTATATACATAGAATATTCTAGATTAGTAGTCAATAACAATATTAGTGTGTTTTTTAAATAATAACGATTTGTAAAGTAAGATCACAATGGAATTACCACAGTTCATTAAAGATGCTTAAATTATAATAATAATAATAAAGATATAATAGCAAATAGAATATCAACTAAAATTAGGGAAATTCCACAAAAATTCAGGATCATTCAAACCTGGATGGCCAAAGCAGTGATAATGACTGATCTAACTTCTTTTCGATGCATAAATTTGGCTTCTTATTATGGATCCCAACAGCCAGCCTCAGCAATATTTAGTAGTCGAACTCTTAAGGCGAAATTGAGATTCGTAGGTATGCGGTAAATGACCCTGAAAGCTGCCTGGTTAACATCAATCTTGAGTTTTGTATCCACAAGATGAGACAGAATAGCACTGTGAATAGATTTTGTTTGTCCTTTACTTAACCACTGGTCAGGGTGATGTTCGGAAATTCGACGAGAAACACGCCTAATTGTACGGCCTATGTAACTAACTGGCTCACTCCACAGGAGCAGTTAAATTAGCTGATACATACACATGGGAGAGGCGAAATGAGACAGTTTGTCTCTTACTCCCGAACGCAAGGGAGGAGTGGTTTTGAAGACACAGCGTAATTCGGCATCAGGGGATGCTCTTCACTTTACCACATTTCTAAGACTCTGTGTTAATATCTCGTTGATGTTGTCCCCAAGAAACTCCATTTGTAAGCATAAGGCCTACTTTGGAACTGTTGGTAACTTGGGCTGCTTTGATTTTAGATTCATATTCTTATCAATCAACTTTTCTGGACAACCATTTTCACTTAGCAACCGTTTAATATTATTCAGTTCTTCATGAAGACATTCGTCCGAGCAAATCGCTCTTGCTCTGTGAAACAAGCACTTTATCAGATTTCGTTTGTATTTCAAGGGCACAAAACTGAGAAAATGTGTGTACTGGCGCGTTGATGTAGGTTTTCTATAAACACTTCCTCTTCTTATTGTGCCATCCTCTTTTCTGATCATAAAAACGTCTAAAAATGGAATACTAGATTCTTTTTCTGTTTCGATGGTAAAATTTATTGCAGGATGTACCTCATTAAATAATAATAATAATCACATTATTCCACAACAATAACAATTTACAGCATGGAATTTTCAGCGTTTCTTTTACATATTGCAATGGTTTAGCTCTGTTTATAATTATATAAATGTATAAAATGTTAAAATATTGATAGTTAATAGGAAAAAATAAAAACCCAACAAAATCACACCATTGCTAGGTCATAGTGAATAATAAATAAATAATATAACAAATAACACATGCATTAATATGCATCATTTCATTTTATAGTTTAGTTAATGATTCAAAAGTTGTAAAAGTTCTTTTCTGATATTTGTCTCTTCACACAATACTCGTGCCAAATATGGAACGGTCGAATTTTTATATTTTGTAGTACGAGCATAAATGTTTATAAAATTTCTTCTGGTCTTACCCGAAGAGATACAAGGAAACAATTGTGAATAAAGAGGATGTTCACTATCAGATAAGATAACTTTAGCTAAGTGTTTACAAGAATTCATATGCCTATTGACAACAGTGTCATTTAGTTGAGTCAAAGGGATAGCACTGACCCTACTTACAGCCCTCAATGTTCTTCGTAGTATTATATGGTCTTTCTTGAGTAGCCCAGGGAAGAATAATGGAGAACAATAAAGAATGATGGGCAAAACACATGAATTAATAAATTGTATGATAAGAGATTGAGTTATACCTGAGTGTCTCAACTTCTTTATGTAATAAGTCAGACGGAAAACTTTCTTAGAAACTATAAGAATATGAGACGACCAGCAAAGGTTTGAAGAGAAACTAATGCCAAGATAAGAAACACTTGACTTACTCTCTATCATGGTACCATCAATATTACAACAATCATGAGATTGAATCAATCCATGCATGTCTTTTTCACTTCTCAAGCTGAAATCAACAGTGTTACATTTAGTTGGATTTAGTTTAAGACCATTTGAGCCAGACCAATCCTTAACTTCAGCTAAGAAGCCATTCATATGGGAACAATCCGATGTGGAAACTACAGGGACAGAAACGGTCAGATCATCAGCATACTTAATGAAGTTAACTTTGGGTGAGTTCGGAAGGTCATGCAAAAAGAAAGAGAAAAGAAATGGAGAAAGTACTGCACCTTGAGGCACACCACTTTCAGTTAGCTGAGAAGTGGAGCGCTTTCCAGCCAAAACAGTATGCTGTTTCCTATCCTTAAAATAAGAAGACAGCCATCTAGTTGCCCAGGACTCTGTTTGTGCTGAAATCATCTTTCCTAATAAAAGTGTCCTAGGAACAGAGTCGAAAGCTGCAGTATAGTCTAAAAAAGCTGTTCGAACGAACTTAGCGCCCTTATCAAGGCAGGAAACAATATTGTGGTGTAGTACAATGGCTGCATCTAATGTACTTCTTCCACACTTATAAGCAAACTGCTTAGGGTCACTAAAAGCTTTTAAAGAAGGTTTAAGAATATTCAAAAGAAGTTTCTCCATAGTTTTCAAAAAAGGAGATGTTATAGCGACCGGTCTAAACTTTATACCTGCTCCAGAAGATGATTTCTGTACAGGTACAACCTTGATTTCTTTCCAGTCAGCAGGTACCGTTTCCCTGTTAAATGATGCGTTAAAGATTTGAGTAAGAGGATGACACAAGATGTCTGCACACTTTTGAAGAAGAATGCTTGGTACACCATCTGGACCAAGGCTGTGTGTTGGATTTAATGACTTCAAACATAATAGTACATCCTTTTCTTTAAAACCCTGAAAATGACCATTTTCTTGACTAGGTACATCAGGTACAACCATATTAATTTGTTTCTTGATAAATGATTTGTTTAAAGCATTAACATCAGAATAAGCATCAACGGACATTTGTTTTTTACTTGTAAGTTTATTGAAAAGTTTCCAAATGTTTGAAGGATTTTTACATGATAAAAATTTTTCATTATATAGTCTGTTCAACCTTTCTATTTCAATTTTTATAAGGGTGTTTATTTTACGGACACCAGTATTATCACAATTCTTATACAACTTCTCTTTTTGTCTTCTAAGTTTTTTCAGTTGCAAAGAAGAGATTCTGTCAAATCTCGAAAACAGTGTTTCATATGGACAGCAAATTTCCAAACAAAACTTCAGATAATCGGTTATATTAGAGACAGTAGCATCCAACTTATCGTCAGTAAATAGTTCCCAGTTGGTATCATGCAACATGCTTCTTAATGCTAGAATGTTGTCATGGGAATATGAACGTTCATGTATCTTCTTTGTTAAATGACTAAACAATTTTCGTTGTAACTTGCCGTACACTTTCGGTAAAATACGAATAATGCAGTGGTCAGAATTTAGCAAAGGAGCTCTCCTTCGGGTTTCATATACATCACGGTCATTTATGAAAACCAGGTCTAGTGATTTGTCCAGACGTGTATTAAACTTGACTAGATTCTCATGACCAAGTGAAGTAAGAAAGCTGTGATCACATGAATTAAAATCACCACAGACTATAGACAACGAGTTTCCGAATGCAGGAGCAGCGAATTCAGTAAACTCATCTGCAAACATAACTATATTAGAAAGGCTACAATTGGGTGTTATGTAAATATTTGTTATGTATATATAAGAATATTTACTTAAGTGTTTTGGGCGACACCTGACGGTTATGCAATCTATATTGTCATTAGAATAATTGAAGCAAACGTGATTTGATGTAGACCAACTTGTGTTTATAAAAGTGGCTACCCCTCCTCCATATTTTTTCTTGGAACTATTTCTATCTTGGCGAAAAACTTTATATCCATTTATTGAAACTAGATTATCATCATAATGCTGGTGCAGCCAAGTCTCTTGTATTGCTAAAACGCCAGCATTTCGATAAACATTGGAATACATTAGGGATTGAAGATAATCCATTTTGTTGGACAGGGATCTACAATTAGTGCTAACGAGTTCAGGAACAGTCATTTGATTAATTTGTGTACGTTTCAGTGCACGCTGCCAGCCACAGTGATGCTTTTTTCTCAATTTTTGTGGATGACACAACGCGGTAGGTTGTAATGATTTTAAAAATGCGCGATTATATAAAATACGATTAGGACACATTATTGATAAATTAAAACAAAATTAAAAGAGCAAACCAAAGCAATTTTGCAAAATGTTGTAAGGTGGAATTTTTGGTAGCCCTATGTTCAAGCAGACCGCCGTCATTTATCCAGGATGCTCTTTGCTTCCTTCTCATTTTTCATAATCAAAAAAGTATCATTCATGTACTGACAATACAATTCAAGCTCATTAATAACATCCTTCAAAGGCCCATTTTCTAGTTTTGCAAGGAAAATGTCGGCTAGAATGGATCCTAGTGGTGACCCCATTGCCACACCCTTGATTTGTCAATATAGTTCCTAATTAAATAAAAAGTGGACATTCATTGTGCATCTCAGGAGAAGCCCTTTCATGAGAGAAGATACAAGAATGCCAACATCGATGTTTCGTCGCCTTCTGAGTTCTTCGCATACAAAGTTCACTGTTTCCATAAGTGGTACACAAATTGGTGAATAAGAAAGATACGTCAACGAATGATATCATGAATTTATTGACAACATTTAAATCTTTTATCCTTTCAACAAATCCAAAGTTTTCCTTTACACTGTGTTTCACCAACTCGGTATGAAGAGGCCGTGAGAGTTCGACTCACCATTATTATAATGCTATGCATCCAAAAATAACGCAGACCTAGAAAAAGAAAGAAGACTTCTACAGACAATCATAAGGAGAAAAATGCGGGGGCGCAAATCAGCACTAACAAAGAGACCAGCGTTGAAAAGCAATAGAACGACCTGAAAGTGGTGTGGAGCCAAGCCTGAATGGAAGTTTTAGGCAGAAAAAAGAGACAGGATAAACAATGGCTTACTACAGACACACAGAGACAAATAGAAGGAAGAGGGATGGTGAAACAGAAAGATTATCTAGTACATCGACGAGCAACAAAAACAGGAGTTCAATCCAAGCTACAATAGCCTGAACAAAAGAGTAAAAAAAATGCCAGGGAAGAAAAAAGACGATATTATGAAGCTATGGTGGGTTGGTCATCAATGTGAGAGTGACATAGAGGAGGTGATGTGAAGAGGAGATGAAAACATGTGGGCAGAAGTAGAGCCAGGTGAAAATGTTGGTGGAGGACCGAAGAGGATGGAGACGTGCGTCTGAAGCCCTGCGTTCCTCTAGGAAGTAAATGGGACAATAATATAATAATAATATTAATAACCATGAACTGACATCGGTTAGAGGACAATTGAAAAACCAACAAGGGATTAATAGACGGCCAACAGTTTCTTCCCAGCTTGGGACTTTTCACATTACGCACTCACCGATTGGGTTTCGAACCCGGAACCTTCCAGTTAGAAGGCTAGCCAGATTTTGAACTATTAAGCCAATGGGACGTGATCCAATGGCCAGCCCATGAATGCTAACTTCTGTCAATTCACGATATGGTGCGACCACTAGCAGGCGTCATTGGCAGGGAGTCATGACCATTGGGGTACAGCATGTCGTGTGTGAGAAAAAATACTCGCCAACGATGACATTCGTTAGTGTTCGCACCACATCGTGAATTGGCAGAAGTTGGAATTCATGGGCTGGCCATTGGATCGGGTTTTTCCCAGTGGCTTAATGGTCTACGAGCCCTCTCGCCTTGTAACGAGAAGGTCCTGGGTTCTAACACCAGTAGGTTGGATGGGTAGTGTTAAAGAGTCCCAAACTAGGCTGACGAAACAGTTGTGATATGTACCCACATGATGTGTGTTTTGTTTTGACAGCCTATTATATTTTGCTATGTGTATATGGATCGATGTTTCATTATAACTGACAATATGCTTTTGTCTGTCCACTAACTAAATAAACAGTGTATGTTGTTGTTGTCACACGACATTACAACCAATCATGTTAAGAGTAGCTAATTATTGGTTCATGTGTATTAGTCATTTTCATATATACTCTTGCTTTACTATTCTTGTATACACATTTCGTACATCTAAGTACCTTTCCACTGACACACTTTTGTGACATTTATTTTCCTTGTCTGGAAAATACAAGTATCATCGTAAACCTCGTCGTCTTCTGATTTCCCTCTTCCCGCATCAGGACTATTAACTACTCGACGAGTACATGACAAGTTGGCTGTCCAGTACTCCCTTGTTGCTTTTTCAATAGTTCTCTAACCGACTGTCAGTGCTTATGATGAAATCCTGAAATCAATCAAATCAAATCCTTTCAAACTAACATTTGAATATGCATACGCTTTGTGTTTGGTCGAGTTGTGTGTAGATAAAACTTTAGTTCCTTTTTTTCCCGAAATTCTGTAGTATGAAGACCTGAACTCTTACAGAAATTTCACCCCTTTGATTATCTATATCTGCTTAATGATCACTGATGATTAGACGTCATTTATCGGCAGATGACTGGTGGTAGTTTGAACTCTGTTATGAATCAGGTTCTTATTTCACTATCAAGCATCCTCATCATTTGTGTCAATCCAGCACCAATCAACGACTATTTACATGTCAGTTTAACTTGCAGACAGTTAGAAATAAATTACTAAAACTGGAAACCAGCAGAGCAAAAAAAAAAGAAATTTACAGGTGAGATCATGTACGAAAGGAATTTGAGTATACTTTTAAATACTTGATGGAGATAAGGTTATCCAAGTAGTAGTGAAACAACAGAAGACAAGAGCCAGGTAACACATCATCTATATGTTAACTGTATCCGCCTACGCAAAGTCTTTGTTCTCATTTTTCTCACGACCAATACTGGGGACGTAAACATTGACGTAAATTACTGTCCACCAATTTTGACTAACAGCCAGTAGTAGTAGTAGCGTACTGATGAGGATATCAAAGCGTGAGGATCCGGAAAGCAACACAAGCTTTCATTACTCTCAAATCTCTGTCTGGAGATCAACATTCAGCACTCAACATGAAAAATAAGATTCGGATTTTCAACTCCAATGTAAAGTCAGTGCTACTTAATATAGGGATCAGAGACTTGGCGCGTCATAAAGAGCACCTCGAGCAAACAACACACCTTTATCAACAGCTGTCTTCGCCCAATGTTACTCAAGATCAGATGGCCGACCAGAAGAGATTAGCAACAGAGATCTCTGGTAATGAGCGAACCAACCAAGCATGAACCAATTGTGCAACAAATATGCAGGAAGAAATGGAGGTGGATTGGCCATACTCTGAGAAAACGAACCATCATCAAGTGACATCACACGCCGAGTCATCGCTCGAGTTGAACTTGAATGGGAAACGGCGAGTTAGTTGGTCGTCAGTGCGAGGGTGACATGGAGGAGGTGATGTGAAGAGGAGAAGAAAACATGTGGGCAGACGTGGAACCAGGTTAATACGTTGGCGGAAAACCGAACACAATGGAGACGTGCGTCTGTAGCCCTATATTCCTCTAGGAACAATAATGATATAATAATCATGCCCCCCCCCCCCACAATTTTGAGTATTTCCGTTTACATAAAAGTCATTTGTGTAAACAAATAACCGAAATATTTTAAACATAATACTGAACTACTTATAAGTATGCAGAAAACCTCTGCAGTAATACTAGCGATGACTTGTGAAATCACTATTAGGCCGTTCGCGTATGATAAAGGCCTTTATCACATAGTTGAAGTGCATATATCAGTTCATCTGCTGCTGTGGAGCCCCAGCTACATCGGTCGTCCGGCACGCATCCTGTCCGAAAGGATTCAAGAACACTATTCAGCCAGCATGGTTGCGAAAAGGCAATAGTGGTGCAATAAGGAGTGGGATAATTAAACACCTGGTTAACACTGATCATTCCATTTCAACAAACGCCTCCTGCTTCAAAGTAATCTACAAAGTCGCAAATAACCCATCAAAGGCAATGCGGTTTCGTCTACTTTGTGTCACTGAACCTCTGGCCATTCACATAGAAGAACCGGATCTGTGCATACAAAAGGTAATTGCTTAACCACTTCTACTTTCATGGTAACAACTTCTTTTATTTTGATGACTTCATTTTGTTTCTTTGCCTGTTCTTTAATTACTTATAATTCTTGTATTCATTCAGAACTCTTACGTAATTTCGTATTATCTAGTTGGTTTCTATGTGCATCCTGAGTAAAACTCACTCACATCAAACTATTCATATTATTATTACATAACTTCCCTTTTTAACAACTGCTTGTCACAACTCATCACCTTTGTTACTATCCTAATTTCATTAACACTTAATTTTCTTGACTTGTATAATTAATCTTCACCTGTTTATTCAAAATAACCAATTGTAATTTCAAACAATTAGTCCCTTTGATAAATTTGAACAAGGCATTAAGAAGACAAATTTCGCGAGATGATATCGTCATTTCGTAGTTTCTTTACAACCGCTTTACAACTAACATGGCTAACAATAATACAATAAAGTTCATGAAAATTACTCAGTTAAATAAAAACAAAAGTACATACTAATGACCAATCACATTTTGATAGGTCATGTAGTCCAGGGTAGGCGAAGATTGAAATCTATTGATTTTTGTACACACAGTTTAGGCTGTATATGATTAATCCAAACTACGAAATGATATCATCTCGCGAAATCTGTCTTCTTAATGCCCTGTTCAAATTGTAATTTCGTTTAACAAACTAAATTACACATACATACAAAATAATATATATATATATATATATATATATATATATATATATATATATATATATATATATATATATGCGATTGTACAGCTAAGAGAATGAATTCGCCGAAAAGAGACTTCGCCAATCTTTATGTTTTGTTTTCATAATTGAAGGTATCAAATCAATAATCAGAAACTCGTTTACTCATTTATACAGGAAAAATTCGTTGAAATCGTCTTTTTCCTCAATAAATGTACGTCATTTATTTCTTCAGAGGCTTGATTAATACTTGGGCTACTAAAAACTTCCATCATCGCCTATCATTTCTTTTGTTCACACTGTTTTAATCGATTAAAATATAACCTTTAATAGTACTTTGGTTGGTGGATGGTGACTAGCAGTGGAATCCAAGATAAAGCGCATTTCATCCTATTTGGGAATCGTCAATGACTGAATGTACCTGCACTCCGCAGTGAGTGATGATGGTCCTCACACCAAAGCTCAAACCCAGTGTCCATAGTTTCAAACGTCAAAGCGTCATCCACTAGACCGATTAGGCCACGAGAGCCACCTCACCTTGTGCAACGGGTCATATTAATTATTTCACTGAATTCTAGATTTTTCCGTCAATTGATTGGATTGAACGTGCTTGGTCACAGGTTGACATATCGGCTCCTTGTGCAGAAGCTTCGACGATGTCTGTGCATGTAATTGGAAGTTAATTGGTGGCTAGGGACTAGTAGTGGAATCCAGGACAAAGCGTATTTCGTCCTATTTGGGACTCGTCAACTGGATATACTGTTACTATTTACTCTCACGAGTATTTAAAATGTCCACAAACTACTGATTTGAAATTTTCTACTAAATTTGTCTCGACTACAGGAGGAGGAACGGACGAGGATGTTAAATCGAGCGAGAATCGGGAAGGCGAGAAATACATTCATCAACCAACTGAAACCAATCTGGAAATCTTCGTCACTCAGCCAGCATCAGCAACAAAATTCGGTCAGATCTTCAATACAAACAACGTCAAGTCAGTCAGTTCTTCTATACGGATGAGAAACTTGGCGGGCGGGCGGGTCACAAAGAATATTTCCAATAGCCTGTTGCACACCTTCATCAACAACTGTCTCCGCTCTATACTGAAGATCACATGGCCGGGCCGGAAAGAATCACCAACAAGAAAGTATGGGAGGTAACAAATAAAAGAAGAACCAATCACCAACCAGCAAATATGCAAGAGAAAGTGGATGGAGATGGATTGGACACTCGCTGAGGAGGCCGCTCGATGGGTGACATCCTGCGTGCATCAGGCCATTACTCGAGTGGAACGAGGCCGAAAGAGAACCGGCGAGTGGATCGTCAGTGCGAAGTTAATATGGAGGAGATCGTGTGAAGAGGAGGAGTTGAAAGAGTATGGACTAACTAACATGGATGCAGGTGAAAAGTACAGCAGAAGCAAGTGGAGATGTGCAGTTGAAGGAAGCCCTATGCTCCACTAGGAACCCAAGGGGACAATAATAATAATAAATAATCCTGATTGGCAACATATACAAATACATGAGAAAAAAGCTCCTGCGTTATGTCGCTCAGTCTTAGAATATACTCCTGATGTTTTTATTAACTGGCTTTCATTCATATGTTGTGCATAGCTCGAAAGAGATGAAGAAGAAGAAGAAATATTACAAGGGATTGGTTTGTACTTCAGACCTGATAGCAGTTTCCCATGGGATCTACTATCGATTAGTACTTTGCCTGAAGATCTTGGACGAAAAGAAAACTATCATACAATCAACTCCCACGAACATTTTGTACATCATATATTACTTGTGTAGATAACTGATTAAGTGACCTTAAGACTCCATTGTTTTCAGTCTTTTGAGTTGCTTAGATTTTTCATGATACTGTATACTACTGATTGACTGAATAAGTGAGTAGTTGAATACCGCTCACATCAACTACTAATACTCATGAACCATTCAGATCGAAGTCATTTGTGTACCGAATGGCTGTTTCGCTTTCTGGGGTCGAACTCATCAGCAGTGTACCTAGAGATTTACTCAGATCAGAGAGCCAAATCAGGTGAAACCATCATAATTCTTTCTGTTTAGTCACTTGAACATTAACTGGTAATTCACACTAAATAAAATTCATAATTTTTAAATTAATTTGTGATTAGAAAACTACACAGAGTTCGAAGTGCAGTTTAACAATATGCCCATCCTTGAAGAATCCTTCTCTATCATCATCTACCGGCTACCGAATAAATTGCCAAAAACATCGAGGTACTACAAAAACTCTGAACAGCAGAGGCTATCGCGATCCATCTGAAATAACCAGTGTTCCGTGTGCAAAAGAAGCAAGTCCAGACAGCCACTACCACTGCCCTAGCCAACCTTCAGTGGAGACTAGAAATTCATGAATTTGTATTACGATTATCTTTCCTAATTTTTCTGACATTCAGTTTATTGCAAAAATATTCATTCATACATATATAAAACACAAAATAATCGAGCAAAGAATATTCCTTTCGATAAATTCCTCCTCTTCCGGCTCTACAATTATATATCTACGTTTATATACATAGAATATTCTTTTTGATTTTTGATTTACAGCTTGATTCCAGACTGTATTTTCGATACAAGTATGGAATTTTCAGCATGGATATCGGTAGCCCAAATTTTGCAGGACGACCATAGATATCAGGTGTGCGTAGGTGCGGGCTCGAACCCCGGACCATGTGCATGGTCGACGGGAGTCCTAACCACTGTGCCACCGACGCACGCAGATTAGTAGTCAATAACAATATTAGTGTGTTTTTTAAATAATATCAATTTGTAAAGTAAGATCACAATGGAATTACCACAGTTCATTAAAGATGCTTAAATTATAATAGCAATAATAAAAATATAATAGCGAATAGAATGTCAACTGAAATTAATGAAATTCAACAAAAATTCAGGAAAATTCAAACATGGATGGCCAAGGCAGTGATAATGACTGAACTAACTTCTTTTCGATGAATAAATTTGGCTTCTTATTATGGATCCCAACAGCCAGCCTCAGCAATATTTAGTAGTCGAACTCTTAAGGCGAAATTGAGATTCGTAGGTATGCGGTAAATGACCCTGAAAGCTGCCTGGTTAACATCAATCTTGAGTTTTGTATCCACAAGATGAGACAGAATAGCACTGTGAATAGATTTTGTTTGTCCTTTACTCAACCACTAGGCAGGGTGATGTTCGGAAATTCGACGAGAAACACGCCTAATTGTACGGCCTATGTAACTAACTGGCTCACTCCACAGGAGCAGTTAAATAAGTTGATACATACACATGGGAGAGGCGAAATGAGACAGTTTGTCTCTTACTCCCAAACGCAAGGGAGGAGTGGTTTTGAAGACACAGCGTAATTCGGCAGCAGGGTATGCTCTTCACTTTACCACATTTCTAAGGCGCTGTGTTAATATCTCGTTGATGTTGTCCCCGAGAAACTCCATTTGTAAGCATAAGGCCTACTTTGGAACTGTTGGTAACTTGGGCTGCTTTGATTTGAGATTCATATTCTTATCAATCAACTTTTCAGGATAACCGTTTTCACTTAGCAACCGTTTAATATTATTCAGTTCTTCATAAAGACATTCGTCCGAGCAAATCGCTCTTGCTCTGTGAAACAAGCACTTTGTTATGTTGATGCTACTGAACTGTAATCTATTCATGTTACTGATTCGATGTTATTTAAACAACATTAATCTTGTTCATAACACTAATTCATTCACTATTATGTGTATATATAACTGTAGAAGCTGATGAAGAGCAGGTTATCAAAAAGAGTACTTCTTGTTCAGTAACTGTTGTTTTGAAAATATGTGTTTGTGATCTTCCTGATGCTGTAAAGAGCAATCAAGAAAGCAAACATAATTACAATATGCTATAAACTACTCAATGACTAATGTGAATGAATTGGACGCTACTCACTCAATAGGGTGGGTTTTTTAATACTTCGAGAGACATAAATACTGGATTTTTTCCCTCGTCAGTTCAATAATAAACACTTTTGTCAATCTGAACGACTCAGATGGCTAATTCGAAATGTCGATTCGTATAAGGTATTCTGAATATTTCAATATAGCGAAAATATTCATTCAGACACCTAGAAAAAACAAACAAAATAAGTGAGCAAAGAAGAACATCCTTTTCGATAATTTCCTCCTCTTCTGGCTTTACAACTATATATATGCATGCTAATATACATAGAATATTCTAGATTATAAGTCAATAACAATTATTATATTATTATTATATCCTTTAATTCCTAGAGGGCTTCAACTGCGCGTCTCCATTGACTTCGGTTTTCTGCCAACTTCTTCACTCCACTCCAAGTCTGCCCACACGCTTTCATCTTCTCTTCACATCACCTCCTCCAAGTCACCCTCGCTCTGACGACCAACTCGCCGCCCGCTTCCCTTACTGTCGGGTTCCACTCGAGCGATGGCTTGTCTAGTGATGTCACTCACTTGATGGTTTCCTCAGAGTATGGCCACCAATCCACCTACCTCCATTTCTTCCTGTCCACTTGTTTCACAATCGGTTCCTGGTTGATTCGTACATTGCCAGAGATCCCTGTTGCTAATCTTTTCTGGCTGGCCGTTTGATCTTGAGTGTTGAGTGAAGACAACTGTTAATGAAGGTCTGAAGTTTGTTTGAGATGCTCTTTATGATGCGCCAAGTCTCTGATCCATATAGTAAGTAGCACTGACTTCACATTGGGGTTGAAAATCCGAATGTTATATTTCATGATGATTGGTGCTGTTGACCTCCACACAGACTTAAGAGTAATGAAAGCTTGTTTTGCTTTTCCGATTCTTGCTTTGATATCCTCGTCAGTTCCGCCTGTAGTTGAAATGATGCTTACCAGGTAGGTGGGTGGGTAAAGGAGGTTATTTCTTTCAGGTTCCTCCTATTTATGCTGGCTAATTGTTGTCTGTTGTTGTTGTTGCTGTTGGTGTTGGCCAGGAATCTTCATCACCTCTGTTTTCTCTGTGTTCACCTGTAGTCCTGTCTTTGATGCTTCTTCTGCCAGCTTGTTGCTTTTCACTTTCATATATTCCAGTTTGTGGGAAATCAGACATACGTCATCATCGGCGAAGTCCAGATCCTCCAAGTATTTTGTGTGAGTCCATTTTATGCCGGTTTCCTCATTGCCCGCCTTTGTCTGTCGCATTATCCAATCTACTGCAATCAGGAAAATCATTAGCGATAGTAGACAGTCTTTTCTCACTCCCGTTCTCAATAACAATATCAGTGTTTTCTTTAAATAATATCGATTTATTAAGTAAGATCAGTGGAATTACAGTTCAAGAAAGACACTTAAGTTATAATAAGCACAAAAATATAATAAAAATTAGAAGTCAGAATTCATGAGCCATCGAATCGAATCCCAGTGGCTGACTGGTTTACGAGCCTGCCTTGTAACCGGAAGGTCCTGGGTTCGAACTCTGGCAGTGGGTGCGTACTGCCGATGTTTCTCAAACTATGATGAAACAGCTGCCCAGTACTCTTTATGCCCGGTTTACAATGGTTCTCTAGCTGATATCAATCCGTGATCAACTCGTAAAAACAAAACTAACCCTTACAAACCAAACTATAGTAAATAGAATATCAACTAAAATTAAGGAAATCTCTACAACAAATTGAGGATCACTAGAACCTAGACGGCTAAAGTAAGGACAATGTCTAAACCAGCTTAATTTGGACACATAAATTAGGCTTCTTAATGTAGATTCCAAAAGCCAACCACAGCAATATATAGTGGACGAACTCTTAAGGCGAAGTTAAGCTTTGTTGGTGTGAGGTAAAAAACTTTGATAGCTGCCTCGTTGACATCAGTCTTGTGTTCTGTATCTACAAGATGAAATAGAATAGCGCTATGTGAATGGATTTTGTTTGTCCTTTACTTAACCACCATGCAGGGTGATGTTCGGAAATCCGCAAGGGGAAACACACCTCATTGTACAGCCTATGCAACTAACTGGCTCACTCCACAGAAGCAGTTAAATTGGTAGATACACACTCATGGGAAAGGCGAAATTAGGTAGTTTATATTTTGCTCCCGAACGCAAAAGCAGGGAATGTTCTTTCTACTGCCGCATTCCCAAGGCATCGTGTCACTTCTGAATTTCCTTAAAACTATATTCATTCATTTCGGTTGAATATTATTCACGAAAGAATACATCGCAGTTAATAGTAATAATAATAGCTTTATTCTAAACAGGAATGGTCAGCTAACAAGCTTCGATATCTGGGTACCCATGCAAAAAAAGCGTAATTTAATTAAATTGCTTGCAATCCACATCCGATGCATCTGTAGTCCCGATGTTCTAGAAACAGAATTAGATCTTCTCTTCACATCACCTCCTCCAAGTCACCCTTGCACTGACGACCAACTCGTCGCCCGCTTCCCTTTCGGGTTCCACTCGAGTAATGGCTTGTCTAGTGATGTCACTTGACGGTTTCCTCAGATTATGCCCAACCCATCTCCATTTCTTCCTGCCTATTTGTTGCACAATTGGTTCCTGTTTGGTCCGCTCACAGAGATCCGTGTTGCTGATCTTTTCTGGCAGGCCATCTGATCTTTAGAAGCATTTAGCGAAAACAGTTATTAATGAAGGTCTGCAGTTTTTGATGTCTATAAAAGTATTTACTATACACTCACCTGGTTGGTTTTTCAAGGCTGTTAAGTTCGCTCACTTGGGTTGCTGATATTTAAAGTAGTCACCAGTCATAGATTAAGATTGGGGTTGAGTTAAGAGGCTTGAAATTTTTCTGTTTTCAAGGTCACTGGTACGACCGCAGCAGTCGAGTGTCTGATGCTTAACTTTACCTTTACTCCTACAGGCTGACAGGAGCTCAAAAAAGCCGTCCTAATAAATATTTCATAAAAATGTTTCCAATTCACAATTCATTATCAAATATGTAAAAAACAATTATTACTTATTTCATTATGTGAACACGGCAGAGAGCTAGGCCACTATAACGAGCATCGTTTGCAGTCAGTAGTGTCCTCTGAGCTGGTTGGTTTAGTCGCAGAGCTTTCGTCGTCCCCTTGCAGGACAACATCTTCAGAGCAGTATTTAGCATAAAGTGATTGGAAGTGCGTCTCCCGGTAACTATCTTTCTATATGTATTGATCATTTTTCTATTGACTTGGATCTCAAACTTTCTGGTCACATGATCTACATTTTATTAGTTGGTATATTTGGTCTATATGTTAACGCGTTTGTTAATTGCATATTCGTTTTAGTACCAGGTTTCTAGGAATTCCTGGGCACTTTTTGTGTTTCCTCTATCTAAAATTTCGACATTATTATGAAGATGGCGTATAAACCCATTCGTCTGAAGTATTATTATTATTATTATTGCTGTTATTATTATCATCAGTTTGTTTTAGTCCGCCATCAGTATTTATAACCATTTAAAACAAATGATCTATTCACTAATTAACCAATCAAGTAGACGGAAATACTTAATATAAATATTCATTTTATCTAATAATTCATAATACAAATCAATACTTTACAAAAAGTAGTGTAAGTGGTAAAATTGACCAATCACAAGATAATTAAATTTTACCTTGTCCAATGGCCTTGAAATGAAGGTTATCAGCTATAATAATAATAATAATAATCGTAGTAATAAATCAATACATCACTACCTATTCAACTATTGTGTGTGTGCGTGTGTGTATTCGCACTAACACACAAATACGCATACACACAGACTACAATTTATCGATCATAGACTGTACCTGTATTAAATTCTAAACGTTGATTGGTCAATTATTTGCGAAAATATCAGCAAAACAAGAATCATATGTTTGTTTGATGATCATCAAAATCGGTCGTCGATTTATTTGTTATCTAACCTGGATCATGATAGAAACTGTCATTTCTGTAAAGCGCGTTAGTAGTTAATGATTTTGAAAGGAATGTTTTGTTTAACATGCATGTATGTTGGAAATATTGATAGCGAAAATAAGTTTCTTCGCGTGTGTGTGTGTGTGTGTGTGTAAAATGTGTGTCAAGTGATATGAAATCATGGAATGACAGGATTATGAGGTGATCATATACTTAGAAACTTTGAGTTTCGTTTAGGTCTTTTTTTGTGGTATATTAGGAAGGAATAGGATGAAAGGGGAACGATTATGTTTTCATGTGAACTTAATAATTAGGAATGAGAATGGTCTACAGACTAGAATCTTATACGAATCTACTACTATTATTCTTTTAGGTACCTGGTGGAAAAAAGGGCTTTAACAAAGCGCATTACCATTTCACTTTATTCTTTACTGTTCAGCTTACTTAGCTCCACAACTGCCAATAAGTTCTCATTGGCAAATTTCAACCATAGTGGCTCAGGAGTGCGTACAAACGCACGAGTGACCTTCAGCTGACCAATCATAAAAATGAGGAATGTTTGCTCAAAAAGTGATGTATATTGACAAGAAAACGCTTGAAAACGCATTAAACAGGTTATCTTTCTCTGACATGACTTAAAATTACGTCCTAGTTATAAGGAAGAGTATCATTTGTTAAGTTAGACCAGTTTCTGTACATGTATTCACCGGGATGACTACAGATGAACTGTTTTTGTGAATCATTTGTCTCTCTCATCCTGCTTGCAGTCTTGCGAAAAGTGTCCTCGGTTGAATTGTTATGGTTTCCAGCAAGCGGGATAGACGACTACTTATCAGGAAAAGGTGGATAATAAAACAAATTAAAATAAATGACATCAACTATAAATCTATCCGTAATGATAACCATAAGCTTGTCTGTCTGTCTGTTTTCGACATAGAACTTTGCACAAATGTGCGGAAGTTCAAGTCGCCACATTCCGTGTAGCACGCGAACCATAAGCTTAATCTTAACCCTAACACTAACCCTAAACTTAATCCTTACCCTAAGCACAACCCTTCTCTAAACCGTAATTCCAATCCCAATACTTAACTTAGTCCTAATACTAATCCTAACGAGCTATTAACACATTGTCCAAACAGTACTTAAAAACGTGATCTGAGTGAAATTTGCTCCTAAGTCGGTGAGTGGCGTTGATATTTCAGCTATGATAATGACAGATTCCGTTAACCAACGACTAGTATGCTTTAAAGGTCATTGGAGCGTTCACACTCCCAGGACGCTATTGTTGAACTTTGCCTTCTCATCTACTACATGCGCGGACTCCTGTATGTCACTCTTGGACGCATGCCTAACTTATTGCTTCCCATTCGAGTTCCATTTGAGGGTATGCCTGATGCACACTGTCACTGGACAGTCTTCTAAGTTTTTGTCCAGTCTGTCTCCATTTCCCTACTCATATTTGTTGCATAATAATTCACTACCGGTGTTCCCTGCTGTTTATCCTTTATTTCCGGCCACCTGACTGATCTTCAGCATGGGGATAGCGAAGGCAGCTGTTGATAAAAGTCAGAAGTCTGTTCTAAACACCCTTTTTGATTTTCAAGAGTTTGATTTGATGTATTTCAAATTTGCCCATGGATCGATATCAGTTAGAGAATCGCTGAAAACCACCAGAGAGGACTGGCCAGCTAGCTGTTTCATCCTATTTATTTATTTATTTATTTTTGATTACAGCTTGATTCCACACACTGTATTTTTGGTACAAGTATGGAATTTTCAGCATGCGATATCGGTAGCCCAAATTTCACAGGCCGACCATAGATATCAGATGTGCGTTGGCGTGGGCTGGAACCCGGACCATGTGCATGGTCGTCGAGAGTCCTAACCACTGTGCCACCGACGCACATCCTACCAGTTTAGGATTCATCAGTAGTAAGTATCCACTGGGTTTCAAACCAAGGACCTTCCAGTTAGTTGTAAGGCGAGCTGGCTGACTATTCAGTCATTGGGATAGAATTCAATGGTCACTGCATGAATTCCAACTTCTATCAATTCGTGATTTTAGCGCGAATGGCAGGCACCAGGTAATGTCATCTTTGGCGAGTATTTATCCTCACTCCCGATTGGGTGGAACCCACTGGTCATATGACGGAATGATGTCAGTTCGAGAACTATTGAATACCAGCAGAGAGTACAGGACAACAAGCTGTTTCGTCCTAGTTTGGTACTCACTGACTCCTAGCTTAGAATTAGGGAGTGAAGTGGTAGAGCACGTTGACCGCTTCACTTATTTGGGAAGTACCATCAGCCAACGCCAACGGATTGATCTCTGACAAAATCTCACCACGGATACACAAGGTTAGTTTCGCATAAACCAGTTTACGCCGTCTCTGGTATAGATGTGATATCCGGCTGGCTGGCTTTCGACCAAAGGCCGTGTGTACTGCACAGCAGTCCACTCCGTCCTCCGTTATGGCTGTGGGCGAGACCTGTCCATTGACAGTGGAAGACATGAAAAGGTTGGCTAGCTGTCTTTGATCATAGGTGTCTGTGTTCTATCTCTCATGTTGGTTGGTGGTGTAATAGGTTGAGTAATATTGAGGTTAGGCGTCGAGTGCTAGGTAAGGACAAGGAATCAATCGGCAAGGCTGTGAAATTACATCGACTGAGATGGTTAGGATATGCGTTACGTATGCCTAGTCATCGCCTTCCTCAACCGACGGGCAATGTTAACTGAAACAGGGTCAAGCTCGAAAAGAGCTAGCGGAGGTCAAACCAAAACATGGCTTCATCAGTCAATGAAATCCACAACAGTTAGTTTAAGCCAAGTATAAGGTGTAAACTTCCCGGTTGAGGTCCTCGGGACGGTAAATACCAACGGCGACTGGAGACAATTGGTGATGTGGCTGAAAGTGATCATTCTCAATGGCTGGCACAGATGCATCCACTCCTTGTGATTCATGATTTCCAGTGAAACTATAATGTTCTTCGTTATTACTATTCCTTTGTCTCACACCTCTGTTTCCTGTCTCTATTGTGCATTTCTTCTCTTGCTATGTGTGCTACATGCAGTGTGGCGATTTGAAGTGCCGCACATATGTGCAAAGTTCTATTTCGAAAACAGACAGACAGTTTGGGACTCATCAGTGGTACTCACCCACTGGATTTCGAACCCAGTGATGTCTACATCAAGTCTCTGAACCATAATGAAAGAACCAGTTTGACATTTGTGTTGAAAATTGGGATCTTGTCCATTATGGCTGTATGCAACAGATTTCTGATTGACGAAGATCTTTCTTGCCTTTCTGAAATGTTCTCCACCTACATCACCTTGAGAAACTGGGCAGTATCATCACTACTACTATTATCAGCTATCCATCAAAGGATAAGTGTATCGTGGAAAAGTTCTCTCTCCGTCCTCCTTTATAGGCTGGGAAACATACGAAAAGCCTTGCTGTTTACGTTCTATCTCTCGTTTTAAATGGTATACTATGGTAAGCAATATTGATTTTAGACACACTGTTAGGTTAAATGAGGGTAATCCAATAAATTAAGTTATGAAACTACATCGACTGATGCGACTGGCCCTATTCAGGTAGTTCACCTGGGGTTCTAGTGGGAAGCCGTGACCAGTAGGGTAAAGTAGATTGAACATGAGGCAGTAACTCATCGAAGAAGACATTACGAAATGGTCGCACTATGTCGTGAATTAGCAGAAGTTAGAATTCATGCAATGTCCATTGGATCGTGTCTCAGTGCCTCAACGGTCTACGAGCTCGCTAGCATTGTAACCAGAAAGTCCTGGGTCCAAACCCCAATGGGTGGGTGCGTACTGATGAAGAGTCCCAAACTAGGACGAAGCGGATGTCCAGTATTCCCAGTGGTTCTCTAACTGATGTCAGCCCATGATGAAATCCTCCATGCAATCAAACAAAAATCCCTACAAAACCAATACCTGAGGTGGTTAGGACACGTGTTGCTCACTATGAGTTGACGGTGGTCAAATTGCAACGGTAAAAGACTAGAGACTTGGAAAGGGAATGTTTATTTGCAATTCAGTATCTCTGTATAACGAAATTATGTACACCCCATCTGTCTTCAACGCACCATTTGCACAGGTCTTCGTGTTGTGCCTGCTACTTCTGCCGCCGTTACTTCATATTGTATGTATTTCTTAGTCTTCCTTTCACGTCCCCTAAGTCTCTCCCCTTTCTCTGACATCAAATCTATCTATTTCCCAGATATCTGATGTTTTTTTACCGATGAGCATCTCTTTATATACTACTAATAAATCGTATCAGTAGCATACACCTTGAAAATCATTAGTCCATGAAGTCTTTAACTACTGCTTTGAATCAGATACTTAGGAAGTTGTTGTCTTCCTGGTTGAGGTGTTCAAGATGCTAAGAATCTCACTGGGGCTAGAGATAATTGGTAATATGGCTGAAAATAGCTCTCAGTGATGTAGATGTGAATTTATTCTTTGTGATCTTTGATTTATATCCTCCATTAAGCCCATCCACCTGCATTTTCCATGTTACTACTGTTTTTTTTTAGTTTCTATTTTTTTCTCTACTTCTGTGTGATACATGAAGTGTGGAAGCTTGAACTACCGCACTCCTGTGTCAAGTCTTATTTTATGAATCCTTACACACACACATACACACTAAGTATGGCTCATAGTCTTGTATACGAAATTCTGCTCCGAGTTTACTGAGTTCTACGTTTACCACGATATGAAATTAATCCTACTTTAAAAATAGTATTTTTAATATATTTATGCGTTAAAGTTTCTGTAGCAATTTGGTTAAGTTTTGGGGGTGGTGCTGCTAGCACCACGCCCCTACCCTCCCTATTTATCCGGGCTTGGGACCGGCTAGAAAACTAGCGAGCTAGTAATCTAGTTCTACACGAATGAGAAACTTGGCGGGTGGGCGGGTAACAAAGAATATTTCCAACAGCCTGTTGCTGACCTTCATCAACCAACAACTGTCTTCGCTCTATGATGAAGATAAGATGGTCAGGCCGGAAAGAATCACCAACAAGAAACTATGGGAGGGAACAAACAAAAGAAGAACAAACCAATCGCCAACCAACAAATATGCAGGAGATGGATGGATTTTTTTTATTTTTGATTGCACCTTGACACTCGCTGAGGAGGCCACTCGCTGGGTGACATCGCACGCGCGTCAGGCCATTGCTCGAGTGGAACCAGACCGGAAGGGAAGCGGCGAGTGGGACATCAGTGTGAGGTTGACATGGAGGAGATCGTGTGAAGAGGAGTTGAAACAGTATAAACGGACTAAGATGGATGTAGGTGAAAAGTACAGCAGAAGCAAGACAGAAGTGGCAAGTGGAGACGTGCAGTTGAAGCCGTATGTTCCACTAGGAACCCAAGGGAACAATAATAGTAATAATAATGATAACAAGAATAGTATATCTTATAAAGCGATGAGAATAAAGTGGCAAAGTTAAACTATAGCATCCAATCCAGCTCCTGAGGTTTGACAAGCAATCAGATGTTGAAATAATACAGAAGATTAGTAGCTCAGCTGGTACTCAAGGGAATCGGCCAGCAATTAACAAACATATTCATATAGATGAAATTTACCAGCTAACAAAAAGTAAGTCATCACATGATAAGAAAGTTCAAATTCTAAGTCACTGCAAATGATCAATATAGAGATGTAAATCAACCACCTATCACGAAGATTTTTGCTGCCAGAAGACACAATTATATCATCCATAGAGAATTAAAATGAGTTCACTTTATACTAAAACATGCGCTAAGGATTTTGTCCAAAAGGACGACGAAAACTTCCCAAATGAATCGACCAGTTCCCCCTCCTTGCGCTCTGACTGAAGCATAAGGCTTCAACACCACACCTCCACATTGTTCTGTACTCTTTAGCTTGCCCATAATTACCTGTAGTCTCTCATTGGGAGGGAGTAAATCAAAGAATAGAATCAGATGCATGAAGACATCTTTCAGAATATCATAATCGATAGTCATCTTGTGCTGAGTGCTGTCTGCAAGCAAACAATTGTAGACAACAATTTACGTCAATGTGACGTCCCAAATCAGGGTCATGAGAAAAACAATAACAAAGCTTAACCTTTGGGAACTCAGCAACCAATCACAACGAACTTAATGTTTGCAAATACGATTCGCAGATATATGGCTTAAGTTTCTAGGCAAAGGCCACAAGCGGTACAGAATAACCTTCAGTAAGAAGCGAAGTTCAATAACAGCGTCCTGGGAGTATGAACGCTCCAATGACCTTGAAAGCATACTAGTCGTTGGCTAACGGAATCTGTCATTATCATAGCTGAAATATCAACGCTATTCTGTCTGTTTTCGACATAGAACTTTGCACAGATGTGCGGAAGTTCAAGTAGCCACATTCCGTGTAGCACGCGAAGCAAGAGAAGAAATTACAAGAAAAGCATAATAGAAACAGTGAGCAGAGGTGTGAGACAAAGGAGTAATAAAGAAATACAAAACAGTTTCATTGAAGATCATAAGTCACAAGGAGTGGATGCATCTGCGCCACTGAGAACGATTTTGAGCCATGTCACCAATTGTTTCCAACCATAGATTTTTACCGTCCCGAGGACCCCAACCAGGAAGTCTACACCTTTCTACGTGGCTTAGACCAACTGTTGTGGATTTCATTGACTGGTGAAGCCATGTTTTTGTTTGACCGCCGCTACCTTTTTTCCAGCCTGACCCTATATCCGCTAACATTTCCCATCGGTCGAGGAAGGCGATGGCTTGGCATACGTAACACATGTCCTAACCATCTCAGTCGATGTAGCTTCACGACTTCGTCGATTGATTTCCCCTGTTTACCTAGAACTCTATTCACCAACTGAGGAGCAAATTTCACTCAGATCACGTTTTTAAGTACTGTTTGGACAATGTGTTAATAGCTCGTTAGGATTAGTATTAGGACTAAGTTAAGTATTGGGATTGGAATTACGGTTTAGGGAAGGGTTGTGCTTAGGGTAAGGATTAAGTTTAGGGTTAGTGTTAGGGTTAGGATTAAGCTTATGGTTATCATTACGCATAGATTTATAGTTGATGTCATTTATTTTAATTTGTTTTATTATCCACGTTTTCCTGGTAAGTAGTCGTCTATCCCGCTTGCTGGAAACCATAACAATTCAACCGAGGACACTTTTCGCAAGACTGCAAGCAGGATGAGAGAGATAAATGATTCACAAGAACAGTTTATCTGTAGTCATCTCGGTGAATACATATACCGAGACTAGTCTGACTTAGCAACTGATACTCCTCGATATAACTAGGACGTAATTTTAAGTCATGTCAGAGAAAGATAACCTGTTTAATGCGTTTTCAAGCATTTTCTTATCAATATAGATCATTTTTTTGAGCAAACATTCCTCATTTTTATGATTGGTCGGCTGAAGGTCACTCGTGCGTTTGTTCGCACTCCTGGGACGACGTTATTGTTGAACTTTGCCCAGTAAGAAAACAACCAATCAGAAGAGGTTGCTTCTCTGCTAACAGTAATGCTAATAACAATGCATATAAAAATCGATAAACATCTGTTAGTACGTCGGTGGAACAGTGGTTAGGACTCTCGTCGACCATGCACATGGTCCAAGGTTCGATCCCCTGCCAACGCACAGCTGATATCAATGGTCGGCCTGCAAAATTTGGGCTACCGATATCGCATGCTGAAAATTCCATACTTGTACCAAAAATACAGTGTGTGGAATCAAGCTGTAAATCAAAAATAAAAAATAATTTTCTGAATGAATGATCTGTTCTCTGGCTCTTGTCTTCTGTTGTTACAATCTCTTTACACATTTTTCGACTTTTTGTGCTCTTTAATCCCTAAACATTGCAAAAGTTTAGTTAGTAATGGTAAGGTCGATCAATGTGGCTGCTATGGGTTCACTTCACCACTGCATTCCATATTATTCTAAACCAATTCTGGTTTGTTCCCATCTCTATTCAAATTTATAAAGGTCAATTAATTCGTGTATACAACTGCTAGTATTGTTATTGTTCCCTTGGGTTCCTAGTGGAACATACGGCTTCAACTGCACGTCTCCACTTGCCACTTCTGTCTTGCTTCTGCTGTACTTTTCACCTACATCCATCTTAGTCCGTTTATACTGTTTCAACTCCTCTTCACACGATCTCCTCCATGTCAACCTCACACTGATGTCCCACTCGCCGCTTCCCTTCCGGTCTGGTTCCACTCGAGCAATGGCCTGACGCGCGTGCGATGTCACTCAGCGAATGGCCTCCTCAGCGAGTGTCAAGGTGCAATCAAAAATAAAAAAAATCCATCCATCTCCTGCATATTTGTTGGTTGGCGATTGGTTTGTTCTTCTTTTGTTTGTTCCCTCCCATAGTTTCTTGTTGGTGATTCTTTCCGGCCCGACCATCTGATCTTCAGTATAGATCGAGCGAAGACAGTTGTTGGTTGATGAAGGTCTGCATCAGGCTGTTGGAAATAGTTTTAATTTAATTTTAATTTTTGAATTACAGCTTGATTCCACACTGTATTTTTGGTACAAGTAGGGAATTTTCAGCATGGATATCGGTAGCCCAAATTTTGCAGGACGACCATAGATATCAGGTGTGCGTCGGTGCGGGCTGGAACCCCGGACCATGTGCATGGTCGGCGAGAGTCCTAACCACTGTGCCACCGACACACAGTGACCTGCCCGCCCGCCAAGTTTCTCATCCGTATAGAAGAACTGACTGACTTGACGTTGTTTGTATTTAACATCCTACCGAATTTTGTTGTTGATACCGGCTGAGTGACGAAGATTTCCAGATTGGTTTCAGTTGGTTGATGAATGTGTTTCTCGCCTTCGCGATTCTCGCTCGATTTGACATCCTCGTCCGTTCTTCCTCCTGTAGTTAGGACAATGCTCCCTAGATAAGTGAATGAATGAAGTGACCTTTTTCAAATCCCTCCCGTTGATTGTGATTGGCGATGGATGTTACAGCTGTTGTTGTTGTTGTTGGTTGGTTGGTTATTTTCATCACCTCCGTCTTGTCTATGTTCACTTAGGGTCCTGTCTTTGCTGCTTCTTCGACCAGTTTGTCGGTCAGTCTTCGCTTGTAAGTCTTCGATTTTGTGTAACATCAAACGTAAATCATCCACTGGCGAAATCCAGGTCTTCTAGGTTCTTCGCGTCGGTCCAGGATATTCCTGTCCCGTTTCTCGTTTCCCACTCACTGTCTGACGCATAATCCAGTTCACCACAATTGGGAATATCATTGGTGATAATATGCACCCTTGTCTGACTCCTGTGTTTACTCCAAACGCCTCACTGAGTGAGTTTTCCGTTGTGGATCACTTGGCAGGTGCCGTTGTCGTACAGCTGTTGAGTTGAATAAGGTTGATGAATATTTGGGGTACGCCATAGTACTCGAGTAATTTCCAAATTGCTTCACGATCAACGCTGTCGAAGGCCTTCTCAAAGTCTATAGAGTTGAGGTAGAGTTTTGATTGCCATTCCATGCTTTGTTCGATGATGATGCGTAGAGTTGCAATTTGGTCAGGACATGATTTGCCTTTCCTGAATCCAGCTTGTTCTGGTCAGAGTTCTGTATCCAGTGCGTCTTTTATTCTCTCCAGGATGATGCAACTCAGGATTTTACTTGGCGTCAACAGGAGCATGATTCCTCGCCAGTTCTCGCAGAGTCCTAAGTCAGTCTTCTTCGGTAGTTTCACGAGGTAACCTTTCCTCCAGTCAGTAGGCACCTTTCCCTCCTTCCAGACCTTTTGCAATAATGGAGTCAGCATATCTGCTGTCGTCTCTGGTTCCGCTTTCAGTGCTCCAGGAGGTATTCCATTTGGTCTAGGTTTCAGAAGCTTGATTGCATTCAAGACTTCAGCTTTCGCTAGAGGATTGATGTCAACTTGCAGTTGTATACGCGCTGTTGTTGGTATTTCTGGACGGGTTGCAGGTGGTGGTCGGTTCAAGAGTCCTTTGAAGTGATCCGCTACTATTACTAGTACACTGAATGAATTCGGCGAGTGGTCGCTAGTAGTAGTGATCTCCAAGATGTACGTATATTTCAGACCTAACTGGTGGGACTCATCACTTGGTTGTACCTGCATTCCCAGCAGATGAGTGACGGTGTTCCTAATGAGTCTTGAACCCAGTAGTCATCGTTTTAAACGCCAAAGCGTTATTCACTAGATCATTTGGGGAATCCAAGAGCCACCTCTCGTGCAGTGGGTACCAGTTATATTATTTAGGCGAAGTGTTCGGAATCCAGGATATGTATTTCTTCCTATTTGGGACTCATTTGAAATTACGGGTACTGTATTCGAGCCTCATTGGGAATACCATCGCTCAGTAGGGAGCGCAGGCACTTCAGTTGCTGACGAGTCCCAAATAGGACGCAATAAGCATCCTGGATTCCACTGCTAGCCACCATCCACCACCAAAATACTTCTCAAGTCAAATCGTCGAAGCCTCCGAGCAAGGAGTCGGCATGTCAACAGAGACCAAACACTTCGGTTCAATCAACCAGCAGATAAATTGAAATAAGTTATAATGTAACAACGGAAGACAAGGGCCAGGCAACATTTCGTTTATTTACGAAATCAACACATATTTATAAATTTTCATGTACATTATTATAGATTACTGTTAGCATAAAAACACTGTCTTCTCATTGGTGGTTTCTTTGTGACTGTTTCTTGAATGTCAAATCATCTATATGTTAACTGTATCCGCCTACGCAAAGCCTTCTCATTTTTCTCACGACCAATATTGGAGACACAAACATTGACGTGAATTACTGTCCACCAATTTTGGCTAACAGCCAGCTCTCACCACAATAATAGTACACTGGTTTCTCTTAGAGTGTTGATTTAGAAATGTTCTACATAGAGTCACATATCTAATTCATTCATACAATAAATAATGAGTCATACTGTTTTGTATTTCGACCTGCTTATTCTACTATATAACCTAACCAAAAATGTGACGCATTAATGTGCAGTAGTGACTTTTTCTAAAACGACTTGTTGTTGCTAAGTCAATTTTCTTCAAAAGACATAAGATTGCAAATGAACTAGAATTTGGACACATTTATGTTGAATAGCCTAGCAACATATCGTTTACTTTCAATTACAATGAAGTATACCAAGTTTTTCGATTATTCTCATATGACAATGACAAATTGTATGTTTATTAATGTGTGTGTGAGAGAGAGAGTGTATCTATACTCTAATTCTTTTGGTTATTCCCAAGGTTGTGACCATAACTATTAAATGTACGTTTATTAAACTGTGGATATCTCAATTTCAGGATTATAAAAACTAAGTACATAGTGTGTTTGGCACTATTACGTGCTGACTGACTGAATTTCAACTATCCTTTTTTTTTGATTTTTTTTTTTTTGATTTACAGCTTGACCCCACACTGTATTTTTGGTACAAATATGGAATTTTCAGCATGGATATCGGTAGCCCAAATTTTGCAGGCCGACCATAGATATCAGGTGTGCGCCGGCGTGGGCTGGAACCCTGGACCATGTGCATGGTCGGCGAGAGTCCTAACCACTATGCCACCGAAAAAAAAATTTCAACTATCCTTATAAATAATACAAGATAAATAATACTACTACTACTATGATGGTGTGATACAGACAATGGGTTCCAACAGAATATTATTCCCACAGTGCAATACTGCATTAGCAACAGAATACTGTTGTGGTGAGAGCTGTCTGCGAACAAGCCGAAAATTGTAGACAACAATTTACGTCCCAAATCAAGGTCATGAGAGAAAACAGAATAACAAAGCTTAACCTTGAGGAATTCAACAACCAATCACAGCGGACTTCACATGTGCAAATACGATTCGCAGATACATGGCTTAACTTTCTGAGAAACAGTCACGAACAGCACAGAATAACCTTGAGCGAGAAAGAAACCAATCAGAAGACGTTGACAATAATATACATTAAAAGCTATAAAAATCTCTTGATTTTCTCAATAAACGATCTGTTGCCTAGCCCTTGTCTTCTGTTGTTACACTATGCGTATTTGAACATTCCATTGGATGTCGTTTAATGTAAACCAAAATCACACACTCAGTGACTGGTTAAAGAATATAAACTGTATATATATATAATATAAATACCGGTTTCATTAATTAAAAATATGCTTTGGCTACCATGTCTTGCCTTCTGCTGTTACATCTGGTGTCGCTGCCTGACAACAAATGAAAAGCCTATGCCTTGCAGTTTTTGAAGAAGTGTGGTGAGAGCAGGCCGTGAGAAAATATGAGCAAGGCTGATTCAACAACCAATCACAGCAAAGTTAACGTGGCAAAATATGATTCGCAGATAGAGAACTCTATTTGTCGAGGAATCCCGAAACAACCAATCAGAAGCCTGCGTTTGTCTGCCTAACTTCTGATAAACAACCAATCAGATGACTGCGCTTGTCTACTTGCATAAGCTATAATAATGTATGTGAAATATGTATAAATACGTGTTGATTTTCATAATAAAACGATCTGTTGCCTGGCCCTTGTCTTCTGTTGTTACATTTGGTGTCGCTGCCTACCGGCAAATGGAAAGCCTATGCCCTGCTGTTTTTGATGGAGACATATAGATCTTCGGGCAGGACTTCAAGGCTTCTGCGCAGTTGAGTGGCGTTCAAGATCTGTCAGCGATGAAGCCGCTACTTGGGACGCTGCTGGGAGGTCGGGTGAAAGCAGCATATGAAAGTGTGAGACGAAATACTGACGAATGTTCGACAGGGTCAGGCAAACAGTTTCCAAAGTGGGAAGGACCACATATGGTCACTTCGAGATGGGATTACGTGGACACAATCCCAATGACGAACAATGAGAGGCGCGTGAACGTCAGCGAGCTCCAGAAATGGATACAGCGAGACAAGCCAACGATGACGCCTGCACCAAGTAGATCAAGCCGACTTCAGTCGCACGTATTTGACGGGGGGAAAAGTGTGGTGAGAGCAGGCCGTGAGAAAATATGAGCAAGGCTGATTCAACAACCAATCACAGCAAAGTTAACGTGGCAAAATATGATTCGCAGATAGAGAACTCTATTTGTCGAGGAATCCCGAAACAACCATTCAGAAGCCTGCGTTTGTCTGCCTAACTTCTGATAAACAACCAATCAGATGACTGCGCTTGTCTACTTGCATAAGCTATAATAATGTATGTGAAATATGTATAAATACGTGTTGATTTTCATAATAAAACGATCTGTTGCCTGGCCCTTGTCTTCTGTTGTTACAGAAGGAGACATATGGATCTTCTGGCAAGACGTAGACGCTGTTGAGCAGTTGAATAGCGTTCAAGATCCACCAGCGAAGAGGCTATTGCTTTGAACGCTGCTGAAAGGTCGCGCGAAAGGAAGAATATGATAGTGTGAGATGAAACGCCGGTGAATACACACCAGGGTCATACAAACTGCTCCCAAAGTGGGAAGGACTATACACGGTCACCGCAAGACGGTGTCACGTACATACGATCAGAAATGCACACAAAAAGAAGCGAGTGAACGTCAGCGAGCTCCGAAACTGGATACAGCAAGACAAGCAGACAAAGACGCCGGCACCAAGAAGACCGAACCGACTTCAGTCTAAAGTATTTGACGGGGGAAGAGTGTGGTGGTATGATACGGATAATGTGTTACAAAGGAATATTATTCTCACAATTCAATACTGCATTAGCAACAGAATACTACATATATGTATTTGAACACTCTATTACATGTTGTTTAATGTAAACGAAAATCACACACCCCGTGACTGGTTAAAGAATATAAACTGTACAGATATAAATAGTTGTTTGATCACTTCCCTGTGTTGCCTTCTTCCTGCTGTTACACTAATACTACTATAGTCTGTGTAGTTCTTGTATGATTCTAGATATAAGTTCGAGTTAATACTAATTCAGAAGTGAAATTAATCCTTAATTCAATTATATAAAAACAATAAACTTAGTTACTATCATTACTTGTAATCCCAGATACAATATTTTACATAAAAAGATAAACACAAATATAGGTGGAGGGTGGATAATAAAGACCAAAAATTATCAGCCAATCAAATTAAGCCATGATGTAAACAACAAACTGAAATCTACCAATTACAGTACATGTCAATCTGCGTAGGCGTCACGCTTGTAACCGTCTAGTGTAGGCAACTTATATGCTCTATGATTGGTAGATTTCAGACAGAGAACAGAGATACTACTAAGATATCTTTTAGGTTACAGGTATCCTAAAGAAGACCTTTACATGCAGCAATCAATATTGCTGTTTCTAAGCTGTTCTATAAGCAGACTCCCCCATGTAACCACTCCACTGTGCATACACATCAGCTCACCTGCTCCTATTGGAGCTAAGTACATTGATTGTCCTATGCGGATCCTTACAAAACGTATTAGAGAACACACCTCAGGATGACTGCAAAGAGGCGGCACTAGTTCAATCAGAAGAGCTATTATTGAACACCTCAGCAATGCATCGCAACTAACTTATCATTCAGAGCCATTTACACATTGAATAAAAATCTACCAAGGGAAGTGTTTTCCCCCAGCCTCCTTGTATTGCAGTGGCGCCCATCACATCCATCAGAAAGCCAGGGAAACTAGTCCTACCTCTACATTTACCATGTATCTAGTTGCGTTTGGCTCCCTAGTTGTCATTTATTTTCATCCCCTTCATTTTTCCATCTAGTTTTAAAAAACCTTTTATACTAGTTTTTCTCTACAAGCACCTGTCCTTCATCAAAACAAACTATTTCACATGCTCCACAGCAACTGTCTGCTAATTTTGTTTCAAAAAGCCCTTGTGGTCGATATTATTCCACACGTGTGACCGAATGGTTTCAACATAGAACTTTGCACAGAAATGCGGTAATTCGAGTTGCCTCACTCCAAGTAGCACACAAAGGAGAGGAAAGAAGATTCGAAAGAACAATAATAAGCAAATGACAAGTGTTGGTTTGACCACCACTAGCTAACTCTTTTCCATCATCACCCCATCTCAGTTAATATTGCTCGACAAGAAAGGCGGTGGTTCGAAATGCGCAACACGTGTCCTAACCATCTTATCTGATGTAGCTTAAGAGACACATCAATCTGCCTACCTCCCTCATCTAACACTCGATGACTAACTTCAAGATTACTCATCCTATCGTGCTACCTAATACGGGAGGTAGAATGCAGACACAGCTAGCTGGCCTTTTCATATCTCCCACTTTCAATAGGTATGTCTCACAGACGGAGAAGGACAGAGCGAACTTCTGAACAGTTCAAATGTCCTTTGATCGATAGACAGCCGCTATAAATGGCCTGAGCTGGTTAATACCAAACTAGTCTCTTCTATCCGTACTGAAATTCCATAAGAAACCAGTTCACAACAGCTGATGCAACTTCCCAAACAAGCGAAGTGGTCAATACGCCCTACCACTTCACTCCCTTTCTTTGAACTAGCAGTCGATGTATTCCAGTGCTGTAGTATCATCTTACATCAGACAGGAGCGAAATACATGCTAGTCAAAGTGTTCAGAAGACTGCATTTTATCAGCGTCTTCATCTAATAGGACTATATTATCTGTATATTCCAAGTCAACAGGACTAACCCCTGGCAACAAATCAATCCTTAAGTGGCTGAAGTCAGTTACAGTCAATTTCATTAGTATATCTATGATGAAATCAAACAGAAATGAGGACAGTTGAGATCCCTAACGGAAATTAACTTCAGATGAAAAATGTCTGTAAGCTCTTACGCGGTTGCATGGGTTCCAGTAGATTGTCTTGACTAGTGAGATATGATTTCTAGGCCGAAAATTCTCATACTACCTCTCAGTCGGCGGAAATGTGAACTAAATGTAAATTTACGAAATAAAAAATGCGATTGTGTGCAGCTGCTTTTGATGGTGATGAAATCGGCCGAAAAAAAAATGGTTTCCCTTCCTGAGCTTCTTATTGCTTTTCTCTTCTCTAATAATGCCCTCCTGCTGGTTATTTTCTACGATTTAAAAAATAAAAGTGGTAGATTTCAGTTTGACAACACTTCATCAGAGAGAAATTTGCTGATTAATTAATTAATGCACTTTTGTCCATTGTCCACAAATTCCATATGGCATCAACAGAAAACCCATAAACAGATGTGCAAACACACTCGCACGCAAAGGTCAATATAGAGGAGGAGTATATACAATTTAACTCATTTATTCGTCTAAACTGTCAAACCAGTGCTTAAAAACACACCTGTCTGATATAAAGCTAATTATAAGCGAACTGCAGCATATAATAATAATAATCTGATGCTCGTAAGTGACTGGATTGATACGGGAAGCTACCTGAAGTTTTAGTGAAAGCCATATGTGACCAGTGGGGCTCCACCCGGTCGCAAGTGAGGTCAAATACTCGTCAGCGATGACATTGGCTGGTGTACCTGTGTCAGTCACATTAAACTCACGAATTGGTAGAAGTTGGAATTTATCATCGGTCAGTAAACCGAAGGATCCCACCGGCTAAATAGTCCACCAACTAGCTAGCTAGTTAGCTCACCTTGTAACCGGAATGTCCTCAGTTTCCAAAACCTGATGAGAGTGCATACTGATGAAACTACTAGGACGAAACAATTATCCAGTATTACCCCGCCCCACGGCCACACGCACACACACCGCTGGTCTCCAATCATTCTCTCCAACAGATGTCAGCTTGTGAACAACCTTGAAATTATATGCAAGTCCAGTTGGAAAATTTTTTTGCACAAACGGAAGGCTTGGCACCCTCATCAGCTGAGGCAGTTGAAAGTCTTAAATCAACTCTAGTCGACTGCTGTTATAAATATATAAACAGTAAACGGAAACTGAATAGCTTGTTAACCAAGAAACACAGGGAAGCCTTAGATAAGCTGAGAAATAATGAGAATATAATAATAATAATCTCGAAACCTGATAAAGGCTCTGGAGTAGTAGTAATAATGAATAGATAGATTGATAAGATGAATGGAATACTCAGTGATCACCGAAAATTTTAAAAAAATCACATCTTCCCGTCGATCCGACAGAAAAAGTGGAGAAACACCTAACTAAGTCACTACAAAAGGACTTGAACGACAAAGTAACATCATAGACAGTTTGGTTTATAGGAATCTGTAAAGCCTACTGGCGCGGTTACACCGAGATAATATGGTCTACCAGAAGTGCATTAAAATTGGTTTGCCGTTTCGATCAGTTATGGACATGTGTGTAATTCCCCATATCATTCAACAGAAAGATGCTTAGTGAAGCTCCTAAACCGATATATATTCACATAATATGTGTGTTTGTTTGACAGTCTGTTATATTTGCTAGGTATATATGGATCGACATTCCATTATAATTAGCCAATCATGTTAAGACTGTCTATTGATATGTTCATTTTGAATATTCGCTCACACACTTGTGTTCACACTCTTGTTCGGACATTCACTATTTTGCTCTCACACACTTGTGTGAGATTGATTCTCCTTGTGTTTGGAAAATAGAACTATCATCGAAAACCTAGTGGTCTTCTGATTTCCGTCTTTCTTGCGTCAGGACTATTAAATTCTCGACCAGTACATAACAATAATTTGGCGACGAGTACATAACATGAACCCTCTGCATAACGAATTGGTAAAACATAGGCGTAAACGGTAGTTTGGAATTCGTTGGAAAAATAAGAGATCTTGATGTTAGGAACAAGTTTATGATATCTTTTCATGAATCGAGATAGTAGATTGTATATGTGAGGAGATTACAACACGAAACATAGACATCGGGATTTCTTTATCCACCTTGAAGGAACTTATTTTAAGATGTACGTACAATGAATGTTCATTTCTTATTCAATAAGGAAGACTACAGACAAATTGACGGTGTAGCTATGGGTTGCCCATTAGGTCAAATCCTAGGTGATTTTTTCCTCGCTAAGTTAGAGAATGGACCACTGAAAGGAGTAATAAATAATGACTTGGATTTCTACTGTCGATATATGGATGATACATTTCTGATTATGAAAGACGAGAATGATACAATGAACATCCTTGACAAGTTTAATGATGCACATTCAGCAATAAACTTTACCATAGAGAAAGAAAGTGATGACAGTGTCTCATTCCTAGACATCTTCATGGCAAGGAAAGAAGGAGTGTGTTTAGGAAACCTGCAACGACAAGTCAGTACACTCATTTTTTGAGTTCTGTACTTCATCTTTAATTACGTGTTATCCTTATAAAATTAATTTATTCTATTTCTACCTTTTAAATGTGTGTATTGATTTTCTTGGTTTATTATCACCCCAGGTTTAGCTTCTTCAGTAACTAGGAGAGTCAGCATGGCAACAGTTCCGAAAAAAACCAATGATCATAAAACTGCAGTTCCCCGGTGACAACATCAGGGAAGTAATAATGTAACAACAGAAGACAAGGGCCAGGCAACAGATCGTTTTATTATGAAAATCAACACGTATTTATACATATTTCACATGCATTATTATAGCTTAAGCAAGTAGACAAGCGCCGTCATCTGATTGGTTGTTTATCAGAAGTTAGGCAGACAAACGCAGGCTTCTGATTGGTTGTTTCGGGATTCCTCGACAAATAGAGTTCTCTATCTGCGAATCATATTTTGCCACGTTAACATTGCTGTGATTGGTTGTTGAATCAGCCTTGCTCATGTTTTCTCACGGCCTGCTCTCACCACAATAACACAGCACTTTACGAATGCAGTTAAGGGAGCTTATTCTGGAGCAGGGGTACGTTGTCTCTTCACAACCACCCTTATTCTACGTTCGAGAAATAAGGATAAACTACCTAAATTCGCCTCCTCTTCTATGTGAATCTACAAGTTTGACTGCAGCTGCGGAGCCAGATACATCGGCCGTACAACTGGTAGGTTCATCATCGTATTTCCGAACATCATGCAACGTGCTTAAGCAAGGGACAAACAAGATCTACTCGTAGCTGTCTGTTTGAGCACACCTTGTAGAAAACTAGTGAGCATAAGGTTGACGTTAATACTGCATTTAAAATTATTTATAGCATTCCTAATAACCCTAATTTTGCTTTACGAGTTCGTCTTCTACATACAACAGCTGAAGCAATAGGAATCCACTACCTGAAGAAGCCAGCCAAACCTGTGTGTTCAGAAGAAATTTGTACAGCCACTTTCCTTACCTTCCTTGGCCATCGTTACATGAATGTATACACCGGACTACTTCGCCCCCCTCCCCCTAAACCTTTATAAATTATAATTGTCCAAATTATTTTAGTTTTATTTATTTTTGACCACTTCATCCTTAATTACGTGTTATCCTTGTGAAATTAATTCATTCTAACCATTTCTACCTTTTAATTGTCGTATATTGATTTTCTTCGTTAATTATCACCCCACTGCTTGACATGTTGACACTGACTGACTAATTATTGTTAACAAACATATCAGTGCCACTTACTTGATTGGTAAACTGTTGTGTATTTGTAATAATAAAAATGCATATTAGAGTAGAGCCAGAGTGAGATGAGGATCTAATCAAAAAGTGAATACTTCTTCGCTTAATCTTTTTGTTTTCTAAATGTCTAAATTAATAAAAATAATGCCAATTTCAAAGCACAAACATGCAAAACAATGTGTATATATATTTGTATGTATATATAAATATACATATATAAAAATGATATTAATGACCATGGTGATAAAGTTCCAAACGATGAAAAATAATGAAGCGTGGTAGGCGTAGTGGGGGGAGGTGTATGTGTGTGTGAATAAGCCATGAGTTAATTATTAGTATTAGTATTATTATTATCAGCGGGGATAGAGAGGAATCATCAAAAGCCAACCGGATTTAAACATCATAATATTAATAGTAATTTTAATAATAATGATAATAATAACAATATGAAGATATAATCCACGCTTAGAAGACGAAAAACGGTACAATGCAAACGATTCATCATTTTATATGGATGTATCTATATATATATATACACATGCACGACGCATAACAGAAGAATCCTCCTCTGTTAAGACGACGGCAACAAGAACATCATCAACAAGAACAACAACAAAAAACAAACGATACAGAACTGTACACAGACATACACAAATAAAAACATTGCAAACAGGATATTGCATGGCATGAATTGTTTGTTTGTTTTCACACATTATCTTTCTCCCGTAGTACAACACATCACATGAATTCAAGGAATACTCGACTTTGTGAAGGGTCTACAATGAGAGAGTGAGAAAAGAAAAGAGTTAGGGAATAGAGTTAGGAGTTTAAAATTCGTCAGAAGTACCGTGTATTTGAGTGTCCTATGGGGGGTATTGTGAGGGAAAGAGACAATTCAAACCAAAACCAACACTTGAACACCAATGAGATGTTCACTAGCGACTTGAATACCTGGGAATCTAGTGAGAAGTCGTGCCCAGTAGGGTGCAGCAGGTTGGGAGTGAGGACAAATACTTGCCGAAGACACTGGCTAGCGGTTGAGCTATGTCGTGAATTGGTAGAAGTTAGAATTCATGGGCAATTGGATCGGGTCCCAGTGGCTTAATGGTATACGAGCTCACCTTTTAACTAGAAGGTCCTGGGGTTCGAATCCAGGTGGGCGCGTACTGCTGAAAAGTCCCGAATTAGGACGAAGCAGCTGACTAGTACTCCCAAGTGGTTTTTCAATGGTTCTCTAACTAATGTCAGCTCATGATGAAATCCTGTAAACAAAAAAGTCGGTTGTACAGCTTAAGTATAAGCGTTCTCCGTCGATTGACTTATTTCAACATTCAGTATTATAAAGAATGCGCACCACAGTATCGTATCTCAGTCACCTTGGTAAGCTAATCGAAAGATTTTGTGACAAGCGATTATGCATCGGTCGTGGGTCAATGGTAGAATATACTCGATTAACCACGCACATACATAGTCTAGGTTCGATTCCCGGCCGAATTCACCAATCATACACCACCTCACCAAATTTACTAGCTCATTCATAGGAAGGCTAGAGAAGAGGGAAGAGTAGGGTGTGAGACTACAAACTCTCCCCCTCCTATAAAACAACATCACCACTGGCTGGCTATCGACACTTCAAAAAGCTTGCTGCCCTATGCTCTACTTGAAATGTAAGAGACTACTATAATTACAATTCAATGTGATGTCGTGACACAGTTAAAATAATATATAAATGCTGAAATACCTATGCGATAAGTTCCAGAAGATTTACGAGTTGACAAGTTATGCAAAAGTACGGAACAAGACATAATATAGTGATTGACGGTTTACGCAAATGTTTCTAGATTAGCACAGTATTCGAGTTTGCATTCCATGGAATATCTATTTGCAGTACACTGACCAACCACATGTTCGGATTTACGATATTCAATATACACTAAGTGCTACGAAAGTCATTGGTACGGCTTCCTTACCGCTCGCCAGCCGTGGCCTTTGAACTGGGTGGAGAAGCAGAGGAGTAGGTAGTCACAGCTTATAGTGTGGCGCGCTGTAGGATGGAGGATAGCTGTTACACGTAAGCATCTGTTGAGGTATCACAACTCCCTCGGTGAGGGGTCTGAGAGATAATTCCGATCAATGGGGTTTGAAATGTTGTCAGACATACCCAAAAATTGCAATCACTCGAGGTGGTTGCTAGCATCACCCACCCAAGCTTCTCTCTTACGCCCTTCGGGAATCGAACCTGGTCCATGTTCGTGGTTGGCAAGCAAGCATTCCCACCACTGAGCCTCACGCAGTAAGCGTGCCAGTTAGGGGATAGCTTAAGCCTAAATTCCATGAAATGTCTTTATTTGAAGTGCACTGATCGGTATATCTGAATTTACAGTTTTACATATGCTTAGATAAAATAAGGTATATGCTAATATCGGAGATTTTCCGAGGGCTAAGTAAGACATGTGTACTACGAATGTCATCTCGCTGCTTGTTACCCCAGGACCGGATGGGGAAAACTGAGGGGTGGTCTGCGGCGGCGTACGACTTGGTGCCATGGGGATCAGTTTGTGTTAGGTTAATACACAGCTGATCGGACCATGATGAACTCTAGGGTGGAAAACAGACGAAAAGTAGTTCGCATCGGTGGCTATGTATGTTATCAGATATCACCGAGAACTGAAATCAGTCGCAAAAATGCTGGAATTTATCTTTTATTTTCCCCTACCGACAGAGTAAAGTGGTGACGCATCTCCTTTGAGAATGGATCATTTACAAGTATGAAAGAAACAACCTCCTGTACCCACTCACCTGGGAAGCATCGTTTCAACTACAGGCGGAACTGACGAGAATATCAAAGCAAGAATCGGAAAAGCAAGACAAGCTTTCATTACTCTCAAGTCTGGGTGGAGGTCAACAGCACACAACACTCAGCATGTGAAGTCAGTGCTAATTACTGTACGGATCAGAGACTTGGCCAGAGCGTCATAAAGAGGATCTCAAATAAACTACAGACCTTCATTAATAGTTGTCTTCGCTCAATACTATTCAAGACCAGATGGCCAGAAAAGATCAGCAAAAGGGAGGGATCTCTGGCAATTAGCGAACCAATCCAGCATGAACCGATTGTGCAACAAATAGGCAGGAAAAAATGGAAATGGAAACCATCGAGTGACATCATTAGAGACTCCATCACTCAAGTGGAACCTGGCCGGAAGGGGGGAGGCGAGTTGGTCTTCCAAGGGTGACTTGGAGGAGGTCATGTGAAAAGGAGATGAAAACGTCTGGGCAGACTTGGAGAGGGGTGAAAACGTTGACAGAGAACCGAATGCAATCCAGACGCGCGACTGAAGCCCTATGTTTCTCTAGGAATTAAGGAAACAATAATAATAATAATGCTTCGTTGATCCTAGTTCATTCTATTCCCTCATATAGTGTTTTTCTATTATTTTTCTGTGTGTGGGGGTGTTTTCTTTCAACGATTATATAAGTAGGGTAGTAGTAGTAATAGTAAACACGATGACCTCATTTCCTTTATTCAACTTGTGATATTATAAAAACTACGTCAATGTTCTGTGGATGTGGCTGTCCCCGATTGACTTACTTTAATGATGCTGACGGTACACGACAACCGAATATTACCACTGGGATGGAATTGTCCAGATGGAATTGATGACCTTAATCGGAAAAAAGGCACAAAATTAGCAGTAAATAAATAATCATAGTCACTTTTATGTAGACACACCAATAGTACACAGACAAAAACGCATTAGTTCAAAATAATAGAATTACACAAAATAAAGGAAAGGAGGAATATCGATCGGATAGCGAATAAGATGAAACAGACATTGGCCCGAACTTTTTCGAGTGGAGCGTGGTTCGAGTCTGTGATCAATTGATTGGACCTAATCAGTTACAGCTCAACACTGTATAATAACATTTGCTTTTCTAATCAATTTTGAGCTATCTGTCTCATCCATCAAGGGCTACCACCTTTACTATTGATTTTTATCAGTTTTAGAATGCCACCACCAGCTAGGCGATCTGTACACCCCTATCAAGATATTTTTTTCTGATTACCGCTTGATTTCACACCGTATTTTTGGTACAAGTATGGAATCTTCAGCATGTGATATCGGTAGCCCAAATTTTGCTAGCCGACCACAGATATCAGGTGTGCGTCGGCAGGGGATCGAACCCTGGACCATCTACACGGTCGGCAAGAGTCCCAACAACTGTGCCACCGACGCACCATATACATATATCTCTATACGTATACATCAAACCATACAAAACATTCCAAGACATTGACTGAAAATATGATATTATGCAGTTTAAAGAAAATCATATGGTACGCGAGTAAACGATCAACCACATTCCAATAGCTCTCCACCTGATATCAGGTCGTAATGAAACCGGTAGGTAACCAAACAAAACACTTGACAATTAATCTGATGCTCACTAGTAACTGGCTGGCCCTACACAGGAAGTTACATAGAGTTTTACGAGTTGACCACGGATTGATATCAGTTAGAGAACCATTGAAAACCAGCACTGGAGTACTGGACAGCTGTTTCACCAGCCTAGGTTGGGAATCATCGGTAGTACACATCCGCCCCACTGCGAGGGTTCGAACCCAAGACCTTTCGGTTACAAGGAAAGCTGGCTCGTATAACATTCAGCCATTGGGACCCGACTCCCCAATGGCCAGTTCATGAATTCTAACTTCTACCAATTCATGATTTAGCGCGACCCCAACCAGTGTCGTTGGTGAGACATCGATCCATCCACACCAGTGACATCTTATTGGACGTCACTGGTCACGACTTCTCACTAGAACTAACTCCAGGAAACTCCATCCTGTAGAAAGTCGCTAGCGAGCATCAAATTAATTTCCTATAGTTCGGTTTGTAAGGGTTAGTTATGTTTTTACGAGTTGATCACGTATTGATATCAGTGAGAGAACCATTGAAAAACAAGGAGTACTGATCAACTCGTAAAAACATAACGAACCCTTACAAACCAAACTATAGAAAACATAGAGTTTTAGTGAGAAGTCATGTGACCAGTGAGGTCCACGAAGTCGAGAAGCCAACAGAGTTACTAGGCCAAGACATTGGATGGCGGTAGAAGTTCGAATTCATAAGTCAGTGAATTGGGTTCCAGTAGCTGAATCATATAAAAGAGCTTGTCTTTTAACCCGAAGGTCCCAAAACGTTAGAACCTCGGAGGAAGGGAATACTAATGAAAAGCCCGGAAATAGGATAAAACATCTGTTCAGTACTTCCTGTTTTCCAATGATCTGCTAAAGGAAGTCAGCTGACGATCAAAAAACTCCCATCTCAATGAATGAAGATTCAACGTATTGATTTCCTAGTGTCTCTATTATCGTATCATCTCAAAAGAAGCCTTTTCATTCACTTATCTAGGGATCATTGTCTCAACTACAGGAAGTCGAAACGGACGAGGATGTCAAATCGAGCGAGAATCCGGAAGGCGAGAAACACATTCATCAACCAACTGAAACCAATCTGGAAATCTTCGTCACTCAGCCAGCATCAACAACAAAATTCGGTCAGATCTTCAATACAAACAACGTCAAGTCAGTCACTTCTTCTATACGGATGAGAAACTAAGCGGGCGGGCGGGTCACAAAGAATATTTCCAACAGCCTGTTGCTGACCTTCATCAACAACTGTCTTCGCTCTATGATGAAGATAAGATGGTCAGACCGGAAAGAATCACCAACAAGAAACTATGTGAAGGAACAAACAAAACAAGAACCAATCGCGAACCAACAAATATGCAGGAGAAAGTGGATGGAGATGGTTAGGACACTCGCCGAGGAGGTCGCCGCTGGGTGAAATCGCCCGCGCATCAGGTTATTCCTCGAGTGGAAACTGGCCGAAAGGGAAGCGGCGAGTGGGACGTCAGTGCAAGGATGACATGGAGGAGAAGGTGTGAAGAGAAGTTGAAACAGTATGGACTAAGATGGATACAGGTGAAAAGTACAGCAGAAGCAGGACAGAAGCAAGTGGAGACGTGGAGTTGAAGACGTATGTTCCACTAGGAACTCAAGGGAACAACAACAGCAAGAGAAGCCGATAAATTAAAACACTCAGGTAAACGGATATTATCAACTTCCTTACAAACTGAAAGTCACATTTGGTGTTAAGGAAAGTCAGTATAATCATCTTTGTTTCTTCTCTTCACTTCATAAACTAAACAAATAATCTTGACATATTTTAGATGCTAAACAGTTGGGATGGATTCATAGGTTTCCTGTACGAGTACGGCAATCTCTACGGTTAAAAACAAACCACCTGGCTGGCCACCCACACCCACCCCAACCTAGATCATCACATGAGGCTATAATAGTCGTCTTACACAAAAATAAGCAAATAGCAAGTTTATTATTCCATTCCAAGCAAAATTGAAAGGCAGAGTAAATATCATTGAATATATACATATATACACCGGCCATACTTTGAGGAAACCATCAAGTGAGTGACATCACTAGATAAGCTATCGCTCGACTGGAACCCGAAAGGGAAGTGCCGAGTTGGTCATCAGTGAAAGGGTGACTCCGAGGAGGAGGTCATGTGAAGAGATGAAAGCATGTGGACAGACTTGGAGCGGAGTGAAAAAGTTGGCAGAAAACCGAAGGCAAGGGAGACGTGCGACTGAAGCCCTATGTTCATCTAGGAATTAAAGGATATAATAATAATACACATACACAAATATATTTTGGGAAATATTCTCACCTTGCTTGAATGTATAACTCAACTGAGTTGGCATTCGACTAGCTGGATTAAACTTCAACAATGGATCTAAACGACCTGATTGTCTTTTGTGCTGAAAGAGATCAATAAAAAATAAAAATGGTGAAAAAACAATATTTTAAAGAAAATAATTGTTTCCGTTTTTGTAGATTAAAAACCCTAATATACGTTTAAAGCTGTACAGAGCTCCTAGGAAATGAATTTGATGTAAAACACTTCTACTAATAAATATACAAATGTTCACGAATTAAGCATATATAGTTGTCAAATATTGTATGAACAGTGCTGATTTATTATTATCATTATTATTCCCTTGGGTTCCGAGGGGAATATAGGGCTTCAATAATACACATCTCCACTTGCCTTCAATATTCTGCCGTCCTTTCTATCTGGGTCCACGACTACCCATAATCTATCTCTCAACCATCTTATCAATCACCCAACAACCTGGCTTGGTGTGTGATATCTCACTCAACAACAGTCTCCTTAGTATAAGTCTGTTTGGATTCAACAGAGAACTTGGCACTGAAGTGCACCAGTTCGAGTTGTCACCTTCCAAATAGCACACAAAGGTAGGTAGACAAGAAGATGAGTGAAGAGAATCAATAGTTTGACAAGTATAAGAGTGAAACAGAATGCATAATAATAGTAGAAAGGAATATGAAAGATTACAGAGACTTTGGCCATTGACAACGATTTTGAGCCATGTCACCAACTATTGTCTCCAGCTATTGATTCTTAGAGTCAGTCCCAAGGGCCCCAACCCGGAAGTCTCCATCGCCCTACCTAACTGACTCAGTTTAACTGTCAAGGATTTCATGGATTGATGAGGCCATGTTTTTGTTTGGCCACCCACCACTTACTCTTTTCCAACCTGCACCTATATCAGCTAGTAATGGCCGTCGGCGGGGGAGGCGATGGTTAGGCATGCGCAGAAGGTCACCTAGCCATCTCACTCAATCTATGTAAAATTATAGCCTCGTCGATTGATTTCCCCTCTTTGTCTGCCCAACACTCTACGCCTAACGTCAACATTACTTACCTTATTATATACCACCTAACGTGAGAAAGAGATCGTAGACATCTATGATCAAAAACAGTCAACATTTTCAAGTCTTCAACAACTCGTATTGGCCATGTTTCAGAGCCATAGAGAAGGACGGAGCGAACTGATGAGTAGTACACACGTCCCTTGGTTGATAGCCGGATGTCACTCAGAATATGTCCAATCCGTCTCTATCTTCTTCAGAATACTTGTTGGGTGGGTAGTAAAGTTCTCGGTCGGTTGTTGTTAGTTGTCTGCCAGAGCTCCTTGTTCGTAACCTTTCCAGCCGCCTGGTCTTATGTAGTGTTTTTATAGAACACAAATAAGGACAGTAGATAGCAGTGTTCACACACACACAGCTAGCTTGCTAATGAGCACGATTAAGCGATGCACCGAGTAAATTCAAACTAGATCACCACCCACTACTCGATGACATGTTAGTCAGAACTCGGTTATCCGAAACACATCTTTTCTACACACCAGGCTATTAGATGATAGTTGGTGGCAATCGGCCACAGGAAGCCTTGCCTGACCTAGGTTTCGTGCTAGTTGGCACTCACCAGTCAGTCAGCAACGCGTATCTGCAACCTTGAAGGAACAGCTCATGTCCCTTCTGAGATTCGAACCCGCGTCACCCAGTGCCGCCTGCAGTCAGAGACGTTACCACTGAGCCAGTAATTCGGACTCGCGATTGACCTCCTTCCTGTAGGACTGTAGTGGATAATTTAATTGGACACTAGTAACTAGTGTGATGTATCTAGTCTTTTGTTGTTCGGTGCAGACTGAATTCTATCAGTCAGGTTTGCAGTGTAGCCACCATTCTCTGACTGCAGCGCTGGATAACACTGCGAAGGGACATGAGTGAGTTCCCTCAAGGTGGCAGAAACACCTTGCTGACTGACTGACTGACTGATGAGTGCCAACTAGCACGAAACCTAGGTCAAGTAAGGATTCCTATGGCCAGTCGCCTCCAACTATCTTATATCATCAAATCAATGTGCACTATGATGGTGAGCTACTTAAAATGGTGACCACATTGCAAACATGGCTGACTGATAGAATTCAGTCTGCGCCAAATAAAGGACTAGACACATCACACTAGTTACTAGTATCCCGTCAAACACCAGGTTATGCTATGAAAGACAATCACTATGTGACAGTTGATGACAGCAGTTGCCCAAAATGAGGTAGGCAGGAGTGGGGGAATGGGGCAGCATTCGAACCCCCAACCCCATTGGATTTAAAAACCAAGCATCAAGCTACTTCTTCATATTGTAAACATAGACAAAGTAAAACAACAAGATGTAAGAGTATATGGTATAGTTCAGCTTTATTTACCCAACTAGCTTGTTCTCTTTCCTCTAAACGTTGTTTAAGTTCTTGTTCTGCTGTCCGCTGACGGGATAAACGTTCACGACGCGCTTCTTCCACCTCCAAGCGTGAATGACGAGCAAGATAAGCTGCATCTGATATGTCTTCATCTAAGGCATCCATTGATTTACTGTGTTCTGTTTGTGAACGAGATTTCTGAATCTGTGAGGAAGAGGTAGAAGGTCCAGAACGATTGGTACTTGTTGTTGTTGTTGCTGCTGATGATGATGTTAATTGATTGGATCGTTGAAGAGGTCGAAGATTATGAGATTTAACAATATCGGAATCGGTTAACTTATTCGCCGTAGATTGTGGTTTTCTAGGAGTGGATTTCAAAGAATGTTGTCTTGATTCACAAGAACAATCTATTGCACTTTCAATCACCGGGATTGGTATGACACGCCAACTTGGAACTAAAAAAGTAGAAGTAATGAATTGCGATTTACGATGATAATAATATAATAATAATCATTTACTTTATTCCAAAACAGTACTTATTTTTATTAATTTTTGATTACGGCTTGATTCCACAAGTATAGAATTTTCAGCATGGATATCGGTAGCCCAAATTTTGCAGGCCGACCATTGATACGAGGTGTGCGTCGGCAGAGGATCGAACCCCGGACCATGTGCATGGACGGCGAGAGTCCTAACCACTGTGCCACCGACGCACAAGAGCGCAGTGATTTTTTCTGATTTCTGAAGTGAAAGAATTTTTTAATACTAATAGAGATGTGTGATGGGGGACAACGCTGATGAGGAGAGATACAGAGAAAGGGAATAATGAAGCATAATGCTTTTTTCTGTTGGTGTTATTGTATACACACACACAAAAAAATTTAAGATTGTCTAGACGTTTACGTGCCCAACATCTTAAAGTGAGCTATTGTGAGGCAAGACTACGAAAGCATTAATTCAACAGACGTGGACGATGTCGTACCAGTTGTTCATAGCCTTCAGTTTCACAGACATCATGAACATGTAGTATTAAACAACTCAAGTTCATGAGCTTTCAACTGTTCAGCATTGTGCATACCAGCAAGTTCATATATATCACAAGCATTCCCGACTGAAAGAGTTTATACAAGTGTTTCTTCACACATTGTCTTCAGCCTTTCCAATTAATACTTGTCAGTAGGCTGCTAATAATTCATGCGCCAATCGATTCATACCGACAACCTGTCCAGTATTATATGTAACGTAGAACTTCAGCCACAGTATCTGGTTCCATATCTGTAATTTCAACTCGATTAGCTCTAGACTCTTCCTCCATGCCATGTTCATGGCATGCGTTACTGTGTGCCAAGTTCGTCTTGCGATTTGGTGGGGTTCGTAAAAGCCGTCGTCTAAGCGTTGATGTGAGCAAACTAGTAGCACCTGCTACTTCTTTGAAATATCAGAATGAGTTAAAAACAATGCTTGCCAGCAACCCCCCAAGTAGTATAGATGAACATTGGCTTCATGTGCAAGGTGCCATGCAAAAGGCGAGTGTAGCCGCTTGCGGCTTGAAAGAATGCTCCGCTAACAACCACTGGGTTTCTGCGAGTTCCTTGCAACTCATGGATGAACGCCGGTCCATTCCGGCTGGCAGCGAATACAACAATCAGCGAAAGGCGCTCACGCGCAAGATTAGACAGTGTTTACGTAAGGACCGCGAAGCCTGGTGGTCAGAACGTGCGTGTGAGATGGAGTCAGCTGCTGCATCTGGCAACAGTCGGAAGCTGTTCCAACTCATACGAGCCACCGGCAGCAAGAAACAAGGTGTCAGCGAGACGGTCTGTGAGGCAGATGGCACTCCAATTATCAGCCTGAAAAGACGCCTGGAACGCTGGGCAGAGCACTTCGGGAAGCAGTTCAGCTGGCCACCAGCTTCAGAGTCTACTATCATTAGCCCGAGTGCTCCTTGGTCGGTTAGTACCGACCCACCCACCGAAGCGGAGGTCCGTAAGGAACTCCAAGTTCTGAAACGCCGTAAGGCGCCCGGCACAGACAAATTACCCCCGGCTCTTTTTAAAGATGGCGGCGAGACTCTCACAATGGCTTTAACTGGGTTGTTCAGGAAGGTGTGGGAGACAGAGAGTGTACCATCAATGTGGAACGAAGCCATTATCGTCCCCATCTTTAAAAAGGGTCGACGTAATTCGTGTGACAATTATAGGGGTATCAGTCTGTTACCAGTCGCGTCTAAAATATTGGCTGCTGTCTTGCTTCGCAGACTGTGCAAAATACGTGAAGGATTGATTCGCGAAGAGCAGGCTGGGTTTCGTTCAGGTCGTGGATGCATTGATCATGTGTTCACCCTTCGTCAGTTGTTGGAACACCGCCACACGTAATGCAGGCCAACGATCGTTGTGTTTCTTGATATTAGGGCTGCCTTCGATTCGTTGGACAGAACTGTGCTCTGGAACTGTCTGTTAGAAAGAGGTGTACCTGAGAAATTTGTTAACATCCTGAAAGCCCTATACAGAAACACCTCAGGTAGAGTTAGGGCATACAACCAACTATCACCACTGTTCCCAACCAACAGTGGGGTTAGACAGGGTTGCCCAATCTCTCCATTTCTCTTTAACTTTGCCATCGATGACATTCTGGAGTCAGCTCTGAAGGATGTGCGTGAAAGTGGTGTAGATCTGCTACCTGGAGATAGACTTTTCGACCTCGAGTATGCAGACGATATCGTCTTACTGTGCGATAGCATGCAGGCTGCCCAAATCGCACTTAATCAGTTGGCGATCAGTGTCTGTAAGTATGGTATGTGCTTTGCGCCGTCTAAGTGCAAAGTACTGTTACAAGATTGGCAGGAGCCTGTACCTGCACTCACTCTTGCGGGTGAACCGCTTGAAGTTGTTGATAAGTTTGTGTACCTGGGTAGTTGTGTGAGTGCTGGCGGAGGGGTGACGGATGAGATTTCCAACCGTATAATGAAGGCTAGGGTGGCATACATCAACTTGAGCCACCTCTGGCGCCGTCGCGACGTTAGCCTGGCTGTCAAAAATCGGGTATACAATGCTTCGGTGCGGGCTGCCCTGCTCTACGCCTGAGAAACCTGGCCTCTCCGAGTAGCTGAGGATGTTCGGCGACTCTGCGTGTTCGATCACCGCTGTCTCCGCAGGATTGCTTGCGTTCGATGGCATCATCGCGTGAGTAATTCTGAGGTTCGGCGGCGTGTGTTTGAACAAAGTGGAGATCACCATTCATTGAGTGTCGTCATCTGGAAACACCGGCTCCGGTGGCTTGGACATGTGCTCCGAATGTCACCCCAGAGGCTTCCGTACAGGTCTCTGTTCGCTAGCCCTGGGACGGGATGGAAAAGGCGGAGAGGTGGTCAGTCCATGACGTGGCGTCGAGGGATGAAGGATTTTTGTGCTAGAATAGCATCGGTTGGTGTGTCACGACTCCCTGGTTGGGGTCCGAGAGATAGCTCAAATCGATGGCTCGAAACGTTATCGGATATGGCCAAGAATCGTAATCAGTGGCGAATGTGTTGCGATTTCCTTCTTTCTTTCCTTCGCGATGATAGTTAACGAACACTGTTTGAACTTGTTAAGCATGACTGTTTTCCTTCCAGATGAAGTTCTTTATCCGTTCTCTACTTATATATATTTTTTCTTTTCCTTCCTTCCTTTTTTTGATCTATGTTGTTTTATTATTATTGTGTGGCGCATCTTTCTTGGTGCCATATTGTACCAAGTTTTTTATGCGTTTAAATAATAATAATGCCATGTTCAAACATTGCAGCAAACACCTGGCTTTTAGCAGCTAGGATAGCTTTGTGTGCTTCAAACTGTCGAAGGACAACACCAGAATTTGAAATACCACTAACTGTTGAACTACTGGTAGTAGTACTACTACCACCACTAGTCGTAGATCCTGTACAAGAACACTTTAGAGTCTGATATGTTACACACTTAATGGGCATACAGTGGAACTTGATAGGGTAGCTGCAGGATTGGAATGAGATGAAGTTGTTGAAGCTGCTTTTGAAACAGTGGCTAAAAGTAACGAGTCTCGAGTGTTGCGATTACGCGAACGATTTGAAGTTGTGGTAGTCGATATGCTATTATTATTATTATTACTATTGTTACTTATGATACAGCATGGAATCAAATGTATAAAAAGAGCGTAAAATGATAATGGCCAATAATAATGTTAATTACTAAAATTATAAGATAACTGAAATAGTGTAGTGGTGTGTTCTACTGATAAGGTTTATCAGTAGTATATAAACAGACGTTTATCGGCATAAAAATAATATCAAATAACAAGGAGATAGATTTGATGTCGCAGAAAGCAAATCATACAGAGCTGTGGAGATACATGGGAGACGACGTGAAAGGGACACAGAGAAAGACAATATTAAGGCCAGAAGTAGCAGGTACAACACAGAAGATAAAGTGAACATAATTTCGGTGTATAAAGATCCCAAGTTGCTAATAAACATTCCTTTGCCGAGTCTCTCGTCTTCGATCGTCAGTGTCACCATAAATTACGAATATGAGAAGATCAAAGAACCACTTATTTTGCCTAGTCATCGCCTTTCTCGACAAGCAATGTTAGCTGACATAGGGCCAGGCTGGAAAAGAGTTAGCGACGGTCAAACAAATACATGGCTTCATCAGTCAATGAAATCCACAACAGTTAATTTAAGCCACGTAGGAAGGTGTAGAATGGTTTCCTGGTTGGGATCCTCGAGACGGTAAAAACCAATGGTCGGGAAGAATTGGTGGGACGGCTCAAACTCATCGTTCTCAATCGCTGGTGCAGATGCATCTATTATGTTGTTCTTCGTTATCACTATTCCTTTGTCTCACACCTCTGTTTACTGTCTCTAATATGCATTCCTCCTACTTTCTTCTCTTTCTTTGTGCGGTACATGGGGGAGTGTGGCGACTTGAAGTGCTGCACATCGGTGTAAAGTTCTATGTCTAAATCTGACAGACAGGCAGACATATTTATTTTAATAACCACATAGTAAGTTAGTTATAAGTTTCACATTTAACACTTTAACCCCATCAGATAGAATGAGGCTAAATAGGGCATTGATGAGTTTTTGTACTCAATTGTGCGAGTATGCAATCTTTTATATTGACCTCTAGTCCTAACTTATGTGATGCAAGGGAAGGACGTGTGAGTAAAGAGAATACCGCGATTCAGAGTAACTACAATAGATGATGATTTTTATTTTTCCTTCACGTTCCTCAGGGCTTCAAGTTAGAGGCTTGAAGTTTCTGTAGCAGTTTTTTTATTATTTTACAGGATGGGGTTGCTAACCAGCCTCATGCCCAACCTTTCCTCTTTACCAGCATTATTTCTGGCTCAGAGAGGTAAAGGAGTGCGTCAGTCGGGGATTGAACCCCGGACCATGTGCATGGTCGGCGAGCGTCCAAACCGCTATACCACCGACGCTACTACAATAGTAAGGAGCAGAATTACTGGCCTACACACCCTGAGCAATATGACACAGTCCTTTTTGAGCAACTCACGAAAGACTAATAGAGAAAGCAGTAAAGTAAATTGCTCAGATACAAAAGTCAACAAATATTAAAAGCAAAGGTTGAGTTATTTTTTAATTACCTCAGCTTCTTAATGCAGTCGCTTAGACGGAACATTTCTTCAGAAATAGACAAGATACGGGATGACCAAATAAGGTCAGACGGGTGAACTATTCCAAGGTATTTTATGGCTGACTTAGTTTCTATTTTAGTGCCCTCTATGCTGAAAGCATCTTATGAACAAACAAGTTTGTGCAGATCACCTCTCTATGTCTGAAGGTGAAGTCGACTGTCTGACATTTGCAGGAATTTAACATAAGACCACTTATTTCTATAGTTAGCTTTTAAGGGTTAGTTTGGTTTTTACGAGTCGATCACGAATTGATATCAGTTAGAGAACCATTGAAAACCAGCACTGGAGTTCTGGACTGCTATTTCATCAGCCTAGTTTGGGAATGATCAGCAATACGGACAAACATTCAGGGTTCGAACAGGAAGATCCTGGTCTGAAATAAACGTCAGTGAAACGAAGCGATGAATCCGTGATCAACTCGCAAAAAAAGAAACTTAACCCTTACAAACCAACTACAGAAATTTAATCTGATGCTCGCTAGTTACTTGCTAGAGGATGGAATTTCCTAGAGTTCTAGTGAGAAGTCGTGACCAGTGAGGTCCATCCAGTCAAGTGTGAAGATGGATGTCCCACAGACAACATTGGTTAGGGTCGCGCTAAATAACCAATTGGTAGAAGTTATAATTCATGAACTGGCCATTGGGGAGTCGGGTCCCAATGGCTGAATGGTATACGAGCTCGCTGGCCTTGAAACCGGAAGGTCCTGGCTTCGAACCCCGGCAATGGGTGCATACTGATGATCCTCAAACTAGGCTGGTGAAACAGCTGTCCAGTACTCCAGTGTTGGTTCTCAATGGTTCTCTAACTGATATCAATCTGTGATCTATTCGTAAAATTAAGACCACTTTAGTTTAGACCATTGGATCATGTCTGACAAAAAGCTATTCAATTTGGAACAGTCAATTGGGAAGTAACCGACGAGACTGACAGACAGACAGAGGTGGATCTCCAGATTGCAATCGATGAGAACAAAATAGAAACAGGTAAGAACCGTCCTTAGTAAACTGAAAGTTCTTACCCATATTACAGACATGTCGGATAACAGTGAAGATAAAACTGTCAAATTAATGTCGACGATAAAAAAGAAACAAGTTGCCGAAAACTAAAACACGAGTAATCGTTTTGACGTATAGTATGCACACACATACCTGAGTACAGTTTTTTTCTTCCTACAGTTCAAGATGAATTTCATGGAAACATAACGGTAATCCCAAAAGGGAAACAGACTACAAGTAAGCATAGGTTTGTAGTAGCTGTAAACGAATAATGTATACTTTTCCATGCTAAAAGAAAGAATCTCAAGTTTATCAATCTCATTCAACAGCTGGCTATATGACAATCAATGCCTGCAACGTGTCAGGTGATCCACAACGGAAAACTCGTCGAAGAGTCTGAAGTGAAGAGAGTAGTAAGACAAGTCTACTTGCGTATTATTGTGGTGAGAGCTGTCTCCTAGCCTAAATTGGTAGACAGCAGTTTACGTCAATGTTTATGTCCCATATCTTGGTCATGAGAAAAAACAAGAACAAAGGCTAACTCAACAACCAATCACAGAGGACTTCGCGTGGGCGGACACGATTCGCAGATATAAGGTATAACCTTCAAAGAAACGGTCGCAAACAGATGACTGGATAACTTTCTGCGAGAAAACAACCAATCAGAAGACGCTGTTTTTCTGCTAATAATAACGAATAAAAATGTACATAAAAATGTATAAATTTCTCTTGATTTCCCCAATAAACGATCTGTTGCCTGACAACTGTCTTCTGTCGTTACATTATCATCGATCGTATTCCTAACTGTGGAGGAATGGATTATGCGACAGGCTATGGGAAGTGAGAAGACAGGAATACGCTGCACTCACCGATAGGAGACTCTAGGAGATCTGAATTTCGTGGATGCTTTATGTTTAACGTCACATAAACTCGAAGACTTGCAGGTAGCGAAGACAGGATTCCAGTTGAACATAAAGAAGACGGAGGTGATAACCAAGCAATCAACAAGAAAACAGCACGAATCAGTATCAACGGAATAAGTTTGAAAGAGGTTATTTTCTTCACTTATCTAGGATCCATCGTTTCAACTACAGCTGGTAGGACGGATGAAGACGTCAAAGCCACCCAGAAAGGATCGGAAAGTCAAAATACACATTCATCAATCTGACATCATTATGGAAATCTGCTGCACTCCGCAACATAAAGGACAAGATTCGGACTCTGTTCAACACTAATGTGAAGTCAGTCAGTCATTGCTTCTATACAGGTCAGAAACTTGCATTGCGTGTGTGTGAGTCACGTGAAGCATTTCCAACAGGCTATACTGCAGACTGCCGCCTTTGCTCCATACTGAAGATCAAGTGGCCTGCTCGCTAGCTAAAAACGATTAGCAAGCAAGAAACTCTGGCAACAAATCAACGAAAACCCGATCGTTCTCAATAAATATGTAGGAGAAAATGGAGGTGGATTGATCCGGCATACGTCACTGAGGAGTAGACGGTCGAATGGCATCACGCCATAGCCAGACCATTGCCCGAGTGGAATCCCAACGGGAAGCAACGAGTAGATCGTCTGAGAGTGACAAGGAGGAGATCATGTGCGAAGGAGATGAGAGATTATGGGCAATCATGTATGCAGCTGAAGAGGACAGCCAAAAACAGAACAAAGTGGAGATGTGTTGCTGAAGCTCTATGTTCCACTCGGAACCCAAGGGAGTAATAATAATGATAATAATAGTTAATTTCTTAGAGACGGTGAGGTTGCTAACCTCGTGTCCAACCTTCGCTTTATCAGCTTAGTGAGGTCTAGGAGTGCGCATCAGCCGGGAATCAAAACCCCTGACCACATGCATGGGGTCTAAGAAAAACCAAATGAAGATTTATCCCTGTAACACTGGAACCTTACTTGTGTACAATCTATCAAAAATGCATTTCAGCGAAATTGAATTATCTCCGGAATTCAAATATTCCTCCTTCTAAAGATGAATATCAATTCGTAATGAAATCCTGGAACAAATCAAATCCTTGCAAACCAACACTTGAATATCAATCTGATGCTCAGCAGTGACTGGACCTATTCAGGTAGGCAGTTACTTGGGTACTACTGAGAACTCGTGACCAGTGGGGTTACAGCAGATTGGGTGTGAGACAAATATTCGCCAGCAATGACATTTGTTAGTGCCAGTTGCATGCACTATATCGTGCGTGAATTGGCAAAGTTGGAATTCATGGACTCTTGGATCGGGGTCCGAGTGGATTAATGGTCTACAAGCTCTCTAGCTTGTAACTGGAAGGTCCTGGGTTCGAATCTCAGTGGATGCGCGCTGTCGACGGGGTCCCAGACTAGGACGAAACAGTTGGCTGTCCAGTACTTTCAAGTTTTGCAATAGTCCTCTCTAACCAATACCAGTTCACGACGAAATCCTGGGACTTATACCATCAACTTCCTGACAAAAAAACCTGTGGTTGGTTGAAGAAAAAAGACACACAAAAATGTAATCAACGAACTCTCATTTTACTCTAAACACATGGATGATACGTTTATCTTGCATAAGAATAAAATCGATACCGAGGTCTTTCTTAAAACGCGTTTAAGTATGGCTCACGTACATATTTCTACGGAACAGAGAAAAAGACAATATACTTTATCATTTCTTGATGTTCTGCTAACAAGAAGGCAAGATGGAGGTGATGAGTGGGGTATTTTCCGGCGGAAAAAATCATGGTTGGCTAATACATCCCATCATTTCAGGTTATTTGATCCTCTTGCACAGAACAAGCGAAGTCTCATCAGTACTCTCATATTTCGGGCTGGGAAAATCCGCACATTCGACACTCTCTTAACGATGAAATAAAGAAAATAGAAAACGTATTATACAAGAAACGATATCCAGAAAATTTCCATGATGAGAACCTCCGAACCGCACAGAAGAAAAGTGCGCGCGTGACTTTACCGTTCAAAGGAGACGTAGTCACTGACTGAACTACTGGCATTGAAACTTCGCAAAAAATATTAGCTAAAGCATCTTTCGCCACAACACACTTTGTCTAAAATCCACTACTCGTTGTATAATTCCAATACAGGTGGAACATAAACTACACAATCTGGTCACCGCAATGTGCATTGATAAATCTAACTGTTCTTGTGGAGACAGTCGTATAGATAGAGAGAACGACTCGAAAAGTCTACCGTCGTTCTGTTGAGCACTGTCTGACATGGTTAGACAAAGGAGTCGTAAAGTTAATCAGGAGTTCCACATTGGCATATCATATGGGTACGGACCAAAAAGACTGATAAGAATTCTGCCTTCACAATTCTATACAAGGTACCACCAGAACACCTTAATTTCCTTAGTTTGTACGCCTTCAACTTCCAAGCCTTCAAGGTGCGGCAGTTGCCATTGAAAAAATTTTCAATCTACTTTCTGTTTTCAGGGGAAAAGTTTGTTCAATCTCTCTACCTCTCACTTTTGACCTTCACCCCCCAAACTAGAATAGTTATCCCGGGTGACACCATATATATAAGTAAGTCTAATAAATGAATTATTAAATAAGGAATTTCATTTTTAGTTTTATTCTGTACTGCCAAATTTATTATCAATGTCATGCTAGGGGCATTTAGTCTCATTATCATTATTATTCTACTTTCATTCTCCTTGGTTACGTTTAATTCTATTGATCTACGTTGTTACGAATGTTTATGACTATTATTTTAAAATGCCTCATGTCAAAAGGTGTGTACTTTAAAATAATAGAGAAGATTTGTCGCTCAGGTGGGGATGATTTGCAATTAATAGTGTTCTCTGAGCTGGTTGGTTGGTTTAGTTGCGGAGCTTTCGTTATTCCCCCCGCCACTGCTGGACAACATCCCCTTTCAGCGCAATTTTTAGCATAAAGTGAAATGATTTAAACTTCTTCATGAGTAATATAATTGCGACTCCCGGTAACCGTCTCTACATATGTACTGACCGTTTACTACTGACTCGGATTTTAAACTTTCTGGTCACATGATTTACTTTTTACTAGTTGGTATATTTCGTCTAAATTAACGTGTTTGTTAATTGCATACTAGTTTGAGTACCAGGCTTCTAGAATTCCCTGGCAGTTTTGGTGTTTCCTCTGTCCAAGAATTCGACATTATCCTAATCATCAAACTGATGTCCATAATTGTCTATATGCATAGATACGAAACAGGAATATATATCGTGTCTTTTCACGACTGATTTGTGTTCCTGAATTCTGATTCGAAGGGGACGGAGGCCCAGTTCGACCACCGGTGTAATGCCTGTTACAGTTCATACATGCAATTTATTTTGTTAATGGTATTAATTTTATCTCCTTTTTCTGTTGGATAGATCTTTCGGTTTGCATAATATCGAATTAAGCGATTTGACTGACTGGCTGGTTTGTGTGCTAGCTATATCTATATCAAACGGTTTCAGTATTCTAGCTGTTGTTATTTCAGAGATATTTTCCATGCCTTTGGTAGGATGAATTTTCTTGTGGTGTATGTACTTTACCCAAAATCCATAAATTTAATGTACATTTTGAAAATCCTGACATCAATGATTAACTCACCATGTTACAAGGTTGCTTGACAGTTAACAGTCCATAACCTGAAAGATACCTTTCAATTTATTTTAAAGAAGTTGATTATCTCGATGTATGACATAACAAACTCATAGGATCATACGATGTGATCGCTTTATTTACAAACAAAGAGAAGTGTTACCACTACTACTACTTCCTATTTGTACAAAAGAGGTTCACAATTGAAATTTAAAAAAAAGCGTCACCGACAAACGGATGAAGTCATGATGTTTTCGTCCCTAGGATCTCTTCTGGTGGACACTTTCATCGGGTGTGTCAAAGAGACACATTCAAAGTTGCACTGGATAGGTAGAGCTATTCAGTTGAGTAAGGGGTTCGGCTAAAACTCTACTGAGTGAGAGAACGATGGCCAAACAAAAGCTTTTTTGGACCAAGTTAAAATTTTAAGCACCATTAACTACCAATCAGCCAATGACCTTGAATGATCCAATGAGGTTCATGCACGTAGGTTCAAGGTTGTATCGCGCTTGATTCGTATCAAATGCCTGCGCTTTAACGCAGTAGCGTTTGCAATTTGGTAAGGATAAAGTTTTCCAGCATTGCTTGGATGTGGGATTGCTTAGGAAGGAAAGGATTTGTTCGTGTGAAGGGGTTATGAGTAAAAAAAAAGTTTCAGCAGGTCGATTGTTGGTTGCGTAATTTGCTTGATACAAGTTAGTGTCAGGGAGGGTAAGCTGATGATTTTAATGTTTCGTAGAAACATTGTTTGCTAGGTCTGTGAGAGGTGCAGCTGCTGAAACTGAAAATAGTCTCGTATCGACAGTTCAGTGATGGTACCAGCACTGCAGAGAAATCGCCTCATAGCAAAAAGAGAGGGAATTACTTCGTTGTTAGGCGGAGAAGGTGCCGTTGTACACGTGAGTGAAACTGTCTTACTGAAGAAAAAATACAACCGTGGTCGTGAGCGAGCCAACAATGTTCGGGTGATCGGTTTATAAGACACCCCTCCCCCCGGCAGAAAGGATTCGTGGAGAGAATACCAGACTACCTTAGTACCACCTATTGTCACTCGACTGGTGAAACAGGGATCTATAGTACATACTGATGAATGGAAAGGTTATAACTCACTATCCTCCCTTGGATATATATTCATCACATAGTGAACCATTCTAGTGATTTTGTGGATCCAATTACAGGGACACACACCATTTCCATAGAAGGATTTAGGGGAAGATTAAAAAAAATAGGATTAGGGCTTTAAATGGACCTCATAAAGATACTATTTATAGTCATTTGGATGAATATATGTACAGAATGTGGTATAACTTTTCTCTACACACTCCTGTGCTAAACTGGGAGATGCTTCTGTCACATGTTAGAGAAAGATACCCTGTGTACACAGTTCTATACAGTTTTTATGCTTTTTTTCTACCATAAACATACGTTTCCCCTTATCAAAATTTCCTCTTTCATGTGATTGGTTCGTTGAAGGTCGTTCGCTGATTAGTTGTAAGTGGTGCTAAAAGTTCAACTTTGCCTTGTTTTTGTTTCTCCGTCTTCACAGTCCCCTCAAAAATGTGACTGTTTTTCATTGTGTAAATCAACTAACAAGTTAGTGTTCACTAGTGAAATAATCTTGGAGTGTGTGCGCGTTGTTGATACAATTAGATTTTCATGTATATATTTAAAGTCTAATCAAAATCAACTTCTTCTCATCCCCTTCCACTTGTCTTGATTGTGCACCATTGTGTGTTTGTATTTTGCTTAAACTTTGATCCCAACCACCACCACCTTTGCATAAGTTATATTATATAAAATGTAACTTCTGAGAATTATTCATTAATTTTTTGTCTATATCAACCAACAGCTGCACAACAACGGCACATGTCAAGTCATCCACAACGGAAAACTCAGCCAGCCGTTTGGAATAAACACAGGAGTCAGACAAGGGTGCATATTATCACCAATGATATTCCCAATTGTGGTGGACTGGATTATGAGTCAGACAGTGAGTGGGAAACGAGAAACGGGACAGGGATATCCTGTACCGATTTGAAGAACCTAGATGACCTGGATTTCGCGTGTGGATGATTCATGTTTGATGTCACTGTCAGAAAATCGAAGACTTACAAGCGAAAACCGAACAACAAACTGGTCGAAGAAGCAGCCAACGAAGACAGGACTCCAAGTGAACATAGACAAGACGGAGGTGATGAAAATAACCGACCAACCAACAACAACAACAGCAGCAACATCCAGCACCGATCACCATCAAGGGATTTGAAAGAGGTTACTTTATTCACTTCACTTATCTAGCGAGCATTGTCTCAACTACAGGAAGTCGGAACGGACGAGGATGTTAAATCGAACGAGAATCGGGTAGGCGAGAAACACATTCATCAACTTGAAATTAATCTGGAAATCTTCGTCATTCAGCATCAACAACAAAATTCGGTCGGATTTTCAATACAAACAACGTCAAGTCGGTCAGTTCTTCTATACGGATGAGAAACTTGGCGGGTGGATCACAAAGAATATTTCCAACCAACAGCCTGTTACAGACCTTCATCAACCAACAACTGTCTTCGCTCGATCTATACTGAAGACCAGATGGCCGGGCCGGAAAGAATCACCAATAAGAAACTATGGGAGGGAACAGAGAAAACAAGAACCAATCGCCAGTCAACAAATATGCAGGGGAAAGTGGAGATGGATCGGACACTCGCTGAGGAGGCCGATGGGTGACATCACGCGTCAAGCCCTCGAGTGGAACTCGAAAGGGAAGCGGCGAGTGGATCGTTGGTGCAAGTGTGACATGGAGGAGATCGTGTGAACAGGAGTTGAAAGAGTATGGACTAACATGGATGCAGGTGAAAAGTACAGCAGAAGACAGAAGTGGCAAGTGGAGACGTGCAGTTAAAACCCTGTGTTCCACTAGGAATCCATGGGAGCAACAACAATTAAACAAAAATATTTTTTTCATTAATACTTGTTTCCATACCGTATTTTTGGCAAAAGTATGGAATTTTCAGCATGTGACATCGGTAGCCCGAATTTCGCCGCAAGCCAGCCGTTGATATCAGGTGTGCGTCGACTGAAGATCGAACTACCGGACCATGTGCATGGTCGGCGAGAGTCATAACCCCTGTGCCACCGACACACCTACCTTTGCAGCAATTAAGTTAAAAAAATTTCTATGTACACATATATATATACACATAATTAACTTTCAGGTTGTGCGCAGCTGAAGAGAAACCAACGTAATAAATAAACGATGCTGGTCTCATCTTATTCTGCACAAATATTTATTTTTTTATTACAGCTTGATTCCACACCGTATTTTTGGTACAAGTATGGAATTTTCAGCATGGATATCTGTAGCCCAAATTTTGCAGGCCAACCATTGATATCAGGTGTGTGTTGGCAGGGGATCAAACCTCGGACCATGTGCATGGTCGGCGAGAGTCCTAACCACTGTGCCACAGGTGCTGTATTTTTAAAAAAAATAAAGTAATAAATAAAGTAATGAAATGAAACGGTCGTATTGGTGACCTGGAATCATTGAAAATTTTATTCAGCGCCTAAGTGCTTTTTTTACTTCTTTGCTGTTTTTTTTTGTGTTGCTTTAATTCTTCTTCCAATAATGTCACTGGACGGAGAGCAAGCAACACATGTGAATTTTTAATATTGGCTAATTTTCAACCTACTTACCGCACTTTGTATATTATTTCAGGTAGACATTGAAGGAGAGGGGAAAATATGTTGGAGAGAGAGAGGGACAGAATTGAGTATTGTGTTGTGCACTGTCTGTCGATGGAATAATTTACTACTTGATGAAGAGATTCTCTACGGGGAGTAAAAATTTTGCAATAAATTATACTGATGAGTATATTATGCATTTTGTGTAAACATATACTTTATTGATTAATTATTGATAACAATCATAGATACGTATTTGACACAGAGTCAAGCCTATTATAGTATGATATAACTGTTAAAATCTATCTCGAGAGGTAAATTGGGGGGGGGGGAGTTGAAACCGAAGACTCAGTGTGGGATTTGAAAAAAGAATCGCCTGTGTGTGTCTAAAAGAAATCAATTCGAAATGCGCAACACATGTCCTAACCATCTTATTTGATGTAGCTTAAGAGACACATCAATCTGCCTACCTTCCTCATCTAACACTCGATGACTAACTTCAAGATTACTCATCCTATCGTGCTACCTAATACGGGAGATAGAATGCAGACACAGCTAGCTGGTCTTTTCATATCTCTCACTTTCAATAGGTATGCCTCACAGACGGAGAAGGACAGAGCGAACTTCTGAACAGTTCACATGTCCTTTGATCGATAGACAGCCGCTATAAATGGCGTCAGCTGGTTAATACCAAACTAGTCTCTTCTATCCGTACTGAAATCCCATAAGTAACCAGTTCACAACAGCTGATGCAACTTCCCAAACAAGCGAAGTGGTCAACATGCCCTACCACTTCACTCCCTTTCTTTAAACTAGCAGTCGATGTATTCCAGTGCTGTAGTATCATCTTACATCAGACAGGAGCGAAATACATGCTAGTCAAAGTGTTCAGAAGACTGCATTTTATCAGCGTCTTCATCTAATAGGACTATATCATCTGTATATTCCAAGTCAACAGGACTAACCCCTGGCAACAAATCAATCCTTAAGTGGTTGAAGTCAGTTACAGTCAATTTCATTAGTATATCTATGGTGAAATCAAACAGAAATGAGGACAGTTGAGATCCCTAACGGAAATTAACTTCAGATGACGAATGTTTGTAAGCTCTTACGCGGTTGTATGGGTTCCAGTAGATTGTCTTGACTAGTGAGATATAATTTCTAGGCCGAAAATTCTCATACTACCTCTCAGTCGGCGGAAATGTAAACTATTTGTAAATTTACGAAATAAAAGATGCGATTGTGTGCAGCTGCTTTTGATGGTGATGAAATCGGCCGAAAAAAAAATGGTTTCCCTTCCTGAGCTTCTTATTGCTTTTCTCCTCTCTAATAATGCCCTCCTGCTGGTTATTTTCTACGATTTAAAAAATAAAAGTGGTAGAATTCAGTTTGACAACACTTCATCAGAGAGAAATTCGCTGATTAATTAATTAATGCACTTTTGTCCATTGTCCACAAATTCCATATGGCATCAACAGAAGACCCATAAACAGATGTGCAAACACACTCGCACGCAAAGGTCAATATAGAGGAGGAGTATATACAATTTAACTCATTTATTCGTCTAAACTGTCAAACCAGTGCTTAAAAACACACCTGTCTGATATAAAGCCAATTGTAAGCGAACTGCAGCATATAATAATAATAATAATAATCTGATGCTTGTAAGTAACTGGATTGATACGAGAAGCTACCTGAAGTTTTAGTGAAAGCCATATGTGACCAGTGGGGCTCCACCCGGTCGCAAGTGAGGTCAAATACTCGCCAGCGATGACATTGGCTGGTGTACCTGTGTCAGTCACATTAAACTCACGAATTGGTAGAAGTTGGAATTTATCATCGGTCAGTAAACCGAAGGATCCCACCGGCTAAATAGTCCACCAACTAGCTAGCTAGTTAGCTCACCTTGTAACCGGAATGTCCTCAGTTTCCAAAACCTGATGAGAGTGCATACTGATGAAACTACTAGGACGAAACAATTATCCAGTATTACCCTGCCCCACGGCCACACGCACACACACACACCGCTGGTCTCCAATCATTCTCTCCAACAGATGTCAGCTCGTGAACAACCTTGAAATTATATGCAAGTCCAGTTGGAAAATTTTTTTGCACAAACGGAAGGCTTGGCACCCTCATCAGCTGAGGCAGTTGAAAGTCTTAAATCAACTCTAGTCGACTGCTGTTATAAATATATAAACAGTAAACGGAAACTGAATAGCTTGTTAACCAAGAAACACAGGGAAGCCTTAGATAAGCTGAGAAATAATGAGAATATAATAATAATAATCTCGAAACCTGATAAAGGCTCTGGAGTAGTAGTAATAATGAATAGATAGATAGATAAGATGAATGGAATACTCAGTGATCACCGAAAATTTAAAAAAAAATCGCATCTTCCCGTCGATCCGACAGAAAAAGTGGAGAAACACATAAGTAAGTCACTACAAAAGGACTTGAACGACAAAGTAACATCATAGACAGTTTGGTTTATAGAAATCTGTAAAGCCTACTGGCGCGGTTACACCGAGATTATATGGTCTACCAGAAGTGCATTAAAATTGGTTTGCCGTTTCGATCAGTGATGGACATGTGTGTAATTCCCCATATCATTCAACAGAAAGATGCTTAGTGAAGCTCCTAAACCGATATATATCCACATAATGTCTGTTTGTTTGACAGTCTGTTATATTTGCTAGGTATATATGGATCGATATTCCATTATAATTAGCCAATCATGTTAAGACTGTCTATTGATTTGTTCATTTTGAATATTCGCTCACACACTTGTGTTCACACTCTTGTTCGGACATTCACTATTTTGCTCTCACACACTTGTGTGAGATTGATTCTCCTTGTGTTTGGAAAATAGAACTATCATCGAAAACCTAGTGGTCTTCTGATTTCCGTCTTTCTTGCGTCAGGACTATTAAATTCTCGACCAGTACATAACAATAATTTGGCGACGGGGGAAAACTATGGATTCTTCTAAATTGGAATTACTATTCGAACAACAAATGAAATTAATGGGAATGTTCACTAACAAACAGACTGGTCCAACTTCACCTTCAAGCAATCTGAATCATACCATGCTACCATCTGTCGACGGCATTGTGAATAGTATTTCACAGTTCAATTATAATCCAGATGCGAATGTCACTTTTGACACATGGTATCAACGTTATGAGGATTTATTCACAGTTGATCTCGCCTCACAAGACGATGCTTGGAAGGTGCGAGTGTTATTACGTAAATTGGGTATCACAGAATATGAGAGGTACTGCAACCTAATTTTACCCCAAAAACCACGTGACAAGTGTTTCGATGATACAATAAAGCTGCTGCGGGAACATTTCGGAGACCACTCCTCATTATTCAACATACGTTATCGTTGCCTCAAGCTGACAATGAATGAAAATGATGATTTTCTTACTCATGTTGGCACAGTCAACCGAGAGTGTGAGAGATTTAGACTCAGGTCCTTAACAGATGATCAATTCAAAGCCTTGATTCTCATATGCAGTCTTCAATCTCCACGTTTCACAGATATCCGAACTCGACTGCTCAATCAGCTAGAACAAAATCCTAAGTTAACATAACATGGCATAGCTGATGAATATCAACGGCTGATTAATTTGCAGAAAGAGACACATCTGGTCGAATCAACAACTTCGAGAAGCTCTGATATTCATGCACTACGAAAGAGCAAAAATCTCTCATCATCCAGTCCTGACCCACCTCCTCCTAATGTTCCGCGTGAATCTACACATACTCGTCCAACTTCACAAAATACTACAAGGAAGACCCCACCATCACCATGCTGGCATTGTGGCGCGTGGCACTTTGTAAAGTCTTGTCCATACAAAAATCATCGTTGCAGCAAGTGCAAAATCATCGGTCATAAAAATGGTTTTTGTCAGCCACGCAAACCCAGATATCATAATCCAGCGAAAGCTGGACAAACTGTTGGTCCTAAATCCTCAAAAAAGTCAATGAGTCCAGCCGCAACCTGTCAAGTCACAACACCAGGTATGCGGAAATATCTTGATCTTCAGATGAATGGCCATGATACACGTCTGCAGCTAGATACCGCCTCTGATATTACTGTTATATCAGAGAAACTTTGGAATGATATTGGCAAACCACCTATCACAAATACTTCCCAGACTCTTGTCAGCGCCCGTGGTGGGCGGTTAAAACTAATTGGTGAACTCAAATGTTCTGTTTCCTTCCGCAATATCAAATTCAGAGGAATCTGCTACGTCACCAAGAGTGATTTAAATCTTTTGGGACTTGATTGGTTCGATCGTTTGCATCTGGCTGATGTCCCACTAAATTCGCTATGCAATGCAGTCAAGAAGCATAAAATGTCAGACAATTCCAGACGGAGCCGCAAACCCAACAGGCAGACGAAGCGACAGACGTCAACAACAAGCTCAACGGTTCCAGATAAACCCCCAAGAAAACACGCTACTAATCATCAATCTTCTCAAAAGGGGAGGTGATATATATTCACATAATATGTGTGTTTGTTTGACAGTCTGTTATATTTGCTAGGTATATATGGATCGATATTCCATTATAATTAGCCAATCATGTTAAGACTGTCTATTGATTTGTTCATTTTGAATATTCGCTCACACACTTGTGTTCACACTCTTGTTCGGACATTCACTATTTTGCTCTCACACACTTGTGTGAGATTGATTCTCCTTGTGTTTGGAAAATAGAACTATCATCGAAAACCTAGTGGTCTTCTGATTTCCGTCTTTCTTGCGTCAGGACTATTAAATTCTCGACCAGTACATAACAATAATTTGGCGACGAGTACATAATATGAACCCTCTGCATAACGAATTGGTAAAACATAGGCGTAAACGGTAGTTTGGAATTCGTTGGAAAAATAAGAGATCTTGATGTTAGGAACAAGTTTATGATATCTTTTCATGAATCGAGATAGTAGATTTTATATGTGAGGAGATTACAACACGAAACATAGACATCGGAATTTCTTCATCCACCTTGAAGGAACTTATTTTAAGATGTACGTACAATGAATGTTCATTTCTTATTCAATAAGGAAGACTACAGACAAACTGACGGTGTAGCTTTGGGTTGCCCATTAGGTCAAATCCTAGGTGATTTTTTCCTCGCTAATTTAGAGAATGGACCACTGGAAGGAGTAATAAATAATGACTTGGATTTCTACTGTCGATATATGGATGATACATTTCTGGTTATGAAAGACGAGAAGGATACAATGAACATCCTTGACAAGTTTAATAATGCACATTCAGCAATAAACTTTACCATAGAGAAAGAAAGTAATGACAGTGTCTCATTCCTAGACATCTTCATGGCAAGGAAAGAAGGAGTGTGTTTAGGAAACCTGCAACAACAGGTCAGTACACTCATTTTTTGAGTTCTGTACTTCATCTTTAATTACGTGTTATCCTTATAAAATTAATTTATTCTATTTCTACCTTTTAAATGTGTGTATTGATTTTCTTGGTTTATTATCACCTCAGGTTTAGCTTCTTCAGTAACTAGGAGAGTCAGCATGGCAACAGTTCCGAAAAAAACCAATGATCATAAAACTGCAGTTCCCCGGTGACAACATCAGGGAAGTAATAATGTAACAACAGAAGACAAGGGCCAGGCAACAGATCGTTTTACTATGAAAATCAACACGTATTTATACATATTTCACATGCATTATTATAGCTTATGCAAGTCTGTCTGTCTGTTTTCGACATAGAACTATACACAAATGTGCGGAAGTTCAAGTTGCCACACTCCGTGTAGCACACGAAGCAAGAGAAGAAAGTACAAGAAAAGCATAATAGAAACAATGAGCAGAGGTGTGAGACAAAGGAGTAATAAAGAAATACAAAACAGTTTCATTGAAGATCATAAGTCACAAGGAGTGGATGCATCTGCGCCACTGAGAACGGTTTTGAGCCATGTCACCAATTGTTTCCAACCATAGATTGTTACCGTCCCGAGGACCCCAGCCTGGAAGTCTACACCTTCCTACGTGGCTTAGACCAACTGTTGTGGATTTCATTGACTGGTGCCAAGTTTTTGTTTGACCACCGCTAGCTTTTTTCCAGCCTGACCCTATATCCGCTAACATAGCTCGTCGAGGGAGGCGATGACTTGGCATACGTAACACATGTCCTAACCATCTCAGTCTTTGTAGCTTCACGACTTTGTCGATTGATTTCCCCAGTTTACGTAGAACTCGACGCCTAACTTCAATGTTGCTCACCTTATTATGCCACTTTACACGGGAAATAGAGCGCAGGCACCTATGATCAAAGACAGCTAGTCTTTTCATGTCTTCCACTCTCAGTGGCCAGGTCTCACAACCATAAAGGAGGACGGATCGGACTGATGAGTAGACAAGCGCCGTCATCTGATTGGTTGTTTATCAGAAGTTAGGCAGACAAACGCAGGCTTCTGATTGGTTGTTTCGGGATTCCTCGACAAATAGAGTTCTCTATCTGCGAATCATATTTCGCCACGTTAACTTTGCTGTAATTGGTTGTTGAATCAGCCTTGCTCATGTTTTCTCACGGCCTGCTCTCACCACAATAACACAGCACTTTAAGAATGCAGTTAAGGGAGCTTATTATGGAGCAGGGGTATGTTGTCTTTTCACAACCACCCCTATTCTGCGTTCGAGAAATAAGGATAAACTACCTAAATTCGCCTCCTCTTCTATGTGAATCTACAAGTTTGACTGCAGCTGTGGAGCCAGCTACATTGGGCGTACAATTAGGCAGGTTCATCATCCCATTTCCGAACATCACCATCCAACATGGTTAAGCAAGGGACAAACAAGATCTATTCATAGCTGTCTGTTTGAGCACACCTTGTAGACAACTAGTGAGCATAAGGTTGATGTTAATACAGCATTTAAAATTATCTATCGCATTCCTACTAAACTTAATTTCGCTCTACGAGTTCGTCTTCTACATACCTACAGCTGAAGCAATAGGAATCCACCTGAAGAACAAGCCAAACCTGTGTGTGTGTTCAGAAGAAATTTGTACAGCCACTTTCCTTACCTTCCTTGACCATCGTTACATGAATGTATACACCGGACTACTTCGCCCCCCTCCCCCTAAACCTTTATAAATTATAATTGTCCAAATTATTTTAGTTTTATTTATTTTTGACCACTTCATCCTTAATTACGTGTTATCCTTGTGAAATTAATTCATTCTAACCATTTCTACCTTTAAATTGTCGTATATTGATTTTCTTCGTTAATTATCACCCCACTGCTTGACATGTTGACACTGACTGACTAATTATGGTTAATAAACATATCAGTGCCACTTACTTGATTGGTAAACTGTTGTGTATTTGTAATAATAAAAATGCATATTAGAGTAGAGCCAGATGAGATGAGGATATAATCAAAAAGTGAATACTTCTTCGCTTAATCTTTTTGTTTTCTAAATGTCTAAATTAATAAAAATAATGCCAATTTCAAAGCACAAACATGCAAAACAATGTGTATATATATTTGTATATATATATAAATATACATATATAAAAATGATATTAATGACCATGGTGATAAAGTTCCAAACGATGAAAAATAATGAAGCGTGGTAGGCGTAGTGGGGGGAGGTGTATGTGTGTGTGAATAAGCCATGAGTTAATTATTAGTATTAGTATTATTATTATCAGCGGGGATAGAGAGGAATCATCAAAAGCCAACCGGATTTAAACATCATAATATTAATAGTAATTTTAATAATAATGATAATAATAACAATATGAAGATATAATCCACGCTTAGAAGACGAAAAACGGTACAATGCAAACGATTCATCATTTTATATGGATGTATCTATATATATATATACACATGCACGACGCATAACAGAAGAATCCTCCTCTGTTAAGACGACGGCAACAAGAACATCATCAACAAGAACAACAACAACAACAAAAAACAAACGATACAGAACTGTACACAGACATACACAAATAAAAACATTGCAAACAGGATATTGCATGGCATGAATTGTTTGTTTGTTTTCACACATTATCTTTCTCCCGTAGTACAACACATCACATGAATTCAAGGAATACTCGACTTTGTGAAGGGTCTACAATGAGAGAGTGAGAAAAGAAAAGAGTTAGGGAATAAAGTTAGGAGTTTAAAATTCGTCAGAAGTACCGTGTATTTGAGTGTCCTATGGGGGGTATTGTGAGGGAAAGAGACAATTCAAACCAAAACCAACACTTGAACACCAATGAGATGTTCACTAGCGACTTGAATACCTGGGAATCTAGTGAGAAGTCGTGCCCAGTAGGGTGCAGCAGGTTGGGAGTGAGGACAAATACTCGCCGAAGACATTGGCTAGCGGTTGAGCTATGTCGTGAATTGGTAGAAGTTAGAATTCATGGGCAATTGGATCGGGTCCCAGTGGCTTAATGGTATACGAGCTCACCTTTTAACTAGAAGGTCCTGGGGTTCGAATCCAGGTGGGTGCGTACTGCTGAAAAGTCCCGAATTAGGACGAGGCAGCTGACTAGTACTCCCAAGTGGTTTTTCAATGGTTCTCTAACTAATGTCAGCTCATGATGAAATCCTGTAAACAAAAATGTCGGTTGTACAGCTTAAGTATAAGCGTTCTCCGTCGATTGACTTATTTCAACATTCAGTATTATAAAGAATGCGCACCACAGTATCGTATCTCAGTCACCTTGGTAAGCTAATCGAAAGATTTTGTGACAAGCGATTATGCATCGGTCGTGGGTCAATGGTAGAATATACTCGATTAGCCACGCACATACATAGTCTAGGTTCGATTCCCGGCCGAATTCACCAATCATACACCACCTCACCAAATTTACTAGCTCATTCATAGGAAGGCTAGAGAAGAGGGAAGAGTAGGGTGTGAGACTACAAACTCTCCCCCTCCTATAAACAACATCACCACTGGCTGGCTATCGACACTTCAAAAAGCCTGCTGCTCTATGCTCTACTTGAAATGTAAGAGACTACTATAATTACAATTCAATGTGATGTCGTGACACAGTTAAAATAATATATAAATGCTGAAATACCTATGCGATAAGTTCCAGAAGATTTACGAGTTGACAAGTTATGCAAAAGTACGGAACAAGACATAATATAGTGATTGACGGTTTACGCAAATGTTTCTAGATTAGCACAGTATTCGAGTTTGCATTCCATGGAATATCTATTTGCAGTACACTGACCAACCACATGTTCGGATTTACGATATTCAATATACACTAAGTGCTACGAAAGTCATTGGTACGGCTTCCTTACCGCTCGCCAGCCGTGGCCTTTGAACTGGGTGGAGAAGCAGAGGAGTAGGTAGTCACAGCTTATAGTGTGGCGTGCTGTAGGATGGAGGATAGCTGTTACACGTTAGCATCTGTTGAGGTATCACAACTCCCTCGGTGAGGGGTCTGAGAGATAATTCCGATCAATGGGGTTTGAAATGTTGTCAGACATACCCAAAAATTGCAATCACTCGAGGTGGTTGCTAGCATCACCCACCCAAGCTTCTCTCTTACGCCCTTCTGGAATCGAACCTGGTCCATGTTCGTGGTTAGCAAGCAAGCATTCCCACCACTGAGCCTCACGCAGTAAGCGTGCCAGTTAGGGGATAGCTTAAGCCTAAATTCCATGAAATGTCTTTATTTGAAGTGCACTGATCGGTATATCTGAATTTACAGTTTTACATATGCTTAGATAAAATAAGGTATATGCTAATATCGGAGATTTTCCGAGGGCTAAGTAAGACATGTGTACTACGAATGTCATCTCGCTGCTTGTTACCCCTGGACCGGATGGGGAAAACTGAGGGGTGGTCTGCGGCGGCGTACGACTTGGTGCCATGGGGATCAGTTTGTGTTAGGTTAATACACAGCTGATCGGACCATGATGAACTCTAGGGTGGAAAACAGACGAAAAGTAGTTCGCATCGGTGGCTATGTATGTTATCAGATATCACCGAGAACTGAAATCAGTCACAAATATGCTGGAATTTATCTTTTATTTTCCCCTACCGACAGAGTAAAGTGGTGACGCATCTCCTTTGAGAATGGATCATTTACAAGTGTGAAAGAAACAACCTCCTGTACCCACTCACCTGGGAAGCATCGTTTCAACTACAGGCGGAACTGACGAGAATATCAAAGCAAGAATCGGAAAAGCAAGACAAGCTTTCATTACTCTCAAGTCTGGGTGGAGGTCAACAGCACACAACACTCAGCATGTGAAGTCAGTGCTAATTACTGTACGGATCAGAGACTTGGCCAGAGCGTCATAAAGAGGATCTCAAATAAACTACAGACCTTCATTAATAGTTGTCTTCGCTCAATACTATTCAAGACCAGATGGCCAGAAAAGATCAGCAAAAGGGAGGGATCTCTGGCAATTAGCGAACCAATCCAGCATGAACCGATTGTGCAACAAATAGGCAGGAAAAAATGGAGATGGAAACCATCGAGTGACATCATTAGAGACTCCATCACTCAAGTGGAACCTGGCCGGAAGGGGGGAGGCGAGTTGGTCTTCCAAGGGTGACTTGGAGGAGGTCATGTGAAAAGGAGATGAAAACGTCTGGGCAGACTTGGAGAGGGGTGAAAACGTTGACAGAGAACCGAATGCAATCCAGACGCGCGACTGAAGCCCTATGTTTCTCTAGGAATTAAGGAAACAATAATAATAATAATGCTTCGTTGATCCTAGTTCATTCTATTCCCTCATATAGTGTTTTTCTATTATTTTTCTGTGTGTGGGGGTGTTTTCTTTCAACGATTATATAAGTAGGGTAGTAGTAGTAATAGTAAACACGATGACCTCATTTCCTTTATTCACTTGTGATATTATAAAAACTACGTCAATGTTCTGTGGATGTGGCTGTCCCCGATTGACTTACTTTAATGATGCTGACGGTACACGACAACCGAATATTACCACAGGGATGGAATTATCCAGATGGAATTGATGACCTTAATCGGAAAAAAGGCACAAAATTAGCAGTAAATAAATAATCATAGTCACTTTTATGTAGACAAACCAACAGTACACAAACAAAAACGCATTAGTTCAAAATAATAGAATTACACAAAATAAAGGAAAGGAGGAATATCGATCGGATAGCGAATAAGATGAAACAGACATTGGCCCGAACTTTTTCGAGTGGAGCGTGGTTCGAGTCTGTGATCAATTGATTGGACCTAATCAGTTACAGCTCAACACTGTATAATAACATTTGCTTTTCTAATCAATTTTGAGCTATCTGTCTCATCCATCAAGGGCTACCACCTTTACTATTGATTTTTATCAGTTTTAGAATGCCACCACCAGCTAGGCGATCTGTACACCCCTATCAAGATATTTTTTTTTCTGATTACCGCTTGATTTCACACCGTATTTTTGGTACAAGTATGGAATTTTCAGCATGTGATATCGGTAGCCCAAATTTTGCAAGCCGACCACAGATATCAGGTGTGCGTCGGCAGGGGATCGAACCCTGGACCATCTACACGGTCGGCAAGAGTCCCAACAACTGTGCCACCGACGCACCATATACATATATCTCTATACGTATACATCAAGCCATACAAAACATTCCAAGACATTGACTGAAAATATGATATTATGCAATTTAAAGAAAATCATATGGTACGCGAGTAAACGATCAACCACGTTCCAATAGCTCTCCACCTGATATCAGGTCGTAATGAAACCGGTAGGTAACCAAACAAAACACTTGACAATTAATCTGATGCTCACTAGTAACTGGCTGGCCCTACACAGGAAGTTACATAGAGTTTTACGAGTTGACCACGGATTGATATCAGTTAGAGAACCATTGAAAACCAGCACTGGAGTACTGGACAGCTGTTTCACCAGCCTAGGTTGGGAATCATCGGTAGTACACATCCGCCCCACTGCGAGGGTTCGAACCCAAGACCTTTCGGTTACAAGGAAAGCTGGCTCGTATAACATTCAGCCATTGGGACCCGACTCCCCAATGGCCAGTTCATGAATTCTAACTTCTACCAATTCATGATTTAGCGCGACCCCAACCAGTGTCGTTGGTGAGACATCGATCCATCCACACAAGTGACATCTAATTGGACGTCACTGGTCACGACTTCTCACTAGAACTAACTCCAGGAAACTCCATCCTGTAGAAAGTCGCTAGCGAGCATCAAATTAATTTTCTATAGTTCGGTTTGTAAGGGTTAGTTATGTTTTTACGAGTTGATCACGTATTGATATCAGTGAGAGAACCATTGAAAAACAAGGAGTACTGATCAACTCGTAAAAACATAACGAACATTTACAAACCAAACTATAGAAAACATAGAGTTTTAGTGAGAAGTCATGTGACCAGTGAGGTCCACGAAGTCGAGAAGCCAACAGAGTTACTAGGCCAAGACATTGGATGGCGGTAGAAGTTCGAATTCATAAGTCAGTGAATTGGGTTCCAGTAGCTGAATCATATAAAAGAGCTTGTCTTTTAACCCGAAGGTCCCAAAACGTTAGAACCTCGGAGGAAGGGAATACTAATGAAAAGCCCGGAAATAGGATAAAACATCTGTTCAGTACTTCCTGTTTTCCAGTGATCTGCTAAAGGAAGTCAGCTGACGATCAAAAAACTCCCATCTCAATGAATGAAGATTCAACGTATTGATTTCCTAGTGTCTCTATTATCGTATCATCTCAAAAGAAGCCTTTTCATTCACTTATCTAGGGATCATTGTCTCAACTACAGGAAGTCGAAACGGACGAGGATGTCAAATCGAGCGAGAATCCGGAAGGCGAGAAACACATTCATCAACCAACTGAAACCAATCTGGAAATCTTCGTCACTCAGCCAGCATCAACAACAAAATTCGGTCAGATCTTCAATACAAACAACGTCAAGTCAGTCACTTCTTCTATACGGATGAGAAACTAAGCGGGCGGGCGGGTCACAAAGAATATTTCCAACAGCCTGTTGCTGACCTTCATCAACAACTGTCTTCGCTCTATGATGAAGATAAGATGGTCAGACCGGAAAGAATCACCAACAAGAAACTATGTGAAGGAACAAACAAAACAAGAACCAATCGCGAACCAACAAATATGCAGGAGAAAGTGGATGGAGATGGTTAGGACACTCGCCGAGGAGGTCGCCGCTGGGTGAAATCGCCCGCGCATCAGGTTATTCCTCGAGTGGAAACTGGCCGAAAGGGAAGCGGCGAGTGGGACGTCAGTGAAAGGGTGACTTCGAGGAGGAGGTCATGTCAAGAGATGAAAGCATGTGGACAGACTTGGAGCGGAGTGAAAAAGTTGGCAGAAAACCGAAGGCAAGGGAGACGTGCGACTGAAGCCCTATGTTCATCTAGGAATTAAAGGATATAATAATAATACACATACACAAATATATTTTGGGAAATATTCTCACCTTGCTTGAATGTATAACTCAACTGAGTTGGCATTCGACTAGCTGGATTAAACTTCAACAATGGATCTAAACGACCTGATTGTCTTTTGTGCTGAAAGAGATCAATAAAAAATAAAAATGGTGAAAAAACAATATTTTAAAGAAAATAATTGTTTCCGTTTTTGTAGATTAAAAACCCTAATATACGTTTAAAGCTGTACAGAGCTCCTAGGAAATGAATTTGATGTAAAACACTTCTACTAATAAATATACAAATGTTCACGAATTAAGCATATATAGTTGTCAAATATTGTATGAACAGTGCTGATTTATTATTATCATTATTATTCCCTTGGGTTCCGAGGGGAATATAGGGCTTCAATAATACACATCTCCACTTGCCTTCAATATTCTGCCGTCCTTTCTATCTGGGTCCACGACTACCCATAATCTATCTCTCAACCATCTTATCAATCACCCAACAGCCTGGCTTGGTGTGTGATATCTCACTCAACAACAGTCTCCTTAGTATAAGTCTGTTTGGATTCAACAGAGAACTTGGCACTGAAGTGCACCAGTTCGAGCTGTCACCTTCCAAATAGCACACAAAGGTAGGTAGACAAGAAGATGAGTGAAGAGAATCAATAGTTTGACAAGTATAAGAGTGAAACAGAATGCATAATAATAGTAGAAAGGAATATGAAAGATTACAGAGACTTTGGCCATTGACAACGATTTTGAGCCATGTCACCAACTATTGTCTCCAGCTATTGATTCTTAGAGTCAGTCCCAAGGGCCCCAACCCGGAAGTCTCCATCGCCCTACCTGACTCAGTTTAACTGTCAAGGATTTCATGGATTGATGAGGCCATGTTTTTGTTTGGCCACCCACCACTTACTCTTTTCCAACCTGCACGTATATCAGCTAGTAATGGCCGTCGGCGGGGGAGGCGACGGTTAGGCATGCGCAGAACGTGACCTAGCCATCTCACTCAATCTATGTAACTTTATAACCTCGCCGATTGATTTCCCCTCTTTGTCTGCCCAACACTCTACGCCTAACGTCAACATTACTTACCTTATTATATACCACCTAACGTGAGAAAGAGATAGAGACAACTATGATCGAAAGTAGTCAACCTTTTCATGTCTTCAACTCGTATTGGCCATGTTTCAGAGCCATAGAGAAGGACGGAGCGAACTGATGAGTAGTACACACGTCCCTTGGTTGATAGCCGGATGTCACTCAGAATATGTCCAATCCGTCTCTATCTTCTTCAGAATACTTGTTGGGTGGGTAGTAAAGTTCTCGGTCGGTTGTTGTTAGTTGTCTGCCAGAGCTCCTTGTTCGTAACCTTTCCAGCCGCCTGGTCTTATGTAGTGTTTTTATAGAACACAAATAAGGACAGTAGATAGCAGTGTTCACACACACACAGCTAGCTTGCTAATGAGCACGATTAAGCGATGCACCGAGTAAATTCAAACTAGATCACCACCCACTACTCGATGACATGTTAGTCAGAACTCGGTTATCCGAAACACATCTTTTCTACACACCAGGCTATTAGATGATAGTTGGTGGCAATCGGCCACAGGAAGCCTTGCCTGACTTAGGTTTCGTGCTAGTTGGCACTCACCAGTCAGTCAGAAAGGCGTATCTGCAACCTTGAAGGAACAGCTCATGCCCCTTCTGAGATTCGAACCCGCGTCACCCAGTGCCGCCTGCAGTCAGAGACGTTACCACTGAGCCAGTTATTCGGACTCGCGATTGACCTCCTTCCTGTAGGACTGTAGTGGATAATTTAATTGGACACTAGTAACTAGTGTGATGTATCTAGTCTTTTGTTGTTCGGTGCAGACTGAATTCTATCAGTCAGGTTTGCAGTGTAGCCACCATTCTCTGACTGCAGCGCTGGATAACACTGCGAAGGGACATGAGTGAGTTCCCTCAAGGTGGCAGAAACGCCTTGCTGACTGACTGACTGACTGATGAGTGCCAACTAGCACGAAACCTAGGTCAAGTAAGGATTCCTATGGCCAGTCGCCTCCAACTATCTTATATCATCAAATCAATGTGCACTATGATGGTGAGCTACTTAAAATGGTGACCACATTGCAAACATGGCTGACTGATAGAATTCAGTCTGCACCAAATAAAGGACTAGACACATCACACTAGTTACTAGTATCCCGTCAAACACCAGGTTATGCTATGAAAGACAATCACTATGTGACAGTTGATGACAGCAGTTGCCCAAAATGAGGTAGGCAGGAGTGGGGGAATGGGGCAGCATTCGAACCCCCAACCCCATTGGATTTAAAAACCAAGCATCAAGCTACTTCTTCATATTTGTAAACATAGACAAAGTAAAACAACAAGATGTAAGAGTATATGGTATAGTTCAGCTTTATTTACCCAACTAGCTTGTTCTCTTTCCTCTAAACGTTGTTTAAGTTCTTGTTCTGCTGTCCGCTGACGGGATAAACGTTCACGACGCGCTTCTTCCACCTCCAAGCGTGAATGACGAGCAAGATAAGCTGCATCTGATATGTCTTCATCTAAGGCATCCATTGATTTACTGTGTTCTGTTTGTGAACGAGATTTCTGAATCTGTGAGGAAGAGGAAGAAGATCCAGAACGATTGGTACTTGTTGTTGTTGTTGCTGCTGATGATGATGTTAATTGATTGGATCGTTGAAGAGGTCGAAGATTATGAGATTTAACAATATCGGAATCGGTTAACTTATTCGCCGTAGATTGTGGTTTTCTAGGAGTGGATTTCAAAGAATGTTGTCTTGATTCACAAGAACAATCTATTGCACTTTCAATCACCGGGATTGGTATGACACGCCAACTTGGAACTAAAAAAGTAGAAGTAATGAATTGCGATTTACGATGATAATAATATAATAATAATCATTTACTTTATTCCAAAACAGTACTTATTTTTATTAATTTTTGATTACGGCTTGATTCCACAAGTATAGAATTTTCAGCATGGATATCGGTAGCCCAAATTTTGCAGGCCGACCATTGATACGAGGTGTGCGTCGGCAGAGGATCGAACCCCGGACCATGTGCATGGACGGCGAGAGTCCTAACCACTGTGCCACCGACGCACAAGAGCGCAGTGATTTTTTCTGATTTCTGAAGTGAAAGAATTTTTTAATACTAATAGAGATGTGTGATGGGGGACAACGCTGATGAGGAGAGATACAGAGAAAGGGAATAATGAAGCATAATGCTTTTTTCTGTTGGTGTTATTGTATACACACACAAAAAAAATTTAAGATTGTCTAGACGTTTACGTGCCCAACATCTTAAAGTGAGCTATTGTGAGGCAAGACTACGAAAGCATTAATTCAACAGACGTGGACGATGTCGTACCAGTTGTTCATAGCCTTCAGTTTCACAGACATCATGAACATGTAGTATTAAACAACTCAAGTTCATGAGCTTTCAACTGTTCAGCATTGTGCATACCAGCAAGTTCATATATATCACAAGCATTCCCGACTGAAAGAGTTTATACAAGTGTTTCTTCACACATTGTCTTCAGCCTTTCCAATTAATACTTGTCAGTAGGCTGCTAATAATTCATGCGCCAATCGATTCATACCGACAACCTGTCCAGTATTATATGTAACGTAGAACTTCAGCCACAGTATCTGGTTCCATATCTGTAATTTCAACTCGATTAGCTCTAGACTCTTCCTCCATGCCATGTTCATGGCATGCGTTAGTGTGTGCCAAGTTCGTCTTGCGATTTGGTGGGGTTCGTAAAAGCCGTCGTCTAAGCGTTGATGTGAGCAAACTAGTAGCACCTGCTACTTCTTTGAAATATCAGAATGAGTTAAAAACAATGCTTGCCAGCAACCCCCCAAGTAGTATAGATGAACATTGGCTTCATGTGCAAGGTGCCATGCAAAAGGCGAGTGTAGCCGCTTGCGGCTTGAAAGAATGCTCCGCTAACAACCACTGGGTTTCTGCGAGTTCCTTGCAACTCATGGATGAACGCCGGTCCATTCCGGCTGGCAGCGAATACAACAATCAGCGAAAGGCGCTCACGCGCAAGATTAGACAGTGTTTACGTAAGGACCGCGAAGCCTGGTGGTCAGAACGTGCGTGTGAGATGGAGTCAGCTGCTGCATCTGGCAACAGTCGGAAGCTGTTCCAACTCATACGAGCCACCGGCAGCAAGAAACAAGGTGTCAGCGAGACGGTCTGTGAGGCAGATGGCACTCCAATTATCAGCCTGAAAAGACGCCTGGAACGCTGGGCAGAGCACTTCGGGAAGCAGTTCAGCTGGCCACCAGCTTCAGAGTCTACTATCATTAGCCCGAGTGCTCCTTGGTCGGTTAGTACCGACCCACCCACCGAAGCGGAGGTCCGTAAGGAACTCCAAGTTCTGAAACGCCGTAAGGCGCCCGGCACAGACAAATTACCCCCGGCTCTTTTTAAAGATGGCGGCGAGACTCTCACAATGGCTTTAACTGGGTTGTTCAGGAAGGTGTGGGAGACAGAGAGTGTACCATCAATGTGGAACGAAGCCATTATCGTCCCCATCTTTAAAAAGGGTCGACGTAATTCGTGTGACAATTATAGGGGTATCAGTCTGTTACCAGTCGCGTCTAAAATATTGGCTGCTGTCTTGCTTCGCAGACTGTGCAAAATACGTGAAGGATTGATTCGCGAAGAGCAGGCTGGGTTTCGTTCAGGTCGTGGATGCATTGATCATGTGTTCACCCTTCTCAGTTGTTGGAACACCGCCACACGTAATGCAGGCCAACGATCGTTGTGTTTCTTGATATTAGGGCTGCCTTCGATTCGTTGGACAGAACTGTGCTCTGGAACTGTCTGTTAGAAAGAGGTGTACCTGAGAAATTTGTTAACATCCTGAAAGCCCTATACAGAAACACCTCAGGTAGAGTTAGGGCATACAACCAACTATCACCACTGTTCCCAACCAACAGTGGGGTTAGACAGGGTTGCCCAATCTCTCCATTTCTCTTTAACTTTGCCATCGATGACATTCTGGAGTCAGCTCTGAAGGATGTGCGTGAAAGTGGTGTAGATCTGCTACCTGGAGATAGACTTTTCGACCTCGAGTATGCAGACGATATCGTCTTACTGTGCGATAGCATTCAGGCTACCCAAATCGCACTTAATCAGTTGGCGATCAGTGTCTGTAAGTATGGTATGTGCTTTGCGCCGTCTAAGTGCAAAGTACTGTTACAAGATTGGCAGGAGCCTGTACCTGCACTCACTCTTGCGGGTGAACCGCTTGAAGTTGTTGATAAGTTTGTGTACCTGGGTAGTTGTGTGAGTGCTGGCGGAGGGGTGACGGATGAGATTTCCAACCGTATAATGAAGGCTAGGGTGGCATACATCAACTTGAGCCACCTCTGGCGCCGTCGCGACGTTAGCCTGGCTGTCAAAAATCGGGTATACAATGCTTCGGTGCGGGCTGCCCTGCTCTACGCCTGAGAAACCTGGCCTCTCCCAGTAGGCTGAGGATGTTCGGCGACTCTGCGTGTTCGATCACCGCTGTCTCCGCAGGATTGCTTGCGTTCGATGGCATCATCGCGTGAGTAATTCTGAGGTTCGGCGGCGTGTGTTTGAACAAAGTGGAGATCACCATTCATTGAGTGTCGTCATCTGGAAACACCGGCTCCGGTGGCTTGGACATGTGCTCCGAATGTCACCCCAGAGGCTTCCGTACAGGTCTCTGTTCGCTAGCCCTGGGACGGGATGGAAAAGGCGGAGAGGTGGTCAGTCCATGACGTGGCGTCGAGGGATGAAGGATTTTTGTGCTAGAATAGCATCGGTTGGTGTGTCACGACTCCCTGGTTGGGGTCCGAGAGATAGCTCAAATCGATGGCTCGAAACGTTATCGGATATGGCCAAGAATCGTAATCAGTGGCGAATGTGTTGCGATTTCCTTCTTTCTTTCCTTCGCGATGATAGTTAACGAACACTGTTTGAACTTGTTAAGCATGACTGTTTTCCTTCCAGATGAAGTTCTTTATCCGTTCTCTACTTATATATATTTTTTCTTTTCCTTCCTTCCTTTTTTTGATCTATGTTGTTTTATTATTATTGTGTGGCGCATCTTTCTTGGTGCCATATTGTACCAAGTTTTTTATGCGTTTAAATAATAAATAATAATAATGCCATGTTCAAACATTGCAGCAAACACCTGGCTTTTAGCAGCTAGGATAGCTTTGTGTGCTTCAAACTGTCGAAGGACAACACCAGAATTTGAAATACCACTAACTGTTGAACTACTGGTAGTAGTACTACTACCACCACTAGTCGTAGATCCTGTACAAGAACACTTTACAGTCTGATATGTTACACACTTAATGGGCATACAGTGGAACTTGATAGGGTAGCTGCAGGATTGGAATGAGATGAAGTTGTTGAAGCTGCTTTTGAAACAGTGGCTAAAAGTAACGAGTCTCGAGTGTTGCGATTACGCGAACGATTTGAAGTTGTGGTAGTCAATATGCTATTATTATTATTATTATTGTTACTTATGATACAGCATGGAATCAAATGTATAAAAAGAGCGTAAAATGATAATGGCCAATAATAATGTTAATTACTAAAATTATAAGATAACTGAAATAGTGTAGTGGTGTGTTCTGCTGATAAGGTTTATCAGTAGTATATAAACAGACGTTTATCGGCATAAAAATAATATCAAATAACAAGGAGATAGATTTGATGTCGCAGAAAGCAAATCATACAGAGCTGTGGAGATACATGGGAGACGACGTGAAAGGGACACAGAGAAAGACAATATTAAGGCCAGAAGTAGCAGGTACAACACAGAAGATAAAGTGAACATAATTTCGGTGTATAAAGATCCCAAGTTGCTAATAAACATTCCTTTGCCGAGTCTCTCGTCTTCGATCGTCAGTGTCACCATAAATTACGAATATGAGAAGATCAAAGAACCACTTATTTTGCCTAGTCATCGCCTTTCTCGACAAGCAATGTTAGCTGACATAGGGTCAGGCTGGAAAAGAGTTAGCGACGGTCAAACAAATACATGGCTTCATCAGTCAATGAAATCCACAACAGTTAATTTAAGCCACGTAGGAAGGTGTAGAATGGTTTCCTGGTTGGGATCCTCGAGACGGTAAAAACCAATGGTCGGGAAGAATTGGTGGGACGGCTCAAACTCATCGTTCTCAATCGCTGGTGCAGATGCATCCATTATGTTGTTCTTCGTTATCACTATTCCTTTGTCTCACACATCTGTTTACTGTCTCTAATATGCATTCCTCCTACTTTCTTCTCTTTCTTTGTGCGGTACATGGGGGAGTGTGGCGACTTGAAGTGCTGCACATCGGTGCAAAGTTCTATGTCTAAAACTGACAGACAGACAGACATATTTATTTTAATAACCACATAGTAAGTTAGTTATAAGTTTCACATTTAACACTTTAACCCCATCAGATAGAATGAGGCTAAATAGGGTATTGATGAGTTTTTGTACTCAATTGTGCGAGTATGCAATCTTTTATATTGACCTCTAGTCCTAACTGATGTGATGCAAGGGAAGGACGTGTGAGTAAAGAGAATACCGCGATTCAGAGTAACTACAATAGATGATGATTTTTATTTTTCCTTCACGTTCCTCAGGGCTTCAAGTTAGAGGCTTGAAGTTTCTGTAGCAGTGTTTTTTATTATTTTACAGGATGGGGTTGCTAGCCAGCCTCATGCCCAACCTTTCCTCTTTACCAGCATTATTTCTGGCTCGGAGAGGTAAAAGAGTGCGTCAGTCGGGGATTGAACCCCGGACCATGTGCATGGTCGGCGAGCGTCCAAACCGCTATACCACCGACGCTACTACAATAGTAAGGAGCAGAATTACTGGCCTACACACCCTGAGCAATATGACACAGTCCTTTTTGAGCAACTCACGAAAGACTAATGGAGAAAGCAGTAAAGTACAATTGCTTAGATACAAAAGTCAACAAATATTAAAAGCAAAGGTTGAGTTATTTTTTAATTGCCCCAGCTTCTTAATGCAGTCGCTTAGACGGAACATTTCTTCAGAAATAGACAAGATACGGGATGACCAAATAAGGTCAGACGGGTGAACTATTCCAAGGTATTTTATGGCTGACTTAGTTTCTATTTTAGTGCCCTCTATGCTGAAAGCATCTTATGAACAAACAAGTTTGTGCAGATCACCTCTCTATGTCTGAAGGTGAAGTCGACTGTCTGACATTTGCAGGAATTTAACATAAGACCACTTATTTCTATAGTTAGCTTTTAAGGGTTAGTTTGGTTTTTACGAGTCGATCACGAATTGATATCAGTTAGAGAACCATTGAAAACCAGCACTGGAGTTCTGGACTGCTATTTCATCAGCCTAGTTTGGGAATGATCAGCAATACGGACAAACATTCAGGGTTCGAACAGGAAGATCCTGGTCTGAAATAAACGTCAGTGAAACGAAGCGATGAATCCGTGATCAACTCGCAAAAAAAGAAACTTAACCCTTACAAACCAACTACAGAAATTTAATCTGATGCTCGCTAGTTACTTGCTAGAGGATGGAATTTCCTAGAGTTCTAGTGAGAAGTCGTGACCAGTGAGGTCCATCCAGTCAAGTGTGAAGATGGATGTCCCACAGACAACATTGGTTAGGGTCGCGCTAAATAACCAATTGGTAGAAGTTATAATTCATGAACTGGCCATTGGGGAGTCGGGTCCCAATGGCTGAATGGTATACGAGCTCGCTGGCCTTGAAACCGGAAGGTCCTGGCTTCGAACCCCGGCAATGGGTGCATACTGATGATCCTCAAACTAGGCTGGTGAAACAGCTGTCCAGTACTCCAGTGTTGGTTCTCAATGGTTCTCTAACTGATATCAATCTGTGATCTATTCGTAAAATTAAGACCACTTTAGTTTAGACCATTGGATCATGTCTGACAAAAAGCTATTCAATTTGGAACAGTCAATTGGGAAGTAACCGACGAGACTGACAGACAGACAGAGGTGGATCTCCAGATTGCAATCGATGAGAACAAAATAGAAACAGGTAAGAACCGTCCTTAGTAAACTGAAAGTTCTTACCCATATTACAGACATGTCGGATAACAGTGAAGATAAAACTGTCAAATTAATGTCGACGATAAAAAAGAAACAAGTTGCCGAAAACTAAAACACGAGTAATCGTTTTGACGTATAGTATGCACACACATACCTGAGTACAGTTTTTTTCTTCCTACAGTTCAAGATGAATTTCATGGAAACATAACGGTAATCCCAAAAGGGAAACAGACTACAAGTAAGCATAGGTTTGTAGTAGCTGTAAACGAATAATGTATACTTTTCCATGCTAAAAGAAAGAATCTCAAGTTTATCAATCTCATTCAACAGCTGGCTATATGACAATCAATGCCTGCAACGTGTCAGGTGATCCACAACGGAAAACTCGTCGAAGAGTCTGAAGTGAAGAGAGTAGTAAGACAAGTCTACTTGCGTATTATTGTGGTGAGAGCTGTCTCCTAGCCTAAATTGGTAGACAGCAGTTTACGTCAATGTTTATGTCCCATATCTTGGTCATGAGAAAAAACAAGAACAAAGGCTGACTCAACAACCAATCACAGAGGACTTCGCGTGGGCGGACACGATTCGCAGATATAAGGTATAACCTTCAAAGAAACGGTCGCAAACAGATGACTGGATAACTTTCTGCGAGAAAACAACCAATCAGAAGACGCTGTTTTTCTGCTAATAATAACGAATAAAAATGTACATAAAAATGTATAAATTTCTCTTGATTTCCCCAATAAACGATCTGTTGCCTGACAACTGTCTTCTGTCGTTACATTATCATCGATCGTATTCCTAACTGTGGAGGAATGGATTATGCGACAGGCTATGGGAAGTGAGAAGACAGGAATACGCTGCACTCACCGATAGGAGACTCTAGGAGATCTGAATTTCGTGGATGCTTTATGTTTAACGTCACATAAACTCGAAGACTTGCAGGTAGCGAAGACAGGATTCCAGTTGAACATAAAGAAGACGGAGGTGATAACCAAGCAATCAACAAGAAAACAGCACGAATCAGTATCAACGGAATAAGTTTGAAAGAGGTTATTTTCTTCACTTATCTAGGATCCATCGTTTCAACTACAGCTGGTAGGACGGATGAAGACGTCAAAGCCACCCAGAAAGGATCGGAAAGTCAAAATACACATTCATCAATCTGACATCATTATGGAAATCTGCTGCACTCCGCAACATAAAGGACAAGATTCGGACTCTGTTCAACACTAATGTGAAGTCAGTCAGTCATTGCTTCTATACAGGTCAGAAACTTGCATTGCGTGTGTGTGAGTCACGTGAAGCATTTCCAACAGGCTATACTGCAGACTGCCGCCTTTGCTCCATACTGAAGATCAAGTGGCCTGCTCGCTAGCTAAAAAGGATTAGCAAGCAAGAAACTCTGGCAACAAATCAACGAAAACCCGATCGTTCTCAATAAATATGTAGGAGAAAATGGAGGTGGATTGATCCGGCATACGTCACTGAGGAGTAGACGGTCGAATGGCATCACGCCATAGCCAGACCATTGCCCGAGTGGAATCCCAACGGGAAGCAACGAGTAGATCGTCTGAGAGTGACAAGGAGGAGATCATGTGCGAAGGAGATGAGAGATTATGGGCAATCATATATGCAGCTGAAGAGGACAGCCAAAAACAGAACAAAGTGGAGATGTGTTGCTGAAGCTCTATGTTCCACTCGGAACCCAAGGGAGTAATAATAATGATAATAATAGTTAATTTCTTAGAGACGGTGAGGTTGCTAACCTCGTGTCCAACCTTCGCTTTATCAGCTTAGTGAGGTCTAGGAGTGCGCATCAGCCGGGAATCAAAACCCCTGACCACATGCATGGGGTCTAAGAAAAACCAAATGAAGATTTGTCCCTGTAACACTGGAACCTTACTTGTATACAATCTATCAAAAATGCATTTCAGCGAAATTGAATTATCTCCGGAATTCAAATATTCCTCCTTCTAAAGATGAATATCAATTCGTAATGAAATCCTGGAACAAATCAAATCCTTGCAAACCAACACTTGAATATCAATCTGATGCTCAGCAGTGACTGGACCTATTCAGGTAGGCAGTTACTTGGGTACTACTGAGAACTCGTTACCAGTGGGGTTACGGCAGATTGGGTGTGAAGACAAATATTCGCCAGCAATGACATTTGTTAGTGCCAGTTGCATGCACTATATCGTGCGTGAATTGGCAAAGTTGGAATTCATGGACTCTTGGATCGGGGTCCGAGTGGATTAATGGTCTACAAGCTCTCTAGCTTGTAACTGGAAGGTCCTGGGTTCGAATCTCAGTGGATGCTCGCTGTCGACGGGGTCCCAGACTAGGACGAAACAGTTGGCTGTCCAGTACTTTCAAGTTTTGCAATAGTCCTCTCTAACCAATACCAGTTCACGACGAAATCCTGGGACTTATACCATCAACTTCCTGACAAAAAAACCTGTGGTTGGTTGAAGACAAAAGACACACAAAAATGTAATCAACGAACTCTCATTTTACTCTAAACACATGGATGATACGTTTATCTTGCATAAGAATAAAATCGATACCGAGGTCTTTCTTAAAACGCGTTCAAGTATGGCTCACGTACATATTTCTACGGAGCAAAGAAAAAGACAATATACTTTATCATTTCTTGATGTTCTGCTAACAAGAAGGCAAGATGGAGGTGATGAGTGGGGTATTTTCCGGCGGAAAAAATCATGGTTGGCTAATACATCCCATCATTTCAGGTTATTTGATCCTCTTGCACAGAACAAGCGAAGTCTCATCAGTACTCTCATATTTCGGGCTGGGAAAATCCGCATATTCGACACTCTCTTAACGATGAAATAAGGAAAATAGAAAACGTATTATACAAGAAACGATATCCAGAAAATTTCCATGATGAGAACCTCCGAACCGCACAGAAGAAAAGTGCGCGCGTGACTTTACCGTTCAAAGGAGACGTAGTCACTGACTGAACTACTGGCATTGAAACTTCGCAAAAAATATTAGCTAAAGCATCTTTCGCCGCAACACACTTTGTCTAAAATCCACTACTCGTTGTATAATTCCAATACAGGTGGAACATAAACTACACAATCTGGTCACCGCAATGTGCATTGATAAATCTAACTGTTCTTGTGGAGACAGTCGTATAGATAGAGAGAACGACTCGAAAAGTCTACCGTCGTCCTGTTGAGCACTGTCTGACATGATTAGACAAAGGAGTCGTAAAGTTAATCAGGAGTTCCACATTGGCACATCATATGGGTACGGACCAAAAAGACTGATAAGAATTCTGCCTTTACAATTCTATACAAGGTACCACCAGAACACCTCAATTTCCTTAGTTTGTACGCCTTCAACTTCCAAGCCTTCAAGGTGCGGCAGTTGCCATTGAAAAAATTTTCAATCCACTTTCTGTTTTCAGGGGAAAAGTTTGTTCAATCTCTCTACCTCTCACTTTTGACCTTCACCCCCCAAACTAGAATAGTTATCCCGGGTGACACCATATATATAAGTAAGTCTAATAAATGAATTAATAAATAAGGAATTTCATTTTTAGTTTTATTCTGTACTGCCAAATTTATTATCAATGTCATGCTAGGGGCATTTAGTGTCATTATCATTATTATTCTACTTTCATTCTCCTTGGTTACGTTTAATTCTATTGATCTACATTGTTTCGAATGTTTATGACTATTATTTTAAAATGCCTCATGTCAAAAGGTGTGTACTTTAAAATAATAGAGAAGATTTGTAGCTCAGGTGGGGATGATTTGCAATTAATAGTGTTCTCTGAGCTGGTTGGTTGGTTTAGTTGCGGAGCTTTCGTTATTCCCCCCGCCACTGCTGGACAACATCCCCTTTCAGCGCAATTTTTAGCATAAAGTGAAATGATTTAAACTTCTTCATGAGTAATATAATTGCGACTCCCGGTAACCGTCTCTACATATGTACTGATCGTTTACTATTGACTCGGATTTTAAACTTTCTGGTCACATGATTTACTTTTTACTAGTTGGTATATTTCGTCTATATTAACGTGTTTGTTAATTGCATACTAGTTTGAGTACCAGGCTTCTAGAATTCCCTGGCAGTTTTGGTGTTTCCTCTGTCCAAGAATTCGACATTATCCTAATCATCAAACTGATGTCCATAATTGTCTATATGTATCGATACGAAACAGGAATATATATCGTGTCTTTTCACGACTGATTTGTGTTCCTGAATTCTGATTCGAAGGGGACGGAGGCCCAGTTCGACCACCGGTGTAATGCCTGTTACATTTCATACATGGAATTTATTTTGTTAATGGTATAAATTTGATCTCCCTTTTCTGTTGGATAGATCTTTCGGTTAGCATAATATCGAATTAAGCGATTTGACTGACTGGCTGGCTTGTGTGCTAGCTATATCTATATCAAACGGTTTCAGTATTCTAGCTGTTGTTATTTCAGAGATATTTTCCATGCGTATGGTAGGATGAATTTTCTTGTGGTGTATGTACTTTACCCAAAATCCATAAATTTAATGTACATTTTGAAAACCCTGACATCAATGATTAACTCACCATGTTACAAGGTTGCTTGACAGTTTACAGATTCTATTGGAGGCCGTTCAAAGTCAGTTAACAGTCTATAACCTGAAAGATACCTTTCAATTTTTTTTAAAGAAGTTGATTATCTCGATGTATGACATAACAAACTCATAGGATCATACGATGTGATCGCTTTATTTACAAACAAAGAGAAGTGTTACCACTACTACTACTTCCTCTTTGTACAAAAGAGGTTCACAATTGAAATTTAAAAAACAGCGTCACCGACAAACGGATGAGGTCATGATGTTTTCGTCCCTAGGATCTCTTCTGGTGGACACTTTCATCGGGTGTGTCAAAGAGACACATTCAAAGTTGCACTGGATAGGTAGAGCTATTCAGTTGAGTAAGGGGTTCGGCTAAAACTCTACTGAGTGACAGAACGATGGCCAAACAAAAGCTTTATTTGGACCAAGTTAAAATTTTAAGCACCATTAACTACCAATCAGCCAATGACCTTGAATGATCCAATGAGGTTCATGCACGTAAGTTCAAGGTTATATTGCGCTTGATTCGTATCAAATGCCTGCGCTCTAACGCAGCTGCGTTTGCAATTTGGTAAGGATGAAGTTTTCCAGCATTGCTTGGATGTGGGATTGCTTAGGAAGGAAAGGATTTGTTCGTGTGAAGGGGTTATGAGTGAAAAAAAAGTTTCAGCAGGTCGATTGTTGGTTGCCTAATTTGCTTGATACAAGTTAGTGTCAGGGAGGATAAGCTGATGGTTTTAATGTTTCGTAGAAACATTGTTTGCTAGGTCTGTGAGAGGTGAAGCTGCTGAAACTGAAAATAGTCTTGTATCGACAGTTCAGTGGTGGTACCAGCACTGCAGAGAAATCGCCTCATAGCAAAAAGAGAGAGAATTACTTCGTTGTTAGGCGGAGAAGGTGTCGTACACGTGAATGAAACTGTCTTACTGAAGAAAAAATACAAACGTGGTCGTGAGCGAGCCAACAATGTTTGGGTGATCGGTTTATAAGACACCCCTCCCCCCGGCAGAAAGGATTCGTGGAGAGAATACCAGACAGAAAGTCTACTACCTTAGTACCACCTATTGTCACTCGACTGGTGAAACAGGAATCTATAGTACATACTGATGAATGGAAAGGTTATAACTCACTATCCTCCCTTGGATATATATATTCATCACATAGTGAACCATTCTAGTGATTTTGTGGATCCAATTACAGGGACACACACCATTTTCATAGAAGGATTTTGGGGAAGATTGAAAAAAAATAGGATTGGGGCTTTAAATGGATCTCATAAAGATACTATTTATAGTCATTTGGATGAATATATGTACAGAATGTGGTATAACTTTTCTCCACACACTCCTGTGCTTAACTGGGAGATGCTTCTGTCACATGTTAGAGAAAGATACCCTGTGTACACAGTTCTATACAGTTTTTATGCTTTTTTTCTACCATAAATATACGTTTCCCCTTATCAAAATTTCCTCTTTCATGTGATTGGTTCGTTGAAGGTCGTTCGCTGATTATTTGTCAGTGGTGCTAAAAGTTCAACTTTGCCTTGTTTTTGTTTCTCCGTCTTCACAGTCCCCTCAAAAATGTGACTGTTTTTCATTGTGTAAATCAACTAACAAGTTAGTGTTCACTAGTGAAATAATCTTGGAGTGTGTGCGCGTTGTTGATACAATTAGATTTTCATGTATATATTTAAAGTCTAATCAAAATCAACTTCTTCTCATCCCCTTCCACTTGTCTTGATTATGCACCATTGTGTGTTTGTATTTTGTTTAAACTTTGATCCCCATCACCACCACCTTTGCATAAGTTATATTATATAAAATGTAACCAACAGCTGCACAACAACGGCACATGTCAAGTCATCCACAACGGAAGACTCAGTGAGGCGTTTGGGGTAAACACAGGAGTCAGACAAGGGTGCTTATTATCACCAATGATATTCCTAATTGTGATGGACTGGGTTGTGCGTCAGACAGTGGGAAACGAGAAGACAGGGACATCCTGGACCGACGCGAAGGACCTAGAGGACCTGGATTTCTCGCGTGGATGATTTATGTTTGGTGTCACTGTCACAAAATCGAAGACTTACAAGCGAAAACCGACGGACTAGTCGAAGAAGCAACCAGAGAAGACAGGACTCCAAGTGAACATAGACAAGACGGAGGTGATGAAAATAACCAACCAACCAACAACAACAACAGCAACAACATCCATCGCCAATCACCATCAACGGGAGGGATTTGAAAAAGGTCACTTCATTCACTTCACTTATCTAGCGACCATTGTCTCAACTACAGGAAGTCGGAACGGACGAGGATGTTAAATCGAGCGGGAATCGGGTAGGCGAGAAACACATTCATCAACCAACTGAAACCAATCTGGAAATCTTCGTCACTCAGCCAGCATCAACAATAAAATTCGGTCGGATTTTCAATACAAACAACGTCAAGTCGGTCAGTTCTTCTATACGGATCAGAAACTTGGCGGGCGGGTCACAAAGAATATTTCCAACAGTCTGTTGCTGACCTTTATCAACCAACAACTGTCTTCGCTCGATCTATACTGAAGATCAGATGGCAGGGTCGGAAAGAATCACCAACAAGAAACTATGGGAGGGAACAAACAAAAGAAGAACCAATCGCCAACCAACAAATATGCAGGAGAAAGTGGATGGAGATGGATCGGACACTCGCTGAGGAGGCCGATGGGTGACATCACGCGTCAAGCCCTCAAGTGGAACTCGAAAGGGAAGCGGCGAGTGGATCGTTGGTGCAAGTGTGACATGGAGGAGATCGTGTGAACAGGAGTTGAAAGAGTACGGACTAAGATGGATATAGGTGAAAAGTACAGCAGAAGACAGAAGTGGCAAGTGGAGACGTGCAGTTGAAGCCCTGTGTTCCACTAGGAATCCATGCAGACTCCCGGGTTGGGGCCCTCGGGACTCTAGGAATCAATGGCTGGAGACAATAGGTGACATGGCTCAAAATCGTTGTCAATGGCGCAGATGTATTCAGTCTCTGTAATCTTTCATATTCCTTTCTACCATTCCCCATTCTGTTTCACTCTTATACTTGTCAAACTCTATTAATTCTCTTCACTCATCTTCTTGTCTACCTCTGTGGGCTATTTGGAACGTGGCAACTCGAACTGCTGCACTTCGGTGCCAAGTTCTATGTTGAATCCAGACAGACAGACAGGAATCCATGGGAGCAACAACAATTAAACAAAAATATTTTTTTCATCAATGCTTGATTCCATACCGTATTTTTGGTAAAAGTATGGAATTTTCAGCATGTGACATCGGTAGCCCGAATTTCGCCGCAAGCCAACCGTTGATATCAGGTGTGCGTCGACTGGGGATCGAACTACCGGACCATGTGCATGGTCGGCAAGTCATAACCCCTGTGCCACCGACACACCTACCTTTGCAGCAATTAAGTTAAAAAGATTTCTATGTACACATATATATATACACATAATTTAACTTTCAGGTTGTACGCAGCTGAAGAGAAACCAACGTAATAAATAAACGATGCTGGTCTCATCTTATTCTGCACAAATATTTATTTTTTTTATTACAGCTTGATTCCACACCGTATTTTGGTACAAGTATGGAATTTTCAGCATGGATATCTGTAGCCCAAATTTTGCGGGCCAACCATTGATATCAGGTGTGTGTTGGCAGGGGATCGAACCTCGGACCATGTGCATGGTCGGCGAGAGTCCTAACCACTGTGCCACAGGTGCTGTATTTTTAAAAAAATGAAGTAATAAATGAAGTAATGAAATGAAACGGTCGTATTGGTGACCTGGAATCATTGAAATTTTTATTCAGCGCCTAAGTGCTTTTTTTACTTCTTTGCTGTTTTTTTGTGTTGCTTTAATTCTTCTTCCAATAATGTCACTGGACGGAGAGCAAGCAACACATGTGAATTTTTAATATTGGCTAATTTTCAACCTACTTACCGCACTTTGTATATTATTTCAGGAAGACATTGAAGGAGGGGAAAATATGTTGGAGAGAGAGAGGGACAGAATTGAGTATTGTGTTTCAGAGTATGTACACACACGCACAACAACGTGCACTGTCTGTCGATGGAATAATTTACTACTTGATGAAGAGATTCTCTACGGGGAGTAAAAATTTTGCAATAAATTATACTGATGAGTATATTATGCATTCTGTGTAAACATATACTTTATTGATTAATTATTGATAACAATCATAGATACGTATTTGACACAGAGTCAAGCCTATTATAGTATGATATAACTTAACTGTTAAAATCTATCTCGAGAGGTAAATTGGGGGGGGGAGTTGAAACCGAAGACTCAGTGTGGGATTTGAAAAAAGAATCGCCTGCGTGTGTCTAAAAGAAATCATGAACTCTAGAGTAGAAAGCATTACTTGCTTGCTACTTACTTCACACAAAAAATATTTATTACAAGGTTTCAATTCATGGATAATCCCCGATTCAGCAGGCATTAATCAAAACAAAACACGTAGATATCAGAGAAGAGACTCTTTTCATTGACGAATTCATTTTCCACCTTAGCTGTACAATCCAGCATGGTTGCGAAAAGGCAATAGTGGTGGCGCTGTAAGGAGTGGGATAATTGAACAACTGGTTAACACTGATCGATACCATCTCAACAAACGCCTCCTGCTTCAAAGTAATCTGCAGAGTCAAGAATAACCTACCAAGAAAGGCGATACGGTTTCGTCTTTTTTGTATCACTGAAGCTCTGGCCATTCACATAGAAGAACCGGAGCTACGTATACAAAAGAAGATTACTCAACCACTTCTACTTTCATGGTAACAACTTTTTTTTATTTTGATGACTTCATTTTGTTTCTTTGCCTGTTCTTTAATTGCTTATAATTCTTGTATTCATTCAGAACTCTTACGTAATTTCGTATTATCTAGTTGGTTTCTATGTGCATCCTGAGTAAAACTCACTCACATCAAACTATTCATATTATTACATAACTTCTTTTAACAACTATTTTTGACAACTCATCACCTTTGTTACTACCCTAATTTCATTAACACCTAATTTTGCTTGACTTGTTTCACCTGTTTAGTTAAAATAATCATAACCAATTGTAGTTTTGTTTGACAAACCTAATATACACATACATACAAAATAATCCGTACATATATATTTGCGACTGTACAGCTAAGGTGGAAAATGATTTCGCCGACGAAAAGAGTCTCATAGCTGATTTACGTGCTTTGTTTTTATTAAAAGGTTTCCCTACAATTTCATTGGTTACTGAAATCGCAGTCATCGGTTGGACAAATCCGACAAACCATCAGCCAGAGAGACTTTATGTATTGATGCCAGCCAGGGTTTTAAGTTTGACTACACTTGTAACAGTAAAAAACAGGACACGGAAGCCAAGGTATATTTTCTTCAAGTGATCAGACAACTATTTATGTCTATACAAGTTTTATATTCTTCAACCAGTCACTGAGTGTGATTCTGGTTTGCGCACTAAACGATATGAACTAAAATGATATGAATGATACTTGATATGCAAAATTCGCTTTACCATGCTGTGGTGATTGACAATTTCTATCTCTGTATTGTTTAAAATACTTACTGTTGACTGTTGATATGTTTCTTATATGAATTGCATAATAATTCCGCTAAATACAAATTCCTGATTGCTGCCCTCTCTGAGTTTTGTTTGGATTCGTGTAATTCCGTCATCTCGAAATACTAATATTACAAGTACAATAAATTACTACAAATTGGCGTCGCGATGGAGCTAAGTAACCTGGGAAAATTCCCCATTAATGGGTCTCCGCGGGAGATTGCTGATTATTTGGAATGCTTCGATGCGTGGTGCATTTCCAAGAATGTTCGGGATGACAAAATACCAGCACATTTCATCACTACTATTGGGCTTGATGCATATAGCCTGGTGAAGAATCTGGCGTTTCCAGATAAACCCATTTCTCTGTCATATGACAAGATCCGTGAACTTCTGACAAATCACTTTCATGTGACTACATTTGAGACCAGAGAGAGGGCTCACTTCAACAAACTGGTACGTTCTCCCAACCAGAAGATTAGAGACTTCATTCTTCAACTTCAAATTCAAGCCTCAAAGTGTAATTTTGGAGATCAGCTGCATACTCAACTACGTGATCGTCTAATTGCTGGAATCAATATTCCTAAGTTAGAGAAAGAGTTAATTCAGATTCCTTCTTGTACGTTTCAAACTGCTAAAGATTTATGTATTACATATGAAGATGTCAATAATGAATACTCTGCTCCCACTACGTCAGTGTCTGATGTTATGCTTTCTAAAGTCGAAAATACAAGTGGTCATGGAAAGCAATCCAAACTGCCGTCCACAGGTAATAGAATGCAGCGAGAGATCAAAAACATTAAACCGTGTTTATCCTGTGGAAAGTTACATCTACGAAGCACTTGCCGTTTTCGGGGTGCTAAGTGTTATAAATGTGGTAAAGTTGGACACATCAAGACGGTTTGCAGAAGTTCGAATACTTATGTTGCTCAACATTCTTATAATTCTCCCAAGCTGTCTAGTAAAATGGAGTCAATGTGTCTTTCAACCTTTCAAAATACTCAAGCTAATCCGATGAAAACCTCCACTACAAGTTCGGCAACTCAAGTGTCAACTGTTTTCAAAAATGAGGTAGCTGAGTTACAATGTGAACTGTCGAAAACACGAAAAGACCTGAATGAGATGAGAGAGCAACTGATTAAAATTGAGGAATTACTGCATATGCATAGACTGCGTCTGTCGAATGCAGAGCATACAAGTACCCGTGAAAGTCCTGCAAAACTTTTCAAATCTCGAATTCTCAAAAAGCATCTGATGTCCAAGACTTCTAATGTACATTATTACAAAGATAATAACTATAGACCTTCTGTTGGAATTATACTACAAAAAATGGGAAATCGAGTGGTGAAGATATTAGACATCAAAGATCACTCAGTTCATAACGGACACCTGGACAAAGTGACAATAAATGAAGTAGGTCGTTCCAATTATAATATTATTGATTCCGCTAATAATCCTGATTTTGTAGATGATTCAGAAATAGGTCCAGATAATACTGATGAAAATAATATCACAGAATCAGTTAGGTCGAAGCTACTTTCAAGCAAACCGAGACATCGTTATAAGTACGCGAGGAGATATTCGAGGTGTGGCGGATGTGGTGATTGACAATTTCTATCTCTGTATTGTTTAAAATACTTACTGTTGACTGTTGATATGTTTCTTATATGAATTGCATAATAATTCCGCTAAATACAAATTCCTGATTGCTGCCCTCTCTGAGTTTTGTATGGGTTCGTGTAATTCCGTCATCTCGAAATACTAATATTCCAAGTACAATAAATTACTACACATGCTCTAGCTAGATGGCTAGTAAATATTCTCAAACCTTTGCATGAGATGATAGTGAAATATAGCGTCAAAGATGTATTTGAATTCGTAGACAAAATAAAAGATAATAATATATCAAAGACAAAACCATGATATCTCTGGACATAACATCGTTATTCACAAATGTGCCTCTAATAAAAACACTTAATTACATAGGTGAACAAGTGGGCAAGCTGTCGATAAACATTGACATACATACTGAGATCCTAAACGAATTGACATTAAGATGTACCATGAATGTAACTTTCAAATTTGATGACACATTTTACAGGCAAGTGGATAGGGTGACGATGGGCTCCCCATTGGGTCCCATTTTGGCTGATTTCTTTCTAAGTAAGCTACAAAATAGACCTTTATACAACCTTATCAGTAAGCTCTCATTTTATTGCCGGTATATGGATTACACCTTCATCCTTTGTGATAATGGTTCTGATAAGAGTACAATAATCACTGAATTCAATGAAGTACATTCGGCTATGAAATTCACATGCGAAGAGGAATCCCAAGACAGAATTGCCTTCCTGGATGTCCTACTTACAAGAAAACCAGATGGTAGTATAAAAAGAAATTTGCATCGAAAAAGCACTTGGACAGAGCAATATACACACATTTTCATAGCTTCGTTCCTATCAGGTATAAAAGAAATTTAGTGAAGACCCTCAGCCATAGAGTTAGAGCTATATGCTCAGAAGACGTAATTGAAGATGAATTAAGCATTGTATATGATACTTTGATCGAAAATAGCTATCCCGAAAAATTTATCAAGAAACACATGACAAAGAAAGCTGAAACGGACTACTCAGTCTGTAAAAATGAGGCCTCTTTATATACGACTACAATTCATGGGCGATATACCAAGCGAGATAGTTGCGAAGAAATTAAGAAAATCAGTTCAAAGAACTTTTAATGCTGGCGGCGAACTACACGTCTTATTCTCTACACGACCGATGGTGATTCCTCGACTGAAAAATGAAGTACCTAGACTAGCCGGCCACTTCAAATTGTATCTATCGATTCAACTGCGCTTGTGGAGCCAGTTATATTGGCCGTTGCTCTAGGAACTTGATTTTTGGTGCTCATTCGAGAACATCTGCCAGCATGGCTAAGTAAGGGTGTAGTGAAAACTATTAACAGCTCGATATTGGAACATCTGGTGCAAACCGGCCACAAAGCCAGCATAGAATCCTTCTCTATATTATACCGGATGCCAAATAAATTGCCAAAAACATCGAAACACTGCAGGCTCCAAACAGCAGAGGCTATTGCGATTCGCCTCAAGCAACCAGCGCTCTGTGTCCAGAAGAAGCAAGTCCAGCCCCTACTACTGCCCTGGCCTTCAGTAGAAACTATAAACTAATGAATTTGTACTATTATCTTTTCTAATTTTTCTGACATTCAGCTTATTTTACGTTGATGCGATTCAGCTGTAATCTATCAATATTACTGATTTGATGTTATTTAAACAGCATTAATGTTGTTCATAACACTAATTTCATTCATTCACTATAATGTATGTATAAATGTAGAGCCTGATGATGAATTTATCGAAAAGAGTACTCTTTGTTCAGTATCCATTCTTTTGAAAATTGTAATGGGCATTTTTAATCAGTTGAAATAGAATGTTCAAATACACACATATACGGTATTCTGTGTTGCTAATAATGCAGTATTGAACTGTGGAAATAGGATTCAGATGTCGACACACCAACGAAATACAATGGTTCTCATTGTGAGAATAATACTCTGTTGGAATCCAATGTCTGTATCACACCACCAACATACTCTTAGCTCTTTTCCAACCTAATTCTATGTGTGGTTAACATTGCCTGTCGAGGAAGGAGATGGTTTGTCAGGTGCAACACACATGTTTTAGCCATCTCTCAATCGATTTAATTTACCATCTTTTTTATCTAGCACTCTATCTGTTTGTCTGTCTGTCTGTTTTCGAAACAGAACTTTGCGCCGATGTGCGGCAGTTCAAGTTGCCACACTCCCTCCATGTAGCACTCTACATCTAACCTCAATACTAATTAACATATTATACCACTTAACAATATGTGAGATAGAACGCAAACATCTGTGGGGTTAAGAAAAAAAGTCATGAACTCAGAGGAAGCAGAAAATATTACTTGTTAGTTCAAAAGTTTAAAAAGTTCTGTCTGTCTGTTTTAGACAGAGAACTTTGCACCGATGTGCAGCACTTCAAGTCGCCACACTCCCTCCATGTACCGCACAAAGAAAGAGAAGGAAGTAGGAGGAAGGCATATTAGAGACAGTAAACAGATGTGTGAGACAAAGGAATAGTAATAACGTAAAACAATATAGTTTGATTGGAAATTATACCTCACAAGGAGTGGATGTATCTGAGCCAGCCATCTGTCTGTCTGTTTTCGACATAGAACTTTGCACAAATGTGCGGCACTTCAAGTCGCCACACTCCGTGTAGCACGCGAAGCAAGAAAAGCATAATAGAGATAGTGAGCAGAGGTGTGAGACAAAGGAGGAGTAATAACGAAGAACAAAACAGTTTCATTGGAGATCGTAAGTTACAAGGAGTGGATGCATCTGCGCCACTGAGAACGATTTTGAGAGCCAGCCATCACTGAGAACGATTTTCAGCCATATCAACAACTGTCTCCAGTGGTCATTAGTTTTTAACGTCTTGAGGACCTCAACCAGGAAGCCATTCTACACCTCCCTACGTGGCTTAAACTAATTGTTGTGGATTTCATTGACTGATGTTTTGCTTTGACCGCCGCTAGCTCTTTTCCAACCTGACCCTATGTCAGCTAACATTGCCCGCCGGTCGAGGAAGGCGTTATCTAGGCATCCGTAACATGTCCTAACCGTCTCAGTCAATGTAGATTCACATCCTCGTCGATTGATTCCCCTTCCTTACCTAGCACTCAACCGAAGCTTAACCTCAATATTGCTCACCCGATAATACCACTTCACATGGGAGATAGAGCTCAGGCACCTATGATCAAAGACAGCTGATCTTTTCATGTCTTCCACTCTCAATGACCATGTCTCGCTCACAGCTATAACGGAGTGGACTGACGAGCAGTACACGCGCCCTTTGGTCGATAGTCGGATATCTCGTCCACGCCAGAGACGGCATAAACTGGCATATGCGAAACTAGCCCTCTGTATCCGTGCTGAGATTTCGTCAGAGACCAACCTGTTGGCACTGGATGATGGTACTTCCCAAGTAAGTGAAGCGGTCAACGTGCTCTACCACTTCACTTCCTATTTCTAATCTAGGAGTCAGTGTAGTCCAATCCTGTAACATCATCTTGCATTGGGCTTGAGCGAATCGCATGCCAAACATTCGTAGATTGCAGCTCAAGGTGTTTAGAAGACTCTGCATTTTGTCAGCGTCCTCGCCTAGAAGGACTATATCGTCTGCATATTCTAAGTCAACGAGATTATTCCCTGATGGTAGTAAGTCAATCCCTGAGTCGCTGAATTGAGTTAGGGCTAAGTCCATTAGTACACCTTTGATGAAGTTGAATAGAAATGGGTGTAAGGGGCGTCCTTGATGGACACCACTAGTCGTCACCACTTCAGATGACAGTTCGCCGTAAGCCCTCACCTGGCTGTATGAGTACGAGTACAGTGCCTTAATCAGTGTAATATATTTTCTCGGCCTCCCTTCCCTTCACAGCCAAGCATCTCCAGAGAACTTCTCGGTCGACAGAGTCGAATGCTGCCTTTAGGTCAAGAAATATAATGACTGTTGGACGCCGGTAGGAATGCCTATGTTCTACAATCTGTCGGAGGGTGAAGATGTCATCAATACACCCTCTTCCTGGCCTAAAGCCTGCCTAGCTCTTTCGTGTTTGTGCCTCCCGAGCACCACTTAGTCTACGCATGATTATTGAGCCTAGGACTTTAGACACTATATTAGTCAAGCTAATCCCTCTGTGATTATCACAGGAAGACTTGTCTCCCTTCTTGTATATGGGGATAATCAGTGACTTACACCAACCCGATGGGACTTCCTCTGATTCCCAGACTCTGCCTAGTACCTCAGTTAATGCAGACAGTTAACTGTCTCCACAGTACTTAAATACCTCTGGGGTCATTCCATCAGGTCCTGCTGCTTTCCCTCATTTCAGACTAGTGACAGCTTCAGTACCCTCAGTTAGGGACGGTGGACCTGTGTCTATATCCCATTCAAGGAGGTATTGGATGTTCGGTAAGTTGAGAGTGTGACTAAAAGCAAATTAAACTGCTCCTCAAAGTGTTCTTTCCAGCGTTCCAGTCGTTTGAAAATTTTTCAATTTAAATTTAAATGGGGAGAATCAATTCTCATTGTGTGAACACAGTTAACGTCAAATTGTTTGGTTAAACAAAAACAACAAATACTTAGAAATATTTACCTTCAATAAAATCATCTGGTTTTTGAACTCTTTGTGTTTCTTTTAATTCTGTCTTCTCAGGAAATTGTCCACTCTCTGATCCTCGAGAACGACGAACCGTAAAATCTGGTGTATAATAATATGATTGAGAAGTTAAATATGTCGATTTTTGTTCATCGCATGAAGTTTCAATCGTGGAAACATTTAATTGTAAAAATTGAGTTGGTCTTCGATTACGCGGTTTAGTAGAAATCTCAGGATCAGGTAATCCATGAATTGATGGTTCTTTAAGCTGATCAACAGATTTTCGTCGTTTTGGTGGTTCTTTGAATTCAACGACAGTCTTTTCTTTATTCTTCAGTTTCACGCTCAACTTTTCATTGTCACAGTTATCACAACGTCTACAGAGTAAACTTACAGGCGATGCTTTACGAGTAGTACGTGGACGAGTTGGAGTTCTTACATCTTGAGGATTTTGTCCACTAAGATAACTTGTTACCTTGCTTAGATAAGAAGTGTCTTTTGCATAACATGGTGTCGTAGTGATTGACTCTTCTTTAATATCCACCAGACGATTTTCGTCAGGGACTAGGTCATTTCTACCCAGGATCAGACAGGTTTGATTCTCGACGAGATTAGCTCGAGCTACAGGAGTAATCTGTGATCGATATTGACCAGTTGATTGCGATGAAACCTGTGAAGAGGATATAGACTTAGAATGCGGAAGTACCGGTGTTCCAGGTGAAAGCAAACCACGTCGAGTATGTGCGATAACACCTGCTGCTGCTGCTGTTGATGTAGGAAAGTTAGGAGGGCTAATAGATGTAGGAGATGAAAAGAGCTGCAAGTTCGACGAACTTACACCAGAATTGACAGGGGAATAGCGTAAAACACTTGGATTATGGTAACAACAATCATTCTTGGCGCTTATATCAATAAGATTAGAGTTTTTATCTGATAGTCTAGCGGCACGACGAGCTGAAAAAAAAACAAAAGACGACAATCATATTTATCATTTCAAATGAAGGGTAAATAAGATTAACGGGTGATATTTCCGTGTCATATGTGTATATATCTGAAATACAACAAGTAATTGGCAACTGATAGGTAGAGGTTGGAGGACACATACACATTTCTAAAACATTTAATGAAGTGATGCTACCTGAAGGTTGACAGATTAACGCGGAACTTTGCACAGAAGTGTGTCGTTTCACTCTGCCACACTACGATGGAGGGAGTAACTCAAACGAAGCTCAGCGGAAGTTTTTATTACCTCTTAAAAACTAAGCATGCATATATCTGCACCTTTTAAGGCATCCCACTAAGGGTAGGTGGATGACACCTTCACAGCATTAAAAACAGAACCTATCTCTAGCTTCTTCACACAAATAAACTAAACAGTAAAGGGGAAACAAATCTTATTTGAACCAAAAATAAACAGGGAGAACTAGCTATGTCACGTTGTAAAATAGGATGAACAGAAGAAGGCAAACTCTGCACCAGAGTTTATAAAAAGTCAATGCATTCTAATATTGGATATTTGGACTTTAATTCATCTCATCCAATATCTGTGAAGGCAGGAGAATTCATGGGTCATTGGGTCGGGTCCCAGTGGCTTAATGGTATACGAGCTCGCTACCCTAGTAACCGGAAGGTCCTGGGTTCAAACCCCGGTGGGTGCGTACTGCTGAAGAGTCCCAAACTAGGAGGAAACAGCTGTCCAGTACTCCCAGGTTTTCCAATAGTCCTCAAACCAATGTCAGCTCATGATGAAATCCTGTAGCCAAGGCAGGGTTAGTTGAATATCTAACAAACTGAGCAACAACACTAAGTAGTACATCAAAAAACCCATATGACGAAATGAAACAGATAGAGGTAGCGTTGGTGCCCACACAACTATCCTATAAAATCCACTAAAAAGATCACAAGCAGAAGAAAAACAATGATGAAACTAGTTGTGATAACATGAATAGGAATTTAAAGCATCTAGTTTTACCACATAAGGAGAGGACATCTGGAACCCTAAGTAAGATTCTTAACAAAGTAGGAATTGTGGGGCATTCACACTCATTAACTCACTCAGGTAGGGACAAGCTCTGTGAGTTAAAGGACACTGTAGGTTGACCCAATCAGATAAAGCAATATAATCTACAAAATCCTTGCAATGACCGTGAGGCCAACTACACATGTCAAACTAGTAGATCGGGAAAGTGGTCAGATTATCGGAGCGTAAGAATTTAGCTAGGTGTAGAATGGCTGATCCCGCAAAAATGAGTAATTGTGTGGTGCTTGCCTTAGCAAGCCGCCACCCAACAGAGTAAGGCAGAGTTACAACTCTAAAAAGTTATACAGATAGACGGAGAGAGAGAGGTTGACTATCGAATCTTTGTTTATAGGATCTACACTCAACACATACAATAGGAACAACTCATCACAAAGACCAGAGATATGCAAAATATTACTGTCAATCAAATCAAGAGATGAGAAATCATGGAATCATATAAACGAAGTGGGGAAGCTGTGTGAGTACTGCCTTGATATGATTATAAGCGGCAATAATTTGTGCTCGAAACGCCATCAATAAATATTGTATAACACTGTGAGACTTTATCAAATAAATCTAATCTATGATGAAACTATGCTCTACTACATTGCCCAACTTCTATTCTCATATCTTACTAAAGGGTTTTCGTGTGCATCGGTGGCACGGCGGTAGAGGGCTCACCGACCACGCAGGTGGTTCGGGGTTCTATCCCTGACCACAGACGCACTCCTGTACCTCGGCTAAGCCAGTAGTAAGACTGGTAAAGAGCGAAGGTTGGGTATGAGGCAGGCTAGCAACCCCATCCAGTAAAAATAATCACCACTGCTACAGAAACTTCAAGCTAGAGGCTTGGAAACGTAAAGGACCGTTCCGAGGACCTCAGCAACACACTCTACACCTCTCACTATGTGGTTCAGATTAACAGTGTGACAATTTCCAGACCTAACCGTGAGAATTCAACACAGTTGCTTTCCTGTTCAAAAACTATTTTCTCCCTTAAAAATACTAGGAAACGACTTAGTAACTATGATACTGGTAAGAAGAACACAAAGAAGAGATAAAAAAAATGTAATGAATTGAACTTACATCGTTTAGTAGCTGTTAAGTGTGTGTTAGATAGATAAGCTGATTGTCTTTTTTGTCCTGCATAATTATGATCCCGATGTATTTCTTCTGATTTTGTTTTACGAAACCAGAATGGATGTGCTCTCTTGGAAGAAATGAGTTAGAAATAATAATAAAAAAACACCGAAAAACTTACAAATTTTATTGACTCTATCAGTGAAGTTTGTGGAGTTAACTCGTTTAAAGCACTTTCCATTGGATGTAAATGGAGTCTTTTTAACAGACCAAACATTGGCTGAACAGCTGTCACCATGTTAAAATTATCTGAAGAAGAACATAAAGTGAACAAAAAATAAATGCGATTTATTATTTCCTTTAATTCCTAGAGGAACATAGGGCTACAGCCACACGTTTCCACTGCGTGTTCGGTTCTCCGCCAGTAGTTTCACACATGGCTCCAGATCTGCCTACATGCTTTCATCTCCTCTTCACATCATCTCCACCTCCTTGTCACCCTCGCACTGTCGACCAACTAATTCACCGCTTCCCATTTGGGTTCCACTAGAGCTATAGTCTGGCGTGTGATAATACGTGATTTTATTTTATTTTTTTTAATTTTTGATTACAGCTTGATTCCACACGTATTTTTGGTACATGTATGGAATTTTCAGCGTGGATATCGGTAGCCCAGAATTCGCAGGCCGACCATAGATATCAGGTGTGCATCGGTGAGGGCTCGAACCCTGGACCATGTGCATGGTCGGCGGGAGTCCTAACCACTGTGATGGTTTGTTTTCTCAGAGTATGCCCAATCCATCTCCATTTCTTCCTGCATACTTGTTGCACAGTCGGTTACTGATGGGTTGGTTCGCTCATTGCCAGAGATCCCTGTTACTGATGTTTTCTGATCGGGAATCTGATCTTGAATAGTATCAAGAAAAGACAGCTGTTGATGAAGGTCTGTAGTTTCCTCGAAGTGCCCTTCGTGACGCGGCGCCAAGTCTCTGATCCGTATAGTGGCACTGACCTCACGTTGGAGTTGAAAATCTGGATCTTATTTTTCATACTGAGCAGTGCTGTTGATCCCCAGACACAGACTTGAGAGAAATGAAAGCTTGTCTTGCTTTCCCGATCCTCACACTTCGATATCCTAGTCAGTTCCGCCTGTAGTTGATACGATGCTTCCCAAGTGAGTAGGTAAAAAAGAGGTCGCTTATTTCAGAATTCTCCTAATTATGCTGATTGTTATCTGTTGTTGTTGTTGGCCACGGATCTCCATCATCACCTCTGTTTTATTTATGTTCACCTGTCTTTGTCCCTTCTTTGATGAACTAGGGCGGCCTGCTTAAATCACTGGGCTACCGAAATTACTTCCCTCCAAAATGCTTAATTTCATATGGATTTATTATTGTTTTAATCATCCAGTTATATCAAATGACCTATACATAAACTTGCATGATTTAACTTGCTCCCAAGTAAACGCTGTACAATTCTTCAACGAAATGAAGATAGACTTCAGATTATTACTTTATATGTGAATCCTGTGTGAAGAAAAAAGTACTTTGGAACTGAATACGCTGAAAATTTTTGTACCGTATATTCGCATACTGTCTTAAATAAAGCTTTACCATTATTATTATTCTGCCTCCAACTTGTTGCTTTTCACTTGCAGGAAATAGTTAACTAAGTAAGTCAGTTGAATGCATAAAAAGCCTTAAGCAATAAATAAGCACCGAAAAATCTACAAACTACGAAAGAAGATCAAGCGTAGTTGGTAGTTCAAGTTGGCTTACCGATCGATAGCCTTTAATTTCGGAAATTAGATACGGGAAATAGGCTTGAAAGCTTTTTGCTACAACTTCGTTAGGTGTTTTCATTTTATGGGATACAAAAAGACTACAACTGCAAAAACCACTTTGGAGAATGCTTCTAAAAGAATTTACTATACAATTCGTGTATCAAAAAACACCAACACCATGTCATCAAGAATAGAAACTGGCAAACTGGAATGTTGAACAATAATGCAAAAAAAGCTCTCGATCTTAATGTCCATATCTGATGAAACTTGGCATAATCTCTAGTGTATTGTAAAAAGCAGTAGACTACTGGGTAGAAGTAGTGTATTGGTCTACAGAGTCAATTTACACTTAATTAATGAGTTTGGACGCACATTCAACCTACCAAGGGGTGAACAACTCAGTGATAAATTGCATCTCATCGAGTTGAAAACACTTTAAATCTAGACAAACTTCATAATGCAATAACTACTCAAAGGGCTTCTATTCTAAGGATTATGTTGACAACTTCAGATTACTTGATCAATTACAACATTCGAGGTTTATCATTAAATGCATTCTGTGACGAGTAAACGACGTCATGCTTCCCGACTTAGACCAGTATTTTCATGAAATACAAGTCAGAACGGGAATTATACATTCAACTTCAAAGACCTCAAAATGTCGGAGGATAACCTGGAAATAATAAGATATCTGATGATTGAATTCTCAGAAGTAAATTTTTTGAAGTTATTACAATTTGTAGGCGGGGGGGGGGAAGATTTTTGATTACTATAAGCAGAATCGATTAATAATCAAAGCTGTTTATGTTCGGGATAGTCCAGTAGGTTGCAAATTATTCCATATATCTGTTGCGAAAATAAAAGGGAACTGCTTTTATTATCAAAGTGGTCTGTTTCAGGGATGGTAGTTAAAAACTCAACTTTGTTTTTGTGTTGATAATACTTTCCATACTTTAGGAATATGTATACGTATTTTAGATGCCACGTTTCAAGCGAGACAGTAGTACGATGGATTAATTAATTTTATTAGTGAATGCTGTGATGTGTCTTATTTACTTAAACACTTGACATTCAGTCGGATCTCGAGTTGGACTACTGCTTTATTAATTCTAACTGGGGTAAATGGGTAGTAACACAAGCCCCCATACGTGTCACTTAGTCAGGCACATGCAAAATAACTGCGTTCTAACAAACGTCTAGCTGATCACCCGAAATCTGTGTCAGAAGATACGTTTCGCCAGCAGAACAATAGTAACAATGAAGTTGGGCGTGAGGAGCCAAGTGCTGTTAGCGAGTCAAACGATATGAGTATTAAGAATGTCTGCAATGATAACGAAGTCACCACGCCTAATATTAATAAAGTAGCAAAGAACGACTAAATAGAAACATTTTTTAATCATAGCTTGATTCCACACAGTATATTTCGGTACAACTACGGAATTCTTAGCATGTGATATCGTTAGCCCAAATTTAGCAGGCCGACCATTGATATCAGGTGTACATCGGCCGGGGATCGATCCCGGACTATGTGCATGGTCGGCGAGCGTCCTAATCGCTGTGCCACCGACGCACACGTGAACATTAATAGATCCTTCCGCGAAATGATATGAACCTTGTAGCATTCCTTCGGGATTCCGTGTAACAACTGATATTTCTGGTTGGCTTAAAATCTGTACTAGTGACGCGGAGACATACATTATCTAAACGTTGAATGCCCTCCCTCTCCTTCAGTGTCTATGATCACTTATTAATTAGTTTTTTGTGTAGAAAAGTTTGAGATAGGATATTAACTGAAACATCACGTCTGTGTACAGGCAGAGAAAGGGACCTGTTTGGAGACAGGTCAATCGCATTCTGATAGAGTTGATTAGCCAGTCAGAACTCAGTTGCCGGGAGCAAATTCTTCATGTATCAAGCCATAAGTCACACTTATTGTTCGGAGGTTAATGATACTACCGAGACTTCGACTCGGAATCCATTCAGTGAAAGCCGAAAGCTCAATCTAATCGGCTACATTTTTTCTGTCGAAGCCTGGAGTCATATTCAGTTTATTGTAAAAGTGGTCACTCAACCACTTACGATTTTATGTAGCTGACAATGAGCCACACATTGTGTGAGGGCTAGTGATGCTACCTGGATGCGCAGACCTCGGTAGGTGGAGGGGTTTGGAATAGTAACCCAGTGGATGGAAGTTGAGTGCCTAGACTAATGAGTTGCGGTCCCACTGTGAAAGCCGCGGTTAAGATAGTAGTCTGTATTCATACTGAAGTATGGGCCAATGAATTCAAGACCCTTCGTCGAAACTTATTAGTATGATACCGTTTAAGCGTCTTTAATTTGCTTTGAAAATTAATGAAAGTGTATTTGTTCGCCAACCTTGTCCGGCACTAAGAAGAGTTAGTAAGGGAAGTTTGCTTTCTTCTACAGCTGTTTTAAATGATCTCAAAGCAGTATGGATTTGTAACTTGTTAACGTTTATATCGACCCTTAGCATACGAAAACATTCTCATTTTCAGGGTGCATAGCCGGTAAATAACTTGAGTTACACCTAACAACACAGGTCGTCTGAAGAAAATCCTCCCGGACAGTTACTATCAGATGATAAACAACACAACTAGGAATAAATATGTTTACTATGGCGGTGTGGAGATGTGGCTTGACGGTCTAAGCACTCAACTCAGGTGGGTTCTAGATTCGAAACTTGCTCCACATAATCCGTGCTGGTTAGTAACACCATCGCTTACACACAATACTTGCAGCTCATGTCCCAGTGGTGGGAAACTCAGGTCCACACAACTAGTAACTTTCTTGACACCTGTGATTTTGATTTCATAAATCACTCACAATTAGTTATCTCAAAAAAATTTTAACCTGCATTCAGAGGAACTCATACTCACCCATCTACAGGATTAACCGACCTGAGCGTACACTGTAGCAAACTCTACCTAGTTTTCAGTCAAACAGTGGCCCTTATCCATTTACAATTACGCTCAGAAAGCAATCTAATGTCACATACTGGTTTGAGTTTTAAGTTACAACATGTAGTATTTCATCAGGCCTCTCAAGGAATAAAGGATACAAATTCAAAGCAGTGACTAACCAAATGTTTTCAAAAGCAGTAATAATAACCATGAGTTTGAAGTACACTACAAAGGCATATTCATGATAAACATAGTGGTAAAAGGTTGGCATCATGAGTTCCCGATATTCAGTCTCAAACCCTAGTTCAAACTACACGAGAAGTCAGATGTATTTCCAGTATTTTGTGTATCTGGAGTCCCTCACTTTTATAAACTGAACTTAAAGGCATAAAGAAGCCGTAAATTCTGGCAAGAATAAGATGCACATATGGCAAAGGAAGCGGAGTCAGGGATTTTGCTGAATTATAGTTAGTGAAACTATGATTATAACACGACAAGCAGTAAAGACTAAGAAATACTGACGATTACTTCAAGAATCGGTGAGTACTTAAACACAAGCAAAACGTTTAGGGATAACTTCAATCAATACACAATTATAGACACACAAAAAATATACGCAACTAACCTTATCGTCATAGGACGGAAACAATGAACGGTTTTTCACGCTTAAAACTGAAAGCAGTCCAAACAAACACGCATTCAATTTCAATTGTTCCAATATTCAGAATTCGCTCTTCAAAGCCTAGTTATATTTTATTTTTACTAAATTTTGTTGATAAAACGCTTTCCTATGGCTTCTTGCTCCATCTTTTAGCAACCTTTAGAGCGCGACGTTAGAAAGTGGACAGAATTCTGACAAACCCTTGTTTAATTATAACTCCTGTTGTGTTCCAGTATCCAATCCAATATCGTTTTTACGAGCTAGTATAAACCAATTTCATTTCTCTGTGCCCGCTTCTTGATTGTAAGATACAGGTTCCTGATCTTCGGTAAACTTCTGCATAGCTCGTCCCGCCACTCAACTATCGTAGCTTTGGTTGACTCCAGAGGGAATGATGCTGGGATTAATTATATGTGGTTTGTAGTTTGAGGTGTGTTAAGACTGTTACTACTGTGAATGGTGCTGATCCTTTTGCCAGTTAGTCCTCCGGTATCGTCGACAAGAGAAAAGAGATAATAATAATAATAGACATAAATAGTGAAGTTATTCAGACTAACAGGCAGAAAAAGAAATAAGAAAACGTAACAACAGTCAGCTGATTAAATCTGAAGAATAATATGAATAATATATATATAATAAAAGCAGACAAATTTAACACAAATTATTCCAGATAAAGTCTAGACATTTGCCGATTTTCCAGGTTATCTCATGACGAAACACTTTTTTGCACTCTGGGTATTCTGGTTATTTTTCGGTCAAACCATGTCTTTTTGTAGCTTTTTTAATGACCCTGGTCTAAAATGTTGCCTTAATAAATCGCCGTTGTGGATAACTGCTACGGAAGACCCATTTATCGCGTCTCTGTTAATCCCGTTATGTCGCGAGACAAGAAATACTGTCCGAAATGGGGTAAGTACCATTAAAATTATAAGTAAGTCTCTCTTGTGACATCTCTACAACAGATGACGTTATTCAGACAGAGTAAGTCATTCAAGAATTTAGGCTTAGCTGATAACCCGGTAGGAACTATATTTACTCCCTTGAGTTGTGAGTCTCTTTTTATTTGTCAAAAATAAGCCTTCAGAACGTTAAGGTTGCTTCGTGCAACGATACGAGTTGTCGATTGATAGTATGGATGATTATTTCATCAAAAGAGTCGGCTGCCAAACCTCCATGATCATTGTGGGTACCTGAATTCCCTGAAATGTAAAAAGTCAGAAACCCCCTTGCACACTGCCTGTGCAGAAATTGTTGCAACGTGTGGAAAGTAATAACGATGTTCAAATAGTACAAAACCTCCTGGGAACGAAGGCTCCAACTTAGAAACTGACTTTTCTATCCAGGCTGTTCTTCTAATTGCCGACCAACAACTCGCAGTATCATAGAAGACCAACAGTGTTTAAGAATTTTCATCTCCCAAAGCACAGCGGAGGGCAAGCGAAGCGAGGAATACCTAGTCAAACAAACGGAAGGCCATTTATCATTCAATCGACAAAGAAAGCTTTACAAATCTAAAAGAAGATACAGTTCCTACTGGGTTGCTCATCATATCTTTCTGAATCCCTCAATCACTCACTAAGTCTGAGTAGCATTAACCCACCGTGTTGTAGAGGCCCCACATCGGCCTCCCCCAAGAAACAACTTCCCTAAGAATGTGTGTTCAATCGGCCTCTACCATGTGGCGAAAATATTTAACTGCTAGGAAGATTGCCAGCAACTCTCCGTCATAAGTAAAATACCTCGTTTCTGTGGGATTCAGCCGTTTAGAGAAGAATGCTGTGGGTTCCCAGATATTTTCAACTGGCTGGTTTAGAGTTGCTCCACCGGCGGTACAGCTTACATCTACCAGTAATCTAAGAGGAGCACCTAGATTAGGACACTTCAGGGTCGTGGTTTTCACCAGTGAAGTTCCGTCGAATGCCTCTTTTGACAACTGGAAGTCTTCTGGTTTCTCCCTTCATGCATCATTCAGGTGCTGCACGTGTTGTATGCAATTAGGTACGAAGCATCAATAAAAGTTTAGCAACTCTGGGAAACTTTGGTGTTGAGTGAGGGCAGTGGGCAGGGGATACTGTTTGAAGTTAGCAATCTCTTTGGGCATTTGTGGAATCCCACAGATCTCACTTAAATGTCTTGGGAACTCTATTGCTTCTGCTTCAAAAACGCATTTTCGCTGACTGATTTTCATGCCATTGTATTCCAGTTTGCGTAACACTACTCAAGTGTGTGGTAACGAGTATCTCTCTGGAACAGTTTGATTATCTGAGACCGTGTAATCACCGTAAGTGCTCCAACTAGTCCGAATTTTCTAAGGGGCCTTGTGTGACGGCGAAGCTCACTGATTATTCGAGGGAAGAATTATCCACAACTAAAGCATGCAGTCAAACTCAGCTTTCTTTATTTTAAGTTTGTCAGGGGATAACCTTCTTGGTATAGCAGGTTTCTTTCATTGTGAGACGTCTTTTCCAAGTGGCCATCCATAACTTCCCAGGACTGCTAGGTCTTGGCTAGCGGCAGGAAAAATCCACGGAAGCTGTTGCTTGAGCCCTGGGCCAAGCTTCAGCGTTTTCTACCCGAATATTGTTATTTGGGTCTTACTGACCACCTGCAGTGTGAAGCGTAACTTTTACCGATGCAGGTTGGCCTTTCTTTTCTGAATGATACTGAGTGAAACTCTGGTATCAACCAGGAAGTCTATACCAGAATTTCAACTTTTGCGTAGGATTGGCGATTTTCCGGACACTCCTTCTCAGAAGTCACTGCGTGGGGAGGGTTTGATGTTTCCCCCATTGCTTGTGTGGTAATTTAAGCCACGTTGTGTGCATCCCCCTGATTGTGAGCCAAACTGTCAATGATACTAACAGAATTGGCCTGTTGAGGTGGTTTGTCTAGGCCTACTCTTTGACCGGGAACGTGTTCTATAAAGCGATCTACCTTATCTGCCCTGCGTTAGATGTATTTGCGCCAGTTGTTTCGTTAGTGATCTGACGCTAGCCACTATTTCTTAGACTATTGTGTGGTTCCTCATGCTCACATGGTTTGCTTGGCCTTCTGTGTTTCGTTTCCTCTCCAATGCCCGGGTTGCAGTGCATGCCAACTTTTAGAGGGAGGAGCCAGGATCTAGACGGTTCAGTGCCTGTTGCACTTACTCTGAGATGCTTTTCATCCAACGTTTGCTCATAGAGAAATATGCAATAACACTGGTATACCACTGGCGGTGAAAGTGATAGTGTCTGCTTAATAAAAGCATTTCACCTTATGATTCAATGGGAGAAAAACAGACATGCGACTGTCAGTGAAGTTGAAGATTGAACGATCAATTCATGGTTGCTTGGTCAAACCCAACTCCTCCATATTCTTCGCGGGAGTCATCAATCCGACGGTCATCGTCTCATCGTTCGCTGTTCAGAGGAAGATAAAAAATATCGGAAGTATTATAGTGATTTATTATTATAACATTTATTCTTAGATCTTGTATAATTACCTTATTGTTGGTTGTATGTTGGCGTAAGAATGAAGATTTTTCGAATCGCCAATCAGCGTTCTCTTTTTCGCGTTGGTGAATACAAAGTGTTTCTGAAAGTCTTCGAGGGACAGCATGAGGTCCAGCATAGGAAGAGATGGACATTGACAGCTTATGAAAGTTGTCTGATAGTTTCTGAAATTTTTCGTTCGTCTTTCTTGGTGCCTGCAAGTCTTCTTTGGACAAGTATTATCTGAAACTTTCTGGAATTTTGGTTACGTTCAATGATGCCTGGGTCAAAGAAGGGACAGAGCGTCTTGGAAGCAAACAGGAAAGTAAGTCATGGTGACTTGTCTGTTAATTGTAACGATGTGTCTGATGTTAAACATGACATGTTTGATGCTACTGTTTCGCCGTCTAGGGATGGTAGGATTATCAAACTCTCCAAGTATGAACCTCGGTGTTTCGACGGAAACCCAGCTGACTATTTACAGTTTGTAAGAGAGTTTGAAATCATGTTAAGTAGTATTTTATTAAACGATGAAATGAGGTTGATGTATTTGATGAGGTACTGCACTGGAGTTGCTTCAAGGGCTATCCAGTGGTGTACGTTCATGCCCCCTGACGAAGGATACCCTGAGGCTATGAGTATGCTGCGTCAAAGATTCGGAAGACCTTCGATGATTGTAAGGAGGCTGTTAAAGGTAATGGTGGTCAATTACAAGATGACTTCAAGGCACTCTCTGAATTTTCGGATAATCTGATGACTTACAAGTATACAATGATTTCGATGAATTGCATGAATGGTCTGAACTCAAGTTGCGTCCTAGAGGTAATAGCGAGACGCCTACCTACTCGACTGCAAAGGAAGTGGGTGAAGATAAGCTCCCGTATGGAGGTATTTAGCCAAAGTTTGATGATATTCTGAAACTGGTAAAAGATAGTGTCAATCTATCTATGAGCAAGTTTGCCAGCCTATTGCACCCCACCCCTAGAATAGAGCAGTCTTAGAGCAAAACACAATCATTTATGACGGAAAGGTCTCAGAGAGGTGGATATCGAGAAGGCTCTGCGGTGTCTAGTGATCCATATAAACCAAATGAGTATGACAGCTTTCGTAGGACGTCCCCAATAGATAGCTTACAAGTTGCGAGACAAACACGGTTGTGTTTTACACGTTTGCAAGAAGTGTATACAATGGTGAACTGTGAACCAGTGAGCAAGTTTAGTGATGAGCTAAATGTGAAATCAGCGTCATCAAGGTCTGACCCCCAATAGTGTGACGATAATGGTACAGTGAAGAAGCCTGTAGTTGCAACTGGTGACCCATTGTTGTATAGTGTCACAGATGACACCGCAGTTTGTGCAGAAGAAGAAGTACAGTTTCCGAGTCTAGTTCTGACTCCACAAGTTTACAAGGTATTACTAGTCAGAGTAAAGGTATAAAACCTTTAGGGATTTGTGAGGAAGAACTCAAATCATATACTGCTGTTATTAAAGAGTTTACAAATGATGAGGTCGACCAGATAGACGACGGTTAAGTGAATGTTAGTGATAATGATCTTAATAATAATATTTATTTCTGTAACAGAAACCAGCCATTTTTACAGGCATGAACATATGTACACTTATTAAAACTTATAGAATATATAATATGATTTGTTAATTTATAAATAAGTTGAATACTGGTAAATGTGATAGAAACATTTAAAATGAAGTGTACAAATAAGGAAATAGGTACAGCGTCAAATCTAAACTGTGATTGAAAAAAAATACGACATGTCAATTTCACGCGGGAATCATAAATGATTGCGTTAGTTGGGAAGGTAAGTAGCATTTTTGTACAGGTGCTAACGGGATACGTAAGAGATGCAGAATAAACAATAATTATCACTAAATGATTCATAAAGTGTTGTCAAACACGTCGCATAAACCGTTAATGCCCAGCTCTCGCTACGCTCGGGCCCACGCTGTTCTTCGGAGATTTCAGAAACGCTTAGTTATAACGGACGAAAAAACCAAAACACCGATCTGCCGTTTGATATTTCTATATTGTTACACCAACATATAAAAAGAATAAGCGAACAAAGATTTCTTATGATATCACACTCTTCTTTCTGAACAGCGACCGATGAGACGATGACTGTCGTATTGATGCCTCCGCGAAGATTGGGGAAGTTGATTTTAAGCAAACAACCAAGAATTGATCGTTCAATCTTCAACTCCATTGACACTCCCCGTCAAAAAAGGGATCCAACCCTTTTTTCCTTCACGACCAATGCACGTTGACTTGGATGCCATTGCGAGAACCTGGGTCACACGGACAGAGCTGAAATGGAAAACAAACAGAAAAGCCAACACACCACAGGCATACCCACAGCACAATCTCACACATCAATGACGACCTGCGCCTCCAGATAGAGACCTCCTCTTGACATCTTGCAACACAATCGCCACTTACCAGAATGACTCTTTCAGAATGCAAAGTGACCATAGTACCACCTCACGAAACTCTACGCACACCCTGTTATCTACTCATTACCAATTACCACTGAAATCGCTTGTCACTCATTCTGCCTCAGTTCTAGTAGCGGTGACGCATGCGAGCCTCAGTCGTTTACACTCTTTCTCCCCGGCGTGTCGGACCGCAGCTAACAATTATCTCCGTGTGCATTTCATTCTCAGCAATAGCCTAGCCTCCCCGGCGTATACGACCCATCTGCTGTCTCTAACATCAATCAATTCATTCATGGATGTAGAAGACTCGAAACAACTTCAGAAGTAATCACGACGAAAATTTTAACAAAATTACGCAATAAAAACAAGACACGAAAACAACAAGTAAACACAATGAATCCAAAATACACCAATTGATATGACACACCACACGTATATACAAATAGTACAAACAACCTCGCCGATCATGTCTTGGTGGAATTCCTTTGAAGAATTGCAGGACTTACACCAGTACGCCTACAACCCTTCTCAGGTTGACGATTGTAATTTGTGGAATGTACGGACACAAACAAGATTAACCAACAATTACGATAATTGGAACTCACACAACTATTTAACACAAACATATGTACAATCAATACATCAAATGTTGTGGTTTCCGGCATGACAAACTACCCTTGAAGAACTGTAGGACTTACAGCAGTACGCCTACATTCCTTCTCAGGTTGATGATCCAAGTGGAAGTCGTCCGGACACAAACAGAATTACCAACAGCTAGATGACAGATGATATCAATTCAGTATATACAATATGAACATATGTACAAGATCATACACCAAGCACATTGGACTGCTCATTGATGCGCTACCCTTTGAAGAACTGTAGGACTTACAGCAGTACGCCTACAACCCTTCTCAGGTTGACGCCCTAGGTTGGAAAATCGTCGCAGAGTTCATTTGCTGACTTCCTTCTATGAGCTAAATCCTCAAATCTGAACGGCAACACGCCCATGTCATTGTATCGTAGAATATAGATGACTAACAAACACACGACATATCTCATCAACCAAGCGTAGAAACAGAGTAATTTACACCAAAGATAATAACATTCAAATAGTAACTTGAAACTAGAAATGCCTTTATTCGTGCAAGTCAATTTAACAATTACTCTCTCGTTTACACTTGGCTTATCCACACTAAACTGACCATTGATATTCGTCCTTTCAAACGAACTGATACTACCATAGTCATTGCACAAGATACTTGAGTTGATGGGCATCTGTTTCATTGTGGATGACAGCACCAACGACGACTGATTGATATAAGTTGATGAAGTTAGCGGTGGATCAGAAGCTGTTGTTGCTCGACTTTCAGAAATTTGTCTACCTGCAAGACCACCACCACTGCTGTCTTTTACTATCAGCTCAGGTTTAGCACTAGCATCTGATGATAGGTGGGCTACATGCTGATCAATCACACTGACGGTTTGACAAGTATGCATGCCTTCTGCAACTGCATTTAATTCTACTTCACGTTCAAGTTGTACAGAACCTTTATTTAACTTAGCAGTAGTAGGCATTCCCCCCATTTCATCATGATCAACCAAAGACAAATCTGCACTATCATGATCATTACCACAAATATTCAATTTACCGTCAACTTCATCATTTTCAAACTCTTTAATAACAGAAGTAGACAATTTTGGTTCCTCCTCACAAATCATTAAAGGTTTTATATCTTCACTCTGACTAGTTATACCTTGTAAACTTGTGGAGTCAGAACTCCACTCTGAAGCAGTAACTCTATTCTGTGACACTCTATTCAACAATGGCTTACCAGTTGCAACTACAGACTTCTTCACAACACCGTTATCGTCACACAATTCGGAGTCAGACCTGGAGTTTACATTTAGCTTATCACTGAACTTGCTCACCGGTTCACAGTTCACTTCTGTATGCACCTCTTGCACACGTGTAAAACAAAACCGTGTTTGTCTTGCATCTTGTAACTTATCTGTTGAGGATGTACTACGAAACCTGTTACACTCACTAGGTCTATATGCATTACTATACATCATGGAGTCTTCTCGATATCCACCTCTCTGAGGCCTACTCGTCATCAATGATTGCGTTTTACCCTCAGACTGCTCTATTCTAGGGGTGAGATGTAATAGACTGGCGAACTTGCTCATAGATTGATTGACACTAGTATTTACCAGTTTCAGGATATCATCAAACTTTGGCTCGATACCCTCATCCTCCATACGGGAGCTTATCTTCACCCACTTCCTTTGCAGTCGAGTAGGTAGACGTCTTGCTATTACTTCTAGTATAAAACTCGAGTTGAGGTCACTCATGCGATTCATCGAAATCATTCCATTCTTGTAAATTAGCAAATTATCTAAAAACTCAGTGAGTGCCTGGGAGTCATCCTGTAATTGACCACCATTACCCTTAACAGCCTCGAATAATTTCCCTGCAATCATCGAAGGTCTTCCAAACCTTTGACGTAATATGCTCATAGCCTCATCGTAGCCCTCTTTTGGCTTCATAAACTTACAACACTGTATAGCTCTTGCAGCATCTCCAGTGCAATATCTCATCAAATACATTAACTTCAATTCATCACTTAATAGAAAACTACTCAACATGATCTCAAACTCCTTTACAAATTGTAAATAATCAGCCGGGTTTCCATCAAAACACCGTGGTTCAAATTTAGGGAGTTTGATGTTCCTATTATCCCTGAACGGCGAAACAGTAACATCAACCATGTCATGCTTAACATCAGACACATCGTTACAATTAACAGACAAGTCACCATGACTTACTTTCCTGTTTGTATCCAAGACACTCTGTCCCTTCTTTGACCCAGGCATTGTTGAACTTGACCCAATTCCAAAAAAGTTCCAGATATTGCTTGTTCAAAGAGGACTTGACCGGCACCAGGAAAAATGAACGGCGACTATCCAAACTTTCACCAACTGTTTGAATCCGCCAGATCTGTTTACATCGTCAGAAACTGTCAATCACGTCTCATAAACCGTTAATGCCCAGCTCTCGCTACGCTCGGGCCCACGCTGTTCTTCGAAGATTTCAGAAACGCTTAGTTATAACGGACGAAAAAACCAAAACACCGATCTGCCGTTTGATATTTCTTTATTGTTACACCAACATATAATAGGAATAAGCGAACTAAGCAAACTAAGGTCTGAAAACAAATATTACAATAATAAATCATTGTATTACTTCTGACGATGTTTCACTCTTCTTACTGAACAGCGACCGATGAGACGATGACTGTCGTATTGATGCCTCCGCGAAAATTGGGGAAGTTGATTTTGAGCAAACAACCAAGAATTGATCGTTCAATCTTCAACTCCATTGACAAGTGTTTCTAAGTCTATGAAACTTTAAATTCACCTGTAAGTACACCATATTTGTGACATTGCCAGCTGCTTATTAGACCGACTTCGATCTTCTCAGCAGATTTTATAATATAGGTGATCCCGTTATTTACCAGATGAGCTAGCAATATCACGAATAAGTGTAGAATAGCGGCACTGTATCAGTACCTTCGTTGCAAGCAGTATGTTTGAAAAGAGAAGAAGACACAAGAAAACCGGCAGAGAGGTGCAGAAGTATATAAAAGGTGTTAACAATTCAAGATATATGACAGACATGGGGTCCCTTATTTTTATATGGTTTTTTTCAAGAAATATTATTTCCCCGATATTCTACAGTCTTTTCTGCGAACAACTAGTTTAAAGTGAAAGACAGGTGATAATTTCACCTACTTATGTAGGTTGAAAAGGAGTTAAACACAAAAGTCAGAGTGCGTGAGCTATGTAAGAGAAAAGCGAGGGCCTAATAATATCTGTTTTTCTGAAGTATACATTTAGGTGTCTTTCTGAAGTAGCGGACTCATACCATTTACTTTCATTCGGGAGCTTGTATTCAAACTTCGGCTTTAGGTAATTTTCAACTTCTATTTCTTTTTTATTTTATTATTATTTTTTATTTTTACTTTTTTATTTATTCTCATTTTGCAGAAGCCATTCGAACTCAGGAGCCTTAGCAGTAGAGTGCTGTCCCACAGATAAGGGTGGTTCTCATATATCCCCACCGTCATATCCGCTGACTAGCAGTCACCACCCTCCCACTTTTGGCTATGGTTGATCATGATGAGATTTGGTGAATCCCTACTACTACTGAGTTGAACAAAGGTTCTGCACAGCTTAAACGTGAAGTAGAATTAGAGGCAGATACAGTTGCAGAAGGTATGGATACTCATGAGACCGTCAGCGTAAATGATCAGCGTGTAGCCCACCTATCGACAGATGTTAATGCTAAAATGGAGCTAATAATAAGGGACGGAAGTAGCCGATCAACAACAGTTTCTGATGCACCGCTAAGTTCATCAACTTGTGTCACTCAGTCGTCGTCGATGTTGTCATCCACGTCCATGAACTCACGTGTCTTATGCAATGACTATGATAGTATTGGTGCATTTGAAAAGACAAAAGATATTCCTCAATTTAGTGAGGATAAGCCAAGTGTAAACGAGAGAGTAATTGTTAAATTGACTTGCACGAATAAAGGTTTTTCAAGTTCCAAATTACTATTTGAGTGCTATTGTCTTTGGTGTAAATTACTCTGTGCCTACGCTTGGTTGATCAGATACGTCGTGTGTGTGTTAGTCATCTATATTCTACGATACAATGACACGGGCTTGTCACCGTTCAGAGTTGAGGGTATACATGATAGAAGGAGGTCAGCAAATGAACTCTGCGACGATTTTCCAACCTAGAGCGTCGACCTGAGGTTTGTAGGCGTACTGCTGTAAATCCTACAATTCTTCAAGAGTAGTACGTCGAAGCGAAGTCCGTCGTACTTGGGGTGTTATTTTGTACATATGCTCATGGTGTACATACTGAATTGGTATCATCTCTCATCTATCTGTTGATAATATTGTTTGTTTCTGGGCGTCTTCGGCTTGCATCATCAATCTGATAAGGAGCGTAGGCGTACTGCTGTAAGTCCTACAGTTCTTCAAGGGTAGTTTGTCATGCCAGAATCTACAACATTTGATGTATTGATTGAACATATGTTTGTGTCAAATAATTTTGTAAGTTCCAATTATTGTAATTGTTGGCTAGTCTTGTTTGTGTCCGGACATTCTAAAACTTACAATCGTCAACGTGAGAAGGGTTGTAGGCGTACTGGTGTAAGTCCTGCGATTCTTCAAAGGAATTCCACCAAGACACGATCTGTGAGGTTATATGCACTGTTCGTATACATATGTGGTGTGTCATATCAATTGGTGTATTTTGGATTCATTGTGTTTACTTGTTGTTTTCGTGTCTTGTTTTTATTGCATAATTTTGTTAAATTTTTCGTCATGATTATTTCTGGAGTTGTTTCGAGTCTTCTACATCCGTGAATGAATTGATTGATGTTAGAGACAGCAGATGGGTCGTATACGCCGGGGAGGCTAGGCTATTGCTGAGAATGACATGAACACAGAGATAAGGATTAGCTCTGGAATCAATGACTGAGAATGAATTTTTCTATTTAGGCTGTGGTCCTACACGCCGGGAAGCGAGATTGTAGACGACTGAGGCTTGCATACGTCACCGTTAATAGAACTGAGGCAGAATGAGTTTGATTATGCTGTGGGTATGCCTGTGGTGTGTTGGCTTTTCTGTTTGTTTTCCATTTCAGCTCTGTCCGTGTGACCCAGGTTCTCGCAATGGCATCCAAGTCAATGTGTTTTGGTCGTGATGGAAAAAAGGGTTGGATCCCTTTTTTGACGGGGAGTGTCAATGGAGTTGAAGATTGAACGATCAATTCGTGGTTGTTTACTCAAACCGAACTTCCCTATAATTTTCGCGGAGGCATCAATCAGCCAGTCGTCGTCTCATCGGTTGCCGTTCAGAAAGAACCTAAAAAACTGTCAGAAGCAATATCGTGATTTATTGTTGTAATATTTGTTCTTAAACCCTAGTCTGTAATGCTAACAATTCTGGTTATATGTTAGTGTTTGAATAAAGAATTCTCGAGTCGCCAACGTGTGTTCTAGTTTTTGCGTCAGTCAGTACTAAGCGTTTCTGAAAAGCTTCGAGGGACAGCGTGAGGCCCAGCGTAGCAAGAGCTGGGCATTAACGGTTTATGAGACGTGATTGGCATTTCGTATAAAATATTTGTTTATAAACTTTCACTGTTCTCCGTTTTAATTGCCAAACAATATAACGTCCTTCTTACAATACCGGAGTTTTAGAGTTAAAGTCGAAGAAAGTACATATTTTTTATCGGTGCGGAGCGACTTCGTAACAATAGGAACTTAGGGTTGAGTTCGTTGACTGGATCTAGATAGTTATAGACATCTTTTGTTCCTGATATCTACAAGCCTGCTCAGCTACTTTTCAAGATGCTACAGCATAGACCCTACAGAAATTTCGGGGAAGTCCTACAGGTCAGCTTGTCCTACGGGTTCTAATCCTTCAGATCTTTAAAGACAATTCTCTCTGAAATACCACTCATATACTCCACGATTATCTTTTTAACTAATTACTACTTTATTCTATTTTATGTTGACTGCCTAGGCCTTTATTATAACTACAACTTACTCTTTGTTAGTATTCGTTGCGTGCTTGAAATCTGGTTGCTTTGATGAAAATCACAACACCAATGTTTGAGCAAAGCTATATTTTCATAGTTTCAATGGTATGATCAGTATGGTTAGCACTATGCATTGCACACGTATATTATCATTCAGAGGACTCCATACCTCCTTCTCGTACTCATCTTGTAAATTTACTTTCAATGATATATTGTCCATAATTGTATTCTCTACCGTTTTTCGGTTTCCCAGGAACTTCGACTCTCCTTGGAATAGCTTTTAATCACGCGAGTGCATAGCACTTACCCAAATATGTGTTGTTCATCGGCTGACCATAACTATCAGCATAAAACGGAACGAAGGTGATGAACTCACTGGTATGCACCGCAGTTCTGGCTACAGTGTAGTCAGCTCTCTAATAGAGAGGCTGCTGGATATCCAGATGTCGAAGTCTCGTAATCGGCGACATCGGCATCCCTGAAACTGACATCACAAACCCAACAAAGCAATCCTCAGACAGCTTTTTGTCCATAGCCTTACAGAATATAGTATTTTGCTAGCCCTAGTCCAACATGCCATGAAACCGAAGTGCTAAGACTCATAGTACTCCTCTTCAGCGCTGGACATGGTGCTTTCTCATTATTGGGGTGTGGAACTCATACAATATCTTCCTTCCTTAGGAAGAAGTGATCACGCTACGCCCACTTCCAAGTTCACAGTGGCGGTATAACGAGCCATAATTCGGCCAAACCAAACGTGAGGAAAGGTAATATAAATAAAATCGTGGCAGCAGCCAAGTCTTCGAAGTGGTATATAAACACGGTGTAGCAGCTGAAGGCTACTTGGAACCAGTTTAAGAAACCTTACGCTCAGGTAACCAAATGTTTCATCTCTCAGCTTGACCCAAAGGGTCGGAAAAATTGCTCCTTTAGGTAAAAAGAGAAATCCGCAAATTACACAGACTTCAACGCAAAAGCTGGAAGCTGTTTGCCAAGTTTGAAACTTCTGAGACCAGAAAGATATACAACACCGCAGGGAATAAAGCCATTGCAGAAATCTCCCAAATAAAGATGGAGGTAGACACAGTGCGTCGGACGTAGAGAGGTTAGAAATCTCGCCGTCCATGCACATGGTCTGAGGTTCGATCCCCTACCGACGCACACCTGATATCTATGGTCGGCTTGCAGAATTTGAGCTACCGATATCCATGCTGAAAATTCCATACTTGTGACAAAAATACATTGTGGAATCAAGCTGTAATCAAAAAAATGAATAAAAAATAAACATATGGCTCAAAATAATAATAATTTTATTTTCATATAAACATAAATTTACATGAAAATGCATGCCATTTTTACAGGCACGATCAAGTATGTTATAATGTCAAATCTTAAATTGTCTACAAGTTTATAATGTTTCAACAGTTAAATATTTGATATATATATGTATATAATTACACTCATTGTCTGAACCAGGCCGTGTAGTTATTGAATTGTACAGTTGTCCTCCAGGTTGAGCGGGAAAATCGACTTCGTTTCGTTTTCTTCCCGTGGTTGTCGGCATACGATAACCAACCAATATTGAGGTAAGTACAACGTTTACAAGGGATTGGAAGCTGTTTGTTAGAAAAGTTAAAGTGCTAAGGTGAAAAATTAAAGTGTAATAGATTAAGTGGGTGAAATATATCATTATTAAACACATTTATGTAGAAAACAGAATGGGGAAGTAATTAATCCTTAGGCCGACAACGTTCATTTGCAATGTATAATAAAATCAATATATTTTGTACTATCATGATGTCCACTTTTGGCTTTAATACAATTATTTTCAAGCCAGTTGTTTTTATTTCATGCCTTTTTGTCTATTTGGTGCACAACCGTACCCTCCAGAGAATAGGAATAGAATAAGTCGAATCAAACTCATAAAGAGCTATAAAATGTTAGGTTTAATGGAATATAATGAGGATCAAGTAAAGACATTATTAGGAAATAAGTGAGACAAGATATTGTGAAGTGGTATTTAAAGATCTGATGATGGATAGCAAGTTCATTTATAAGATGCCCCATAAATCTGTGCAGATCCCGCGTGGTCGCATCTCAATATAGGCTGAGCGAATGGTATATATTTAAAGGTAGAAGCATGATCTGTCAAGGCGTTCATTATTATCTTTTTCAAGATAAAGATCAAAGCCCTCATAAAAATCATGAAAATCTCGAGCCTTCAAATTGCGTATTGCTGTTCCTGCACAATGGGGTGATTCACCTTAGTGACAACCAACATATCAACAGATCAGCTAACACAGGAGTTATCACTCCCCGTAGGATCAGCTTTGGCGGCACTGGGGGAACGCAAGATAAACTGCGTTGATATCGGCAAAGACATCGTGCTTGTCAGTCACGTCCCATAAACCGTTAATTCCTAGCTCTTGCTGCACTCGGGCCCACGCTGTTCCTTGCAGTTTTTCAGAAACGCTTAGTTATAACGAACGAAAAAACCAAAAGACCAATTGGTGACTCGAGGATTCTTTATTGTTACACCAACATATAAAAATAATGTTTTAACTAGGGTCTGTGAACAAATATTACAATTATAAATTACAATATTACTTCAGATGGTTTACTGCTGACTTCCTTCTGAACAGCGACCGATGAGACGATGACTGTCGTATTGATGCCTCCGCGAAGATTGGGGAAGTTGATTTTGAGCAAACAACCAAGAATTGATCGTTCAATCTTCAACTCCATTGACACTCCCCGTCAAAAAAGGGATCCAACCCTTTTTTCCTTCACGACCAATGCACGTTGACTTGGATGCCATTGCGAGAACCTGGGTCACACGGACAGAGCTGAAATGGAAAACAAACAGAAAAGCCAACACACCACAGGCATACCCACAGCACAATCTCACACATCAATGACGACCTGCGCCTCCAGATAGAGACCTCCTCTTGACATCTTGCAACACAATCGCCACTTACCAGAATGACTCTTTCAGAATGCAAAGTGACCATAGTACCACCTCACGAAACTCTACGCACACCCTGTTATCTACTCATTACCAATTACCACTGAAATCGCTTGTCACTCATTCTGCCTCAGTTCTAGTAGCGGTGACGCATGCGAGCCTCAGTCGTTTACACTCTTTCTCCCCGGCGTGTCGGACCGCAGCTAACAATTATCTCCGTGTGCATTTCATTCTCAGCAATAGCCTAGCCTCCCCGGCGTATACGACCCATCTGCTGTCTCTAACATCAATCAATTCATTCATGGATGTAGAAGACTCGAAACAACTTCAGAAGTAATCACGACGAAAATTTTAACAAAATTACGCAATAAAAACAAGACACGAAAACAACAAGTAAACACAATGAATCCAAAATACACCAATTGATATGACACACCACACGTATATACAAATAGTACAAACAACCTCGCCGATCATGTCTTGGTGGAATTCCTTTGAAGAATTGCAGGACTTACACCAGTACGCCTACAACCCTTCTCAGGTCGACGATTGTAATTTGTGGAATGTACGGACACAAACAAGATTAACCAACAATTACGATAATTGGAACTCACAGAACTATTTAACACAAACTTATGTACAATCAATACATCAAATGTTGTGGTTTCCGGCATGACAAACTACCCTTGAAGAACCGTAGGACTTACAGCAGTACGCCTACATTCCTTCTCAGGTTGATGATCCAAGTGGAAGTCGTCCGGACACAAACAGAATTACCAACAGCTAGATGACAGATGATATCAATTCAGTATATACAATATGAACATATGTACAAAATCACACACCGAGCACATTGGACTGCTCATTGATGCGCTACCCTTTGAAGAACTGTAGGACTTACAGCAGTACGCCTACAGCCCTTCTCAGGTTGACGCCCTAGGTTGGAAAATCGTCGCAGAGTTCATTTGCTGACTTCCTTCTATGAGCTAAATCCTCAAATCTGAACGGTAACACGCCCATGTCATTGTATCGTAGAATATAATAATAATAATAATAGTATATTCTCATTTTGTACATGAGAGACGCCAGTTTACAGGCATCATCAATATGATAAATTACATATACGATTAGCAATCATAATTAATAATAATGTTTTAATAAAGTACACATTTTTTCCTACTTGTGTAGGACACACCAAATATACAGGCATGGATAAGCATTAATTAAATTTCATAAATTCGGTTTATGGTTAAGTTACATGGTTGCTGGCGTTTTTGTTTTAATAATAATTATAATAATGTATATTCTCATATAAACATATAAATTTACATGAAAATGCATGCCATTTTTTTAGGTCTGTGGGAACAATATGATAACCAGTCATTCAATGGAGCACATCATGAAATATAGGAATATTGACTTCGCATTAACAAAAAAACCCAAGTAAGTTTTGGATGGATTAAAAATACTTGGGAAAAAATAAAGCTTGAAGTTATTCCACAATATAACAAGTCATTCAATGGAGCACATCATGAAATATAGGAATATTGTCTTCGCATTAACAAAAAAACCCAAGTAAGTTTTGGATGGATTAAAAATACTTGGGAAAAAATAAAGCTTGAAGTAATTCCTCAATATAACCTGGGTGTGTACAAATCCGAATCTCATTTTTGATTTGATTTATATCCAAATTGGGTAATAAGGAAGCTATTTTTACAGATACGATCAGTTATGTTATAAGCTACAATCGTGAAGTTGTATTACAAATTGATACTTTTCCATTGGTATAAGAGTATATTCCACAAATGTAATCCAGGTTGCGTCGTGGAGAAAGTTAATTCGTTATTAACCAGGCAACTGAAAGATACGGGACCAATAATGTTTGCAGATCATTTGTCATTGTAAATGGTCAAATATCCACATTATTCATTCTCATTCAAAAAGTCAAATGGAAGCTGAAATGGTGAGAGAAAAAAGAAGACAAACAACAGCAACGCAAAAGAAAGCAACGGGAGTCCTTAAGGAGTGATTAATAAATATATACATATATATTCTGTTTAGTAACTGTGGTTATTTTGGTACACAAACTAACTAGTCCCGTTATGCTAACTTTTATATTATGTGTGAACTAATATTACTGTCCTGTGTAGAAATGTTAATCATCTAGTTCCAATAATATTAAAATTTATAATTGTAGTTTGCTGTAACTACACGTTTAAACAACTTAAAATATCTATGTAGGGTGAAAAAGAGGTGTAAGAGTCAGACGTAAAGTGCATTGTCATCTTTGAGCAGTCTGGTGACTGAGGAGATGAACACTGGAAGTGTGTTTGCATCGCGCACATTAGCTGGTAGTCTATTCCAAATGACTGAAAACTTATTTAAGAAGAAGTTGTACCGCACGTAAGTCTGACAGTGCTCCATAGCAGCTAGGTTGTGATGATTTCTAAGATTGTAACTGATGACAGCGGTAGGTTTAGTTATTGGCTCGGAGGAATGCAAGAGAAGATTAGTTAGCTTATAGTAAAAGATTAGGTTTAGCTTAAGGCGTCTTTTCCAGAGGGGTTCTAATCTTAGTCTTACGCATCTCTCATGGTATTCCAGACTACTTTCTAAACCAAGAGTTCTTGAGGTAAACTGCCGTTGCACTCCCTCTAATTTAAGCTTGTCATTTTGTCTTAGTCCGCTAAGAATAAACGGGCAGTATTCTAAGATAGGTCGGACACATACTTTGTATAATAAAACCCTAGTTTCACAACAAAAGAAATTGCGTGTTATGCATCCTATCAGCCTACGCGTTTTACGTCTGGCATAATCAGTCTGTTCAGCGAACGTTAGGTTACTAGAGTATCTAATACCGAGATCTACGACTGAATTGAGCTTAGCTAGTTTTCGCCCATTTATTTCAAGGTTTAGATCAAGCTTACTGTTGCCGATACAAATCCAGCCGCATTTGTCAATGTTAAAATTTAGGCAGGATTCAGCACACCACGTTGCAAGGCTACTTAGTTCAAGATGTATTTTATCTACCATATCGCTTAATTCATGAGTGTAGCAGGAGTAGACGACTTTGAGGTCGTCAGCATATAGGAATGGTTTACCTGAGGTGAAGCACTTGCAAATGCTGTTAATGTAAACTGTGAATAAAAGTGGACCTAGGACACTACCTTGCACGACCCCACTTGAGATCTGCCTAGGATGAGACAATACAGATCCAACTTTGGTTATTTGTACCCTGTTGCTTAGAAATGATTTTAACCAGTTCAGTAATGGGTTGCGAATTCCACAAGAGTACAGCTTCTCAAAGAGAATACTGTGAGATACCATGTCAAATGCCCTAGATATATCGAAGTATAGAACAACGACTAGCTTACGTGCTTCGCGATTACTAGTGATGCAGTTGAAAAAGTCGAAGTGGCAAGTAACGCAGGATCTATTTTTGAGAAATCCGTGTTGAGACCTTGTAACAAGATCCTCCCTAATTAGGTAGTCTGACAATTGATCTTTACAACTTTCTCCATGATTCGTGAGATAACTGGGGTTATATTTATGGGTCTGTAATTGCGGACGTTTGCCCTATCACCAGATTTGTAATGTGGAATTATGAAGCTAGTTTTCCACTCACTAGGGTAAGTGCCAGTGTCCATAGATATTGAGAAGAATTTAAGAAGTAACAGGGTATATCACACCCACTGTTTTTGAAAATTATCGAAGCGAGGCCATCCGGTCCCGTACTAGTGGAAGGTTTAAGGCTTTTAATTGCTTGTACTATTAACTGATTAGTGAACACAATGCTTTCAAGGGAAGAGATAGTAAGGGGAGCGGTTTCACCAGGCATATGTGTTTCTAAACTAAAGTTTGCAAACCAATCACTGAAAGTTCACAGATAGTGGCAGGTTCATTGTAGATTACTTTGTCGTGAAGTAAGTATGGGATTTCCCTCGCTGACTGCATTCGTTTTTTAAGAAGTGCCGTTAAGTTATAAACTTTGGAGGTACTTTCAAGTGCCGTTAACTCTTCGTCGAGGTCCTTTTGAGAACGTAGGCGCTTGATAGATTCAAGAGACTCGTGGATTGAGAGCAATAGTGATATGTCCTTAGTGGAATAGTACTGTTTCTTCAGTTTCCTTAACTTATTACGGTGTGCCCTTGGAATATATTCAGTTCGGTGTCTACTTAATTTCACTATTTTATTTGGGGCAACTGTATCTAGACAAAGGGTAACATTCCTGTAAAACAGGGTTACTAAGGCCTCCAGGGAGTCAGTGGTAAAATAGTCATCCCATTGACAGAGTCGAATAAGTTCTTGGACTAATCCCCAGTCTGTATATTTGTAACTACGACATATTGTGCTTCCTGAGTCTTGTTTGTTTCCTGTATTTAGTGGTGAGAAAGGCAGAGAGCAGAGTACCATTCTATGGTCACTACTGGAAAATCTATTACCAACATAAGTGGATACTGGGATTGTGTCATGACAAAAAACAAGGTCCAAATGTTGTCCCCACGAGTAGGTGTCTGGACGTGTTGTTGCCATCCATAACAGTCTATAGTGGCAAGTAATTCGTCGAAGCGTTGGGGGCCGGAACTAGTTAGCCAATTGACTTCTGGAAGATTGAAGTCCCCTGCAATTATTTTGTAATTAGCACTAAACGAGGATGCATGTGCAAACGATTTAGCTAATAACGCATCAGTTTCTTTTGTTGCGCTTGGTGCTCGATAAACACAGCCTATGAGAAGTTTGTACTTATCTCCATGTAAGACAACCCAGAGTGAGTCAGGTACATTATTCATTGTTTCATCTTCCACCTTACTGACTACAAATGAGTTATGTATATATATGAGACATCCTCCACCACGCTTGCAATCTCTGTTTGCACGGTGTACAGTGTAATCATCGATACCTATATGCACATCAAGTACTGAGGATGAGCACCATGACTCAGTAATCAGAGCTACAGTAGGCTTGGCGACTAATAATAATGTCCTTAGTTCAGATATCTTATTGATTAAGGAACGTGCATTAATTAGCAATATCGTGAATAAGTCACGGGATACTACAAACTGGCTTAAAATGTCACCATAACCTAAATCTATTTGTGCGTCAGCACCGCAAGAATTTATGAATGAAAAGGAGGTCGGACTGGGTGTCTGCACATCGGAGTTGGTGTGCAATGAGGTGGTCCTAGGTGCCATGGGTCGTACCAGTGATTCAGGACACCTGGAAAATTTACCATGTGTTCCTGGATATAAGGGTAGTACAGGTTGGGCCTAGGTTGGCGGTTAAAAGGCATAGCATCAGAAGGTCTACCCATCCAACTGCTATTCGTCATACCGGTATACACCTTCGGGTTGTTTTTATAACTTAAAGGGAATTGTGAAGGAAGGTGCTTTGGCTGCAAGACTTTAGGAGTCTTGGAGCCTGACTTTCTATAAGGTGGAGCATGCGGAACACCTCCAGATGTACTTATGTTTCGAGAGGAGTTTTTCGTAACAAGTGATGGTTTGTTGGCATTCTTACTCTCAGCAGGCTTATTGAATACAAAGTATTCTTCCCCATCATTAGTCTCAACCCTGCGAAATTTGTTCATCGTGGTGAGGTTACTACGTTTGGGGGGAAATTTCTTAGAACAACTTGCAGAAGTTCTAGTCATTTTAACATCTTTCGATGAGGCTTTGTTTACAGGGGTACTGGTATCTAAATCAGTTCCTAGTTCCATTGGCAGGTGTGGTTGTTGTGTAGTTTGCTGAATGCTAGTTTCAGCACTAGGTGTCTGTTGCTGTGCACGATCCTTATTTGGTAAATCAAAGCTAAGCTAGAGGAGGTGACCAGGTTATTACTACGCATTATTCTGCGCTGACACGGTGTTTTATCCTGAGCTACGGTTATAGACTTATAACTGCTATTCAGTCTTAAGTGATCCTGACATTTAGTAAACTTACTAGCATCAAGGGAATTACTGAATTTAAAAATGATTGGGCAATTAGCCTGGTTAGACTTTTTACGAAGTCGTTTGCATTCACATGGAACACTAGCCATGCCGCAACAAATCAGGATTTTGTGTCTTACAGTTTTCAGGGGCAGAGAATCTGGGACGTTGTAAACTATAGCTTGGTGAGAAGAGGTTATACGCTTCATCACCTCCGTAGCCAAGCAGTCAATCAGATTTTCAGCTTTATTTAGGTTGTCTGGAGATATTTTAGGATGCCTTTCTAAAAGACAGGCTATTGGGTCTAAATTCAAAAGCTTATTTTGAGTTACATCCAGTAAACACTTAACCTGGCCAATATCAGAACGGCTCTCCGTGGTATTTGAGATTGGCAGTGACATACTATCAAACTGATCTAATTTTTTCTGAATTTCACTTACTTGCCTCTGCATATCTTTCAAAAGGAGGTTTAGTTTACAGAACTCAGAGTTCTCTAACAGAACATCTTTCACCTGTATCACAGGAGTGAGATCTGCACTCAAACCATTTTGAGAGCTAGTAGTTGATACTGTATTACCAGGCGGTAATGCAGTTATAACCGAATTTAAGCCACTATCTAAAACAATTGTGTTTCTACGAACACGTTTTTTAGAGATTTGGACCATAATTTCAAGAATTATATGACAATAAGCAGTAAATAAATTTCAGAGCAAACACGTGCAAAAATGTCACCAATTTCGAACGTACCGCTAGAAATGAGCATAGATGACGAACAAACACACGACATATCTCATCAACCAAGTGTAGAAACAGAGTAATTTACACCAAAGATAATAGCATTCAATTAGTAACTTGAAACTAGAAATGCCTTTATTCGTGCAAGTCAATTTAACAATTACTCTCTCGTTTACACTTGGCTTATTCTCACTAAACTGAGCAATGTTTTTCGTCTTTTCAAACGCACCAATACTATCATAGTCATTGCATAAGGCACGTGAGTTCATGGACGTCCATTTCATTGTGGATGAAAACACCAAGGATGACTGATTGATATCAGTTGATGAACTTATCGGTGGATCAGAAGCTGTTCATTTTCGGCTTTCAGATAGTTGTCGGATTGCAAGATTATCACTCCTGTCCTTTACTATCAGATCTGGTTTAGCACTATCATCTGATGATAGGTGGGCTAAACGCTGGTCAATTAAACTGAATGTCTCAAAAGTATGCACAAATTCTGGAACTGCATCTGCGTTCAAATATACATAACGTTGTAGTTGTACAGAACCTGATAACCATGGTCGGCTTGCAGAGAAATCAGTGGGTCCTGATAATCTTTATCTAAGTCTTCTCAAGGAGCTATCAGCTCACATAGCTTGCCCGTTGACCACAATCTTCAAGCTATCTCTCCTGAATGGACTATAAGTGAGTGACTGAAAAGACGCCATAGTAACCCACATCCACAAAGGGGGATCAAGACAAAGCCCTTCAAACGATAGGCATATTAGTCTCACTAGCACTTTGATCAAGACACTTGAAAGAATCATCAAGAAAAGTATCATGGCATATCTGGAAAACAACAACTTGTTATTCACAGTACGGCATGGCTTCCGAGGAAATCTCTCATGCCTGCCAAATCTTCTCACTGCAGTAGGAAGCTGGGTCAAATCAAGGGACAATAGAAGACACGTCGAAGTCGTCTTCACAGACTTCAGTGAAGCCTTCGATAAAGTGTCTCACAAAAGACTACTGAGGAAGTTGGAAAGTCTTGGTATTTTTTTTTGATTTTTTGATTCACAGCTTGATTCCACACTGTATTTTCGGTACAAGTATGGAATTTTCAGCATGGATATCGGTAGCCCAAATTTCGCAGGCCGACCATAGATATCAGGTGTGCGTCGGTGCGGGCTCGAACCCCGGACCATGTGCATGGACGGCGAGAGTCCTAACCGCTGTGCCACCGACGCACTAAAAATACTCTGTCGGAAGACAGAGCTGAAAAAAAATGAGACAAGACTCATTGTATTGTGCCTCCCCACGGAAATATTTAGTAAAAGGCGAAAGATCTATCCGCAAATGGGGAGACACCAGAGTATCAATGGTAGCTAACTATTCTGGAATAGAGATTCCTCATGGATAGGGGGCATAGGGTCAAAAACAACTCGAAACTTTACTCTTGGACAGCAGTCCGTGGCGGAGTGCCACAAGGTGCGGCACACAGGTTTCTCCTACTTATTTTGTATATCAAATGACTTATCTCAGGTACCTGATATAGCCGCTGAGCACTTCTAGCAGATGTTCTAACCCAATAATTTTATCCTATACACGTTAAAATTTCAGTGTATACGTCTCTTTCTCCTAGAAGATGAAGTTTTCTAGTGTGTTTCATAGTTGTCGCTTCTGTGTTATACTGCTTAAAATAAATAGTCAAGGGCGAGTTCATGCTCAAGCCGCTGGTTTCAAAAGCCTGGCGCGTTAATTTTCGTTATTTTGTTTTGAAGGTTGGGGAGTGTCGTCATATGTTTGTTATGACTAGTCCTGAAGATTTAAGCAGCTCAGTATGTGAAAGTCTTCTAGTGAGTATCTTTTTTCCCAGGAAATACAAGCATTTATCACAAAAGTCAAGAGTTTACCCGGTGGAACAAACATTCAACAAGATGAAGCTGAGAAAGCCGCTCATCTCTACCTCAGGGCTCGTAAAAGAGATGTTGAACGTGCTGTGGAATTATACAAAGCTAACAAGGTATAGTTTAATGTGAAATTTAAATGACAGGGAAGATTGTAAGTGAAAACTTATGAATTTATTAATGGCTTGAAAGCTGGAGAATGTATAAAATTAGGTTATCCTCCAGCCTGATTTTGCAAATTAAGGGCTTCGCCTTAATTCCATAGGTGCAATACTCAAAACTGATACTTCGCTCTCAAAATAAATGACATATATGTTTTGCGTAATAATACAAATATTGTCTGAAATGTGATATTGAATTTGCAAAGTTGTACAGTAGTTTTCTCCATGAATTAGATATGTAGTGATTATGAATTCTTATTGCCCTGAGAATTTATTATTTTGGGCGTCACTTGAAGTTCTGAAATTTAATTGTCTTGAGTAACAACTTGGTAATCCTGTATGTTATTAAAACCTCCAGTTGAATAACATGTTTGTCTGCATAATTCGTTAATATAAACCGCCTAAACATTTCTTGTTAGCTTGAATAATAACCCACCTTTTTCTGTTCATTTGAACACTGGTGTGACTGGCCTGCAAATATTAATTTGAGGACTTTCCATTAGACTGCGTACAAATTATTTCATTTCGCTGATTATTAATCCTCGATGCTAACATTTTCGAACACTAACAAAGTAAATGTTTATGGTTTTGATACCTCTGATTTTGTCTTCTATCCACTCACATAAAACATTATATAAAGTTACGGATTCCACCTCTAGATTTCTTTTTACTGCTATCTTCACGTTTGGCATTGACACTTGTGGCAAAGTTGTTTCAAAAGATAATTCAAACACATACTTTCGGGTATCGGCAACTTTCACATGTCTGGAATCGTGTTTTAAACGCAACCATGCACTATTGCAGTAGTAGTAGAGAGACTGGAGGTTTTAATTGTGTATCGATCCACAAAGCTGTAACAAGGCCCTATTTTATTAAATAACTTACATCAAGCTGTCAGACATTATCCTTGGTAGTCTGACTTCTTTTTACTTGTGAGTGACGTATAATAAATACTTTTTTTAAAAACATCTCAGGTATGATATTGCTGCTGCCTATATCTTTTGTCTTTCTATAGCGAATGCGGTATACAGAAAATGTAGACTCAATTGATCCTTTAGAAGATGGCGTTCGAAGGGAACTATTATCTGGGAAGTTTACTGTGCTAGTAAGTCTAAAAGTCTAATTACTTCAGCTAGTTCTTCACCTTATCCTTCATGGGAGTAATTAACAACCTATTAATATAACCGTGGGTAACCCTGGTTATATAATTATATTCTAAGGAAGCGGTCATCATTTTCTTATGACAGACTCTGGTTATTTCATCACATTATAAACTAGTGTTATTATTAGCCTGTGTTTCAAAACCTGTACAGGTCAATACACTACTGCTTTTTATACAGATTTTACTGTTCTTCAGCACTTTCAGTCTGTATTACAAGGTACAGTTCAGTAAGGCGTGTTTGAGAAATAACTAAAATCTTAAATTTCTTCTGCACATTCTGCTTTAACTAATCACAAGTTATAAATGGCGGTAAGATTCACCTTTTTAAGCTGAACTGTGTGATGATGAATCAAATGCTTTTACAAATTACAGTCTCTCTTTAGTTTGCCCTCTTGTTCATTATGCATAAAAAAAGTAAATTTAAGAATCCTGGTTAGGATTATTAAAGAAAAAAAGAGTTTGTTTTCAGTCGAATTTATGTTTTAATCATTGGCATAGTTAACTGCAGTGGTGGTGCACATACATAGGTCCTGGAAGTTTTATTACTCACCTAGTGGCGTCGATAGCACGGTGGTTAGAACTCTCGCCGTCCATGCACATGGTCTGAGGTTCGATCCCCTACCGACGCACACCTGATATCTATGGTCGGCTTGCAGAATTTGGGCTACCGATATCCATGCTGAAAATTCCATACTTGTGCCAAAAATACATTGTGGAATCAAGCTGTAATCAAAAAAATGAATAAAAAATAAAAAAAATAAACATCTGGCTCAAAATGCAAAGGCACAACCCAAGAAAATTTTCTGGCACATGAACCTCAGGAACAAAACATCCAGTGGTGTTCCAACCCCGATTTATGACAATGAAACAATCGGAGAAGATCAAGAAAAGCAGAAGCAATGGCAGACTAATTCTTCCAAGTCTTAACACAGGAGTTATCACTCCCCGTAGGATCAGCTTTGGCGGCACTGGGGGAACGCAAAATAAACTGCGTTGACGTCGGCAAAGACATCGTGCTCAACTGCTTAATGAAACGAGGTGCCAAGAAATCAGTGGGTCCTGATAATCTTTATCTAAGTCTTCTCAAGGAGCTATCAGCTCACATAGCTTGCCCGTTGACCACAATCTTCAAGCTATCTCTCCTGAATGGACTATAAGTGAGTGACTGAAAAGACGCCATAGTAACCCACATCCACAAAGGGGGATCAAGACAAAGCCCTTCAAACGATAGGCATATTAGTCTCACTAGCACTTTGATCAAGACACTTGAAAGAATCATCAAGAAAAGTATCATGGCATATCTGGAAAACAACAACTTGTTATTCACAGTACGGCATGGCTTCCGAGGAAATCTCTCATGCCTGCCAAATCTTCTCACTGCAGTAGGAAGCTGGGTCAAATCAAGGGACAATAGAAGACACGTCGAAGTCGTCTTCACAGACTTCAGTGAAGCCTTCGATAAAGTGCCTCACAAAAGACTACTGAGGAAGTTGGAAAGTCTTGGTATTTTTTTTTTGATTTTTTGATTCACAGCTTGATTCCACACTGTATTTTCGGTACAAGTATGGAATTTTCAGCATGGATATCGGTAGCCCAAATTTCGCAGGCCGACCATAGATATCAGGTGTGCGTCGGTGCGGGCTCGAACCCCGGACCATGTGCATGGACGGCGAGAGTCCTAACCGCTGTGCCACCGACGCACTAAAAATACTCTGTCGGAAGACAGAGCTGAAAAAATGAGACAAGACTCATTGTATTGTGCCTCCCCACGGAAATATTTAGTAAAAGGCGAAAGATCTATCCGCAAATGGGGAGACACCAGAGTATCAATGGTAGCTAACTATTCTGGAATAGAGATTCCTCATGGATAGGGGGCATAGGGTCAAAAACAACTCGAAACTTTACTCTTGGACAGCAGTCCGTGGCGGAGTGCCACAAGGTGCGGCACACAGGTCTCTCCTACTTATTTTGTATATCAAATGACTTATCTCAGGTACCTGATATAGCCGCTGAGCACTTCTAGCAGATGTTCTAACCCAATAATTTTATCCTATACACGTTAAAATTTCAGTGTATACGTCTCTTTCTCCTAGAAGATGAAGTTTTCTAGTGTGTTTCATAGTTGTCGCTTCTGTGTTATACTGCTTAAAATAAATAGTCAAGGGCGAGTTCATGCTCAAGCCGCTGGTTTCAAAAGCCTGGCGCGTTAATTTTCGTTATTTTGTTTTGAAGGTTGGGGAGTGTCGTCATATGTTTGTTATGACTAGTCCTGAAGATTTAAGCAGCTCAGTATGTGAAAGTCTTCTAGTGAGTATCTTTTTTCCCAGGAAATACAAGCATTTATCACAAAAGTCAAGAGTTTACCCGGTGGAACAAACATTCAACAAGATGAAGCTGAGAAAGCCGCTCATCTCTACCTCAGGGCTCGTAAAAGAGATGTTGAACGTGCTGTGGAATTATACAAAGCTAACAAGGTATAGTTTAATGTGAAATTTAAATGACAGGGAAGATTGTAAGTGAAAACTTATGAATTTATTAATGGCTTGAAAGCTGGAGAATGTATAAAATTAGGTTATCCTCCAGCTTGATTTTGCAAATTAAGGGCTTCGCCTTAATTCCATAGGTGCAATACTCAAAACTGATACTTCGCTCTCAAAATAAATGACATATATGTTTTGCGTAATAATACAAATATTGTCTGAAATGTGATATTGAATTTGCAAAGTTGTACAGTAGTTTTCTCCATGAATTAGATATGTAGTGATTATGAATTCTTATTGCCCTGAGAATTTATTATTTTGGGCGTCACTTGAAGTTCTGAAATTTAATTGTCTTGAGTAACAACTTGGTAATCCTGTATGTTATTAAAACCTCCAGTTGAATAACATGTTTGTCTGCATAATTCGTTAATATAAACCGCCTAAACATTTCTTGTTAGCTTGAATAATAACCCACCTTTTTCTGTTCATTTGAACACTGGTGTGACTGGCCTGCAAATATTAATTTGAGGACTTTCCATTAGACTGCGTACAAATTATTTCATTTCGCTGATTATTAATCCTCGATGCTAACATTTTCGAACACTAACAAAGTAAATGTTTATGGTTTTGATACCTCTGATTTTGTCTTCTATCCACTCACATAAAACATTATATAAAGTTACGGATTCCACCTCTAGATTTCTTTTTACTGCTATCTTCACGTTTGGCATTGACACTTGTGGCAAAGTTGTTTCAAAAGATAATTCAAACACATACTTTCGGGTATCGGCAACTTTCACATGTCTGGAATCGTGTTTTAAACGCAACCATGCACTATTGCAGTAGTAGTAGAGAGACTGGAGGTTTTAATTGTGTATCGATTCACAAAGCTGTAACAAGGCCCTATTTTATTAAATAACTTACATCAAGCTGTCAGACATTATCCTTGGTAGTCTGACTTCTTTTTACTTGTGAGTGACGTATAATAAATACTTTTTTTAAAAACATCTCAGGTATGATATTGCTGCTGCCTATATCTTTTGTCTTTCTATAGCGAATGCGGTATACAGAAAATGTAGACTCAATTGATCCTTTAGAAGATGGCGTTCGAAGGGAACTATTATCTGGGAAGTTTACTGTGCTAGTAAGTCTAAAAGTCTAATTACTTCAGCTAGTTCTTCACCTTATCCTTCATGGTGTAACAACAGAAGACAAGGGCCAGGCAACAGATCGTTTTATTATGAAAATCAACACGTATTTATACATCTTTCAACTACATTATTATAGACAAGCGCAGTCATCTGATTGGTTGTTTAGGTAGACAAACGCAGGCTTCTGATTGGTTGTTTCGGGATTCCTTGACAAATAGAGTTCTCTCTGCGAATCATATTCTGCCACGTTAACTTTGCTGTGATTGGTTGTTGACTCAGGCTTGTTCATATTTTCTCACGGCCCATATTAGTGACCTAGACCTTAACGTAGATTAGTGCCAACCAATCGGCTAGCAGCCTGCTCTCACCACACTCGTCCCCCCGTCAAATACGTGCGACTGAAGTCGGCTTGATCTACTTGGTGCAGGCGTCATCGTTGGCTTGTCTCGCTGTATCCATTTCTGGAGCTCGCTGACGTTCACGCGCCTCTCATTGTTCGCCATTGCGACTGTGTCTGCGTAACCCCATCTCGAAGTGACCATATATGGTCCTTCCCACTCTGGAAACTGTTTGCCTGACCCTGTCGAACATTCGTCCATACTTCGGCCCACACCTTCATATGCTGCTTTCGCCCGACCTCCCAGCAGCGTCTCAAGTAGCAGCTCCATCGCTGACAGATCTTGAACGCCACTCAACTGCGCAGAAGCCTTGAAGTCCTGCCCGAAGATCCATATGTCTCCATCAAAAACTGCAGGGTATAGGCTTTTCATTTGTCGGTAGGCAGCGACACCAAATGTAACAACAGAAGACAAGGGCCAGGCAACAGATCGTTTTATTATGAAAATCAACACGTATTTATACATCTTTCAACTACATTATTATAGACAAGCGCAGTCATCTGATTGGTTGTTTAGGTAGACAAACGCAGGCTTCTGATTGGTTGTTTCGGGATTCCTTGACAAATAGAGTTCTCTCTGCGAATCATATTCTGCCACGTTAACTTTGCTGTGATTGGTTGTTGACTCAGGCTTGTTCATATTTTCTCACGGCCCATATTAGTGACCTAGACCTTAACGTAGATTAGTGCCAACCAATCGGCTAGCAGCCTGCTCTCACCACAATGGGAGTAATTAACAACCTATTAATATAACCGTGGGTAACCCTGGTTATATAATTATATTCTAAGGAAGCGGTCATCATTTTCTTATGACAGACTCTGGTTATTTCATCACATTATAAACTAGTGTTATTATTAGCCTGTGTTTCAAAACCTGTACAGGTCAATACACTACTGCTTTTTATACAGATTTTACTGTTCTTCAGCACTTTCAGTCTGTATTACAAGGTACAGTTCAGTAAGGCGTGTTTGAGAAATAACTAAAATCTTAAATTTCTTCTGCACATTCTGCTTTAACTAATCACAAGTTATAAATGGCGGTAAGATTCACCTTTTTAAGCTGAACTGTGTGATGATGAATCAAATGCTTTTACAAATTACAGTCTCTCTTTAGTTTGCCCTCTTGTTCATTATGCATAAAAAAAAGTAAATTTAAGAATCCTGGTTAGGATTATTAAAGAAAAAAAGAGTTTGTTTTCAGTCGAATTTATGTTTTAATCATTGGCAGAGTTAACTGCAGTGGTGGTGCACATACATAGGTCCTGGAAGTTTTATTACTCACCTAGTGGCGTCGATAGCACAGTGGTTAGAACTCTCGCCGTCCATGCACATGGTCTGAGGTTCGATCCCCTACCGACGCACACCTGATATCTATGGTCGGCTTGCAGAATTTGGGCTACCGATATCCATGCTGAAAATTCCATACTTGTGCCAAAAATACATTGTGGAATCAAGCTGTAATCAAAAAAATGAATAAAAAATAAAAAAAATAAACATCTGGCTCAAAATGCAAAGGCACAACCCAAGAAAATTTTCTGGCACATGAACCTCAGGAACAAAACATCCAGTGGTGTTCCAACCCCGATTTATGACAATGAAACAATCGGAGAAGATCAAGAAAAGCAGAAGCAATGGCAGACTAATTCTTCCAAGTCTTAACACAGGAGTTATCACTCCCCGTAGGATCAGCTTTGGCGGCACTGGGGGAACGCAAAATAAACTGCGTTGACGTCGGCAAAGACAATAGAACAATAGAACAATAGAACAATAAAAACGCTCAGACTATTAATACACATTATGACATTAAATAAACTCTAAGACTTCGCATAAATACGTCAAAACGCAGATACAATATAGAAAAATGTTTACTTAAGTATAATTAAGATAAACATTTATAAATGAATCATGTATTAATGTTCTTTTCATGTTCACATACTTTCTCTTTCTGGTATTTTGCTGCTCCTATTCATCTTCTGGTCGAGGTCGAACAACCCTGCATCTAAACTGAAATGAGGATTAATTCCAAACCGTCTATCTCATAACCACTCAAATTCCATGAACGATCCAATTCTACCATTTGAAGACGCTGGCGAACATGCTGTAAATGAGTATTCATGATCTGAAATGAAGAAGCAACTGGTTTTCAAACAGTTTTCAACGTTTTACTCAACTTACGAATACAGTCCGCCATGCAGACACAAATGGAGCAAATGGAGGATTCTGGAATCGACCTCGGCACCATTTGATGCAGTAAAACAACCCAACATGACCTTATTTAGTTTTCGTATCCACGATCAAATTTCTTTCCTGTTATGAAACTACGATAAGAGTGCTGAAAAAATGGAATAAATATATCACTGATCTCAACATAATACATCAATAATCTTTAAGCCATGGGTGCTGCTCACAACAAAGTTATATAAGAGAATTGACTTCAAGCTTTATTTTTCCCAGATATCTGTATTACATTCAACTGATGTCTGGGTTTTTTGTTAATGCGAAGACAATATTTCTATATCTCTTTATGTGCTACACAAACAGACCTTATAGCAGACTGTTCCTACTGACTCTAATGTCAGAAAGAACAACCAAACTGTAAATTCATTATACATTAAATTGTGTGTAATTTATATAATAACTTATCCATGCCTGTACAATTGGTATGTTCCTGCAGAAACAGGAAGAAATATATATATATATATATATATATATATACATCGTGCTCAACTGCTTAATGAAACGAGGTGCCAAGAAATCAGTGGGTCCTGATAATCTTTATCTAAGTCTTCTCAAGGAGCTATCAGCTCACATAGCTTGCCCGTTGACCACAATCTTCAAGCTATCTCTCCTGAATGGACTATAAGTGAGTGACTGAAAAGACGCCATAGTAACCCACATCCACAAAGGGGGATCAAGACAAAGCCCTTCAAACGATAGGCATATTAGTCTCACTAGCACTTTGATCAAGACACTTGAAAGAATCATCAAGAAAAGTATCATGGCATATCTGGAAAACAACAACTTGTTATTCACAGTACGGCATGGCTTCCGAGGAAATCTCTCATGCCTGCCAAATCTTCTCACTGCAGTAGGAAGCTGGGTCAAATCAAGGGACAATAGAAGACACGTCGAAGTCGTCTTCACAGACTTCAGTGAAGCCTTCGATAAAGTGCCTCACAAAAGACTACTGAGGAAGTTGGAAAGTCTTGGTATTTTTTTTTGATTTTTTGATTCACAGCTTGATTCCACACTGTATTTTCGGTACAAGTATGGAATTTTCAGCATGTATATCGGTAGCCCAAATTTCGCAGGCCGACCATAGATATCAGGTGTGCGTCGGTGCGGGCTCGAACCCCGGACCATGTGCATGGACGGCGAGAGTCCTAACCGCTGTGCCACCGACGCACTAAAAATACTCTGTCGGAAGACAGAGCTGAAAAAAAATGAGACAAGACTCATTGTATTGTGCCTCCCCACGGAAATATTTAGTAAAAGGCGAAAGATCTATCCGCAAATGGGGAGACACCAGAGTATCAATGGTAGCTAACTATTCTGGAATAGAGATTCCTCATGGATAGGGGGCATAGGGTCAAAAACAACTCGAAACTTTGCTCTTGGACAGCAGTCCGTGGCGGAGTGCCACAAGGTGCGGCACACAGGTCTCTCCTACTTATTTTGTATATCAAATGACTTATCTCAGGTACCTGATATAGCCGCTGAGCACTTCTAGCAGATGTTCTAACCCAATAATTTTATCCTATACACGTTAAAATTTCAGTGTATACGTCTCTTTCTCCTAGAAGATGAAGTTTTCTAGTGTGTTTCATAGTTGTCGCTTCTGTGTTATACTGCTTAAAATAAATAGTCAAGGGCGAGTTCATGCTCAAGCCGCTGGTTTCAAAAGCCTGGCGCGTTAATTTTCGTTATTTTGTTTTGAAGGTTGGGGAGTGTCGTCATATGTTTGTTATGACTAGTCCTGAAGATTTAAGCAGCTCAGTATGTGAAAGTCTTCTAGTGAGTATCTTTTTTCCCAGGAAATACAAGCATTTATCACAAAAGTCAAGAGTTTACCCGGTGGAACAAACATTCAACAAGATGAAGCTGAGAAAGCCGCTCATCTCTACCTCAGGGCTCGTAAAAGAGATGTTGAACGTGCTGTGGAATTATACAAAGCTAACAAGGTATAGTTTAATGTGAAATTTAAATGACGGGGAAGATTGTAAGTGAAAACTTATGAATTTATTAATGGCTTGAAAGCTGGAGAATGTATAAAATTAGGTTATCCTCCAGCCTGATTTTGCAAATTAAGGGCTTCGCCTTAATTCCATAGGTGCAATACTCAAAACTGATACTTCGCTCTCAAAATAAATGACATATATGTTTTGCGTAATAATACAAATATTGTCTGAAATGTGATATTGAATTTGCAAAGTTGTACAGTAGTTTTCTCCATGAATTAGATATGTAGTGATTATGAATTCTTATTGCCCTGAGAATTTATTATTTTGGGCGTCACTTGAAGTTCTGAAATTTAATTGTCTTGAGTAACAACTTGGTAATCCTGTATGTTATTAAAACCTCCAGTTGAATAACATGTTTGTCTGCATAATTCGTTAATATAAACCGCCTAAACATTTCTTGTTAGCTTGAATAATAACCCACCTTTTTCTGTTCATTTGAACACTGGTGTGACTGGCCTGCAAATATTAATTTGAGGACTTTCCATTAGACTGCGTACAAATTATTTCATTTCGCTGATTATTAATCCTCGATGCTAACATTTTCGAACACTAACAAAGTAAATGTTTATGGTTTTGATACCTCTGATTTTGTCTTCTATCCACTCACATAAAACATTATATAAAGTTACGGATTCCACCTCTAGATTTCTTTTTACTGCTATCTTCACGTTTGGCATTGACACTTGTGGCAAAGTTGTTTCAAAAGATAATTCAAACACATACTTTCGGGTATCGGCAACTTTCACATGTCTGGAATCGTGTTTTAAACGCAACCATGCACTATTGCAGTAGTAGTAGAGAGACTGGAGGTTTTAATTGTGTATCGATTCACAAAGCTGTAACAAGGCCCTATTTTATTAAATAACTTACATCAAGCTGTCAGACATTATCCTTGGTAGTCTGACTTCTTTTTACTTGTGAGTGACGTATAATAAATACTTTTTTTAAAAACATCTCAGGTATGATATTGCTGCTGCCTATATCTTTTGTCTTTCTATAGCGAATGCGGTATACAGAAAATGTAGACTCAATTGATCCTTTAGAAGATGGCGTTCGAAGGGAACTATTATCTGGGAAGTTTACTGTGCTAGTAAGTCTAAAAGTCTAATTACTTCAGCTAGTTCTTCACCTTATCCTTCATGGGAGTAATTAACAACCTATTAATATAACCGTGGGTAACCCTGGTTATATAATTATATTCTAAGGAAGCGGTCATCATTTTCTTATGACAGACTCTGGTTATTTCATCACATTATAAACTAGTGTTATTATTAGCCTGTGTTTCAAAACCTGTACAGGTCAATACACTACTGCTTTTTATACAGATTTTACTGTTCTTCAGCACTTTCAGTCTGTATTACAAGGTACAGTTCAGTAAGGCGTGTTTGAGAAATAACTAAAATCTTAAATTTCTTCTGCACATTCTGCTTTAACTAATCACAAGTTATAAATGGCGGTAAGATTCACCTTTTTAAGCTGAACTGTGTGATGATGAATCAAATGCTTTTACAAATTACAGTCTCTCTTTAGTTTGCCCTCTTGTTCATTATGCATAAAAAAAAGTAAATTTAAGAATCCTGGTTAGGATTATTAAAGAAAAAAAGAGTTTGTTTTCAGTCGAATTTATGTTTTAATCATTGGCATAGTTAACTGCAGTGGTGGTGCACATACATAGGTCCTGGAAGTTTTATTACTCACCTAGTGGCGTCGATAGCACGGTGGTTAGAACTCTCGCCGTCCATGCACATGGTCTGAGGTTCGATCCCCTACCGACGCACACCTGATATCTATGGTCGGCTTGCAGAATTTGGGCTACCGATATCCATGCTGAAAATTCCATACTTGTGCCAAAAATACATTGTGGAATCAAGCTGTAATCAAAAAAATGAATAAAAAATAAAAAAAATAAACATCTGGCTCAAAATGCAAAGGCACAACCCAAGAAAATTTTCTGGCACATGAACCTCAGGAACAAAACATCCAGTGGTGTTCCAACCCCGATTTATGACAATGAAACAATCGGAGAAGATCAAGAAAAGCAGAAGCAATGGCAGACTAATTCTTCCAAGTCTTAACACAGGAGTTATCACTCCCCGTAGGATCAGCTTTGGCGGCACTGGGGGAACGCAAAATAAACTGCGTTGACGTCGGCAAAGACATCGTGCTCAACTGCTTAATGAAACGAGGTGCCAAGAAATCAGTGGGTCCTGATAATCTTTATCTAAGTCTTCTCAAGGAGCTATCAGCTCACATAGCTTGCCCGTTGACCACAATCTTCAAGCTATCTCTCCTGAATGGACTATAAGTGAGTGACTGAAAAGACGCCATAGTAACCCACATCCACAAAGGGGGATCAAGACAAAGCCCTTCAAACGATAGGCATATTAGTCTCACTAGCACTTTGATCAAGACACTTGAAAGAATCATCAAGAAAAGTATCATGGCATATCTGGAAAACAACAACTTGTTATTCACAGTACGGCATGGCTTCCGAGGAAATCTCTCATGCCTGCCAAATCTTCTCACTGCAGTAGGAAGCTGGGTCAAATCAAGGGACAATAGAAGACACGTCGAAGTCGTCTTCACAGACTTCAGTGAAGCCTTCGATAAAGTGCCTCACAAAAGACTACTGAGGAAGTTGGAAAGTCTTGGTATTTTTTTTTGATTTTTTGATTCACAGCTTGATTCCACACTGTATTTTCGGTACAAGTATGGAATTTTCAGCATGGATATCGGTAGCCCAAATTTCGCAGGCCGACCATAGATATCAGGTGTGCGTCGGTGCGGGCTCGAACCCCGGACCATGTGCATGGACGGCGAGAGTCCTAACCGCTGTGCCACCGACGCACTAAAAATACTCTGTCGGAAGACAGAGCTGAAAAAAATGAGACAAGACTCATTGTATTGTGCCTCCCCACGGAAATATTTAGTAAAAGGCGAAAGATCTATCCGCAAATGGGGAGACACCAGAGTATCAATGGTAGCTAACTATTCTGGAATAGAGATTCCTCATGGATAGGGGGCATAGGGTCAAAAACAACTCGAAACTTTACTCTTGGACAGCAGTCCGTGGCGGAGTGCCACAAGGTGCGGCACACAGGTCTCTCCTACTTATTTTGTATATCAAATGACTTATCTCAGGTACCTGATATAGCCGCTGAGCACTTCTAGCAGATGTTCTAACCCAATAATTTTATCCTATACACGTTAAAATTTCAGTGTATACGTCTCTTTCTCCTAGAAGATGAAGTTTTCTAGTGTGTTTCATAGTTGTCGCTTCTGTGTTATACTGCTTAAAATAAATAGTCAAGGGCGAGTTCATGCTCAAGCCGCTGGTTTCAAAAGCCTGGCGCGTTAATTTTCGTTATTTTGTTTTGAAGGTTGGGGAGTGTCGTCATATGTTTGTTATGACTAGTCCTGAAGATTTAAGCAGCTCAGTATGTGAAAGTCTTCTAGTGAGTATCTTTTTTCCCAGGAAATACAAGCATTTATCACAAAAGTCAAGAGTTTACCCGGTGGAACAAACATTCAACAAGATGAAGCTGAGAAAGCCGCTCATCTCTACCTCAGGGCTCGTAAAAGAGATGTTGAACGTGCTGTGGAATTATACAAAGCTAACAAGGTATAGTTTAATGTGAAATTTAAATGACGGGGAAGATTGTAAGTGAAAACTTATGAATTTATTAATGGCTTGAAAGCTGGAGAATGTATAAAATTAGGTTATCCTCCAGCCTGATTTTGCAAATTAAGGGCTTCGCCTTAATTCCATAGGTGCAATACTCAAAACTGATACTTCGCTCTCAAAATAAATGACATATATGTTTTGCGTAATAATACAAATATTGTCTGAAATGTGATATTGAATTTGCAAAGTTGTACAGTAGTTTTCTCCATGAATTAGATATGTAGTGATTATGAATTCTTATTGCCCTGAGAATTTATTATTTTGGGCGTCACTTGAAGTTCTGAAATTTAATTGTCTTGAGTAACAACTTGGTAATCCTGTATGTTATTAAAACCTCCAGTTGAATAACATGTTTGTCTGCATAATTCGTTAATATAAACCGCCTAAACATTTCTTGTTAGCTTGAATAATAACCCACCTTTTTCTGTTCATTTGAACACTGGTGTGACTGGCCTGCAAATATTAATTTGAGGACTTTCCATTAGACTGCGTACAAATTATTTCATTTCGCTGATTATTAATCCTCGATGCTAACATTTTCGAACACTAACAAAGTAAATGTTTATGGTTTTGATACCTCTGATTTTGTCTTCTATCCACTCACATAAAACATTATATAAAGTTACGGATTCCACCTCTAGATTTCTTTTTACTGCTATCTTCACGTTTGGCATTGACACTTGTGGCAAAGTTGTTTCAAAAGATAATTCAAACACATACTTTCGGGTATCGGCAACTTTCACATGTCTGGAATCGTGTTTTAAACGCAACCATGCACTATTGCAGTAGTAGTAGAGAGACTGGAGGTTTTAATTGTGTATCGATCCACAAAGCTGTAACAAGGCCCTATTTTATTAAATAACTTACATCAAGCTGTCAGACATTATCCTTGGTAGTCTGACTTCTTTTTACTTGTGAGTGACGTATAATAAATACTTTTTTTAAAAACATCTCAGGTATGATATTGCTGCTGCCTATATCTTTTGTCTTTCTATAGCGAATGCGGTATACAGAAAATGTAGACTCAATTGATCCTTTAGAAGATGGCGTTCGAAGGGAACTATTATCTGGGAAGTTTACTGTGCTAGTAAGTCTAAAAGTCTAATTACTTCAGCTAGTTCTTCACCTTATCCTTCATGGGAGTAATTAACAACCTATTAATATAACCGTGGGTAACCCTGGTTATATAATTATATTCTAAGGAAGCGGTCATCATTTTCTTATGACAGACTCTGGTTATTTCATCACATTATAAACTAGTGTTATTATTAGCCTGTGTTTCAAAACCTGTACAGGTCAATACACTACTGCTTTTTATACAGATTTTACTGTTCTTCAGCACTTTCAGTCTGTATTACAAGGTACAGTTCAGTAAGGCGTGTTTGAGAAATAACTAAAATCTTAAATTTCTTCTGCACATTCTGCTTTAACTAATCACAAGTTATAAATGGCGGTAAGATTCACCTTTTTAAGCTGAACTGTGTGATGATGAATCAAATGCTTTTACAAATTACAGTCTCTCTTTAGTTTGCCCTCTTGTTCATTATGCATAAAAAAAAGTAAATTTAAGAATCCTGGTTAGGATTATTAAAGAAAAAAAGAGTTTGTTTTCAGTCGAATTTATGTTTTAATCATTGGCATAGTTAACTGCAGTGGTGGTGCACATACATAGGTCCTGGAAGTTTTATTACTCACCTAGTGGCGTCGATAGCACGGTGGTTAGAACTCTCGCCGTCCATGCACATGGTCTGAGGTTCGATCCCCTACCGACGCACACCTGATATCTATGGTCGGCTTGCAGAATTTGGGCTACCGATATCCATGCTGAAAATTCCATACTTGTGCCAAAAATACATTGTGGAATCAAGCTGTAATCAAAAAAATGAATAAAAAATAAAAAAAATAAACATCTGGCTCAAAATGCAAAGGCACAACCCAAGAAAATTTTCTGGCACATGAACCTCAGGAACAAAACATCCAGTGGTGTTCCAACCCCGATTTATGACAATGAAACAATCGGAGAAGATCAAGAAAAGCAGAAGCAATGGCAGACTAATTCTTCCAAGTCTTAACACAGGAGTTATCACTCCCCGTAGGATCAGCTTTGGCGGCACTGGGGGAACGCAAAATAAACTGCGTTGACGTCGGCAAAGACATCGTGCTCAACTGCTTAATGAAACGAGGTGCCAAGAAATCAGTGGGTCCTGATAATCTTTATCTAAGTCTTCTCAAGGAGCTATCAGCTCACATAGCTTGCCCGTTGACCACAATCTTCAAGCTATCTCTCCTGAATGGACTATAAGTGAGTGACTGAAAAGACGCCATAGTAACCCACATCCACAAAGGGGGATCAAGACAAAGCCCTTCAAACGATAGGCATATTAGTCTCACTAGCACTTTGATCAAGACACTTGAAAGAATCATCAAGAAAAGTATCATGGCATATCTGGAAAACAACAACTTGTTATTCACAGTACGGCATGGCTTCCGAGGAAATCTCTCATGCCTGCCAAATCTTCTCACTGCAGTAGGAAGCTGGGTCAAATCAAGGGACAATAGAAGACACGTCGAAGTCGTCTTCACAGACTTCAGTGAAGCCTTCGATAAAGTGCCTCACAAAAGACTACTGAGGAAGTTGGAAAGTCTTGGTATTTTTTTTTGATTTTTTGATTCACAGCTTGATTCCACACTGTATTTTCGGTACAAGTATGGAATTTTCAGCATGGATATCGGTAGCCCAAATTTCGCAGGCCGACCATAGATATCAGGTGTGCGTCGGTGCGGGCTCGAACCCCGGACCATGTGCATGGACGGCGAGAGTCCTAACCGCTGTGCCACCGACGCACTAAAAATACTCTGTCGGAAGACAGAGCTGAAAAAAATGAGACAAGACTCATTGTATTGTGCCTCCCCACGGAAATATTTAGTAAAAGGCGAAAGATCTATCCGCAAATGGGGAGACACCAGAGTATCAATGGTAGCTAACTATTCTGGAATAGAGATTCCTCATGGATAGGGGGCATAGGGTCAAAAACAACTCGAAACTTTACTCTTGGACAGCAGTCCGTGGCGGAGTGCCACAAGGTGCGGCACACAGGTCTCTCCTACTTATTTTGTATATCAAATGACTTATCTCAGGTACCTGATATAGCCGCTGAGCACTTCTAGCAGATGTTCTAACCCAATAATTTTATCCTATACACGTTAAAATTTCAGTGTATACGTCTCTTTCTCCTAGAAGATGAAGTTTTCTAGTGTGTTTCATAGTTGTCGCTTCTGTGTTATACTGCTTAAAATAAATAGTCAAGGGCGAGTTCATGCTCAAGCCGCTGGTTTCAAAAGCCTGGCGCGTTAATTTTCGTTATTTTGTTTTGAAGGTTGGGGAGTGTCGTCATATGTTTGTTATGACTAGTCCTGAAGATTTAAGCAGCTCAGTATGTGAAAGTCTTCTAGTGAGTATCTTTTTTCCCAGGAAATACAAGCATTTATCACAAAAGTCAAGAGTTTACCCGGTGGAACAAACATTCAACAAGATGAAGCTGAGAAAGCCGCTCATCTCTACCTCAGGGCTCGTAAAAGAGATGTTGAACGTGCTGTGGAATTATACAAAGCTAACAAGGTATAGTTTAATGTGAAATTTAAATGACGGGGAAGATTGTAAGTGAAAACTTATGAATTTATTAATGGCTTGAAAGCTGGAGAATGTATAAAATTAGGTTATCCTCCAGCCTGATTTTGCAAATTAAGGGCTTCGCCTTAATTCCATAGGTGCAATACTCAAAACTGATACTTCGCTCTCAAAATAAATGACATATATGTTTTGCGTAATAATACAAATATTGTCTGAAATGTGATATTGAATTTGCAAAGTTGTACAGTAGTTTTCTCCATGAATTAGATATGTAGTGATTATGAATTCTTATTGCCCTGAGAATTTATTATTTTGGGCGTCACTTGAAGTTCTGAAATTTAATTGTCTTGAGTAACAACTTGGTAATCCTGTATGTTATTAAAACCTCCAGTTGAATAACATGTTTGTCTGCATAATTCGTTAATATAAACCGCCTAAACATTTCTTGTTAGCTTGAATAATAACCCACCTTTTTCTGTTCATTTGAACACTGGTGTGACTGGCCTGCAAATATTAATTTGAGGACTTTCCATTAGACTGCGTACAAATTATTTCATTTCGCTGATTATTAATCCTCGATGCTAACATTTTCGAACACTAACAAAGTAAATGTTTATGGTTTTGATACCTCTGATTTTGTCTTCTATCCACTCACATAAAACATTATATAAAGTTACGGATTCCACCTCTAGATTTCTTTTTACTGCTATCTTCACGTTTGGCATTGACACTTGTGGCAAAGTTGTTTCAAAAGATAATTCAAACACATACTTTCGGGTATCGGCAACTTTCACATGTCTGGAATCGTGTTTTAAACGCAACCATGCACTATTGCAGTAGTAGTAGAGAGACTGGAGGTTTTAATTGTGTATCGATCCACAAAGCTGTAACAAGGCCCTATTTTATTAAATAACTTACATCAAGCTGTCAGACATTATCCTTGGTAGTCTGACTTCTTTTTACTTGTGAGTGACGTATAATAAATACTTTTTTTAAAAACATCTCAGGTATGATATTGCTGCTGCCTATATCTTTTGTCTTTCTATAGCGAATGCGGTATACAGAAAATGTAGACTCAATTGATCCTTTAGAAGATGGCGTTCGAAGGGAACTATTATCTGGGAAGTTTACTGTGCTAGTAAGTCTAAAAGTCTAATTACTTCAGCTAGTTCTTCACCTTATCCTTCATGGGAGTAATTAACAACCTATTAATATAACCGTGGGTAACCCTGGTTATATAATTATATTCTAAGGAAGCGGTCATCATTTTCTTATGACAGACTCTGGTTATTTCATCACATTATAAACTAGTGTTATTATTAGCCTGTGTTTCAAAACCTGTACAGGTCAATACACTACTGCTTTTTATACAGATTTTACTGTTCTTCAGCACTTTCAGTCTGTATTACAAGGTACAGTTCAGTAAGGCGTGTTTGAGAAATAACTAAAATCTTAAATTTCTTCTGCACATTCTGCTTTAACTAATCACAAGTTATAAATGGCGGTAAGATTCACCTTTTTAAGCTGAACTGTGTGATGATGAATCAAATGCTTTTACAAATTACAGTCTCTCTTTAGTTTGCCCTCTTGTTCATTATGCATAAAAAAAAGTAAATTTAAGAATCCTGGTTAGGATTATTAAAGAAAAAAAGAGTTTGTTTTCAGTCGAATTTATGTTTTAATCATTGGCATAGTTAACTGCAGTGGTGGTGCACATACATAGGTCCTGGAAGTTTTATTACTCACCTAGTGGCGTCGATAGCACGGTGGTTAGAACTCTCGCCGTCCATGCACATGGTCTGAGGTTCGATCCCCTACCGACGCACACCTGATATCTATGGTCGGCTTGCAGAATTTGGGCTACCGATATCCATGCTGAAAATTCCATACTTGTGCCAAAAATACATTGTGGAATCAAGCTGTAATCAAAAAAATGAATAAAAAATAAAAAAAATAAACATCTGGCTCAAAATGCAAAGGCACAACCCAAGAAAATTTTCTGGCACATGAACCTCAGGAACAAAACATCCAGTGGTGTTCCAACCCCGATTTATGACAATGAAACAATCGGAGAAGATCAAGAAAAGCAGAAGCAATGGCAGACTAATTCTTCCAAGTCTTAACACAGGAGTTATCACTCCCCGTAGGATCAGCTTTGGCGGCACTGGGGGAACGCAAAATAAACTGCGTTGACGTCGGCAAAGACATCGTGCTCAACTGCTTAATGAAACGAGGTGCCAAGAAATCAGTGGGTCCTGATAATCTTTATCTAAGTCTTCTCAAGGAGCTATCAGCTCACATAGCTTGCCCGTTGACCACAATCTTCAAGCTATCTCTCCTGAATGGACTATAAGTGAGTGACTGAAAAGACGCCATAGTAACCCACATCCACAAAGGGGGATCAAGACAAAGCCCTTCAAACGATAGGCATATTAGTCTCACTAGCACTTTGATCAAGACACTTGAAAGAATCATCAAGAAAAGTATCATGGCATATCTGGAAAACAACAACTTGTTATTCACAGTACGGCATGGCTTCCGAGGAAATCTCTCATGCCTGCCAAATCTTCTCACTGCAGTAGGAAGCTGGGTCAAATCAAGGGACAATAGAAGACACGTCGAAGTCGTCTTCACAGACTTCAGTGAAGCCTTCGATAAAGTGCCTCACAAAAGACTACTGAGGAAGTTGGAAAGTCTTGGTATTTTTTTTTTGATTTTTTGATTCACAGCTTGATTCCACACTGTATTTTCGGTACAAGTATGGAATTTTCAGCATGGATATCGGTAGCCCAAATTTCGCAGGCCGACCATAGATATCAGGTGTGCGTCGGTGCGGGCTCGAACCCCGGACCATGTGCATGGACGGCGAGAGTCCTAACCGCTGTGCCACCGACGCACTAAAAATACTCTGTCGGAAGACAGAGCTGAAAAAATGAGACAAGACTCATTGTATTGTGCCTCCCCACGGAAATATTTAGTAAAAGGCGAAAGATCTATCCGCAAATGGGGAGACACCAGAGTATCAATGGTAGCTAACTATTCTGGAATAGAGATTCCTCATGGATAGGGGGCATAGGGTCAAAAACAACTCGAAACTTTACTCTTGGACAGCAGTCCGTGGCGGAGTGCCACAAGGTGCGGCACACAGGTCTCTCCTACTTATTTTGTATATCAAATGACTTATCTCAGGTACCTGATATAGCCGCTGAGCACTTCTAGCAGATGTTCTAACCCAATAATTTTATCCTATACACGTTAAAATTTCAGTGTATACGTCTCTTTCTCCTAGAAGATGAAGTTTTCTAGTGTGTTTCATAGTTGTCGCTTCTGTGTTATACTGCTTAAAATAAATAGTCAAGGGCGAGTTCATGCTCAAGCCGCTGGTTTCAAAAGCCTGGCGCGTTAATTTTCGTTATTTTGTTTTGAAGGTTGGGGAGTGTCGTCATATGTTTGTTATGACTAGTCCTGAAGATTTAAGCAGCTCAGTATGTGAAAGTCTTCTAGTGAGTATCTTTTTTCCCAGGAAATACAAGCATTTATCACAAAAGTCAAGAGTTTACCCGGTGGAACAAACATTCAACAAGATGAAGCTGAGAAAGCCGCTCATCTCTACCTCAGGGCTCGTAAAAGAGATGTTGAACGTGCTGTGGAATTATACAAAGCTAACAAGGTATAGTTTAATGTGAAATTTAAATGACGGGGAAGATTGTAAGTGAAAACTTATGAATTTATTAATGGCTTGAAAGCTGGAGAATGTATAAAATTAGGTTATCCTCCAGCCTGATTTTGCAAATTAAGGGCTTCGCCTTAATTCCATAGGTGCAATACTCAAAACTGATACTTCGCTCTCAAAATAAATGACATATATGTTTTGCGTAATAATACAAATATTGTCTGAAATGTGATATTGAATTTGCAAAGTTGTACAGTAGTTTTCTCCATGAATTAGATATGTAGTGATTATGAATTCTTATTGCCCTGAGAATTTATTATTTTGGGCGTCACTTGAAGTTCTGAAATTTAATTGTCTTGAGTAACAACTTGGTAATCCTGTATGTTATTAAAACCTCCAGTTGAATAACATGTTTGTCTGCATAATTCGTTAATATAAACCGCCTAAACATTTCTTGTTAGCTTGAATAATAACCCACCTTTTTCTGTTCATTTGAACACTGGTGTGACTGGCCTGCAAATATTAATTTGAGGACTTTCCATTAGACTGCGTACAAATTATTTCATTTCGCTGATTATTAATCCTCGATGCTAACATTTTCGAACACTAACAAAGTAAATGTTTATGGTTTTGATACCTCTGATTTTGTCTTCTATCCACTCACATAAAACATTATATAAAGTTACGGATTCCACCTCTAGATTTCTTTTTACTGCTATCTTCACGTTTGGCATTGACACTTGTGGCAAAGTTGTTTCAAAAGATAATTCAAACACATACTTTCGGGTATCGGCAACTTTCACATGTCTGGAATCGTGTTTTAAACGCAACCATGCACTATTGCAGTAGTAGTAGAGAGACTGGAGGTTTTAATTGTGTATCGATCCACAAAGCTGTAACAAGGCCCTATTTTATTAAATAACTTACATCAAGCTGTCAGACATTATCCTTGGTAGTCTGACTTCTTTTTACTTGTGAGTGACGTATAATAAATACTTTTTTTAAAAACATCTCAGGTATGATATTGCTGCTGCCTATATCTTTTGTCTTTCTATAGCGAATGCGGTATACAGAAAATGTAGACTCAATTGATCCTTTAGAAGATGGCGTTCGAAGGGAACTATTATCTGGGAAGTTTACTGTGCTAGTAAGTCTAAAAGTCTAATTACTTCAGCTAGTTCTTCACCTTATCCTTCATGGGAGTAATTAACAACCTATTAATATAACCGTGGGTAACCCTGGTTATATAATTATATTCTAAGGAAGCGGTCATCATTTTCTTATGACAGACTCTGGTTATTTCATCACATTATAAACTAGTGTTATTATTAGCCTGTGTTTCAAAACCTGTACAGGTCAATACACTACTGCTTTTTATACAGATTTTACTGTTCTTCAGCACTTTCAGTCTGTATTACAAGGTACAGTTCAGTAAGGCGTGTTTGAGAAATAACTAAAATCTTAAATTTCTTCTGCACATTCTGCTTTAACTAATCACAAGTTATAAATGGCGGTAAGATTCACCTTTTTAAGCTGAACTGTGTGATGATGAATCAAATGCTTTTACAAATTACAGTCTCTCTTTAGTTTGCCCTCTTGTTCATTATGCATAAAAAAAAGTAAATTTAAGAATCCTGGTTAGGATTATTAAAGAAAAAAAGAGTTTGTTTTCAGTCGAATTTATGTTTTAATCATTGGCATAGTTAACTGCAGTGGTGGTGCACATACATAGGTCCTGGAAGTTTTATTACTCACCTAGTGGCGTCGATAGCACGGTGGTTAGAACTCTCGCCGTCCATGCACATGGTCTGAGGTTCGATCCCCTACCGACGCACACCTGATATCTATGGTCGGCTTGCAGAATTTGGGCTACCGATATCCATGCTGAAAATTCCATACTTGTGCCAAAAATACATTGTGGAATCAAGCTGTAGTCAAAATGAAAAATAAAAATAGTACTTAAAACTTTTATGATTACCACATAAAAATTTAGAACAACAGTGTTTTTATTTCGATCTGATGATATTGTACTCTTCGTGACTTTCCACTCACACAAGCTATCTATGCCTCCTTTCATTCATTATCATTTAGTTAATATGAAAAAGAAACCCAGTGTGTTCTACTCTCTGTCACTTTTTGATGATATTGATTTCTTATTATGAGCTAATCAATTTTTGGTTGTTAACTTTATGCAATATAAATGTATTCTGCTTCAAAATAAGCTCACACACTATATCATAATCATTTAAGCTGATAAAAGTTATAATCTATAATCTGTAATCAATTTTTTGACATTCATGCTTGGCAGATACCACATTTTGTATAAAGCATTTTCTTAAATAACACACAGATATATTGTCTTTTAATCACTGCAAAATACCCATTGAGTCATGAAGAAAATCAAAAAGACAGATTCAGCCAGCGAAGAAAACGCTTCTTTATCGACGAAATCATCTTCAGAGGCTGACGACTGTACAGTCGTATTTATACTTACCAAAAAAAGTATATAGTAGTCTATTACTGAGTAACAGGGGCTAGGGTGACATAATTGGTATAACTACTCAGAGGTGGCTTTAGAAGTGAAAAGAATTAAAAGTTGTAAATCACATGGCACTCAACGATGGCACAAAGATAGAAATTTGATAAGGTTAAAATTGCTCTTGAGTGGGAATAAAGGTGGTAGTTGAATGCCAATTTAACAAGTGTGAAGAGGCTGTGAAAATATACAAAAGGAGCATATGAAATTGATAACAGTGAATTAATTATTAAAGCAAAAGCAAATTAAAAGTAAAATTAAAAAACAAAAGAAAAATCAAAATGTTTTACAGGGAACGATTAGTGAAGAGGTTAAGAACAAGGTAGAATAAGAGACTGGACAAACTTTTTCTGTATACAGAGTTCAGGGTTGTATTGATGAATTGCCAGCGCCTCCGCCATACACAAAAGCTGAAACCTGATGCCCTTTGTACCATTTGGCTTCACTTTGTAGATGATCTTGAACGACGACTCTGGTGGAGCTACGTGGCCCGAGTTCACCAAATGCTTGAGAATTGAGCTAGTAATTGTCTTACATTGTCCCTTTGCTAATCATGCCGGATAATGTTTAGAGATGCGTTTGCAAAAGCGTGCGCTTTGTGCGACCAATATGACTAGCTCTACACGAGCAGGTGAATTTATAAACACACATTGATGTGACCCGTTCAAAGCGGCCGTTTATCCTTCACACATCCGTTGATCATTTATCGGCTGTAGAAATTGATACGTAGCTCAGCCATAAAGAAGGCTTTCCTTAGTGATCTGCATAAGCGATTCTTCAGGATCTCAGCTGTGGTATAACCTTTAAATTCAGCACTCATAAATAGCAGTATCTCTGGCACCGTCTGGATTCTTTCATGTTTTTCCCGATAAATCTTGGAAGATATCCATTCTCTATGAGAACTTGTCTTAGTCGCTCCAGTTCCCAATCGGTTGTATCACTGGAACATATCCTCGTTATTGTTGAGGATAAGGAGTGGATCAGATTTCTCTTTCTTCTCAAAGGGACCCAGCTTTGGGAATTTGTGTACTGACCATTCCATGTTGGTTTCCTGTAGATAGATCTTTGAAGAGAACCATCAGATCTCCTCTTCAGAAAAACATCCAGAAAGTGGAATTCCGAGTTAATCTCTGATTTTGACGTGAACTTGATGGCATGATGGCAGCTGTTAAACTCCTTAGTTGTCAATTCAATGTCGGTATTGTCGTCACATATGATGAAAGTATCATCCATGTATCTTTGGTACAGATGGAAACTGTCGATAGAAGTGTAAGTAAGATTAATTGTCAAGTGTTGGTTTGCAGGGATTTGATTGGTTAAAGGATTGGTCATGAGCTGACTGGCATCGCTTAGAGAACCATAGAAAATCTGGAGAGTACTTGTCAGTCGCTTCATCCCAGTTCTGGCGGACCCACCGCTAGGGTTTGAACCCACAACGATCTGTTGGTTACAAGGTGGCTAGCAAGCTTGTAGGCCATTAAGCCGCTAGGAGGTAACCCAGTGGTCCATGAATTTCATCTTCTACCAATTCCTGATATATATAGATCTAGCGCAACTCTTGCCTGACTTGGTTTTTCAATGGTTCTCTAACTGATGTTGACAAGGTGTGATCAATCCTGTAAGCAGTCATGTCCCCGCAGACTTTTTTTCTCTTCACGTTCCCCAGTGGAACATAGAACTCCAAGCTATTGGCTGCAGCAGTATTTATTTTTATAGGATGGGGTTGCTAGCCAGCCTCATGCCCAACCTTTCCTCTTCACCATCATCATTTGTGGTTTCTTAGCGAGGTAAAGGAGTGCGTCAGTGGCCGGGGATCGAACCCCGGACCATGTGCATGGTCGGCAAGCGTCCTAACCGCTATGCCACCGACGCACTCCCCGCAGACTGACACTTGATAATTAATCTGATGCTCACTAGCGACTGGTCCTTTGATACCGGAAGTTAACTGGGGTTCTAGTAAGAAGTCCATCAAGTCAGGCAAGAGGATTAGGGGTCAATATTCCGTAAGCTGTTTTTGCAGTAGAAATCTGTGATATATTTTTTACTAGATGGTTGACTATTGAGTCACTAGTTCAAATCCCATGAGAAGGTTTGAACAACCAAGTAGTATCACTCAAGCGCCGTCACACACACACACACACACAGTAGGTTTACCACATTGCCAACTATATGCAAATGGAATAGCTCAGTGGTAACGTCAGACAGGGCTTCCTACTGACTGCCTGCAATCATCTAATAATAACTATCAGTATATATTGATCCTCCAAATAAGGCTTTGGTGTAACGGTAGAAGACAAGAGACTTGGTAACCGAGTGGTTATTTGGAATATGATATCTCTATACAGAGAGACTATGTACACTTTATCTTCAACCAAGGGACGTGTGTACTGCTCACCAGTCCGCTCCGTCCTTCTCTATGGCTCTGAAACATGGTCAATACGAGTTGTTGAAGACATGAAAAGGTTGACTGTTTTTGATCATAGATGTCTACGATCTCTTTCTCACGTTAGGTGGTATATAATAAGGTAAGTAATGTTGACGTTAGGCGTAGAGTGTTGGGCAGACAAAGAGGGAAAATCAATCGACGAGGCTATAAAGTTACATAGATTGAGTGAGATGGCTAGGTGACGTTCTGCGCATGCCTAACCATCGCCTCCTCCGCCGACGGCCATTACTAGCTGATATAGGTGCAGGTTGGAAAAGAGTAAGTGGTGGGTGGCCAAACAAAAACATGGCCTCATCAATCCATGAAATCCTTGACAGTTAAACTGAGTCAGGTAGGGCGATGGAGACTTCCGGGTTGGGGCCCTCGGGACTGACTCTAAGAATCAATAGCTGGAGACAATAGGTGGTGACATGGCTCAAAATCGTTGTCACTGGCAAGCGGAGATGTATTCAGTCTCTATAATCTTTCATATTCCTTTCTACTATTATTATGCATTCTGTTTCACTCTTATACTTGTGAAACTATTGATTCTCTTCACTCATCTTCTTGTCTCGTCTTCTTGTTTTGTGTGGTATTTGGAAGGTGGCAACTCGAACTGGTGCACTTCAGTGCGAAGTCTTATGTTGAGTCCAGACAGACAGACAGCTATCATTCGCTCAGAAATTCCGTGTTGTTTCCGTGAAGTTTCAGTAGAAGTGGTTTTATTTTAGCGGGTGTTCAGTTTCTAGCCTCACAGCCAACCTTCTCGCTTTACCACCAGCCTTATTACCCGGCTTAGTAAGTCTAAGGAATGCGTCAGTCGGGGTTTGAACCCTGGACCACGTGCGTGACTGGCAAACATTCCAGCTCTAAACCACCGACGCACAATTGGAGGAAAGTCTCGACTGCACCTAGGGGTTTCGTGCTTGTCGACACTCACTAGTGAGCAAGGCGTATCTGCAGTCTTGAAGGAAGTCATGCCCTTCCTGAGATTTGAACCTGGGTCACCCAGTGCACTGCGGTCAGAGACGTTACCACTGAGCTATTCGGGCTCTTTCAATAGCAATGGTATTTATTTTTAAGGGATGGGATGGTTATCTCTTCGATGTTTTTCTACCTAATAGCAAGCAGTTTACGCTATAGGAGTTGTGATGATGGCATAACATATCAAATGTCTTAGGCAACAACTGAAACCTGTGCTCCTCCAACACTTATTGCAAAACGATCTGCATCAAATCGAAATACACCACTGAATTTCAGAATTAATTACACTACGATGTCACTGGATGCAAGCGGTACTCTAGCGATAAACGATGAATATGCAAAGTCACCGTACATTCTCAGACAGGCGTGTCACGGAAGTGTAGAATAAGACTGTACTCACTGAAGCCTTGTTAACCTGACTTTTCAATATAGAAAAAATCCCCATTTAGACATTTAGAAAACAGAAAGATTGAGCTGGCGAAGAAATATTTACTTTTCAATTAGATCCTCATCTCACTATGGCTCTACTCTAATATACACGTGTAGCATTTTTATTACAATATACAACCATTTACCAATCAAGTGGCGATATGTTTGTTAACAATAATTAAACAGTGTCAAAATGTCAATGGTTTAATAATTAAAGGAAAGAAAATCAGTACACACAATTAAAAGGTAGAAATGGATAGAATAAATTAATTTTACAAGGATAACACGTAAATTGAAGATGAAGTGGTCAAAATAAATAAAAATAAAATAAATAATTTAGACAATTATAATTTTTATAGTTTTAGGGGGAGGGGTGCGATGTAGTCCTGTTTATGCATTCTTGTGACGATGGCCGCGGTAGGGAAAGTGGCTGTACAAATTTTTCTGTACACATAGGCTTGGCTTCTTCAGGTGAATTCCTATTGCTCCAGCTGTTGTATGTAGAAGACGAACTCTCAGAGCAAAATTAAGATGAGTCGGAATGCGATAGATAATTTTAAATGCTGTATTCACATCGATCTTATGCTCAGTATCAACGAGGTGGGCTAAAATAGAACTACGAATAGATCTTTTTTGTCCCTTGCTTAACCACGTTGGATGATGTTCGGAAATACCACGATGAACTTGCCTAATTGTACGCCCAATGTAGCTGGCTCCGGAGCTGCAATCAAACTGGTAGATACACATAGAGGAGGCGAATTTAGGTAGTTTATCCTAATTTCTCGAACATAGAGTACGGGTGGTTGTGAAGAGACAACATACCTCTGCTGCATAATAGGCTCTTTAAACTGCATTCTTAGGCGCTGTGTTATTATTTCGCTGTTGTTGTCACCGAGGAACTGTAATTTTATGAATAGTGGTTTTTTCAGAACTGTTGCCATACTGACTCTCCTAGGTGCTGCTGAATTCATATTTTTCTCAATGAATTTATCTGGATAACCGTTTTTTCTAAGTAATTCTCTAATAATCTTAAGTTCCCCATTGAAGCAGTCGTCTGAACAGATTAACCTAGCCCTATGAACCAGACACTTTACCAGGTTACGCGTTTATATTTCAAAGGTACAAAACTCAAAAAACTGAGTGCACTAACCTGCTGTTGTAGGTTTCCTATACGCACTCCTTCTTAGTGTACCATCTTCTTTCCTTGCCATAAAGACGTCTAGGAATCAGGTGCTGTCATTAATTTCTTTCTCTATGGTAAAGTTTATTGCTGAATGTGCATCATTAAACTTGTCAAGGATGTTCATTGCATCATTCTCATCTTTCATAACCAGAAATGTATCATCCATATATCGACAGTAGAAATCCATGTCATTAATTACTCCTTTGACCCTTGACACTAAGCAGACTCTCATGAGGAATATATGATTTTATGTCATTATACACAGAGTTCTTCTATTTTGTTATTTTTGGTTTTTTCCATTTGTGTTAAAATTTTCTATCTAATCACGAAACATTTACCCAACAAGTGGAAGAAGCCGCTATTTTTTTTAACACCTCACAAATTTTCCACTCTTATTTCAGCCTACACTTCCTGATGACGAAATGGATGCAACTATTGCAATATTTACTGCTTACCGTCATTGGCCCCCGTTAACTACACACAGAGATACTTTGAAGGGTGTTCTCTACCAGTTGGATGCTGCAATGATGGAGTAAGTCTTTATTATCACCATACCTATTAGTATTAGTACTATTATTATTGTTTAATATTGAGTAAGATCTAACCTGTAGTAGAGAGTTGTTCAGCTTATTCTCAGCTAATCTCAACTTCTGTCATTATCTTAGGCGTGGTGGAGTATGATATCTGACTATCGATTAAAGAACATGCGTACTAAGTCGCAGTTCGTTCTACCCCCTTATTTATGGAGTCTGTAAAACGTGACAGATGAACATGCAGGACTTGTACAGGCTAGCTGTTTCTGACCATAGGTGTTTTCATTGTCTTCAGATGGTATAATATTATGAGGAGTGAAAGGGAAGCGGCGAGTAGGTCGTCGATGCAGGGATGATATGGAGATCGTGTGAAGAGGAGTTGAAAGAGTATGGAGCAACATGGATTTAGGTGAAAAGTACAGCAGAAGCAAGACAGAAGTGGCAAGTGGAGCCGTGCAGTTTTTTTTTATTACAGCTTGATTCCACACTGTATTTTCGGTACAAGTATGGAATTTTCAGCGTGGATATCGGTAGCCCAAATTTCGCAGGCCGACCACGATATCAGGTCTGCGTAGGCGAGGGCTCGAACCCCGGACCATATGCATGGTCGGAGAGAGTCCTAACCACTGTGCCACCGACACACAGTTGAAACCGTATGTTCCACTAGGAACCTAAGGGAACAATAATAATAATAAGAGGTAGAATAATAAGTAAAACGTCCAGATCCTGATCTCTCAACAGTCGGGATACCATTTGAATCTCTGATGAACTCTATTGGCTTGAAGTCAAGCACCTTAACCTAACTTAGATGATGAAGTAAACTGTACACGACTTTTTCTAAAGTATTCACATATATCTGTGTGTGCGTGTACGCGTGTATGCTCCTGTGCACGTGTGTATGTATTTTAACAGTATGCCTAACTGAAAATACTTCATTTAATGGACTACTGAACCAGTAGAAATCTATTAATACTCTTTATCTAGCGCTCAGATTTCTATTCGAATCAGCTGTGAAATGCATGATACACTAGAAAAAGTCATTCAGGTCACACTTTTACATATTAGAAAGTTAATTTAATGAAACAGACAAAGTATCATAATTATTATAAGATGATTGCAATCTTGTGATTTTATCCTGTGGTAAAAAACGAAAAAGAAAAAAACAAATGAGCACATTAGAAGAAAGAAGAAGATACAAGTGAGTAAGGTATTCTTCTTCTTGCATAACCTCTCATCAACGCTTTCTTTTTATTCCTTTACTTTCCTAGTGGAACATAGAGGTCTTCAAGCTAGAGCTTTAAAGTTTCACTAGCACAGTGTTGATTTTTACGGGATGGGGTTGCTAGCCAGCCTCATGCCCAACCCTCTCTCTCTCTCTTTAACAGTCTTATTACTAGCTTAGCGAGGTAAAGGAGTGCATCGCGGTGGCTGGGGGGATCGAACCACAGACGATCACCATATGAGGCGTGATTGGCGAACATTCTACTGCTATGCCATCGGCGCACACACATCAATGCTTTTTTCGCTTGTTGTTGGTTTGCAGGGATTTAACTGGTTACAGGATTGGATTGGATTGAATTGAATTGAATTAGCGGAAATTGGAATTCATGAGCACTGGCCATTGGGTTGGCTCCCAGTGGTTTATAATGGTCTATAAGGTCACTAGCCGCCTTGTAACCAGCATGCCATGGGTTCGAATCCTGGCAGTGGAGTGGGTGCGTAATGATAAAGACTCCTAAAACTGGAGCGAAACGACTGTCTACTACTCCCTGGTTTTTCAATGGTTCTCTAACTGATGTCAGTTTGCTCATGATGAAATCCAGCAGTTTTTTTGTTCTCACCACTGGTTTGTGTTCTGAGTGGAACATATATGTATGTAGGGCTTCAAACCTTCCCTGTTTATCCCTCCCCCAGTTAAGCGAGGATTTAGAGTTTGGCAGGCTGGAGTCAAAGCCTAAATCACACGAAAAGTTGGCTACAACTCTACCATGGAACCACCGATGCACCTGCAAATGGAAAACACCAAGAAAGGTCAATCACGATAAAGAGAATCATACTGATTTCAATGCAGATTTTGTCACGAATCGATATATGCCAGTTACAGAACAATTGGGAATCAAAGATCATAGTGTGGTGAGAACTGGCTGCTAGCCTAATTGGTAGACATTAATTTGCGTCAGTATTTATGTCCCCAATATGGGTCATGAGAAAAATGAGAACAAAGGCTTTGCACAGGCGGATACAGTTAACATATAGATGATCTGACATTCAAGAAACAGCCACAAAGAGATGCAAGGTTAACTTTCTGTGAGAAACAACCAATGAGAGGATTGTGTTTTTCTGTTAACAATAATCTATAATAACGTACATGAAAATCCTTAAATATGTGTTGATTTCCTTAATAAACGATCTGTTTCCTGGCCCTTGCCTTCTGTTGTTACAGTAGAGCAGCTGTATTTGAGCAGCAAGACTACATCAAGGATTAAAGCCAAAGCTTACCGCTTATAAGGAAGGCCTGTTGACTATTCATCAAGTTCGGCGAGTGGGGTGTAATTCACTGACCCTTGAACTCTAATTTTATTAAAGGTTTGGTTCATGGGGGTGATTTATACATGCTAGAGAACTATCGGAAAACCAGCTGGGAGTACTGAATAGCTGTTTCATCTTAGTTTTGGGAGTCTTCAGCAACAGGCACCCACCCCCTAGAGTTTGAGTCCAGAGCCTCCTGGTTACAAAGAGGGAGATTGTAGATCACTTATGCGTTAACACGTGGTCAAACATGTAACCGATGAAAATCCCTGTAGATCGACAACACTTTATAACTATCATTTATGTCGATTCACCACACACACACACACACACATCAGAAAGGAAATTGATAAATTGTAAAACTTCTTTCAATAATCTAAAGTGTTAAGTGATGAGTAGTGAGTAACGAAAACTAATTAAATTATGTTTTAATTATGGAAAGAAAAGGATATTAAGTGATTCCATAGTATAGATTAGTTTATTCCGCATATCACACGGTGACGATTCAGTATTAATAAGTTGGATAACGTTTCGAGTACAATTTATTGCCGCTCATAATCTCATGTGGTCCAAGTGGTATAGTGGATAACGCCTTGGCGTTTGAAACTATAGGTACTGGATTCAAGCCTCCGTAGGAACACCATCAATGACTCACTGGGGAGAATGCAGGTACATACAGATGACGAGTCACGAATGGGACGAACCCCGTATGTACAGTTATGTCCATAAAATACGATTATACAGCTTTTCTAAGAATGAAATCGCTAAAAGGTATCTCTGATGAGCTTCTTGTTCTTTTCTCGATTTTCGATAACAATCAAAAGATTCTAGGAAAATTGCAAAATGCAAGAAACACTAGTCAGAAAGATAGACTCAAGCAAAATTAATGATGTTGTATCATTAGCAGAATTGAGTACAATTGAACTAAAATTTGAAAAAAAGGTCAAGTTCAATGAAATAAGAAGCAGAAGTATAACACAGCGGTAGAAAATATATCTGCTCTCCAGATGTAACTTTTTTGTTTTTGATTACAGCTTGATTCTACACCGTATTTTTGGTACAAATATGAAATTTTCAGCATGTGATATCGGTAGCCCAAATTTTGCAGGTCGACCATAGATATCGATTGTGCGTCGGCAGGGGATCGAACCTTGGACCATGCGCATGGTTGGCGAGAGTCCTAACCACTGTGCCACCGACGCACATTTAACCAATACTTGAATATCAATGAGATGCTCACTGGCGACTGGCCATATTCAGGTAGGTAGGTACCTGGGTTTCCCGTGGGAAGTCGTGACCAGTAGGGTGCAGCAGGTCCGGTGTGAGGACAAATACTCGCCGAAAACATTGGCTAGCGGTTGCGCTATGTCGTGAATTGGCAGAAGTTAGAATTCATACACTGGCCATTGGATCGGGTCTCAGTCGCTTAATGGTCTATGAGCTCGCTGGCCTTGTAACCAGAAGGTCCTGGGTTCGAACCCCAATGGGTGAGTGCGTACTGCTGAAGAGTCTCAAACTAGACTGATGAAACAGCTGTCCAGTACTCCCAAGTGGTTTTCCAATGGTTCTGTAACCAATGTCAACTCATGATGAAATCCTGTAACCAATCAACCAAATCTCTAGAAATCAATACTTGAATTTAACCTCATGGTTTTATCAAGACGAAAATAGGTCTCCCTCGGAGCTGTATTCTGGAGCACTTCAATAATTCTAGACAGTGAGTGATCTAGCAATCTAATGTCAAAGTCATCTACAAAGAATGTGGGAATCTTACTGGAAGGTGTACTAATGTTGTACTTTTCACACTCCATATAGCATGTAGCCCGGCATGCCTAACAGATGTCTTAACCATCTAAGGTGGTGTAACTTAAATCTGTCTGTCTGTCTGGATTCAACATAGAACTTCTCACCGAAGTGCACCAGTTCGAGTTGCCACGTTCCAAATAGCACACAAAGGTAGGTAGACAAGAAGATGAGTGAAGAGAATCAATAGAGTTTGACAAGTATAAGAGTGAAACAGAATGCATAATAATAGTAGAAAGGAATATGAAAGATTACAGAGACTGAATACATCTCCGCTGGCCAGTGACAACGATTTTGAGCCATGTCACCACCTATTGTCTCCAGCTATTGATTCTTAGAGTCAGTCCCGAGGGCCCCAACCCGGGAGTCTGCATCGCCCTACCTGATTCAGTTTAACTGTCAAGGATTTCATGGATTGATGAGGCCATGTTTTTGTTTGGCCACCCACCACTTACTCTTTTCCAACCTGCACCTATATCAGCTAGTAATGGCCGTCGGCGGGGGAGGCGATGGTTAGGCATGCGCAGAACGTCACCTAGCCATCTCACTCAATCTATGTAACTTTATAGCCTCGTCGATTGATTTTCCCTCTTTGTCTGCCCAACACTCTACGCCTAACGTCAACATTACTTACCTTATTAAACTTAAATGCTCTCTCTTTACCTAACACTCTGCGTCTGATCTCAATGTACCTGATTATATTATGCCACTTAAACACAAGAGATAGAGCGCAAAAATCTGCGTTTAAAAAACAGCTAACCTCTTCAGATCTCCAACTTTTAATGGTCGTGTCTCACAAGCATAAAGAAGAACAGAGTTAACTGTTGCACCCCTGCAACACATACATAATGTTTAGTTGTCAAATCTCACACTAGTATTCCGTATCCATGTTGAAACTTTGTCAGTAATCACTCATTTAGGGATAATACAACTTGTCAAATAAAATGAAAAGTGGTCAACACGCGCGCTCTACTACTTCACTCTATATCGCTAATATTTCTCTGCTCAGTTTATTCGCAAGACTTTGGATTTTGTTAAAAATCTTCACCTACATGGCCAATGTCATCCATAGGTCGTACAATTAGGCGTGTTTCTCGTCGAATTTCCGAACATTACCCTGCATAGTGGTGGTTAAGTAAAGGACAAACAAAATTTATTTGTAGCGCTATTCTATCTCATCTTGTGGATACAACAGAACACAAGGTTGACGTTAACCATGCTTTCGGTGTCATTTACCGCATACCTAAGAATCTCATTTTTGCCTTAAGAGTTCGACTATTAAATATTGCTGAGACTGGCTGTTGGGATCCATATTAACAAGCGTAATTTGTGCATCCAAAAGAAGTTAGTTCAGACATTATCCTTACCCGCCTGGCCATCTAGGTTCAAATGATCCTGAATTTTTGTGGAATTTTCTTAATTTTAGTTGATATTCTATTTGCTACTATATCTTTATTATTATTATTATAATTTAAGCATCTTTAATGAACTGTAGTAATTCCATTGTGATCTTACTTTACAAATCAATTTTATTTAAAAAAACACACTAATATTGTTATTGACTACTAATCTAGAATATTCTATGTATATAAACATGCACATATATAGTTGTAGAGCGATGAGAGGAAATTATCTAAAAGGATATTCTTTGCTCAATTATTTTGTGTTGTTTTTAATATATGTCTGAATGAATATTTTCTCTATAATCTAAGTTGACGAAACTGTCCTTTGGTTAACAAGGTAATCTCTAAGTTGCTAAATTCGTTTAGGATCACGCATTACACACCACGAGTACATCTGTGATAAAATTAAACAAAAGTGGGGAAAACAGGCGTCTCCGACGGCTGTTTACTGGTTGTCACCACTTCAGATGAATCCTTTCCGTTAAACAGCTGTACAACTTCGAGTGGAATGCCTTGATCAGTACAATATCTAATTAGTTTATTGTAGTAATTATTAACAGAATAACACGCAGAATGAATGTAGAAACAAAGTGTTACTTAACAAACATATAGAAAATCAAAACAAGTGATGATTCAGCGAAGACACTCTTTTCAACGAATTTATCGTCAATCTGTGCAATCGTATATATATATATATATATATATTTAAGAAGTTATATCCGGTCAACTGACAAATTTCTACAGCTGGGTACCCATTGGTCGAAAACGAAACCTGGTCCGGTCGCTTGCCACTCGTATTCGGCCCATATGTAGCCCTGATACTGTGGAAGATGAGTTATACATTTTGAGGAAAATCCTAATCGAAAATGGATTTCCACCATGTTTTATAGATAAAAAATATACATTCAAATTCTATAGAGGTGATTTATCATCCGTACCCAAGAAAATACTTTACATGAGCTTGGAATTTAAAGTGGACTTAGCCTCCGATATCATGAAACGAAGGATATCGCAGTCCCTGATAAGAACATTCCCTGCTGCAACTCTGAGAATAGCCTTTACTGTTCAATAACTTGAAGGACAAGATTCCACTGTTGACCAACTGTATGTGTGTGTTTATCAATTCACCTGCTCGTGTGGAGCTAGGTATATCGGTCGTTCGACTCGAGTTCTATCCAAAAGATGCAAGAACACTATTCAACATGGTTACGAAGAGGTGGAAGTGGAGCAATAAGAAGCGCGATCATTGAACATCTGGTCGATGATAATCACCCTATCTCTATAGCCTCCGCTTTTAAAGTCATCTACAAGGCAAAAAGTAATTTACCCAAATCACTATGTATCCGATTCATCTGTATTGCTGAAGCTTTGGCTATTAAAATACATAGGTCAAATCTCGGTACACGGAAAACGTCCGTCCAACCTCTCCAACTTTCACGGTCTTAATCCATCCATGCTAAAGTATGATAATCCCTAATCATATTTTGGCTCTACCAATTTTCGCATTTTGTCTATTCAGTTTGAGACTCTTTGTTTATGACGTCAATTGTTACTATTACTAATCTATGGTTGGAAACATTTGGTGACATGGCTCAAAATGGTTCTCAATGCCTAGCGCAGATGCATCCACTCCTTGTAACTTATGATCTCCAATGAAACTGTTTTGTTTTTCTTTATTACTCCTTTGTCTCACACCTCTGCTCACTGTCTCTATTATGCTTTTCTTGTACTTTCTTCTCTTGCTTCGCGTGCTACACGGAGTGTGGCGACTTGAACTTCGCACATTTGTGCAAAGTTCTATGTCGAAAACAGGGAGGCAGACATTACTATTCTCACTTTGAACTGTCCCCGGTATCATTTCACTTGTTCCACTTGTCATTCCAAATCAATTGTTTTTCTGTTACAACGTTAAATTCTATGCTATCAAATTTCACACAATATTACGTAACGTTTTTATTTTATTCGATTTGTCTACTAATCCTATAATTGTACACCCTTTTTCAAGTTCTATCCATCCTATGAATTATTCTATATATGACATTAATTGTCTTGCCACTTGACATTTAACTATGATTATAATCACGAACATTTTAATTTTAATTGTATTTCATACTATTATTATTATTATTTTATGCATTCACACCTATGGTTCAATTCCCTCACTGGATATAACTTATTAAAAGAAACCATATATATATATATATATATATATATATATATATAGGATTATACAGCTTGATGATAAATTCGTTGTTGAAAAGAGTCTCTTCTCTCAATCACCACTTGTTTTGATTTAACAAACAAACAAACCTTTTGCACCTTTGTCGTTTTCCACCTGATAACATTACCTGTTTACTCCCCCCCCCCACCGTCTCCATACCTCGTGGGTATGTAGCGAGTCGGAGTTCGAACCCGTGACTCATTCATCGATAGACAGTCGAATGTCTATTCTATACTAATGAGTCTCTGTGGTTCCATTATTATTATTATTATATTTATTATATCCTTTAATTCCTAGAGGAACATAGGGCTTCAGCTGCGCGTCTCCATTGCCTTCAGGTTTCTGCCAACTTTTTCACACCACTCCAAGTCTGCCCACATGCTTTCATCTCCTCTTCATATGACCTCCTCCAAGTCACCCTCGCTCTGACGACCAACTCGCCGCCCGCTTCCCTTTCGGGTTCCACTCGAGCAATGGCTTGTCTAGTGATGTCACTCACTTGATGGTTTTCTCAGAATATGGCCAATCCAATCCACCTCCATTTCTTCCTGCCTATTTGTTTCACAATCGGTTCCTGCTGGGTTGGTTCGCTCATTGCTAGAGATCCCTCCTTGTTGGTGATCTTTTCTGGCCAGCCATCTGATCTTGAGTGATGTTGAGCGAAGACAACTGTTAATGAAGATCTGTAGTTGGTTTGAGATGCTCTTCTTGCACGCCAAGTCTCTGATCCGTATAGTAGCACTGACTGACTTCACATTTGAATTGAAAATCCGGATGTTATATTCGTTTTGATGCTGAGTGCTGTTGACCTCCACACAGACTTGACGTGAGTAATGAAAGCTTGTCTTGCTTTTCCGATCCCCACTGCTTTGGTATCCTCGTCAGTTTCGTCCACCTGTAGTTGAAACGATGTTTCCCAGGTAGGTGGGTAGGTAGAGGAGGTTGTTTCTTTCAGGTTCCTCCCATTTATGCTGGCTGATTGTTGTCTGTTGTTGTTGTTGCTGTTGGTGTTGGCCAGGAATCTTCATCACCTCTGTTTTCTGTATGTTCACTTGAAGTCTTATCTTTGATGCTTCTTCTGCCATTATAAGAAGAAAATTATGCAATATGCAAGTCTTTTCAATATTAACACGTGCAACTTTCCTCTCTTACTTTTGCGTAGTTTCCTGTCTTTTGTGTGTTCATCGCAAGGGGAAAAAAGACAGTTTGTCACGAAACACAATCCAGGAAATCCTGTTTCAATTGGATTTTATGTTTGATCATACGCACACACACACACACACACACCGAGGCGTACACGCATAATTAGAGTGAATCTTCATTCTTACAGTAAATCGTCACGATATTCAGTTGCATAAATAATCAGTCGGTTTTTTTCAAAGAAAACTCTTCAGTTTCATTACTGACTGCCTTTCCATATCCTGATTGGCATACACGCTCGTTTTGCATTTGCCAGTTTACACCGTCTCTGGCAAAGACGTGATATCCAACTCGACCAAAGGGCAGGTGTGCTGCTCATCACTCCGCTCCGTCCTGTGACTGAGACATGACCATTGAGAGTGGAAGACATGAAAAGGTTGGCTAGCTGTCTGTCTTTGATCATAGGTGCCTGCGCTCTATCTCCCGTGTGAAGTGGTATAATACGGTGAGCAATATTGAGGTTAGGCACCAGTCGAGTGCTACGTAGGTGGGAGGGGAAATCAATCGACGAGGCTTTGAAATTACATCGATTGAGAGAGATGGTTAGGACATGTGTTACGTATGCCTAGTTATCGCCTTCCTCGACCGACGGGAAATGTTAGCTCACATAGGGTCAGGCTGGAAAAGAGCTAGCCAGCGGAGGTCAAACCAAAACATGGCTTCATCAGTCAATGAAATCCACAACAGTTAGTTTAAGCCAGCTACATAGGAAGGTGTAGACTTTCTGACTGGTTGGGGTCATCGGGACGGTAACAGTTGGTGATATGGCTCAAAATCGTTCTCAGTGGCGCAGATGCATCCACTCCATGTGACTTATGATTTCCAATGAAACTATATTGTTCTTCGTTATTACTATTCCTTTGTCTCACACCTCTTTTTACTGTCTCTAATGTGCATTTCTCTTGCTTTGTGTGCTACATGGAGGGAGTGTGGCGACTTGAACTGGTGGACATCGGTGCAAAGTTCTATTTCGAAAACAGACAGATAGAATCAGATCATGTACATTGGATATTTATTTATTCATTGTGAATAGATGAAATCATTGACGATATGACTTCTAGCCAGCACTAAGTTGTCGATTTGAATTCTACCTCACCAACATGTGTCGTGATCATCGTCCGCCAAGTCGGGTATGAGGACAGATACTCGCGTTTGACTGGGGTGAATGGCGTCGGAAGTCAATGAAACTCACTGGCCAATGGGTTACATCCCAGTGGCTAAATAGTCAACAGACTTTTCTCTAAAGTTTGGTTCCATCCACGGTGGAGTCATAGGTCTGAACTTCTGGAAAGTCTGAAAACCAGGGTTAAACAGCTTCCAATACTTACTGGTTTTTCCCTCATAAACGATCTGGTACCGCCGAGGATGACTAGACTTTTGTCTTACTCTGAAAATACTCTCATGTGACCACTGGTCAATGACTTCCGACAGGTAAGTTTTATTCTTTGCCTTCACGCAGCCAAGGCGCTCCTCAGAAAAGTGAGAGGTTGATTTGCATGTCTATCAAAGGTAGTTGGAATGCCCTGATCCCGAACGAATTGATTGTCGTATGAACCATATTTCTGGTCACGTGAACACATTGAAATATAGCTTCTGAAGCTGCTCCACTGCCTTGTGGATTAGACACTTCAAACCAAAGGTCGGGGGTCGACCACTGAAGACACCCACTTGCTTCAGTCTAGGCACTATCCTATCCCTCACGCAAACTATGGAATTCTCTGTGGTGCATCTTTTGATCCCCATAATAATGATATTGTAGCAAGAGGGGACAAGGGCTAGGAAACAGATCGTTTATTAGGGAAATCAACACATATTTAAAGATTTTCATGTACATATTATAGATTATTGTTAACAGAAAAACACAATCCTTTGATTGGTTGTTTCTCACAGAAAGTTAACCTTGCATCTCTTTGTGGCTGTTTCTTGAATGTCAGATCATCTATATGTTAACTGTATCCGCCTGTGCAAAGCCTTTGTTCTCATTTTTCTCATGACCCATATTGGGGACATAAACATTGACGTAAATTACTGTCCACCAATTTTGACTAACAGCCATCTCTCACCGCAGTATCACTCCCCAAACCTTTGACATGAAGTCTAAACCACAGGAACAGTAGAGCACTAGAGTAGCTGTGCCCCCAATTGTCGCCAGTGTCTAAGACAGATTCACATACCATTCATTCCTTTTGGGGTCCTGGAATCCCTGTGGTGCATCATGGTTTTCTAACTCCCATAAGATGAAGCTTTCATCATATCCGGTGATGAGCTCTGGACATTCGAAATTTACCTTTCGTTTTTGGAAAAAACACACTACAGTCACGTAAAAGGGTAAAGGCTATGAACACTTGGCCACATGGAGGGCATTTTAAGGCGATTGCTGATGAGAATCTAGCCAGTATAGACTATACAGTGTTATTTGTGAAAAGGCAACTTTTATGAAACAAGGTGTGTAGAACTTACAATCCATAAGTAATTTAATTACAATGATATATTTGAATAAAGCAAAAACAACAGGGATGGTTTGTGCAGAATAATATGGTACCATCCTTCGTTTATTTCGTCAGCTTCTCATCAGCTCAGCTGCTTACAGCCTAAATAAATTATGAGGTTTACCTACAGAAAAGTTTTAACATACTTGAAAATATGGTGACATGATGTCAGTTGACAGAAAGTTCCACAACTAGTGAACAGTGGTCAGAAAATTGCGCTTATATAGTTTTTACACAGGGAGTTCAAGCTTAAAGAAAATAAATGTATGCAAGCATACAATGGTAAAGGAGTTACGTAATATAGACGAGAGGTGAGTAGGATAATGAGTAACTATTAAATTAAGTGACAATGTACTGAGTTAAACTCAAATCATAGGCACAAGAGACAAGCAAAATTACAGATTATATAAAAAGGCGGTGTGGTTAAAGACAGAGATTACGTAAGCAGATGAGAGAAAGAAAGACGTCCGCTTATCAGGACAAGGGAAGACTAATAACTGCTTCTTTCTGAACACATTCTGGTTTAAAGTGTTTGATAGAAATTGCTTCAGCAAACTTAAGGAGAATGGAGCTCTTTTGTTTATTGATAATTTTAAAGGATTCCGCGATTTCCATCTTAAGACCCGTGTTGAGATGTCTGGTAATAGCGCTACTATAAGCGTTTTGTCCCTTAAGACATAGGCTTTTCGGTACATGTTCAGAAAATCGTAGGTGTGTCCTTCTTTCTGTTCTTCCAATGTAACTGCTCCCGCAGATACACGTAAATTTGTATAGACAGTTAAAATTAACATGAGAAGGGTATCTATCGAATTTTGACTGATTGTCTCTTGTTTCAATGACGTGAATTGAACTCAGTACATTGTTACCTAACTTATTAGTCACTCTGCATCTTACGCATCTCTCGACTGTATTGCGTAACTGCTTTACAATTGTATGCTTGCATGCATTTATTTTGTTTTAACTTGAACTGGCTGTGTAAAAACTATATAAGCGCAATTTTCTGACCACTGTTAACTAATTGTGGACCTTTCTGTCAACTGACATCATGTCACCATATTTTCAAGTATGTTAAAACTTTTCTGTACGTAAACCTGTTGTTCTTTATTATTATTATTATTATTATATTTATTATATCCTTTAATTCCTAGAGGAACATAGGGCTTCAGCTGCGCGTCTCCATTGCCTTCCGGTTTCTGCCAACTTTTTCACACCACTCCAAGTCTGCCCACATGCTTTCATCTCCTCTTCACATGACCTCCTCCAAGTCACCCTCGCTCTGACGACCAACTCGCCGCCCGCTTCCCTTTCGGGTTCCACTCGAGCAATGGCTTGTCTAGTGATGTCACTCACTTGATGGTTTTCTCAGAATATGGCCAATCCAATCCACCTCCATTTCTTCCTGCCTATTTGTTTCACAATCGGTTCCTGCTGGGTTGGTTCGCTCATTGCTAGAGATCCCTCCTTGTTGGTGATCTTTTCTGGCCAGCCATCTGATCTTGAGTGATGTTGAGCGAAGACAACTGTTAATGAAGATCTGTAGTTGGTTTGAGATGCTCTTCTTGCACGCCAAGTCTCTGATCCGTATAGTAGCACTGACTGACTTCACATTTGAATTGAAAATCCGGATGTTATATTCGTTTTGATGCTGAGTGCTGTTGACCTCCACACAGACTTGACGTGAGTAATGAAAGCTTGTCTTGCTTTTCCGATCCCCACTGCTTTGGTATCCTCGTCAGTTTCGTCCACCTGTAGTTGAAACGATGTTTCCCAGGTAGGTGGGTAGGTAGAGGAGGTTGTTTCTTTCAGGTTCCTCCCATTTATGCTGGCTGATTGTTGTCTGTTGTTGTTGCTGTTGGTGTTGGCCAGGAATCTTCATCACCTCTGTTTTCTGTATGTTCACTTGAGGTCCTATCTTGGATGCTTCTTTTTTGGCCAGCTTGTTGCTTTTTACTTGTTTTATTCATATTCATCAGGGGGAGTAAATGATATATCTATTTTCTATCGATTAATCGTTGTTAATTATGTCATTTTCTTTGATAATTTAGTTTGTTTGTTTGTTCGTTCGTTTATTTACAGTGAACAATCACAAAGAAAAGGACTTATTGTACTTTATGATATGCGTGATACAAAATATTCAAATTTTGATTATCATCTCTGTATTAAATTATTAAATTTATTCAAGGTGAGTTCAGTTCAATTTTTCGATTTTTTCCATCATCCGACATTCTACTCCGCCTCGCTGCACGGTAGCTCCTTACTTCCTTTTTTTACTCTCCTGCACTTTACTCACTCCTTAATTGTTAAAAAAAAGAGATACACGGAGTGAAACTAGAACTTGCTCATTTGATGAGCATATTAGCGCACATTAGCCACCAGTCTCAACGATTTCTACGGTTCGTGTGTGTGTGTGTGTGTGTGTAAGGCCTTCATCGGAAACTTCATTTATCATCCATCATAAACGGCTTAAATACATGTTGTGTGTGCATGCCGAGCTATCACCTTCCTTGACGAGCAGTGTCAACCGACTGCTTGGTTGGAGTCCTTGAAATGCTTAGAACAAATGGCTATAGAGACTATCATTAATATGTCTGTCTGTCTGTCTGTTACAGACATAGAACTTTGCACATATGTGCACCAGTTCAAGTCGGCACACTCCCTCCATGTAGCACGCAAAGAAACAGAAGAATGTAGAAGAAATGCATCATAGAGACAGTAAACAGAGGTGTGAGACAGGAATGGTGATAACGGAGAATAATATCGTTTCATTGGAAATCATAAGTCACAAGGAGTGGATGCATTCTGCGCCTGCTATTGACAACGATTTTGAGCCATATGACCAATTGTTTCCAACCATTGGTTTTTACCGTCCCGATGACCCCTACCAGTCAGGAAGTCTACACTTTCCTAGGTGACTAGCTGGCTTAAACTAACTGTTGTGGATTTCATTGACTGATGAAGCCATGTTTTGGTTTGACCTCCGCTGGCTAGCTCTTTTCCAGCCTGACCCTATGTGAGCTAACATTTCCCGTCGGTCGAGGAAGGCGATAACTAGGCATACGTAACACATGTCCTAACCATCTCTCTCAATCGATGTAATTTCAAAGCCTCGTCGATTGATTTCCCCTCCCACCTACGTAGCACTCGACTGGTGCCTAACCTCAATATTGCTCACCGTATTATACCACTTCACACGGGAGATAGAGCGCAGGCACCTATGATCAAAGACAGACAGCTAGCCAACCTTTTCATGTCTTCCACTCTCAATGGTCATGTCTCAGTCACAGGACGGAGCGGAGTGATGAGCAGCACACCTGCCCTTTGGTCGAGTCGGATATCACGTCTTTGCCAGAGACGGTGTAAACTAGAATATGCGAAGCTATCCCTGTGTATCTGTGCTGAGATTTCGTGAGAGATCAACCCGTTAGGGCTGATGGTACTTCCCAAATAAGTGAAGCTGTCAACGTACTCTACCACTTCACTTCCTATTTCTAAGCTAGGAGTCAGTGTAATCCAGTCCTATGACATCATGTTGCATTTGGCGGGAGCGAATCGCATGCCAAAATTTCGTAGAATGCAGCTCAAAGTGTTCAGAAAACTCTACTCTATGTTGTTAGCGTCCTCGCCTAGAAGGACTATATGGTCTGCATATTCTAAGTCAACGAGATTATTCCCTAGTGGTAGCAAGTCAGTCCCTTAGTCTCTGAAGTGATTTGGGGTTAAGTCGATAAACGAGGACCTGGTTCGAACTAGAGATTATAAAGCGTATCTTTCTTTGATAGCATATTATTGAATGAGACCATCTGTTTGTGAAGAAAAGGCACTCCTATTATTATTATTATTATTATTATTATTATTATTATTTTAATAAAACAAGTTTAGAGTTGTTTTCTCCAAAAGCTTTTTTGTTTCTTACCAGCTGTTCACCTGAAGTATTGATTAACGTATTAAATCTTTGTTTTTGTGATAAGATAACTTATAATCAGGACAAATTTGAACATTATCGTCGTCTTCATCATAATCTAGAAAACAGAACTATTGAACAGTGAAGAAATATTTATTTTTCAAGTAAATCTCCATCTCGCTATGGCTCTACTCTAATATACACGTATAGCCTTTTTATTATTACAATACACAACAGTTTACCAACCAAGTAAGTGGCACTGATATGCTTGTTAACAATAATTAGTCAGTCAGTGTCAAAATGTCAATGGGCAGTGGGGTGATAATTAACGAAGAAAATCAATACACACAGTTAAAAGGTAGAAATGGTTAAAATACATTAACTGTACAAGGATACCACGTAAATTAAAGATGAAATGATCAGGAAAAATAAAAAATGAAATAATTTGGACAATTATAATTTTTATAATTTTAAAGGTTTAGGGGAGGGGGCGAAGTAGTCCGGTGTATACATTCGTGTAACGATGGCCAAGGAAGGTAAGGAAAGTGGTTGTACAAATTTCTTCTGAACACACACACAGGTTTGGCTGGCTTCTTCAAGTAGTGGATTCCTATTGCTTCAGCTGTTGTATGTAGAAGACGAACTCGTAGAGCAAAATTAAGATTAGTAGGAATGCGATAGATAATTTTAGGTGCAGAATTAACGTCCACCTTATGCTCACTGTCTACAAGGTGTGCTACAGTAGGCCTACGAATAGATCTTGTTTTTCCTTTGCTCAACCACGTTGGATGATGTTCGGAAATACGATGATGAACCTGCCTAATTGTACACCCAATGTAACTGGCTCCGGAGCTGCAGTCAAACTGGTAGATACACGTAGAATAGGGGTGGGTGTGAAGAGACAACGTACCTCTGCTGCATAATAAGCTCTTCTAACTGCATTCTTCAGGCACTGTGTTATTATTCCACTGATGTTGTCCGCATTGACATGTTGATACTGACTAATTATTGTTAACAAACATATCAGTGCCGCTTGATGATTGGTAGACTGTTGTGTATTGTAATAAAAATGGTATACACAATATATTAGAGTAGAGCCAGAGTGAGATGAGGATCTAATTGAAAAGTAAATATTTCTTCGCTGCTCAATCTTTCTGTTTTCTAAATGTCTATGTGGGGATTTTTTCTATATTCATCACCATCATTCGTAAATTTTGGCGCCAGTGTATAATTATTATTATTGTTCCCTTGGGTTCCTAGTGGAACATAGGGCTTCCTTCAACTGCACGTCTCCACTTGCTGCTGTCTTCCTTCTGCTGTACTTTTCACCTGCATCCACCATGTTAGTCCATACTGTTTCAACTCCTCCTGTTCACACGATCTCCTCCATGTCACCCTTGAACTGACGTCCCACTCGCCGCTTCCCTTTCGGCCTGGTTCCACTCGAGCGATGGCCTGACACGCGGGCGATGTCACCCAGCGGTGGCCTCCTCAGCGAGTGTCCAATCCATCTCCATCCACTTTCTCCTGCATATTTGTTGGTTGGCGATTGGTTTGTTCTTGTTTTGTTTGTTCCTTCCCATAGTTTCTTATTGGTGATTCTTTCCGGCCCGGCCATCTGATCTCCAGTATAGATTGAGCGAAGACAGTTGTTGGTTGATGAAGGTCTGCAACAGGCTGTTGGTTGGAAATATTCTTTGTGACCCACCCCCACCAAGTTTCCGATCCGTATAGAAGAACTGACTGACTTGACGTTTGTATTGAAAATCCTACTGAATTTTATTGTTGATGCTGAGTAAACCCTGGACGGGTTGCAGGTGGTGGTCGGTTCAATAGTCCTTTGAAGTGACCCGCCTATTGTTTAAGCTGTCTTTCTTCCTTGGTAATTGGGTTTCCTTGGCTGTCTTTTATAGCTTTAACCTGTGTTGATCTCTTCCCGGATAGAGACTTGGTTATCTGATATAATGTCCTCAGGTCCCTTTTGCCTGCTGCCTTTTCAGCTTCAGTGGCCAGGTTGTTGTAGAATTGTCTTTTGTCCTTCCTAGCACTCTTCTTCACTTCTTTATCCAGTAGTGCTGTGTAAGTTGAGCTCAGCGTCTCTTTCTCTTGTCTGTTTTTGCATTGAATCATTTTCTCTTTCACCATTCTCCTCTCTTCTGTTAGCTTCCAAGTGTCCATTGAAAGCCATTCCTTGTCTTGCCTTTTCTTTCTTCCTAAAACTGTTGAACACGTTTCGTTGAAAATCAGCTTCAGAGAGTTCCAGTGGTCTTCCACGCATGATTCCTCAGTGACGTCACGTAGTGTTTCCTGCTTTGCTCTGACAGTTGCAGTGAAAGTGTCCTTTGTGGTTGTGTCCTTCAGTTTTTGAGTGTTGAACTTGCATTGTAGCTTATCCCCGGCTATCCTTAAGGCTTTTAGCTTCACCTTGAAAGTTCCCTTGTACTAGATAGTGAGTGGTCTGAACCCACATCTGCTCTTCTCCTCGATCTTGTGTGTGTGTCCAGTAGGCTCCGTCCCCACTTTCTTGAAATTGAAATGAAGTCTATCTGGTTTTTGGTGTATGTCCATCTGGTGAAATTCATGTCGCTTTGTGTATATCCTTGTGTTTGAACACACTGCCACCAATCACCAAATCATTGATTGAAGGCGCAGAAGTCTGAGAAGAGTTCACCATTGTCGTTCATTCCACCGAGGGCCTCACGACCCATGGTGTGTACGCTGTAGTACCCAATGCCCAGATTATTTTTCAAGCTGTTAACAGTGAACTTACTTTGGTTAATTGATGATGATGATCCTCTTCTTAACCTACGCAACACACTGGTACACTCCTCTGTGTGTGTTCACACATGAGATTTTGTATATAGTATATTAATATTAGTGAATAAAGTTTATATAGTATTATTGATTACTCCTAAAACATTTTTTATTTCAATAATCATCATGTCTGTTCGTATGTGTGGGTGTGTGCGTGTCTGTGTGTGTGTGTGTGTTTGTGTCTAAATGGTAATCATCGGTAATCAAGAGAAAGCATTGTTGAATCTATTCTCTATATGTGAATGTTTAAGATTTTTGAGAAATTAATAAATACCTAACCATTATTATTATTGTTACTAGTGTTCAAAGTTGGCTTATTTTCAATTTTGCAGTTGTTTTTTTTTTCAATGTTTACCTAACATTCCATTCATTTGTTGTAGTTGTAGTTGGTTCAGTTGTCAGCTGTTCGTTCAGTCTGTTTGTAGTTTGTAGGTTTCTCTGCTTCATAGTTTGTTTGTCTTTTCAAATGAACACAATTCACACGAATTTCACTTTGACACAATCATATGTACTGGATAGGTGTGTAGGTATTACATAATGGTAATGATAATGATAACAGCGGGTGTTGCAGGCAGTTGGTAAGGAGAAACCTTGCCTAAGCCTAGGTGGGTTTTATGCTTCCTTGTCCTTCCCTGTCTACCAGTCTACAAGGTGTTTGTACCTGAAATCTTCAAGGGACTCATGTCATCTAGTTGTGCTGCAGTCAGAGATGTTACCAATGACCTACTTGGACTACCGAGTGACCACCTGTATGGTGATTCTATTGGATACTCTGATTATTTATTATGATTATTATTGTTCCCTTGGGTTCCTAGTGGAACATAGGGCTTCTTTCAACTGCACGTCTCCACTTGCTTCTGCTGTGCTTTTCACCTGCATCCACCATGTTAGTCCATACTGTTTCAACTCCTCCTCTTCACATGATCTTTCATATTCCTTTCTACCATTACCCATTCTGTTTCACTCTTATACTTGTCAAACTCTATTGATTCTCTTCACTCATCTTCTCGTCTACCTCTGTGTGCTATTTGGAAGGTGGCAACTCGAACTGGTGCACTTCGGTGCAAAGTTCTATGTTGAATCCAGACAGACAGACACGATCTCCTCCATGTCACCCTTGAACTGACGTCCCACTCACCGCTTCCCTTTCGGCCTGGTTCCACTCGAGCAATGGCCTGACACGCGGGTGATGTCACCCGGCGGCGGCCTCCTCAGCGAGTGTCCAATCCATCTCCATCCACTTTCTCCTGCATATTTGTTGGTTGGCGATTGGTTTGTTCTTGTTTTGTTTGTTCCTTCCCATAGTTTCTTATTGGTGATTCTTTCCGGCCCAACCATCTTATCTCCAGTATAGATTGAGCGAAGACAGTTGTTGGTAGGAATTGTCATCTGAATTGGTAACAACCAGTGGTGTCCGACAGGGATGTCCACTTTCCCCATTTCTGTTTAACTTCATCATAGATATGCTAATGGAAGTATCCTTAACTGAACGTAATGACTTAGGAATCGACTTGTTACCAGGGTATAGTCTTATGGACTTAGAATATGCAGATGATATAGTCCTGTTAGGGGAGGATGCTGACAAAATGCAGAGTCTTCTGAACACCTTGACCAGCAATCTTCGTATGTTTGGCATGCGATTCGCCCCTGCAAAATGTAAGATGCTGCTACAGGACTGGACCACGTCAACTCCTTGCTTAGTGATAGGGAGTGAAGTGATAGAACATGTTGACCACTTCACCTATTTGGGAAGTTGTATTAGCACCAACGGACTGATTGGCGATGAAATCTCAGCACATATCCAAAAACCTCGAGCTGCTTTCGCTGACTTACACCATCTCTGGCGTAGGCGTGACATCCGGCTATCAACCAAGGGACGTGTGTACTGCTCTTCAGTTCACTCCGTCCTTCTCTATGGCTCTGAAACATGGCCAATACGAGTTGTTGAAGACATGAAAAGGTTGACTGTTTTTGATCATAGGTCTCGATCTCTTTCTCACGTTAGGTGGTATATAATAAGGTAAGTCATGTTGACGTTAGGCGTAGAGTGTTGGGCAGGCAAAGAGGGAAAATCAATCGACGAGGCTATAAAGTTACATAGATTGAGTGAGATGACTACGTGACGTTCTGTGCATGCCTAACCATCGCCTCCCCCGCCGACGGCCATTACTAGCTGATATAGGTGCAGGTTGGAAAAGAGTAAGTGGTGGGTGGCCAAACAAAAACATGGCCTCATCAATCCATGAAATCCTTGACAGTTAAACTGAGTCAGGTAGGGCGATGGAGACTTCCGGGTTGGGGCCCTCGGGACTGACTCTAGGAACCAATGGCTGTAGACAATAGGTGGTGACATGGCTCAAAATCGTTGTCACTGGCCAGCGGAGATGTATTCAGTCTCTGTAATCTTTCATATTCCTTTCTACTATTATTACCCATTGTGTTTCACTCTTATACTTGTGAAACTATTGATTCTCTTCACTCACCTTCTTGTCTACCTTTGTGTGGTATTCGGAAGGTGGCAACTCGAACTGGTGCACTTCGGTGCCAAGTCCTATGTTGAATCCAGACAGACAGACAGTTGTTGGTTGATGAAGGTCTGCAACAGGCTGTTGGTTGGAAATATTCTTTGTGACCCACCCCCCACCAAGTTTCCGATCCGTATAGAAGAGCTGACTGACTTGACGTTTGTATTGAAGATCCGAATTTTGTTGTTGATGGTGATACTTTAATTGAACATTAGATAACAACCAGTGGCCTGCATCTAGTCCTCGATTTTGTAACAGACTGGATTCTATCAGTCAAGTTTGCGTTGTGGTCACCACCATCTGAGATGGCTCGCCATCACAGTACACCTTGAATTGATATTAGACAATTGCAGACAATCAGTAGGAAACCTTAGACCTAGGTTTTGTGTTTATCGGAACTCGTCAACAAGGCCTATCTACAGACTTGAAGGAACTTGTATCCCTTCTGATCTTCACTTACCTCACTCACTGTAGTCAGAGAGGGTAAACTACCTTCAGTGAAATCGAATGGTCTTCCCATTTCAACAGTATGCAAAATGTCAAGTCGGTGTGCATTCTTCTCTTTTTCATATGTTCCATAACCCTATTCGAACAATTCAACACTTTCCCTGATTTAAAATTATCAAGAAATTCCCCTTGAATTAGACGAAGTGAAATATGAAGAATATGGGACAAAGTGACTTAGTCTGAAATACCTGAAAATATCATTTCTAACCACCCGTAAGGAAACTCAAGAACCACACATATTAAGGCATGTGTAATGATCACTTATAATATGCCTAGGTTACTGAAACATCGACAGGTGAAGCAGAGTTGGAATCTGTGACCTAGTGATGTAATTGAATTCAACAGCGAGTCATTGGGAGTGGGTGGTGAGTAGGGGTTTGAGCGAAGGTAAATTTCGAAACATGTGGAAGACAAAAGGATTAAATGAAGAGATATTTATGACTGGACACTAGTCAGTAACTAGTGTAATGTGTCTAGTCCCAACTTCCATGCAGACTGAATTCTATCAGTAACATTTGCAATGTGGCCATCATGGTGTACTGTGAATTTTTGATATTCCATTATTGGAGGCAATCCGCAGGAATTCTTGGACCTGGGTTTCGTGCAAGTTGGCACTCAACAGTCAGCAAAGTGTTACCTGCAACCTTGAAGGAACTCATATCCCTTCTAAGATTCGAAACCCGCATCATCTAGCACCACAGTCGGAGACGTTACCACTGAGCCAGCTATTCGGGCTCGTGATTGACCTCCTGTAGGATTGTATTGGATTGTTTTGTTGGTTGGACACTAATCACTAACTAGTGTAATGCGTCCAATCCCATCTTTGGTGCAGACTGAAATCTATCAATCACTTTTGCAATGTGACTACCATGCTAGGAACCGATTGTGCAACAAATATGCAGGAAGAAATGTATTTGGATTGGCCATACTCTGAAAAAGCCATGAAGTAACATGCCATCGCTCGAGTGGAAGCTGAATCTGAAGCGGTGGGTAGTTGGTCGTCAGTGCTAGGGTGACATGGAGGTTGAGGAGATGATAGCATGGGGCAGACGTGGAGCTAGGTGATGAAAACGTTGGCGGAGAAACGAATGCAATGTACACGTGCAGCTGAAGCCCTATGCTCCTCTGGGAACTAAAAGAAACAGTGATAATAACAAGTCACCAAGTTTATGTAATCTCATGTCCCTTCTAAGATTTGGACCCCGTGTCACTCAATGCTGTAGTCGGAAACGTTGCCACGGAGCTATTCTGGTTAGCGATTGGCCTATTGTATAGCTGTATTGGATATGCTTTTGATTGAACACCAGGCTTTCACTAATGTTGTGGTGAGAGCTGGCTGCTAGTCAGATTGGTAGGCAGTAATTTACGTCAATGTTTACGTCCTCAATATTGGTCGTGAGAAAAATAAGAACAAGGACTGATTCAACAACCAACCACAGCAGACTTTGCTTAGGCGAATACAGTCAACATGTAGATGATCTGACATTCAAGAAACAGCCACAAAGAGATGAAAGATTAACTTTCAGTGACGAACAACCAATCAGAAGACTGTGTTTGTTTGCTTAAATAATCTATAATAATGTACATGAAAATCTATAAATATGTGTTGATTGCCCTAATAAATGGTCTGTTGCTTAGCCCTTGTCTTCTGTTGTTACTATGTTATGCCTCTGGTCTAGTACTACATATTAATGTACCGGTGGCAGTACTATTAGGTTGAACGAACTCCGACGAATTTAAATTACAATATGACTTCAACTACACAAATGAATGCACCAATGACCTAGAGACGGCCAATGGCGTTGAGAAATCTCAGCACGAATACAGAGGGCTAGCTTCGCATATGCCAGTTTACGCCGACTCTGGCGTAGACGAGATGTTCGACTATCGACCAAAGGGCGGGTGTACTGCTCATCAGTCCGCTCCGTCCTCCTTTATGGTTGTGAGACCTGGCCACTGAGAGTGGAAGACATGAAAAGATTAGCTAGCTGTCTTTGATCATAGGTGCCTGCGCTCTATTTCCCGTGTAAAGTGGCATAATAAGGTGAGCAACATTGAAGTTAGGCGTAGAGTTCTACGTAAACAGGGGAAATCAATCGACGAAGTAGTGAAGTTACAAAGAGTGAGATGGTTAAGACATGTGTTGAGTATGCCAAGTCATCGCCTCCCTTGACGAGCAATGTTAGCGGATATAGGGTCAGGCTGGAAAAAAGCTAGCGGTGGTCAAACAAAAACTTGGCCTCACCAGTCAATGAAATCCACAACACTTGGTCTAAGCCACGTAGGAAGGTGTAGACTTCCTGACTGGCCGGTTGGGGTCCTCGGGACGGTAAAAATCAATGGTTGGAAACAATTGGTGACATGGCTCAAACTCATCGTTCTCAATGGCTAGCTCAGATGCATCCACTCCTTGTGACTTATGATCTCCAATGAAACTGTTTTGTTCTTCGTTATTACTCCTCCTTTGTCTCACACCTCTGCTCACTGTCTCTATTATGCTTTTCTTGTACTTTCTTCTCTGGCTTCGCGTGCTACACAGAGTGTGGCGACTTGAACTACCGCACATATGTGCAAAGTTCTATGTCGAAAACAGACAGACAGTTGAGAAAGGAACTTTATGCTCACTATCTACAAGGTGTGCTAAAATAGAAAGGTGCGAATAGTTCTGTGTCAAGGAACTTATACCTAAATTCCTATTGTTATGAAGACGCTCCGCACCGATAAATACTATGTACTTTCTTCGACTTTAACTCTAAAACACCAGCATATTGTAAGAAGGAAGTTATATTGTTTGGCAATTAAAGCGGAGAATGACACAAAGTTTTTTATTTTTTTTTTCGTTCGTCTTCGTCAAACTTATACACGATTGAACCATTCGCACCTTCAAGTTACCCAACACAATGCCTGACAATTCCATAAAACAAACGTTCAATGTTGACGTCCATTGACATTATGTGTTTCCCTTACTTTAACCATGCGATATGATGAACTTGCTGAATTACACACCCAGGGTAACTAGCTCCACAGAAGCAGTCCAGCTGATAAACAAACACAAAAAGGAAGCGAAATTAGGTAGTTTATTTTCATTTCTCGAACGAAATAGAGTAAGACAGTGTCTAAAGAATACAGTGAATAGAGCATTCAATGCAGCAGACAGGTTACATTATGTCTTCACAACCATTTCAGTTTTACGTTTTTACTCTGCCATCATTTTCCTAATTTATTTTATTATTCTGACTACTTGATCATCAATTGTTTGTTACATAATCACTTGGGACAATTCATTTATTTTTACTAATTACTCCTCCTAATTTTCCGTATTTCCTATGCCTTACGCAATCCATCTGTTTAAATTTTGTAAATATTTCTACCCCCTAACTGTTGTGCGTTAATTCTATTGGTTAATTGTATCACTCCCACTTGACATGTTGATATTGACTAATTACTGTTAACAAACTTACCAATACTGCCACTAGATTGGTAAGACCTTTGTAATTTATTGAAGTTTGCCATACATAACACGGAGTCTAGCCATATGTGAGGATCTGAATGGAAGGTGATAGTGAGCCACCTAGCATGGTAGTCACATTGCAAAAGTGATTGATAGATTTCAGTCTGCACCAAAGATGGGATTGGACGCATTACACTAGTTAGTGATTAGTGTCCAACCAACAAAACAATCCAATACAATCCTACAGGAGGTCAATCACGAGCCCGAATAGCTGGCTCAGTGGTAACGTCTCCGACTGTGGTGCTAGATGATGCGGGTTTCGAATCTTAGAAGGGATATGAGTTCCTTCAAGGTTGCAGGTAACACTTTGCTGACTGTTGAGTGCCAACTTGCACGAAACCCAGGTCCAAGAATTCCTGCGGATTGCCTCCAATAATGGAATATCAAAAATTCACAGTACACCATGATGGCCACATTGCAAATGTTACTGATAGAATTCAGTCTGCATGGAAGTTGGGACTAGACACATTACACTAGTTACTGACTAGTGTCCAGTCATAAATATCTCTTCATTTAATCCTTTTGTCTTCCACATGTTTCGAAATTTACCTTCGCTCAAACCCCTACTCACCACCCACTCCCAATGACTCGCTGTTGAATTCAATTACATCACTAGGTCACAGATTCCAACTCTGCTTCACCTGTCGATGTTTCAGTAACCTAGGCATATTATAAGTGATCATTACACATGCCTTAATATGTGTGGTTCTTGAGTTTCCTTACGGGTGGTTAGAAATGATATTTTCAGGTATTTCAGACTAAGTCACTTTGTCCCATATTCTTCATATTTCACTTCGTCTAATTCAAGGGGAATTTCTTGATAATTTTAAATCAGGGAAAGTGTTGAATTGTTCGAATAGGGTTATGGAACATATGAAAAAGAGAAGAATGCACACCGACTTGACATTTTGCATACTGTTGAAATGGGAAGACCATTCGATTTCACTGAAGGTAGTTTACCCTCTCTGACTACAGTGAGTGAGGTAAGTGAAGATCAGAAGGGATACAAGTTCCTTCAAGTCTGTAGATAGGCCTTGTTGACAAGTTTCGACAAACATGAACCTTAGGTCTAAGGCTTCCTACTGATTGTCTGCAATTGTCTAATATCGATTCAAGGTGTACTGTGATGGCGAGCCATCTCAGATGGTGACCCCAATGCAAACTTGACTGATAGAATCCAGTCTGTTACAAAACCGAGGACTAGACGCATGCTAACGGTTACTACCTAGTGTTCAATCAGAGTATCTATTACAGTCCCACACGCGGTCAGTGGTGAGCCTGAATAAGTTAGTGGTAACTGTTATGTACTCGTCGCCAAATTATTATTATGTACTGGTCGAGAATTTAATAGTCCTGACGCAAGAAAGACGGAAATCAGAAGACCACTAGGTTTGCGATGATACTTCTATTTTCCAAACACAAGGAGAATCAATCTGTCACACAAGAGTGTGAGAGCAAAAATATATATGAATGTCCGAACAAGTGTGTGAACAATCAATAGACAGTCTTAACATGATTGGCTAATTATAATGGATTATCGATCCATATATACATAGCAAAATATGGCAGACATGTCAACAAACACACATATTATATATAATATAAGGGGAATATACATTGTTAAAGGAGACAGGTTCATAAAAGTGAAATGGTCACAGACTAAGCGAGCAACAGAAAGAGAGACCACTATATATATATATGGATACATATCAGTAACATTTCTGAATGTGACAATATTTGACATGGTTCCGAATCCAAGAGCGAACATGAGTTCCTTCAAGATTGTAGATATGCTTTGCTGACTGTTGCGTTGCCAGCAAGCACAAACCTCAGGTTCGTTGATAACTGTCTATTGCCTCCAACCATCAAGTATCAATTAGCTAAAAGTTTTAAACTTCACTCGGCTGATAACTTCCTATTTCGTTAATGTAGGTGTTGAAGTTGGGCACTTGTAGAATGCATTTAGATAAGTTTATTTTAAGTATTACACATAGATGATGCATTATTAACAACTGAATGACAAGGTGGTGTCGAGCATAAATTATATTGCTGCTCATAATCGTATCAGCTTAGTCACACAATTTCACAATTTGTTTTAATATCTATTTTCATTTTCTCTGTCTCTTCAACTTTTCTTTGTTGTTTGTTGCCACTTTTCACACCTCCTGTATAGGCGTTGAGTCGTTTCGATTGCGTGTGTTGTGTGGTGTTGAATGGTTAAACAAAGCTTCAGTGATTAACCTGTCTCTGTCTCCATCTAACTATATCACCTTTTAATACTTCCACCCTGTCGCGCTCACCCTAATGTATGTGATTACATGCAAGTGAATGCAGTACAATGGCTAAGCTATGCTTGTCTTTTCTTACGTTATTTAACTTAGCAGGGTCAATTATTCTAGGTTCAGCTAAACTTTTATCTTCCAATAATCTAGTTGACTTTGATCTGCTATTTGGACTTATGTAACTGACTCCACTTACAGTCATTACATGGTATTTTGGTAAATTATATTCTCCTTCTTCTTAATTGAATCGATCTATCAGGTCTGTCTGCCTGTCTGTTTTCGACATAGAACTTTGCACATATGTGCGGTAGTTCAAGTCGCCACACTCTGTGTAGCACGCGAAGCCAGAGAAGAAAGTACAAGAAAAGCATAATAGAGACAGTGAGCAGAGGTGTGAGACAAAGGAGTAATAACGAAGAACAAAACAGTTTCATTGGAGATCATAAGTCACAAGGAGTGGATGCATCTGAGCCATTGAGAACGATTTTGAGCCATGTCACCAATTGTTTCCAACCATTGATTTTTACCGTCCCGAGGACCCCAGTCAGGAAGTCTACACCTTCCTACGTGGCTTAGACCAAGTGTTGTGGATTTCATTGACTGGTGAGGCCAAGTTTTTGTTTGACCACCGCTAGCTTTTTTCCAGCCTGACCCTATATCCGCTAACATTGCTCGTCAAGGGAGGCGATGACTTGGCATACGTAACACATGTCCTAACCATCTCAGTCTTTGTAACTTCACTACTTCGTCGATTGATTTCCCCTGTTTACGTAGAACTCTACGCCTAACTTCAATGTTGCTCACCTTATTATGCCACTTTACACGGGAAATAGAGCGCAGGCACCTATGATCAAAGACAGCTAGTCTTTTCATGTCTTCCACTCTCAGTGGCCAGGTCTCACAACCATAAAGGAGGACGGAGCGGACTGATGAGCAGTACACCCGCCCTTTGGTCGATAGTCGAACATCTCGTCTACGCCAGAGTCGGCGTAAACTGGCATATGCGAAGCTAGCCCTCTGTTTCCGTGCGGAGATTTCGTCAGAGATCAACCCGTTGGGGCTGATGGTACTTCTCAGACAAGTGAAGCCGTCAACGTGCTCTACCACTTCACTTCCTATTTCTAAACTAGGCGTCGATGTAGTACAGTCCTGTAACATCATTTTGCATTTGGCGAGAGCGAATTGCATGCCAAACATTCGTAGATTTCTGCTCAAGGTGTTTAGAAGACTCTGCATTTTGTCAGCGCCTTCGCCTAGAAGGACTATATCGTCTGCATATTCCAAGTCAACGAGATTATTCCCTGGTAACAAGTCAATCCCTGAGTCACTGAAGTCACTTAGGGTTATGTCTATAAGTACATCTATGATGAAATTGAATAAAAATGGGGATAATAAGCATCCCTGACGGACACCACCTGTCATCACCAGTTCAGATGACAGCTCGCCGTAACCCCTCACCTGGCTGTATGAGTACGAGTAGAGTCCCTTAATCAGTGCAATATATTTTCTCGGCCTCCCTTCCCTTCACAGCCAAGCATCGCCATTTTTATTTTTATTTTATTTTTGATTTACAGCTTGATTCCACACTGTACTTTTGGTACAAGTATGGAATTTTCAGCATGGATATCGGTAGCCCGAATTTCGCAGGCCGACCACAGATATCAGGTGTGCGCCGGCGTGGGCTCGAACCCCGGCCCCAGGCCATAGTACCTCTCGGTCGACAGAATCGAATTCCGCTTTTAGGTCAAGAAATATAACGATTGTTGGACGCCGGTAAGAATGCCTATGTTCTACAATCTGTCGGAGGGTGAAGATATGATCAATACACCCTCTTCCTTGTCTAAAGCCTGTCTGGTTCTATTGTGTTTGTTCCTCTCGAGCACCACTTAGTCTACGCAATATTACTGAGCCTAAGACTTTAGATACTATATTAGTCAAGCTAATCCCTCTGTGATTATCACAGGAAGACTTGTATCCATTCTTGTATATGGGGATAATCAGTGACTTACACCAACCCGATGGGACTTCTTCTGAATCCCAGACGCTGCCTAGTACCTCAGTTAATGCAGGCAGTAAGCTGTCTCCACAGTACTTAAATACCTCTGGGGTCATTCCATCAGGTCCTGCTGCTTTGCCTAGTTTCAGATTGGTGACAGCTTTAGTAAACTCAGTTAGGGATGGAGGACCTGTGTCTATATCCCATCCAGGGAGGTGTTGGGTGTTCGTATGGTTGAGCGTGGCTGTGGGCCAATTAAACTGCTCCTCATAATGCTCTTTCCAGCGATCCAGTCGTCTAACCTGGGAGCTAGATATAGTGCCATTTTTTTCCGAGATTGTTTCACTAATGATTTGTCTTCTCCCACCCGTTTCCCTGATGAGTCCAAATAGTTGCCTGGTGTTGCCTATCCTCGAAGCTTTCTCCATCTCTTTGGCTTTTGTCACTCACCACTGTTCACGGTCCTTGCGGAGACTTTTCGTAAGTTTCCTTTTGTGCAGCTTTCGCTCCTCATTGAATTCGGAGCTCGCCGGAATAAGTCTTCTAGCATCTATCAGTTCGGATGAGGCGGTGGAGATCCAGTGGTTTTTACTCACCTTTGGGTTTAACTTATTCACAGCTTTTACAGCTGTATCTATGGCTGCCTGGATATTCTTCCAAGCTTCTTCAGAGTGAGCACAGCTGTCGAACACAGATATGTGTTTAGCTAGTTCTTCCTCAGATACGGATTTAGTTTCCCGATCGAGCTGGGGACGTGATGGTTTTACCGCCAGCTGTTTCCTATGTCGCACATATTCCTTCGAATTCAATTATTTATTCTAATATTCTGTGCGTCAGTGGCACATCGGTAAAGCGCTCGCCGACCACGAAGGTGGTCCGGGGTTCGATCCCCGGACTCCTTTACCTTGCTGTACCAGGAATAAGACTGGTAAAGAGGAAAGGTTGAGCATGAGACTCGCTAGCAACCCCATCCTGTAAAAATAATCACTTCAGCACGGATACAGAGGGCTAGTTTCGCATATGCCAGTTTACGCCGTCTCTGGTATGGTAGACGTGATATCCGGCTGGCTATCGACCAAAGGGCGGGTGTACTGCTCATCAGTCCACTGCGTCCTCCTTTATGGTTGTGAGACCTGGCCATTGGGAGTGGAAGACATGAAAAGATTAGCTGTATTTGATCATAGGTGTCTGCGCTATATGTCCCCTGTGAAGTGGTACAATAAGGCGAGCAATATTGAGGATAGGCGTCGAGTGGTAGGTAAGGAAGGGCTTTGAAATTACATCGACTGAGATGGTTAGGACATGTGTTATGTATGTCAAGTCATCGCCTTCCTCGACCGACGGGAAATGTTAGCTCACATAGGGCCAGGCTGGAAAAGAGCTAGCCAGCGGCGATCAAACCAAAACATGGCTTCATCAGTCAATGAAATCCACAACAGTTAGTTTAAGCCAGCCAGTTACCTAGGAAGGTGTAGACTTCCTGACTGGCCAGTTGGGGTCATCGGGACGGTAAAAACCAATGGTGGCTGGAAACAATTGGTGATATGGCTCAAAATCGTTGTCAATAGCAGGCGCAGAATGCATCCACTCCTTGTGACTTATGATTTCCAATGAAACTATATTGTTCTTCGTTATTACTACCCTTTTTGCCTCATATCTCTGTTTACTGTCTGTATTATGCATTTCTTCTACTTTCTTCTCTTGCTTTGTGTGGTGGCGACTTGAACTGGTGCACATATGTGCAAAGTTCTATGTCGAAAACAGACAGACAGCCTGCTACAGAAACTTCAGGCCTCTAGCTTAGAAGTGTCCTATATTCCACTGGAAACGTAGACGAATAAAAAAATTCTATTAGTACATTTATTATGCAATCAAATAATTTTGTTGAATTGATATTATTTATTATTATCACATTGTTTATCTGTTTTTTTGTCTAATTTCCTCCCTTCGCTACTTCCTTTCCAATCTGTTTAGGGTGTTTATCCAGCACGCTTGAGAAAAGTGATTATTATTGAACCACCATTTTGGTTTCGTGCACCATTCAATGTACTTCGATTATTTGTTCGAGAGAAAATGCGTGATCGGGTAGGTGAATTTCTTCATCGGTTGTTTGTTTTTCGTTTTTGTTGTGAATTGAATCATCAGGTCTCCTGATATAATGGCTTAAAGCGTAACCTAATCGTTCTCAAACCTAAGCTAAAACTTGCCAGATATCCCATTTAAATAGCATAACACTTTTGATGAGCATATTTCATTGATGATGACAACATTGTTTGCCAGGTCTCACTAACTTGCTTACTAAGCGTTTCAAGGTCACGAGTACGGTCGCACTCCATTGGTAGTAGTTAGTGGTGCTTAAAGTTTAACTTGGCCCATTTTATGACGCAATTACTTTTGAATGTTTTTTTCATATTTGTGATTTCCCACTGGAAATCAATATCTGAACAGAATATCAAGGTGTAGGGCGCTCGCCGACCACGCAGGTGGTCCGAGGTTCAATCCCCGGCCACCGAAGCCAGTAATAAGACTGTTAAAGAGGGAAGGTTGGGCATGAGGCTGGCTAGCAACCCCATCCTGTAAAAGTAATCAGTACTGCTACAGAAACTTCAAGCGTACTCTAGCTTAAAAGTGTCCTATGTTCCACTGGGAACGTAAATGAATAAAAAATGTCATAGTAACTGTTCTTTAACCTGACTTGTTGAATCCTTCTAGTCACGACTTCTCACTAGATCTCCAGTTAAATTCCCTCTGTATATATAGAGCCAGTCGTATGTTTGGCTTGCGACTCGCCCCTGCAAAATGTAAGATGCTGCTACAAGATTTGACTACGTCAACTCCTAGCTCAGTGATAGGGAGTGAAGTGATAGAACATGTTGATCACTTCACCTATTTGGTAAGTTGTATCAGCACCAATGGACTGATTGGCGACGAAATCTCAACACGAATCCAAAAACCTCGAGCTGCTTTCGCTGACTTACACCATCTCTGGCGTAGGCGTGACATCCAGCTATCAACCAAGGGACGTGTGTACTACTCGTCAGTTCGCTCCGTCCTTCTCTATGGCTCTGAAACATGGCCAATACGAGTTGTTGAAGACATGAAAAGGTTGACTGTTTTTGATCATAGATGTCTACGATCTCTTTCTCACGTTAGGTGGTATATAATAAGGTAAGTAATGTTGACGTTAGGCGTAGAGTGTTGGGCAGACAAAGAGGGAAAATCAATCGACGAGGCTATAAAGTTACATAGATTGAGTGAGATGGCTAGGTGACGTTCTGCGCATGCCTAACCATCGCCTCCCCCGCCGACGGCCATTACTAGCTGATATAGGTGCAGGTTGGAAAAGAGTAAGTGGTGGGTGGCCAAACAAAAACATGGCCTCATCAATCCATGAAATCCTTGACAGTTAAACTGAGTCAGGTAGGGCGATGGAGACTTCCGGGTTGGGGCCCTCGGGACTGACTCTAAGAATCAATAGCTGGAGACAATAGGTGGTGACATGGCTCAAAATCGTTGTCACTGGCCAGCGGAGATGTATTCAGTCTCTGTAATCTTTCATATTTCTTTCTACTATTATTACCCATTGTGTTTCACTGTTATACTTGTCAAACTCTATTGATTCTCTTCACTCATCTTCTTGTCTCGTCTTGTTTTGTGTGATATTTGGAAGGTGGCAACTCGAACTAGTGCACTTCGGTGAGAAGTTCTATGTTGAATCCAGGCAGACAGTCAGAGCCAGTTGCTATAGTAAGCATCAGGTCAATACCGGCTTGTAGGGATTTGATTGGTTACTGGTCTGATCACGAGCTGACTGACATCACTTAGGGAGAACCATCGGAAAACTATTGATCACCAACATCGTAAATCAGCAGAAAGGAATATTTTTTTGGTGGGGAGTTGAAATCCCTTTTATGTGGCTACCTAGCTAGCAAACACTACCTACCACTGGTTGACCTAACTATTCACATATAAATCCATCTGCAGTATGTACCATCGTTATCGCCTTCTCTCTCCTCCTTGTTTCTTTATTTTTTTTAAATTTTTGATTACCGCTTAATCCCACACCGTAAATTTTGCTACAAATATGAAATTTTCGGCATGTGATATCGGTAGGCCAAATTTCACCGCAGGCCGACCATAGATATCAGGTGTTTATGTCGGCAGGGGATCGAACCTTAGACCATGTGCATGGTCGGCTGGCGTCCTAAGCACTGTGCCACCGACGCAGTTGGGTGATTTAATAGTAGAGTTTTTCCTGTTTTTTGGAAAATATCTTTAGCGACAACTGTCAAATGAAATGAAACTTGGAAACCCCTAAGGTGTGATTATCAATCACAGTAGTTACTGTTAAAGCTGATGACACCAGTCATCAGTTACCCTGGTTGAATTAAGAGTAGTAAATGTTTAGTGAACCTCATGGAAATATTTTACCGGTAGAAAAAGTCAATAAATTCCACTTCACTGTTCATTATTCACTTCATGTTTTTCTCTTTCTCACACATAACTAATAAATCACACATTTACGTGTGTGTGTGTGTGTTTGTGTTTCCCCTGACAACGTCCTTGAGTATCATTAAAACAATATAGGGAAATGAGAGTATCATTGAATGTATATATATATATATATATATATATATATATCAACGGAGGATATTTGAAGGAGGTCACTTATCTAGGCAGTATCTTTCCAATAGTAGGCGACAACACAAATGCAGAGGATGTCTTACAACCACAATCGGAAAGGTGAGGCAGACCCTTTAATCCCTCTGAAATCGGTTTGGAATTCTATTTATTGCACACTCTGCAGTATAAGAGGAACAAAAAATATTGGTATTTTAAATACTAATATGAAGTCAATCACTTCTTCTGTATAAACATGTATATATGGGTCAGAAATTTGACTCGTTGCGTTACGAAAAGCATTTACAATAGGCTACTGTGGAGTTTCATCAACAGGTGTTTTTCAATCTGGCTTCCTATTGAATATCAAATGGCTGGTGGCGGGCCAGAAAGGATTAGCAACAAGAAACTCTGTGAACCAATAATCGATGATTGTGGAGATGAACCAGATACATGCTGTAGAGACCGTCGAATGGCATAGTGTGCGCTAGACCATCACTTGAAAGTAACCCGAATTAAGAAACGACAAGTGTGATGATATGGGCCAGCAGAGAATATGTGGTTAGTGGGGATGTTCTGTTAAAGTTCTATCTCCCACTGGGAATCCAAGGAGAAACAATAATCTAATATCATTACCCCGTCTAATATAATCCAATACCATTAACAAAATAAATTGTATGAACTGTAATAGACAAATTACATCGGTGGTCGAAATGGGCGTTCCGTTCGAATTAGAATCCAAGAACACAAATTAGCTGTGAAAAGATATGATATATACTTCTGTTTCATATCAATGCATATAGGTAATTATGGACATCAGTTTGATGATGTCCAAAAGTGCAGTCAGGGAATTCCTAGAGGCCTGATACTCAAGTTAATTATTCAGCGATTAACAAACATGTTAATATAGACCAAATATACTAACCAATAAAAATTAGATCGTGTGACCAGAGAGTTTAAAATCCAAGTCAATTAAAAATGATCAATACAAATGTCATGAAGATGGTTACCAGGAGACACAATTCTATCATTCATAGAGAATTTAAATCAGTTCAGTCTAAGCTAAAAATTTGCGCTGAAATTGAATGTTGTCCAGAAGGATGACGAAAGTTCTGCAACTAAACCAACCAGTTCAGAGAACACTACCAAATGGCAAATCTAATATGCAATTTAACAACTGATTATGTGATTAATAGATATTACAATAAACATTTTTCTTTTCTTTTTAACTTGAAACGAAATGAGAACAATAAATTAGTTAGTAGGTCGGTAATATGGTATCTTTGCATGTTGTAAACTAAATGCATACATCACAATTATCGCATGTTCATATAACAAAAAATAATTCATATACTGCAATTAATTATCTAGAAGAGATAACAACCATTAATAATAATTACATAATTTAATAGGCAGCAATTTGAAAAGAAAATCTTATTTGTAGGCGTACACAGAAACGTTACAAGACTATTCTAGCTAGCGTCAGGAATATGCAAAATGGTCATTACTAGTAGTCACTGTGTTACGTAAGACTAATAAAATTTGGTGATTCAAAGTGATTCAGAATAACCTGGGAGTATTGGACAGCCAAATGTTTCACCAGCCTAGTTTAAAACTCCCCAACAGTACTCACGCACCCCATTGCCAGGGTTCGTACCCAGGATCTTCTGGTTATAAGGATAGCAAACACTTAGACCATTAAGCCACTGGGGCCCGTTCCAATCACCATTCCATGAATTCTAACTTCTGCCAATTCATAACATAGCGTGACCACTTAGCGGAAGTTAGAATTCATGGACTGGCCATTCGATTGGGTCCCAATGGCTTAATGGCCTATGAGCTCACTAGCCTTGTAACCAGAAGTTCCTGGGTCCGAATCCTGGCAGTGGAGTGGGTGCGCACTGTGAAGAGTCACAAACTGGGACGAAACAGATATCCAGTACTACCTGTAGGTTTTCCAATGGTTCTCTAACCGATATCAGCTCATGATGAAATCCTGTAACCAGTCAATCAAATACCTACCAATCAATACGTGATTCGAAATAAATTGATTACTAATAACAATAATGATAATAATAACAATGGCTTCATTCCAAAGAGTACAGCACATTTGATACAATATGGAGTTTTCAGCATGAATTGCAATATTCCATCGAATTTTCCCCTTTTGGTGTAGTTATCTTCTTTGAGCTGGATGGTTTATTTGCGAAGCTTTCATCGCCCCTTACTAGGTGACATCTTCAGCGTATACTTCAGTTTAATTGAAGTGAGCTTTGAAATTTCTCCACGAGTTTACCAATCATCTCTCCTGGTTGGTGACCTTGGACGTGATTGGTTGTTTTTGTGTGTTTTCACACCCTATAGGCCACTTGGATTGGAGCTGATTGTTTCCCTGATTTGAACTTTGACCTTTTGTTTGTGAGATTTCCTTCTTATCGATTGGTAAATTTTGTTTATGTCAAAGTGTCTATTAATTGACGATTAATTGGTATGCTAAGCTTTGAAAAATTCTCTACCATTCTTGGTGTCTCTTCTGTCTAATATTTGAACTTTGTCCCAATCGAATTTATGTTCATGCTTGTCTGTATACAACGATATGACAGAGTAGATATTGTGTCTTTTGACAGCTAGTTTATGATCATGGATACGAAGACGAATAGAGGGGTGTCCACTTTGGGCAGTGTAGTGCTTTTGTCGCAATCATTGCCGTTTATTTTGTAGATGTTGATGTTGGTTTTGTCTACTTTCGCCTTTGAGTCTTTTGGTCGACACAGAGCTAAATGAAGTGATTTTGTTGGTGTTTATGTGCGACATCAATTCGTAAAGGTTTGAAGAGTCTTACGGTGATTTCTGAGATGTATTTTATATATCGTAAGAGGATTTTCTTTGTGTTTTCCTTGGGGACCTTCGATTTGGTTGGTTTGCCCGGGAGGTAAGTGTCTTTTGATGAAGTTCCGTGGATATCCATTCTTTTGGAAGACGTCCATCAGATATCTTGCTTCAATTTTCTTTAAATCGTGGATTATATCCATCGGGACATTGGAGAGAAAAGAACAAGAAGTTCAACAAAGTCAACTATCTTTTCTGTGACTTCATTCTCAAAAGCAGCTGTACAAACGCATTTATATACAAAAGTTGACATATTATTATTGTTTCCCTTAATTCCTAGAGGAACATAGGACTTCAGCCGCACGTCTCCATTGCGCGCTCGGCTACCCGCCAACGTGGTTCCAAGTCTGCACACATGCTTTCATCTCCTCTCCACATAACCTCCGCCATATCTCCCTTGAACGACCAACTCGCCGCTTACCGTTCGGGTTACACTCGAGCGTTGGCCTGTCTTGTGATGTTACTTGGTGGTTTTCTCAGAGTATCGCCACCAATCCACCTCCATTTCTTCCTGCATATGTGTTTCACAATCGGTTCCTGCTGGGTTGGTTCGCTGATTGCCAGAGATCCCTGTTGCTGATCTTTTCTGGCCAGCCATCTGATCTAGAGTTGTGTTGAGCGAAGGCACCTGTTGATGAAGATCTGTAGTTTGTTGGAGATGCTCTTTATGACGCTCTGGCCAAGTCTGTGATTCGTATAGTAAATAGCACTGACTTTACATTGGAATTGAAAATCCGGATCTGATATTCATTTTCATGATGAGTGCTGTTGACTTCCACATAGACTTAAGAGTAATGAAAGCTTGTCTTGCCTTTCCGATTCTTGCTGTGATATCCTCGTCAGTTTCGTCCGCCTGTAGTTGAAACGATGCTTCCCAGGTAGGTGGGTAGGTGAAGGAGGTTGTTTCTTTCAGGTTCCTCCCATTTATTCTGATTGTTGTTGTTGCTGTTGCTGCTGGCCAGGAATCTTCATGATAACCTCTGTTTACTCTGTATTCACCTGAAGTCCTATCTTAGATAAAATTATTATTTAATTCCACATAGTAACGAAGGTGATTAGGAGTCGTAATAATTTTCAACTTGACATTAAAGTTTGAAGGTGTGAACATAGATTGATTACAAGGAGCTTAGAGATAAGATTACATAGGATTGGAAAATAGTTACAATGTATGTAAAATTAGTATTTTTGACAGCTTGAGAAATAATTTTAATTTTAACTTGATATGAAAGTTCAAGGGGCTTGGAGACAAAATTAATACAGGATTAGAAAGTAGTTTTTTTTCAATGACTAAAATTATTTCTCCAGTTGTCAAAATATTAATTTTACGTATATATTGTAACTATTTTCTAATCCTATCTAGTCTTGTCTCTAAGCTCCCTGTAATCAGTCTATTATATTGACACCTTCAAACTTTATTGTCAAGGCTGTATACATTTAGGCGTGTTTCTCGTTGGATTTCTGAACATCATCCTGCAAAATGTTTAAGTAAAGGACAAATAAAATCTACTATTTGTAGAGCTAATTTTGTCTCATCTCGTGGATACAGAACACAAGATTGATTTTAAAAAGGAGGCTTTCAAAGTCATCTACCATAAACCAACTAATCTTAACTTCACCTTAAGGGTTCGTCTACTATGGTATTGTTGAGGCCGTTGGGATCCACATTAAGAAGCCTAAATTGTGCGTTCAAAAGAAGAAGCTAATTGAGACATTATCCTTCCTTACCTTAGCCATCTATGTTCGAATGATCTCCAATTTTTTGTAGAAATTTCCTTAATTTTATTTGATATTTTATTTGTTATTATAATTTTGATTGAATGGAGAATTTCATCATGAACTGACATCAGTTAGAGAACCATAGGAAAACCACCTGAGAGTACTAGATGACCAACTGTTTCGTCTTATTTTGGAACTCTTCAGTAGTACGCACCCACCCCACTGCCTGGGTCTGAACCCAGGACATTCTGGTTACAAGTCTAGTGAGCTCGTAGACCATTAATCCACTGGGACCTTGACCCAGTGGCCAGTCCATGAATTCTAGCTTCTGCCAATTCACAACGTAGGGCAACCATTTCACAATATCTTTTTTGATGAGTTACTGCCTCATCTTCAACCTGCTGTACCCTATTATTTTTATAATTTAAGCCTCTTTAATGAACACTGAGCAAAGACAGTTATTTTGTGTTTTATAGATGTTTGAATGAATATTTTCGCTAAGTTGAAAATTATTATGACCCTTAATCACCTTTGTTATATTACATGGAATTAAATAAATAATAATTGTATCTATGTCAACCTTTATATATATATATATATGCGATTATACAGCTGCTTTTGAGAATGGCATCACCGAAAAGATAGTCGTCTTTGCTGAACTTCTTGTTATCTTCTCTCTAATTTCCCTTAAGACAGGAGCGCTACAAAGATTCCTAGCTTTCTTGAATAATGTTTGTATGCAACTCTTTGTGTGTGTGTGTGTGTGTGTGTGCCATTGGGTTGTTGCTATTGTAATTTGAATATTTGATCTAATACTCAATTACAACAGCTCAGAGAATACAACTACATCCAAGTCATCCACCTTAGCTACCAATCTTCTCTGTTATATATAATCTTCTCTTTCCATTAAAGTGTAAGCGAGGTGTGTGTGTGTGTGGGCGGGGTGAGGATAATTTAGAGGACATTTACATTGTGATAATAATGCCAATAAGGATATGAGTGTAAAACTGAAATCAAGGGGAATTACTAACAACAATATATTAATGCTAGAATAAATAAGAACAAAGGCCGCTTACTTAGTATTTCACAATAAGTTCATAGTTTCATATGCGCATCGGTTGTTCAGGGGTTGAACGAAAGCTCAACAACTGTGGAAATCACCTTGAACTGCTGTCCTTCTGTACTCAGTTAGGCTTAAGAGTCCCCCGCCCCCGGTGACTTTGACATGAAGCTTGATCCACAAGGCAGTCAATCAGCGTCTGGAATCGCGTTCCCCTGGTTACCGGTGTCCAAAACAGGTTCATACATCATTCGATCCTCTCGGATCCTGGAGCTTATGTACACTATTATAGGTTTCGAATCAAGGTTATCCAGCTCCTCTTCTAGGTAGACCAACTTGTCTACCAGTTTGATTGTAAGAACCAGACGTTCTTTAAGGCAGTAAATAAGATGACTCTAGCGACAAAGATTTTGAACACTCGGTCTCATGACTAAAGTTTTGATGTCGTTGTGTTCTTTGAGCTGGATAGTTATTTTGTGAAGCTTTCAGCACCCTACTAGGTGACATCTTCAGCGCATACTTCAATATGATAGCGATATGATATCACTACATACAGACAACCACGGACATCAATTCGATTGGGACAATGTCCAAATATATCAGACAGAGGAAACACCAAGAATGCTAGAGAATTTTTAGGAGCCTGCTTGGTATTTCAGTGAATCATCAATCAATAGACACATCGAGAAAGATAAAATTTATCAACCGATAAGAAAGAAACCTCACACACACATAAAAAGGGTCAAAGTTCAAGTCAAAGAAACAATCAGTTCCAATACAAGTAACCTAGAAGGTGTGGAAACACACAAGATCAACCAATCACGTCCAAGGTCACCAACCAGGAGAGATGATTGGCAAACTCGTGGAGAAATCTAAAAGCACACTTCATCGAATTGAAGTATGCGCTGAAGATGTCGCCTCTTAAGTAGGATGATGAAAGCTTCGCAAATCAACTATCCATCTCAGAGAACACAACGACATCAAAATCATCCACCTGAGCTACAAATCTTCTCTATCCTAGACTAAAGTTTACCCAGCCTCTCAGTCCCCCATACACTAGGTCGTTTTTAAATATAATAGTACGAATCGCTACAAAATCCAAAATCTCAATAAACTATTCCCATCATGTGAGAATATTTATTCTCTGATTGGACACTAGTGTGGTGTGTCTGGTCCTTTTTTTGGTGCGGACTGAATTCTATCAGTAAGGTTTGCAACATGGCTTCTAGGTAGCTCGCCATCACGGTGCACTTTGAATTGTTGAAGTTAGATGATTGGAGACTAACTGAAGTTAGGTTTCTTGCTAGTTGACACTCAACAGTCAGCAAAGCGTACTTCAAGCCTAACTGATAGAATTCAGTCTGCACATCACACACTAGTGTCCAATCAAAACCATATATCCACTCAAATCCTACAAGAGAGGCCAATCGCCAGCCCGAATAGCTCCTCAGTGGTAACGGCTCTGACTCACTGCAGCACTGGCGGCGGGTAACGCGGGTTTGAATTTCAGAAGGGATATGATTTCCTTCAAGGTTGCAGATACGCTTTGCTGACTGACTGTTGAATGCCAATTAACACGAAACCTATGTCCAAGGTTTCCTACTGTTTACCTCCAAGCATCTAATATATATATTTATTCTCAATATATTATTCTTAATTTTATTGTTCAGTACAGTTTTTAATTGAGAAATTTCCATCTAAAACATGTTTTAATGTACAGTTTTTGCAGTACGATAGACAACCACGCATATATATAAAAAAATTTTCTTTTTTCTTAATTTTTTATTACTATACACCTCTCATCGATGATCATGGTGATGAGATATAGAGATGTCCAATTTCTAAGATCATAAATAATTCACTCTATTCAACATGTTCTGATATGTTTGTATTATTATTATTATATTACCCTTATTCTCGTTATATCCCCTCCCCCGCCTTCTCCTTTATATATTACATCGAAATACATTAAAATCTAATCAGTCAATCAAATATTTATATGTATATTTATTTACTTTACGCCTACGCATTACGCGCGTGGGTGTGAAGACTTGTATCTCTATCAGTCTGTCTGCCTGTCTGTTTATCTATCTATCTATCTCTCATTGACATCCATTCTATCATTCGAATTTGCCTAAATTACCTACATCTCTATTCTATTGCATTCTAATCCTGTTAACATAATTCAATATGATTCACACCAGTAAAATATGCTTTCAAAATAGCATTTTATCACTTACTTACTTACTTATTTTGTCTGTTTATATGTACATGTCTGTATAAGTGCGGTTTTTAATATTCCCACAGTATAAAGTAGGATCGTACCACACACAGGTACACACATACCACACCAGTAACCGCGGTAAATACACAGCAGCATGGATAAGATTGATTTCGATTCACATCTTAGAACAATACAATAGGTGTTATTATGTTATATATATATATATATATATATATATAGAACATCATAGAGACGCAGAGAAAGCCAGAGAGAAGACAACGGTATGTGTGTTTCCTTTCTCTTATTATTACTCCTTGATGTGTGTATATACTGATGGTAGTGGTATTTATTATTCACTGGAGCGTCGGTTTGTACGTTGGGTGTGTCATCTATCTACACATATTTTTTCTAATTATATATTTGTATATATTCTATCATGTTTAGACAAGAATAATTTAGTTCGTTGGATAGTTAGTTACATTCCAATACAGTTTTAGTTTTTACAATCTTGTGATGATGTATATATACCATCATCATCGTGTCTACATTGTGTTACTAAACTACCTTTGATGATGATAATAATGATAGTGAAGTTCGGAATTATTATTAATTGTAGTATGATGTGCGCTATGCTATTCTGCGTGCGGTATGATATCATATGATTCGTGATATTATTATTACTTATAGTTACACAGAGACACACATACAACAGACATAGAAAGAATGTTGGCCAAATATTCTTTCCAATTCAGGTGAACAGTAATTTTTTTTTGTTGTTATCTAAACCCATTTACTGATGCCTTATTCCCTTCCTGCTTTCGAGTTAATGAGAGAGAAAGAGAGTTCAGTTACATGGGACATAGTTTTCATAAGCTTAGTTATTATTATTACTATTGTTATTAGCCCATAAAGCTACAAACTCTCTCAGCGAGGACAAGCTCTGTAGGTTAAACGACCCTGTTGGTTGACCCAATTAGACAAAATAATATAATTCACAAAATGCCCTGCAATGACTGTGAGTGAGATTAACTACATAGGTCAAACTATTGGATCAGGGTTAGAATGGTTGGTCCCACAAAGATAAGTAATTTAGAAAAAAGCAGCTCAGCGATTGCATTTCACGCATTAACAAACAACCACACAATAGGGTGGTGGGAGGGGGTTAAAATTCTAAAAAGTAAGATGGGTAAGTGGAGAGAGAGACAAGTTGATTACTGAATCCTGGTTCATCGAATAATCTACACCCAACACCTGCAACGGAAATGACTCAATGCAAATACCAGAGATGTGCATGGAAGATATGATTACCGCCAGTCATTCAAATCAGAAGAGGATAATAAATAATCATGAAATTCTGTTTCAATTCAAACATATCACAACATTCTAACAAGTTACTTATCATGACTACAATAACACTGGTCTTACCTCCCATCTGATTGTAATTGATCAATAACACTCATATTATTATTTCTGAATGCACATTATCCCATATTGATTTTTATTCAAATATCTGGTCAATTCCACTCATGTATATAAATGAAGGAAAAAGTTGTGTAAGTGACTTGATATGATTATGAGTGACAATCGTTTGTGCTCGAATCGTGGTCATCAGTTAACATTACTGTACAACACTACACTGTGTGATTTATCAAAATAAAATCTTATTCATGATGGAGTTATGCTCTACCACACTGTTCAAGCCCATAAAGCTTTCATTTCCTCCTTATACGATCTCCTCGATGTTATCCATAGACGCCCAATTCGTTGTTTCCCATTCTGGTTCCTTTCGACGGTCTACTTGACACGTGACGTCATTCAACAGGATCTTCTGCCTATGCTTAATCTATTTTAACTGACATATTTTTTTGTTTGGTAGTAATAGGTTTGTTGATCTGATTCGTTTCCAGACTTTCTTGTTGGTAATTCTTTTTCTATCTGACTGTCTGATCTTCAATATAGAGTGAAGACAGATGTTGATGAGAGTCTACAACAACATCCTCTGTTGGAAATGCTTCTGCCAAGTCTCTCAGCCACTATATGGAAGAACTGACTGCCTTGATATTAGTGTGCTGTTCGTCGGTGGCACAGCGGTTAGGACTCTCGCCAACCATTCATTCACATAGTCCGGGGTTCGATCCCCTACTGATGCAAACACCTGATATCAATGGTCGGCCTGCAAAATTTGGATTAACGATATCAAATACTGAAAATTCTATACTTGTATTGGAATCAAGCTATAATGCTGAGTTCAGCAGATATCTACGCTGAAGGTCTGTCTCGCCTTTCTGATCTAGGTATCTTGGTATTTTAATCCATGCTACCTGTAATTGAGACGGATACTTCCTGGATAAATGAAAGAAGTGGCTTCCTTCAAATTTCTGCAGTTGACAGTGATTGGTGCGTGACGCAGTTGTTGTTGTTGTTGTTGGGCAAGCATCGGCAAAGTTCAACAATAGCGTCCCAGGAGGGCAAACTCTCCAATGACCTTGAACTCCTGCTGGTCGTTGGCTAACGGCATCTGTCATTATCATAGCTGAAATATCATGGCTATTCACCAACTAATGAGCGAATTTCACCCAAATCACGTTTTTAAGTACTCTCTGGACAATGTGTTAATAGCTCGTTAGGATTAGGGTTAATGTAAGTGTTGGGGTTAGGGTTAGGTTTGTGATTACGATAATGGTTGTAATTAGGGTTAGGATGAGGGTGACGATTAGGGATAGTTTCAGAGTTGATGTCCCTTATTTTAATTTTTTTTTAAACTATTCGCATTTTCTTGTTGAGTAGTCGTCGATCCTCTTACTGGAAACCATAGTAATTCAACCGAAGGCTTTTGGGGAAGACTGCACAACAGGAGATGAGAGAGATAAACAATTCACGAAAACAGATCATCTTCAGTTACCTCGGTGTGTCGGTGGCACAGCAGTTAGGACTCTCATCGACCATGCACATGGCTCAGGGTTCGATCCCCTGTCCCCTGTGTACAGAAACTAGTCTAACTTGGCAACTGATACTCTTCATTATAACTGGGACGTATTTTTAAGTCATGTCAGAGAAAGATTACCCTGTTTAATGTGTTTTCATCATGTATTTTCTTGTAAATATAGGTCATTTTTTTTCGCGAAAATTCCACATTATTATTATTGGTCGGCCCAGGGGCACTCGTGCGTTCGCATCCCTTGGGACGCTATGGTTGAACTTTGTCCAGGCATCTTCATCACCTCTATCTCCTCTGTGTGTTTACTGCCTCTTCTGCCAACTTTTTGGTTTTCATCTGTAAGATCTTTGAGTTTGTATGACATTAAACTTAGTCTAATTGTAATAACAATATTCATTCATTGGTTCAACGTTTAAATATTGTTTACAGGATTTCATCATGAGCTGATATCAATAAGAGTTCCATGGGGAAACCTACAGGGAGTACTAGACAGCCAGCTGTTTTGTCATTCTAGTATGGAACTCTTCAGAAGTACGCACCCACCGCCGCGGTTCGAACTCAGGGCCTGCCCCCTGGTTACAAGGTTAGCGGGCTAGTAGAACATTAAAACACTAGGACCCGACCTAGTGTTCCATAAATTCCACTAGAGAAGGTCATCCGTGGCGAGTATTTGTCCTCACGTCCGACTTGCTGTACCCCACTGGTCACGACTTCCCACTAAAACCCCTAACTAAATCGAGTCAATCGCTGATATTTAAGTATTGATTTTTTATGGATTTGATTGATTGGTTACAGGATTTCATCATAAACTGATATCGATTGCGTAATGTGATACGATATACCTATCTGTCAAGGCTATTTGCATTACGTACTTAATATTTGATTCGTTTTGATCAGAATTATCATTATTACTAATGTTATTTTTATTGTTATTAGTATTGTTAATTAGAAATCGACCTTATAAAAGTGCATTAATTATATCAACAAATGATTTAATCAGTCGACATTGTCATGTGAACAAGTTATCATTGTATTCATAAAATAAGAATAATTATTTCAGCGAATACAATACCCTATTATTATTATTATTATTATTCAAGCGTTATAGTTATAAATTCGTGAATGTCGTCAGTATGCGATAGCCAGTAAAGGCGAATCAGCACCAATCCATTTGTTTGTTTTGTCTGTCTGTTTTCGACATAGAACTTTGCACATATGTGCACCAGTTCAAGTCGCCACACTCCCTCCTTGTACCACACAAAGCAAGAGAAGAAATTACAAGAAATGCATAATAGAGACAGTAAACAGAGATATGAGGCAAAAAGAGTAGTAATAACGAAGAACAATATAGTTTCATTGGAAATCACAAGTCACAAGGAGTGGATGCATCTGCGCTAGTCATTGAGCCATATCACCAATTGTTTCCAGCCGCCATTGGTTTTTACCGTCTCGATGACCCCAACCAGTCAGGAAGTCTACACTTTCCTAGGTGATTGGCTGGCTTAAACTAACTGTTGTGGATTTCATTGACTGATGAAGCCATGTTTTGGTTTGACCGCCGCTGGCTAGCTCTTTTCCAGCCTGACCCTATGTGAGCTAACATTTCCCGTCGGTCGAGGAAGGCGATGACTAGACATACATAACACATGTCCTAACCATCTCAGTCGATGTAATTTCAAAGCCCCTCCTTACCTACCACTCGACTGGTGCCTATCCTCAATATTGCTCGCCTTATTGTACCACTTCACAGGGGACATATAGAGCAGGCACCTATGATCAAATACGGCTAATCTTTTCATGTCTTCCACTCTCAATGGCCAGGTCTAACTCACAGCCATCGAAGAGAATGGAGCGGACTGATGAGCAGTACATACATCCTTTGGTCGATAGCCAACCGGACATCACGTCTACCAAGCCAGAGACGGCGTAAACTGGCATATGCGAAACTAGTCTTCTGTATCTGTGCTGAGATTTCGTCAGAGATCAACCCGTTGGCGTTGGCTGATGGTACTTCCCAAATAAGTGAAGCGGTCAACGTGGTCTACCAGTTCACTTCTTATTTCTAATCTAGGAGTCGGTGTAGTCCAGTCCTGTAGTTTTGTGGTATTCGTATTGTCACTCTCTCTCTCTCTCTCACATTACATAACAAACAAGCTGATATCAGTTACAGAATGATTGAAAACTAGACAGCACTCTGGACGCTGACATAATGAGGATATTCTCATTGATTGATTGACTGACTGAGTAAACTATACATTGGTTTTTGGGGAACAGATCAAGACTAGAACTGTATACAATCTCATCGTGTAGTGTTGCGGGATGAGTACCCTCTCTCCGTCCCCCTCTTAATTATGAGTCTAACTTCTTTGCATTGCATGGAATAGATGCATTTGTCTTTTTTTACGAGTTGATCACTGATTGATATCAGCTAGAGGACTATTGAAAACCAGCCACAGTGAGTACTGGACAGCTGCTGTTTCATTCTAGTTCTTTGGGAATCATCTGCAGTACGCACCCACTGGGATTCGAACGTAAGACCAAACTAGAGAAAATTAATCTGATGCTCGCTAGTGACTTGCTTCAGGATGACGCTTCCTGGAGTTAGTTCTAGTGAGAAGTCGTGACCAATGAAGGCCATCTAGATGTCACGTGTGTGGATGGATGTCCCACCGATGACATCGGTTGGGGTCGCGCTAAAATGCATCATAGATTGGTAGAAGTTAGAATTCATGTATTGGCCATTGAATGAGGTCCCTGTGGTTGAATGGTATACGAGCTCGCTAGCCTTGTTCATTAATCACCAAATTCAAGATAAGTTGGTCCTTAGGCGTCAGCAACAAATTATTACATAATCAAGAAATTTGTAAAATAGCGATGATAACCAGGAAAAATAGGATGACACTCAGAAGAATTACGTAAAATACAAACAAGTTACTATAGTTTGGCTTGTTAGGGTTAGTTTTGTTTTTACGAGTTGATCATGGATTAATATCAGTCAGAGAAGCATTAAAAACCAGCACTGGAATACTGGACACCTGCTGTTTCATCAACCTAGTTTGGGAATCATCAACAGTACGCACGCACTGCCAGGGTTTGAACCCAGGACCTTCCGGTTACAAGACAAGCTAGCTCGTATGCTATTCAGCCACTGGAACCCGACTTCCTAATGGCCAGTTCATGAATTCTAACTTCTACAAATTCGTGATTTAGCATGACCCCAATCAATGTCGTTGGTGGGACATCCATCCTCACACGTGACATGTGGATAACCTTCTCTAATTCAGGACTTCTCACTAGAACTAACTCCAGGAAACTCCATCCTGTAGCAAGCAAGTCACTAGCGAGCATCAGATTAATTTTCCATAGTTTGTAACTGATATGACTCCATGATCAACTCGTAAAAACCTATCAAGTAGTTGGCCAAGGTTGGCAAACAGAGGGACTGTACAAATTTCTTTTGAATACACACAGATTTGGCTTGTTCAGATGAATTCCAATCGCCTTTGGTGTATGCAAAAGTCGTAACACGTATTGTGTGTGAAATGACAAATATTCATTTACGTTTTTTATTTAAACCAAAAAAATATCACACACACTCACACGCGTTTACGCCTTTTTTTCGATTATATAAGAGAGAGAGAGAGGGAGAAAGAGGGTGAGAGATAAAATGAAATTCAACCTTGTGCAAAACAAAAAAATTATCAACCTTTTCCACGAACATTCTAGGTTATTAATGTGTATGTATATATATTTTTCATTTTGAGTGGAATATAAGATTTCAAGCTTTTATATGCATCAGAGTTACAGTAACTGTGGTTTTGTTTTTGAAGGGGGAAGGGGCATAAGGGATTGCTAGCCTCACCCCCCCCGGTCCTTTCTCCTTTCTGGGCTTACTATCTACTGGCGAGAGCAGTAAACTAGGTGGAGAGGTTTAGGAGAGAGTACGTCAGTCGGAAGTCGAACCTGAACCTCGTAAGTGGCTCTACTACCTACATCCTACCAGTGAACCACCCACTAATCACTAATGGTATTCTGTTTACAATCAACAATGGGTCGATTAGATCAAATTTTTTAAAAAGGTGTTTTTAACCAGAGTGTTTTGTGTTGTAGGTAAATAATTATGTTTGTTTCGTAACTATGGCTACACACACACACACACACTTTAATCCAAACACAAAAGTGATGATGATAATAAGGATAATAAAGAATTAAAACAAAATTAATATATGTATATAGATATATCACTTGTTTAGTGATGGGTAGCAGTAGAGTATCCAGAAAAAAGTACATTTGACAGTATTTTTAAACTCATCAGTTAGTTGGATTTATTTACATCTTCAATGAGCCTATGATACTCGAACTCAGCAATTATCTTTCCAAACGCAGGAATGTTATCCACTAAAGGCTACAAGAGTCGCTTTCTTTGCCGAACAGGTATTAGTTGTTGTTTTTTTTTGCTGTTTACAATTCGGGATTTTACATTGTATGGAGGATTTCATCATGAGCTGACATCTCAATAAGAGAACCACTGGAAAACAATCAAACAAAACAAATCCCTATAAAACCAATACTTGAAAATTAATCTGATGCTGCTCACTAGCGACTGGCCCTATTCAGGCAGTGACCTAGGGTTCTGGTGGGAAACCATGACCAGTAGGGTACAGTAGGTTGAAAATGAAGCAGTAATTCATCGAAGAAGACATTGCAAAATGGTTGCGCTATGTCGTGAATTGACAGAAGTTAGAATTCATGAACTACTGGCTTGCCATTGGATCGGATCCCAGGGGCTCAATGGTCTACGAGCTCGCTAGCCTTGTAACCAGAAGGACCTGGGTTCGAACCCCGAATAGAATGGGTTTTTGTACTGCTGAAGAGCCCCAAACTAGGACGAAACAACTGTCCAGTACTCCCAGGTGGTTTTCTGATGGTTCTCTAACTAATGTCAGTCAGCTCATGATGAAATCCTCGATGCAATCAAAAAAAAAATCTCTACAAAACAAATACTTGAAGATTTTACATTGATTGATTTTTCATGTGTTGGTTTGCAAGAGTTTGATTCATTAAAATTTTCATCACAAATTGATTTGAGTTAGAGAATCACTGAGAAACACTGGGAAGTAATGAACAGTTGCTTCGTTTTTGGCCGGGATTCTTCGGCAATACACACCCATGACCTTACCAGGGATGTTGAACCTAAGATCTTCAGGTTACGAGGGTTCAGTTGTATTACCATGCGATTACTGAGACGGAATGAAATAGCCCAACAATTCTAGCTTCGTCAACTCATGATGTAGCTTTTCCCTTCACCAATGCAATACCACTTACACATGATGGACTCCACTGGTCGTCATAAATTCCTACAGCTGCTTCAGGAAACCTGTCCAGTAGGCATCAGTGAGCTGGTGAATGATATTCGAATAGTAAACTTTGTAGGGATTTTGAATTAATTCCAATTGTTAGATGTTCTTCACACGAGTTGACAAAGTTAGAATTCGAAGGGTTATCGAATTCCAGCTCAAGTGGCTGGATTGGATTGTCAGCGAGCTTGATCTCTTAACCTGGATGGAGGGGTCCCCGGTTGGATCTCTGGTTAGGGTCTTGGGTGAAAATTGCTCAGGAGTCCCTAAACAGGACGAAAGAGCTGTTTAGTGATCCATCTAACTGAAATTTACATTTGTGTTACTGAAAATTCTACGCTGTCTACCGTGTAAACGTTTCCCTTTTAAGGACAAAAAGGGACGGAATGATTAGAAAAAAAAAACAATGTCGTTAGTTTGTTTTCCCATTTTGTATATCACACCACAGCGACACGAATACAGAAGACTAGTTTCGCATATGCCAGTTTACTCCGTCTCTGGCTTGGTAGACGTGATATCCGGTTGGCTATCGACCAAAGGATGTGTTTACTGCTCAGAAGTCCGCTCCATTCTCTACGATGGCTGTGAGTTAGACATCACCATTGAGAGTGGAAGACATGAAAATCCTGGTTGGCTAGCTGTCTTTGATCATAGGTGCCTGCGTTCTATTTCCATGTCAGGTAGGTGAGAGGGGAAATCAATTGACGAGGTTGTGAAGAGGTTAAATCAACCAATGAAAGGTGCAGCCAATTGGTGATATGACTCAAAATGATTGTCCTCAGTGATGGCTGGTGCAGATGCATTCACTCAGTGACACTTCTGTTCATTATCTTATCTCTCTTTACTCTCTTCTCTTGCTTTCTGTGGGGTACATGAAAGGGGGAGAGTGGCAACTCAAACTGCTAGACATCTGTACAAAGTTCTATGCTGAAACAACCAGTCAGTCAGGCAGTCGTAACAGAATATCAGTTGTATTATATCAGTAGTAGTCTAGTGAACAATAGAAATAAATACTACATGTTTCTGTTGAAGCCGGTGACGTGGGCTGGGGTGGGGTGAGATAGCTGGTAGTTTTATTTTATTTATTCACAATACACCAATTGTCTGTGTTACTTAGTCTAGTGTTCTGTTATTATTATTATCATCATTATTTTTTATCTAACGGAATTATCCTTTTTCCCACCTTTTCTCCTTCTTCCTCTCATTTTTATTTTTTTGGTAAACAACATGTTTGATGATAGACAGAGAAATTGATTTACATATTTTTTGTTGATGACCTAAATATCATTCACGCTCACCATGCATAGCTTTTTTTCCCAATCCCTTTCTGCCTTTCTTTCTTTCTATCTTCTGTCCATTTTTGATGTCTGCGTGTTCCTGTGTGTGTGTGTGTATGTGTGTGTGTGTAATAGGGATTTGATACTTCACAAATAGGCTTGGTAATTGAGTGTTGGTAGTAGACCTGTATTATTATTATTTCTTTTAATTCCTAGAGGAACATAGGGCTTCAGCTGCGCGTCTCCATTGCCTTCTGTTTCTTGCCAACTTTTTCACTCCGCTCCAGGTCTGCCAACATGCTTTCATCTCCTCCTCACATGACCTCCTCCAAGTCACCCTCCCGCTGACGACCAACTCGCCGCTTCCCTTACTGTCGGGTTCCACTCGAGCAATGGCTTGTCTAGTGATGTCACTTGGTGGTTTCCTCAGAGTATGGCCAATCCATCTCCATTTCTTCCTGCCTATTTGTTTCACAACCGGTTCCTGCTGGGTTGGTTCACTCATTACCAGAGATCCCTGCCTGTTGGTGATTTTTTCTGGCTGGCCATCTGATCTTGAGTGGTATAGAGCGAAGACAACTGTTAATGAAGGTCTGTAGTTTGTTGGAGATGCTCTTTATGATGCGCTGGCCAAGTCTCTGATCCGTTGCTTTTCACTTGCATGCAACACCAGGCAACTCTTTGGACTCATCAGGGAAACGGGTGGGAGAAGACAAATCATTAGTGAGACAATCTCGGAAAAAAATGGCACTATAATTAGTTCACAGGATAGACGACTGGATCGTTGGAAAGAGCATTATGAGGAGCAGTTTAATTTGCCCACAGCCACGCTCAACCTTCCGAGCATCCAACACCTCCCTGAATGGGATATAGATACAGGTCCTCCGTCACTAACTGAGGTTACTAAAGCTGTCACCAATCTGAAACTAGGCAAAGCAACGGGACCTGATGGAATGACTCCAGAGGTATTTAGGTACGGTGGAGACAGCTTACTGTCCGGATTAACTGAGGTACTAGGCAGCGTCTGGGAATCAGAAGAAGTCCCATCGGGTTGGTGTAAGTCACTGATTATCCCCATATACAAGAAGGGAGACAAGTCTTCCTGTGATAATCACAGAGGGATTAGCTTGACTAATATAGTATCTAAAGTCTTAGGCTCAATAATCATGCGTAGACTGAGTGGTGCTCGGGAAGCACAAACACGAGAGAGCCAGGCAGGCTTTAGACCAGGAAGAGGGTGTATTGATCATATCTTCACCCTCCGACAGATTCTAGAACATAGGCATTCCTACCGGCGTCCAACAGTCATTATATTTCTTGACCTAAAGGCAGCATTCGACTCTGTCGATCGGGAAGTTCTCTGGAGATGCCTGGCTGTCAAGGGAATCCCGAGAAAATATATTGCACTGATTAAGGCACTCTATTCGTACTCATACAGCCAGGTGAGGGCTTACGGCGAGCTGTCATCTGAACTGATGACGACCAGTGGTGTCCGTCAAGGATGCCCATTATCTCCTTTTCTATTCAACTTCATCATAGATGTGTTAATGGACTTAGCCCTAGGTGACTTCAGCGATTCAGGGATTGACTTGCTACCTGGGAATAATCTCGTTGACTTGGAATATGCAGACGATATAGTCCTTCTAGGCGAAGACGCTGACAAAATGCAGAGTCTTCTAAACACCTTGAACAGCAATCTACGAATGTTTGGCATGCGATTCGCTCCCGCCAAATGCAAGATGATGTTACAGGACTGGACTACATCGACGCCTAGTTTAAAAATAGGAAGTGAAGTGGTAGAGCACGTTGACCGCTTCACTTATTTGGGAAGTACCATCAGCCCCAACGGGCTGATCTCTGACGAAATCTCAGCACGAATACAAGGGGCTCGTTTCGCATTTGTTAGTTTACGCCGACTCTGGCGTAGACGAGATGTTCGACTATCGACCAAAGGGCGGGTGTACTGCTCATCAGTCCGCTCCGTCCTCCTTTATGGTTGTGAGACCTGGCCACTGAGAGTGGAAGACATGAAAAGACTAGCTGCCTTTGATCATAGGTGCCTGCGTTCTATTTCCCGTGTAAAGTGGCATAATAAGGTGAGCAACATGGAGGTTAGGCGTAGAGTTCTAGGTAAACAGGGGAAATCAATCGACGAAGTCGTAAAGCTACATCGACTGAGATGGTTAGGACATGTGTTACGTATGCCAAGTCATCGCCTCCCTCGACGAGCTATGTTAGCGGATATAGGGTCAGGCTGGAAAAAAACTAGCGGCGGTCAAACAAAAACTTGGCATCAGTCAATGAAATCCACAACAGTTGGTCTTAGCCACGTAGGAAGGTGTAGACTTCCAGGCTGGGGTCCTCGGGACGGCAAAAATCTATGGTTGGAAACAATTGGTGACATGGCTCAAAATCGTTTTCAGTGGCGCAGATGCATCCACTCCCTGTGACTTATGATCTTCAATGAAATTGTTTTGTATTTCTTTATTACCCCTTTGTCTCACACCTCTGCTCACTGTTTCTATTATGCTTTTCTTGTACTTTCTTCTCTTGCTTCGCGTGCTACACGGAATGTGGCGACTTGAACTTCCGCACATTTGTGCAAAGTTCTATGTCGAAAACAGACAGACAGAGACTTGCACGCATATCTTCCAGTTTTTGGGAAATCAGACATATGTCATCATTGGCGAAGTCCAGATCTTCCAAGTTTTTGTGTCAGTCCATTTTATGCCTGTTTCCTCATTGCCCGCCCGTTGTCTGTCGCATTATCCAATCTACTGCAATCAAGAAAATCATTGGTGATAGTAGACAGCCTTGCCTCACTCCCGTCCTCATTTCGAATGTTTCCGTAAGTTTCCCGTTGTGGATTACTTTGGCATGCAGACTTGTATAGCTGAAGTGAATGACTTTGATGTTGCAAAGATTGTTGTCTTCTCCCTAGACTGGATGGATGGTCTATAACTAACTAACTAACTACCAAGCCTTCATCATGAACTTCCTCTCGACAAGACATCTGCAATGCTAACTTCAAGATAATGTGAGCTTTTCTTTCAGAATTCCCCTGAGGATGGATGACTTTAGATGGGATTGGTTGTTTCCGGCCAGATATTTACGTGTCTCTTCTTGTTCATTTGTATCAGTAGAGATTACCACATTGATCTGATACTTAACTTGACTTTTTCATTATTTGGTATACTGTGAGAATGATGTAACAATTTGGAAGTGATGGGAAATTCAGGTGTTGTTTTGTAGGGATTTGATTGGCTACAGGATTCCATCATGAGCTGACATTGATTAGAGAACCAATCAAATCCCCATAAACCAACACTTGAATATCGATGAGATGCTCACTAGGGACTTGCCCCATTCAGACAGGTAGTTCTAGTGAGAAGTCGTGACCAGTAGGGTGCACCAGGTCGGGTGTGAGGACAAATACTCGCCGAAGACATTAGCTATATCGTGAATTGGCAGAAGTTAGAATTCATGGGCTGGCCATTGGATCGGGTCCCAGTGGCTCAATGGTCTACAAGCTAGCTCGCCTTGTAATCAGATGGTCCTGGGTTCGAACCCTAGAGGTGGGTACTTACTGATGAAGAGTCCCAAACTGGGACGAAACAGCTGTCCAGTACTCCCAAGTGGTTTTCCAATGGTTCTGTAACCAATGTCAGCTCATGATGAAATCCTGTAACAAATGATGGGAAAATTTTTGTTATGTAGCTCGGTGGAAGGATTTTCGTTGAAGTTATGTTCTCTGAACCTGGATGACAAAAATTCCGAGGCATTCACCAATTTAAAAGTTGGATGTGACTGGTTTTGACAAGAGTAAACAATAGACTCCAAAGTCAAATGACCTGGATTCGACCAATCAGATAGCTCAGCATTACAAATGACTGCTAGTCATAATTCTTGTTGAAAATGTCTTCTATATTCAGTTTTTGGCTTCTCTGTGGAAAAATGGATTGATAGGGAGGAATAAAACATACATATGTGGGGGTGGGGCTAATGACTCTGAAAAAGTATTGCTGGGCTATTGATGGTTATACATTCAGATGCAACCACTTTATATGAGGAAGTCTGTATAAGTTTGTAAGTCGTACATAATTGGTGATTTTTTAGACACTTCCGTCTCGAAATCAAAGCTCTCCCTTAGTAATATATTGCGTATGTGCAACCAGCATCTGCTACAGCTGGAGAAATAGAGAATACACATTGGTTTGAAATGTCTATAACCACTTCTATGAGAATCTGGGGCCAGGTTTTGCAGCATATTATAGATATATACCCTATATGATTCATTTTTATTACATATATATCATAGATACACTTCTTTGTAAATTAAGTATACCACTTTTCACCCAAGAGAATCTGATTGGCTATTTCAAGGTCGTCTGAAGTTGGTGTCTATCCCTTACTGTTGTCTCTTAGTTTTCTTATTCCTTGACGTTCCAAGTCAAACATAGGGCTTCAACCTAGAGCTTTGAAGTTTCAGCAGCAGTGCTGTTTGTTTTTACGAGATGGGGTCCCTTTTACTGGCTTAGCAAAGTAAAGGAGTGCATCGGCAGGGGATCAAACCCGGAACCACATGTGTATTTGGCTATCATTCTACCATTGTGTCACTGACGCCGATGTGATTAGTTCTTTCTCGTTAATTTTATCGATATTTCATTATTTCATACATCTTATCTACTGTCGGCACATTTGTTGATTGCACACTCGTCTGAGTGAGTATCATGCCTCTAAGGAATCCTTAAGCAATTTTAGTGTCTCTTTCGTCTAAAATTCGTACATTTTTCCGGTCAAATTGATTACCATAGTTGTATGTATGCTGCATTGAAATGAAGGAATGACTGTTATTATGTTTGCTGAGAGGTGATGATCTATTTCCGTAGATGCGAAGATGAGGAAGACGTCCACTTTCACTTATGTAACATTTTCTACAAACGTTATCATTATTATTATTATTATTTTCGTATTGGGTTCTGAGTGGAATGTATGGCTCCAGCAGCACGTCTTCACTTTGTCGTATTCTTTGTAGTCCACGTCAGCTGGGCCCACGATTGCCTATATTCTTTTTATCTCCTCCTCCTCACGCGATCTCCTGCACGTCATCCTCAGACTCATGTCCAACTCGTTGTTTCTCATTCTGGTCCCAATCGAACGATAGCCTGGCAAACAATGTCATTCGACGATCTCCTCATTGTGTGCTCAATCCATCTCCATTTTTATTTGCAAATTTGTTGAGCAATAGGTTCTTGGTTAGTTCGTTTCCACAGTTCCTTTTTGCTTATTCTTTCTGGTCAGCCATTATTCTGTCTGTCTGTCTGTCTGTTTTCGACATAGAACTTTGCACAAATGTGCGGAAGTTCAAGTCGCCACATTCCGTGTAGCACGCGAAGCAAGAGAAGAAAGTACAAGAAAAGCAAATAGAAACAGTGAGCAGAGGTGTGAGACAAAGGAGTAATAAAGAAATACAAAACAGTTTCATTGAAGATCATAAGTCACAGGGAGTGGATGCATCTGCGCCACTGAGAACGATTTTGAGCCATGTCACCAATTGTTTCCAACCATAGATTTTTACCGTCCCGAGGACCCCAGCCTGGAAGTCTACACCTTCCTACGTGGCTTAGACCAACTGTTGTGGATTTCATTGACTGATGCCAAGTTTTTGTTTGACCGCCGCTAGCTTTTTTCCAGCCTGACCCTATATCCGCTAACATTGCTCGTCGAGGGAGGCGATGGCTTGGCATACGTAACACATGTCCTAACCATCTCAGTCTTTGTAGCTTCACGACTTCGTCGATTGATTTCCCCTGTTTACCTAGAACTCTACGCCTAACCTCCATGTTGCTCACCTTATTATGCCACTTTACACGGGAAATAGAACGCAGGCACCTATGATCAAAGACAGCTAGTCTTTTCATGTCTTCCACTCTCAGTGGCCAGGTCTCACAACCATAAAGGAGGACGGAGCGGACTGATGAGCAGTACACCCGCCCTTTGGTCGATAGTCGAACATCTCGTCTACGCCAGAGTCGGCGTAAACTAACAAATGCGAAACGAGCCCCTTGTATTCGTGCTGAGATTTCGTCAGAGATCAGCCCGTTGGGGCTGATGGTACTTCCCAAATAAGTGAAGCGGTCAACGTGCTCTACCACTTCACTTCCTATTTTTAAACTAGGCGTCGATGTAGTCCAGTCCTGTAACATCATCTTGCATTTGGCGGGAGCGAATCGCATGCCAAACATTCGTAGATTGCTGGTCAAGGTGTTTAGAAGACTCTGCATTTCGTCAGCGTCTTCGCCTAGAAGGACTATATCGTCTGCATATTCCAAGTCAACGAGATTATTCCCCGGTAGCAAGTCAATCCCTGAGTCGCTGAAGTCACCTAGGGTTAAGTCCATTAACACATCTATGATGAAGTTGAATAGAAAAGGAGATAATGGGCATCCTTGACGGACACCACTGGTCGTCATCAGTTCAGATGACAGCTCGCCGTAAGCCCTCACCTGGCTGTATGAGTACGAATAGAGTGCCTTAATCAGTGCAATATATTTTCTCGGAATTCCCTTTACAGCCAAGCATCTCCAGAGAACTTCCCGATCGACAGAGTCGAATGCTGCCTTTAGGTCAAGAAATATAATGACTGTTGGACGCCGGTAGGAATGCCTATGTTCTAGAATCTGTCGGAGGGTGAAGATATGATCAATACACCCTCTTCCTGGTCTAAAGCCTGCCTGGCTCTCTCGTGTTTGTGCTTCCCGAGCACCACTCAGTCTACGCATGATTATTGAGCCTAAGACTTTAGATACTATATTAGTCAAGCTAATCCCTCTGTGATTATCACAGGAAGACTTGTCTCCCTTCTTGTATATGGGGATAATCAGTGACTTACACCAACCCGATGGGACTTCTTCTGATTCCCAGACGCTGCCTAGTACCTCAGTTAATCCGGACAGTAAGCTGTCTCCACCGTACTTAAATACCTCTGGAGTCATTCCATCAGGTCCCGCTGCTTTGCCTAGTTTCAGATTGGTGACAGCTTTAGTAACCTCAGTTAGTGACGGAGGACCTGTGTCTATATCCCATTCAGGGAGGTGTTGGATGCTCGGAAGGTTGAGCGTGGCTGTGGGCAAATTAAACTGCTCCTCATAATGCTCTTTCCAACGATCCAGTCGTCTATCCTGTGAGCTAATTATAGTGCCATTTTTTTCCGAGATTGTCTCACTAATGATTTGTCTTCTCCCACCCGTTTCCCTGATGAGTCCAAAGAGTTGCCTGGTGTTGCCTATCCTCGAAGCTTTCTCCATCTCTTTGGCTTTTGTCGCCCACCACTGTTCACGGTCCTTGCGGAGACTTTTCGTAAGTTTCCTCTTGTGCAGCTTTCGCTCCTCATTGAATTCGGAGCTCGCCGGAATAAGTCTTCTAGCATCTATCAGTTCGGATGAGGCGGTGGAGATCCAGTGGTTTTTACTCACCTTTGGGTTTACCTTATTCACAGCTTTTACAGCTGTATCTATGGCTGCCTGGATATTTTTCCAAGCTTCTTCAGGGTGAGCACAGCTGTCGAACACAGATATGTGTTTAGCTAGTTCTTCCTGAAATACGGATTTAGTTTCCTGATCGAGCTGGGGACGTGATGGTTTTACCGCCAGCTGTTTCCTACGTCCGTTCAGTCGTAAGCACACCCGAGCGCGGACCAGTGCATGGTCGGTATCTACGCACGTGTTCCAGAAGGAGCGACAATCTCCTACCGACCCACGCCAACGATAGCTTATTGCTATGTGGTCTATTTGTGTCCAGCGTTGGTTTGATGAAGGGGGTCTCCAAGTCAAACAGTGTCTCTCCTTGTGTTTGAAGTTAGTGCTTACAAGAAACAAATGATTATCAGAGCAGAACTGTAGGAGACGGTCACCGTTGTCGGTTCGCTGGCACGGAACTCCATAGGTGCCACCGACATCCTTCTCAGATTGACACAATTTCCCTACTTGAGCGTTAAAGTCACCAGCTAGAACGACTATGTCTGAGCGTTTAGCCTTTCTCACCAAACTAGACAGCTTTTGGTAGAACTCATCCTTCGTTTCATCTGAACTGCAGTCAGTGGGGGCGTAGGCGGAGATTACGAAAAGGCATCGGCGAGTAGTGCAGTCCTTCCTCCTTCTTACTGATCCGTTCAGGCGGACAGCACACATTCGGCTATCTACCGGGATCCAGTCAAGCAATGTCTTTTCTGCCCTAGTACTCAAAGCTATCCCTACGCCAGCTAATCCTCGTGAACTAGCTGTGGCATCTCCTGACACCCTCAAGGTGAATTTTGCAGATTCAACCTGTTGGCCAGGTGGGGTTAGGTGAATAACCACACTTGGGTCTTGTATGCGTGTTTCTGAAACACAGCATACATCAATGGCTCGTGATGCCAGGGTCTTGGCTAGTGATGCTTGTTGTCCTATTTGGCAAAGTGTCCTAACATTAAGAGCTCCTATATGAAATTGGTGGCGCGGCTTTAAGAGGCTGTCGGTGGTGGTTTTTTGGCTTCCATCGTTTTTAGTGGACGCAGAGTGGAGAGGAAGTGGAGAGCTATCAAGTCGAGGAGTTGCATCAGTGGAAGGAAGGCAAGATGATAGAGATGAAGATGAAGACAAAGATGAGTGAGTAATAGAGAGGTTTCGTGTGCATTTCGGATTGTGAGGGCGATTGTTACTTCCCGGCTGCCCACACCGTGGAAGTTGGTTGCGTGACCGCAGAGCCCAGGGGACAACTGCTTGGGGCCGGTCACACGCGGCCTGCCATTATTCGGTCTTCAATATGGAGACAGTGAAGTCAGCTGTTGATAAACGTCTGCTGGAAATGCTTTACGTGACGCTTTGTACAAGTTTCTGACCCATATAGAAGAACTGATTAACTTCGCATTTCTGTTGAAAACCTGAATTTCGTTTCAGATTTTGACTGGAGAAGATTTCTAAAACGATTTCAGATCAATGAAGGTCTGTTTTGCCCTTCTAATTCTTGTTCTGACATCCTCATCCATACTGACTGCATGTAGGACGCTTCCTAGATAAGTGAAGGAAGTAACCTCTTTCAACAAATTTCTTTCGTTGATAGTGATTCGTGTCGGCTGTTGTTGTTGTTGGTTAGTTATCTTCATGACGTCCGTCTTCCCTATATTCACATGGAGTCCTGTCTTTGACGCCTGCTTCTTCTTCTTCCAGTTTGTCGCTTTTCGCCTGCAATTCTTCGAGTTTATGCGACATTAGAAATAAATCATCTGCGGAATCCAGATCTTCTAGAGTCTTGTAATTTATCTTCACACCCCCGCCCCCCCCCATTAGTCTAACGCATAACTCAGTCCAGTACAACTAGGAATAACATCGATGATAATAGGCAGGAAGTCTTATCTCTCTCTTGTATTCAATTCAAACGCCTCACTGAGTTTTTCACTGTGGATCACCTGACACATGCCATTGTCATATAGCTATTGAAGCTATAGTCCATATTAGATAAGTTTATTTGGTTTAACACTTAGTGATGACCTTTCGAGCACAGTTGTTTATTTCTCATTATCATATAAATTTCATAATTTTGTTGTTTATTGTGATTTTCAATGTCATCGGTGTTGGCGTTGCGTCACGTCTGTGGTGTTGAATCGATAAACACAAAGATTCTCATTGATTAACCTCTCTTCACCTAACTATTATATCCCTTTTTCATACTCTCACCTTGTCACACCCTATTTTGTGATTACATGCAAGTGAATGCTATCCATTGAGTGAACTTTTTTCTAAGTTATTTCACTTAGCTGGTTGAATGATTCTAGGTTTAGCTAAATTTTAATATTCCGATAATCTAAATGACCTCTGTTTACTAGTTTGACCTATGTAATCGACCTCACTCACAGTCATTACATGGTATTTGGTAAATTATATTATTTTTCTTAATTAAAATTTATTGGGTCCTTAAGCTGACAAAGTTTATCTTTGAGTGAGCTGGCTGGTTGGTTGGTTTCAACGCTTTTCTAATTCCGGGCTCAATGAGAATCCTGTTTACGGCCTCTGGTGTTCCTTCTTTATATATAGCAGTGCTACTAAGGTTGTGAATTCCATTTATTACGTCATCCAGCTATCAACATTGTATCACTGTGTGATATTTGAAATGGAATCACATTCTACCATCTTACATTGATGGACTGAAGTGGCTTTCCTGGTTAACACTGTGATATCTATTCCTATAATGGTTTTGAATATTCTTGCAGTGATTTTAGAGACGTTCTTCATTATACGTGTTAAGATGACTTTTTCTGGAGTTCTCTTATTTTTCATACATTTATTCCCCTTAATGAATTTGAACAAAGCAAGAACTACGGTGGTTTTTGCAGAATAAAGTGGTACCATCAGTGTTTATTTCGTCGCCTTCTCGTCAGCTGCTTACAGGCCAAAGACATTATTAAATATATATCTACAAAAATAACGCTTTGGCGTTTGAAACTATGGTACTGGGTTCGAACTATCTACAAAAACAATTTTAACATACTTGCACAAAGTTCATTTTTAAACAAAAATCAATGGATAAATATATGCATACACTAAAAATATATCCATATATATGCAATATTAAACACTATTCCGAACAATAATAATCATACACAATGGAAACTTTTCAGCATTTTGCATTCGGATGAAAGAGAGGGATGAAAATATTCAGTAACCAGGCAGCGCAAAGAAAGACTGATAACCGCCTCCTTCTGGACGCATAAATCAAGTTTCAGGCGCTTGATGGAAATGGCTTCAGCAAACTTAAGGAGAATTGAGCTCTTTTGTGGCTATTGATCATTTTGAAAGACTTTTCGACGTCCACCTCATGACCGACCCGTGTCAAGGAGATGCCTGGCGATGGCACTGTTTAAAGAAAGCATTTGTTCCCTTTAGACATAAGCTTTTTGGTACATGTTCAGAAAATTGTAGATATGCCCTTCTTCTTTCTGTCCCGAAGATATATGTAAATTTGTATATACAGTTGGAGTTAACATGAGAAGGATATCTATCGATTTTTGATTGCACCAAAGGAAAGCAAGTTGTTCGATAGACAGGGACAAGCTTAGCTGCAGGATAGGCTATGGCTATAGGTGATGTACTCAACCTTCTGTTGATCAATGCTGCAATGTTTTCACCTTTATAATCAAGCTGACTGTAGATTGGCTTTTTTCCCACTGTGATTTGTTTTACATTTATGACTTCAGGTCTTCCATACTTGTTATGAACCTTTGAGGGTATGCACATATTGATCGACTGATTTTGGTTTAAAATGAACTTTGTGCAAGTATGTTGTGCAAGTATGTTAAAATTGTTTTGTGGATGTATTTTTAATAATGTCTGTGGCATGTAAGCAGCTGACGAGAAGGCAACGAAATAAAAGGTGGTACCACTTTATTCTGCTAAAACTGTAGTCTTTTATTTTTGTAGGTTGACTTTAGGGTAGATATTTTTTGATGGAATTATGTTGATATATATGCTCATTTTTCTGCAAGACGATCGAAAGTAGTTTTCTTCCTATCCTCCTCCTTAGAAAGATGAGTACTGCAGTGTTTTTCAGCTCTTCTCAATAACTTTCTGTATACAACTTCTCTTGTGTAGTGGTGGATTGTTGTTATGCCGCTTATCCACTTCGGGGGGGGGGGGAATCGAGAAGTTGTTAAAGGCTATCCCCTAAAATTGTACATTCTGACTTACTACTATGCGGTGGTTCGTAGTCTTCGATAAGGTCTTTATACAAAGTGGGTGGGGGGGGCGACTTCAAAAGTCACTTCACACCAAACAGGTCGTTGTGACTGGACTGAAACAGCTGTCGTCTGAGCTATGCAGTTAGACAACATTAAAACTGTTTCTGTTTTTGAAGTAGAAATCAATTTGTATGGCGTGGGTGGGCGGGGAAGTAATAACCGTCCACACAATTCCATACACTCACACCTACTCACCACAATAAATTGTGTATTTATTCTGCGTGGGCTGATTTTTTTAAATCTGCGTGCATCTTCCTTCAAGCAACACCGTGTTATTCTCTTAGACATTAACTCTGCATATCTCCACCTTCATGAGTTCTTCGCCTGTTGAAAGTAATACTCTGGAGTGATCTATGATTGACTTGAACTGAAATTAGTATTTATTTAGATAAGATACATTTTTTTTTAAATCTCCCACCTCTTTCAGGGTGGAGAGACAGCATATAGCTGACTCGCTAAACGTTTGAGGGAAATATCTTACCCCCGTTCGTCAACTGAGTACGACTTATCCCTCAAACCGCAAACATAGATTAGATAGCTGACGGTATGGTGGTAACTACTTAGAATCCAGCAGCTAGTAAAACAGTCTTTCTAGCATGTTAAAACTTGGTATATTTCTGTGCATCCATTATAGCTAATTGAATCATTGTGATATATGCCAACCAGATCAAGGTAGCAACTGTCGACCCGGCCGATAACTGCTACCTTGTCGTGATGGTCGGGCTTGAATACCGTAATGACCCAACATCCTAAACTGACTGGGACTCTGTCCCTGCAGGTCCTATCATGTCAGGAAGGTTGTTTGGATAGCGGTTAAACTAAAAGCAATTACCATGGAGTACATGGGCTCCAGTATCCAATCGGATCAAATGGCGTATGAACCCATATGGGTCACCGTCAACCATGGGAACGCAGCTCCTGACGCTGCTCTGCTGCCTTCCGGATTAGACTCCAAGTCAAAGGCTCGGGGGTGGTCCCTTAATAAAACCGCCTGTTTCGGTCTGGGCGCCCAGGCAGTATCTCAGCCCTCACACAATGAATTGAATGAAGCAGCAAACAATCAATGAAACTTATCGCGTGCTATTACACGTGTTGCAGTTTTCTTCTTTCTTCCCCTCCCGATGATAGTTAACGAATACTGTTTGAACTTGTTAAGCATGAGTGTTTTCCTTCCAGATGAAGGTCTTTATCCGTTCTCTACTTATATATATATATATATCACTTGATCTATGTTGTTTTATTATTATTGTGTGGCGCATCCTTCTTGTTGCCATATTGTACCAAGTTTTTATGCGTTTAATTAAATAAATAAATAAAATAAGCAACTGTCGATCAAGTTTTTTTAAAGAATTAATTCATCTGAGAACGGGCGAAACTGTTTTTGTTTAACAGTTTGCACCCACTGGGGTCCAAACCCCCTGGACCTTCCAGTTACAAGACGAGCTATTGGACCATTTAGTCACTCACTGGAGCCCGATCCAACGGTCCATGGATTTCTGGTCCCAGTCACTGAATGGTCTCGTAACCTGAAGAGTCACAAACTGGGACGAAACAGCTGTCCAGTAATCCCCAGCCTTCTCTAACTTATGTCAGCTCTCGTAATCATTCATATCTGTAACCAATTAAACATCCTTGTAAATTAACATGAAATTTTGTCTAATTTCCAACTTTTTTTTTCTCATTCATTTTACAGATCTATTCTGTTGGTTATGATGAATTAAGTGTGCATTTGCCAAATTCCACATTAAAACGTTTATTTGGTCAATTTAATCCGAATCAACATTTTGATTGGCTGCTGAATTGTCTTAAACGAACTGGTCATGCATCACGTATACCTAGTGATTATTTCACAATGCCACCGTCGCTACCTCAATCCCCATCAATCTATCAAAGTTATCCACCACCGGCTCATCACCATCATCCCTTGCTGGGCAATGAATTTGTTGTACAACTTCATTTATATCATAATGAAGAATTAGATAATGCAAAGAGTAATAATATTGTAACACTGCCTCGACGCAGTAATACCAACATAACAGATCTTCCCCGCTTTCCTACTGCTTTCCACGGATCATTACGTGTTCCAGTGAAAAATCGACGATGTTCTGAAGATTCTATGTGTACAATTATGTCCTCTTCGACATTAGGAGGTGGTGGGCGAGCAGGAGGAGTTGGTAGTTGTGGCAGTGGCAATGGAACAGGTTCAATAACACCAACAAATTCACAATTATTAAGCACAATGAATGGATGTCATCCAACAATTGACGGTTTACAGACATCACCATTACCTCGACGTGGATTATTAGCGACAAATAATACTAATCGTATGACTGATTCAATGTTCGAGACATCATCACCTTTTAGTAATGGACGTATCCTTTATCGATCTGATCGTCATTTCTCTCAGTCCAGTATTATGAAAAATAGAAGCAGTACTAATAATAGTAATAATAATAGTCTAACAAATTCTACTGTTGTCACCTCATCATCGTTGTCGGCAAAAGAAGGGGGCGATCGATTGTATGTAACAAATCCTGTGTCAGAAACACGTTTATCTATATCAGAATTTATTACTCGAGTGGAAAGTGTTGGTTCCATGGGATTAATTGCTGAATTTGATGCATTATTTAAAGATTCACCGGTTAAAGGAGCTTGTACACGTTTTGCGTAAGTTATTTTGAGACATGGAATACTGACTGCTGTGTATTCATTTTCTTTTTTTGTAATGTGTCTTGCTACGACGCAATTCAACCCAATAGCTGGTGGTACCTTGACGTACAATGGTGAGGCTTGCATATTGCAGGTATCTCAATTACCCGACGTGTGATACTGGTTGATGTTCACCTGTTTCTCTTTGTTTACTATTGCGATTGTGCCCGAATAACCCCCATTTCAACGTGACTTGTTTGCCTGACCCTGTCTCACATTTGTCAGTATTTCGCTTCACACTTTCATATTCTGCTTTCTCCCGACCTCTCATCAGCGTCCTACGTAGCAGCCTCATCTCTGACAGATCTTGAACGCCACTTAACTGCGCAAAAGCCTCCTGCCCAAATATCCATATGTCTCCATCAAAAACTGCAGGGCATATGATTTCCATTTGTCAGTAGGCAGAGACACCGAATGTAACAACAAAGGACAAGGGCTAGGCAACAGATCCTTTATTAAGGAAATCAACACATATTTATAGATTTTCATGTACATTATTATAGATTACTGTTAGCGGACAAACACAGTCTTCTGATTGGTTGTTTCTCACAGAAAGTTGACCTTGCATCTCTTTGTGACTGTTTCTTGAATGTCATGTAATCTATATGTATCTGCCTACGCCAAGTCCGCTCTGATTGGTTGTTGAATCAGTCTTTGTTCTTATTTTTCTCACTACTACCAATATTGGGGACGGTGGTGCGTCGGTGGTATAGCGGTTAGGACGCTCACCGACCATGCACATGGTCCGGGGTTCGATCCCCTACCGACGCACTCCTTTACCTCGCTAAGAAACCACAAATGATGATGGTAAAGAGGGAAGGTTGGGCATGAGGCTGGCTAGCAACCCCATCCTGTAAAAATAAAGCATTGCTACAGAAACTTCAAGCCACTAGCTTGAAGCCCTATGTTCCACTGGGGAACGTGAAGGAAAAAAACATTGGCGTAAATTAATGTCTACCAGTTTGGCTAGCAGCTAGCTCTCACCACACTGAGAAAAAATCAACTTCCATGTTATAGGCAACCGGGAAGTAGTAAGTAATCACCTACACACTTTCATAAGCATAGTGTGTCGAGAACTGAGTGTAATTGAGTTATGTCGGCTGTATGAAGTTTAGATCACTTTGATCTAGTTAGCAAGCATGATTGTTTTAATATGAGTGGTATTCAACTACTTATATCGGTTAAACCGGGGTTTATAACATAACGATTTATGATTTGTTTCTTTTTATTTTGTTATCGTTGTTTAATTTAAAACTCATCCCTTCTCTTCGTATTCTACCTCTTATAACAGACATGCTTCCAACAGACGTCGTAATCGTTATCTAGATGTTCCTTGCTTAGATTCAACTGGTATTGAATTGTCTGATAATACGTACATTCATGCCAATTGGGTAGATGGTTATCGATGTCCACGGGCGTATATTTTAGCACAAGGTAAGCGTTAGTATAGTGCCTTTTGCTGTTGGTTAGGGTTGTTGACGATAACCAGAGTGATTTTTGTCTGCCAAGCCTTCATTCATTATATTCTCACTGGATGTAGAATATAGTGAGTGTAGCAGTAATATTATTACTGGATGATGTTTTCTTGCACGATCTATTGTGCATTAACTATATTCAAGTATTGGTTTTGTAGGGATTTTGTTTGATTACATGGAGGATTTAATCATGAGCTGACATCAGTTAGAGAACCACTGGAAAACCTGGGAGTACTGGACAGCTGTTTCGTCCTAGTTTGGGACTCTTCATCAGTACGCACTCACCGGGATTCGAACCCAGGATCTTCTGGTTACAAGGCGAGCTCGTAGACCATTGAGCCACTGAGACCCAATCCAATGGTCCTTGAATTCTAACTTCTGCCAGTTCACGATATAGCGCGACCACTTCGTAATGTCTTCTTCGATGAGTTACTGCCTCATCTTCGACCTGCTGTACCCTACTGGTCACGGCTTCCCATTAGAACCCCGGGTTAACTGCCTGAATAGGGCCAGTCGCTAGTGAGCATCAGATTAATTTTCAAGTGTTGGTTTTGTAGGGATTTGGTTTGATTGTATGGAGGATTTAATCATGAGCTGACATCAGTTAGAGAACCACTGGAAAACCTGGCAGTTAACCTGGGGTTCTCACTAGAACTAACTCTAGAAAGCTCCATCCTGTAGTCAGTAGTCACTAGCGAGCATCAGATCTCGATTTTGTAGAAAATACCAGAAGGCAGTTACTACTTCTTGGAACAAAGTGCACATTTGCTAGGCTGTATATGCATTATTATTATTATTATTATTATTATTATTATTATTATTATTATTATTATTATTATTGCTCCATTGGGTTCCAAGTGGAACATAGGACTTCAGCGGCAAGTCTTCAGTCTTTTCTATTCTCTGAGGTCCTCTGTAGCTTGGCCCACGATTGCGCACATCCTCTCATCTCCTCCTCCCATACAATCTCTTCTTTGTCACCCTTAAACTCACACATAACTCGTTGTTTCCCATTCGGGTAGCATGCAATATCATTCGATGGTCAACGGTTGGGAGATAAGTTCTTGACTAGTTTATTCCCATAGTTTCTTGTTAATGATTCTCTTTCTGACCATTTCGCCTTCAAAGTGGAACGAAGGCAGGTGTTGATAGAAGTCTATCTACAGTAGGCTGTTGGAGATGCTTTCCGTGAAGCTCATCATGACAAGTTTCTGACCACTGACTGCTGTTGAAAATCTGAAACTTGTTCATTTTTTTTTCTGAGTGCAGAAGATTTCTTAAACTGATTTCAGAGTGTTGAAGTTGTACAGTAGGTTGAAGATGAGGCAGTAACTCATCGAAGAAGACATTACGAAGTGGTCGCGCTATGTCGTGAACTGGCAGAAGTTAGAATTCAAGGACCATTGGATTGGGTCCCAGTGGCTCAATGGTCTACGAGCTCGCATTGTAACCAGAAGATCCTGGGTTCGAATCCCGGTGAGTGCGTACTGATGAAGAGTCCCAAACTAGGACGAAACAGCTGTCCAGTACTCCCAGGTTTTCCAGTGGTTCTCTAACTGATGTCAGCTCATGATTAAATCCTCCATTATCTATATCACCAGTGGTAACTACACAACTTTGAAACTTGAGTCTTATTGTTCTTATTCTTCTCTCTCGTTTGTTGGTTAACTACTAGAATTTTATAGGTGTCTGAGAAAGGTGTTGAATCATTCCTACTGCACATATTCCAAGTGGTAATTTGGGCCACTGCACTTCGTAACAGCCTTAGTTCCTTTCGATGAACAGCTGTCTGAACCTCACGGCTTGTGATGGTGAACGTCTTGTTGTAGTGAGACAACCTGCTTGTCTCAGCTGCAAATACGTTCGAAAATGTCATTAACAAAGCAGTTCATTGTTAACATGGCTTTAGATGAAATACCAGTATCAGGGTGAACTTTACGGAGGACTTTGCAGATGTAGATGGCATAGTAGCTCTCCTTCATCCTCCTCTTTTTCTTCTGCTTGTCAACCTTTGGCAACTTACCCTTGGATGTTGTTCTTCGCAGCTTTACTAGATACAACTTCTCGGTAGCATAGCTGTAAGAATGCTCGCCGACCATGCATTTGATCCGGGGTTCGATCCCCGGCCACTGACGCACTCCTTTACCTCTCTAAGCCAGTAATAAGACTGGTGAAGAGGGAAGTTTGAGGATGAGACTGGCTAGCAACTCCATCCCGTAAAAATAGACACGATTGCTACCGAAACTTCAAGTTTCTAGCCTGAAGGTTCCCTATGTTCCACTGGGAACTGGCTGGAGTCGCGCTATGTAGTGAACTGGCCGAAGTTAGAATTCGTGGGTCATTAGATCGGGTCCCAGTGGCTTAATGGTATACGAGCTAGCTCGCTAGGCTTGTAGTCAGAAGGTCCTGGGTTCGAATCCATGTGGGTGCATACTACTGAAGAGTCCCAAACTAGGACGAAACAGCTGTCCAGTACTCTCAGGTTTTCCAATGGTTCTCTAACTAATGTGAGCTCATGATGAAAATCCTGTAGCTAATCAAGTCCCTACAAACCAACACTTTAAATAAAAAAATATTCTAAGTTGATTTGATGAATAGGACTTTAATTATCAATATCTCGTTCCATTCTTCTATATTAGATTGTTACGTCGTATTGTGGGATTGTGTGCAACTGCATGTAGTGCTAAAGTTGAACATTTCTCTAAATTTCTTCTTTTACAAGGGTTAATCCAGGTTCGGCTAGGTGTTTTTGTACTTCGCTAATCTAACTGTGACCCGGTTCTACTACTTTGACCTATATACTTGGCCTCACAGTCGTTGTACAGGGTATTCGATTATTATTATTATTATTATTATTATTATTATATCGTTTAATGGACTCTACGGGATCCTTTAATCAACATACTTTGACTCTAAGCGAGTTTCTGCACTTGAATGCCACTTGTATTCCCGTCTTGTTAAGAATTCCCTACCGTCATTATCGTTTAGTACAGTGATAGCGAATGTTGAATAACGATCTGTGGTCATCAAACTGCTGACGGAGTGTTTGGATAACCTCATCGCACTTTCTATCGCCAGGCTCATGGGGAGAATCAAGTTGGAGTTTTTATCCAACTCAACCAGCCTCAACTTCCTCAGTGAAGAGTCTAACTTTCTATACATCGTCTTTGCTCGTAAAGTCCACTGTAAATAGGTCTTCTTATCTGTTGAGCCAAGTGTCGAATGTAACGTTTTCATCTGAGTTATACACAAATTCAGAAATACCGCTACCAATATTGTCATGAGCTGAAGATGAATTATCAGGGGATGATGTCTGTAGACCAGCAAGCAACTCCATCATTTCTATTTGCTGCTCCACCAATCTCCTCAAGCGTAAAGGATCTACTTATACTTTGTACTAGTCACCATTTTTCTTATGACCGTTAGTACACTTGATAGTTGTACCAACGAACTTCCTACGTAGTCAATACGTGAGCCTGTTATTCTAATCAACATTAGCAACAACAACGATATGATGAGATACCACCGAAACCACGACGCAAGTAGAGAGACCGTAGACGCAGAGGGCTTATATTGTCCCGTATCAAAAGCGAAAAGAGTTGACAGCAATTTTGTAAAAATATGCTTCGGATGACCTTGGGAAAGACTAATTACATTGGTAAGTTAAAACAGTCAACAACCAATGGGATCCCAAGGTCATAAGTGTGGAGGGGAAATATAAACAGCAATGTAAAGATATAAATGTAGTATTATAGGAAAATTAGGTCTATAAGACAGTTTCAGAGGTTCCTTCTTTGCATGAAAGTACTGCCGATAATTAAAATTCCTCATTTCATCAGAGTTCCATACCTCCGTCAACCTACATAGGCCTGGTCAACGTTAGGATAGTACTTATTATCACCAGCTCTTACATAATTGTCTCAAAACCTGAATGGTCAGTGAGCTGGTCTCATAATCTGAAGATCTTAGGTTCGATCCTCGGCGGGGTCAATTTGTGTGTACTTATGAAGGGTTCTGTTATGTACTAGTTTTCCCCGTCGCCAAATTGTTATGTTCTAGTTTCCCCGTCGCCAAATTGTTATGTACTCGTCGCTGAATTATTGTTATGGACTGGTCGAGAAACTAATAGTCCTGACGCGAGAAGGCGGAAATCAGAAGACCACTAGGTTTGCGATGATACTTCTATTGTCCAAACACAAGGAGACGAAAATAAATGGTCTCACACCAAAGTGGTAAGTAAGTAAAGTAGTTGTAAAGTAAAGTAGTTCACACAAATTGTGAATGCGAATATATATAAATAATTCAGACAAGCGTGGGAAAAATCATTAGACAGTCTTAACATGAATGGCTAATTATAATGGAGTGTCGATCCAATTATACATAGCGAATATAGCAGACATGCCAACAAACATATATGGATATATGTCACCAAGCAACGGACTGTCAACAAACACTCATATTATATATAATATAATATAAGGAGAATACACATTATTAAAGGAGACAAGTCCATACAAGTGAAGTGGTCACAGACTAACCGAGCAAACAGAAAGAGAGACCAACATGCACACACACACATAAATATATATATGTGGATACATATCACCTCCCCTTTTGAGAAGATGATGATTAGTAGGATGTTTACCTGGGGGTTTATCTGGGACCTTTGGGCTTGTTGTTGACGCCTGTCGTTTCGTCTGATTGTTGGGTTTGCGGCTTCGGCTCCGTCCGGAATTGTCTAGCATTTTATGCTTCTTCACTGTATTGCGTAGAGAATTTAGTGGGACATCAGCCAGATGCAAACGATCGAACCAATCAAGTCCCAAAACATTTAAATCATTCTTCGTGACGTAACAAATTCCTGTGAATTTGGTATTGCGGAAGGAAACAGAACATTTGAGTTCACCAATTAGTTTGAGCCGCCCACCACAGGCGCTGAGAAGAGACTGGGAAGTATTGGTGATAGGTGGTCTGCCAATATAATTCCAAAGTTTCTCTGATATAACAGTAATATCAGAGGCAGTATCTAGCTGCAGACGAGTATCATGACCATTCATCTGAAGGTCAATATATTTCCGCATAGCTGGTGTTGTGACTTGACAGGTTGCGCGTAGACTCAATGACTTTTTGGGATTTAGGACCAACATTTTGTTGAGCTTTTGCTGGATTTTGATATCTGGGTTGCGTGGCTGACAAAAACCATTTTTGTGACCGATGATTTGCACTTGCTGCAACGATGATTTTTGTATGGGCAAGACTTTACAAAGTGCCACGCGCCACAATGCCAGCATGGTGATGGAGGGGTCTTCTTTGCAGTATTTTGTGAAGTTGGACGAGTATGTGTAGATTTCCGCGGAACATTAGAGAAGTAGGTGGGTCAGGAGTAGCTGATGAGAGATTTTTGCTCTTGCGTAATGCACGAATATCAGAGCTTCTCGGAGGTGTTGATTCGACCAAGTGTGTGTCTTTCTGCAGATTAATCAGCCGTTGATATTCATCAGCTATGTCATGTAATGTTAACTTGGGATTTTGTTCTAGCTGATTGAGCAGTCGAGTTCGGATATCTGTGAAACGAGGAGATTGGAGACTGCATATGAGAATCAAGGCTTTGAACTGATCATCTGTTAAGGACCTGAGTCGAAATCTCTCACATTCTCGGTTGACTGTGCCAACGTGAGTAAGAAAATCATCATTTTCATTCATTGCCAGCTTGAGGCAACGATAACGTATACTGAATAATGAGGAGTGGTCTCCGAAATGTTCACGCAGCAACTTTATTGTATCATCGAAACAATTGTCACGTGGTTTCTGTGGTAAAATTAGGTTGCAGTACCGTTCATATTCTGCCGGACCCAATTTACGTAGCAAAACTCGCACCTTCCAGGCATCGTCTTGTGAGGCGAGATCAACAGTGAATAAATCCTCATAACGTTGATACCATGTGTCAAAAGTGACATTAGCCTCTGGGTCATAATTGAACTGTGAAATGCTGTTCACAATTCCGTCGACAGATGGTAGCATGGTATGATTGGGATTGCTTGAAGGTGGAGCTGGACCAGTCTGTTGGTTGACGAACATTTCCATTAATTTCATTTGTCGTTCAAACAATAATTCCAATTTAATAGGATCCATAGTAAATTGTTATGTTGTTGCTGCTGTGTGGTTAATAGTAGTTTTCCCCGTCGCCAAATTGTTATGTACTAGTTGTTTCCCCGTCGCCAAATTGTTATGTACTCGTCGCTGAATTATTGTTATGGACTGGTCGAGAAACTAATAGTCCTGACGCGAGAAGGCGGAAATCAGAAGACCACTAGGTTTGCGATGATACTTCTATTGTCCAAACACAAGGAGACGAAAATAAATGGTCTCACACCAAAGTGGTAAGTAAGTAAAGTAGTTGTAAAGTAAAGTAGTTCACACAAATTGTGAATGCGAATATATATAAATAATTCAGACAAGCGTGGGAAAAATCATTAGACAGTCTTAACATGAATGGCTAATTATAATGGAGTGTCGATCCAATTATACATAGCGAATATAGCAGACATGCCAACAAACATATATGGATATATGTCACCAAGCAACGGACTGTCAACAAACACTCATATTATATATAATATAATATAAGGAGAATACACATTATTAAAGGAGACAAGTCCATACAAGTGAAGTGGTCACAGACTAACCGAGCAAACAGAAAGAGAGACCAACATGCACACACACACATAAATATATATATGTGGATACATATCAGGTTCCCAAACTAGAAACAATTGTTCAGTACTCGCTGGTTTGTGCATCCGTGGTTCGACATTACACAATGAATGCTTGCGAGCCACGCACATGCCTTGGGTTCGATTCCCGGTCGGCGCACCTATAAACCTCGCCTATCCCCTTAGTAAACTCAGAAAAGAGGGAAAATTGGGCGTGAGACTAGCAATCACACCACGTCTACTAATGTATAGTGTGATGCAGAATGATAGTAAATCAATATTTTAAGCCGATGGTTGGCTGTAGAGGTAGAAGTGTTTGTTCCTACATTGTAGACATGTAACAATCTCATTGGACAGACAACTTGTTTAACCTTGGGATAGAGATGCCAACCGACCAACCAAAACAATTTATTCTTCTTTCGACCTAGTCGAACTTTAATGTGGCTAAGAATGTATAAATATGATCTTTATTTTGCCTTAATAAAGGTCCGTTACCAAGTCTGTTATCTTGTCCCGTTACACTAAAACTTCAAGGACTCAAAACTCGAAGCCGGGATGTCCCACTTGGATTTCAAGGAATCAAGAAAAAAGCTGACGAAATAAGTCTTCTGTTCGCACATGTACAGAGAAGATAACTAACAAACCGACCAACTAACAGCAACACCAATCGGCACCAATCATCATAAACGGGGGAAACTTGAAAGAGGTAACTTCCTCCACCTACCTACCTAGGAAGCATTGTCTGCACCTTAGACGGAACGTATGAAGATATCAAAGCCAGCAAGGTACAACTTCAACACTCTGAAATCAGTTTTAGAAATCTTCTGCACTCAGAAAAAAAAAAGAACAAGTTTCAGATTTTCAACAGCAGTCAGTGGTCAGAAACTTGTCATGATGAGCTTCACGGAAAGCATCTCCAACAGCCTACTGTAGATAGACTTCTATCAACACCTGCCTTCGTTCCACTTTGAAGGCGAAATGGTCAGAAAGAGAATCATTAACAAGAAACTATGGGAATAAACTAGTCAAGAACTTATCTCCCAACCGTTGACCATCGAATGATATTGCATGCTACCCGAATGGGAAACAACGAGTTATGTGTGAGTTTAAGGGTGACAAAGAAGAGATTGTATGGGAGGAGGAAATGAGAGGATGTGCGCAATCGTGGGCCAAGCTACAGAGGACCTCAGAGAATAGAAAAGACTGAAGACTTGCCGCTGAAGTCCTATGTTCCATTTGGAACCCAATGGAGCAATAATAATAATAATGCATATACAGCCTAGCAAATGTGCACTTTGTTCCAAGAAGTAGTAACTGCCTTCTGGTTATTTCTACAAAATCGAGATCTGATGCTCGCTAGTGACTACTGGCTACAGGATAGAGTTTCCTGGAGTTAGTTCTAGTGAGAAGTCGTGACCAGTAAGGTCGATTCTCCAGATGTCACGTGTGAGGATGGATGTTCCACCAACGACAACAGTTGGTGTCACGCTAAATGCATCACGAATTCGTAGAAATTAGAATTCATGAACTGGCTGGCCATTGAATCGGGTGCTGCCAGTGGCTGAATGGTATACATACGAGCTCGCTAGCCTTGTAACCAGATGGGGTCCTGAATTCGAACCCCCTGGCACTGGGTGCGTACTGGCGATGATTCCCATACTGGGTTTCAATGGTTCGCTAACTGATGTAATCAATCCGTGATCTCGTAAAAACAAAACTAACCCCCTTACAAACCAAACTATAGAAAATCGAGATCATTATAATAAAAATGTCATTAATAAACTTTGGCGGAAACCAAATCATCTTATATAAACATCTTAAACAAGATGGTTGTTTGGGAAAAAAACCCTTAAATTTCTAGTAGATAGATTAGATGGCTTACCGCTACTACTCTTATCATTAATTAATTAGTTACCTTATTTGCTTTTTAAGAAAAAACCTGTAATACACTAGCATATGTTATACAGACAATCAGAAAGCAAATAGCGCGCTAGATAGAAGACAGACATGTATGCACACACTAACACAGATAGGTAGAGAGGTAGATAGGTAGACAGATAGATAGATGCAAAAAGAAGCCGAATTCTTCTGTCTGATATATGATTATACTGTAAACAAAAGTCTCTTAGTTTTAAGGTCATAATTTCCTTCATGGATTGATTGATTAATTGATTAAAGCGCCCTTTTTAAATTTTTAAATATGAATTATTAATCCCGCCACTGTTGTTGTTTTTATTGTTGTTGTTAAAAGGAGTATTCCATTTTTACCTTTGGCTGACTACTATTAGTATTTAGTAACAGAAATAGGCTTAATCATCTATATATTATATATATACCCTTCATTCTTCATTTTTCAAAATTCCCTCCATGTGTCAATCATTGCAGTAAAACAAAAAAGAGAAAATGAAAGTTCTGGGGTTCAATTATCACTATTATTTATTTATTCATTATTGTACGACATATTAAATCATGCAGAGTTTCATAATAACAAAAAAATTGTTCACTTACGCGTTAACATTGTCTGTTTATGTCTTTTGTGAATCTCTCCGTGTGTGTGTGTGTGTGTTTGTGAGCGCTCTAATGTGCATTTCTCCCATCCACTTATTTTAAAATCTCATGTTCAATTGTATCAATAGTTTAAGTTCAATACAATCTAAAAGGTAAAACAATTAAAATAAAGATTTAGAATGCCAAAAAAAAACAGAACAGCTGATTGACAATACAATTCTAGGGATAGATGTTTCGTTCAAAATATTATACAGGCTTCATCATCTGGATTATTAAATAGAAATGATGTTTTTCTTTTCGATAATAGAATAGCTCAGTTAGTAAAATTACCTACTTCGACAGTAAAATATGTAACACCTAACTGGTACAAACTGGTTGTATTCTTTATTGAAGCCAACTTTGTTTTTCCCTTTGGTTGGATGGGAACGAAATATTCCACTTCTCCTGTGACATGTTGGCTTCTAGTACGTTTCAGGATTAACATGATGCTTGTTTTGGTGGATGGGGCTATCAATAAAATCAAAGATGTGTACTTCGTCCTATTTGTGAGTCGTCAGTTGAATGTACCCAGTGTGAGTAGTGGTGGTGTCTTCTCACTGAGATTTGAGCCCATTACCCATCGTTTTAAACCATCACTGTTAGTCTCAATCCAAACGAACTAGCATTAGTCATACTCTTCTTTCTTTTGTCTTCATTTTATGCTTTCTTTCTATATGAGTTCAGAATTATCTTTATTTCTGCTGTTCGCAACTTAATTCACCCCTCTCCCTCCTCTACTCAATATTCTTGCAACAGACATTACATAGAATATACTTTATTTATTCTTTATTGGAACACAGACTCGGTATATTATGGGTGCCAAGAGATCCGCCACACAAAGTCTCATAGTTTACACGAGGATTGGGATGATGTCCGAATGTTGTCCAGACCAGAGTAGAGGGTAGTCCCAATAAGCTACTTGAAGTCTGATATACACTGGTGATGGAGCTGTGTTCCCAGGATTGTCAATGATGAAAACTGGTTCATACTCTGTCATTCGATTCTTTCGAACTCTAGAGTCCATGTACACCACACCTAGATAGATTTGCTTGCTCACTAGTGTGATTGGTGGTAAACTCCAAAATGTCCTTGCGGATTGTAAAGGCAGTGAATTAGACTTACCTTGGCTGAGACAGGCTATGGACGTGTAGCTTCAAGAGAACATTTCAAGGAGAAGACCAAAGTTTACTCCTACCTCTTAGCCATACCAGGTAGGTCGCTTATGCTTAGGCAAACACACAATATACTACTTACAAATTGCTGTTGCCTATAGCATATGACACATTGACAGTAGTAGTACTACTACAGTAAATGTAACATTACCATCAAACTTGTTGTATTACTACTACCCTACCTTCTTTAAAGTAAAGGCGCCATTTAGAAGACAATATCCTAGTCAATTCATATATATATATATATATATATATATATATATATATATATATATATCACAGTTCATTCTATTAGTTAAATGTCACAAAAGCGATATTGGTGGCTTGATTAATACTGTCGTTTATTGCTTTTTTATATTGTTACTTTTTTTAAAAAGGTTTATGCACCATGCATAACATTGATTTAAACTGAATGGCCTGTTTTGATTGTTCGCTGTTTTTATTCTTTAATTTGCACCATCAAACCATTATTTTGCTGACTCATTTTGGTAATTGTGTTCTGTGTGACTAATATATATATACAGTCTATAAAATACCCATCCACTAGAGAAAGCAGCTATTGTATTGGTATTCTAGTATTTTAATGGGTAGTGGTCGATTACGGGGTGTCTTTTCTGGATGCTAAATTTCTTTTATTATTACATCTTTAGCTTAACACAGCTATCTTGTTCTTTTGTGATATTTGGTACAGCAGATTCCACATTGATTTCAACGTAATCATGATCTGTCTTGCCTTTCCCTTCCCTACTTTCAACATCTTCATCCGTCCTGGTAGCATTAGTTAGATAAGAAAGCTTTAGATATAATGTATGGAGAAGATTTGTAGCTCAGGAGGATGATTTTGATGTGGTTGTGTTCTCTGAGATGGATAGTTAGTTAATTTGCGAAGCTTTCATTGCTCCCTCTACTAGGGAACATCTTCAATGAAGTGAGCTTTTACATTTCTACACACGTTTATTAGTCAGCTCTCCTGGTGACCTACACTGTGATTGGTTGTTTTTGTTTTTGTTTCACACCCTCTAGGCTACTTGTGTTGGAGGGAGCTGATTGTTTCTTTGACTTGAACTTTGACCCTTTGTGTGTCAGGTTTTTTTCTTACAGGTTAGTAAATTTTGTATATCTCGATGTGTCTATTGATTGATGATTCACCGGAATACCAGGCAGGCTTCTTAAAATTCTCTCTAGCATTCTTGTTGTTTCCTCTGTCTAATATTTGAACACTGGTTGTCCCAGTCGAATTGATGTCCGTGGTCAATTATGGTTTGAATTTCCCCAAGTAGTTGATCTTGTATTACAGGCCTAGAGGAACTCCGTAATCATAGTATTAGATATGTTACGTTTGTCTCTTCGAAAGTTGTTCGATCCTTTTTTGTAAAGCGGTCAGTATATTTGTAGTAACGTTTGCTATGCTGTGCGCTAAAACACGTCGCAAATAGCCTTTATCCTCACTCCCAAGCAGGCATAGCATTGATTTTGAAATTGAATCTCCCTATTTCCTTTTTATTTCACTATTTAACCGTCGTTTTGTTGACTCACTTGGGATTTGCACTCTGTGACTACAAATTGTTTAGAAAATCCCACATGAACAATACGCATTTAGATATTTCAACTAAGTTTTTAATAAGTATCCTTTTCTCCCTTATTCTAACGTTTGCGTATCACCTGGTGACTTGACCCGTATTTTATTTCCTTTGCCCCTGTCTAATCCCTAATTTTAAACCTTCTCTTTGTGGTTGTTGTGTGGTGGTGTTGATAATAATGATACACTGTTTTACGACTACGATTTTGTTTGAGTGAATTCAGGTCATTCTGACTTTCTTCTGTTAGCGGGAAGTAGTCCAGTGTGTGTGTGTGTGTGTGTATATATGTTTGATTCATGCTGCCGACAGAGTTTTAAGCCCACTTTGTTGAGAATATTAGTCTATTTGATTCTTAGTAATACTTATTTTGTACAATGAACTGTATATGGGCTGCGTAATAGCATTTTCGAGATAATTTTGTGTTGATAATATGTGTGTTATAATTGTTTAAATAATGCAGCACATAATAAATGTCTTTTTGCTACCGTCGGGACATTTTAAAGCTGGTTTGGTTTAACTATTACAGAAAAGAATGTATTGATTGACTTTCTGCGTTCAGACTAGCATATGTCGGTTTTGCTCGTTACATGTAGTACCTACCTATTACTGAAGGAAGCCATTGTTACTATTGTAGTTCTAATGGCTAGCGTATCATGCCACATGGTGAATAAGATATTGGGTTTTTTTAGTGTTAAATTCCTCCATTATTACTTGCTGTTTTAAGAGGGTAGATCACCTTGGTCTGGCTAGCAAGCACTGCTGGTTGACATGAGTGGTGTGTAGCTACAATCAGTATTACATCGTTTTATTTGAGTGATAATGAGGTTAGATGTGGAATGTTCAGTGGGGGTTGTGTGGCTGTGTCAATTGAGGTGCCTAGGATATGTGTGTTGCGTATGTCTCAAACCAAAAGTTGGCATTACTCCATGAAATCCTTGGCAGTTGCTTTGAGTCAGGCACGTAAAAAAGTGTAAGCTGCTTAGTGAGGTTCCTCGGGATGCTGATGATAACCAATGGTTGGAGACAGTCATATGGCTCGAAATCGTTCTCAACTCTTTGTGATCAATCATGTCTATTAAATCCTATTGTTTTCCTATGTAACTACTATTCTCTACCCCTCACATTTCTACTTATTACTATTATCATCATTCTTTCGAATCTCTTTCTTTCCTCTCTGATGTCTTCCTTTGTATGTAACATGGAGTGTGGCAAGTTGAACTGCTACACTTCTGGGCAAAGTTCTATTGTAACAACAGAAGACAAGGGCCAGGCAACAGATCGTTTTATTATGAAAATCAACACGTATTTATACATATTTCACATACATTATTATAGCTTATGCAAGTAGACAAGCGCAGTCATCTGATTGGTTGTTTATCAGAAGTTAGGCAGACAAACGCAGGCTTCTGATTGGTTGCTTCGGGATTCCTCGACAAATAGAGTTCTCTATCTGCGAATCATATTTTGCCACGTTAACTTTGCTGTGATTGGTTGTTGAATCAGCCTTGCTCATATTTTCTCACGGCCTGCTCTCACCACACTCGTCCCCCCGTCAAATACGTGCGACTGAAGTCGGCTTGATCTACTTGGTGCAGGCGTCATCGTTGGCTTGTCTCGCTGTATCCATTTCTGGAGCTCGCTGACGTTCACGCGCCTCTCATTGTTCGTCATTGCGATTGTGTCCACGTAATCCCATCTCGAAGTGACCATATGTGGTCCTTCCCACTTTGGAAACTGTTTGCCTGACCCTGTCGAACATTCGTCAGTATTTCGTCTCACACTTTCATATGCTGCTTTCACCCGACCTCCCAGCAGCGTCCCAAGTAGCAGCTCCATCGCTGACAGATCTTGAACGCCACTCAACTGCGCAGAAGCCTTGAAGTCCTGCCCGAAGATCCATATGTCTCCATCAAAAACAGCAGGGCATAGGCTTTCCATTTGTCGGTAGGCAGCGACACCAAAATACCATTTCGTTCCCGTTTCACTGAATAAGTAAAGAAACAATGACAACTTTGAGCGGTGGATCACTCGGCTCGTGCGTCGATGAAGAGTGCAGCCAACTGTGTGAATTAATGTGAACTGCATACTGCTTTGAACATCGACATCTTGAACGCTTGCGGCTACGGGATATCCTGTGGCCACGTCTGTCCGAGGGTCGGCTTTCCATCTATCACGATGCACTTTAAGTCGTGGATTGGGTGAGTGCCTGCAGGGTGTATACGTATATCAACGCGGGTTGCTGGTCAAAGGCTCCGTCCGAATTTTTCGGCCACAGCCTAGTCTGGTGTAAACTTCTGATTGAGTCGCCACGGTGGTTGTGCTCGAGTCGTAGCTTAATGATATACATATGGTCACTTCGAGATGGGATTACGCGGACACAATCGCAATGACGAACAATGAGAGGCGCGTGAACGTCAGCGAGCTCCAGAAATGGATACAGCGAGACAACCAACGATGACGCCTGCACCAAGTAGATCAAGCCGACTTCAGTCGCACGTATTTGACGGGGGACGAGTGTGGTGAGAGCAGGCCGTGAGAAAATATGAGCAAGGCTGATTCAACAACCAATCACAGCAAAGTTAACGTGGCAAAATATGATTCGCAGATAGAGAACTCTATTTGTCGAGGAATCCCGAAGCAACCAATCAGAAGCCTGCGTTTGTCTGCCTAACTTCTGATAAACAACCAATCAGATGACTGCGCTTGTCTACTTGCATAAGCTATAATAATGTATGTGAAATATGTATAAATACGTGTTGATTTTCATAATAAAACGATCTGTTGCCTGGCCCTTGTCTTCTGTTGTTACACTATGTTGAAACTGAATTAGTCAATCAGCTACGCAATGCCGAGCCGTCGCCCTGGTGAATATTAGATAACATAAGATTAGATTAGCAGAGAATTAGATGTGATTGATTGTTAGCCAAACGATTGTTAGACATCAACCATGTATCCTGGTGTGTGCCGTAAGTTACAGATAGTTACCAGACTATTCACTAGGATACCTCTGTGATTCCAGTTTTGCCATGACCCAAATTCTCATTTCACGTTCAACTATTTATTTGTTTGTGTATTACTACCACCGTCTATGCCAAACTGTAAAATATGCGGATATTTTTTTCAAATTATATTATACACTTCCAATATTGATCAGTTTTCTTTATTACCCTTTCCAATTCAAGTTATTTTAGTCTAGGGAAATGACCTATTTATTGAAAAGCATAAATGTATGCATATTATGTAATGAAAAACACATTAAGGTGTTTCACAGCATGAAGTCAATATTCTCCCTTACTTAGTGAAAAATAAACACGCACCTACTTTATTGTTTAGTCTTTCTACTATACCAGTTCTGTTTTAATGCATGCAGTCCTGTTGTGTGTATGTATGTGTGTGTGGGGTGGGGTGGGGTGGGCATGGGGTTTATTTTTGTGCAGGTGCGGATTACTAGTGCTTAGGTGTTATACCACACGCATATTGTTCTGCCTAGACTCTCGGTCGGTTAACGCACTCCTAATCCTTTTTTGGCTGGAGTTAGTTAGCCTGGTGGTATGCATGAAGAGAGAAGGTTGAGATCATGAGACAACTATCAGTCCCATCCAGTTGAAAAAAAAACTCCACCACTGCTGCTGAAACCTGAATGCTGAAGCTTTCGAAACCCCCCAATGTTTCATTCTCACTTAGAGGGAATAATCCTAATATTAATGATAAATATAATAATTACTTATGTCCAGAATTTTAAGATAGTCTATCTTAGTCCGTTTGTTAGCTAAAAGTCAGTCATCTAGAAAAGATTATTCTTATGCTAGTATATGAGCCACATACTTATTATATGTGAAGGCTAACCAAGTTGCACGGGACTCAGACAAACTAGCTGAAAATTGAGTTTTTAAGCCAATGAGATGCAGCAATTTGCACATCTCTTCTTCGCAGCAGCTAATTTTGACTTTTCGCACATTCAAAAAAGATATGTGCTTGACTTCTACTATGAAATGTCACTTATAGCTAGCGGTATCTCTCTTTGTCTGTGTGTGTACGTACATGTGTTTATCTTACTCCTTCCTGTAGACTCTCCACTCTGAGATTACTAAATAAAAACAACTTTTGATTGGTTGCAGGACTTCATCATGAGCTGACTTAAATCAGTTAGAGAACCATTGGAAATCCTAAAAGGAGTACTACACTGCTGTTTCGTCCCAGCTTGGGACTTTCGGCAGTACGCACCCTCTAGGACTCGAACCTGGGATCCACTGGTTACAAGGCTAGTGGGGGACATGATCCAATAGCCAGCCCATGAATTCTAACTTCTGCCAATTTATCATGTAGAGTGACCACTTCGTAGTGTCTTCTTCGATAAGTTACTACCTCATCTTTAACCTGCTGTACATTAGGCGGTCACGGCTTCCCAAAAGAACCCCAGGTTAACTGCCTGAATTAGGGCCAATCGCTAGTGAGCGTCAGAATAATTTCCAAGTATTGATTTTGTAGGGATTTTGTTTGATTGGCTGGAGGATTTCTTCAGGAGCTGATATCAGTTAAAATTCATGAACTGGCCATTGGATCGGGTCCTAGTGGCTTCTGAATGGTCTAACGAGCTCTTTAGCCTTGTAACCATAAGGTCCTGGGTTCGAACCCTGTCTGTGTGGGATGTTTGGGTACTGCTGAAGAGTCGCAAACTAGGCTGACGAAACAGGAGACTGTCCAGTACTCCCTTTGGCTGGTTTTCCAATGCTTTCTCTAACTGATGTCAATCAGCTCATGATGAAATCCTGCAACCAATCAAAACAAAATCCCTACCAAATCAATACTTGAAAAGAAATAACCTTTATTCATCAGTATGGATTGATTAACACAAGTACTTTTTGACCGTAAATTTTGCTTATAACGGAATAAGGCATTCCTGTTGTTAATGTAAAAATGTCTACTTTTCCTTGTTGTGTTTATTCATGCAGTAATCATCTTTCCTGTTTTCTGTGTTATTAAATGAATTCATTACTCCCATTTATAATCATTAAATAACTCTACTACTTATTTATTTATTTAATTTTGTGATTTTCACAGGTCCTTTAGAGAATACAATCCGTGAATTTTGGATGACTGTCTGGGAGCATAAAGTTGTCACTATAATTATGCTGACTAAGTGAGTTAGTTCGATATTAGTTAGTTAATTAGCTTGTTTGTTTTGAAACGGTAGAAGACGAAAGACTTGGTAAAGACACATACCTTATCATCTTCAAATCATCACCATTTGTACAGATCTTCCGTGTTGTGTTACTTTTCGCCTTCCTTCATATTGTGTGTGTGTGTTTCTTTGAGTTCCTTTTCTGTTATGTACTCGTCGAGTAGTTAATAGTCGTGACGCGGATGGAGGGAAATCAGGAGGCCACCGGGTTTACGATGATACTTGTATTTTCCAGACAGGGAAAATAAATGTCACACTAGTGTGTGAGTGAAATGGTACGAGTGTACGAAACGTGTGTGAACAAGAATAATAAAGCAAGAGGATATATGAAAATGGCTAATACACATGAACCAATAAACTAATGTCTTACCATGATTGGTTGTAATGCCATGTGATAGATAATAAGGTCATGCATTGCTTATTTAGTTAGTGGACAGACAAAAGCATAATGTCAGTTATAATGGAATATCGAACCATATACACATAGCAAAATATAACAGACTGTCAAAAAGAAAACACAAATCATGTGGATACATACCATTTTCACAATATTGAGCAATATTGTGGTTAGGCGTCGAGTTCTAGGTAAGCAGGGGAAATCAATCAATGAGGCTGTGAAGTTACAAAGACTGAGATGGTTAGGACATGTCTTACGTATGCCTAGTCATCGCCTTCCTCGACCGACGGGAAATGTTAGCTCACATAGGGCCAGGCTGGAAAAGAGCTAGCGGAGGTCAAACCAAAACATGGCTTCATCAGTCAACACTTGGTCTAAGCCACGTAGGAAGGTGTAGACTTCCTAACTGGCCGATTGGGGTCCTCGGGACGGTGAAATCAATGGTTGGAAACAATTGGTGATATGGCTCAAACTCATCTTTCTCAATGGCTAGCTCAGATGCATCCACTCCTTGTGACTTATGATCTCCAATGAAACTGTTTTGTTCTTCGTTACTACTATTTCTTTGTCTCACACCTCTGTTTACTGTCTGTATTATGCATTTCTTTTACTTTCTTCTCTTGCTTTGTGTGCTTCAAAGAGGGAGAGTGGCGATTTGAACTGCCGCATATTTGTGCAAAGTTCTATGTCGAAAATAGGCAGACAGACTTTTCACATTGTCTCCACGACGCTGTATCATTTGTCTTATCTAATATCATATACATCTTGCCATTTGATGTTTTTATGCCGATAGATGCCTCTTATTTATACTACTCATAAATCTTTTCAGTAGCACTCGCCACAGTTTGTTAATTGTTTATTCATTCTCCGCGTTTTCTTTTGTTTTGTTTTCCTGTCATTTTTATTTGTTTGTTTTTTTTGCGACAAAGTTTATTTCTTATGTAAACAACATACATTGTCCATGTTTATTTTTGATCATTCACTGTGAATAATTGTCATCATTCTTATTGATTTTTAGCTGGCAAGGTTAAAGAACAATCATCCAACCATAGGAGGAGAATCAGTCGAATTTAGCCAGTCATATTAAGATTATTATTATTGTCGTTATTTATTCTCTTGAATTCCTAGTGGAATATAGAGGGATTCAACAAAACAGGCTGACTGTGTCCTTCCCTATCTGGCCCAACGAGTCTCCATAGTCTCTCATCTCCTCCTCCTCCTGCTCCTCTCACGATCCCCTCGATGTCACCCTCGGACTCACGCCCAACTTGTTGTTTTCCAATCAGGCTACACTTGAGGGTCTTCCTGGCTCAGAATTGTCACCCAACGGTCTCCTCAGGGTTCGGGATCTTTGTTCATTCTTTCTGGCGGGCTATCTGATTCTCAGTATGGAGTCAGAGGAGAAGGCAGTTGTTGATAAAATTCTTCAGCTGACTGCTAGAAATGCTTCTGGTGACGCGTTCGTCGTGCCTCCGACCGACCCGTATAGGAGCAGTGACTGACTTTACATATGTGTGTGTTGAATTAAAGCTACTTCGTCGAATCAATCTTAAGTGGCAAGACTTTCCTGAGACTGTTCTTCAGTGTGAATCTATATGACCCTATCAGGGACCAACCTTTCAACCCACTGGGTTAGAACGCAGTGCTCCTGAAGTCATACTGTGGTGAGAGCTGACTGTTAGCCAAAAGTGGTGGACAGCAATTTACGTCAATGTTTATGTTCCCAATACTGGTCGTGAGAAAAATGAGAACAAAGGCTTTGCGTAGGCGGATACAGTTAACATATAGATGATCTGAAGAGATGCAAGGTTAACTTTTTGTGAGGAACAACCAATCAGAGGACTGTGTCGTTCTGCGAACAATAATCTATAAAAATGTAGATGAAAATCTATAAATATGTGTTGATTTCCTTAAAAACGATCTGTTTCCTTGCCCTTGTCTTCTGTTGTAACATAAAAAATCAAAACAAGTGATTCGGTAAAGAGACTCTTTTCAACGAATTTATCATCAAGCTGTACAGGTGTATATATATGGTTTTTAAGAAGTTATATCCGGTGAGAGAATTGAATCATAGGTGTGAATGCATAAAATAAAAATAATAATAATATGAAGTTCAATTAAAACTAAAATGTTTGATTATAATCATAATTAAATGTCAAGTGGCAAAGCAAATTAATGTCATATATAGAATAATTCATAGGATGGATTGATCTTGAAAAAGGGTGTGCAATTGTAGGATTAGTAGACAAATCGAATAAAACAAAAACGTTACGTAATATTGTGTGAAATTTAAAAGCATAGAATTTATCCTTGTAAAAATAGAATTGATTTAGAATGACAAGTGGAACAAGTGAAATGATACCGGGGACAGTTCAAAGTGAGAGTAGTAATATTGACGTAATAAGGAAGAGTATACAAATTGAATAGACAAAATGAAAAAATGAAAAATTGGTAGAGTTAAAATATGATTACGGATTACCAGACTTCAGCATAGACGAGGGATTAAGACCATGAAAGTTGGAGGGGAGGGATTGAACGAACTTTTTCTGTACACAGAGATCTGGCTTTTCTGTTTTGATTGTTAAAGATGGCTCCAGCAATACAGATGTGTCGGGTACGTAGGGATTTGGGTAAATTACTCTTTGCCTTGTAGATGACTTTAAAGGCGGAGGCTATAGAGATAGGGTGATCATTATCGACCAGATGTTCAATGATCACGCCTACTATTGGTCCACTTCCATTTTTCCGTAGCCATGCAGGATAGTGTTCTTGCACCCTCCACAAGAGCAGGTGAATTGATAAACGCACATAGAGTTGGTCAACAGCGGCATCTTGTCCTTCAGGTTATTGAACAATAATGGTTGGCTAGTAAAAGCTGTTCTCTGAGATGCAGCAGGGAGTGTTCTTTTCACGGACTGTGACATCTTTTATTTTATTATATCGGAAGCTAAGTCCCCTTTGAATTACAAGCTCATGTAAAGTATTTTCTTGGGAACGGTTGATAAGTCACGTTTTGTAGGCTTTGAATGTATATTCTTGTCTATAAAACGTGGTGGAAATCCATTTTCGATTAGGATTTTCCTCAAAATGTATAACTCATCTTCCACAGTACCAGTGCTACATATGCGCCGAATTCGAGTGGCAAGCGACCGGACCAGGTTTGGTTTTCGACCAATGGGTACCCAGCTGTAGAAATTGTAATTGAACTTCATTATTATTATTATTATTATTTTATGCATTCACACATATGATTCAATTCCCTCACCGGATATAACTTCTTAAAAACCAATATATATATATATATATATATATATATATATATATATATTATATATATAACCTGTACAGCTTGATGATAAATTCGTTGAAAAGAGTCTCTTTACTAAATCACTTGTTTTGATTTTCTGTATGTTACAATACTTCACTCATATTTGTAATATGGTGCCATCACCATCCATTTCTATCGACGATCATTCGTTCCACGCTTGATACAATGTAGCCTATCGCCTTGACGAATTCCACATTGAAATGAATTAAAAGCCCTACTAAAAATCTCGAGCTCACTAGGGGTTATGCGATGAATGTCCTGAAGTTTTCAGAAGAAGTTGTAGCCGATAAGTAAGACTGTAATGGCAGAAGAGAAGAGAATTGGTAGCGAACTTTTGTATTATGGAAAGCACATCATGTGCGTCAGTGGCACAGTGGTTAGGACTCTCGCCGACCATGCAAATGGTCCGGGTTTCGATCCCCAGCCGACTCACATCTGATATCAATGGTCAGCCTGCGAAATTTGGGCTACCAGCATGTGATATCATGCTGAGAATTCCATACTTGTACCAAAAATACAGCGAGGAATCAAGCTGTAATCCAAAATAAATAAAAAATAAATTTTCAACCACATTAAAAGTCGGCTAGATCAGTGGAGAGTATACAGCCCTGATTGGTTAGCGATTGGCCTAAGGTTAAACAATTATATGAGTTAGGTCGTCCAACGAGAGTATTTTATGTCTACAACGTGAACAAGATCCAGGTTTGAGAAATCAACACTTCTAACTGTGCTGCCATTGATTAAAAATGTTGGTTTAAATTTTGACCGCTTTCTATCAATCTGCATCAATATACTACTGAAAATCTTGTCAGTAGAACACGCCACAGATACATGGTGTCAGGATGAAGTAAATACTCAATAGCACTTCCATTATGGGTAAAATTTTTGTTTTGATAAAGTCTCACAGCCTTATACAGTAATGTTTATTGATGACGTTTCAAGCACAATTCACTACTGCTCATAATCATATCAAGGCAGCACTCACACAATTCCATATTAGTTTGATTATTAAATGTATCACACAGTGAAACAGTATTGTATACTGGATGACGTTTCGAACACAATTTATTGTTCATAATCATATCAATTTTTGTCACACGACTTCGAGATTTGATTTTTATAGTTTTCTCTGTCTTCTCCTATTTGTTGTATGGGCAGTAGAATTTTCCATATATCTGGGACAGGTGTTGAATCATTCCTATTACATGTATTTGCAGTTGATTCGATAAACAAAGCTTCTGTTATCAATCTCTCCCTATACCCTGTGACATTAGATTTTAAAACTGTCATCCTATCCCATCCTATTGTATGGTTGTGTGTAACTGCATGTAGTGCTATAGCTGAACTACTCTCTAGATTTCTTATCTTATTCGGGTCAACCAATCTAGATTTAGCTAGGTTTTTATGTTCGGCTAGTCTGACTGCCCTGTTCTACTAGTTTGACCTATGTATTTGACCTCACAATCATTGCAGGTATTAGATAAACTAAATTGTTTTGTTTTAATGGCTCTACAGGATCCTTTAACCGACAAAGCTTGTTTCTAATTGAGTTTGTGGGTTTGAATGCCACTTTTATTCCTGCCTTGTTAAGAATTCTGCGTAAGGCTTCCGAGGTTCCTTCTTTGTATGGAATTATTGTTGATGATTTACATTCCTTATTGTTGGTGTCGTTATTAGTATTATCATTACTATTATTATCACTATTGTTATTACCATTATTATTATTATTGTTATTATTATTATTGTTATCATTATTATTATTATCACTATCTCTGTTATCATTATTTATTTTATTTTTACATTTACTTACATATTTCTTGACTAATTTATCCGGGTAATTATTAAGTTTCAAGGTTCTTTTATGTGTGTCACTTCCTGTCTTAGATTTTCCTTGGTACTACTTAGTTTTTGTGCTCTGTCACTTAAACATTTCACTAATCCTATATGTAAGTAAATACAATAGTGATAATAATAGTAATGATAATACTAATAACGACACCAACAATAAGGAATGTAATCATCAACAATAATTCCATACAAAGAAGGAACCTCGGAAGCCTTACGCAGAATTCTTAACAAGGCAGGAATAAAAGTGGCATTCAAACCCACAAACTCAATTAGAAACAAGCTTTGTCGGTTAAAGGATCCTGTAGAGCCATTAAAACAAAACAATTTAGTTTATCTAATACCCTGCAATGATTGTGAGGTCAAATACATAGGTCAAACTAGTAGAACAGGGGCAGTCAGACTAGCCGAACATAAAAACTAGCTAAATCTAGATTGGTTGACCCGAATAAGATTATTATTATTATTATTATATAAGCTTTATTCCAAATCAGTACTTGTGATACAGAATGGAATTCTCAGCATTTTACTACAATATTGCATCCAGTTTTTACATTAACAATAAATAAAGTTCTACATAGATTAAAGTTATCTCAACAACATATTAGTATGTCGGTAGCAAAGCCAAAATTAAAATGTTTGAAGGTGTTAGAAAAGTAGATACTACTAGCATATTTACTGGCGTAAGCGATAGCAAAATGGTCGAGATATACAGAGTGTGAAAGAACGAACAAGAATGTTTTAAGTAGAGTTTGCAAGGAAGAGAGAAACAAAACAGCACATAACAAAAATAAATACAGAATGAAGAGCGAGAAAACGTTGTACCTATAAATGATGTGAGTTGGAAAGACGAGATCCATTGGTTCTACTGACTATTTAATAAGTTAAAGGTTTCATGCCTGATGCATTCTTTATCGCACAGAACACGGGCTAGGTAGGGTATGGATGAGTTTTTGTACTTACTAGTGCGGGCATATAGTTTCCTATATAGGCTTCTTGTTTTCCCTGAAGAGATACATGGGGAGAGTTGTGAGTGTAGAGGGTGTTGTGAGTCAGATAAAATGGATTTCGCCCATTTTTCACATGAGTCCATGTGCCTGTCCACCAGAATGTTAACAAGCTGGCTAAGTGGCAAACTGCTTACCCTGCTGACAACCTTTAACATCCTACGTAATAAGGTATAGTCTTTCTTCAATAGCCCAGGAAAGACTAAGGGGGAGCAATAGAGAATTATAGGCAGAATACGGGAGTTAACAAATTGTAGTAGTAAGGGTTGGGTTACACCAGAATGTCTTAACTTCTTGATGTAGAAGGTAAGACGGTATATTTTCTTGGAAATCGTCAAGATATGAGACGACCAGGAAAGATCAGAAGATAGAGTGACGCCTAGGTATTTAATTTCCGACTTGGTTTCTATTTCAGTGCCATCTATGTTGCACACCTCGTGAGCGCTAACCAGTTTGTTTAGGTCAGATTTATGCCTAAAGGTGAAATTAACTGTTTGGCATTTGGAGGGGTTTAAGGTTAGACCGTTTTCCTTGGACCATTGGCTAATTTCTGATAAGAAGCCATTTAGTTTAGAGCAGTCACTTTGACATTTGACAGGTAAAGATACAGTTAGGTCATCAGCATATTTGACAAAGTTAATATCATTTGAAGACGGTAGGTCATGTAGGAAGAATGAAAAGAGAAGTGGGGAGAGTACAGCACCTTGGGGGACACCAGCTTCAGTGAGCACAGCAGAGGAGGATTGACCTTTGTATACGGTGTACTGCATTCTGTTTGAAAAGTAGGAATGCAACCAGTTAGTGACCCAGGACTCGGTTTGTGTCGTGGAGAGCTTATTTAGCAAGAGACTTCTAGGTACAGAGTCGAAAGCAGAAGTAAAGTCAAGAAACGTGCAGCGGACATATTTGGCACCTTTGTCTAATGATGAGACAATACTGTTGTGTAAGACGGCTGCAGCGTCTAAAGTACTCCTACCCTGTCTGTAGGCAAATTGTTTGGGGTCTTCGAAGCTTTTAAGGGAGGGTTCGAGTTTAAGAAGTATTAGTTTTTCCATGAGCTTTAGAAACGGGGAAGTGATGGCGATGGGTCTGAACTTTACGTTCTTGCTATTTCCAGGTTTAGGGACAGGGACTATTTTAATGTCTTTCCATGGAACAGGTACAACGTTTTCGGAGAAAGAAGCATTTAGGATATTAGTTAGAGGAGAACATAAAGCATCTGCACATTGTTTTAGGACATATGCAGGTATGCCATCAGGGCCAAGACTATGTGAGGGCTTAAGAGTTTTAAGACATTTCAAAACATCGAGAGTATTGAAGTCCTGGAAGTTATCAGCTACAAGATTGGTAACATTAGAAGTGGTTATGGTAGAAGGAGAGCGTATAAAAGACAGATTAAGAGCATTAACATCACAAGAGGGAAAAACATTACATCGCTTACTATTGCCAGTAATTTCATTGAAAAGTTTCCACATGCTGTTTGGAGATTTGCATGATAAAAGTGTTTGGTTATAGATAGCATTAAGATTTTTGATTTCAGATTTGATTTGAGCATTTATCTTTTTAAGTCCTAACTTGTCTTTGCATTTATATAACATTTCTTTTTGCCTGCGAAGTTGTTTGAGATGGGGAGACGAGAAGCGGTCGAGGCGTTTGAACAGTGTTTGTTTGGGACAGCATATGTCGAGGCAGAACTTAAGATAATCCATTATATTGGTGATTGAGTCATCTAATGTACTTTCATAGAATAGATCCCAGTTGGTATCTTTTAACATGCATCTTAGATTGAGTAAGTTGTCAGATGTGTAGCTTCTTTGTTGTGCCTTCGTAGACAGGTGTGAGAAGATTTTAATATGTGTTTTGCTGTATATTTTTGGCAAAACGCGGACAATGCAGTGATCGGAGTTATGTATCGGTGAACGTCTACGTGTTTCATATACTCCTTCATCATTAGTAAAAACCAAGTCAAGGGTTTTGTCAAGTCGAGTGGGAAATTTGACTATATTTGTGTGACCAAGAGCTTCAAGAAAGGAGCAATCTGATGTGTTGAAGTCTCCAGTAATAACGGATAGAGAGTTGTCGAAGTTGGCAGCAGCAAACATGGTGAATTCATCAGCAAAATTAGATAGATCAGATGGAGAGCAACTAGGAGAAATGTACATGTTTGTAATATAGAATTGTTTATATTTGGGGAGGTGTTTGGGGCGACATTTGACAGTAATACAGTCAATGAAGTCATTTGAGAAGGTGAAGCAGATGTTATTTGAGACAGACCATTTGGAGTGAATAAAAGTTGCAACGCCACCACCATTTTTCTTATTACAACATTGACGGTCTTGTCGAAATAAAATAAAGTCCTTTAGTGAGATAAGGTTGTCATCATACAGTTCATGCAACCACGTTTCTTGTAATGCGATTATGGCAGTGTTATGATACGTATCAGTTGACATCAGGGATTGTAGATACATTATCTTATTTGGTAGAGAGCGACAGTTTGAGTTCATTATGACGGGGACCGTAGTTAAGTGTATTGGTGTACGTTTGAGAGCTCTCTGCCAACCACTACGATGTTTCCTTCTTGGTTTCTTTGGAATATGAAAGTCATTTGGTCGTAAATTATTAATAAAGTTACGAGAGTAAATGATTCTGTTAGAATTCATATTTAAGTGATAAGTGTATGCTGGTAAACAGGAAACTGGATGCAAAATGTAGATGTAGAAATCTAGAGAGTAGTTCAGCTATAGCACTACATGCAGTTACACACAACCATACAATAGGATGGATAGGATGACAGTTTTAAAATCTAATGTCACAGGGTATAGGGAGAGATTGATAACAGAAGCTTTGTTTATCGAATCAACTGCAAATACATGTAATAGGAATGATTCAACACCTGTCCCAGATATATGGAAAATTCTACTGCCCATACAACAAATAGGAGAAGACAGAGAAAACTATAAAAATCAAATCTCGAAGTCGTGTGACAAAAATTGATATGATTATGAACAATAAATTGTGTTCGAAACGTCATCCAGTATACAATACTGTTTCACTGTGTGATACATTTAATAATCAAACTAATATGGAATTACTTAATACCACAGTGCCCAAGTTTTACACATATATTAGCACTCACACAACTTTCTAACTTCATTTATATCATTCCATTATTATTTTCCATCGCTTGACTTGATTGGTAGAGTGGTATTCTCCATTTCCATTTCCGGTATGAGTGATGGGTCATCCCTGTTGCACGTGTGGTGTTGGGTGTAGACTCGTTGAACAGAGATTCAGTAATCAACCACCTCTCTCTATCTCCACCTACATAGATTACAATTTAGAATTTTAACCCTGTCCCACCCTATTGTGTGGTTGTTTGTTATTGCGCGAAGTGCATTGCAGTTGCTGAGCTTTTTTCTAAATTACTCATCTTCGCAGGGTCAACCATTCTTCCCTTAGCTAAATTCTTATGTTCTGATAATCTGACTACCCCCGACCTACTAGTGTGACCTATGTAGTTGACCTCAATCACAGTCATTGCAGGGTATTTTGTAAATTACATTATTTTGTCTAATTGGGTCAACCTACTGGGTCCTTTAACCTACAGAGCTTGTCCTACCTGAGTGAGTTTGTAGGTTTAAATGCCACCCTAATTCCTGCTTTATTTAGAATCTTACGGAGGGTCTCAGATGTCCCCTCCTTGTATGGTATAACAGTGGATGACTTATATTCTCTGTTATTTATGTTATCATTACTAGTTTCACAATTATTTTTATTTTTCGTTTGGCCTTTTTCAATCTTCCTAATGAATTGTAAAGGATAGTTACTTAACACCAACGCCTCTTCTATCTGTTTTAGTTCATCATTTAGGTCTTTTCTTGTGCTACTTAGTACCATTGCTCAGTTTGTTAAACACTTCGCTAAGCCGTCTGTGTTAACAGTTAACGGATGAGATGAATTAAAGTCTAAGTATCTATTAGAATGAGTTGGTTTTCTGTACACACTAGTGTGTAGTTTACCTTCTTCTATTCATTTTATTTTACAATCTAACATCATAGCTAATTCTCCTTGTTTATTTTCCAATTCAAATGTGAATTTTGTTCCCTCCACTAGTGAATTTATGTTTGTCAAGATTATCAGAACATAAGAATTTAGTTAGGGTAAGAATGGCTGGCCCCACCCGGGAAGATAAGTAATTTAGAAGAAAGCTCAGCAACTGCAATGCACTGCATGCATTAACACACAATCGCACAATTGGGTGGTGGGAGAAGGTTAAAATTCTAAAATGTAATCTAGGTAGGTGGAGATAGAGAGAGGTTGATTATTGAATCCTGACTGGTTCATCGAGTCTACACCCAACACCACACGTGCAACAGGGATGACCCATCACTCATATCGGAAATGGAAATGGAGAATACCACTCTACCAATCAAGTCAAGCGATGGAAAATAATAATGGAATGATATAAATGAAGTTAGAAAGCAGAAATAAATTGTGCTCGAAACGTCATCAGTAAATATTACTTACTGTATATCACTGTGAGACTTTATCAAAACAAAAAATTCACTCCTAATGGAATTATACTCTACCACTGTGGTGAGAGCAGGCTGCTAGCCGATTGGTTGCACTAATCTACGTTAAGGTCTAGGTCACTAATATGGCCGTGAGAAAATATGAACAAGCCTGAGTCACAACCAATCACAGCAAAGTTAACGTGGCAGAATATGATCGCAGAGAGAACTCTATTTGTCAAGGAATCCCGAAACAACCAATCAGAAGCCTGCGTTTGTCTACCTAAACAACCAATCGATGACTGCGTTGTCTATAAAATGTAGTTGAAAGATGTATAAATACGTGTTGATTTTCATAATAAAAGCTGTTGCCTGGCCCTTGTCTTCTGTTGTTACATTTGGTGTCGCTGCCTACCGACAAATGGAAAGCCTATACCTGCAGCTTTTGATGGAGACATATGGGTCTTCGGCAGGACTTCAAGGCTTCTGCGCAGTTGAGTGCGTTCAAGATCTGTCAGCGATGGAGCTGCTACTTGAGACGCTGCTGGGAGGTCGGGTGAAAGCAGCATATGAAAGTGTGAGCCGAAGTATGGACGAATGTTCGACAGGGTCAGGCAAACAGTTTCCAAAGTGGGAAGGACCATATATGGTCACTTCGAGATGGGGTTACGCAGACACAGTCGCAATGGCGAACAATGAGGGGCGCGTGAACGTCAGCGAGCTCCAGAAATGGATACAGCGAGACAAGCCAACGATGACGCCTGCACCAATCAGATCAAGCCGACTTCAGTCGCACGTATTTGACGGGGGGACGAGTGTGGTGAGAGCAGGCTGCTAGCCGATTGGTTGGCACTAATCTACGTTAAGGTCTAGGTCACTAATATGGGCCGTGAGAAAAATGAACAAGCCTGAGTCAACAACCAATCACAGCAAAGTTAACGTGGCAGAATATGATTCGCAGAGAGAACTCTATTTGTCAAGGAATCCCGAAACAACCAATCAGAAGCCTGCGTTTGTCTACCTAAACAACCAATCAGATGACTGCGCTTGTCTATAATAATGTAGTTGAAAGATGTATAAATACGTGTTGATTTTCATAATAAAAGGATCTGTTGCCTGGCCCTTGTCTTCTGTTGTTACACCACCACAGTGCACAAGTTTTATGCTTATACTCGATAGCACTGCATGTCATTTATGATGAGCCAACAAATTCAAACCTGTAGGCTTCATGATCAACAAGTTCGCCTCGAAACGTGAATGTCCTTGGGGTTTGATTCTTGTTGAAGACATGTGTGTATGCCCATTGCTGAAGAGCACCATGTTGGGATGAAGAATCTGTTCACTTCTTCCTGATTCTTAATCATTTTCTAACTGATGTAGATTATATTGATAAAATCTACACTGTATACGAGAGTTATTCATCATTTTCCTACCGGTATATTTGTTTTCTTATTGTGTCTGTAACTCTTCTGATAATGTCAATCATTCTGTATGATTCATATCTACATTCCTCATCTAATTTATTTTATTTTAAAATTTTTTTTTTGCATTCAGAGTAATTGAAGGTCAACGCCCTAAATGTGCATTATATTGGCCTACGAGAAATTCTTCTTCAAAATATCAAAATCTCTATCATAATAATAATAACCATAATCATCGTTCTGTTGATGCCGGTAAAGAAGCTGACGCCAAATTACCAATCAGCGCCAATTATGGAGAATTTCAAGTGACTAATTGTGATGAATTTATTGAGGCTGGTGGATTGTATCGACGTAGTGTATTAGAGGTGACGCGTAAATCCACTACAACTATCAACTCGAGTAATACTACTAACAATACTGTCAGTAGTACAGATCGTAGCCGGCAAAAAGCTAAAAGTTATATTCAAAATGGTTTAAAGGTAATTTTTAAAATTAATTAATTAAATTAAACATAGAATTTTTATTTTGGATTATTTCATGTCACTCTGTGGTAATGCCAATTTCATGGAAATAAGTGAATGTTTCATATGTGTAGTTATTTTTCTGTCTTATATAATTAAAACAGTTAGTCCCTTTGATAAATTTGAATAAGGCATTAAGAAGACAAATTTCGCGAGATGATATCGTCATTTCGTAGTTTCTTTACAACCGCTTTACACAACTAACATGGTTAACAATAATAAAATAAAGATCATGACAATTACTCAGTTAAATAAAAACAAAAGTACATACTTATGTCCAATCATATTTAAATAGGTCATGGGAGGCGAAGATTGCAGTTTATTGTTTTTTGTACACACATTCCAGGCTGTATGTGATTAATCCCCCAAAGTGCTTGAAATAGAGTGTGAAATAACTGTGATTGTATGGAGGATTTCATCAAAATCCCTACGAAACCTATACTTGAAAATAATTGTGAAACAGTCATTAATATTGATTTTATGACCAGACATTAATAAGTCTTTTGCAATAGATGATGCTGGATTTCTAATCAGACTAATAATTGCATTGGGATTTTTTATATGATTTAGTAGCCATTTTCGAACATGTTCTTTTCGACGACGACGACATTGGAACATTCTGTTGGTTCTACCTAAATGGTCTGAGTCACCGAAGCTGCAGGTGAACTTGTAGATACAGTTTGAAGTAGAGTCGACAGAATTTCGTCCTTTAATTGTAGGTAGGTACAGGGATCAAAAATGTTCGGCCTGTGAGGGAAAGAGATGTGGCGGCGTAGAATGTGCGTTTGATAGCTGATCGAAGTCTTTGAGCTAGCTGCCTCTGAACTGCATAATCTGGTCACCTTTGATTGATGGTAGGTTAATAAAGACAGATAGCTTTCTCTGGTACAGAAGCTGTCTTTTCGAGATGTGGTCTTTCTTTACTCTGTGACAAGTGATAAAGTTCTCCGGATAACCATTAGCTAATAAAACTGAATGTATATGTGGAAATTCATCCATCAGTGTGTCACTCGTGCATATTTTTCGGGCCCTTGAGAACAAACATTTCACTCAATAGGGGACGTTTATACTGGATAGGAACAAAACTGATGAAATAAAGATATTGTCCACTCCATGTCTGTTTACGAAAAATAGATCATTGTTTTTTATTTAACTGAGTAATTGTCATGCATTTTATATTATTATTGTTAACCATGTTAGTTGTAAAGCGGTTATAAAGAAACTACGAAATGAAGTTATCATCTTGTGAAATTTGTCTTCTGAAGGTCTTATATAAGTTTATTTATTAAACCATAATACATTGATATTAGGTGCTTTGGTATAAGTCACCTTTGAAGTATATTTCCTTGTGTACATGCATGTGATTCGTCCCTATCAAATATGAGATGATGCTTGATTAGCCAACGGGTTGATCCCTGATGAAATCTCAAAACGGATACAGAGGGCTCGTTTCGCATATACCAATTTACGCCGTCTCTTGCGTAGACGTGATGTCCGGTTGGGTATCGACCAAAAGGCATGTGTACTGCTCAGCACTCCTCTCCGTTCTCCTATATGTCCAGCTGTGAGACCTGGCCATTGAGAGTGGAAGACATGAAAAGATTAGCTATCTTTGATCATAGATGCCTGCGCTCTATCTCCCGTGTGAAATGGTATAGTAGGGTGAGCAATATTGAGGTTAGGCGTCGAGTACTAGGTGGGTGGGAGGGGAAATCAATCGACGAGGCTGTGAAACTACATCGACTGAGATGGTTAGGACATGTGTTACGGATGCCTAGTCATCGCCTTCCTCGACTGCCGGGCAATGTTAGCTGACATAGGGTGAGGCTGGAGAACAGCTAGTGACGGTCAAACCAAAACATGGTACCAGTCAATGAAATTCACAACAGTTAGTTTAAACCAGTCACATAGGAAGGTGTAGACTTCCTGACTGGTGGCGTTCCTCGGAACGATGAAAACCAATGGCGGCTGGAAACAATTGGTGATATGGCTCAAACTCATCGTTCTCAATGACTGGCGCAGATGCATCCACTCCTTGTGACTTATGATTTCCAATGAAACTATATTGTTCCTTGTTATTACTATTTCTTTGTCTCACACCTCTGTTTGCTGTCTCTAGTATGCACGAATACAAGGGGCTCGTTTCGCATTTGTTAGTTTACGCCGACTCTGGCGTAGACGAGATGTTCGACTATCGACCAAAGGGCGGGTGTACTGCTCATCAGTCCGCTCCGTCCTCCTTTATGGTTGTGAGACCTGGCCACTCAGAGTGGAAGACATGAAAAGACTAGCTGTCTTTGATCATAGGTGCCTGCGTTCTATATCCCGTGTAAAGTGGCATAATAAGGTGAGCAACATGGAGGTTAGGCGTAGAGTCCTAGGCAAACAGGGGAAATCAATCGACGAAGTCGTGAAGCTACATCGACTGAGATGGTTAGGACATGTGTTACGTATGCCAAGCCATCGCCTCCCTCGACGAGCAATGTTAGCGGATATAGGGTCAGGCTGGAAAAAAGCTAGCGGCGGTCAAACAAAAACTTGGCATCAGTCAATGAAATCCACAACAGTTGGTCTTAGCCACGTAGGAAGGTGTAGACTTCCAGGCTGGGGTCCTCGGGACGGCAAAAATCTATGGTTGGAAACAATTGGTGACATGGCTCAAAATCGTTCTCAGTGGCGCAGATGCATCCACTCCCTGTGACTTATGATCTCCAATGAAACTGTTTTGTATTTCTTTATTACTCCTTTGTCTCACACCTCTGCTCACTGTTTCTATTTGCTTTTCTTGTACTTTCTTCTCTTGCTTCGCGTGCTACACGGAATGTGGCGACTTGAACTTCCGCACATTTGTGCAAAGTTCTATGTCGAAAACAGACTAGTATGCATTTCTTCCACTTTTTTCTCTTACTTTGTGTGTTACATGGATGGAGTGTGGCGACTCGAACTGTTGCAGACATCAGTGCAAAGTTCTATGTCAAAAACAGACAGAATCTATTCATGTTATTGATTTATACAAAATTAATGTTGTTCATAACACTAATTCATTCATTCATTCACTATAATGTGTATATATAACTGTAGAGCCTGATGATTAAGAGGTTATCGAGAAGAATATTCTTTGTTCAGTATCAATTCTTTTGAAAGCATTTTAATGGGCATTTACCTCAAATAGTTGGTGTTTTGTACTCGGACTTGTGAAATTTGGATATCTTGTTACTACATTTAGCTGTTTTAAAGGTGTTTTATGTATATTGATTTCTGATACAACTGGGGATATTTGTTGTACTCCATGTGCTATCCTTGCTTTCATGAGAACACCTGGAGATTGCATTTATCCTTAGTCCAACATTTCGAAAAGAAAACAGTTGATTCTGTCCTTTAATTATTATTATTATTATTATTAATAATTAGCTTTAGTAGAAATTATTGAATGTTATGTGGTGTGCGTGAATAATCCCCGGTGGATGTGATGTTATTGAATTTAACTATTGAGTTATGCGTACATCTGTCTATCTATCTATTATAATATTATTATTATTGTTTCTTTTAGTGATGGGAAAATAAATTCATTGAAACTCTGGCATAATAGTGTATTTTTCCCACAGTTTGTAAAGCCTAATTCTACATTCTGTATGTGTGTTTTCTATTTTGTCCCCAATGTCGCATAACTTTGGTTTGCCTTTATAATATTTTAACACAAATATCTATGAGAATGAGATTAATAATAATAATAATAATAATAACAATAATAATAGTTAGAGAACCACTGGAAAACCAACAGGGAGTACTAGGCATCTGTTTCGTCCTAGTTTGGGACTCTTCATCAGTACGCACTCACAGCCAGCACCTTCTGGTTACAAGGCTAGTGAGCTTCGTAGACCATTGCGCCACTGGGATCCGGTCCAAAGGTCATTAGCGACTGGCCCCATTCAGGCAGTTAACCTAGGGTTTCGAGTGGGAAGCCATGACCAGTAGAGTACAGCAGGTTGAAGATGAGGCAGTAACACATCGAAGAAGACATTGCGAAATGGTTGCGCTATGTCGTGAATAATGATAATAATAAGCCTACAGAATGAATAATAAATACAAATAATATTGAGATTACATCTGTTATATTATTACTGCTATTCTCTTGGGGTCCTGGTGGTGCAACATCAGCAGCCTTAAGCAGCAATTCTCCATTTCACTCTGTTCTCTCTTGTCCTTCTTTTTTTAACCGGCTCGACAGTCGCCTGTACGACTTAATTACCTCTTCATAAGACCATCTCCTTCTTGTCACCCTTGGAGACTCCACGTCCAACTCGTTGATTCCCATTCAGGCTCCCCTTGAAAGTCTACTGGGTGTGTGATTCATTGAATTTTCAGCTTTTTCTTGCATATTTGTGGGATAGTCGGCTGTTAGTTCGTTTATTCTCACAGATCCTTATTGCTTCCTTCTCCTTTTTGGATAGGTCATTATTTCATGAAAGTGTATTAAAACTAGCAAGTAGGTTTGTGAAAAATAGTCATTGGAATAGTCCTTCCACACCCATGAAATAGATCATGGTTATTTTTTCCCACCCTCACCCCGACACAGTCGTTGAATCTGTATGAATCAGCGTGTTCAAAGCCCTTATCAATAATAGCACCCCCCCAGAAAACATTTTTGTCAATATACTTAGCTTTAAATATGATAGAGAAGATTTGTAGCTCAGGTAGATGATCTTGATGCGTTTGTGTTCTCTGAGCTGGATAGTTAGTTAGTTTGCGAAGCTCTCATCATCATCATCAAGAGACATATAGCCCCAAGCCAACCTGTCAAAAAAAAATGCCTCCAAGGAAAGCACAAAGAGAATCACCCTAACACATATAAAGGACATCCCAGAAATCATTGCAAGACTCTTCAAACCTTTAGGAATTTTCGTCACACACAAACACCAACAAAATCACTTCACTCAGCTGGTTCTGTGTCAACCAAAAGACCCAACAACGAAAGAAAATAAAACCAACATCGTCTACAAAATAAATTGTAACAAGTGAGGAAAATACTACATTGGCCAAAGTGGACGTCCTCTTCGCCTTCGTATCCACGATCATAAAGTGGCTCTCAGAAGACATGATATCCACCACATACAGGCAACCCCGGACATCAATTCGACTGGGACAACCAACGTTCAAATATTAGACAGAGGAAACACCAAGAATGCTGAAGAATTTTTAGAAGCTTGCCTGGTATTCCAGTGAATCATCAATCAATAGACAAATCGAGATAGACAAAATTTATCAACCGATAAAAGAAAGAAACCTCACACACAAATGGTCAGAGTTCAAGTCAAAGAAACAATCAGGTACAATACAAGTAGCCTAGAGGGTTTGAAAACACACACACAAAACAACCAATCACGTCCAAGGTGGTCACCAACCAGGAAAGATGATGAGTAAATTCGTGGAGAAACCTAAAACCTCACTTCCATTGCCTATTAGGGGGCAATGGAAGCTTCGCAAATTAACTATCCAGTTCAGAGAAGACAACCATATCAAAAACTTAACTCTAAATACATAAAAGTAATAAGATTTGAACATTTTGGCGTTTGAAACGATGACTGCTGGGTTCAAGTGTCAATGTGGGGGACAACACTATCACTCATTGAACCAAACAGGACGAAACCAAGACATATCATGTTCATCTGAATACGTCGTCGAAGTACTTGGAGCCTAAGAGCCCACGTGTCAGGAGTGACTCTAAGCGTTTCAGTTCAGTGGGGAAAAATTCTTTCAATGATAGATTACCCAGTAATAACTTCACTAATTAACTTCCTTTAAATTATAAATATTGGTAATGTGAAAGTAGAGATTTTATGTTAATATATGTGTAATATATTTATAGATTTTATGCATTGTAGTACACTGTATATTAGATAAGTTTATTTTGAATATCAGACAGCGATGCAGATGCAGTATTAACAACTGGATGACAGGGTTTTCGAAAATAAATTATTACAGGTCATAATCATATCAATTTTAGTCACACGGTTTCACAATTTGTCTTATATATGTATATTTTCTCTCTTCCCCTACTGTTTACTGTCTTTTTCCATATCTTTTTTATTTTTTATTTTATTTTTTTTTTGAATACAGCTTGATTCCACACCGTATTTATGGTACAAGTATGGAATTTTCAGCGTGGATATCGGTAGCCCAAAATTTCGCAGGCCGACCATAGATATCAGGCGTGCGTCGGCGTGGGCTCGAACCTCGGACCATGTGCATGGTCGGTGAGAGTCCTAACCACTGTGCCTCCGGAATAGATGTTGCATCATTCCGATTGCACGTGTGCGGTGTTGAATTGATAAACAAAGTTTCACTCAGTGACTGATCTCTCTCTATCTCCATCTATCTCTATATTATTCAAGTGTCGGTTTGTAGGGATTTGATTGGTTGCAGGATTTCATCATGAGCTTACAGCAGTTAGAGAACCACTGGAAAATCACCTGGGAGTACTGGACAGCTGTTTCGTCCTAGTTGGAGACTCTTCACACTACGCACCCACCAGGATTCGAACCCAGGACCTTCTGGTTACAAGGCAGGCTATCTCGCATACCATTAAGCCACTAAGACTCGATCCAATAGCCCATGAATTCTAACTTCTACCAATTCATGATATAGCGCGACCCCTAGTCAATGTCTTCGGGGAGTATTTGTCCTCACACCCGATCTGTCACACCCTAATGCTCACGACTTCTCATTAGAACCCCAGATAACTACCTACCTGAATAGGGCAAGTCGCTAATGAGCATCTCATTGATATTCAAGTGTTGGTTTGTAGGGATTTGATTGGTTGCAGGATTTCCATCATCATCTCTATATTACTTTTTAATACACTCATCTTATCCCAACCACCCTATATTGTCTAACTACATGCAAGTGAATGCAGTGCAATGGCTGAGCTCTGTTTTTTCTAGGTTATTTAATTTAGGAGGGTCAATCATTTCATGTCTAGCTAAATTTACATCTTCCAATAATCTAGTTGACCTCGATCTACTAGTTTGACCTATGTAATTGACCTCACAGCCATATGGTGTTTGGTAAATTATATTCTTATTAATTGAATCAATCTATTAGGTCGTTAATCCGACAAAGTTTATTTCTGAGATAGTTGGTTGGTTGGTTGGTTGGTCTAAATGCCACCCAACCTAATTCCAGCCTCATTGAGAATCCTACGCAAGGCGCCTCTGATGTTCCTTATTTGTACGCCAGTGCTACAGAGGCTTTTAACTCGATAATACTTTCGTTATTTTCGTCATTTCTAATGCTAATCTTGTTTCTTTCTATGGTTCTTCATATATTTTTGAATAAATTCTGGTGGGTAGTTAGTGATTCACTAGTAATATCTCCTTTCCTATTTGTTTGATTTTGTGATTCAAATCTCCTGGTTTACTAGTTAGGTTCTTGGCCCGATTATATAGACATTTAAATAAACGGATCTTTACCACCGATTCTGGATGAGATGAATTTAAGGCAGAGTTTTTATTACATTGTGGCGGTTTCCTATTAATGTTAGTGTCTAACCCACCATCTTTTCGTTTTATTCTGCATTCTAGCATTTTCAACTCACCTTGTTCATTTTCCTACTCAGAAGGGAGTTGGATTCTGTCTATTGTTGAGTTTATATGTGTGAAGAAAATGAGAGATATGTTCAGATTTGAACACAGTGATGGAATGTGTCATCCATTTATCTCCACCATAACCGAGTAGCAGGTTTTTAGTGTTCGAAGAGCTTTGTGTTCCCACCTATCCTATGTCTGCTGCTATTAGGGATAAGGGTTTCTTGTTTTTAATCGAAAGGCGTATAAATATCGTGTAAATATCGACATCTACTGGAAATATGGAAAAAGCCAAGTCATGTTACTGGAAATAGACCAGACAGTTTAACAGCTTACTTTGATAATTAAAGAAAACTTCTGTTTGAATTGTCATTTTCGTTGGATTGATCCACGTAGGAGGCTAGTAGACTGGTTGGTCGGAGTGTCCTCGAAATGCTAAGGAGGCTAATGGTTTTAGATGATGGATGGATGGCTGATGCACATGTATTCATTCTTTGTAATTTCTCAGCTCCACTGAATTCTCACGTTTCCCCGCTGACCATATTCCTTATGTCGTACAGAAGGATTTTTTTCTTTTCTTCTCCCTTATTGCGCCTGATGTATGGAATGTGGTACGTTGAACTGATCCACTTCTATTCCAGGTTTCACGTATTTTATGTATTTCTGTTAACACTACTAATTAGTAGTATGATTTTATGTCTGTAATTTTAATTTCCGTGTGGATCTCTTGATATATATATATTATTTTGCTGCACTCAATGCTAACATCATTTAGGAAAGAATTCAATTATTGACAACTAGACTGTAATGTACAGCAGTTTTGTATGAGAATTTATTTAGGAATCTTCTTCAACAGTACATATGTAAACTCACTGACCGCAACAACAACAACAACAACAACTGAACTCAAGAACTTCACGTTAGCCATTGATTCGATCTATTTCAGGACATTATCACTTGTCACACTGAAAATGATCTCAGTTTTACTTACAGGCATCAGACGCCTGAAATCCGATTTATGTGCTCAGAAAGAAGCAGTTATCAGTCTTCTCTGGCCCTGGTTGGTAACTGAATGTTTTCATTCCCTCTCTCTCTCACTTGATTTACGTAACGGTGAAATTTGAATAAGGCATTAAGAAGACAAATTTCTCCGCGAGATGATATCGTCATTTCGTAGTTTCTTTACAACCGCTTTACAACTACTAACATGGTTAACAATGATAAAATAAAGTTCATGACAATTACTCAGTTAAATAAAAAACAAAAGTACATACTAATGACCAATCATATTTTGATAGGTCATGTAGTCCAGAGTAGGCGAAGATTGAAGTCTATTGATTTTTGTACACACAGTTTAGGCTGTATGTGATTAATCCAGAGTGCTTCCATCACCTTCAATAACCTTGAATTAGAGTTATGTGAAATAATTGTGAAACAGTCATTAATATTGATTTTGTGACCAGACATTAATAAGTCTTTTGCAATAGATGATGCTGGATTTCTAATCACACTAATAATTGCATTGGGATTTTCTATATGATTTAGTAGCCATTTTCGAACATGTTCTTTTCGACGACGACGACATTGGAACATTCTGTTGGTTCTACCTAAATGGTCTGAGTCACCGAAGCTGCAGGTGAACTTGTAGATACAGTTATAAGTAGAGTCGACAGAATTTTGTCCTTTAATCGTAGGTGGGTACAGGGATCGAAAATGTTCGGCCTGTGAGGGAAAGAGATGTGGCGGCATAGAATGTGCGTTTGATAGCTGATCGAGCTAGCTGTCTCTGAACTGCATAATCTGGTCACCTTTGATTAATGGTAGGTTAATAAAGACAGATAGCTTTCTCTGGTACGGAAGCTGTCTTTCCGAGATGTGGTCTATCCTTACCGTGACAATTGATGAAGTTTTCTGGATAACCATTGGCTAGTAAAACTGAATGTATATGTCGAAGCTCATCCATCAATGTGTCACTCGTACATATTTTTCGAGCCCTTGAGAACAAACATTTCACTCAATAGGGAACGTTTATACTGGATAGGAACAAAACCGGTAAAATGAAGATATTGTCCACTCCACGTCTGTTTACGAAAAATAGAGCGCTGAATCGTTCCATCATTTCTCCTAGTCATAGTAATATCCAGGAAACCGAGTTTGTTATTGGATTCTAGTTCGGAGGTCACTCGAATATTTGGATGGATATGATTAAATAGGGTGATAAATTACATTCTGTATGACATTGTTTGGAATAAAATGGATCATGATTATTACTGCGACCATTCTATGCATACAACATTGATTTTTTGTTAAAACTTTGACTCCATGAGTAACTGTACTGAAATTGTTTCTGTCCATAAACGTAATAATCAATATCTTTAGGCTGTAAATGTAACAACAAAAGGCAAGACATGGAAGCCAAGTTATATTTTCAAGTGACCAAACTGCTATTTACGTACATATATACAGTTTTATACTCGTTAATCAATCACTGAGCCAGCGTGTATGATTTTGGTTTACATTAAGTGATATGAAATAGAAGGGTAAAATACACGTATAGTATTCTGTTGCTAATGCTCTCTCTCTCTCTCTGTCTCTGTCTATTGAACTGTGAGAATGTGTGAGAATAATATTCCGTTTGGCCACATTTTCTGTACCCCACCACCATATAAAGCAGCTGATGACAAGCCGACGAAATAAGTAGTGGTTCCATTTTGCTAAACTGTTATTCTTGCTTTATTCAAAAGTAACAGAGCTAGACATAGAGAGAGAGATAGAGAGTATTAGAAAGAGAAAGTGTAGTTAATGTCTGAGTCTTTATTCAACGAATCAACACACTACACACGTGCAATTGAAATGGCGCAATACGATTAAAGTAAAACTGAGAAGGATAGGATTACAAAAACCAAGTTAGTAAGTTGTATGAATTTATTGATATAACATTATAAGCTGAAAATTGAGGTAAAAAAATTGCCATCCAGTTATGGATTGTATGTTAGGCATAGTAGTACACTGCGGTACATTATTGTGTATTCCACCATATCGCCTCGAAATTCTACCCTTATATCATCGTATACTCCCAATATTGCCTACGTTTCGCTTTTTTAACCTTGAAAATAACTGTATCCCATGACGCTTTTTTATATTCCCACTCTGTGAAAGTTCAAATCATATCGGTTAGTGGTAATTCGTTAAACTTATTCGGCATTCTTCAAGGTGACTTAGTAGTTTCCTGTTCTCTTCTTATCATCGTGTGCCAGCTAATTTATCAAAAGACGTGTGTTATACTGCTCAGTCTTTGCCTTGTTCCTCCTTTATATCTGTATAACAAGGCCATTGTAAGCATATAGCATATATGAAAAAGTTGGTTGTCTTTGAATACAGATGTCTGCGTTCTACCTCCAGTGTTAGATAGTACAATACGGTGAGTAATATTCAGGTTTAGGCATTGATTACTAGATGAAGAGGAGAAGTAAATCGCTAAGTTCATGAAACTAGATCGATTGACATGGCTAGGACATGTTACTCCATTTACCGACGAGTATTGTCAACTGACACACGGATTAGTTTGAAAAAGAGTCAGAAGTAGTCAAATCAAAACTTGACATTAGTCCATGAAATCTTCGGCTATCGGTTAATCCATGTAGTCAGGTGTAGTACTGTCATTGTATGGTGCTCAATCTTCTGATTAATCGATTTGAAGAGTTTCCGTCAGCAAACTAGATCTATATTGCTCCCGGGATACTAAGTCTGTCTGTCTGTCTGTCCGTCTGTTTTCGACATAGAACTTTGCACAAATGTGCGGAAGTTCAAGTCGCCACACTCCGTGTAGCACGCGAAGCCAGAGAAGAAAGTACAAGAAGGCATAATAGAGACAGTGAGCAGAGGTGTGAGACAAAGGAGTAATAACGAAGAACAAAACAGTTTCATTGGAGATCATAAGTCACAAGGAGTGGATGCATCTGAGCTAGCCATTGAGAACGATGAGTTTGAGCCATATCACCAATTGTTTCCAGCCATTGATTTTTACCGTTCCGAGAAATGCCACCAGTCAGGAAGTCTACACCTTCCTACGTGGCTTAGACCAACTGTTGTGGATTTCACTGACTGGTGAGGCCATGTTTTTGTTTGACCACCGCTAGCTTTTTTCCAGCCTGACCCTATATCCGCTAACATTGCTCGTCGAGGGAGGCGATGACTTGGCATACGTAACACATGTCCTAACCATCTCAGTCTTTGTAACTTCACGACTTCGTCGATTGATTTCCCTGTTTACCTAGAACTCTACGTCTAACTTCAATGTTGCTCACCTTATTATGCCACTTTACACGGGAAATAGAGCGCAACCAGCTGCCTTCGCTTTATATCGAAGATCAAATGGCCAGGTCAGATAGAATCAGCAACAAAGAACTCAGGCAACCAGCCAACTAAGCAAAAAGAAATGGAAACAGACTCGACATACAGCGAGATAAGCGTTGGGTGACATCATGGTCAAGAACCTTCATGTGAAACCCCAATAAAAAATGACAAGTTGGGCATCCGAGGGTGACATAGAAAATGAAAGCTTACCGGTAATTGTGGAGCCAGCTAATAAAGACTGCAGAGAACAGGATGAAAAGAAACGTACTAATGAAGCCCTATATTCCATACGGAGCCCCAGAAACGACCCGGTACAGCCGAGAGCGGGTAGACTTTGGTCTTCCTCTCGAAATGCTCTCAAGTGACCATGCGTTCATTCCTACTTCTACACGTAAGTCCTATCCACTGCTTTCACACGACAACGGTGTTCCTCACAAAAGTGGAAGGGCGAACTAGAAACTCTGTCACTTACAACCGGATCGGTAAACATGAAGAGATGGACAATCCAAATTCATGGTGCCTACAGACTGCAGAATTCGACTGAGTCGAATGGCGTATGAGCTCGTTTGGGTCACTGGAAACCATGGGAAAGGGGCTCCTGACGCTGCTCCACCACCTTGTGGGATACTAAGTCGTATTCCCGGTTATATAATTTTCTTCCTGTTATTGTTAATCACATAACAGTGTCAAGAAATAAGAATATCATACAAGCCAAACTAGTTGTTAATCTAGCTATTGAAACTTCACTTCATATAACTCTGTGAAATTTTCAAATGAAATGTTTACATAATTGGATATATATGTGTGTATATCTTAAAATTAGTTTATCTATGTAACTAACTGTGAATTAGCTTTCATTCTATCTCCTGCCCTTCCCCACCCCATTTGCCTATTTTGTCTCAATGTAGATTAGGTCATGTCCTGGTTTTCTGTCCAAAAAATACGCGCACACACGCACACACACACATACATACCATCACCGCTTTTCTCTTACCGATCACCGTTTATACGACCGCAACACACTCTGAATGCCAAGTGATCTTACACAGCAGATGATGTTGTATACAACATTCACTATATTACAATCAATATTATTTAATTTGATGTAATTCCATAATGAATAACAGCCATATTCGTAGTCAGTTAGTTAGTTAGTTTTCCTGCCTTGATTTCAACATGGTTGTGTTCACACAACCCCGTCTATTTAACATCTGATGTCATCCGAATTCCGAAAAAGAAAAGGATATATTACACTATAGTTGTATTTAATTATAATGTAGAAACCTATCCAACGTGATTTTCTATAATTTCATTCCTTTTAAATTTAAGTTCAAGTTCTATTGAACAAACTGTATTGTTTATATTATCTAAGTACACATGGCCTTAACATGGGTGGCTAATTTAAAATTGTACATATTATAGTAGTTACAGTTTTGTTAGTAATAATAATTATGAGGATAAAGCACAGACTGTTGCGTAAGGAGAGAAAGTTCTATCGATGAAGTTGTGTATTATTATTATTATTATTATTGTATCCTTTAGTTCCTAGAGGAACATAGGGCTTCAGCTGCGCACCTCCATTGCCTTCTGTTTTCTGACAACTTTTTCACCCCGCTCCAGTTCTGTCCACATGCTTTCATCTCCTCCTCGCATGACCTCCTCCAAGTCACCCTTGGACGACCAACTCGCCTCCTCTCTTTCGGGTTCCACTCGGAGCTTGTCTAGTGATGTCACTTGATGGTTTCCTCAGAGTATGGCCAATCCATCTCCATTTCTTCTTGCTTATTTGTTGCGCAATCGGTTCCTGCTGGTTGATTCGCTCCCAGAGATCTCTGTTGCTGATCTTTTCTGACCAGCCATCTGATCTTGAGTAGTATTGAGCGAAGACAGCTGTTAATGAAGGTTTGAAGTTTGTTTGAGATGCTCTTTATGACTCGCCAGGTCTCTGATCCGTATAGTAGCACTGACTTTACATTGGAGTTGAAAATCCGGATGTTATTTTTGATGCTGAGTGCTGTTGACCTCCACACAGATTTGTTGTGTGTATCTTTGTGTTATGCTTGCCTAACCATGGACTTTCTGGTATCGATCCATGAAGTCTCTAACTGTTTAGTTAAAATAATAATAAAATAATGTCAATATGAATGGAAACTATCAGGGAATACAGAGGACAGCTGTTTCTCTCTAGTTTCACAGATATCAGTAGCAGTACCCTGCCATAACCTTACCAAGGGTCGAACCCTGGAACTCTATTCGACTTTTATTATTATTATTGTTGTTGTTAAAATACAAACTGGGTACATTTTAATCAAGCACCAAGAGATGCTCCACACAAATCACTTAGTTTGTACCAGGGTTAAGATACTTCCCGGACACTCAGACTGAAGCAGGTGGTTGTCCCACCAAGGAGTTATCCTCCGACTCTTTGACTTGAAGTTCAATCTCCAGGTTAATGGAGCAGCATTTCATGGTTTCCGGTGACCAAAGTAGGCTTATACATCATTCGATCCTTTCGGATTTTGGAGCCCATGCACATCATAAGTTTGGAACTAAGGTTATCCATTTCGCCTACATAGACCTGCCTGTCTGCTAGTCCTGTTGGAAGCGGCAGACGTTCCCTCTTTCATCTTTGTGAGGAACACTAGCAACTGCATGAAGGTAGTGAGTAGGATTTACTTGACAGAGACTATGAACGTGGAGTTACACGAAGACCAAAGTCTACCTACCCTCGAACCTACCAGGTCGATTATGGGAGTACCCGGAAAATTTAGGTTACCAGGTGCCTTGTTGACTATTTTGCAACTGGTATGGAATTCAATGGCCAATGAATTCTAACATTTACCTTTATTCATCAAAACTTAGGCATCTTTAAATTAAATTCTTGATTCGCGGTGAAATGACACTTATTCAGTTCATAGTATGTGGTGTGTTTGACACCATTGTAACGACAGAAGACAAGAGTCAAGCAATAGATCGTTATTGAGAAAATCAACAGATATTTATAGATTTTTATGTACATTATTATTCGTTATTACTAGCAAAGAAACAGGGTCTTCTGATTGGCTGTTTTCTTGCTCAAGGTTATTCTGTCATCTCTTTGTGGCCGTTTCTTAGAAAGCCAGGCCATATATCGTATCCGCCCACGCAAAGTCTGCTGTGGTTTGTTGTTGAGTTAATCTTTGTTCTCGTTCTTTTCTCATGACCCTAATTCGGGACGTTAACATTGACGTAAATTGCTGTCTACCAATTTGGCTAGCAGACAGCTGTCACCATACCATAAATGGCAATCGAGAGAACAAGTACATAAATACATGATGACATGAGTAGTTGAACACCACTCATATCAACCAGTAGTGCTTGCGAGCTAGTCAGATCAAAGTGATCTATACACCAAACTGCTGTTTCGCTTGTTTATGGTGATTTCAACTGATTTGCCACCATTGATGGTCTCGGTGCCAAAGAAGTGAAATGACCTCCCAATGTTCAGATCACTTTGATCTGCTTGACTAGTAAGCACTACTAGTTAATTTGAGTGGTATGCAACTACTCACAACGATCAGTCAGTAGTACTTAGAGTGCTGACTCTAAAGTGTAGCAGCTCAAAACGGAACTGCCTAAGGAACGGATTAATGACCTTTAGCAACCAGTCAGGTGAGTCTGTAGTATATATTTGGAATTATGGGTGCTATACACGAATTATGTACTATATTTAAGTACTGCTTAGATCACAGGCTCATTGGAACGGAAAAAATGTTTTGCCAACTGTCACCCGTGTGGCGTATTTATTATAACGTGGTCAATAATACAGACGATTTTGTCAATCTTTCCAATGGGACCCAAACAAATTACGTCGAAAGTCTCTAGAGTCACCTAAAAACAAAGAGTGTTGAAGCGGTGAATCAGTCAAGAAACACGATGATTTGTACAGTTATCCCGACGAATTTACGCATAGAAATTGGTTAAACCTAACTGTGATGACTCCTATAAGAAAGAAAGCTTTTCTCGGAACATATACAAGGAGGTTAATCTATGTAACTACTTTTTAACGCTGTATTACTCATACATATAAACACCTTTTTTCAAATTACGCATTCCTGCTTCGGACGCATCTGATTGGTCGATAGAGATTTGTCAAGGTCTTTATTAGGTAGGTAGTTGCTCTATAGTTTAGAGTCATCCATACAGAGCCATTCATCTAAGCATATTTTTCTGATTTTCTTCTATCCTTATTTTTCTTGTTTGTTCTTTTCGTAGGATTCCAATGTTCCATCGTCAACGAATCCATCAGAGAATAAATTAGAAGTATATCATTATTTGTATTTAGGTTGGCCAGATTTTGATGTACCAATCGATTCAGATGGTTTTTTAAAATTTCTATTCACTGTTAAACAAAGTCATAAGACAAGATCATCAGTACCGGTTGTCTCACCATCTTCATCATCTCCATCCCCATCGCCATTCGTCGTCGTCGTCGTCTTCATCAATGCCAAATTATCCTACTTATAGTAAGAATTCAATGTCTACATCACCACTACTAGTGCATTGTAGTGCTGGTATCGGACGTACAGGTAAGCCGGGTTGAGTAGTAGTGGCCTTCTATTGTTGTTATTGTTTATTGTTCCGCCCACCCCTCTCCCCTTTATTTTCATTTATCATTCGTAATATACTGTTTTATGAAAGAGTGATACAGCGTTGTGAGTCAAGTCCAACTTGACGAGAATTATTATCATATTATTATTATATTATATCCTTTAATTCCTAGAGGAACATAGGGCTTCAGCCGCGCGTCTCCATTGAGCGTTTGGTTCTCTGCCAACGTTTCCACCTGGCTTCAAGTCTGCAACCCACATGCTTTCATCTCCGCCTCTTCACATGACCTCCTACAAGTCTCTGTCTGGATTCAACATAGAACTTGGCACCGAAGTGCAGCAGTTCGAGTTGCCACGTTCCAAATAGCACACAGAGGTAGACAAGAAGATGAGTGGAGAGAATTAATAGAGTTTGACAAATATAAGAGTGAAACAGAATGGGTAATGGTAGAAAGGAATATGAAAGATTACAGAGATTGAATACATCTGCGCCATTGACAACGATTTTGAGCCATGTCACCTATTGTCTCCAGCCATTAATTCCTAGAGTCCCGAGGGCCCCAACCCGGAAATCCGCATCTCCCTACCTGACTCACTTTAACTGTCAAGGATTTCATGGATTGATGAGGCCATGTTTTTGTTTGGCCACCACTTACTCTTTTCCAACCTGAACCTATATCAGCTAGTAATGCCCTTCGGGGAGGGGGGGCGATGGTTAGGCATGCGCAGAACGTCACCTAGCCATCTCACTCAATCTATGTAACTTTATAGCCTCGTCGATTGATTTTCCCTCTTTGTCTGCCCAACACTCTACGCCTAACGTCAACATTACTTACCTTATTATACCACCTAACGTGAGATAGGGATCGCAGACATCTATGATCGAAAGCAGTTAACCTTTTCATGTCTTCAACAACTCGTATTGGCCATGTTTCAGAGCCATAGAGAAGGACGGAGCGAACTGATGAGCAGTACACACGTCCCTTGGTTGATAACCGGATGTCACGCCTACGCCAGAGATGGTGTAAGTCAGCGAAAGCAGCTCGAGCTTTTCGGATCCGTGTTGAGATTTCATCGCCAATCAGTCCGTTGGTGCTAATACAACTTCCCAAGTAGGTGAAGTGGTCAACATGTTCTATCACTTCACTCCCTATCACTAAGTTAGGGGTTGACGTGGTCCAGTCCTGTAGCAGCATCTTACATTTTGCAGGGGCGAATCGCATGCCAAAATACGAAGATTGCTGCTCAAGGTGTTCAGAAGACTCTGCATTTTGTCAGCATCCTCCCCCTCCTACAAGTCACCATATCAAGTCACCAAAAGTCATAATATCAAGTCTTGATATGATTATGAGCAATAGTTTGTGCTCGAAACGTCATCAGTTAATATAACTGTACAACACTGTGTGTGATTTATCAAAATAAAATCTTATCCATAATGGAATTATACTCTACCACAGTGCCCAAGTTTTATACGTATGTCTTATTACAATTCATAAAGATTTGATCACAAGCTGAGATCATTTTGAGAATCATTGGAAAATCTAGGAGTACTGGATAGCTGTCTCGTCTGTTTGGGCTGTTCATCAGTATGCACCCATCAGTGTTCGAACCCAGCATCTTACAAAGTTACAATCAATCCCCTACAAACCACAACGCTTGATAATTAATTTGATGCTGACTAGCCACTTGACTATAGACAGGGAGGTTATCTGCAGTTCGGGTGAGAAGCCCTAGCCGGTGGGCTAAGGGCAACGATTATTCACCTATTACATAGGCTAGAGGTTGCGCTATATGTCGTGAATTTGTAGAAGTTGGAATCGGGGTCCCAGTGACTGAATAGTCTACGAGATCGCCTTGTAGCCGGAAAGTCCTGAGTTTGAACTCCAGTAGGTGATTACTGCTGAAGAATTCCAAACTAGGACTGCCTGATCTTCCAATGGCTCTCTCACTGATGATATCAATCCGTGATCAAATTTGAAAGCAAACGCGAATCCCTGTGAACCAACACCAACTGCTTTGAATAATGAAGATGGCGAGCTAAGGTTGGTGGTGTGCGCCCTCGCATCCATACACACACACATAAGTACACAATAGCCTGTTTTCCCGTTAATCACTAACCTCTGTTCACTTGTTTATGTATAAAACTGTCTGAACAACGGTTACATAATAACGATAAGAAGATGTTTTGCATACTGAATGAAATCTCGAACATCCCTTTTACACTGTAATCAGTCAATCGATGACATCATCAATTAAGTAGTGTGGGGTAACTTTTCTTCTTTTTTTTACGTTTCATTGTTTTTTACAGGAACATTTGTTACAACTGACATCTGTCTACAACAAGCAATTAATGAAGGCTACCTTGATGTACCAGAGGTTGTCAGCCAGCTAAGATGTCAACGTGCTGGTGCTGTACAAGTTGCCAAACAATATGCATTTATTCATCAAGCACTTGTCTCACAACTATCAAAACACAATTACCAACCACCACCACCACCTATAAGCGATAATCATTGTGATACTGGTGGCAATAAAACACCGAATGCTAAAGACGATGATGACACTGGTGGAGTGGGGATTAGTTAGTTAGTTCAATAGCTTCTTGATAAATTTCTTTTACGGACCATGGGCTAGGGTGGGGTGAAATGCGATGGACAGCCAGAAAATACTAAAGAAATCAGATGAAAATTGTGTACTTCCCTTTTTTTGCGTGTCTTTTATTTTTCATGCTTCCTATGCTTGTTTGTTTTTCTATTTGACCTCCATTCAAATGACGTTTTTTGATCTTTAAAAATGTGCCTTTATTGATTTATTGTGTGTGAGTTGTGTGTGTGTGTGCTGTTTCTATGTGGTCTTTATCTTATTCTTATTGTTCTCGTAGGCGCTTCCTTATGCTTACGTCATACATACAAAGTTGTTGTTGTTGTTGTTTTCTTGTCAATGTGTGACTGTGTATAATTGTCATTTATCACTGTTAATTATCTATCTTTCTAAGATGTCTCCTCCTATGTGTGTGTGTGTGTGTACAGATGTGTCAACATAATTCACCACACTCCGTCTACTCACCTTCTCCTACACTAATGTTTTTGCTATCTTAATGTATCCTCTAATGTACAGTGGATTTTATCTTCATTAGCTTTCTTGTTCAATTCATCATTCAGTTTTATTTTTACCGCCAACTTTATTTAGCGATTCTTGTATGTATACCCTCTTTTTAGTGTTAACTACTTCTATTTATTTATTTATTTTATTTTATTTTTACTTAAAATCCTCCTCGAATTTTATGCTTCTCACTGTATCATACATTACTATCATTTTTATTAGCTATAAATTAGTTTAAATTGAGCGGATAAGATGTCGGCGGGAATTTTGAATTTTTTTGTTTTGTTTTGTTTTGTTTGAATGCGTGAAAAATTGATGCATATATGTGTGCGTATGAATGAATGTATCATTATTCATTAATGACTAATAGTAGTAATTCTATTGCATTTTTTAAAAATTGTTTTGTTGTATATTTTATGACTTGTTTTCCTTTGAAAATCGATCTTATCTTATTTCATCCAAATACACAATGCCATGAGTGCATGTACACTCTAGTCCGTCGACAGTTTAGTTTAGTTGATTTAAGTTAAGGCATCAAATGAGTGAGTCATACGTTAATCAATCAATCGATCGATCGATAATAATGCTTCACATCATAGTGTGTAGATTGAGATAACTGGGAAGACGAATAGACGTCTGGATTTGTGTGTGTGTGTGTGCGTGTGTGGGTGTGGGTGGGTGTATATCTTTGACCAGTTATGTGTTGGGACTTTTCTTCTCTTCACATTTTATGTACATACTTCAGCCATATTTGATTTGATTTATGTATTTGTATGTATTTATCTATCTATCTATCTATTTTATGTAAATTGTTTATAATTACTTGAATAGTAGTATATTAAAGTATTACTCCTCAAAAATATGCTCTTCGCTTCCCTTTGTGTTGCCCTTCTTCTTCAGTCCTCTTCTCTACTCTAATTTCGTACAGTGTCATCAATTACGACACAAGTTAGTCAGTCAGTCAGTTAACCAGCCATGTTATTTTGTATGTATAATCGATTTCTTCCTGGTACGTCGTCGTATTACATCACAAAAATAAGCAAAAAGAGAACTATAATACGCACAAATAATCTACTTTTATGCATACCTCTTTAAGATCTTTAAGAGTAAATCCTAAGTGATATTTTTCCAAAATGCATTTCGTTTTCAGCATGCCTCTTCATCAAATTGACCTCACTAATCATCACCACCTCATGACCAACTAACTCCTCAATGAACTGAACAGTTTATTGCCTCAATACCCAGCCAGCCAGCCAACCAACCAATCGACCGACCGACCACTCACAGTTGCTTATTTGTCTTTCTCTCCCCCCACCCCACCCCTATTGGTTTTATTCATATTTTTGGTCTTATTTTTCTTTCAATATTCTATGTACAGTGGTCAAAAACTTGTTTGTTTATTTTTTTTCGTGTGTGCATGTGCACGTGTGTGTGTGTGTGTGTGTGTGTTGATTCACTGTCTTCTGATTTCAATGTATAAGGTGTGTTCTTTATGTGTACACAGAAAAAGTAAACTCCAAGAGATTTGTATTCGTTTATTGTCTAAAGACTTAATATTATTACTATTGCTACGAGCTAATGATAATATACCCTATTATATATATTATTATTGCATTACAATATTAATGAAATATAAATAACTATACATGTGTATATTATTATTTCTTTTAATTCCAGAGGGCTTCAACCTGACGTCTCCATTGCGCCTTCGGTTCTTTGCTAACGTTTTCACGTCGCTCCAAGTCTACAACCCACATGCTTTCATCTCTCCTCTTCACATGACCTCCTCCTCCAAGTCACTCTTGCACTGACGATCAACTCGCTGCTTCCATTTCGGGTTCCACTCGAGCTGTGACTTGTCTAGTGTGACCAATCCATCTCCATTTCTTCCTGCTTATTTGTTGCACAATCGGTTCCTGCTGGGTTGATTCGCTCCCAGAGATCTCTGTTGCTGATCTTTTCTGGCCGGCCATCTGATCTTGAGTAGTATTGAGCGAAGACAGCTGTTGATGAAGGTTTGTAGTTTGTTCGAAGTTCCTTTCGTGACGCGGCGCCAAGTCTCTGATCCGTAGAGTAAGTGGAGATGAATTCACATTGGAGTTGAAAATCGGATCTTATATTCGTTTTCATGCTGAGTAGTGCTGTTGATCTCCACACAGACTTGACGTGAGTAATGACAGCTTGTCTCGCTTTCCCGGTCCTCGCACTTTGATATCCTCGTCAGTTCCGCCCGCCTTTAGTTGAAACGATGCTTCCAAAGTAAGTGGGTAAAGAAGGCTGTTTCTTTCAGGTTCCTCCCATTTATGCTGGCTGATTGTTTTCTGTTGTTGCTGTTGGTGTTGGCCAGGAATCTTCATCACCTACCTCTGTTTTCTCTATGTTCACGTGAAGTCCTGTCTTTGACACTTCTTCTGACAACTTGTTGCTTTTCACTTACATATCTTCCAGTTTGTTTGTGGGAAATCAGACACATATATCATCGGCGAAGTCCAGATCCTCTAAGTCTTTTGTGTGAGTCCATTTTATGCCTGTTTCCTTACTGCCCGTTGTCTGTCGCATTATCCAGTCTACTGCAATCAGGAAAATCATTGGCGATAGTAGGCAGCCAGCGTGTCTTACTCCCGTCTTCACTTCGGAAGATTCCGTAAATTTCCCGTTGTGGATTACCTGGCATGTAGCACTGTCGTACAACTGTTGGATGAGATGTATAATTGTCGGTGGCACCCCTTAGTAGTAGCGAAGTAGCTGCCAAATCACCTGTATATTGTTTCCATCATTTCGACTCCGACTCAAAGAGGAACACATGTCCTTTCAACATATAAGTTTAACTGAGTGACACTGAAAGTAATACCAAAATCCACCTATTTTTTAGCCATAGTTTTATGCTAGAATATTCTGCTGTCTGACATTAAAACTCTACTATTCGAAAATAACTACAGGCAGGTTCTCAATCATATTTGCATCAGATTGACTTGCTCGGTTTCTATTGGTTGATTTTTAATGGCAATTTACTACTACTACTACAGGCCAGTGTAAAAAAAGGTTGATTTAGCCATAGAAAACATGCAAAATGTTAACAACAACAAAAAAGAACAGGCAAAATGAGCCGTACAAGAAGAATTCATGAACTCTTAACAGTAGTTATTGAATTGAATTTTTGATTTTCCCGTCGATTGATTGGACCGAAGTGCTCGGTCTCAGGTTAACATGTCGGCTTCTTGTGCAGATGCTTCGACGATGTCCGGGCATTTAGTTAGTATACAATCAATCGACGGGAAAATCAAAAATTCAATTCAATAATTAATATGACCCCGTTGCACAAGAGGTGGCTCTCGTGGCCCAAGTGGTCTAGTGGATAACGCTTTGTCGTTTGAAACTATGGGTATTGGGTTCGAGCCTCGGTGGGAACATCATCACTCACTGAGAAATGCAGGTACATCCAGATGACGAGTCCCAAATAGGACGAAAGGCGTGTTGTGCTGGGTTCCACTGCTAGCCACCATCCGCCAATTGTATCTTAACAGTAATGATGAAGATCTAGACGCTCCAGTATCGCATTACACAATGTATTTGAATTTAAAAGGCGGGCAATAGAAAACAAAGCATATACTTTTTCGTCTGTTTTGAAAAGATGTCAGTGTCTCTGTAGCTTTAAAATACAGTATACACATTCCACTGATAAGTATCATTATTAATTTTTTTTATTGTTCTCTTGGTTTACTAATGGAACATATACGGCTTCAGCACGACATCTCTACTTTGTCCTATTCTCTGCGTTTCTCTTTAGCTAGCGGCGCATAGTGTGTGATTTTCTACTCTCAAGAAATCTATCATGTGACATTCGGACGTCTGACTTGTCGTTTCTCACTCACTTTCCACTCGAGGGCCTTACTGGTTGTTCGTGACATCATTTGAAATTGTCTTCTCAGTGGAGTGTGCCCAACCCATCTCCATTTTCTTCTACATATTTTTTGACCAATCGACTCTTGGTTGATTTGTTCCTACAGTTCCTTGTTGTTAATTCCTTATGGCCAGCCATTTAAATTTCAATATGGAGTCAGTGAAAGTAGGCAGCTTATGAATCATCTAAATTTTTAGCCATGGTATTAAATCCCCTAAAAAGCCACTCGAAATCTAGACTAACTAATTCTTATGAACTAAAACACAGACAGATTAGATAATTTAAAATTAGATAATGAAGAAAAAATGATTAGTTTTGACATTGTCAGTTTATATACACGTATACCAATAGTAAATACGGCTATAGAGGCAGTCAGAGACGAACTCATTTCCGACCAAGAACTCGAAATTGGGACAAAAGTGCCACTTGAGGACACAATGCTGGGAATACAATTATGCCTGACTCCCAAAGTGTTTAAATTCCTCCAAGGGAAAATATACAAACAAACTGAGGGAGTTGTCATGAGGTCACCAATATCCCCGGTTATAGCAGATATATTCATGGAAAACATATTGTGGAGGTATGTAGATTACACATTCACTGTACTTAATAATCAGGGTATAGATAGATTTTTCAAACACATCAACTCAAAGGTGGAAGCAATTCAATTCACTTATGAATTGGAAAGTCAGGAAGGGAAGCTTCCAATGTTAGATTGCAACGTAAAAGGGAAAGAAGATAGGAAGTTAAACACTAGTGTGTGTGTTTACAGGAAACCCAAACATTCAAACAGATATTTGGACTTCCGATCATCCCACCTAATCTATGTCAGTAAAAATAGGACTGGTGAAATGTTTAAGTAATAGAACACAAAAACTAATTAGTATGAAGGAAAATCTAAGACAGGAAGTGAAACATATAAGAGAAGCCTTGAAACTTAATAATTACCCTGATAAATTAGTCAAAAGTATGTAGGGAAATGTAAAAATAAAATAAATAATGATAATAGTGATAGTGATAATATTTATTCTTCAATACGGAGCCATCAATCAGAATAGGACCCATTCAATGAATCTTAAGGTGTGTTTGGACAAGGCTTTTGTACCAGCAGCTGTGATATACTGACACACACACATACAGAACACTTTGTTTGAGTGAATTCAATCAATGCCAGAAACTCAGTGAGCTTCGATAAATAACAACTAAAACTTTTTATATACAAGGTACATGTCGTGGCATAGTCGTTAATGCTTTGGCATTTGAAACAATGGATGCTGGATTCGTTTAATGGGGTCACCATCACTCATCAGAGATGTAGTTACACACACCTTTTGAGTCACAATTGGGACAATACGTGCGTCGTACCATAAATTAACCTTAAAGTATCATCGAAACGTGTGCTACTCATAAGATTTATCAGTAGTATAAAAACATTTGCATAAAATATCAAATAGTGGATAGATTTGACGTCAAAAAGAGCAAATGATTCAGCATTGCAGGAAAAACATGGGAGACACGAAAAGAAGGCAAGAAAAACCACAATACGAAGGTCAGAAGTAGAACGACATGGAAGATCTGTGAAAATAACGGTTAACAGACAAGGTGTACATTAACTCTCTGTATAGAGATACTCAATTCCAAGTAAACATTCCTTCATCGAGTCTCTCGTCTTCTTCACAGAGCACAGCTAATTCAATAAATCTTTTTAATACAATCGATTATAGAACGACACATATACGCGTGAGCAGTATTATTTTCAATTAGATCTCATTAGGTTTAACTCTGATTTACATAACTTCAGAGATTTAAATATGATTGAATATAAACCAGTCGTAGTAACCGGTTAATAAGATGATAAGATTGTGTAATTAGTCGTAATAATAATAATAATAGTAATTATTCCACTAATAAAAGTTATAAAAAAGTGGCTCAGTTTGCGATTACAAGGATAAAGAAAAACGTCATGATTAAACAAACAAAAATGTTCAGATAAACTTAGTAGTAGTAGATAAGGGCTAATAAAAACTCGAAGTCACATAAAGCGATACTAGATTGCAAGCAGAATGAATAAACTAAGTTTTTATAATATTATGATTCCCTTGAGTTCTGAGTGGGACATACGACTTCAGCAAAATATCTCCACCTTTTTGTATGTTCTGCTAGCCTCCTCAGCTGCCCGACTCCATGATTGACCATAATCTCTCATCGCTTCCAACTCGAGCACTGGTCTGCACTGCACGCGATGCCATTCGATGACCTCCTCAATGGTGTATGCCCGATCTATCTCCACTTTCTTCTACATATTTGTTGAACGACTGCGTCTTGCTTACTGGTTTGTTTCCAGCCAGCGTTTCTTGTTACTAATTCTTTCTGGCCGGTTGACCTGCCATTTAATCTTCAGTATTCAGGCAGCCAGCGAAGTGGGTGGCTGTTGATGACAGTCTGCAACTGGCTGTTGGAAATACTTCTCGTGACACACATACAGTGCAAGTTTCTGACGCGTATAGAAGCAGTGACTGATTTCACATTTGTCCTTAAAAGAATCCGATTCTCGTTCTTTGTGCTGGCTGAGTGAGTTAAACAGAAGATTTCCAAACTGATTTAAGTTTGATGAAGACGTATCTAGCCTTCCCGATTCTAGCTGGCCTGCCTTCACATCTACATCCGTGTTATCCGTTTGTAGTTTAAACAATCCTCCTGATGGATAAGTGAAGGAGGCAACCTCTGTTAAATCTCTTCCTCATGTTGATGGTGATTGGTGCTGATCTTTGTTGTTGCTGCTGCTGCTGCTGTCGGTAGGTTGGTTTGTTATCTTCATCACCTTCGTCCCACCTTCTCTATGTTCATCTGGAGTCCTGTCTTCGCTGCCTGCCTCACCTCTTCAGGCAATTTGTTGGTTTTCACCTGCCTGTAAGTCCTCGAGTTTGTGTGACCTTAGACATATATCAACTGCGAAATCTAGATCTCCTAGACTCGTCTTGTTGGTGGTCTAAAGTATTCCTGTCTCCTTGCTCTCCACGTATGGTGTTCCGCGCATAATCCAGTCCACCACATTTAAGAATGCCATCGTTGATGATACCCACCGCCAGCCTTGTCTTACTCTTGTATTCACTTCGAACGCCTCACTGAGTTTCCTGTTGTGGATTACCTGACACGTGGCATTCTCATATAGCCAGCTGTTGAATGAGGTTGATAGAGGTTTAGGGTATTGCATGCCGTAGTGTTGAAGTTTTTAGTGGAGACTTAATAAAACTAAAGAAGAATTGTTATGAAAAGGATTAAAAGTATATAAGAGATGGTTATTTCATAGTCAGTCTGTTGGCTCTTACCTGACTAAGGGATGGATAGTGGTGGTACAAACTTCTTCTGAATGTATAGTTTTGGCTTAGTAGTTCTAAGTTCAGTCGCCTCACCAGAAACGAATACCAAGATGATTGATAAAATATTCGAAGACATACAATAAATCACTCTGAATACTTTCATTTTGTCCACTGTCAACTGAATGCAGCAAAACAGAGCTCTGGATGATCTTCGCCTTTTCCTTATCAAATTAGGATGACAGATTTCCACCAGCACATTGGCTAAGCTGTCTAGTAGTACGTCCAGCAGATTGTAACTTGATAAAATAATATGGTTTTTAGATATGATGGGGAAGTTTTGTAGCTCAAGTGGATGATTTTCATGTGGTTGTTTTCTCTGAGCTGGATAGTTAATTTGCGAAGCTTTCATCGTCCCCTCTACTAGGCGACATCTTCAGCGCATACTTCAATTTGAAGTGAGCTTCCAGATTTCTCCATATGTTTATACGTCATTTCTCCTGATGACCTTGAAAGTGACTGGTTGTTTTTGTTTGTTTTCACACCCTCTAGGCTACTTGCAGTGGAGCTAATTGTTTCCTTGACTTGAGCTGTGACCCTTTGTGTGTGTGTGAGATTCCCTTATTATCGATTAGTAAATTTTATCTCTGTCAACGCGTCTATTGATTGATGATTCACTAGAATACCAGGCTACTAAAAATTCTATAGCATTTTTGGTGTCTCTTCTGTCTAATATTTGAACACTGGTTGTTCCAATCGAATTGATGTCCGTAGTTGTATGTATACAGTGAGCGATATGAAGGAGTGGATATCATGTCTTCTGACGCCTAGCTTATGATCATGGATGCGAAGACGAAGAGAGGTGTGTCCACTTTGGCCAATGTAGTGTTTTTCGCAGTGGTGACAATTTATTTTGTAGATGATGTTAGTTTTATCTTCTTTCCCTGTTGAGTCTTTTGGTTGACATTGAGTTGATTGAATTGATTTTGTTGGTTTGTGTGTGACGAAAATTCCTAAAGGTTTGAAGAGTTTTGCAGTTATTTCTGAGATGTCTTTTATATATGGTAGGATGACTTTCTTTGTGCTTTCCTTAGGGGCCTCTGATTTGATAGGTTGGCTTGGGGGTAAATGCCTTTTGATGAAATTCTGTGAATATCCATTCTTTTGGAAGACGTCCATGAGATATTTTTCTTTAATTTTCCTCAAGGTGGGAGTGCAACAATGAGTCCTGGCCCTCTTCAGTAGTGTTCGTATACAATTCCTTTTGTGTGTTATTTGGTTGTTGCTGTTGTAATTCAGTATTTGGTCTGTGTGAGTTGATTTTCTGTAAACCTGAGTTTCTAATTCCCCTTTAGTTGTTCTCTTGACTAAAACGTCCAAAAATGGGATTTTGTTCTCGGATTCCACTTCCCTTGTGACTTCAGTGTCGCTGAACATACTGTTTATTAAGTTGTGAGTTTCATCCAACTCATTTCTTTTGACTTTTACAAATGTGTCATCTACGTAACGTACCCAAATTTTAAGTCTGATCTTTGGTAGGATTATGTTTTCGTGCCTTTGCATCACTGTTTCTGCAATCAAACCTGATATTGGCGATCCATCCCATGGGTGTCCCTTTGACTTGTTCATATGAACAAACTAACTGTCCAGCTCAGAGAACACAACCACATAAGAAATAATATGGTTTCTTCCGTACTGTAATCATTTCTGACTTCCTGTCGTATTTGTTGAAATGTTTCTTTATGAAACTACTTAGATAATCCATCTTTGTCATGGAATCATGAAAAAATTCAAATTAATTTCGTTCATATATCTCTTGCTGTTTTCTCAAGACACTGAATAATAATTCTTTTATATTTGATGGGCATATAACTAAGGAAATGTATGTATTACCGTGTGAATATATTTTCCGTGTATACGCTTCTCCTAATTGTCTAGAATTAATGTTATATTCCTATGTGAAGACACTCAGTTACCCACTGACAGTAGTGATGGCACTGTTTATCATGAAATAAAGAGAATTTCTTGCACTCCTGTTCAGTAACTGACTGATTATATGGTCATTATAAAAACAAAAGCAAAGTTGTAGACTCTATCTCAAACAGTTTCAGGGAATGCAGGTGAAGTTTGGTAGGGACAGAAGTTTCTGATCAAGAAAGGATTAGGAATAGAGGTGAAACAGTTTTCCTTCAGCTGGTATTACCCCACAGAGATGTGGACAATAATTTTTCAGAAATCTATAAAACACAGATTAATTGAGCAAAGAATATCTTTTTAGATAATTTCCTCTTCTCGCTCTACAACTATATATCTACGTTTATATACATAGAATATTCTAGATTAGTAGTCAATAACAATATTAGTGTGTTTTTTAAATAATATCGATTTGTAAAGTAAGATCACAATGGAATTACCACAGTTCATTAAAGATGCTTAAATTATAACAATAATAATAAAGATATAATAGCAAATAGAATATCAACTAAAATTAAGAAATTCCACAAAAATCCATGATCATTCAAACCTAGATGGCCAAGGGTAAGGATAATGTCTGAACTAACTTCTTTCGGATGCATAAATTAGGCTTGTTAATATGGATCCCAACGGTCAGCCTCAGCAATATTTAGTAGTCGAACTCCTAAGGAAAAATTGAGATTCGTAGGTATGCGGTAAATGACCCTGAAAGCTGCCTGGTTAACGTCAATCTTCTGTTCTGTTGTATCCACAAGATGAGATAGAATAGCTCTGCAAATTGGTTTTGTTTGTCGTTTGCTTAACCACACATTACTGACTGACATCAGTCAGAGAAATGCTGAAAAAAAAGGTAGTAATGAACAGAAGAATTTCTGTTTCAGTAAGCTGAGCTCTAACAGTAGGTACACAGCAGTATTACACAGATATTAAGTAAGATACTATACAGATCAGGTGTCCATCTGTAATTCACTCAGTTCTCTCCAGCCCTCCTTAGCTGGCTTCACGATTACCTACATACTTTCATTTCCTCTTCACATGACTTCATTTAAATCGCTGTTTGACGCCCAACTCGTCTTTTCCCATTCAGGTCCCACTCGACAGCCTGTCTGATGTCTGATATCACTCAACGCTCTTCTCAGTGTATGCCCAGTTTATTTTCATTTTCATCTGCATATTTATTGGACAACAGGTGCCCAGTTGGTTTGTTTCCTGTGTCTATTGTTGCTAATCTTTTCCTGGTATCTTTCTGATTTTCAGTATGCAGCAAATGTAGCTGTGGATTACAGTCCGTAGCAGCCGGTTGAAAATACTTTCTGTGATGCTGTAAGTCTCTGAACAGTGTAGAAACAATGACTTAATGACATTAATGCTGAAGACCCGGGATCAAGTTCTTTATGCTGTATGCAGTAAACTTCCAGACTGATATCCGAGTGATGACGGTGTGCTTTGACTTTCCGATTCTGGTTTTTACATCCTCATCAGTGTGTTGCGTGTAGTTGAAACGACGCTGCTTAGGTAATTCGAAGAAGTGACTACCCTCGAATTTCTATTCTTTATGCTGATTGATAATTGTTGTTGCTGTCGTTGTTGCTTACGTTTTTTTACGTCACCTTTATCTTCTTCCATTATGGATAAAATTTTATTTTGATTAAAGCCACACAGTGTTAAATAAAGTATAATTATATTTTAATAGTTTGCACACGATGATAAGTTTTGTTATTGGTAATATTTCGAGCAAAATTACACAGTGTTGTTATACAGTAATATTTACTGATGACAACGTTTCAAGGACAATTTATTACTACTGCTCATAATCATATCAAGGCATTACTCACTCACACAACTTTCTTGCTTCATTTATATGCATGAGTAAAATTGATGGTTAGATATTTGAATAAAAATCAATATAAGATAATATCCATTCAGAAATAATAGTACGAGTGTTATTGACCCATTGCATTTATGTGGGAAATACGACTGTTTATACGAGTGTTTTTTTTTATAGTCATAATAAGTTACTTGTTAGAATGTTTTGATGTGTTTGAATTGAAATAGAATTTTATGATTATTTATTATCCTCTTCTGATTTGAATGGTGGCAGTAATACGAGTGTTATTGATCAATTATAATTAGATGGGAGATACGAGTGTTTTAATAGTCATAATAAGTTATTTATTAGGATGTTGTAATGTGTTTGAATCGAAATAGATTTTTGCGATTATTTATTATCCTCTTCTGATTTGACTGACTTGCGGTAAAAATATCTTCCATACATCCATCTCTGGTATTTGCATTGAGTCATTTCTGTTCCATGTGCTGGATGTGTAGATTCGATGAACCAGGATTCAGTAATCAATCTCTCTCTCTCTCTCCACCCATCTATATTACTACTTAGAATTTTGACTCTGTCACACCTTATTGAATGGGACACTAACAGTACTTCCGAATGTGATTTATCTTCCTTTTTGTTTCACGCAGGTCTTTTATTGATTTTTATTCAAATGTCTAATCATCAATTTTTACTCATGTATATAAATGAAGCAAGAAAGTTGTGTGAGTGATTACCTTGATATGATTATGAGCAGTAGTAATAAATTGTCCTTGAAACGTTGTCATCAGTAAATATTACTGTATAACACTACACTGTGTGTGTGATTTTATCAAAATAAAGTTTTATCCATAATGGAATTATACTGTACCACATTGCTCAAGTTTTATCCGTACACTCCTATCTTCTCTGTGTTCACCTGAAGTCCCGTCTTTGCTACTCGCCTTTTCTGCCAGTTTGTTAGTTTTCTTACATTCATAGATGTAATTGTTGTCTTCTTTAGTTCCTAGACGAACATAGGACTTCAACCGCACGTCTCCATTGAGCGATTGGTTCACCGCCAATGTTTTCACCTGGCTCTACGTCTGACCACATGCTTTCATCTCCTCTTCACATCACCACCTCCATGTTATCCTCAGACGACCGACTGACCGTTTCGCATTCGGGTTTCACTTGACCAATGGTCTGGGGTGTGATGTCACTCACTTTATGGTTTGTTTTCTCAGAGTATGACCAATCCACCTCGATTTCCTCACGAATATTCGTTGCACAATTGGTTCCCGGTTGGCTCGCTCCCTGAGGTCCCTCACTGTTACTGATCTTTCCTGGCCGGCCATCTGATCTTGAGTGGTATTGAACGAAGACAGATGTTGATGAAAGTCTGTAGTTTATTTGAAATGCCCTTCTTGACGCGGTGCCAAGTCTCTGATCTGTATATTAGCACTGACGTCACAATGGAATTGAAAATTCGGATCTTATTTTTCATGCTGAGTAGTGCTGTTGATCTCCATTCATAGTACAGTTGAATTCTAATTATCTGCGTTAATGAAACAGCTCACCGTTTTCAAAACAAACAGTTCAATACCGAACCGTCTACAATGAATAGACTACATTAGTTTTATTTGCTATACTTCAAAACACGATAAAAAAAATCAAATAAATCCAAAGAATATTGAAGAAAGTTGTATCACAGGTGGAGACGAATATGAATGCGTTTACTAATTAGCTATTGATTAGTAGTGGAAAGATTTTTCCGAGCTTCATAGATGACAAGGAGTGAGTGTCGGTGTAGGTGACTTCAAACCAAATCACTTAAGGTTCGAGTTTGTTAATTTTGAATCCATATCCTCATTCAAGAGGTATATGACAGTGTTATGTGTCAGGTGATCCACAACGGAAACATCAGTGAGGTGTTCGAACTGAATTAAGAAGTAAGACAAGGCTCACTGCCCATTATCACCTATGATATTCCTAATTAAGGTGGACTGGATTATGCGACAGACTGTGGGGAGTGAAGAGAAACGAATACGCTGGGCGACCGATAAGAAAACTGTAAGAGATCTGGATTTCACCCGTGGATGATATGTCTGATGTTACACAAAGTCGAAGACTTGCAGGCATGCGAAAACCAACAAACTGGCAGAAGAGGAGAGGCTAGCAGTGAAGACGGGACTCCATGTGAACATAGAGAAGGTGGAGATTGATGTGATGAAGAAAACCAACGAACCACAACAACACCGACAACCACAACCAACGGGAGTGAAAGATTTAACAGAGGTTGCCTCCTTCACTTATCCAGCCAGAAAGCCTCGTTTAAAATACAGGCGGTCAGAAGATATCACAGCCCAGCAGCCAGAATTCGAGAGGTGAGATACGCCTTCATGAACATGAAACCAGTTTGGAAATATTCTGCACTCAGTCAACCAGCATAAGGAGGAAGATTTCGGATTCTCTTCAATACCAGTGTGAAGTCAGTCAGTCAGTTCTTCTATGCCTGTCACGAAAAGCATTTCCAACATTTCACAAACTTTTATCACCAGCTGCCCGCTTCACTAGATGCATACTTAAGAAAGAATTACTGACAAGAAACTCTGCAGTGGAACAAACCAACAAGCAAGAGGCATTGGCTCAACAAATATGTAGGATATGGATCGGGCATACACCATTGAGGAGGTCATCAAATCACATCGCGCTCAATACAGGCCATCGCTCGAGTGGAATCCGAATGGGAAGTGATGAGTATGTCATCAGTGTGAGGGTAACATGGAGGAGATCGTGTGTGTGTGGGGGGGGAGGAGGAGATGAGAGATTATGATCAATCATGGATTTGGGCAGCTGAAGAGGTTTGGGGAATATGGTAGAAAGTGTAGTAGATATGTTGCTGAAGCTGAATATTCTACTTGGAACTCAAGGGAACAATAATAATAATCCTCTGGAATAACACGTGATAATCCACATTTTACTTACCGTATGACTAGGACTGAATGATAAGTCCTGTGTTCAATGTCATCACATCTGATTTCTTTTACTCCCAAATGAACTTCGCTCAACGAAGAAGGTATTGGCTTATCAGATTATTTCAGTGTAGTGACCAAGACATTAATCACTTATAGCAATAAAATACAATTGACTAAAGGGAGTAGAATGCCAGGGGGGAAAAGGATCATGAAAACAAGCCATTCTACTTATCAAGAGCTTTTAATCAGAGTTCATCATATCATTTTACTTTCGGAAAGAGAGGAAATGCTGAAAGTCAAGTATATTCTCAGTCGACTGCAATACTCAGCCATACCTGAAAAAGTCTAGAGCCACTGATTAAGATGGTCTTTTGGGTGATGTATTATCACCATGGTAATCTCACGTAGCTATTCTTCATGTCATGGTGCCACATAATGAGCTAACCACTTCGTCTTCCTCTACCCACTTCTAGACCTAACAAACATTGGACGATATGGGGACCGTTGAGACGACATTAATGCGTCCCGCAATGTTATCATTGATTGAAAGACTACCTCCACTAAATCGTATCAACGGAATACAACCATCTCACTCGTTCCGTGATTCAATGTCCTTAAACTAGGATTTAGTATAGACTAAACCATATTATTGTTACATTTGAATGAGAAAAATTACATGCTAAACAACTATACCATACCTACTTTAGAAAGAAAAACAGTCCCTCAAAAGGTTTTTCTCAACAAATGTGATCATCACTCACCCAAGTACATTAGAAAAAAATGACTTATTAATTACCTTCTGCAATACATAATAACATTCAACTACTGTTTATATGTATTAATGTTTATTGTTATTATCATTATTCCTGATTAAATGAACAAAATGAAAAGTACATATAAATCATAATGATAATAATAATTGTTATTATCTATAATATATAAGTACTTCATTGCACATCTTTGCGTAGATTTCAGGAAAAAAAATCTTCCTTTCTGAAATTTGTCTTTGAAATCCTTTTCCAATAATCCACTATTGTAAAGAAGAAAAGACATATGAGACTCGATGGCAGTGTTTATTAAAACAAACCCATTGTATTCAAGTGTTGGTTTGTAGGGATTTGATTGGTTACAGGATTTCATCATGAGCTGACATTAGTTAGAGAACCATTGAAAATCAGCCACAGGGAGTACTAGACACCTGTTTCCTCCTAGTTTGAGACTCTTCATCAGTATGCAACCATGGGGAGGGTTCGAACCCAGGACGTTTTGGTTGCAAAACTAGCGAGCTCGTATACCATTAAGCCACTGGGACCTGACCCAATGGCCCGTGAATTCTAACTTCTGCCAATTCACGATATAGCGCGACGGCTAGCCAATGTCTTCGGTGGCGAGTATTTGTCCCCACACCCAACCTGCTGCACCCTACTGGTCACGAATTCTGCCTACAAACCAACACTTGAATATCAATGAGATGCTCATTAGCGACTTGCCCTATTCAGGTAGGTAGTTATCTGGGGTTCTGGTGAGAAGTCGTGACCAGTAGGGTGGAGTAGGTCGGGAGTGAGGAAAAATACTCACCGAAGACACTGGCTAAGGGTCGCGATATATCGTGAATTGGCAGAAGTTAGAATTCAAGGACCATTGGATCGGGTCCCAGTGGCTTAATGGTATACGAGCTCGCCTTGTAGTCAAAAAATCTTGGGTTTGAACCCTGCCGGTGGGTGCGTACTGATGAAGAGTTCCAAACTAGGAGGAAACAGCTGTCCAGTACTCCCTGAGGCTGGTTTTCAATGGTTCTCTAACTAATGTCAGCTCATGATGAAATCCTGAAACGCATTATAGATACATAAATTTGGTATACCTTATCTTGAAGTTTGTATTTAGACGTCATTCGCATAACGGATGAATGTCACCACATTCGATAGCTTGTTGGATGGTTCTGCATAGTGTCTCTAATGTTCTTCTCACAAATCTCTTCTTTGATTACTTATTCGAGTGACACCAAAAACATACTGTCACTATTCTGAATTCGTTTACTGATAGACTACTTATATCTGAGTATAAGTATCACTCACCACAACAGCTTTATTTTGAACAATGCTTTTATAGTGAAAATAATTTTCAGCCGAGTTTATGGCATGATATTTTCTCTTCGTTCAAGATCTTCAGATAGGTAGTAGATATCAGCTGACAGCTGACAGATCGTGTGTCACGGTTCTATCTAATGTGAAACGCAAACCAATCCATTATGATATCTCTTCCTATTCTCCTTCTAGAAATTTTCAACATTTCGTTGAATGCCAATTATAAAAAGTTCAACGGAGTACATTTTGTGAATCGAGGACACCATTCAGGAACGATCATCTCATGTATTGCGGATAAGCTGCCATCCATAGACGATAATGCTTATTCTCATGTATAGTAGATACTTGACAATCAGCAGGTTTTAAATGTTTTAAAATCCTGCCAGAGTAAACAAAACTATTAGACGTCATATTTTACAAAATTTAAACAAACTTTTTAGGACAAATTATGGCAAAGTTAAACTTTCGACACCACTAACAACCAATCAGCAAACGACCTCGAACGGACCAATCACATTAAAGAGGCATATATGATGAATGGATATGTATATTTATAGAAAAAAGCATAAAACAGATAATAAAAAAGGTTACATGGGATATCTTTCTCGAACAAGTGAGAGAAAAATCTCCCAGTTTAGCATGGGACTGTCAATGGAGAAGTTACACCATATCCTGTACATATATTCATCCAAATGACTATAAGTGAGATCCTTTTGAGATACATTTATAGCCCTTATCCTATTTTCCAACCTGCCCCAAAATCCTTCATTAGAATTTGTATGTATCCTCGTAACGGGATCTACAAAATCACTTGAATGGTTGTCTCTATGATGAATATATCCCAGAGATGACAGCGAACTGTAGCCTTTCCGTGTGTATAATTGACCCCCGCTTAACAATTCTGGTAACAATAGGTATAAGAGTAGTTGCTTTTCTATCTGCTATCCTTAGGGAGAGAAGCGACCTAGCGAAAAAAGTTCCTACGAAATATTAAAATTATCAGCTTACCCTCTCTAATGTTAGCACGCTTCAAACATATAGCACAACGATGAACAAACCCATCAGTTGATTTGGTTTAGCTTTTTAAAGTCATGATACCACCACACAATCAAATTCGTTCTTTCCGGAGCAACCGAAATCTAGGAAGTACTGGGAAACACTAACCTCCTCGAATTGCAACAACAGCCTTGTAAGGTCACGCATATAAATGAATCAGGCGATATACAACATTGAACTGCGTTCGTGAACCTCATTGGATAATTCGCTGATTGGTAGTTAGTGGTGTCGAAAGTTTAACTTCACCCAAATTATATGTAATATATTGATGGAGGTTTTCGGTAGTCCAAGTTTTAAGCAGGCAACCGATGAAGAAGTTATCGAAAAGAATATTCTTTGCTTAATCACCTTGACTTCTGCATGATATTTTGTAACAAAGTTAAAGAGCAGAGACTCAGTGATGGGGTGGGGTGGGGTGTTGGTGGAAACAAACTCCGCAATGATCTTGGAGCGACCAATCACCCTTAAAAGGGCTCAAATTTTGGTCGTTAATTCAACCAAAACTTGATGCTTAACCTAACACTAATCTATCGGTAAATAACCCTAACATTTCTGTAACCCAGTCATAACATAATTAGATATCGTGTTTAGCAATTTTTTTTACATTTCACCAATTTTTTATGAAGATGATTTCATTCACTTTGTTTCGTTTGAATGACTCAAGGCCATCGGTGCGTACGTTCCATTGGAGTGCTATTCTTGGATTGTTGTTTTAGCGTTTCTTTACAGGTCTTGTAGTTTTTTTGTTATTGTCATTATTATTATCAAATTCACTGATAACATCCATATCTGGACATTGAACGTACTCATGGAATCATTTGAAGTTGCCCTTCAATTGTAAATACCTCAATAAACATTGATACAATGAATAAATATGCCTATAAAATAAGGGTTATGATTAATGAAAAGTAGGTTAATCAATATGTTCAATAATATGTAACTATTAGAGAAGATATGTACCTCAGGTGGGGATGATTTGCAATTAGTTGTGTTCTCTGAGCTGACTGGTTGGTTTAATTGAGGAGCTTTCGTCGTCGCCTTGCTAGTCAACATCCCTTTTCAGCGCAAGTTTTAGCATAAAATGAACTGATTTAAATTCTCCTTGTATCTTCTGGCAGCGACCATCTTCGTGACTGGTAGTCGATTTACTTCTGTGTTGATCATTTTTTATTGACTTGGAATTTGAGCTGTCCTCTCACGTGATTTTCTTTTTATTAGTTGGTAGATTGGTTCCATATTCATATTTTTACGAGTTGATCATGCATTGATATCAGTTAGAGAACCATTGAAAACCACCCGGGAGTACTGGACAGACAGCTGTTTCATCCTATTTTGGGAATCATCGCTAGTACGCACCCACTGATATCAATCCGTGATCAACTCGTAAAAACATAACTAACCCTTACAAACCAAACTACAGAAAATTAATCTGATGCTCGCTGGTGACTTGCTACAGGATGGAGTTTCCTGGAGTTAGTTCTAGTGAGAAGTCGTGACTAGTGAGGTCCAATTAGATGTCACGTGTGTGGATGGATGTCCCACCAACGACAATGGTTGGGGTCGAGCTAAATCACGAACTGGTGGAAATTAGAATTCATGGGCCATTGAATCGGGTCCCAATGAGTGGCTGAATGGTATATGACCTAGCTTTTCTTCTAACCGGAAGGTCCTGTGTCCTGAAAGTGGGTGCGTACTGGCGATAATTCCAAAACTAGGATGAAACAGCAGCTGTCCAGTACTCCCTGGTTTTTAATGGTTCTCTAACTGATATCAATCCTTGATCAACTCGTAAAAACATAACTAACCCTTAAAAACCAAACTATATTCATATGTTTGTTAATCACTGATTGACTTGAGTATCAAGCTTCTAGGAATTCTGTGGCACTTTTGGTGTTTCCTCTACTTAAGATTTCGATATTCTCCCAATCAAACTGATGTCCATAATTACCTACATGCATGATATGAAACGGGAATATATATCATGTATTTTCACGGCTGATTTGTGTTCTTGGATTCTGATTCGACAGACATTACATCAGTCAAAGTGGGCATCTCCTTCGAATCGGAATCCAGGGTCACAAATTAGTTGTGAAAAGACATAATACATATTCTTTCATATCAATGCATGTAGATAATTATGGACACCAATCTGATGATCGGGATAATGCCGAAATTTTAAACAGAGGAAACAGCAAAAAATTCAGTCAAGAAATTTCTAGAAGCCTGGTATTCAAGCGAATATGCGACTAACAAACACACATTACCATAGACCAAATTTACCAAGTAATAAAAAGTAAATCATCATGTGACGAGAAAGTTCAAAATCCAAGTCAATAGAAAATGATCAATACAAGTGTGAATCGACTACCAATCACAACGATGGTTGCTGCTAGGAGACACGATCCTATCATTCATCAGTTCATTTATGCTAGAACTTGTGCTGAAGATGTTGGCTAGCAGGGGAATGACGAAAGCTTCGCAATTAAGGCAATCAGTCAGCTCAGAGAACATAACCAGTTGCAAAATGTGAACATTGTAAAGTGAATACTTTAATCTCCCTGTGATCAATTTTCATTTATATTAACCAAAACCTTCAAGCAGGGATTTCCATTTTGGGGCAATTTAGAAAATTTGTCCATTCTTAGATATAAATTAGGAGGCTGCCATTCTAGTTCAAGTTAATATTTCACTATGAAGAGAGTTATTGGTTCCTCATAAGTGACAACTGTCCTAACATACTTTAAATAGGAAAGACTCAGTGAAAAATTTCAACTGAAGGACTAACTTCCAAGCTCAGTATAACTTTCAGTCGAACATTGTCTGTGTGTATCTGTGTGTGGCTATGTGTAACTTACTTCTTACAGTAATTATCCCAGTATGGTTCGGGATGGTCATATGAATACAAAATATTCGACAACTATCATAATATTCCCTTAAATGGAGAAAATTCATGCCTAATCGAATTGATTCACTAACTTTCAAGCTCAGCATAACTTTCAGTCTAATATTGTCTGCAAACTATCATTAAATGTAGCATACTTCTTAGAGTAGTCATGACAACACAGTTAGATATGGTCACTTATCATAAGGATAAAACTATTTGACAGAAAAATGTTCTAAACACTCTGCGAAAACTTCGAATCTTTTGTCTTCCTAACAATAGATCTTTAAAGATAATAGATTAGGCTATAACAAGATGGTATATACAGCTAATTGACTGAAATGAATAGTCTTCAACCTAGTTATACCAAACATAATATATTCGGTTTCCTTGATAAATTTCGACAAAAAAATGAAGACGAAATTTGCAGTATAAAATGATACCATCATTCTATTTCACAGGTTCTCATCAGCTGCCATAGACTACCTGGAATTACAATGCTTATATAGATGGTGATAATAACATACTTTAATGTTTACGTGGCAGTAGAGAAGAAGGAAATACTACAAAAGTGACTCATTCTAAAATGAAAGCATTACAATTTTTCAGCTTAAGTTTTCATCATCAATTTATACGCTTTCAAAGTTGAAAAGAGGGGAGAGAGGGGTAAGACAGAAAACAGAAAAAATTAAAATTAACAGAACAGTGTTAGCTTGTAGGTTCACATAACAACTCAAAAAACAAAAGCGGTTGCAGTTTATGAGATTAAGATTTGTTCACTCAGGTGAGATCACTGAATTAGATGACTAATTAATGTGATCAAAATCAAAATTCAGTTACCAAGGGAGTGAGAAATTAATCACACTCGCTTTTTGTATGCATAAGTCTGGTTTAAATCGTTTGATTGTGATCGCTTCAACAAATATTAGTAAATTTGCTGTCCTTTGTCTATTTAATATTTTGAAGAACTTGGAAATCTCTAAGAGATGTCCTGTATCAACAGGATGTCTGGTAATTGCACTCTGAGAGTATTTACTTCCTTTCAGATACAGGTTTCTTAGAATATGTTCAGAAAACCGGATAGAAGCTCTTCTTTCTCTCCTTCGAATGTACTTGCGGAAGCAAGAACAAGTTTTCTCCCCTCTTTTCAACTTTAAAAGCATATAAATTGGTGATGAAAACTTAAACTAAAAAAAATTGTAATGCTCACATTTTGGATGCGCCAATTTTATAATATTTCCTTCTTCTCTACTGCCACTTAAACATTAAAGTATGTACGCCATTCCTTTGAAGAATATGTGCAACAAGTCACTCAGAAAGAATGCAACAAGACTAAAGCAGATCTGCTCAAAAGTCTAAAGCCTACAATTAATACCGAATCTCCGTTCCCAAGCAATCCAGAAAAATACGTATTCAATCTTTCAGACATCACACTATCTACTACCCAACTAGAGGCATTATCTCTAGGTCCAAAATTCTGCGTAAAACCACAAAGTATTGACAAGCTACAATGCCAGATTCAGTTTGAAAATCTAATAAACCAAACTTACGATCTCACACCCACATCAGATGAAAACCTACAACAACCCAAAGCATCAATCCTCTACAGTTGTCACAAGTTTATAAATACCAAACCCAACGGAAGGTCCATTTTGACGAAGAGGCACTATAAGGAGCTGAAAGAACTTATGAAAAACGAAGAGATTATGATATTACGTCCTGATAAAGGCGGAGGAATCGTTATCATGAATCGTAAGGACTATATCAGTAAGATGCTGACTATACTATCCGATGAATGTAAATTCACGAAACCGATTAACGAGAAAAACATGACTGAACAGACCGAATTAAAGTATGTTATCATCATCTATATAACCAGTGTAATTTCAGGTAGTCAGTGGCAGCTGATGAGAACCTGTGGAATAGAATATCAAACATAATACTTCTTTCTAATCGAATCGAAGTGATCTAAACACCAAACGGCTGGTTTGCTGGTTTATAGCCCAGCAGTATATCAACGGCGTGCCCAATTTAGCTTAGAAAAAACAGTTGAATCAGTTCAGATCACTCGAATCCTAACTGGCTTCTTGGATGAGCTGTAGATACACTGATCTAAATTCCCAATTTCAGTGAATTCATTCGCCAATTGAAGTTGACATAATCCAGGGTAAGCATTCACCACAGTTTCCTTCGGAATCCAAAACCTATTCAGATCACAGTATACGAATCTCCCTGATATCATAAATGTCAATCAACAAAGTCAAAATGAACGCTTGACGTTTTGTACTACTAATTGGCTGATATGAGTAGTTGCTTACCACTTACATTAATCAGTAGTGTTCGCTGGTCAGATAGTAATCTAAACACTATAAAGTTGTCTCATCTGTTTCGAGATGAGTTTATCAATGGTGTATACTAGGTCGAACTACTCTCAGTCAGTCGAATTATTTCAAGCCATCCGTAGTTTAGCTGAAACGTTTGGGTTAACTGCAGTTTAGATAATTTCGATACGGACTACGTGGTTTCCATCTACTGATATTCATCAATTATAATTGTCATTATTCTTGTTCCCTTGGGTTCCAAATGGAACATAGGGGGCTTCGACAACACATCTCCACTTTGTTCTATTTCCTGTGGTTCTCTTTAGCTGGTATAACAACTGCCCATATTCTTTTATCTTCTTCATGTCATCGTTGGACTCACACCGAACTCGTCATTTGCCATTCGGACTCCACTCGAGAGTGATGTTAGTCAACGGTCTCCTCAATGTGTGTGACCGATCCACCTTCATTTTCATCTGCAAATTTGTTGAGCAATGGGTTCTTGGTCAGTTCATTCCTAGAGATTCTTGCTACTTATTCTTTCTGGCTTCTTCATTTGTTCTTCACTATGTAGCCATCAAAGCATGCAGCTATTGATAAGAGTTTACAGTCTGTTTAAAAAACCTTCTGGTGAACCTCACTTCATGTTTCTGACTCAAATAGAAGAAGTGACTGACTTAACATTGGAGCTGAAAATCCAAATCTTCTTGTTTAGGCTGAGTGACAGCAGAGGATTTCCAAACTGACTTCACAGGGAAGGTGTTCCTTGCCCTTCCGATTAGTAATAGTGTATGTCATCTCGTTATATTGCTGATTCTCTAGATTCCTATAAGTCATGGTATAGAGTAGATTACAAACCCTAACCTGAATATAAATATATAATAATAATAATAATAATTTGCTTTATTCCAGAAACAGTACTAGTGGTACAGTGTGGAATTTTCAGCACATATCTACAATATTGTATCTAATTTCATCGCACATTTAAAAGGAATATTTTAAAAAATTAATATAAAAAACAACAATAACAAAAACCAAAAAAGAAACACAAAATAAATGCAAATAAAAATATCAAGTAGAAAGGAAGATACACACCAATAATGAAAAATGTTTCAGTATTTGGTAGTGGAAGCTATGATATGTGTATGCGTGGTGAACAGTAAAGAAGCTATAATCAAACAAGAAGTTATGAAATGATATTTAAGAATGTTTATCGCCAAGATGATCAGTTAATTTGATTGAATTACACTAAACAATCATAAAATAAACATTTCAGGTTGTGTTTTTTTATTGCCAGCTCTAAAGGGGTGTTTGTAGTGGTAGTGTGAGTAATCATACATAATACAAAATTTTTAAGATGGTGATAATGACGTTCACAACCAAGATTGTCAGTTAAATAGTGCCGAACAAAGAACAACCACAAAACTAATATTACATGATGGTTAATGACAGGAAAATTTTGTAATACTCATAGTGATAATATAGTCGGAACCAGTTGATACACGAAAGAAGGAATCGAGTAAAGTGCAAAAAAGTGAGCCAATGTTAATAATTTAGGTAGCTAAGCTTGTTTAAAAAGGTTGTTCACTATAGAATACAAATAAGAGAGTATAAGGGGGAAATAACAAGGGCCAAAATTATGTTATTAACAGCAAAGCAAGTCATAGGTTTCGCGCTTAAGATTGTCTCTGTCACTCAGAACACGGGCTGGCCAAATATGGTATCGTTGAGTTCCTATACTTGGTTGTACGAGCATATATTATTTTGTACCGATTTCTGGTTCTACCTGATGAGATGCAAGGAGATAGTTGGGAATAGAGGGGTGTTGGGGGTCAGAGAGTATGGTTTTAGACCATTTTTCGCTTGTATCCAGATGCTTTCTACTAATGTAGTGACGAGCTGACTGAGTTTTACACCACTAGTCCTTCTAACTACCTTCAACATCCTTCTCAGGATGGTATAGCCGTTTATCTGTCTGTCTGTCTGTTTTCGACATAGAACTTTGCACAAATGTGCGGAAGTTCAAGTCGCCACATTCCGTGTAGCACGCGAAGCAAGAGAAGAAAGTACAAGAAAAGCATAATAGAAACAGTGAGCAGAGGTGTGAGACAAAGGAGTAATAAAGAAATACAAAACAGTTTCATTGGAGATCATAAGTCACAGGGAGTGGATGCATCTGCGCCACTGAGAACGATTTTGAGCCATGTCACCAATTGTTTCCAACCATAGATTTTTACCGTCCCGAGGACCCCAGCCTGGAAGTCTACACCTTTCTACGTGGCTTAGACCAACTGTTGTGGATTTCATTGACTGATGCCAAGTTTTTGTTTGACCGCCGCTAGCTTTTTTCCAGCCTGACCCTATATCCGCTAACATTGCTCGTCGAGGGAGGCGATGGCTTGGCATACGTAACACATGTCCTAACCATCTCAGTCTTTGTAGCTTCACGACTTCGTCGATTGATTTCCCCTGTTTACCTAGAACTCTACGCCTAACCTCCATGTTGCTCACCTTATTATGCCACTTTACACGGGAAATAGAACGCAGGCACCTATGATCAAAGACAGCTAGTCTTTTCATGTCTTCCACTCTCAGTGGCCAGGTCTCACAACCATAAAGGAGGACGGAGCGGACTGATGAGCAGTACACCCGCCCTTTGGTCGATAGTCGAACATCTCGTCTACGCCAGAGTCGGCGTAAACTAACAAATGCGAAACGAGCCCCTTGTATTCGTGCTGAGATTTCGTCAGAGATCAGCCCGTTGGCACTGGCTGATGGTACTTCCCAAATAAGTGAAGCGGTCAACGTGCTCTACCACTTCACTTCCTATTTTTAAACTAGGCGTCGATGTAGTCCAGTCCTGTAACATCATCTTGCATTTGGCGGGAGCGAATCGCATGCCAAACATTCGTAGATTGCTGCTCAAGGTGTTTAGAAGACTCTGCATTTCGTCAGCGTCTTCGCCTAGAAGGACTATATCGTCTGCATATTCCAAGTCAACGAGATTATTCCCCGGTAGCAAGTCAATCCCTGAGTCGCTGAAGTCACCTAGGGTTAAGTCCATTAACACATCTATGATGAAGTTGAATAGAAAAGGAGATAATGGGCATCCTTGACGGACACCACTGGTCGTCATCAGTTCAGATGACAGCTCGCCGTAAGCCCTCACCTGGCTGTATGAGTACGAGTAGAGTGCCTTAATCAGTGCAATATATTTTCTTGGAATTCCCTTTACAGCCAAGCATCTCCAGAGAACTTCCCGATCGACAGAGTCGAATGCTGCCTTTAGGTCAAGAAATATAATGACTGTTGGACGCCGGTAGGAATGCCTATGTTCTAGAATCTGTCGGAGGGTGAAGATATGATCAATACACCCTCTTCCTGGTCTAAAGCCTGCCTGGCTCTCTCGTGTTTGTGCTTCCCGAGCACCACTCAGTCTACGCATGATTATTGAGCCTAAGACTTTAGATACTATATTAGTCAAGCTAATCCCTCTGTGATTATCACAGGAAGACTTGTCTCCCTTCTTGTATATGGGGATAATCAGTGACTTACACCAACCCGATGGGACTTCTTCTGATTCCCAGACGCTGCCTAGTACCTCAGTTAATCCGGACAGTAAGCTGTCTCCACCGTACTTAAATACCTCTGGAGTCATTCCATCAGGTCCCGCTGCTTTGCCTAGTTTCAGATTGGTGACAGCTTTAGTAACCTCAGTTAGTGACGGAGGACCTGTGTTTATATCCCATTCAGGGAGGTGTTGGATGCTCGGAAGGTTGAGCGTGGCTGTGGGCCGTTTATCAGGGACCCAGGAAAGACTAATGGGGAGCAGTAAAGTAGAATAGGTAAGATACGAGAGTTGACTAATTGTGAAAGCAGAGGTTGAATGACTCCAGTTAGTCTGAGTTTCTTAATGTAGTGGGTTAGACGAAACACTTTCTTAGAAATCGTCTGGATATGAGATGACCAAGTAAGGTCGGAAGATAGAACTAATCTGAAGTATTTTGCATTAGACTTAGTTTCAATTTTAGTCCCCTCAGTGCTACAGGCTTCATGAGTGCTTACTAGTGTTTGTAGATCTCGTTAATGCCTAAAGGAGAAGTCAGTAGTCTGGCATTTTGCCATATATATAACCTCAGTTTCGAAAAGAGCTGTGTTTAGTTTGAAGATGACGAAAGATTCACCCCTAAAAAGAATTATGACATAAACGTTAATTTTCAAATATTGGACCTGTAAGGATCTCGTTTGATTGTTTGGAGGATTTCATCGTGAGCTAACATCAGTTTTCCATCAGATTTTCCAATAATTCTCTCGAATCGATGTCAGCTTATGATGAAATTCTCTAAAAAATCAGACAAAAATCCCGACAAAACCAATACCTGAACATGTATCCATCAATTTTCTTTCTTACACTACTCCTTTCTCAAAGTATTCAAATTCTATTCTTGTAAAATTAACTTGATCCTTCTACGTGTATAAGTTATTGATATTAGATGGTTGGACGCAACCAGCACGAAGCCACACCTGACCTAAGTTTTATGCTAGTTGGCACTCACCGGTCTGTCAGCAAGACGAAAGAAGGAACTCATGTCCCTTCTGAGATTCGAACGCGTGTCACTTAGTACTGCATACATTCAGACACATTACCACTGAGCTAGCTATTCGGGCTCGTGATTGATCTCCTGCAGGACTGTAGAAGGTATTTTGATTGGACACTCGTAAATAACTAGTGTTACGCATCTAGTCTTTGCCTTTGTGAAGATACGCCTTACCAATGAGTGCCAACAAGCACAAGACCTACATCCAAGGCTTCCTACCGACTTCGTTCCACCATCCAATATCAACAATTCAGGGTGCACTGTGATGTTGAGCCACCCAGGATGTTGGCCAGGTTGTAGACTTAATTGGTGGAATTCAAGCTGCACCAAACAAAAGAATAGATGCCTGATACTAGTTACTAACTTGTATCCTATTATATACTGCTAATTCCTACCAAAAATGCTAGTATGAGCAGGGGAGTGCTGAATGCGCTTTTTGTCCTGGTTTCGACACGTTATCTACATCCCAATGAATGTTCATATTTCCAATCTACTGTGTGACGCATATCAGTGAGAAACTTCAGAATGATTTCTGTAAGAAAATAACTCAAAAGCTGACAACCTGGTGTTGATGAAGATAAGTTGAACAGAAATTAAACTGAAGATATTTTTAACTGGACACTAGTCAGTACTTAGTGTAATGTGTGTGTCCTATTTTTGGTGCAGACTGAATGTCATCAGCATATAAGTTACGTAAATGTGATTTCTGAAGTCCGTTTATTAATTTTCACGTCTCCTGTTAACTGACATCATGATGCCGATCCAAGTACATATGCTCAGTAAGATAAATGATGACATCGCGAAGTTGTTGCGCTATATCGTGAATTGGTAGAAGTTAGAATTCATGCACTTGCTATTGGATTGGGTCCCAGTGGCTTCTGAATGGTCTACGAGCTCATTAGCCTTGTACCCGTTAAGGTTCTGGGTTCGAACCCTGGCAGTGGGGTGTGTGGGTACTGCTGGAGAGTCCCAAACTACACTGACGAAACAGGTGGCTTTCCAGTACTCCCAGTTGGTTTTCCAATGGTTCTCTAACTGATGTCAATCAGCTCATGATGAAATCCTCTATCCAAACAATCGTTAACGCCACAGTCTTTAGTCGAGTTGTACTATTTGAATTAGTTGCGTTCTCTGATCTGGGTGGTCAATTCAATTGCGAAGCTTTCATCGTCCGACTTCTGGACAACATCTTCACAGCAGGTTTCAGAATGAAATGAACTGATTTGAATTCTTTATGATCGATGATAAAATTGTATCTCCTGGCCAATACTGTCGTCACTGACTGGTAATTTACGTCTCTATTCTTCATTTTTATTGATTTGGAATTCGAAGTTTCTTTTCGTGTGACGATTTACTTTTTATTAGCTGGTAAATTTGGTCTATAGTGTTTGTTAATGTGTTTGTTAATCGCTGGCTAATTCATTTGAGTACCATCTGGTGTTTCATCTATTTAAAATTCCTCCATTCTCCTAAATTCCCATCTGATAGAAAGTAAATCATCACGTGACAAAAAAGTTTGAATTCTAAGTCAATAAAAATATGATCAATAAAGACGTAAATCAACGACCAATCACGACAATGTTTACTCGAAAATACAAATACGTCATCATTCATCTAGAATTTAAATAAGTTCATTTCATACTGAAACCTGCAGTGAAGATGTTGGCTAGAATGCGGAAGACGAAAGCTTCACAATTAAATCAACCAACCAGTTCAGTGAACACAACTAATTCCATATCATCCACCTGAGTTACAGAACTTCTCCATTATTTCAATGGTACTATTTACCAAAGGACAAGGTCTTCAGTTTAATTTCTGTTCAACTTATCTTCATCAACACCAGGTTGTCAGCTTTTGAGTTATTTTTTTACAGAAATTATTCTGAAGTTTCCACTGATATGCGTCGCACAGTAGATTGGAAATATAAACATTCATTGGGATACAGATGACGTGTCGCAAACAGGACGAAAACCGCATGCGTCGAAACACATATACTAGCGTTTTTCCTAAGAATTAGCAGTATTTTGGTAGGATACAAGTTAGTCGTTGCTGCGAAGAAGCAGCAGGTTATGAAAATAACCAGCTAAAAACAACAGCAACAACATCCAGCACTAATCACCATCAACGGGAGGGATTTGAAAGAGGTTACTTCATTCACCACTTATCTAGGGAGCATTGTCTCAACTACCTGAAACCAATCTGGAAATCTTCATCACTCGGCCAGCATCAACAACAAAATTCAGTCGGATTTTCAATACAAACAACGTCAAGTCAGTCAGTTCTTCTATACGGATCAGAAACTTGGCGGGCGGGTCACAAAGAATATTTCCAACAGCCTTTGCAGATCTTCATCAATCAACAACTGTCTTCGCTGGCTCTATACTGAAGATCAGATGGCCGGCCGGAAAGAATCACTAACAAGAAACTATGGGCACTAACAAACAAAACAAGAACCAATCGCCAACCAACAAATATGCAGGAGAAAGTGGAGGTGGATTGGACACTCGCTGAGGATGCCGCCGCTGGGTGACATCGCGAGCGCTTCAAGCCATTGCTCGAGTGGAACCAGGCCGAAAGGTAAGCAAGCGGTGAGTGGGACGTCAGTTCAAGGGTGACATGGAGGAGATCGTGTGAAGAGGAGTTGAAACAGTATGAATTAGCATGGTGGATGCAGGTGAAAAGTACAGCAGAAGGAAGACAGCAGCAAGTGAAGACGTGGAGTTGAAGCCGTATGTTCCACTAGGAACCCAAGGGAACGACAAAAATAAAAATCAGGAGTCTAGTCCTTTGTTTGGTGCAGATTGAATGCTATCAGATAAGTCTGCAACGTTGCCAACATCCTAGGTGGCTTAACAACACGCTACACTCTGAATTTTTGGTATTAGATGGTTGGACGCAATCTGTAGGAAGCCTTGGACGTAGGTTCCGTGCTTGTTGGCACTCATCGGTAAGGCGTATCTTCACTAAGGGAGGGAATAGACACATAACACTAGTTACTAACTACTGTCCAATTAAAGTTTCTAACACAGTCCTAGAGGAGGTCAATCACGAGCCCGAATAGCTAGCTCAGTGGTAACGTCTTCGACTGCAGCACTGGATGACACAGGTTCGAATCCTAGGAGGGACATAAGTTGCTTGAAGAGTGCTGGTAGGCCTTCATGACTCATGAGTGCCAATAAGCACGAAACCTAGGAATGGGGCTTCCTTCCAATAGCCTCACACCACCTAAGAATTAGCAGTATACCCATTAGATGATAAGAAAAATGGGAAATTGTTTGCAGGCAGGAAAAAATTTCCTTATGTACGAAGTCATCAACCAGACTTTACCTTCGGCAATACAGTAACAAAGGAGTAAGAAATCTCCAGAATTATTTCCGGACACAGATCAAAACATAATGAATAACAAATTAAAGTTATGTAGTGGCAAAGAGAGATTAAAAATCGTAATAATACGAAAAATAAATGGAATTTCGAACGATTATTTCTTTTTTACGGTAGGAATGGATATATAAACACAAAAAGGGATATTAGTGTTATCTACTAGCTGAGTGGTTAATAGACCTGACGCGGAAAGAGGGAAAATCAGAAGACCACCAGGTTTACGATGATACTTGTATTTTCCAGACAAGAAAATAAATGTCACACAAGAGTGTGAGTGAAATGGTACATAGTGTACGAAACGTAGGAACAAGTGTACAGTACAAAAGTATATATGGAAATGACTAATAGACACGAACCAATAAATAGCCAGTCTTAACATGATTGGTTATAATGTCATGTGACAACAAGGTCATACATTGTTTATTTAGTTAGTGGACAGACAAAAGCATAATGTCAGTTATAATGAAATATCGATCCATATACACATAGCAAAATATAATAGACTATCAAAAAAAAATACACATCATGTGGATACATATCAATTAGCTATCCAATTCCCTCGGGGATCCTAAAAATATCCATCAAGGGGTAATTTTGTCGAAGAGATATAGAAAATCTCCAAAGAATTAGATGGAAAATGGCTGTTGTCTGAGAATAATAGACAAGAATATGAAACCGAAGAAAGCTTCTTTAGAGGCTGCCCTTAGAAAGAATTTGTAGCTGAATTTCGGATATAAAAGTTATTATTTTATTTATCATTATTTCCTTGGGTTTTAAGTGAGGCTCTATGTTCTGCCATTCTCTTCAGCTGGCTAGTTCCACGATCGCCCAAATCTCTTATCTCTTCCTCACCATACGATCTCCTCCATGTCACCGTCACACTGACGACCCACTCGTCACTTCTCACTCAGATCCCACTAGAAGGCCTGGCCTCTTCAACGTATGCCTGATCAATCTCCCTTCCCTCCTGCATATTTGTTGAGTGATAGGATAAAAGTGATACTGAGGCAAAAATCCCCTGAAAGCAGACATTATAAAATCTCTCAGGAAAGTATACTTCGCCCTTAGAGTATGAACAACATTTCCTAGCAAGTTTGTGAAGACAAGTTGCCTCACTGGGACATATCAAAATGCATATGCCAGTTTACTTGCTCCTATGTTAGCTGGGTAGATTCACCACACCTTGCATCCACTTGTAAAAAGCTCTCGGGAAAGGAAGTGTGTCTATAGTTCGATAGTAGATGTGCTTCAAGGTCCTATAAAAGATCCGATCAAACTTCTTGGCCTAATTGAAGCATTAGCGATCCAAAAATTCAAATCTGTTTATTCATCGAAAGAAGTATGTCAGATCTTCGCCTCTGCCAAAGATCACCACAAAGAGTCCATTTTCTCAACAGAAAATAAATTGTTATCCGATTATGTTTTTTTATCCAAGCTTCCTGTTTATTTTCCTTATTTTTTTTCCTTCACGTTCCCAGTGGAACATAGGGCTTCAAGCTAGTGGCTTGAAGTTTCTGTAGTAGTGTTTATTTTTACAGGATGGGATTGCTAGCCAGCCTCATGCCCAACCTTTCCACTTTACCAGCATTATTTCTGCCTTAGAGAGGTAAAGGAGTGCGCCGGCCGGGGATCGAGCCCCGGACAATGTGCATGGTCGGCAAGCGTCCTAACCGCTATGCCACCGACGCACTGAGGGAGAAGGCTCTCGAGTGGTTGCGCCACAGGATGATCCTGCATGCCGGTCCCGTCTCGTAAGAGTCAGGGATGAGTGTGTTTGGTTCTCCTGTAAACCAATACCCAGTCAATGGGTGTATCATTTTCCTTATTAGTAGGACATTAATCCCAGCAAAGAATAGAAATCACTGTCAAATGACCTTGATCCAACCAACCAATCAGATTTCCCAGCATCACAAATGGATGCTTTTTATGATCTTCTTTGAGAGTTTCACTCTGATTCTGGATTGATGCTAGGGGGAAACTTCTAGCGAAAATTAGAGTTAGGATGAAACCTGCAACAAAGATTATGGAAAACCATCCATTTGTAATGCTGAGAGATCTGATTGGCTGATTCAAGGTCGTTTGACTTCCGACAACACAATGGGAAGACGTAGTTTATCTGAAGCGTGTAACGTGTGTATTGGCACAACACATTTCGGACATTCTGATCACACACACGAGTACTTGTCATACACAGTTTTTATAGCAAGAAGGCATGAATAATTACAATACAGGTCAGATTGTGTACAGGTCAAGGTCACAAATAATGAGTAAGGACGTGACGCAAAAGGTGTGGGTAAAAAAGATAAAGAGAGGAAAAACAAGGCAAAGAAGGGGTTTGAAAGTATTATGAAGTAAATTGGTCCTTGATTCTAGATTGAATTAACAAGGCAGGTTTAAGGTGATAACAAATAACTTTTGGATGCATAAGACAGGTTTAAGTCTTTTTATGGCTAAGGCTTCAATGAATTTAAGTATGTGGCCCAACCCTGTTTTATATATCGGCCTAAAAGTATTGTTGAAATCAACCTTGTGACCCGTCTCTATAATATGCTTCTCTATGGATGATGTTGGACATCTATTTCCGGGGTCAATTGTGTCTGGCGATTTCATTTGTTTTTGCAGCTAATTTGGAATGTGTTCTGTAGCCCTAACCTGCAGAGACCGATGGGTCCCCCCTGTGTACGTGTCTCCACACATACATGTAAATTAAAAAACACAGTGGGATATGACACTATTGTTCGAATAATGTGAGGGTTTCACAGGACAGCATGGTTCTCGTTTTCTCTATGAAGATAAGTCTAGCTGCATAATAAGTTCTATTAATTGCGGCCTTGAGTCTTTGTCTAGTGACCAGACTTTGTTGATTATATCTGAACGGCAAGAATATGTAGACATCCTTTCATTTTTTGATTTTTTTTTTGATTTACAGCTTGATTCCACACTGTATTTTTGGTACAGTATGGAATTTTCAGCATGGATATCGGTAGCCCAAATTTTGCAGGCGACCATAGATATCAGGTGTTCGCCGGCGTGGGCTCGAACTCTGGACCATGTGCATGGTCGGTGAGAGTCCTAACCACTGTGGCACCGACGCACAGGGAGGTGATTGGATTGGTAAAGCTCTATGATGGTTGACACTTCCATAACGTCTAATAAATCTCAATGGGTAACTGTTACCTAACAATATTTCAGTGAGGTGTTGTCTTTCTTCTTCAATTATATCAGCGCTACATGTACGGTGAATACGCTTGAACAAACATTTAACCAACGCGTTTTTCTACTGCAGTGAACAAAAACTATGATAATTTAGATACTCTCATGTCTATGCGGACTTTCTGTGGATAGATCGTTTTACTGACCCATCTTCTCAGCGGATTATGAGTACATCTAAAAATGGCAGGCAACAATTATTCTCTTTAACGTATGTTAGAGATATATTGTTTTGTACTCTGTTGATCTGGTTCAGGATTTCTATAACGTCTGTTGCCCCTATTTCTACTGCAAAGCTTCATGATATTGTTATTAATTATATTTCGACCTGTAACAGGAATATATTGTCTAACTTTCTTACACTTTTGTTAACTATTTATTGATGAACGTACAGCCTAGTTGGTGACATCGTTGCAATCACTTTTCTTTTAACTTCATCAACTTGTAATATGTAAGAGATTTTAAATGAACCATATTTCAGCATCAAATTTGTTTATATGTGGTCGGTATTGATTGAACTACTCGACTGACGTTATAAAACATGTTGGTTGCTACGCTACTTCACACAATAACACATTAAACTCAATGTGTGAAAAATCGATTTCATTTAATATCTGATTCATATGCATAGCAACATATTACATACTGTCAGCCATTTTCAAACGATTCTCAGTATATTAGACGCCATTTTGTATCTTCACTGATTTTAGGTCCACATGATGATGAGTCATCAAATTCTGTGGTCTTGGTACGTAGCTACAACAGTGACTTTACAATGAGACATGATCTCTCTCTGTCTCTCTAGGCAGTTACATTAATAAATAGTTTTAGAATTGACGACATCCCAAGTATAATTTTCAAGTGTTGGTATTTTAGGAATTGTGTTTGATTGGTTGGAGAGTCTCATCATGAGCTGACTGACATCAGTTAGAGAACCATTGGAAAACCAACAAGGGAGTACTGGATGGCTGTTTCGTCAGCCTAGTTTGTGAGACTTTAGCAGCGCTCACCCAACCCACTGGCAGGAATCGAAACCAGGAACTTCTGATTACAAGGATATCGGCTCGTGACCATTAAGCCTCTGGGACCCAGTGCTGAAGAGTACCAAACTTGGCTGACGAAACAGCCATCCAGTACTCTCTTGTTGGTTTTCCAATGGTTCTCTAACTCATGTCAGTCAGCTCATGATGAAACCCTTCAACCAATCCCGAATACAACACAACACCAATGCTACCAAAGCCATAGTTTTAAAGAGACAGGTAACGAATAGGCCGATGGCTTCCTTATCCAATCATACACGAAGACATACAATGCGTTGATGCCTTTGATTGGTTGATTCAGTAAACAACCTTTTTGTTTTCAATGGCTTTGGACTATGCCTAACACAAGATACATTGTGGTGATATAGAAAACCTGAATGATGAAGACTTCGAAGATACACATAGTGCGATATCTGTCTTAGACCATTGGATAATTTCAGATTGAATACTGTAAAACTTCCGATGATTTAAGTTTTCTTGCACCAGTAACATACACTAATTTCTGACTAAGGATGACTAGAAGTGTATTCCATGAAGCGCATTCTTTTGTCCTGTTTGGACTCATCAGTTGGATGTTCTTGTATCCCTAGCGATTGAGGATCTTTCCATTGATATTCGAATTGAGTAGCTTGAAAATCCCCATTGAGTCATATGAAAAACTGAAGACGTTCAGCGAAGAGACTCTTTTCGACGGCGATTTCATTCACAAGGCTGTACAGTCGCATTTATATATAATTATTTGTGTGTGTGTGTGTGTACATGAGGTTTGTCAAGTTTAGATAATTGATCAGGTAATACAAGAATGATCTAATATAGAAACAAAGTTAATTGGACAGCAACCAAAGTAAGATTGAGTTAGTTAGTAAGTTAGATGACGTAATATAATTGTCTAAAATGTTTCCACTTAGGTCAGGAAAGCAACAGAGGTAATTACAAGTAGACACCAAGTAGGAATGGGGTAGAGAATAATGCCATTTAAATTAGAACTGAAATTGAGCAAATAAGTTGGATGACGTAACATAAATGACTAGAAATTAAGCGTTGATCAAATCAGTAACAGTGGTAATGAGGTGGAGAAATTAAATCGGGTCGGGGTAGAGAACAGGAAAGTTGAATTTGTAAAATATTACAATTGAAAAGACAAAATAATACTAATAAAGTGACAATAAGAAAGAAATAGAATTTACCTCTCAGGTATTCAGGTAGATTACGTCCATTGCAAGTGTAGTGATTGAACGAACTTCCTCTGTGTGCAGAGTTCAGGACTTAGGAAGTGAATTGCTGCCATTGCTTCTGTAGTTTGAAGAAGTCTGATTCGTACACCCTTAGGAAGACTACTTCTTACTCTGTAGACGACTTTCAAGTTTGTTTGGCGTGTAGCTTGGTGTCCGGATCCTATCAGATGTTCTAAGATGGAGCTGCGGGGATATCGTTTTTCTCCCTTGTAAAACCATGACTGTGGATAAGTGTTTGGTGATACGTTTGGAAAGCTAACGCTGGGTACGGCCAACATACCGGGCTCCATACGAGCAGATGAATTGATAAATACACATTGACGAGCCCAACAGTGGTAGCTTATCCTTCACGTTCACGTGAATCATAGGTTTTATGGAGAAGGTTAGTGGTAGTTCAGCTGCGAAGAAGGTCTTCTTAAGTGAGCACGACAGTCGATTTTGTGGGTTTTTTTCGCAGATATATCTCCATTGAATTGAAGGTTCATGTAGAGTAGTTTTTTTCGGGACGCTAAGCATGGGCGGCTTTTGTGGTCTAGGATTCATAGATTTTGCAATAAATTGTTCTGGATAACAATTCTCGACGAGGATTCTCTTGAGATTGTCCACTCCCTCTTTTATGGTGTCCGGGGTGCAAATTCTGCGAACTTTGTAGCTGAGTGAACGGATCAGGTTTCGTTTGGTGTATAGGGGTACCCAACTGTAAAAGTTAGTGAGCTCTCTCGAATTCACTAATAATTTATTTCAAAAGCCGAAGTCTTATTCTACAGGGCCTTCGTTTGTTACCTTCAATAGTCCGGTTTACTAATTTCTTCACCACTCTTACATGTGACTTCATTTGGCTCTTGGCCATTAAGAACTACCACAGAAGACATTACTCAACAACACACACATCACACGACAATGAAATAACTCTGATATTTTATGATTTTCAGCGGACCACAGAGGAATCTATTTTGAGACTGATTGACCATGCAACGAAATACCAGCGGACTTCCTTCTATCTTGGCACTATCACTGTCACTGAGCCAATCCATGGCCATCTCACAAAGTGTCATCAAGAATCAATCCTAACTAACTAAAATGGTCAATGTTTTTATCAGATTTGACTACGTCATTGAAAACTATGGAGAGATGCTTCAAAGGTGTAAGCCAAGACAAGCCTACAAAGAACCAAGTTATGAAACGAGCATGTTACCATACTGTCATTGGGTTGCCACCCGGTAGATTATAATTTCTGACTTCACACTAGCGACAGTCACTAGCACAGAGCAGATTCAAATTCCAAATTTTTGGGCCACCTAGAGTTTAATTATTTGTGAACTCATTTTCAAAAATCCTATTCTCTAAATACTGTACCCACATAAATCAAATGAACTGGTTTGCAGTATTATTCGAACACAGAAAATATGTTATAGTCTGACAGTGTGTGTGAGTTATCTGTCTGTCTGTCTGTCTGTCTGTGTGTAATGCAATTCTAGTTCACATTGGTTTTCAAAACGGTAATGTCTGTTGTGTTTTGTTATGTCTCCTCGAAGACTTGGACTCGCTGCATCTAGTTCTGTAATCGGAGATGTTACCACCGATCGACTCGCGTCCATGACTGATCTCCCGTGAGACTATGATGGCTACACTAATTGTGCCCATTAAATTGTGTTGATTCTGAGTGAATTCAAGAGTGCAGCATCATCACTATCCAATCTAGATGATTCGTCATCGCGTTGCCTTTTGCACTGATGTTAGACAGTGTAAACTTGGTAATCTTAATGCAAACTGTATTGACAGGATTGAGTCAAGTCTGAAGTTGACGGCATGATTGAACCACTGACCAACCTGAAATTCTGTCCAACACAATGAATAAAATTTTCTCTCATTCCCTGTGTTTTACCCATTCATTTGTCAGTGCATCACCGAATGTACTCATGAACATAACTGAACTCTTCAAGTGTTGGTTTTTAGGGATTTGATTGATTAGTTACACGATTCCATCATGAGCTGACATCGGTTACAGAACCATTGGAAAACCAGCTAGGAGTACTGGACAGGTAGCTGTTACGTCCTAGTTGGTGACTCCCCAACAGCACGCATCAGCCCCACTGACAGTATTCAAACCCAGGACCTTCTGGTTACAAGACAACTGGCCCTATTCGGCTAGGTACTCACCTGGGGTTCTAGTGGGAAGTCGTGAACATTAGGGTGTAGCAGGTCGGGTGTGAGGACAAATACTCACCGAAGACATTGCCTGGCGGTCGCGCTATGTCGTGAATTTATTGAAGTTGGAATTTTTGGGCTGGCCATTGGATCGGGTCGCAGTGACTTAATGGTCTACGAGCTGGCTCGCCTTGTAACCAGAAGGTGCTGGGTTCAAACCCCTGAGGTGGGTGAGTACCACTGAAGAACCCAAAACTAGGACGAAATAGGTGGCTGTCCAGTACCCCACCCGGGTGGTTTCCCAATGGTTCTCTAACCGATATCAGCTCATGATGAAATCCGGTGAGCAGTTAATAATTGACTTCTTTGGCAATGAAAGAAAATAATAAAGATAATAACAGCTTTATTGTGAAAAGTGTTGATATAATGCACTGACAGAATTCTTAGAGGGATTTATTGCATAGTAGTTTCTCTTCGTATGAGATCTTAAAGTAAAACAGTAATTGATACAGTAGACAGCATGACACAGTGCCTTCTGATCTGAAGTGAAAACCAATTCCCACGCCGACGCACACCTGATATCCATGGTCGGCCTGCGAAATTTGGGCTACCGATATCCATGCTGAAAATTCCATACTTGTACCAAAAATACGGAGTGGAATCAAGCTGTAATCAAACAATAAAATAAAAAATAAAAAATTTCTTCTTTGTCCCCTTTGAGAAGTGTATGGCATTTGGTTGAAAGAAAGTTAACAAGAGTGAAGGAGTACAGTTTTTAGATCCAAGGACATAATTGACCAACTGAAAACTGCAAGTGATTATGTGGAATCTGAAATACAGTGTGCTACTCGACGCTTCGTCTTCTCACTAATTTATATTGGCTCCCTGTTTCACTACTAACCGTGTTGTATCCTGAAGATTTTGCAGGAACCTCTCACTCTCATCCGATGACTATTCTACAACCGGTGCACAGCTTCTACTAGTAGACGCGACTCCAGCAGTGAAGTCTTCTGTGGATTACATAATTAATTTGTATCATGGAACTCTAACTGCATAACCAAGTAACCAATTAATTTATATAACTCATCAACTTCCATTTTCATAATATACTGTTACACCATCATTTCACTACCATGGAATTTTATTCAAACACTTGTGATGTTACCGACCTCGCCAGAAAGTTCCCTACAGTTAGTTCTATTTACTAGGCAGTGGCAGTTTGTAATAAAAGTCTCAGGAGTAGTCATTTTATGTTGCCACTCACGATTTCGCTTTTTCACAATTCCAATAGAAACTTGTGAATTAGCAGGTTCTTAGCATTTGAAATACTCGCCAGAGTAGAAAACTTAAAGCAGTTAGTCCCTTTTATAAATTTGGATAGCGTTATTAGAGGACGGAGATTATGTGAAAAACGATGTGGGATGTATTTGCGCCACATACATTTCGAACAATCTGATCACACATTTACCTGTTAGCGGACGTTTACATGTCTTATGTTGAGAACTTGTCCCTTGATTTAATTTCTAAATTGCCCTTCTACAGGAGATATGTAGATGATATTATTTCGACATGCGATGATCATGAAGATACGAGTCGTCTATTAGACAGTCTTAACACTCTGCAGAATCATATTAGTCTTACGTGCGAGGAAGAAAGTCTCAGCCAGCTTGTATTTTTAGACATACTTCTGAGTCGAAGAGACGACGGTTCATTAAGACGATCAATCTACAGAAAGCCCACCCTAATTTTCACAGTTTCAGTCCATTGCAGTATAAGAGAGATTTGGTGAAATGTCTATTTAAGAGGATTCAACGTATTTGTACGCCTGATGTTATAGACAAAGAAAACGAAATATTGATGGATACTCTTGTTGAGAACGGGTATCCTTTAAAAACAGGTGCAGAAGTCAGTCTCTAAACCTACAATCCAATGTTTTCATCGAATTACCATATAACGGGGAAATAAACAGTAGGATTTTGAGACAAAGGTTGAATTCAATCATCCGTAGAACCTACAAAGCAGCCCAGCTTGTAATTGTGGAAAAAGCTAAAAATATGCTCCACTGCAAACCTCAAAAGTACACAAGTGATTATGTCATATCTCACGCCATTTACCAATTTTCGTATGTTTGTGCTCACACATACAAAGGGAGTAATCGCGCTTTAAATATGAGGGTGGGACGGCGAGCATATCCCAAAATGGTTAGGAAAAAACAAATGAATTTTCAAAAACCAACAGACGCAGGTGTCAGACTACCAGCAACCTCGTCTATAGCCAAACACCTAATCGAGATGAACCATAAGATTGATGTTAATTCAGCCTTTAAGGTCATCTATAAAAACGGTCAAAGGCGTTTACTGAAATACGCTGACGCTATAGCTGTTCATAAACTCAAGCCCCCCCCTCCTGTGTATTCAAAAACAGTTTATTATTAGAGAAACAAATGCAAGGCATGCTTGGAGAATTTATGCTGTATAAATCGTTATGTAGATGACACTCTCATTATTGGTAATAATAGTAAATCTATTGAAAACTTTATTACCCTGTTTAATCATATACATCCAAATATTCAAGTGACTTCCGAATTAGAATCGGATAACAAACTCGGTTTCCTGGATATCACAACGATTAGGAGAGATGATGGTGCGACTCAGCGATCCATTTTTTGTAAACAGACATGGTGTGGACAATATCTTTATTTCACCAGTTTTGTTCCTATCCAGTATAAACGTCTCCTCCTAGTGAAATGTTTGTTCTCAATGGCCCGAAAAATATGCACGAGTGACACATTGGTGGATGAGCTTCGACATATACATTCAGTTTTATTAGCTAATGGTTATCCGGAGAATTTTATCACTTGTCACAGAGTAAAGAAAGACCACATCTCGAAAAGACAGCTTCTGTACCAGAGAAAGCTATCTGTCTTTATTAACCTACCATTAATCAAAGGTGACCAGATTATGCAGCTCAGAGACAGCTAGCTCAAAGACTTCGATCAGCTATCAAACGCACATTCTACGCCGCCACATCTCTTTCCCTCACAGGCCGAACATTATCGATCCCTGTACCCACCTATGATTAAAGGACGAAATTCTGTCGACTCTACTTCAAACTGTATCTACAAGTTCACCTGCAGCTGTGGTGACTCAGACCATTTAGGTAGAACCAACAGAATGTTCCAATGTTGTCGTCGTCGTCGTCGAAAAGAACATGTTCCAAAATGGCTACTAAATCATATCGAAAATCTCAACGCCATTAATCTGAATAGAAATCCAGGATCATCACCCATTGCAAAACACTTATTAATATCAGGTCACAAAATCAATATTACGAATGACTGTTTCACAGTTATTTCGCATAACTCTAATTCAATGTTGGTTGGTTGGTTGGTTACTGAATGTGATGTAAGCATTTCGGGGGATTAATCACATACATCCTAAACTATCTGTGAGTGAGTACAAAAAACAATAGAATTCAATCTTCGCTCACCATGGACTACATGACCTATCTAAATATGATTGGTCATTAGTATGTACTTTTGTTTTTATTTTATTTAACTGAGTAATTGTCATGATCATTATTTTATTATTGTTAACCATGTTAGTTGTAAATGGGTTGTAAAGAAACTACGAAATGACGATATCATCTCGCGGAGAAATTTGTCTTCTTAATGCCTTATTCAAATTTATCAAAGGGAACTAATTGTATTATTTATTGAATTGAATTCTTGATTTTCCCGTCGATTGATTGGACCGAAGTGCTCGGTCTCAGGTTGACATGTCGTCTTCTTGTGCAGACGCTTCAACGATGTCTGGGATTTGATTTGTATACAATTGGTGGATGGTGGCTAGCAGTGGAATCCAGGATGCGCATTTCGTCCTATTTAGGACTCGTCAGCTGGATGTACCTGCATCTCTCAGTGAGTGATGATGTTCCAACCGAGGCTCGAACCCAGTGCCCATAGTTTCAAACGCCAAAGCTCTCGTGGCCCAAGTGGTCTAGTGGATAACGCTTAGGCGTTTAAAACTATGGGCACTGGGTTCGAGCCTCGGTTGGAACATCATCACTCACTGAGAAATGCAGGTGCATCCAGCTGACGAGTCCCAAATAGGACGAAATGCGCATCCTGGATTCCACTGCTAGCCACCATCCACCAATTGTAAAATTGTATTATTATTTGTTACTATTCGTGTACATGTTCTGTGCTGATTCGATAAATTATGAGTGAAACTCTGCAACTGATCACTCCCTCTCCCCCTCTTTCTCTCCCTATCCACTTAACTAATTTTTATCATTATTTTTTCAACCCTTCATTTGTCCCACCTTATTGCGTAATTCATGAATAATCTCTATCCATCCAAACATTAAGGAAGAGAAAACGCTTTCAGTTCAACGAATTAAACTCTTTCCAGCGAAGTCATTTTCCCCATTAGCTAGATACAATCGCTTTTTTTTCCATAGAAGAGAGACATAGTAGTAAGTAATAAGAGTGATGACTTGTCACAATCACGACTTTTAATATTATTTAATGCATAGAAGAAGTTCAGTAAGCGTAGTGAGATAAATAATTTATTGTGAATGAGTTGTATTCAGGATGTACATAAAAATGAAGCGACAGATGAAATTATGTCAGAATCCTGAAGAATGAATGAAGTTTAAAAAAAATAGATAAGCAAAAATCAAGTTAGTAGAAATCAATAATAATCAAGTATTGGTTTGGTAGGGATTTGGTTGATTGGTTACAGGATTTCATCATGAGCTGACTGACATCAGTTAGAGAGTCATTGGAAAACCAGCCACAGGGAGTACTGGATAGCGCTTTCGTCCTAAATTGGCACTCTTCATTAGTATGCACCCACTCCACTGCCAGGGTTCGAACCCAGAACTTTCTGGTTACAAGGCGAATTCGTATACCATCAAGCCACTGAGACCCGAACCAGTGGCCAGAGCATGAATTCTAACTTCTGCTAATTCACAATATAGCGCAACCGCTAGCTTAATGGTATGCGAGCTCGCTAGCCTTGTAATCAGAAGGTCCTGGATTCAAAGCCTGCCATTGGGTGCGTACTGATAAAGAGTCCTAAACTAGGACGCAACATTTCTCCAGTACTCCCAGCTAGTTTTCCAATGATTCTCTAAGTGATGTCAGTCAGCTCATGATGAAATCCTGTGAGAAATTAATAAGTTTGTTATCATGATAGTAGAAGTGGTTGGCTAATTTCATTTTGTATGCATAACTTCAGTTTCTCCATCTAAATAGCTAAAGCTTCAGAAATGCAAAGCAGACGAATGTGTGTTCCCCTTGGTAGGTTGTTCTTCACTTTGATGGTGGCGTTTGTTGAGATGGAATGACCAGTTTTGATAAGGTGTCCGATTATCACACCTCTTGTAGAGCTGCTACTGTGATCATGCAAGATAGTGTTCTTGAACCTCTTTAGAAAGGATACTTGTCAAATGACCAGAAAACACAGGTGAATTAAAGTATGCACAACCAAGTGGTCAGATACCAGACGTTATTTTTAAGGCTTCTGAAGACTAATGGATGACTGGAGAATACTACTTTTAACGATGCTGCGAAGAATGTTCTTCTCAAAGATTTTGAAATTCTTCTCTTGGGGATATTTCAGGTTAAGTCCCTCTTGAAATCCAGGTCCATATGTCTGTCTGTCTGTCTGGATTCAACATAAAACTTGGCACCGAAGTGCACCAGTTCGAGTTGCCACCTTCCAAATATCACACAGAAGGAGACAAGAAGATGAGTGAAGAGAATCAATAGAGTTTGACAAGTATAAGAGTGGAACAGAATGAATAATAATAGTAGAAAGGAATATGAAAGATTACAGAGACTGAATACATCTCCGCTGACCAGTGACAACGATTTTGAGCCATGTCACCACCTATTGTCTCCAGCTATTGATTCTTAGAGTCCCGAGGGCCCCGACCCGGAAGTCTCCATCTGCCCTACCTGACTCAGTTTAACTGTCAAGGATTTCATGGATTGATGAGGCCATGTTTTTGTTTGGCCACCCACCACTTACTCTTTTCCAACCTGCACCTATATCAGCTAGTAATGGCCGTCGGAGGGGGAGGCGATGGTTAGGCATGCGCAGAACGTCACCTAGCCATCTCACTCAATCTATGTAACTTTATAGCCTCGTCGATTGATTTTCCCTCTTTGTCTGCCCAACACTCTACGCCTAACGTCAACATTACTTACCTTATTATATACCACCTAACGTGAGAAAGAGATCGTAGACATCTATGATCAAAAACGGTCAACCTTTTCATGTATTCAACAACTCGTATTGGCCATGTTTCAGAGCCATAGAGAAGGACGGAGTGAACTGGTGAGCAGTACACACATCCCTTGGTTGATAGCCGGATGTCACGCCTACGCCAAAGACGGTGTAAGCTGGCGAAAGCAGCTCGAGCTTTTTGGATCCGTGTTGAGATTTCGTCGCCAATCAGTCAGTTGGTGCTGATACAACTTCCGAAATAGGTGAAGTGGTCAGCATGTTCTATCACTTCACTCCCTATTACTAAGCTAGGAGTTGACGTAGTCCGGTCCAGTCCTGTAGCAGCATCTTACATTTTACAGGTCCATATAAAGTCCCTTATTTGAAATAAGCCATGTTTCATTTCTGTGAACCTTAGGTTTTATGTTCTTTCTCATCAATGAATTTCAATGGGTAACTCTTTTGATTGAAGGTTTCTTTCAGAGGATGTTGTTCTGCTTCTAAGGTATCAGGACTTCAGATACTTCGGATCCGAGTGGTAAGAGATTTGATTAAATTTCGTTTTCTTTCAAAAGGCACCTAACTGTAGAAACCTGTTAGCTGATTGTTACAATTGTGTTTTCTCTGAACTGAACTCTTTAAGGTTCCATCGAATCTTCTAGTTAGTTCCACATGAAGAAAAGAAATTTTGTATTCGTTGTCCGTTCAAGAGTGAATTTTATTGCCGAATAGCAGTTGTTAAATACTTGTAGCAAGTGGCTGAGATCATAACTATTGTCGAAAATGATGAAAATGTTATCTACTTACTTTTTACTTTACTTCGGCTATCTCCTACGGGAGGATGAGCCGGCTTCTTGAACATCTCGAATCATCGCTGCCCAGGCGCGTCGATCTGATGCAAGGTTTTGCGACAGGGTTATCCAATTCTTGTTCCACAGACGGAGTCTGTAGACGGTTTGTAGCCCCACCCAGGCACTCCATATCAGCCTTGACTATACCAAGCCATGTTTTCAGCTGTCCACCCCTGCGACATCGCCAAGATGGAAATGGCGAAGGATTTAGAACTGATTTGACCAGATCGTCATCTGGTCGGCGCAGAACATGGCCAAACCACCGAAGGCGACGTTGTTGAACCAGTAATGGAATTTGGTTGATTTTGTAAAGAGTTCAGAGTTTATGAAGTTTCATGGGAATTATGTAGGAGTGATGTCCTCAGCATCGCTCGGCCTTTTGTTTGAGAGTGCAGCTCTAGCCTTTACACAACCAAGTGTGACCTACAAGGCAGTAGGAGTGGAGTAGGGAGTCCACTATCCATTGGCAGCCGGTGACCGGAGTCCGGTTCATACGCCTTTTTTAATGGGGCCAGACATCCAGGGTATCCCATTAGCCCTTTGTCCATACGTCTGCCGGTGAGCTCCAGTGAGCTTTATACGCCAGTCGTTCGAGGTTTGGAACCAGGGTCTAGCCATCTCCCTAGACTGTCATCTAATGGACAGTCAACCTGGTGAAGAGCGCCGGGCATCCGCTTTTGCCCTCTCACTTCGGTGAAAAACACCTCCGCCACGTGAAGGCAGTGAGTAGGACTTCCTCAGGAGAGGCTATGTAAGACGCCCGGTCATATGGGAGCATTTCAAGAGGTGTACGGAGAAGTGGCCAACCCGCAGCGCAAGGCACTCACCCCCAACCATCCTGAGGCTTTGGAGGCTTATCTACGTACAAATCAAATCCCTACTAACAAGTTGATATAAGCATACAACTTGGGCACTGTGGTGGTAGAGTATAACTCCATTATGGTTGAGATTTTATTTTGATAAATCACACAGTGTTATACAGTAATATCAGCTGATGACCACGTTCTGAGCACAAACTATTACCACCCATTATCATATCAAGTCACTCACTCACACAACTTTCTTGCTTCATTTATATACATGTGTGGAATTGACCAGATATTTAAATAAAAATCATCATAGGATAATGTACATTCAGAAATAATAATACGAGTGTTATTGATCAATTATAATCAGATGGGAAATAAGACGAGTGTTTTTATAGTCAAAATAAATAAGTAACTTGTTAGAATGTTGTGATTTGCTTGAATTGAAATAGAATTTTGAGATTATTTATTATCCTCTCTGATTTGACTGACTGGAGGTAATAATATCTTCCATATTTCTGGTATTTACATTGAGTCATTTCCGTTGCATGTGTTGGGTGTAGATTACTCGATGAACCAGGACTCAGTAATCAGTCTCTCTTGCTCTCTCCACCTACATAGATTACTTTTTAGAATCTTAACCCTCTCCCACTCAACTTATTGGGTGGTTGTGTGTTAATGCATGTAGTGCAATTACTGAGCTTTTTTCTAAACGCTCAGTATTGTGCTGTATTTTATGCAGATAAGGGTTTGTTGATGACATGTCAAGAAAAGCGTTTAAAGCAAAAAAAAGGGAAATGAAACGAAACCCCAGTGTCCATTTAAAGAAAACACGACTAGAGACAATAATAACCACCTACCATCATGGAGAATTTTAATAGGACCATTCAGACGAGATTTAAAGGGGAATGTTAGGCTACAGTGAGTGCATGGTAATTGTGTACTTAAAAAGGGAGAATACAATTTGAATTAAACTAGAATATAATTTCACTGTAAGTAGTAAGTAGGAACTTTTATACTTCAAGCAGCCACCAGACAATTTATCCAGTCTAACGTTAAAGACAAGATACTGCTTTTACCACCTCAGTGTGTACTTATCAGCACTTTTTTGTTCCTGTGGAGTAAAGTATGCCGGCCGTACACAACATCAGTTCCTCAAACGTATTCTGGAACACTGTGCAGCTTGACTAGCCAGAGGAGATTAGGAGACTTGCAGTAGCTCAATTCTCGAACACCTAGTCAACTTTGTACATGAGGATTAGAGATGTTTCGTGTGCATTTCAGATTGTGAGGGCGATTGTTACTTCCCGGCTGCCCACAACGTGGAAGTTGATTGATTCTTCGGGAACCTGAAACAGAAAGAGTGTTGCGTGACCACTGAGCCAGGGGACAACTGCTTGAAGCCGGTCACACGCGGCCTATCTTTATTTGTTCCGTTTTGTTTGGTGTGTCTCAGTAGCATATTTATCACTTCTGCCCTGTGACACGGCATCAGGAAGCGAAGTCGTTGTTAATCCAGGCCCCGACCGATCCGGCATGATATTTTGTGAGTTTGCTTGTATCAGAGTATCGGAATGGGTAGCTGTATTTTGTCTAACCGCTATCCAAACAACCTTTCTGGCATGGTAGGACCCCAAGAGACATAAGTCTCAGCCAGTATAGCTTGTTGGGTCATTGAGGTGTTCAAGCCCGACCACCACGTCAAGGTAGCAGCTTTCGGTCGGGTTGTACATGAAGCAACCCCGCAAGAATGCTTCACACTGCCACACAGAGTCCCTCAATATCGTAGGAAAGGAATTCAAATACACCATATGTACATAGCTGAATCATCGACTATTCGGGATCTGAAACCGGACCTCTGCATTCAAAAGCACCACATACATTCATTCCGTTGCCACCCTACCTAACGCGGCTAGAGTAACGTTCTCACTATAATTTTGCTTCCTTTATTATGTAAGTTTACCATTATATTATTATTCTCGTTATCCTTATTTTATTATCACTCTACTATTGTTTGTTAATACCACTACGCTTTCGTACAGATTTTTGAAAAAATTTTATCCTCTTTCCCCTAGTTGTTGTAAATTGTCGGTGGTCAGCGTTAGTCAGCCGTTCTCGAGGCTTGCCATACAATAGTCTGTTAGTAATGGACCTAAGTGTGCTCCCACTGCAATACTATCCTTTTGTCTGTAACCTGTGCCACTGAGAATGTGTTGTACATTGATAGTACACTTCAGCAGCAGTGTTTTCAAAAATGTTGTTGGTGGGACATTATTGAAAAGTGATTCAACCTCGGGAGACAGAATACTTTTGTCGGCGGCATTCATGTCTTCTGTCCATTCGGTATAACTCTAATACACCTACATGTTCAACTCCTCCTAAATATTGACTAATATTAACAACTATGGTTGTGACAACTCATCACTTCTGTTACTTACTGCCCCATTTCATGAAAAAGAAAAACTGTATATAAATTCGGTTGTACAACCAAAGAAAATGAGTTGGCATCCGTACTGAAATCCTAAAAGTACTGTTATTAAGATGTACCATGAATGTAAACTTCACACTTCACAGACAAGTTGACGGGGTGGCGATGGGCTCCCCATTGGGTCCCATTCTAGCTGATTTCTTTCTAAATAAGCTAGAAAATGGACCTTTGAACAACCTTATACCAGTAAGCTCTCATTTTATTGCCGACATATGGATGATACCTTTATTCTTTGTGATAATGGTTCTGATAGGAGTACAATAATCACTGAATTCAATGAAGTACATTCATTCGGCTATGAAATTCACATGCGAAGAGGAATCCCAAGACAGAATTGCCTTCCTCGATGTCCTAATTACAAGAAAACCAGATGGTAGCATAAAAAGGAATTTGCATAGAAAAAGTACTTGGACAGGACAATAAACACATTTTCACAGCTTCGTTCCTATAAAGTACAAAAGAAATTTAGTGAAGACCCTCAGCCACAGAGTTAGTTAGAGCTGTATGCTCAAAAGAAGTAATTGAAGATGAATTAAGCATTGTAAGTGATACTTTGATCGAAAATAGCTATCCCGAAAAATTTATCAAGAAACACATGACAAAGAAAGCGGCGGAAAAGGACTATTCACTACGTGTAAACAAGAAGCCACTTTATATATATATATATATATTCATAAATTTTTAATATTATCTCTCCTAATTTTTCTGACATTCAGTGTGTATTGTTATGTTGATGCTATTGAGATGTAATCTATCAATATTATTGATTCGATGTTATTTAAACAACATTATTGTTGTTCATAATAGTAATTCATTCATTTACTATAATATGTATATAACTGTATAGCCTGATGATGAAGTTATCGAAAAGAGTGTTTACAGGATTTCATCATGAGCCGACATTGGTTAGAGAGCCATCGGAAAACCATCTGGGAGTACTGGACAGCTGTTTCGCCTAAATTGGGACCCTTCAGCAGTACGCACTCACCACAGAGGTTCGAACCCAGGACTTTCTGGTTACAAGCCGAGGTTGTAGACCATAAAGCCACTGGGACCTGATCCAATGGCCAGCCTGTAAATTCCAACTTCCGTAAATTCACGGCATAGCGCGGCTGCTAGCCAATGTCTTCGGCGAGTATTTGTCCTCACACCCAACCGGCTGCGCTCTACTGGTCACGACTCAAGTAGAACATAACGCTTAAACAATACATCTCCACTTTGTCCTGCACTCTGCAGTCCTTTTCAGCTGGCTCCACAATTGCCCATATGCTTCCTTTTCCTCCTTGCACGATATCCTCCGTATCACCATACAACTCACCGCCAACTCTCTGTTTACCATTCGAGTTCCACTCAAGCGTTGGTCCGGCACGCTATGTCATTTGTCAGTCTTCTCAGTGTATGCTTAAGCCATCTTTGTCTTCTTTGGAATATTTGATGAGCAACAGGTGCTTGATTAGTTTCTTCCCATAGTTATTATTATTATTATTATTATTGTATCCTTTAGTTCCTAGAGGAACATAGGGCTTCAGCTGCGCACCTCCATTGCCTTCGGTTTTCTGACAACTTTTTCACCCTGCTCCAGGTCTGTCCATATGCTTTCATCTCCTCCTCGCATGACCTCCTCCAAGTCATCCTTGGACGACCAACTCGCCGCCTCCATTTCGGGTTCCACTCGAGGGCTTGTCTAGTGATGTCACTTGATGGTTTCCTCAGCGTATGGCCAATCCATCTCCATTTCTTTCTGCCTATTTGTTTCACAATCGGTTCCTGATTGGTTCGCTCCCAGAGATCCCTGTTGCTAATCTTTTCTGGATAGCCATCTGATCTTGAGTATTGAGCGGAGACAGCTGTTAATGAAGGTTTGAAGTTTGTTTGAGATGCTCTTTATGACTCGCCAAGTCTCTGATCCGTATAGTAGCACTGACTTCACATTGGAGTTGAAAATCCGGATCTTTTTTTATGATTGTCTCATAGGTAAAACTTTTTTCTTCTTCCCATAGTTACTTGCTGTTAATTCTCTTTGATCGGCTGGACAATTTGATCTTCAGTATAGATCCAACGAAAGCAGTTACTGATAAAAATCTGAAGCTAGTCGTTAAAAATGCTTCTCATGATGAACGAAGTTTCTGACCCGCAAAGAAGAAGTGACTGACTTCAAATTTCTGTTGAAAATCCAAATCTTCTTCTTTATGCTGTGGAGTGTAGAAAGAATATTTCCAAACCGATTTTAGATTGATGAAGGATTGTCTCTCCTTTCCGACTCTTTTTTGACACCTTCATCTGTGCTGACTGTCTGTAGGGGTGAAATGATGGTGTCTAGACAAGTGAAGGAAGTGAGTGACCTCTTTCAAATCTCTTCTATTGGTAGTGACTGGGGTGTTGGTTGGTTGGTTGTCTTCATCACCTCCGTCTTCTGTATGTTCACTTGAAGTCCTGTTTCCGTTGTCTGCTTCTCCTGCCAGTTTGTTGGTTTTTGCGTGCCTGCAAGTCTTCGAGTTTTTTTTAATAATAATAATAATAACAGCTTTATTCCAAAACAGTATTTGTGGTACAGGTATGGAATTTTCCTCGTGCATTACAATATATTGCATCTAATTACCTCATTAAATTTTATAAGATTTTAAAATCAAAAGGCAACAACCAAAAGAAAGATAAACGAAAAGAAATAAAAAGAACAGAGTTGCGTTTACATTTTAAACAATGCACCACAGGATAGAAAGTATAAAATTAGTGTGTGATAGAAGATGAGAACAACAGTGTAATAGTACCGAGGAAAGGAAAACAAAAACTGATGGATGGGACTATTTGTTAGAGTGCCGCAGTAAGTTGGTCGTGTCATACCTAACGGATTTCTCATCACATAACAGCTGGTATTGTGGAGTTTTTGTACTTGGTGGTCCTAACATATAGCCTCCTATAGCTGCTTCTAGTTCTACCAGATGAAATGCAAGGAGACAGCTGTGTATAAATAGGATGCTCGGGGTCTGACAATATTGTATTCGGTAGTTTCTTACATGACATTATATGTCTATCCACAATAGTGTTAACCGGATGGTTTAACGATATCCCACTTGCCCTACTAACGGCTTTTAGTGCCTGCCCTTCTCAGCAAACCAAAGTCTTTCTTTATTAAGTAGTCCAGGAAAGACTAATGGGGAACAGTAAATGGGGATGGGTAGAATACAAGAATTGACAAACTGAGAAAGCAAAGACTGCTTTATGCCAGACTGACTAAATTTCCTAACGTAGAACGTTAAGCGAAACATCTTTCTAGTAACTAGCAAGATGTGGGAGGACCAGGAAAGATCGATGGAAATACTCAGTCCAAGGTAATCTGAGTGACTGACGTTAAACATAAATCATCCACGCGTGAAATCCATATCTTCCTGAGTCCTTTTATCGGTCCAGTATGTGCCTGTCTTCTTGCTCCACACAGTCTTCTGCATAATCAAATCCCCCAAACAAAGGAATATCATCGGTGATAATAGACAGCAGTCTTGTCTTACTTCTGTCTTCACTTCAAAGACTTCGCTGAGTTTCCCATTGTGGATCACCTGACACTTGGCATTATCATATATAGCCTGTTGTTGAATGAGGTTGATAAACATTTGGGCACTGCACTGCACTCCACTGCAGTATTGAATCAGTTTCGAAACTAATTCGCCAAACTAATTTGTCAGACTCTGAGCACCCACTTTACTCGCAGCTCCAGCCTTGTGTCTTGTAAAACAAGAATTCTCTTCAGAAGACTATACGCACGTACATCTAAGTATAAAAATTCCACTATACCATATTTGCCAGCACGTACTTTATGTGATGAAAATAGTGTTAGGAATGAGCTAACTAACTAACCTTCTTCGCACTAATAAATAAACCATTTCCTCCACCCTTCAACATCAAACTTTATTGTTATTGCATTTCTTATTTTCATAATTCTCTCAAATTTTATTTTTGTTTATTTTTTTCATAAGTGTGAACATCATTTAAGCTGTGTTATGTAACTGTTAATTGTGTATTTCCCCTAACTCTACTATATCACCAGAACATTAGACGCAATACTCTATTACATGCTAAAATTTCCAAACTGAATCGACAATACTGTTTGAAACAAACTCACTGTTATTATTATTATTATTAATATTATTATTATATTTAATACTCTCAATTCGTGTTTCGAATATTCTTGACTTTTTATCGTAAATGTGGACAAATTCCTCTGGTTACTTTTGTTTTATATTTTAATTTTATTTATATTTTAAGTAAATCAGATGCAAGGTGTTGTGACAAATGCTGAGAATTCCATTCTGTATTATAAGTACTGTCTGTTTTGGAATAAATTAAATTATTATTATTATTATTATTAACACTGTCAAAGACTTTTTCAAAGTTTGCTAAGGAAAAGCTGGGCGTTGAGCTAGCGACTCTAAGCCAGAAAATCATTCCGATCACTCCGAAATCCTCAAAGAACAAGAAATAAAATATAAGAACGAACCTATTTTAGGCTTCATCAACTGATTTCCCACCTTTCTGATAACCTGACGCCAATTATGAGCATTCGAGACCACCTTAATGTTACTATGACCAGTTGATTATGCTTAAAAAATCATACAGTGATTAAAATTTCGAGTGTGTTTTATAATATATTTTATGCAAGTCATTTATTTGAGATTATAGGTTTCCAGACCGTAGGTGTTACGAATTTCCTGGAATAATTTGAGCGCCAAGTCAGATTGGTCCATTATAAATTATTTAAATTAAATTAATCTCAGCGTGTTAAGAAAACCAAAACAAGATTTTTCTGAACGTTTCGCCGTGTAAGCCACAGCTTCTTCAGCAGATTTATTCGGATAATCCGAATAATTAATTTAATTTAAATAATTTATAATGAATCATTTATTTGAGATCCTAAATTGTCTTACTACTATGAGATGAGTCATCATAATCCGATGACCTTGAAAGATTACGACAATATCGATTTTACAAATGAGACAGGATCATATGACATTGACTTCAGACAGTCACATGAAAAAGTCATTTATGATTCACCACTAGTGTGTAATAATAATAATACCGGGTTCATTCTGCACGGACAATTTATACAATATACAGGATTTTCAGCATAGTTTTTCTTATTCGTTTGCGTTCGCCGTGGAACATAGGGCGCCTTCAAGCAAGAGGCCTGAAGTTTCGGTAGGCGTGGCATTTTATTTTCACGGGATGAGGTTGCTAGCCAGCCCCATGCCAAACCTTCCATCTCTTAACCAATCTTATTATTACTAGTTTAGCGAGGTAGAGAAGTGTGTCGGTGGCCGGGGATCGAACTCCGAACCACATGTGGCGTGGTTGGCGAACATTCTACCGCTTTGCCACCGATGCAATCAGGAGAATATTTTCTCTCCATCCATAGTCTTCAAGTAAAGTATCAATTCATAGTGTATATCATGTCACGCAGTGGTGTTCAACTTGAAGGAGAAATTAATTCCTGGTGGTAGAGCGCCAAAATCCCTCTATCATTATATTGTGTACAACTGCTCTCTTTTACACTTGTTTCAATCTAATAAAATATGATCGCTAATTGCGTTTTCTACACTTTCTTTCTTTTTTGGTAGCGTTATTAGAAGACGAAGATTATCTGAAAAACAATGTGGGATATTTTTCATGTGGTTTTGTTCTCTGAGCTGGATGGTTACTTTGCGAAGCTATCATCACCCTACTGGGTGACATCTAATGTGGGATGTATTTCCGCCATACATTTAGCAAAATCTGATCACTTATACATTTACTTGTCAAGTCAATATATATGGAAACCGTGTTGTATCCTGAAGATTTTACAGGAACCTCTCATTCTCATGCGATGACTATTCTACAACCGGTGCACAGCTTCTACTAGTAGACGCGACTCCAGCAGTGAAGTCTTCTGTGGATTACATAATTAATTTGTACCATGGAACTCTAACTGCATAACCAAGTAACCAATTAATTTATATAACTCATCAACTTCCATTTTCATAATATACTGTTACACCATCATTTCACTACCATGGAATTTTATTGAAATACTTGTGATGTTACCGACCTCGCCAGAAAGTTCCCTACAGTTAGTTCTATTTACTAGGCAGTGGAAGTTTGTAATAAAAGTCTCAGGAGTAGTCATTTTATGTTGCCACTCACGATTTCGCTTTTTCACAATTCCAATAGAAACTTGTGAATTAGCAGGTTCCTAGCATTTGAAATACTCGCCAGAGTAGAAAACTTAAAGCAGTTAGTCCCTTTTATAAATTTGGATAGCGTTATTAGAGGACGGAGATTATGTGAAAAACGATGTGGGATGTATTTGCGCCACATACATTTCGAACAATCTGATCATATTCATATGAACTGTGATCAAGATTTGACCGGATAGTTGGAAAATAATTGAGCGCTGAGTGAGAAATAGACATTTGTAAAAAAAATTAGATTTGTAAAATCTCAGCGAAATTGAAATGGTCAATTCCAATGTTTCCTGTGTTCGGCAATCTGGTCCGAACTTCTTCAGGTAAATTAATCACAGCTCATACAATATTTGTTTTCTTTTGTTTAGTATACCCATCGATAGCTGTTTCTTGATTTATATGACAGGACAAACAATTTAAAACAAGAGATGTACTTTTATATATAAACATACAATTCTGTTTATTTATTTATTATACTTGTTGATGCTTGTTGCATGGCTCATGATTGGACCAAGTTTTTAAAAACAAGAGATGTTCCTTCTATATATAAACCTCTGTTATGTTAATTTCGATTAATCTCCTTGAAGAAGTTCGGACCAGATTGACGAACTAAACGTTGGAATTAATCATTTCAATTTCGCTGAGATTTTACAAATATAATTTTATAAATCTGATCACACATTTACTTGTCAAGTCGATATTATATGAAAAAGTTAAATTAAACACTGACAATAAAAGGAATTAAGAATAATTAACACAAACGTTTGGTAATCCAATCAAATAAGGATTACCTAGGTAGATGGGTTAAAAGTAATAATAAACTTGAATAAGGCATTAAGAAGACAAATTTCTCCGCGAGATGATATCGTCATTTCGCAGTTTCTTTACAACCCCTTTACAACTAACATGGTTAACAATAATAAAATAAGATAAAGTTCATGACAATTACTCAGTTAAATAAAATAAAAACAAAAGTACATACTAATGACCAATCATATGTTGATAGGTCATGTAGTCCATGGTGAGCGAAGATTGAATTCTTTGTTTTTTGTACTCACAGATAGTTTTGGGATGTATGTGATTAATCCCCCGAAGTGCTTACATCACCTTCAATAACCAACCAACCAGCATTGAATTAGAGTTATGCGAAATAACTGTGAAACAATCATTAATATTGATTTTGTGACCTGACATTAATAAGTGTTTTGCAATGGTTGGTGATCCTGGATTTCTATTCAGATTAATGGCGTTGGGATTTTCGATATGATTTAGTAGCCATTTTGGAACATGTTCTTTTCGACGACGACGACGACGACATTGGAACATTCTGTTGGTTCTACCTAAATGGTCTGAGTCACCGAAGCTGCAGGTGAACTTGTAGATACAGTTTGAAGTAGAGTCGACAGAATTTCGTCCTTTAATCGTAGGTGGATACAGGGATCGAAAATGTTCGGCCTGTGAGGGAAAGAGATGTGGCGGCGTAGAATGTGCGTTTGACAGCTGATCGAAGTCTTTGAGCTAGCTGTCTCTGAGCTGCATAATCTGGTCACCTTTGATTAATGGTAGGTTAATAAAGACAGATAGCTTTCTCTGGTACAGAAGCTGTCTTTTCGAGATGTGGTCTTTCTTTACTCTGTGACAAGTGATAAAATTCTCCGGATAACCATTAGCTAATAAAACTGAATGTATATGTCGAAGCTCATCCACCAATGTGTCACTCGTGCATATTTTTCGGGCCATTGAGAAGAAACATTTCACTAGGAGGAGACGTTTATACTGGATAGGAACAAAACTGGTGAAATAAAGATATTGTCCACACCATGTCTGTTTACGAAAAATGGATCGCTGAGTCGCACCATCATCTCTCTTAATCGTTGTGATATCCAGGAAACCGAGTTTGTTATCTGATTCTAATTCGGAAGTCACTTGAATATTTGGATGAATATAATTAGATAGAGTAATGAAGTTTTCAATAGATTTACTATTATTACCAATAATGAGAGTGTCATCTACATTACCATTTATACAGCATAAATTCTCCAAGCATGCCTTGCATTTGTTTCTCTAATAATAAACTGTTTTTGAATACACAGGAGGGGGGGGGGCTTGAGTTTATGAACAGCTATAGCGTCAGCGTATTTGAGTAAACGCCTTTGACCGTTTTTATAGATGACCTTAAAGGCTGAATTAACATCAATCTTATGGTTCATCTCGATTAGATGTTTAGCTACAGATGAAGTTGGTGGTAGTCTAACACCTGCATCTATTGGTTTTTGAAAATTCATTTGTTTTTTTTTCCTAGCCATTTTGGGATATGCTCGCTGTCCTACCCTCATATGCAAAGCGCGATTACTCCCTATTTATGTGTGAGCACAAACACACGAAAATTGGTAAATAGTGTGAGATATGATGCAATCAGTTGTGGACTTTTGAGGTTTGCAGTGGAGCATATTTTTAACTTTTTCTACAATTACAAGCTGGGCTGTATAATAGGTTCTACGGATGATTGAATTCAACCTTTCTCTCAAAATCCTACTGTTTATTTCCCCGTTATATGGTAATTCGATGAAAACATTGGATTGTAGGTTTAGAGACTAACTGACTTCTGCACCTGTTTTTAAAGGATACCCGTTCTCAACAAGAGTATCCATCAATATTTCGTTTTCTTTGTCTATATGGTCAGGCGTACAAATACGTTGAATCCTCTTAAATAGACATTTCACCAAATCTCTCTTATACTGCAATGGAAAAACTGTGAAAATTAATGTACTGCCCTGTCCAAGTATGCTTTCCGTAGATTGATCGTCTTAATGAACCGTCGTCTCTTCGACTCAGAAGTATGTCTAAAAATACAAGCTGGCTGAGACTTTCTTCCCGCACGTAAGACTAATATGATTCTGCAGAGTGTTAAGACTGTCTAATAGACGACTCGTATCTTCATGATCATCGCATGTCGAAATAATATCATCTACATATCTCCTGTAGAAGGGCAATTTAGAAATTAAATCAAGGGACAAGTTCTCAACATAAGACATGTAAACGTCCGCTAACAGGTAAATGTGTGATCTGATTGTTCGAAATGTATGTGGCGCAAATACATCCCACATCGTTTTTCACATAATCTCCGTCCTCTAATAACGCTATCCAAATTTATAAAAGGGACTAACTGCTTTAAGTTTTCTACTCTGGCGAGTATTTCAAATGCTAGGAACCTGCTAATTCACAAGTTTCTATTGGAATTGTGAAAAAGCGAAATCGTGAGTGGCAACATAAAATGACTACTCCTGAGACTTTTATTACAAACTTCCACTGCCTAGTAAATAGAACTAACTGTAGGGAACTTTCTGGCGAGGTCGGTAACATCACAAGTATTTCAATAAAATTCCATGGTAGTGAAATGATGGTGTAACAGTATATTATGAAAATGGAAGTTGATGAGTTATATAAATTAATTGGTTACTTGGTTATGCAGTTAGAGTTCCATGGTACAAATTAATTATGTAATCCACAGAAGACTTCACTGCTGGAGTCGCGTCTACTAGTAGAAGCTGTGCACCGGTTGTAGAATAGTCATCGGATGAGAATGAGAGGTTCCTGCAAAATCTTCAGGATACAACACGGTTAGTAGTGAAACAGGGAGCCAATATAAATTAGTGAGAAGACGAAGCGTCGAGTAGCACACTGTATTTGTGTATTTATGTATTTATGTAACTGAATTATGCGTCAGACTGCGGGAAACGAGAAGACAGGAATATCCTGGACTGACGTGAAGAACCTAGAAGACCTGGATTTCGTGGATGACTTATGTTTGATGTCACTGTCACACAATCGATGACTTACAAGCGAAAACCGACAAACTGGTCGAAGAAGCAGGCAGCAAAGACAGGACTCCAGGTAAACATAGACAAGACGGAGGTTATGAAAATAACCAGTCAACAACAACAGCAACTTCCAGCGCCAGTCACCATCAACGGGAGGGATTTGAAAGAGGTTACTTCATTCACTTCACTTATCTAGGGAGCATTGTCTCAACTACAGGAGGAGCGGACGAGGATGCCAAATCGAGCGAGAATCGGGAAGGCGAGAAACACATTCACTCATCAACCTGAAACCAATCTGGAAATCTTCGTCTCTCAGCATCACCAACAAAATTCGGATTTTCAACACAAACGTAAAGTCAGTTCTTCTATACGGATCAGAAACTTGGCTGGTGGGTCACAAAGAATATTTCCAACAGCCTGTTGCAGACCTTTATTAACAACTGTCTTCGCTCTATACTGAAGATCAGATGGCCGGAAAGAATCACCAACAAGGAATTATGGGAACAAACAAAGCAAGAACCAATCGCCCAACAAATATGCAGGAGAAAGTGGAGATGGATCGGACACTCGCTCGCTGAGGAGGCCGCCGCCGGGTGACATCGCGCGCCAAGCCCTCGAGTGGAACCCGAAAGGGAAGCGGCGTGTGGGTCGTCAGTGCAAGGGTGACATGGAGGAGATCGTGTGAAGAGGAGTTGAAAGAAGATGGATTAACATGGATGCAGGCGAAAAGTATTGCAGAAGACAGAAGAAAATGGAGACGTGCAGTTGAAGCCCTATGTTCCGCTAGGAACCCAAGGGAGTAATACTAATAATAATAATTTATTAGAGTGTATCGGTTTCCTATAAATGCCAGGTATCTAACCAGCCGCCATTTTGTTTTCGATTTATTCTACAGTCAAGCAAAGGGAAGTTGGACGGTGAGACAGAAGAGAGGGAAAATATACGTGAGACAAATCGGGAAAATATGTAACTAAATTGATCTGATTATGAGCAGTAGTCATTAATTCTCGAAACCACTTTGTCATCCATCCAGGTGTTAATACTGTACCCCCTCACTGTGTGATAATTAAAATAAACTTATTTAAATATTTTTAACGTAGAATAACAGATTAGTTATGGGGTGTACTAGCCACTCACCTGACACCCTTTATAACCTTCGACTGACTTGTCAATTTTCCTACCCCACACTCTACAAATCTATTATGATTAATCACCACCACTGTCTCCTGTTTTACAATATTTTGTAATCGATTTCAGCCTAGCACGTTTGTCACACAAATTATTATTATTTATTATATCCTTTAATTCCTAGAGGAAAATAGGGCTTCAGCTGCTCGTCTCCATTACCTTCGGTTTTCTGCCAACTTTTGCACCCCACTACAAGTCTGCCAACATGCTTTCATCTCCTCCTTTTCACATGACCTCCTCCAAGTCACCCTCACACTGACGACCAACTCACCGCATCCCATGAGGCCGGGTTCCACTCGAGCAATGGCTTGTCTAGCGATGTCACTTGATGGTTTGTTATCTCAGAGTATGGCCAATCCATCTCCATTTCTTCCTGCCTATTTGTTTCAAAACCGGTCTCTGCTATGTTGGTTCGCTCGTTGCCAGAGATCCATGTTGCTGATCTTTTTTGGCTGGCCATCTGATCTTGAGTGGTATTGAGCAAAGACAGCTGTTGATGAACGTTCGTAGTTTGTTCGAAGTGCCCTTCGTGACACGCACCAAGTCTCTGATCCGTATAGTAAGTAGCACTGACTTCACATTGGAGTTGAAAATCCTCATATTATTTTTCATGCTCAGTAGTACTGTTGACCTCTACACAGACTTAAGAGTAATGAAAGCTTGTCTTGCCTTTCCGATTCTGGCTTTGATATCCTCATCAGTACCGTCCGCCTGTAGTTGAAACGATGCTTTCCAGGTAAGTGGGTGGGTAAATGAGGTTGTTTCTTTCAGGTTCCTCCCATTTATACAGACTGATTGTTGTATGTTGTTGTTGCTGTTGGTGTTGACCAGGAATCTTCATCACCTACCTCTGTTTTATCTATGTTTACGTGACACCCCATAACTTATCTAAATATGTAATTACAAGTTCTACACTTACATTAAAGACGTCATTTCCTTTGAGATTACACCCTAAACCTTACATGATGAAGTGAAAATGACTACAAGACCTAGTTATCAGGCTTTCTACGAATGGGCTTCAAACCACCGACCATCAGTTCAAGAATATACGACGATAATGAATGCTCCGCAAAATCTGCTCACAGAATTCAATCGATAGTAAGTAGCAGAACATTGTGGTTTCGTCTCAACGATAAACTAACATTCAATATATTATCAATCTCAAAACCTTACAGTTACCAATTTGTCACTGGACATTATATAACAATAATTCACTTAAATACTATCGATTTTCTAATACAAAACTAGATTAGCCGCTACAGTAAACACACAGACCAAATCAAACTGAATGTGATTGTATTCACAGTTTACTTGAATCAATGAATCAATAATAAAAAATAATAATAATAATACAAATAATGCATTCAAACAGAGTATGATTTATCATAATTTGAAATTTATTTTAGAAAAAAACTTTTTTTAATTTCTATTACTCATCACATAAAATGGATTCATTCATAGCTACTAAGAATTTGTTTTAGAAATATAGAAGTATGCATATGTATTGTACATTGAACAAACTGGAAATCAGAATGGAAGGGTTACTTACAAGAATTTGTAAGTAGTATATCGATTAAAATGTAATTTTCTTATCGATTGATTGAGTTATTTACTTATTGATTGTTATTTTTTCAAAGGAAGAGAATACCAACTAATTTATCTAGTTTACAATAACAATATTCATAGTAATGTTAGTAATAATAATGATAATAACAATAATAATAGTAAGGATAACGAAATCTACTGGAAGAGAGGAGAGAAAACTGAAGACAGATGATATAATCGTTCTCTATTTCTGTATTGTTTTCTTCTTATGGTTCTTCTTTATTTATTTTATAAATATTTTTGTTTACTACTCGTCATTTGACTAATTTTTTTTGTTTTTCGCTATTCAACTATGATGCATATAAATAAGCCAATAGGGTAATTGTTGTTGTAAATAGGATAGATTGTATTTGAGCTGTATTCGATAAGGCTCCGTGATTACATGCATCTTCACCGCATATACAATAGCGTAGTTTCACTTTCTCTGTACCAACTCTATCCATACAATGCTTATCTTCAGTTCGTATTGCACTACAATCACGATAGACACGTGTTGTTGGCTTATTGGAATTATTAGTTCCAGCAGAAGCGAATGGTGCATCCTGTTTTTTTGGTTGTATGGCAGAAAAGCAAAGAAAAAAACAGGGAGAAACTTATTAAAAGTTGATTAGGAATTGACTATAGAGACAAAAATATTTTTTTATTCAAGGATTGGCTTGAAGGGAACTGATTTCATTAGTTACAGGATTTTCATCATGAGCTGACATTGGTTAAAAAATCATTGGAGTAGTGGACACCGGTTTCGTCCTAGTTTGAGACTCTTCATCAGTACGCGCCCACCTCACTGCTAGGGCTCGAACCAAGCACCTACTAGTTACAAGGCCGGCGACCTCTTATACCACTGTACCAGTGGGACACGATCCAGTGGATTGTTCATGAATTCCGACTTCCGCTAACTCACAATATAACGAGACTAGCACGAGCCAATGTCATAGCTGGCGAGTATTCTTTCTCACATCCAACCTGGTGGACGCAAATGGTCATTACCTCTTACTAGAACCCAGGTAACTACCTACCTACCTGAATAGGGCCAGTGACTATTGAGCATAGGATTAATATTAAGGTAGGTAGTTACCTGGGTTCTAGTGAGAAGTTGTGGTTAGTGGGGTCCACCAGGTTGGGTATCAGGGAGAATACTCGCGAGCGATCACATTTGCTCCTTCCAGTCTTGTTATATCGTGAAGTGGAAGAAGTCGGAATTCATGGAATGGTCATTGGATCGAGTCCCAGTGGCTCAATGGTCTATCAGCTTGCTAACCTCGTAAGTGGAAGGTTCTGGGTTCGAACCCTGTCAATGGGGTGGATGAGTACTTCTGATGGATCCCAAATTAGGCTGACGAAACAGGTGTTCAGCACACCCTTTTGGTTTTCAATGGTTCTGTAACCGATGTTAGCTGTAACCAAAAATGAAAAATAATGTATTTCAATATCTAGATGACTTCGCAGTCGTTGCGTGGTATTGATAGTTATGAGATGTAGTCAGTAAGCAATACCGTAACACTGTATCAAATAAATTTATTGTTTCCTGGGACTAACTTTTTCAGTAGGTGAAATAAACACTTGTAAAAATCACAAATGATGATGAAATTATTTGTGATAAACTTGAGACAGCTTGAGCAAAAGTTGAATTAACAAACACCTTCCCCCTTCTACTTTTGTATGATTGGAGTAGTTGAGATAAGACCTTGGTGGGTTAGCTAACATGATGAGAAACGGTGAGGTAGTTTTACTTCATACACGTTTACATATCATCCATTCACGTGACAGCTGTGCACTATCCACAGAGATCTTACTAAACTATGGATTGATTTCTAGCTGGGTTTCATGATTCAGCTGATCAAGTTCTCGTCTGGTCAATCACGAAGCCGCTTGTTCGAATCCCTAAGTAACTGACACTTTCAGTTGATATTTATTCACTGTGTATTGCGTTAATCAATAACAGTCAGCCACACGAAGACTCTCTCATATATAGTCTCACCGCTACCACTCAGAAATCTTCTTTTCTCCTTGCACATCAGAATGAGTAGGATTGAAAGGCGAAGACCTAGAATGTCAGTCAGTATAATGATGATGTCCAAATGTTTAAATATTCATCGATAAAGGCAGAATACAACATCTGTATCAATTATAAATAAATTTCAACTGTTTATATTTGGTTTTCGATTCACTGATTACATTAAAAATTATTCTCAAAAAGAATTCGACAATCACATTTAGCTGATTCGAACAAATAGTGTATAAGTTAATGGATGGTGACTATCAGTGGAATGATTCACGATACGCATTCCGTCATATTTGGGACTCGACTGCCAGCTGAACGTACCTGCATTACCCGGTGAATAATAATAATAATGATTTTACTTTATTCCAAAAACAGTACTTGTGATACAGAATGGAATTTTCAGCATTAATCACAATATTGTTGCATCTAATTTCCTCAAATTATAAATAAAATTAATCACACAGGAAAATTTCTACATTTACAATAGGAGTAATGTCAGAAACATGCAGCATATAAAATGGAAATAATAACAATAATAATGATAGCAGCTAGGGTAATAATAATAAGAATACAAGTGAAAATTCCCGTGGGCTTGTTTCACACAGTATTGGCAATGTGGTGTAGAAATCCTAGCATGTTTAAAAATATTGAATATAAAGTTCTGTTTACATGATATGGTGAGGGGAAAAACAAAGATTACAGCAGTCATGGAGATAAGTTGATGCTCGCAATTATGAAAGTAAAACAAACCAAGAAGCAACAGGACCATAAATATAATAGAAATAATAAAAGTAAAACTTGAAGGTATATAAGGATGGATGGAGGAAATTGTCAAGTGCCTATCGACAACAACGTTAACTATGTGGTCCACTGGGACACCACTCACTCTACTGACAGTCTTCAATATTCTACGAATTGTGACATAGTCCTTTTTTAAGCAAACCAGGAAAGAATAAGGGTGAACAATAAAGAAGAATAGGTAGGATGTAAGAGTTTATGAACTGTAAGAGGAGGAGGGGTTGGTTGAGTTATACCCGAGTGCCTTAACTTCTTAATGTAAAATGTCAGGCGGAATATTTTAATGGAGATTGCTAAGACATGGGAAGACCAGGAGAGATCAGAAGAGAGAATAAGTCCAAGATATTTCATTTCAGATTTGATTCCTATATCATTGTCGCCAATCTCACAACTTATTTTCTCACTGAGGCTCGAACCCAGTAAGCAGTAGGGTTATCCATTAAACGACTAGTCACCATCAACTACAATACTTCAAGGTAAATCCTCAGACATCATCAAAGAATCCCCACAGAGAGACGACAAGTCAACAGAGGCCGAGCACTACGGTCCAATCAATCGACGGGAAAGCTCGAATTGCATTAAACATTTAATAACTTCAAGAATTCAGTTTCTTATCATGATGATATGACCAAATTATTTGTTTTTCTGATCAGTTTTTCCCATATATACCATTCTCATTGTGGAAGGTACTTAATGAACTAAAATGAACTCATTTTTATTCGTAGACGTTAACATAAAAGTTCAAACAATTCAACTTGTCATACTTTATAAACACAAATAAAGGTTTGAAAAAAAATATTAAAATACAAATGGACTATAAAAACCAGAAATATACAGGTGAAAGAGTAATTACAAGAGAAGTAATAAGAAATTTTATGGATCTGGATATCTAAAAGAATCGATAAATCTATATCACTGAGGTCAATTTTGAGTCATATCACTAACGGTCTCCAGCCGCTAAATTTTGACTTCTCGAGGACCCCAGCTAGACAGGCTACACCTCCCTATGTGGATCAAACCAACAGCCATATACTTCATAAATTAGTGCTCATTACTTGTACTGATGAAGCTTCAGAAGTTCATATATTGATCATCCCCTCTCACCTGGTAGTATCCGCCTAACTGCTGTTTCTCACCATAATATACTACATCTGATGTGAGAAACTGGACTTAGCTTATAGTTAAAATAGAATTGAATTCTATATAGTTTGGTTTGTAAAGGTTAGTTTTGTTTTTACGAGTTGACCGAAGATTGATATCAGCTAGAGAACCATTGAAAACCAGGAAGTACTGGACAGACAGCTGTTTCATCAGCCTAGTGTGGGAATCATCGCCAGTACACACCCACACCCACAGGGGTTCGAACCCAGGACCTTATGGGTAACAAGGCAAGTTTGTATACCATTCAGCCACTCACTGGGACCCGATTCATTCGATCACGAATTCTAACTCGTAGAAACAAAACTAACCCTTGCAAACCAAACTATAGAAAATTAATCTGATGCTCGTTAGTGACTTGCTACAGGATGGAGTTTCCTAGAGTCAGTTCTAGTGAGAAGTCGTAACCAGTGAAGTTCATCCAGATGTCACGTGTGAGGATGGGGTCGCGCTAAATCATGAATTGATAGAAGTTAGAATTCATGGGCTGGCTAGTGAATTGGGTCCCAGTGAGTGGCTGAATGGTATACGAGCTCGCTGGCCTTGTAACCAGAAGGTCCTGGGTTCGAACCCCTGTGGGTGTGGGTGCGTACTGGCAATGATTCCCAAACTAGGCTGATGAAACAACTGTCTGTCCAGTACTCCCTGGTTTTCAATGGTTCTCTAGCTGATATCAATCCATGATCAATTCGTAAAAAGAATTAAATTCGTCATTTTCTAATGTATAGAGTTTTAGTAATTAAAATCGACTCATTTCACTCAACTGTGTCAATCTGATAAGACAACTAACGACCTTAACCCTACTGAGAGTGTACAATTCAATTAGCTAAGAAACCTGATTAATTCATTATTGTCTAAAATTACTAACGTCAGTATTCATTGACTTTATAGATTAAAAAATATATTGTCAGATATATTAGAGAAAACTTTCAACTTTTACAAGGAACTGAAACTACCTGGACGACCTACCAAAATGGAGAAATGATGGGATGATGTTTTTTTCTCCTATTGTGGAAGGCTATTCAGCAACAACATAGTGAAGATAAATGAACACCAAAATAGACAAAATTAAGAAAATGATGACAACGGTATATTTATTCATATTTATAACTTCTTGTGTGATATATCCTGACAGAAATGACTGCTTTTATTCTAACATTTAATGTCTTAAATATTATAATAACCAATAACTCGGCTTTACGTGTTTCATGCTGGCTAATTATGGAACCCAGGACGCGCTCTTCATTCTATTTGGGGCGTGTCAGCTGGATGTACATACTCCTCAATGAGAGGCAGTGTTCCGACTGAGCCTGGGCCCAATGAATTAGTGGATAACGTTTTGGCGTTCGAAGTAATTGGTGTCAGATCCTAGTCTCAGTGAGAACTTCTTCTACTACTGAGAACAATATGCATTCAGTCGATGAGCCAGTGGTTGTATTTCACTCAGTTAACTTGATAAACCTTCATTAACAGCTGTCTTCGCTCAATACTCAAGATCAGATGGCCGGTCAGAAAAGATCAGCAACAGGAATCTCTGAGAATGAGCGAACCAACCTGACAGGAACCGATTGTGAAACAAATAGGCAGGAAGAAATATGGATGGATTGGCTGGCTATACTCTGAGGAAACCAACAATTGACTTCACTCACTAGACAAGCCATTGATCGAGTGGAACCCGAAAGGGAAGCGGGCGGCGAGTTGGTCGTCAGTGCAAGGGTGACTTACAGGAGGAGGAGGTGATGTGAAGAGGAGATGAAAGCATGTGGGCAGACTTGGAGGCAGGTGGAAACTTTAACAGAAAATGGAACTCGGTGGAGTCGTTCGGCTGAAGCCCTATGTTCCTCTAGGATTAAAAGGAAATAATAATAACTTGATAAAATAAAGGCAAATAATGTCTGAGAATTTAAAGTAGGATGAAAACCAAGGACTTATCCGGACTAGAACTAACTAATGGCTTTCAAATTACTATTTCCACTATCTCTATCAGATGAATTGCACTACCTAACAGCTAGTCAGGTCATTTTTTCACCACAATCATGAAGTGTACTGTCCAGATATCGTGTGAATGAATGATCCATTACTGTCCATTTAGTATCATCACACTATCGAAGCCAACCAGGTGTTCCTTCTGCTGGTAATCTTAACCACACTAAACTAAAAGCAGAGGCTTTTGAATCACTGACAGCATTAATATGAGTAAGCTGTCTGTTATTATAATCGATTTCCATATATTAGCCCAAGGCGGTTTCACAGATAATCTGGATAAATAAAAATCAATAAAATCAATTCATACATAAGTTAAACATTTGTCACTATCGCTTAATTTGATGATGACTCATATTTAGTATTAACTGATATATCTTTTCTGTATTTAAAAAAAATCAATCCTCAACGATTTCATTCTGTACAAACAGATGAAACTGTCTATTCAGTAATATATTTATTCCTGAATTCGAATTCCTTTATGTCTCAGTCTACATCATGATAGAATTACTTATTTCTTTCACAGATTCTGGAATAAGGGCATACTTACTGGAGTCCATTGCATACAACACTCAAGTGTTGATTTGCTGGAATTTCACTGGTTACTGAATTTCATTATGAGCTAACAACGGTTACAGAACCATTTAAAAACAACCAGGGAGTAATGGACACCTATTTCGTCCTACCTCGGGACTCTTCAACAACACGCACCCAACTGGAGGCTTCGAACCAGGGACCTTCTGATTATAAGGCTAGCGAGCGCGTAGACATAGGCTAGTGATCGCGCTTTATCGTGAACTGGCAGCAGTCGGAATTCATGGACTGGTCATTTGACCAAGTCCCAGTGACCTAATGGTCTAGAAACTTGCTAGCTTTGTAATCAGAATGTCCTGGGTTTGAGCCCTAGCAGTGAGGCGGTTGCGTCCTGCAAATGAGTGCCAAACTAGGTCGATAAAACAGGTGTTAAGTATTCCCTGGTGGTTTTCAGTGGTTCTCTAACTGATGTTAGCTTATGATGAAATCCTGTAACAATCAAATCCTCCAAACCACCACTTGAATATGCATCTGATGGTCACTAACGACTGGTCCTATTCACATAGGTAGGTGGTAACCTGGGTTGTAGTGAGAAGTCGTGACCAGTGGGGTCCACCAGGTTGGATGTGCGGAAGAATACTCACCAGCGATGACATTAGCTGGTGCCAGTAGCGATGTATTATGAACTAACAATATTTTTTGGCCTGAGGGCGATGTTTGGTTCCAGCGACTTAGAGTTACTTTGGTAACAGTTAACTATGAACGAAATGTGACGAATGCATAGTTCACTAACCATGGCAAGCTATTGGAACTTTGTGAGAGCTTACAGAGATTTTTCATCTGAAATGATGACAACCAGTGTGGTGTCCATTACGGAAATTCAATGTTTCGATTTTTATTTAAGCACACCGGATGTACGCTGATGAAATATGAACCTTATGGAATTTACACATGTAGGGACTAACATGCTACCAGGGAAAAGTCTTATCAATTTAGAGTGCGCAGATGATATATTCCTTCTGTGTGTAAACTTTTCTAAACATCATGAGAAGGAATTTTAGTGTGATTGACATACTTTTCACTCCTTTCAAATATAAGATAATACTTCAGGACTGGTCTGTATCAACTTCTGGTTTGAGAAAACAAAGTGATATAGGTAAAAATGTTGGTAACTTCAGTTATTTTAGAAGGTGAATAGGCCCTAATAGACTGATTGCTGCTGACGAAATCTCAGCATGGATACAAACAACTAGTGTGATATCTTACAATTTATATCATTTTGACTTGGATATGGTATCCATCTATCGAGAGAAGGTCATGAGTACTGCACAGAGTTTCGCTTTGTCCTTCTTCAAGGCTATTCGACTTGGTCGTTAAAAACAGAAGGAAGTTACGAATAGGCTAGGATTCATTGATCGTATGTATCTGCATTCTATCTATCGAGTTCTGTGGTATAATATGGTCGGTAATAATTCAGTTAGGCATGGAGTGTGTTAGTTAAGGAGGGCATCATTTGAGATAGAAAACGTGTTAGACACACTAAGCTACTGCCTTACTCGTTAAGCAATTTTACCTGACGTAAGACTGGGTTGTAAAAGAGTTAGAGGTGATCTGATCTTTGGATTTTGTAGCCTTCATTTGTTTGCATTTTTGTGTGGTTTCGTAACTTGAAGTCATGTATTTTTGTGTTAATTTCTAGATTGACAGCTCACTGTCAGTTTCTCATAGCTACGAAATAGGAAAGAGGAAATTACTTTGCAGTACACAATCCCTTTCAGTGATCAGTCAAATATATTATACCTGCTTCAAAGACGATGCAAGCTGGTAAAAATATCTAATCAGTCTTATATATTCATGTTGAATTTCATCCGTAACCACTTCATTGCAGCTTGTGCAATTTCCTAAAGAAGTGAAGTGTATAACAGACATTTGATAATTTCGCTCCTGATTTAAGAGTAGGTTCTGTGTAGACTTGGAATTCTTGGTGGATCGATCATCTTACGTTTGACAAGTCTGACAAGCAATTCAGATACTCTGAATTTTGTTCAGTACTCAGAAAACTTTGCGATGCATCAGAATTTTCATCTGTGAACCCTGTGATTTGAAGTTAAAACCTTTGTAAGTAAGATGAAATACAAAGTTATACATCATAAATTTATGTGTTGAAATTTCTAGGGCCAAAAACTCAGTAAAAATAAGAAGGAAAAACTTCAAAATTGTCATTTGTAAATTATACAGTAATACATCCCAATGACTGAATAGTCGACAACTTCGCCTTGCAACCTGAAGGTCATGAGTTCATCCTCCCCTGTGAGTCTATATATGAGCACCCCTGAAGAGTCCCACACTAGGAACAGACAACTGTCTATTACTGTCTAGTTTTCAAGAGCGTTTGTGACTCAGTGACAGAATATTAACCAGCTACAAGGGAGCTTCAGTTCGAATCTCGGTCGATGCAGTCTTAAACCTCACCTAGCCCGTGGTGAACTTGGAAAAATATGTAGGCTGGGTGTATGCCTAACAACCCCAGCCTGCAAAAGTAACACTGCTGCCAGTCTTCCAAAAGGGATGGAAAAAAACGTGAAACTTCATTAGGCTTTCCTTTTGAAATGAACGCTATCTAGATAGTGTGATAATATTGTAGATTTTTACCAGCAAATGTATAATTTGTAAACAACAAACTTGATTCCAAGTGAAGACAACCAATTCGCCAAAGTAGCTAGTCTAGATAATCAAGTGTTGGTTTCTAGGCATTTGATTGGTTGGTTACAGGATTTCATCATGAGCTGACGTTGGTTAGAGAACCATTGGAAAACCAGCTGGGGTACTGGACAGCCGCTTTGTCCTAGTCTAGGACTCTTCATCAGCATGCACCCACCACAGAGGTTCAAACCCAGGACTTTCCGGTTACAGGGCGAGCTCGTAGATCATTAAGTCACTGGGACTGATCTAATGGCTCATGGCTTTGTAACTGGAGGGTCCTAAGTTAAAACCTCTGTGGTGGGTGCGTGCTGACGAAGAGTCCCAAACTAGGACGAAACAGCTGCCCAGTACTCCAGCTGGTTTTCCAATGGTTCTCTAACCAATGTCAGCTCATGATGAAATCCTGTAGCTAGTTTAGACTTTTGGGGCAGTTTCAAGTGACTGGATTCTCTAAGCTAAGTCAAACGGGGATACGGCTGACAAGAAAATAAACAGGCATCCCATATTTGAATCACTTCAGTCTGGTTAATAAAAAATAAAATTATCTGACGTGAGTGTTCTCCTACTACTTATATCAATCAGTAGTATAATATTAACAAGAAAACATCAACAAAAAAGAAAATCAAAACAAAAAATATGTGTATAAATTAAAATAAACAAAAAGCTATCTCTATAAATGTAGTTGAAAAAATAAATAAATATGTGTGTAATAACAAAATGAAGCTAAATAAATCTTCAGTTTATTTCTCTTATGAGACTGGATAATCTAATTTTAGAGATTTTATTATTATTGATTCTTTCTTAAACGATATCATCAGTACAGAATTGGAGAATAAAATGAAGTATTGAATAACCTGTCATAAGGTTAATGCTATCTAATTGCTTGCCTAATTTATTAGTCAATGAGATCTATGCATGCAGGGAGATTTCATTAGGTTAGATACAAAATTTAATTGGTGGATGGTGACTAGAAGTGAAATCCAGACAGAATTAGCACTTCGTCCTATTTGGGACTCGTCCTCCAGCTGGATGTACCTGCATTTCCCAGTGAGTCAGTGATGGTGTTCCCGCCGAGGCTCTAACCTAGTGCCCTTATTTCCAAACGCCAAAGCGTTATCCACTAAACGACTTGGACCATGAGAAGCCGACATGTCAACCTGAGACCGAGCACTTCGGTCCAATCAATGGACGGGAAAATCTAAAATTCAATTAAATAATTAATATGCCCATTGCACAAGAGGTGGTCAGCTGTCGTGGCCCAAGTGGCCTAGTGAATAACGCTTCGGTGTTTGAAGCTATGGGCACCGGGTTGAAGCCTCGGTGGGAACATCATCATTCACTGAGAAATGCAGGTACATCCAGCTGGAGGACGAGTCCCAAATAGGACGAAGTGCTAATTCTGTCTGGATTTCACTTCTAGTCACCATCCACCAATTAAATTCTAATTAAGTGTCCAGATGTTGTCGAAGCATCTGCACAAGAAATTGACATGTCAACCTGAGACTGAGCACTTAGGTCCAATCAATCGACGAGAAAATCTAAAATTAAATAAAATAATTAGATACAAAATGTTCATCTGGTATTTTCTAGCTTACATCATCTTTGATGCAAATGTGATATCCGAGAGCTGGTGAAATGATTCAAATACTGTTTAGCAAATCAGTCTGCTTTTCTTAAGAGCTGTGAGACAAAGACATATAAAATGGAAGATAGGAAGAGTATTAGATGGGTTTCAGGTGATCGGTAGGAAGCCTTGACTGCACCTATGTTTCATCCTAGTTAGCACTCACTAGTCAGTCTGCACGGCGTATCTACCATCTTGAAAGGACTCGTGTCCCTTCTTAGATTTGAACTCATGTCACTCAATGCTGCTGTTGGAGACTTTACCACTGAGATATTCCGCCTAGCGATTGACCTCCTGTACGACTGTATCGGATATTTTTTTGATTGGGCACCAGTTAGTAACTAGTGTACAATGTGGCTAGTCCTAACTTTGGTGCAGACTAAATTTTATCAGTCGAGTTTTTGATGTGGTCACCATACCACTAGATGGCTTGTCATCACGGTGTACTGTGCATTGTTGGTATCAGATAGTTGGAGGCAATAGGCAGGAAGTCTTGGACATGGAAGAGACATGAGTTCCTTCAAGGTTGCAGATATGCCTTGCTGACGAGTACCAGATAGCACGAAACTTAGGTGCAGTCAAGGCTTCTTGCCGATTATCTCCAACCAACTAATACAAACAACTCACAGTGCACAGTGATGGCGAGCCACCTAATGGCATGGTGACCACACTGCAAACTTTACCGATAAAATTCAGTCTGCACCAAAGTTAGGACTAGCTAGATACATTACACTAGTTGGTGACTAGTGTCGAATCAGAGATAGGAAGATGGTCTGAAGATTAATTCATCGAGATGGTTATGGCGTGTATTATGGATTCTGAACCATCTCTTTACTTGTTCAGCAATCTTGGCTGATATAAGAGTGGATTGGAAAAGAGTTAGGTGTAGTCAAACCAAAAACATGAAGTCAACCCATGAAGTGTTTCACTGTTGATTTTTTTTAGCCACATAGGGATGTGTAGACAGTCTGAATGGAGTCTTCGAGACGCTAAGAACAGATAGCCAGCGAGTTTTTTTGATATGCCTTGGTTGGACTCTCAGATCCATTAAATCCTCAGTATTCTACATGTAATGATTTCTTCTCCTGTAAATTATCATTTCTTTTCTTCCTACGTTTATTTGTTCTGTTATAAAGTTTGGCAACTTCAGCAGTCAGACTTCAGTTCAGAGTTCTATGCTCTAAATTCACACCACTTCACTTAGAGAAGTAGATTATACTTTGAGGTTTGAATGTAATTAAACGATCGAAAAATTCCAATTCCAATATCAAGCTGGTAGAGATTTGGGCATTTTCACCATTCAGCATTATCAGATTGTAATAAGCAGTTATTTAGTTATAGTTGCTCACTAGCGACTGTCCCTAGTCCCGTAGGTAGGTAGTTACCTGGGTTCTAGTGAGAAGTCATGACTGGTGGGATCCATTACGTCGGATGTAAGGGAAAATACTCTCCAGTAATGACATTGGCTAATGCCAGTTACCAGAAGTCAGAATTCATGTAATGGTCATTGAGACGAGTCCCAGTGGCTGGATGGTCCACGAGCTCGCTGACCTTGTGATCAGAATGTCGTTGGTTCAAGCCCTAGCAGTGGGGAGGGTGTCTACTGATGAAGAGTCTCAAACTAGTCTGACGAAACGGATGTCCAGAACTCCCTTGTTGGCTTTCAATGGTTCTGTAACCTGTTTCAGCTCATAATGAAATCCAGTAAGCACTCAAATCCCTGAAAGCCAACACTGGGTTCGAGCCTCGGTGGAAACATCATCATTCACTGAGAAATGCAGGTACATCCAGCTGGAGGACGAGTCCCAAATAGGACGAAATGCTAATTCTGTCTGGATTCCACTGCTAGTCACCATCCACCAATTAAATACTAATTAAAAGTGCCCAGATATCGTCGAAGCATTTACACAATAAGTTAACATGTCAACCTGAGACCGAGCAATTCGGTAAAATCAATCGACGGGAAAGTCTAAAATTCAATTAAACACTTAAACAGTTTAGAAATATTGAGCAATACATGTGGACAACATCCCCATAAATGAGATCCATAGTTTGCAGATTAAGTGTTTGTCACATTGTACTAATATGTGTATATTCATATATGCATACATTTAATCTTTGCGTGACACAATGAGTCATCTTAACTTGTCTATTTTTTTTCCAATATGGTGTACAAATGCACGTGATACATGACCTTAATTCTTTATTCAAATTCTATTGGTTGTTCCTATTAATCTGACCATGACAAATTGTACTTTAGTTAATACTATGTGGATAGCGTTAATATATACGGTCAAGGGCGCTTATTGAAAAACACCGAGGTTATAGCTATTCATAAACTTAAGTCCCCCCCCTGCGTGTATTCAAAAACAGCGCCCTCGACGTTTTTATAGATGACCTTAAAGGCTGAGTTAACATCAATCTTATGGCTCATCTCGATAAGGTGTTTAGCTATAGACGAAGTTGGTGCTGGTCTGACACCTGCATCTATTGGCTTGTCACAATTCATTTGTTTCTCTAACCATTTTGGGATATGCTCATCCAACCACACATGCAAAGCGTGATTACTCCTCCTTATGTATGTGTGACCACAAACACAGGAAAATCGGTACTTTTGAGGTTTGCAGTGGAGTATATTTTTAACTTTTTCTACAATTACAAGCTGGGCTGCATAATAGGTTCCACGGATGATCGAATTCAACCTTTCTCTCAAAATCTTACTGTTTATTTCCCGTTATATGGTAATTCGATGAAAACATTGGATTGTAGGTTTAGAGACTAACTGACTTCTACACCTTGATATAAGTATAAAACATGGGCACTGTGGTAGAGTATGACTCCATTATGGATAAGATTTTATTTTTGATAAATCACACAGTGTAGTGTTTTGAACAGTTATATTAACTGATGACCAAGTTTCGAGCACAAACTATTGCCGCTCATAATCATATCAAGTTACTCACACAACTTTGATCTTTCATTTATATACATGTGTGGAATGGATTAGATATTGGATTAAAAATCAATGTGAGATAATGTACATTCAGAAATAATCGTACAAGTGTTGTTGATCAATCGCAATTAGATGGGAAAAATGGACGAGTGTTTTTTTTCCATCGGATTATAGTAGATCAATAACACTCGTATTATTGCCATCAGTCAAACCAGAAGAAGATAATAAGTAATCTTAAAATTCTATTTCAATTCAAACACATTCTAACAAGTAGCTTATTATGACTGTAAAAACACTCGTCCATTTTCCCCATCTAATTGCAATTGATCAACAACACTTGTACGATTATTTCTGAATGTACATTATCTCACATTGATTTTTAATCCAATATCTAATCCATTCCACACATGTATATAAATGAAAGATCAAAGTTGTGTGAGTAACTTGATATGATTATGAGCGGCAATAGTTTGTGCTCGAAACTTGGTCATCAGTTAATATAACTGTTCAAAACACTACACTGTGTGATTTATCAAAAATAAAATCTTATCCATAATGGAGTCAGACTTCTACACCTGTTTAAAAATTTTAAAGGATATCTGTTTTCAACAAGAGTCTCCATCAATACTTCGTTTTCTTTGTCTATAACACCAGCCGTGCAAACACGTTGAATCCTCTTAAATAGAAATTCCACCAAGCCTCTCTTATACTGTAATGGACAGAAGCTGAGAAATGTATAGCGCAAATACTCTGACACAGAGACACCAGTCTCTGATTCTGAGATATTATCTAACAACTTAGTTAACGCAGACAACAGTTCCTCAGCATTGCCTTTAAAGACTTATAGTTTTGTTCCATCAGGACATGGTGCCCTGCCTCCTTTTTAGTTCAGAGACAGCCTTCGTAACCTTACAGGTACACAAAAGAGTCAGAAGGAAAGATATTTAGAGAGACTATCATAAACAGAAATGTGAGAGATAAAGAATAGTAACGTGGAGGAGACATGATGGTTCAGTGTATACAGGACATTAGAAAGAGTGAATGCATCTGCGTTATTGACAACTACTTTAAGTCTTTACTAGTACAACATAGTTTCTTGGCACTTCCTTTACAGTCAAACGTTCCCATAGTACCTCTAGGTTGACGGAATCCGATGACGCTTTCAGGTCAAGAAATATGGTAGTTGTTGGGCGCCATTAAGTATTCCTATTGAAAACATTTATTTCCCGATACGAATTTAGAAAAAAGCAATCAAGGTTAATAAAGCAGGATTTAATAAATTCATCAAATTTCCTGGACACTGGAGACTGTGTATATCATTTTGAGTGTGTTTGTGGAAGCAAATACACATAGGTCATACCTACGGAAAGGCGATTATCTACTCGCATGATGGAGCATTTGCCAAAATGGTTGAAAACAACTGAGTGCAAAGTGCCAAAATCCTCAATAACTACAAAACATCTTGTAGACTACGGACATGATATTGACGCGGTCAAGTCATTCACTGTCGCCAGTCAGCAGACAAAAAACAAGATGTTTGCAATTGCAGGGGCTTGTGCTATTCAAATTTATAAACCAAGTCTCTGTATACAAAAGGAGATGGTCGTGACTCTGAATCTACCATGGTAATGCGTTTTACTTATTATTCTACCTCTTATTATCATTATTATTATTATTCTTGATTCATTTAAAACTATCCTTTATCAGTAGGATTGTCTTAACTCACTTCAACACTATTATTATTATTGTTAGTGTTATTATAACTATTACTATTCATATTACTCTGTTTGCAATTCTTGTTATATTCTTTCTCTAATGTCTAATTGTTTATCTAAGTGATGTAATTGAAGCGTAATGCAATTTATCTTAATTTTGATCTCTCATATTCCCTCCCTCTCCCCTTATCTATTTGAACATGACCTGGAAAACATTCACACCTGTCTTTCTGCATGACTCAATCAATGTAGTTTGTTTACTTATCAGTCTTATATATCTCCCAATGTAATTTCAAAAGTATATGTAAATCCGTGTATGTAGAGTATTCAGCTGAAGAGTAGTTCTACCGATATTTGATGAATTCATTAATTCATCCTGCTTTATTAACCTCTATTGCTTGTTGTAAAGTATTCCTATATTTCAGAATCTGACGAAGAATGAAGAATAATCATTACACCCTCCTCCTCGTTTACAGCCTGCCTGGTTTGCTACTTCGAAGATCCACTTAGTCTACACATGATTGTTAAACCTCGAATTTTAGGCACTGTATTAGTTAAGCTTATCTCCCTATGATTATCACATAAAAGCTTGTATCCTTTCTTATGAATTGGGACAGTTATTGACTAACACCAGTCTGAGACATTATCTAATTCCTTAGTTTACACAGACAACAGTTCCTTACCATTTTGCTTAAATATTTATAGTGTTGTTCCATCAGCACCTGATGCTTTGTCTTGTTTTAGGTTAGAGACAGAACTTGTAGCCTTAGCTACAAATGAAGGAACAGAGGCAAATATATTGAACAGACATACATAAGTGAGGTTTGTAAATGAAATTATTAGTCTGTTGTCAATGAAAATTTCACAAGTATCTAGTTTTGAAATAATTTTTTTTCTTGTATTCAGGGGACAACGAAACATGACAGTCATTTTAGATAGCTGACTGGACTGATGGACTGGAGTTTACTCTATTTCACTGAAACAATGAGTAGTATCATTCAGAAATAGTTATGTAATTTATCCATATCACAGGAGTTATAACTGGCTAATATGATGACTAATTTTCAGACTACTCGGGATGATCTGTGGGTACATAATGTATTAATCTGTCTGTCTGGATTCAACATAGAACTTGGCACCGAAGTGCAGCAGTTCGAGTTGCCACGTTCCAAATAGCACACAGAGGTAGACAAGAAGATGAGTGAAGAGAATCAATAGAGTTTGACAATATAAGAGTGAAACAGAATGGGTAATGGTAGAAAGGAATATGAAAGATTACAGAGATTGAATACATCTGCGCCATTGACAACGATTTTGAGCCATGTCACCTATTGTCTCCAGCCATTGATTCCTAGAGTCCCGAGGGCCCCAACCCGGGAGTCTGCATCTCCCTACCTGACTCAGTTTAACTGTCAAGGATTTCATGGATTGATGCCATGTTTTTGTTTGGCCACCACTGGCTCTTTTCCAACCTGAACCTATATCAGCTAACAATGCCCGTCGGGGAGGCGGTGGTTAGGCATGCGCAGCACGTGACCTAGCCATCTTAGTCTATGTAACTTTATAACCTCGTCGATTGATTTTCCCTCTTTGCCCAACACTCTACGCCTAACGTCAACATTACTTATCTTGTGAAACCACCTACGTGAGACAGAGATCGCAGACATCTATGATCGAAAGCAGTCAACCTTTTCATGTCTTCAACGCGTATTGGCCATGTTTCAGAGCCATAGAGAAGGACGGAGCGAACTGATGAGCAGTACACACGTCCCTTGGTTGATAACCGGATGTCACGCCTACGCCAGAGATGGTGTAAGTCAGCGAAAGCAGCTCGAGCTTTTCGGATCCGTGCTGAGATTTCATCGCCAATCAGTCCGTTGGTGCTAATACAACTTCCCAAGTAGGTGAAGTGGTCAACATGTTCTATCACTTCACTCCCTATCACTAAGTTAGGGGTTGACGTCGTCTCCTGTAGCAGCATCTTCATTTTGGGGCGATCGCATGCCAAACATACGAAGATTGCTGCTCAAGGTGTTCAGAAGACTCTGCATTTGTTTTGAGGGATGAAAATTCGAGTCGCTGAAGGCATTCGAACCATTGGCTGTAACATAACTATTTCCGACACTCTTTCAGCTGAGGTAATTCACTACTGATTAAGATTGTCCAATATGGAAATCTTCGTCACTCAACTCAGCATCAACAACAAAATTCAGTCAGATTTTCAATAGAAACAACGTCAAGTCAGTCAGTCAGTCAGCTGTTCTATAGGGATCAGAAACTAGGCGGGCGGGTCACAGAGAGTATTTCCAACAGACTGTTGCAGACCAACCAGATCAACCAACAACTGTCTTCACTGGCTCTATACTGAAGATGAGATGGCCGGGCCGGAAAGAATCACCAACAAGAAACTACTGGAAGGAAAAAACAAAACAAGAACCAATCGCCAACCAACAAATATGCAGGAGAAAGTGGAGATGGGTTGGACACTCACTCGCTGAGGAGGCCGCCGCTGGGTGACATCGCGCGCGCGTCAGGCCATTGCTCGAGTGGAACCAGGCCGAAAGGGAAGCAGCGAGTGGGATGTCGGTGTAAGGGTGATATGGAGGAGATCGCGTGAAGAGAAGTGTAAACAGTATGGACTAAAATGGATGCAGGTGGAAAGTACAGCAGAAGCAAGACAGAAGCAAGTGGAGACGTGTAGTTGAAGCCGTATGTTCCAGTGGGATCTCAAGGAACAATAATATTAATATACGATTGACAGGAGAAGAGCCAGCTGGGTATCACTTAGCGTTGTTGCACTACACATGAGGACTGTAGTGAGATGATGACCTGAGTAGCAGTTTGCTCTTGTAGGTAGCTGCAAAGGCCACATATTCGAATTCTGAAATGGCTCATATTTTCAATTCGCCTTTATTCATTACTCATCACATTGCAAATATTATTTCTTAATTGATTAAAGACGTACATTAAAAATTTTTTTAATAAAATGGGTAGCAACAACTATGAACAGATCGATAATAAATTATCTGAACCAAACAGGCTATCAAGTTAGCCTTGAAGAATCTTCTGTCATCTCTATCAGAGGTACTAAATAAACTACTAAAAGCCTCTAGGTATCGAATATTCTAAAGAGCAGAGGTTATTTCAATTCACTTAAAAACAACTGCAAATTTACATAGAGAAGAAATAGATCCAGGTTTGGACTACTGGGGAACACATAAGTTCATAAATACTGTATTTTTTTTTCTTAACATGTCTGATATTCCACTGAGTTGAAAACATTTCTTTCCTGTAGTAAATTTAAGACGAGTAACAACTGTAAAAAAAAAACAGTATTTAATGAATTCACTAATTTCAGTAGAGAAACTCATCAGCTGAATACTCCTCCACAAACATTGTAATTTATACTACTTCTCTTTAAAGTTAAATGTATACGAACAAATGAGCATTGAAAGAACAAATAAGGTTTGATTTGAACAAATCTATACGATCTATAAGTTTTATGAGTTATAATCTCTTAATATCATTAGTACTCATGGTGACATTCCAAGGAATTCAACTACGATGACGTTGAATAAAAGCTTTATAGTGTTTAATAAATAAGATAATTAAAAAAAACAACTTTTGGCTTAGTTTAGGCCTACCGAATCAGCTTAAAGAAGCTGGATTTATGTCTGTGAAAGGAGACAGTAGTTACCTTAAATCAACTTTGGTAGCATACTTTAACTTTATAATGTTTCTTCCCTTCCCTTCCCTCATCTCTTTATAATGTTTTTCCCATTATTAGTAGTAATAGTGTGGTGAGTGCTACTTATTATCAGATATAAGTAGTATATCAGTAAACGAATTCAGAAAAGTAACAATATTTGTTTTGGATGTCACTGGAAAAAGCAATCGAAGAAGAGAACTGTGAGAAGAACGTTAGAGACACTGTGCAGAACCATACAAAAAGCTATTAAATGTGGTGATATTCGACCAATATTTTTTTTAATTTAAGCTTGATTCCACACTGTATTTTTGATGCAAGTATGGAATTTTCAGCATGGATATCGGTAGCCCAAATTTCGCAGGCCGACCATTGATATCAGGTGTTCGTCGGTAGGGGGTCGAACCTCGGACCATGTGCATGGTCGACGAGAGTCCTAACCATTGTGCCACCGACGCACACAGATGATGTGCAAATAAAGAGTTAAAGATTAGGCATACCAAATTTATAATACCTACAATGAGTTGTCCCGGTAGACACTTTTTCGGATCTCATCGTTTTTTTCTTCTTATACTAGTGGTATTCTATCTGACATTCTGTTGGCTTCCTCAGAATATGTGCAAATCGAAAATTAAAGTTGAATAATAATCTTGACGGCTGAGAATGCTGCGGGGCGTGATCAAATAATCTTATGAGTTTAGATCAGACATGTCAACCTCTTGTTATTTAGTTCTACATGGTATATACATGTTAAACTGGTCAAACTGATGTCAACCCGTGGGCAAACTTACATTTATTTATTTATTTGGTTTTTACGAAGTTTCCTTGTATTTCAGTATTATCAAATCTAAATATTTATGAATGTATGAATTCTACTACAATAACCCCAAGTCATTTAGTCGATGATGACTAGTATTGGAATCCTTCAGGATAAAGCACATTTCGTCTTATTTAGGATTCGTCCACCGGCTGGATGTACCTGCATTCCCCAGTGAGTCGGTGATGGTGTTCCCACCAAGGCTTGAACTCAGTTTCAAACGCTAAAGCATTATCCACTAGACCATTTGGGCCATGAGAGCCACTGCTTCTTGTGCAACGGGTCTTATTCAGTTTAGATTTTCCCGTTAATCGATTGAACCGAAGTTCTCGGTCTCAGGTTGGCTTCAGGTTAAAATGAACAGACATCGTAGAAGCATTTGAACAAGGAGCGGACATGTTAACCTGAGATCCATCACTTCGCTCCAATCAATCGACGGCAAATCTAAACTGAATTAAACAATAAATCCAGTTTATTTATTCATATGTACTTTAATGAATAATGTTCACTGTGATAATGACGTTGACAGGATATTATTCACAAAACTTATAGATCATATGTTTGTTCAAAATGATACTTATTTCTTGTTTTCATAATGTTCATGTGTTTGCATGTATTTAAACAAAAAAAACCTAAAACAAACCTGTTAAAGTGTCTGGTTCCTAGAACTAGGAAATAATCTGTTCAGACGACTGCTTCAATGAGGAGCTTAAGATTATTAGATAGTTACTTAGAAAAAACATGGTTATCCAGATAAGTTCATTGAGAAAAATATGAATTCAGCAGCACCTAGGAGAGTCAGTATGGCAACAGTTCCAAAAAAACCACTGTTCATAAAACTGCAGTTCCTCGGTGACAACATCAGCGAAATAATAACACAGCGCCTGAAGAATGCAGTTTAAAGAGCCTATTATGCAGTAGAGGTACGTTGTCTCTTTACAACCACTCCTATTTTATGTTCGAGAAATAAGGATAAACTACCTAAATTTGCTTCCTCCTCTGTGTGTATCTAGCAGTTGGACTGCAGCTGCGGAGCCAGCTACATTGGGCGTAAAATTAGAAAGGTTCATCATCGTATTTCCGGACATCATCCAGCAGAGTTAAGCAAGGGACAAACAAGATCTATTCGTAGCCCCATTGTAGCACACCTTGTAGATAGGGAGAGAGCATAAGGTTGACGTTAATACTGCATTTAAAATTATTTATCGCAATCCTACTAATCTTAATTTTGCTCTACAGACAGATGAAGCAATAGGAATCCACCTGAAGAAGCTAACCGTACCTGTGTGTTCAAAAGAAATTTGTACAACCACTTTCCTTACCTTGGCCATCATTACACGAATGGATAAACTGGACTACTTCGCCCCTCTCCCCTTAAACTTTTAAACATTATAAAACTATAATTAGTGAATTGAATTTTTGATTTTCCCGTCGACTGATTGAACCGAAGTGCTCGGTCTCAGGTTGACATGTCTGTTGGCTTCTTGTGCAGATGCTTCGACGATGTCTGGGCATTTAATTAGTATACAATTGGTGGATGGTGGCTAGCAGTGGAATCCAGGATGCGCATTTCGTCCTATTTGAGACTCGTCAGCTGGATGTACCTGCGTTTCTCAGTGAGTGATGATGTTCCCACTGAGGTTCGAACCCAGTGCTCATAGTTTCAAACGACAAAGCGCTGTCCACTAGACCACTTGGGCCACGAGAGCCTAAATTATTTTATTTTTTCTGACTACTTCACATTTGATTACGAGTTATCCTTGTAGAATGAATTTATTCTAACCATTTTTACCTTTCAATTGTGTGTATTAATTTTCTTCGTTAATTATCACCCCACAGCTTGACATGTTGACACTGACTGACTAATTATTGGTAACAAACATATCAGTGCCGCTTGATGATTGGTAGACTGTTGTGTATTGTAATAAAAATGCTATACTTGTCATATTAGAGTAGAGCCAGAGTGAGATGAGGATCTAATTGAAAAGTAGATATTTCTTCGCTGCTCAATCTTTCTGTTTTCTAAAAACAAAACTGTATAAATGACAATGTTTGTAGAGGAGTATTCGGCTGGTGAGTCCTCCTGACGAAATGGATAAATTCATTAAATACATATACCTCCAAGCCAACCTACCAAAACAAAAGCCACCAAGGAGAACACAAAGAAAATCGCCTTACCATACATAAAGGATATCTCAGAAATCACTACAAGACTCTTCAAACCTTTAGGAATTGACGTCGTACACAACCCAACAAAGTCGCTTCACTCAATTCTATGTCAACCAAAAGACTCATCAACGAAAGAAGATAAAACCAACATCATCTACAAAATAAATTGTAACAACTGCGAAAAACACTACATTGACCAAAGTGGACGTCCCCTTCGTCTTCGTATCCACGAACATAAGTTAGCCGTCAAAAGACATGATATCCACTCCCTCATATCACTACATACAGACAACCACGGACATCAATTCGACTGGGACAACGTTCAAATATTAGACAAAGGAAATAACAAGAATGCTAGGGAATTTTTAGAAGCTTGGCATTCCAGTGAATCATCAATCAATAGAAACATAGAGATAGACAAAATTTATCAACCGATAAGAAAGAAACCTCACACACACAAAGGAACAAAGTTCAAGTCAAAAAAACAATCAGTTCCAATACAAGTAACCTAGAAGTTTTGAAAGCATACAGAAACAACCAATCACGTTCAAGGTCACCAACTAGAAGAGATGATTAATAAACTCATGGAGAAATCTAAAAGCTCACTTCAAATTGAAGTATACGCTGAAGATGTCACCCAGTAGGGTGATGAAAGCTTCGCAAATTAACCATCCAGCTCAGAGAACAAAACCACATCAAAAACTGCTTTTTTCACAGTCATCTAAACTGTAATCTATTGAAATTCTAATAACGCTTTAATGTTATTTGGAAGACATGATTTTTTCAATAGCAATATTTCTTCAATTATTATGGATGCATATAATTATAGAACCTAGTGAAGAAGAGGTTATCGAAAAGAATATTTCTTGTTCACTATTAATCAGTCTCTTATTACTTCCTTATTCCATATTATCTCTATCAATTCATAAACTAAACCTTTACTATTTCAATTGTTTTGTTATTTTCAACTAACTAGATAACTCATGACCCTGTCAACCTAAGACTATTTCAAATATATAATTTGTCTGACTGATTTTATCTTTTAAGTGCTGTTCACTGATGTGAGTGAGTTTCACTCATGCAATACCACTATTATTATTATTATTATCGTTACAATAATTTAAATATGTAGTGGCTCAATGACCTCTACTCAGCCTATCGATCGACTAATCGATTCATGTATACATAAGCCGAGTATTTATTAATGGTTTCATAATGAGCTGATAGAGAACCATTGAAGAACCACTTCGGAGTACTGGAGAGCCAGTTCTTTCGTCAGCCTAGCTCGCGACTCTTCATCATTATGTACACCCCTCCATTATCAGGGCCCGAACTTAGGACCTTCTGGTTACAAAATTAGCGTGTTCATAAACCACTGAGCCACTGAAACTCGATCCATTGGCCAGTCCATGAATTCTAACTTCTTCCAATTGATGACATAGCGCAACAGGGTTGGGATAAGGTCCCAGCGGCTTAACGGTCTACAAGCTCGCCTCATCAGTGGGTTGGGTGCGTACTAATGAAGAGTATCAAAATAGGCCAACGGAACAGGTGTCCAGTACTCCCAGCTGGTTCTCCAATGGATCTCCAGATGATGTCAGCCGCTGATAAAATCTTGTAGCCAATCAATCAAATCCCTAAAAATCAATACCTGAATATTAATTAGTGAATTTACATAGTTTTTGATTGCCAGCTCTAGTAATTCTAAATGTACTGATAGAGTTAATTGGTTAGTTTAACCAGTAAACTGAACTGAATTTTTAGAGTAGAAATTTTTCCACATAAAAATGTGACAATTTGATTAGCAATACTTCATACAAACATCTAACAGGGCAGAAAAAAAAAGGAAAGATGTAGGAAATTATCATGATGATGTTTGATGAGCATTTAATGAGTCTGGGAGGTCAGATCTAAGCCACTGAGAACGATTTTTAGGTTTATCACCAAAAGACTCCAGTCATTGGCTTTCCACATCTTGAGGACTCCAATTTAAACACTTCTCCATACGCCTCAGATCAACAGTCAAATGCGGATTTCTGCTTTGATTTGACCACACCTAACTCGTTTCTAGCCCAAAATTATGACAGACAACGTTACTCCCTGGGGAAGCCTATGGCTTTGCACGAATAACACATGTCCTAGCTATCTTCTAGATCGATGCAGTTTCAAAACATTGCCATACAATTAACGCCTAACCCAACGATACTTTAGTGGTTTAAATGACAAAAATCAATAGAATCTGGCTTTGAAAAAGCCATATATTCGTTTCCATATATTTTTCAATTATCAGTGTTTCTTTGGAATTACGTCTCAACCAGTGCTACTTTACAACTCATTAGAATGTTAATGCTAGAATAAACGTTGATACTACTCCATGTATATAAGCTATGTGTAGTCAATTCAAGTAAACCCTCATGTTTAACAGTACATACCGACGTTTAATTAACTTGAATCTAATACAGTCTTTGTGTTCTACGGTAAAACTGATGTTTATAAGCACAGGACTGAACATTCTAAGTCTGTAGTAAGAGGGAAAATCTTAATTTGACCGATGATAGCGAAATCTTATATTAGGTGGTAGGACGTAATCGGTAGGCAGCTCTGAACCTAGATGTTGTGCTTATTGGCATAAATAGAACCTCGAAGGGACAAAGGATTCTTCTTAAATTAAAACTAGAGTCAGCCGTCTGTGAGCTCAGAGACATTAACATGGAGGTATTCAGGCTCAGAAATAAGTTGGAAATTAGGAGTAGACGTTTGACACCGTGGATACACCATGATAATAAATCAATAATATTAAAGTCTGTAAGCCAAGAGATTCTTTGAGTTAGGAATAAATCAACCTACGTCAATATTACTTCTAAGAATGTAAGAGAAAAAATCAATACGTTAGCAGAAATGGAATATCATTACGAATTTCAGTTGATATATCCAGAATATGACGAAACATGCTTTCTTCTTTTCACTCCCTAACCATCATCACTTAATGTGCTCAAAAAATATGAAAAAATGTTTTAAAAATACCACGTAGGACAATGCTAAAGGAGTCGTTCTACCCATGTAACTGTCTCCATATGAACAGTTAAATTTATAAATGCACTTTGAAGTGGCTAGACTCGGTTGAATTCACATATGAAAAGGAGAAAGACAAAACCTTATCACATATTGACGTCCCACTAATGAGAAGGCAAAATAGCAAGCAGTATTAAGACGGCTACTTTCCGGAAGAAGTCATGACTTTGTGCCTTTCGCATACAAACGAAATCTCATCAGTAAGCACGCTGATGTTTCATATTACAAAAATTTGCAGAACCGACACTCTTGACAATGAAATAAGGAAAACAGAAGATTTATTGAAGGAGAACGGATACCCCGAAAACATGTTAAAGTCTCGATGAGGAGAACAGATGCAAAGAAATGCTTAAAAATGGTGCAGAAGAAACATACATATACATGACTTAATCGTTTAAAGGAGACTCAGCAACTGAATTGCTGGCACTGAAACTTCGAAAAATAATAGCGAAAACATTCTTTGACGCAACATTCTGTTTTAAATTTGCCATTCGTTGTTGTACAATTCCAACTCAGGTGAAAGGTAAGCTATCGAGTCTGACCAATTCAATGTGGAGACAGTTAAATAATAAAAATAATTAGTTACAACTAATTTCATAAACTGTGCGTCGGTGGCACAGTGGTAGAATGCTCGCCAACCACGCCATGTGTGGTTCGGGGTTCGATCCCGGCCGACGACACACTCCTTTACCTAGCTAAGCTAGTAATAAGACTGGTAAAGAGGGAAGGTTGGGCATGAGGCAGGCTAGCGACCCCATCCCGTAAGAATAGACGCCACTGCTACCGAAACTTCAAGCATCTAACTTGAAGCCTTATGTTCCACTGGTAACGTAAAGGAATCCAGCCTAGTCTCACTTCTTCTTAGAGCTCATGAATTTTTAAATATCTTATTCCATCTACCAATCCTAGGTTTCCTTACGAATTAATGCGAATTGAGACAATGCATTCTACACTGATGTAGACTGTGGTTATTCATAAGTGAGTAATGTATCCTTGAAGTCTTAGCTGTGGAGATGTATTCCATCTGACTTTCAGCCAATAATTCTATACTTCCAATCTCGTCTCATTTAATCAAGCCTGGACAAATGATTAGTACCATCAGCCTTCAAACAATGAGTGTAGCTCATAGCCCTGTACCTGGTAATCCAGTTCTACTAATTAGCTAACTAACCAACCAACCACGAATAGTCTTACTACTTAGAGACTGGACTTAAGCCTGAGGGTTCTGAGTTCGAATCCCGATTCCCCATTTCACTCTGAATAACTGTGTAAAGCAATAAAATCAGCCCTTAAATAATAAGTGTGGATTATAGCTTGGTATATAATAAATCTGTACCAAAACCAAACCGTATCAGTATTAAATAAGTTTATAATTTTTATTAGTAATAGATATTTATCTTAAAATTTTTACAATGTATTTAAACAATACATTTAGAACAATGTGATCCATTTACCTACATGTCAATTCCCTTAATATGATAATAAAAATATAAAAGGTTTGATAAAATAAACAAAATGAAATGAGTTTTAGAGGTAAGAAAGATAATACTTGATATAACTCTTGGTAATACTGTTGGATGTAATCGAAACCCAATGGGTACGTACCCTTGATGAGTCCCATTCAAACTCGGACGAAACAGATTTTTGTCCAGTACTCCCTTATGGTTTCCAGTGTTGCCCTAACTGACATGAATCTGTGATTAAGCTAGAAACGAGATTATTAAGGTTGCCATTTTGTTTACGTCAATTTTTGTAGATTTTTCCCGTTAATTTGTTGGAGGATTTCATTATGAGCTGATATCACTTAGACAACCATTGGAAAACCAGTTGGGGTTCGAACCCCAGGACCTTCTGGTTACGAGACTAGCTCGTAGAACATTGAGTCACTGGGACCCGATCCAATTGCCAGCCCATGAATTCTAACTTCTGGCAATTCACGACAGAGCGCAACCACTTGGCAATGTCTTCTTTGATGAATTACTGACTCACCTTCAACCTGCTGTACACTACTCGTCACGGCCTCGTCTTTTATCCAGAAGGCACTGTGTTCGAACCCCAGTGGTGCGTGCTGATGAAGAGTCCCAAACTAGGCTGGCGAAACCGCTGCCAGTACTCCCTGCAGGTTTTTCAGTGGTTCTCTAACTGATGTCAGCTTATGATGAAATTTTCCATCCAATCAAACAAAATCCCTACAAAACTAATACTTGAAAATTCCCCGTTAACTGATTAAACTGATATTGTTCGGCTTCTTTTGACATATAGGCGCTCAGTACAGACACTACAACAATGTCTGATGTTTAACACTTGCGTTATTTGTCAGATGGTGACGAAATACTCATCGTAAATTCTACTGCTAAAAACCACCCACCAAAAAAACATTATTAAAATAGGATAGGTGAAACAATACTTCGTTTTCCCACTCACACATACACACATAAAAAGAGTGGGAGAGTAGATTAATTTTACCAATGTCCTTTCACCTCAGAATATTTCAGTACACGCCTCTGACACTAACTGAAATCTGTTTTGACATAAGTCTTATGGGTTATATCAATGAAGTATTTCAGGATTTCATCATGCGCTGACATTAGATAGAGAACCATTGGAAAACCAACAGGGAGTACTGGACAGCTGTTTCGTCAGCCTAGTTTGGGACTCTTCAGCAGTACGCACCCATCCACCACCAGGGGTCGAACCCAGGACCTTCCGGTTACAAGGCGAGCTCGTATACCATTAAGCCACTGGGACCCGATCCAATGGTCCTTGAATTCTAACTTCTGCCAATTCACGACTCTTGGTAATACAGTTGGATATAATCGAAACCCAATGGGTACGTACCCTTGATGAGTCCCATTCAAACTCGGAAGAAACAGATGTTTGTCCAGTACTCCCTTATGGATTCCAGTGTTGCCCTAACTGACATGAATCTGCGATTAAGCTAGAAACGAGATTATTAAGGTTGTCATTTTGTTTACGTCAATTTTTGTAGATTTTTCCCGTTAATTTGTTGGAGGATTTCATCATGCGCTGACAAATACCAGTGAGATGCTCACTGGCGACTTGCCCTATTCAGGTAGGTAGTTACCTGGGTTCCAGTGGGAAGTCGTTACCAGTAGGGTGCAGCGGGTCGGGTGTGAGGACAAATACTCGCCGAAGACATTGGCTAGCGGTCGCGCTATATCGTGAATTGGCAGAAGTTAGAATTCAAGGACCATTGGATCGGGTCCCAGTGGCTTAATGGTATACGAGCTCGCCTTGTAACCGGAAGGTCCTGGGTTCGACCCCTGGTGGTGGATGGGTGCGTACTGCTGAAGAGTCCCAAACTAGGCTGACGAAACAGCTGTCCAGTACTCCCTGTTGGTTTTCCAATGGTTCTCTATCTAATGTCAGCGCATGATGAAATCCTGAAACCAATCAAATCCCTACAAACCAACACTCAAATGAACTATTTATTGTATGTCCTTTGTGATATAAGAGGCTGATACTTTTAACATTTGTGCGCTTATCGAAATTAGAGAGTTTCAGCCGACTTTCAAGCTATTTTAGACAGATCTTCCTAAACGGATGAATTCTGTCAGCAACTAGCACTGATATAAGAATAAAATTTGAGCATTGTTCTAGAGTATAATTCTAAAAATGTAATGATTTTATTTGATTAATCACAGAAGTTTAGTGAAGATGTTTTAAGCTCAACTTATTGATCAGAATCAGGTAAACGAAGATTCTATTCAGTATCGCTTTTGAAAGTCAAGGCAATCAGTGAACCACATCTGTCTTTCTACATTCAATCAGTTATGTTTTTATAATTACATCAGCCAATAAACTTGACTGACAGAATTCAATTTGCATATAAACCAAAGATTAGAGGCATGATATTAGTCATAACCTAGTGTTTTAGTCAAAATGTCAATTATAGTCCTACAGGAGGAGGCCAACCACAACCCCAATTAGAAATAAAGTCTCTGACTTCAGCACTTAGTGACACCACTGATTCGAATCCCAAAAAGGGACATGAATTCATTCAAGATTATAAACATATCTTGCTGACTGATGAATGCCAACAAGTACGAAACCTAGACATATGGGGTTTCCCATCTAACAAAAATAAAAAGCTTGCAATAAACGCAATGTTCAACCTGGATAGAACTCATAGAATTATGTCTTACAACAACATACTTCCAATTCAATACTCAAATATATGAACAAATAAAAGGAACACCAATAGGATTACCGCCCATATCAGGATTAATAGCTGAAGCCGTTATGCAAAGATAAGAATTAATAGCTCTACCAACTATAATTAAACCGAAAATCTGGACAGGTACGTTACGTTGATGATACATTTGTAATAATTAAGAGAAATGTGATTTAGAATTTACTTATAAATTAATAAACAGCATATTTGAAGACATCAAATTCACCACAAGAGAAGAAGAATTAGACAAAAAAATGCCATTCCTCTTAGATGTCTTAATCAGGAGAACCAACCAACACAGGAAATTTACAAACACAACTATATAGAAAATCAACGCACGCACACACAGATCAAATACTCAACTACACTAGAAATAATCCAACTACTCACTCACAAAAGAAACTGTGTGCAGACATTGTTCAAAAGAGAGTTCAAACACACACTGTAGCACTCCGGAGTTGAAAAGAATGGAAGAAAAATATCTACAAACGGTCTTCAAAAAGAATACTTATCCACAAAATTTCATCAAAATGTGTTTGAAGTCGAATCACAACACCAGCAAGGAACCATCATCAAAGACCACAAGAAAATTCATCCTACCATACATGAGAAATATCTCTGAAATAACAACAGCTAGAATATTGATATAGATATAGCACACAAGCCACACAGGCAGTAGAATGACTTAATTTGATATTATACAAACTAAAAGATCCATCCAACAGAAAAAGGAGATTAAATTAATACCACTTACAAAATAAATTGCATGTATGAACTGTAACAGGTATCACATCGGTGGTCGAAGTGGGCGTCCGTCCCCTTTCGAATGAGAATCCAGGAACACAAATCAGCTGTGAAAAGACACGATATATATATTCCTGTTTCATATCAATTCATATAGACAATTGTGGACATCAGTTTGGTGATTGGGATAATGTCGAAATCTTAGACAGAGAAAACACCACGAGAAGTGCAGTCAGGGAATTCTTAGAAGCTAAGCACGGTACTCAAACGAGTATGCAATTAACAAACAAGTTGATATAGACCAAATATACCACCCTACAAAAACCAATACTTGAAAACTAATAAAAAGTAAATCACATGTGACTAGAAAGTTTAAAATCCAAGTCGATAGAAAATGATCAACACATATGTAAAGATGGTTACCGGGAGACGCAGTTCTATCACTCACTCATGGAAAAATTTGGATCATTTCACTTTATGCTAAATATTCCGCTGAAAGAGGATGTTGTCCAGCAGTGGGGGTGGGGGGACGACGAAAGCTCCACAACTAAACCAACTAACCAGCTCCTCAGAGAACACTATTAATTACAAATCATCCCCACCTGAGCTACACAAATCTTCTCTATTATTTCAAAAATAAGAACTCAATATAAATATATGAGCAAACCAAAGGATAGCAACAACCATAAAAAGTAAAATAAATCATTCAAATCGATATTTTAACATATTTAACATTTTACCTGAATAATTGTTTTACATGATGCTTGTAAATGTGGTGGGCATACTTGTGCTCGTAAGCCAGACGTTGTAACACTAGAGCATTGACTATCCGTAAATGAATTACATCGAAAACATTGTAAGGATAGAACACTATGCATAATAATAGTATTATAGAATATAAAAATTAGAAGACAAGTAGAAATTCTGTTAGATGACATAATTATTTTTCTGGCTGTTGAATTTCACTGTATCAAAATTTCCTAAATAATAATGTGAATATGAATCAAAAAAAGTATTTTCAAATTGACAATGAGTTATTCTATTCGGTGCGTTTTAAAGTTAGTTGAAATTATTAGTGAATTTATTTGATACGCGCGCGTTATTTGATGCGAGCAAACACACGCTAAATATATGCACATATACATAAATACACAATATAAGGTTGACTTGCTAACTGATTGATTTAGCCATGCTATTTTTTATTTTAACTACATGAACTAATCGATAACAGAATTTAAATTAGACATGACCATATATATATATATATATATATATATATATATATATAAAGAGTTAAGTAGATGCAAAGGGGGGTGGATGTGTGGTTGAGTGTATTAGGTGCAATACTCGACTAACTAACTGCCTAACTGACCATCAAGATATAACACTTCCGGTATTTTATAACAAGGTCATTTGTTTGTACAGTTAAATAAATGAACACAGAGTGAACACATTCTCATTAGATGTGCAAAAAATAATAATGATAATAATAATACTAAAATCGAATCCTATAACTTTAAATATCGTCATGATGACCTTGTACTACATTCATGATAAAAACTTGATTGTTAACTGTTTGTTTCAATTGTTTCGTTTTGGTTCAGCCGTTATTACAAACCAAAACTTTAATAATTATTATTATTTAATTAATGTAATGTAACTTAAGGCGATTAAGTCATCCCGATCATCAGTACAGATTCAGCTAGCAATTGATTAAAAATCATGTTTTATCTCATTTGTGTACATGGAAAAGTCACACGTTAAGTTATTAAAGAATGAAGTCATTTCATTTAATTATGATCATATTGTTTAGTCAATAATTGAAGAACTACTTGTATGTGTATCTACCAGTTTGACTGCAGCTGTGGAGCCAGCTAGCTACATAGGGCGTACAATTAGGCAGCTTCATTATCGGATTTTAATAATAATAATAATAATTTGCTTTTTTCCAAAATAACAGTACTTGTGATACAGAATGGAATTCTATGTTTGAAGGTGTTAGAAAAGTAGATACTAGCATATTTACTAGTGTAAACGGTAACAAAAAGGTCGAGATATACAGAGTGTAAAAGAACGAAGAAGAATGTTTTAAGTAGAGTTTGTAAGGAAGAAAGAAACAAAACAGCACATAACAGAGAAAAAAGAGATAGAGAAAAGGAAAAGAAAGAAAGAAAAAAACGTTCTACCTATATAAATGACATGAGTTGGAAAGACGAGATCCAGTTGTTCTACTGACTATTCAATAAGTTATAGGTATCACCCTTAATGCTTTCTTTATCGCAAAGAACACGTGCTAAGTAGGGTATGGTTGAGTTTTTGTATTTGCTAGTGCGAGCATATAGTTTCCCATACAGGCTTCTGGTTTGACTGATGAGATACAAGGGAAGAGTTGTGAATGAAGAGGGTGGTGTGAGTTAGATGGGTCAGAATGGATTTAGCCCATTTTTCACATGAGTTCAAGTGCCTGTCAACCAGAATATTAACAAGCTGGTTAAGTGGCACATTGCTTACCCTGCTGACAACCTTTAACATCCTGCGTAATAAGGTATAGTCTTTCTTCAGTAAAGAGTCCAGGAAAAACTAAAGGGGAACAAAAGAGAATAATAGGCAGGAAGTAAGAGTTAACGAATCGTAAGAGTATAGGTTGGGTTATTCCAGAATGTCTTAACTTCTTGATGTACTAGGTAAGACGGAATATTTTCTTAGAAATCATCAAGATATGAGACGACCAGGAAATATCAGCAGATAGAATGACGCCTAGGTATTTAATTTCCGACTTGGTATCTATTTCAGTGCCATCCATATTGCACACCTCGTGAGTGGTAACCAGTTTGTTTAGGTCAGATTTATGCCTAAAGGTGAAATTGACTGTTTGACATTTAGAGGGATATTAGGTTAGACGGTTTTCCTTGGACCACTGGCTGATTTCTGATAAAAAGCCATTTGGTTTGGAGCAGTCACTTTGACATCATCCATCATGGTTAAGCAGGGGACAAACAAGATCTATTCGTAGTTCTATTTTAGCACACCTTGTAGGTAGTGAGCATACGGTTGATGCTAATACAGCTTTTAAAATTATTTATCGCATTCCTACTAATCTTAATTTTGCTTTACGAGTTCCTCTTCTACATACCTACAGCTGAAGTAAGTGGAATCCACCTGAAGAAGCCAGCCAAACTTGTGTGTTCAGAAGAAATTTGTACAGCCACTTTCCTTATTCCTTGGCCATCGTTCCATGAATGTATAAACCGGACTACTTCGCCCCCCTGCCACTAAACATTTGAAAATTATAAAAATTATAATTGTCCAGATTATTTCATTATTTTTTCTGACCATTTCATCTTTAATTACGTGTTATCCTTGTAAAATTAATTTATTCTAACCATTTCCACCTTTTAAATGTGCGTATTAATTTTCTTCGTTAATTATCACCCTATTAACATGTTGACACTGACTAATTATTTTATTTATTTTTATTTTTGATTACAGCTTGATTCCAAACTGTATTTTCGGTAGAAGTATGGAATTTTCAGCCTGTGATATCGGTAGCCAAATTTTGCAGGCCGATCATAGATATCGGGTGTGCGTCGGCAGGGGATCGAACCTCGGACCATGTGCATGGTCGGCGAAAGTCCTAACCACTGCGCCACCGACGCAGGTTATTGTTAACAAACATATCAGTGCCACTTACTTGGTTGGTAAACTGTTGTGTATTGTAATAATAAAAATGCCATACGTGTATATTATTAGAGTAGAGCCAGAGTGAGATGAGGATCTAATTGAAAAGTAAATATTTCTTCGCACAGTCTTTGTGTTTTCGGTTTATGTGATTCTTCACATTGTTAGATGCTAACTCTGTTTTAGTTAAAACTAGGACAAAACAACTGTCCAGTACCCCAGATGGTTTTCCAATGGTTCTCTAACTGATGTCAGTCACCCCATGTGGTCAATCCTATAACCAATCAAATCCTTGCAAACCAACATTTGACAATTAATCTAATTCTCACTACCGCTGACTGGTGGCCCTATGCAGGAAGTGACGAAGTCGAGTCCCAGGTGTGTGAACGCTCCAGTGACTTTGAACGCATGTTAGTCGTCAGCTAATGGCATCTGTCATTATCATAGCTGAAATATCAACGCTACTCACCAATTTAGGAGCAAATTTCACCCAGATCACGTTTTTAAGTACTGTCATTTATTTTAATTTGTTTTATTATCCACATTTTCCTGGTAAGTAGTCGTCTATCCCGCTTGCTGGAAACCATAACAATTCAACCGAGGGCTTTTTTGGAAGACTGCAAGCAGGATGAGAGAGACAAATGATTCACAAAACACAGTTCATCTGTAGTCATCTCGGTGAATACACATGTACAGAAACTAGTCTAACTTAGCAACTGATACTACTCGTTACGACAGGGACGTATTTTTAAGCCATGACAGAGAAAGATAACCTGTTAAATGCGTTTTCAAGCGTTTTCTTATCAATATACATCATATTTTGAGCAAACATTCCTCATTTTTATGATTGGTCAGCTGAAGGTCACTCGTGCGTTTGCACTCCTGGGACGCTATTATTGAACTTTGCCCAGGAAGTTACCTAGAATTCTAGTGAGAAGTTGTAACCAGCGAGGTTCACCAAGTCAGGCAAGATCACAGTTACTTGCTGTTGCGCAAACTGACAGAAGTTGGAATTCGTGGACTACTGGGTCAGATCCCAATAGCTCTCCTCTTAACCAGAAGGTGTTGGGTTCGAACCCTGGCAATGGGACAAGTGCGTACTGGAGAAGATTTCCAGTACAGGACGAAACAGTTATCCAGTACTCCCAGGTCTTCCAGTGGTTCTCCAAATGATGCCAGCTCATGATCAATCCTGTAATTAATTATACCCTTAGGTTCCATGTAGAACACAGAGATTCAATATCAGATCCTCAGTTTATTCTGCCTCTGAAGTCCTACTTAGCTAGTTTCATGTTCGCCCATAAACTCTCATTTCCTCCGCTTGCGATTTCCTCCATATCACCGACGGATCCGTGCTGAAATTGCTATTACCCTCTTAGCGGTCTCCTCATCAGTGTGTGTCCAGTCTATGTGCATTTTCTTCTGCAAATTTGTTGGACAACAGATTCTTGATTGGTTCTTGGCCTGATTGAGCTCCTTATTTCTAATTTTTTTTTGCAGTTGGCTATCGTTTCTTCAGTATGGAGTAAAGGTTATTGATGATACGCTGAGTATCTGAACCATCTTGTAGACAGTGGACATAAAATCGATGTCAGCAAGGCTTTTAAAGTTATCTACAGTATTCCTTACGGGGTTCATCTTTTAGAATATAGTTGAAGCCATCGGAATCTATCTGATGAAAAGGTCAAAGTTATACGTTCAGAAGAAGTTTGTTCAGAGACGCTTTCCCTTTCTTGGTCATCAATTTTTTTCTATCTTTAATTGTCAAATGAATTTCCTTCTGAATTTTAGCTGATATCCACCTCAGGGTTACAGCTTTATATATATTATCATGTTCATGTTTGCTGAACTGTAATTTACTCCTTTTAAAAACACGATATCTACTTAAGAAGAAACATCGATGTTTTGATGATATTAGATGGTTGAAGGCGATCAGAAAGATGCCAAACCTGACCTAGGTTTCCTGCTAGTTGACACTCACCAGTCAGTCAGCAAGGCATATCTGCAACCTTGAAGGAACAACTCATGTGCCTTCTGAAATTCGAACTGGCGTCACCTAGTGCTGCAGTTAGAGACGTTACCAATGAGCTATTCGAGCTCCGGATCAGCCTCCTGTAGGACTGTAGTGGATACTTTGTTTGGACACTAGTCACTAACTAGTATGATGTGTCTAGTCCTTTCTTTGATGCAGACTGAATTATATCATGAATTAAAAGTCAATCTGAACGAAGAATATTCTTTTCGATAATTTCTCCTCTTCAGGTCCTTACAATTAATATAAATTATAAAATTTATTGTCGTTACAATAATGGCCAATTATGCGGAGGATACATTATTTAACGTAGAATAACAGATTAGTTATCACAGGGTGTCAAATAAATAGTCGAATTTCCGTGACAAATGTGCTAGTTGGCTGAAATCGATCACAAAATATTGTGAAATGGGGGACGATGGTGGTGATTAGTCAAAATAGATTTGTAGAGTGTAGGATAGGAAAATTGACAAGTAAGTCACTTCAAGGTTATAAAAGGTGTCAGGTGAGTGAGTGGCTAGTACAAAGTAGTATGTATTAAACAGGAGATAGTAAGACTGCCGTGAGAGGTTCATAATGAGTTATGTCAGTCCTACAGGAGTTCTATCGTGAGCCCGAATAGCTCAGTGGTAAAGTACTGGGTGATGCAGGTTCGAATCTCAGAAGGGACATGAGTTCCTTCGTTGTTGCAGATACGCCTTGCTGACCAGAGCCAACTAGGACGAAGCCTAGGTTCAAGGCTTCCTTTCGATTGCCTCTAACCATCTAATATCGTAAAATCAATGTACACCGTGATGGCGAGTTACCTAGAATAGTGGCCACATTGCTAATCTAAATGACAGAATTTATTCTGCGCCATTAAAAAGGACTGGACACAAAATCACACCATTTACTAGTGCCCAATCAAAGAAACCACAATGTTGTCAAAGTAGCGACCGAATTTATTCCGTTATACTCAAGTATTGGTTTTGTAGGGATTTAATTGATTGCTTACAACATTCTATCATGAAGTGATATCAGTTAGAGAACCATTGAAAACCCCCAAGGAATACTGGACAGACACAGACCAGGTAATCATTCAGAATTTTACAATAGTGCTTCTTGTCCTAAGCACAGTCACTTAACAGAACTATGTCATCTACTACCTCCTCTTAATTAATGAGGCTTTCTTTTGACCAAGAAATAGACTGATGCACCAAATAACGCCTACCGTAGGGCAAACTGAAGAAAGATATTTCATGGACGTCTTCCAAAAGAATGGATATTAACGGAATTTCATCAAAAGGACATCTACCCTCAAGCCAACCTATCAAACAAAAAGCCCACAAGGAAAGTGCAAAGAAAATCGCCCTACCATGTGTAAAGGACATCTCAGAAATCAATGTAAGAATTTTCAAACCTTTAGGAATTTTAGTTACACACAAACCAACAAAATCACTTCACTCAGTTCTATATCAACCAAAGGACTCAGCAACGAAAGAAGATAAAGACTCACACGAAAGAAGATAAAACCAACATCGTCTACAAAATAAATTGTAACAACTGAGAAAAACACTACATTGGCCAAAGTGGACACCCCACCCCTTCGTCTTCGTATCCACGAACATAAGCTAGCTGTCAAAAGGCACAATATCCACTCCCGCATATTACTCACTACATGCAGACAACCAGCGTTCAAATATTATACAGAAGAAAGAATGCTAGAGAATTTTTACAAGGCTACCTGGTATTCTAGTGAATCGTGAATCAATGGACACATCGAGATAGACAAAATTTACCAATCGATAAGAAGGAGACCTCACACACACACACAAAGGATCAAAGTTCAAGTCAGGGAAACAATCATTTCGAATATAAGTAGCCTAGATGGTGTGAAAATACACAAAAACAAACAATCACGACGTCCAAATTCACCAACCAGGAGAGATGATTAATAGTGAACTCGTGGAGAAATGTGAAAACTCACTTCATCGAATTGAAGCGTATGCGCTGAAGATGTCCCCTATCCAGCTGAGAGAACTCAACTACATCAAAATCATCCATCTGGACTACAAATATTCTCCATCATATCTGAAGAGATTGTCTGTATCACACTATCACACTTTTACCCGTGTATAGTTGAAATAAGGTTGATGAAGCCAGCATTCTGTATTCACAGAGATCTTATATTATATAACCAACCATTCAGTGAGTAAAATATCATCCTGCACGTTAACTAATTCTCTTCCCCTTTCTCTATTGACTTATTATTATTATCAATTTTTGCTTCTTTCATTTTAATTTATTCCTAAATAGAGTCATTATTTCCTATTATTTGTCTCTACCTCATTCATTTATAACAGCTTCATCTTTATTTCTAGTATAGATGCAAATCCAAATACGTTACGTAATCATAAGATTTTCTGACTGTCCATTTCAAACATCATTTAAAAAAAAATAGTTAAACAATCATAAAACTGGCTAAATTAATTTACCAAAAAGTGCTAAAATTAGCCCCCAAAAGGATTTTGATTTGGTTTATTTTATTCGTTGTCAACTTTTGCTAATTTTCACCCTCATCACCTGATTAAAGAAACTGATGTCCCCTTCGAGATTCATATGCGAATCATTTGGTTTTGCAGTTGGACAAATTAAAACTGGCTATTCGAGCACCTTATGCAAGACTGTAATGGACAGTTAAGAGGAAATGCCTATGACATCATGCGTCGGTGGCATAGTGGTTAGGATTCTCGCTGACCACGCACATCGTCCGAGGTTCGACTCCTGCCAACGCACGCCTGATATCTATGGTCGTCCTGCAAAATTCGGGCTACCGATATCCATGCTGAAGATTCCATACTTGTACCAAACATACATTGTGGAATCAAGCTGTAATAAAAAAAATATCCTTAGTTTTACTGCTAAATTCTATTATGAGCTGACAACGGTTAGAGAACGAAACATCTGTCCAGGACTCCCAGGTGGTTTTCCAGTGGTTCTCTAACTGATGTCAGCTCATGATGAAATCCTGTAACCAATCAATCAAATCCTTACAAACCAATACTTGAATATCAATGAGATGCTCACTAGCAACTGGCCCTATTCACATAGGTAGGTAATTACCTGGGTTTCTAGTGGGTAGTTATGACCAGTAGGGTACAATAGGTCGGGTGTGAGAATAAATAACTCTCCGAAGATATTGTCAAGTGCCAGTCGCGCTATATCGTGAATTGTCAGAAGTTGGAATTCATAGCTGGCCACTGGATTGGGTCCCAGCGGATTAATGGTATACGAGCTCACTAGCCTTGTAAGCAGAAAGTCCTGGGTTCGAACTCTGGCTGTGGGTGCGTACTGTGAGGAGTCTCAAACTAGAATGAAACTGCTGTCCACTATTTCCAGGTCAGTACCTGATGAAATCCTGTAACCAATCAATCAAATTCCTACAATGAGATACTTAAATTGTACTCCTGAAGATTACATCACGGGTACTAATCTAGGCCACTCACCATCAACGGACGGTTTGAGACGGTCGATAGGAATCCCTTTCTAATATCAGTCTTTATCTCTACTGACATTGTTTACACTCTACAGAGTAATCAATATATATATATATAGGACTCATTATTTTTGATATTCTCTTCAATTCCACTCTGTTTTGCTTTATTCAAATCACGAATTGGTAGAAGTTAGAATTCATTGGACAGCCATTAAGGAGTCCGGTCCCAGTCACTGAATAGTATACGGTCTCACTAGCCTTATAACCGGAAGGTCCTGGGTTCGAAACCTGGCACTGGGTGTGTACTACCGATGACTCCACAACTTGGCTGACGAAACAGCTAGCTGTCCATTACTTCCCCTGCTAGGTTTCAGTAATTCTCTAACCGACATCACTCCGTGGTCTAACTCGGAAAAAACAAATCAAATCCTTACAAATCATATGTATTTTTTTTATTTCTTTTCTAGTTTATTTTATGTGAATTTCTTAATTTTCATTGTTTGTCTTTTTTTTGTGCCCGCATTTTGTAATTTATACAGTTAGGAATTGAAAACAAAAATTTGTTTTGGTAAAAATAAACGACAAATATTTCATTTATGAGGATTGTTTTGTTTGCGTAATATTTTTACGAATACCACTACCACTAATAGTAATACTAATACTGCCAATAATCGTGATAGTTTCAAAATTAATCCGAAATGGTTCAGTAAATATTGAGTGACAGATTAAACTTCCTATAGACAATACTTCAGTTGTTGAACAACACCAGTAGAACAGCTTTTTGCAGTAAAATATGAATTCATTCTATTTTTCATTGGTTTCAGATTCAATTCCTGGTAGGCTCGTGAGTACATACTGCTTAAAAATAGTCCCGAAGGAGGGTAAGACAACTATTCAGTACTCCCTGGTTTTTAACTGTTCTCTCAGTGACGTATAATTTCATTATCGAACTTGGCTTTATTCTGAACACGTCTGTGTAGAGTACAGTACAAAGTTGAAGTCAGGGAAACAGTCAATTCTAGTACAAGTAGTCTAGAGGATGTGAAAACCCACGAAAGCAACCAATCACGACGGTGCGTCGATGGCACAGTGGTTAGGACTCTCGCCGACCATGTACATGGTCCGAGGTTCAAGCCCTCGCCGACGCACACCTGATATCAATGGTCGGCCTGCGAAATTTGGGCTACCGATATCACAGGCTGAAAATTCCATACTTGTACCGAAAATACAGTGTGGAATCAAGCTGTAATCAAAAATAAAAATACAGTATTTTCTAATTTCTTTTATTTACTGTACGTAGAGAATCTCTTCATGCGAAACAGAAATCAATGAAATTTCGTCCCATCTGAAATTTGCTTTAACCCACCCTACCCTTCCAAAATATTTGTCTTTAGATAAAACAATAAGAAGACATAATTTGTCTGAATCGTGTAATGAATTTGCGCAAAAGAGCCTTAGTCAGTGAGGTGCCTCTTCAGTAGAATCCAACGAATATGCAGAGAAGAAGAAATACAGTTAACACAAACTCTGGTTGATAACAACTATTCAGACAAGTTCATCAGGTGATATAAAGTAGTCAGTGGAACACCAAGACCCAGTCTCCAACTCGCCTCTAAGAAAGACGTGTATATCAAGCCATCCTATATGAGGGATCATAGCAGCTTCATAACTAGACAAAGATTGAACGCTGCTGTGGTTAAAAAGACTTTTTATGCAGCTAATATCATAATAACAGAGAATGTGAAGCCAACATATCCACCATCTAAGTCCTTTGAACATGAGAAAAATGATGTCATATTCCACTGCATTTACCAATTTGAATGTACGTGTGGACACACAGATATAGGGAGAACTTACTCACCGATCTCTGCAAATAAGTGCTGGCCTCAAAGCGTATTCCTAAATGGCTCCAGAAGCAAATAGAATCCGCAGAACCCATTAATGGTGAGAACAGGAGACCTAACTCATCTACTGGGAAACATGTTATAGAGACAGGACATAAAATTAACGTTAACATATCTTTTAAACCTATCTATAAAACGTGTTTGGGGCGTATTCTAAAGTTGGTGGAAGCCCTAGCTGGCAACTAGAAAGTTTAAACCACCTTTGTGCATTCAGAGTTAAAATTCGTCATCACATTGAACCTTCCTTGGGTAAACTTTGTTTTGATACCAGCCAGAGTAGATATACTATTACCTCTGTTATTTGGTTTAGTGGTCTTCATTGATATTTTGACCTTCAATATGGCAGCCTTTTAACTTAACCCAAGTCTATTTTCTCACCTCTTACCTATTTATTAGTTTCATATATACACAGTCCTATAACAAGTCTGCGTGTGATCAGATTATTCGAAATAAGTGTTGTGCAAATACACATTACACGATTCAGACAAATTACGTCTTCCTTCTTATTGCTTTATCTAAATTCATAAACGGAACTAATTGTTTCAAAAATTTGTCTTTTCAAAACATACCAAGATATTTGCTTACAGACGACAGTCAGCCAGCATAAATGGGAGAAACCTGAAAGAAACAACCTCCTTTAGCCACCTACCTACCTGAGCATCGTTTCAAACTTCGAACTACAGACCTTCATTAACAGTTGTCTTCGCTCAACACCACTCAAGATCAGATGGCCGGCCGGGAAAGATCAGAAACAGGGAGGGATCTCTGGCAATGAGCGAACCAACCTGACAGGAACAGATTGTAAAACAAACAGGCAGGAAGAAATGGAGATGGATTGGGTGGCCATAATCTGAGGAAATCATTAAGTGAGTGACATCACTAGGCAAGCCATTGCTCGAGTGGAAGCCGCCGAATGGGAAGCGGTGAGTTGGTCGTCAGTGTGAGGGTGACTTGGAGGAGGTGATGTGAAGAGGAGATGAAAGCATGTGGGATGCAGACTTGGGGCGGAGTGAAAAAGTTGGCAGAAAACAGAAGGCGATGGAGGCGAGCAGCTGAAGCCCTATGTTTCTGTAGGAATTAAAGGATATAATAATAATAATTCCGTAAATTTATTTGAGTACAGATTGTTCTACAAGGATGTAAATGGATGGTTTAAAGAAAGTACACTTGAATAAATATGGATGATCATTCTCTGAGGAAACTTACGCAGCCTAGTATTGTAAGCAGACTGCTGAGCAGACAAACCACTTCAAGACTACTGTTATTAGTTGTTTGGAGACAATCGACAGGAAGCCCCACACCTAAGTATTGTGCTTGTTGGTATTTACCACTTATCAAGTCGTATCTACAACCATGAAGGAACTCATTTCTCTTCTGAGATTCAAACTCGCGTCACCCACTAATGCAGTTAGAGACGTTACCGTTGAACTCCTGTAGTAATATATTAGTTACTTCGACTCGAAACTAGTCAGTAACTAGTGTTATGCATCTAGTCCTTGGTTTGGTGTTGATGAAAACAGACAGGCAAGAAATTAAGGTACGGACGGAGCTTCCTTCCGATTGCCTCCAACCATATGATTTCAACAATTTAGAGTACATCCTGATAGCCAGCCACCCAGAGACATGGTGGCCACATTGCGAAGTTGACTTACAAACTGGAATAACCCAACCCAACCCCAACTCTTACTCCTACTATTCGTTAACTCTTACATCCTGCCTATTATTCTCTATTGTTCCCCTTAGTTTTTCCAGGGCTGGCTACTGAAGAAAGACTATATCTTATCACGCAGGATATGAAAGGTTGTCAGCAGGGTGAGCTACGTACCATATAACCAGCCTGTTAATATTCTTGTCGACGGTCACTGGGACTCATGTGAAAAATGGGCTAAATCCATTCTATCTATCTAACTCACACCACCACCACCTTCTTCATTCACAACTCTCCCCCTCACCTTGTATCTCATCAGGCAGAACCAGAAGCCTATATAAAGAACTATATGCCCGCACTAGAAAGTACAAAAACTCAACTATACCCTACTTGGCTTGTGTTCTGTGCAATAAAGAAAGCATAAGGCGTGATACCTATAACTTATTAAACAGTCAGTAGAACAACAATTGGATCTGTCTTTCCAACTCATATCATTTATTATAGGTACAACGTTTTCTTTCTCTCTTTCTTTTCCTTCTCTCTCTCTCTTTTCCTCTGTTATGTGCTGTTTTGTTTCCTTCTTCCTTACAAACTCTACTTAAAACATTATTCTTCGTTCTCTCACACTCTGTATATCTCGACCTATTTGTTACCGCTTACGCCAGTAAATATGCTAGTATCTACTTTTCTAACACCTTCAAACATTCTGTTCACTTTTGACCTTGCTATCGATATGCCAATATGTTGTTGTCATAATGAACTGTGAACCCCTAATCTATGTAGAATTTTATTTATTGTCAATTTACTAAGTGGATGCAATACTGTAGTAAAATGCTGAGAATTCCATTCTGTATCACAAGTACTGTTATTTTGGAATAAAACAAATTATTATTATTGTTATTATTATTAGTATTCAGTCTGTAATAAACAAAAGACTGAATGCTTAACCCTGGTTACTTATTAGTGTTCAGTCAAATTACTTCAAGACCAAAGCTCTTTCCATCGGAAATGAGAAGCTTAAATTATGCATTAAAGAAAGACTAACTCTTTCAGTTTAACTGAGTGAAATTTCTTTTTATTCTCTTTAGGGTAACTTAACTTGAATTTTAGATTTTTCCGTCGATTGAGTGGACCGAAGTGCTCGGTCTCAGTTGACATATCGGCTTCTTTTGCAGATGCTTCCACGTTGTCTGGGCATGTAATTAGAATCTAGTTGTTGGATGGTGACTAGCAGTGGAATCCAGGACGCATATTTCGTCCTATTTGGGACTAGTCCACCAACTGGATGTATATTTTTTAAAACGTTGAAGTGAGTTAAGATAATCCTACTGATAAAGGATAGTTTTTAATTTTTTTTATTACAGCTTGATTCTACACTGTATTTTCGGTAGAAGTATCGAATTTTCAGCATGTGATATCGGTAGCCCAAATTTTGCAGGCCGACCATAGATATCAGGTGTGCGTCGGCAAGGATCGAACTCCGGACCATGTGCATGATTAGCGAGAGTCCTAACCACTGTGCCATCGACGCACCTGCATTCAACAAATAATTAATACTGTGGTGAGAGCTGGCTGCTAGCCAAATCGGTAGACAGTAGTTTACCTCAATGTTTACGTCCCCAATATTGTTTGTGAGAAAAATGAGAATAAAGACTGATTCAACAACCGACCACGGCAGACTTTGCATAGGCGGATACAGTTAGCACATAGATGATCTGACATTCAAGAAACAGCCACAAAGAGATGAAAGATTAACTTTCAACGAGAAGCAACCAATCAAAGACCGTGTTTTTCTGCCAACAATAATGTATAATATGTACATGAAAATCTATAAATATGTATTGATTTCCTCAATAAACGATCTGTTGCTTGGCCCTTGTCTTCTACTGTCACAATGTGACCCGTCGCACAAGAGGTGGCCAGCTGTCGTGGCCCAAGTGGTCTAGTGGATAATGCTTTGGCGTTTGAAACTATGGGCATTGGGTTCGAGACTCGGTGGGAACACCATCACTGACTCACTGGAGAATGCAGGCACATCCAGCTGGTGGACGAGTCCCAAATAGGACGAAATGCGCATCCTGGATTCCACTGCTAGTCACCATCCACCAATTAAATTCTAACGTAACTTCATACTTCAATTCATTTATTTTCGTGTTAATTTTTGTATGAATAACTTTTTCGCTGTTGTTGTTATTGTCTTATGTTGTTTTTATTTGTTTGAATAACCCTTCAAATGATTACGTCATCATCTCCCTTGCAGTGTGTTGGAATTATTCTTAAATTCCAGGAAATCCTTCTCTTTACAATGCGCAGTGTTACTATTTTTGGGTCAATGACTGATTACTGCAACTTCCTGTTTCCATAGTGTCATTCTACTCTACTCTACTCGAAATGAAGTGGTTATTCAGATTAAGTACGTCTACTGAATGATGCTATATTGATCACTTTTGTGTATTTTATAATATGAAATGAATACAATGAATTCATTTTTATCCTCCAATAGCTGTTCTCAGTAGATTATTCAAGTTTATCTCCAGTCCCTCTTCCGCTATGCATTCTAATCTGCCACCTTTCGTCTACCGTTTAACTTTGGCTGGTTGATATTCCGAAGCAGGACATAAACTTGATTCAGATTGGGTACTAATAGATGCTCCACAAGAAGTCTCATAGTTTACTCTAGGACTGAGATACTGTACGGACGCCCAGACGGAAGCAGGTGACTCTCTGGAGAGTCCACCATCCGAACCTTTGAATCCAAGTCTGATCAATCAAGTAGTCGAGCAATGTCAAGAGTTTAGTTCCCATGATTCCCATTGACGAAAATCGGCTCGGATTCTGGAGCCCGCGTTCACCACAGGTTTGGAATCAGGGTTTTCCAGCTTTCCTAGGTAGACCAGTAGGTCCATCAGTCCAGTTGTAAGCGTCAGACATTCGCCTTCCCCTGACAGAGACTACGAATGCGCGGCCACATGAGAACACTTCGAGAAGAAGATAGAAGTCTACCCATCCTTGGTTGTACAAAGTTGTTTATGAGAGCACTCCACTCCCCACTGATATCATTTCCTTGATACTGGCTAGTAGTAGATTTCAAAACATACGTTTCATCTCAGAGGGGATTCAGCACTTGCCTTCACCTACATTCTCTGTGCTTGAATCGCCTATATATTTCAAACTCCAAGGTATTATTCAATAGGTGAGTAAAGAGTAAAGACTTTCTCCTTAGATGATGCTAACTTTATATTATTTATCTATTTCTACGTGATTCTACATACTACTGATTAGTCAAAATGAGTAGCTGGATATCACTGATATCATCTACCAGTAGTACTTGATAGATAGATCGAATTAATCTAAACCCCAGACAACTATTTCGCTTGTTTCAGGCTTAGCTTATAATCGGTGTATCCATTTTCGCAAAGCTCAGAGAACTGAATCAGCTTATACCGCCTAAATTCCAAGTAGCTGTTTGGGCGGATTGACTTCAAGTGCGTCGGTGGCACAGTGGTTAGGACTCTTGCCGACCATGCACATGGTCCGGGGTTCGAGCCCGCACCGACACACACCTGATATCTATGGTCGTCCTGCAAAATTTGGGCTACCGATATCCATGCTGAAAATTCCATACTTGTACCGAAAATACAGTGTGGAATCAAGCTGTAAATCAAAAAAAAAAAAGTTACATGACCAGACATCATCAAAGCATTTGCACAAGGAGACGATAATGTCAACTTAGGACGCAGCACTTCAGTCCAGTCAATCAACAGGAAAGTCTAAAATTGAATTAAACGACCAGTAATGTGTTAAATCAAATTCTCAATTTACAAAAAGTGCTCATTAGCAACTGACCCTATTCAGGCAGTTACCTGGGTGGGTTTCTGTTGGGAAGCCGAGACCAGTAGGGTACAGCAGGTTGAAGATGAGGCAGTAACCAATTGAAGAAGACATTTTGAAATGGTCACGCTATATTACGAATTGGCAGAAGTTAGAATTCATGGGTAATTGGATCGGGTCCCAGTGGCTCAATGGTCTACCAGTTCGCCTTGTAACCAGAAGGCCCTGGATTCGAACCCTGGCTGTGGTTGCGTGCTGATGAAGATTCCCAAACTAGGACGAAACATCTGGCTGTCAAGTACTCCGTGCATGTTTTCCAATAGTTCGCTAACTGATGCCAGTCAGCTCATGATGAAATCCTCCATACAAATTGTTAATTTATGCTTAATTTCTTGATTGCCAGTTATAGTATCAAGCAGACCACATGTTGGGACGTAAGTGATTTCAGTTTGAATAAAGCAAGAACAACAGGGATGGTTTTTGCAGAATAATATGGTGCCAGCCTTCGTTTATTTCGTTGGCTTCTCATCAGTTCAGCTGCTTACAGCCTAAATAAATTATGAGGTTTATGTACAGAAAAGTTTTAACATACTTGCAAATTTTACATGTTGTCAGTTGACAGAAAGTTCCACAATTAGTAAACAGTGCTCAGAAAATTGCGCTTATACTGCTTGTTACACAGGCAGTTCAAGTTAAAACAAAATAAATGTATGCATACAGTGGTAAAGGAGTTACGTATTAAAGATGAGAGGTGAGTAAGATGATGGGTAACTAATAAATTAGGTAACGATGTACTGAGTTCAACTCACGTTATAGAAACAAGAGACAAGCAAAATTACAGATTATAAAAAGAAAGAGAGGTGAGGTTAAGGACAAAGATTACATAATCAGATGAGGGAATAAAGACATCCAGTTACCAGGATGGGCAAGGAAAGACTAATAACTGCTTCTTTCTGAACACATAAATCTGGTGGTTTAAAGCGTTTCATAGAAACTGCTTCCGCAAACTTGAGGAGAATCGAGCTCCTTTGTCTACTGATAATTTTGAAGGATTTCAAGATTTCCATCTCATGACAAACGCGTATCGAGGAGATGCTTGGCGATGACACTGTTTAAAGCATTTGTTCCCTTTAGACGTAAGCTTTTTGGTATATTTTCAGAAAATCGTAGATATGCCCTTCTTTCTGTCCTTCCAATGTAACTGCTCCCGCAGATACATGTAAATTTGTATATACATATATATAATTTATCAGTGTACAAACTATATAAGCGCAATTTTCTGAGCACTGTTCACTAATTGTGGAACTTTCTGTCAACTGATAGACACGGTGGCACAATGGTTAGGACTCTCGCCGACTATGCACATGGTCCGAGGTTCGAGCCCACGCCGGCGCACTCCTGATATCTATAGTCGGCCTGCGAAATTTGGGCTACCGATATCCATGCTGAAGATTCCATACTTATACCAAAAATACAGTGTGGAATCAAGCTGTAAATAAAAAAAAAAAAAGTTACATGACCAGACATCATCAAAGCATTTGCACAAGGAGACGATAATGTCAACTTAGGACGCAGCACTTCAGTCCAGTCAATCAACAGGAAAGTCTAAAATTGAATTAAACGACCAGTAATGTGTTAAATCAAATTCTCAATTTACAAAAGTGCTCATTAGCAACTGACCCTATTCAGGCAGTTACCTGGGTGGGTTTCTGTTGGGAAGCCGAGACCAGTAGGGTACAGCAGGTTGAAGATGAGGCAGTAACCAATTGAAGAAGACATTTTGAAATGGTCACGCTATATTACGAATTGGCAGAAGTTAGAATTCATGGGTAATTGGATCGGGTCCCAGTGGCTCAATGGTCTACCAGTTCGCCTTGTAACCAGAAGGCCCTGGATTCGAACCCTGGCTGTGGTTGCGTGCTGATGAAGATTCCCAAACTAGGACGAAACATCTGGCTGTCAAGTACTCCGTGCATGTTTTCCAATAGTTCGCTAACTGATGCCAGTCAGCTCATGATGAAATCCTCCATACAAATTGTTATTTATGCTTAATTTCTTGATTGCCAGTTATAGTATCAAGCAGACCACATGTTGGGACGTAAGTGATTTCAGTTTGAATAAAGCAAGAACAACAGGGATGGTTTGTGCAGAATAATATGGTGCCAGCCTTCGTTTATTTCGTTGGCTTCTCATCACCTCAGCTGCTTACAGCCTAAATAAATTATGAGGTTTATGTACAGAAAAGTTTTAACATACTTGCAAATTTTACATGTTGTCAGTTGACAGAAAGTTCCACAATTAGTAAACAGTGCTCAGAAAATTGCGCTTATACTGCTTGTTACACAGGCAGTTCAAGTTAAAACAAAATAAATGTATGCATACAGTGGTAAAGGAGTTACGTATTAAAGATGAGAGGTGAGTAAGATGATAGGTAACTAATAAATTAGGTAACGATGTACTGAGTTCAACTCACGTTATAGAAACAAGAGACAAGCAAAATTACAGATTATAAAAAGAAAGAGGGGTGAGGTTAAGGACAAAGATTACGTAATCAGATGAGAGAATAAAGACATCCAGTTACCAGGATGGGCAAGGAAAGACTAATAACTGCTTCTTTCTGAACACATAAATCTGGTGGTTTAAAGCGTTTCATAGAAACTGCTTCCGCAAACTTGAGGAGAATCGAGCTCCTTTGTCTACTGATAATTTTGAAGGATTTCAAGATTTCCATCTCATGACAAACGCGTATCGAGGAGATGCTTGGCGATGACACTGTTTAAAGCATTTGTTCCCTTTAGACGTAAGCTTTTTGGTATATTTTCAGAAAATCGTAGATATGCCCTTCTTTCTGTCCTTCCAATGTAACTGCTCCCGCAGATACATGTAAATTTGTATATACATATATATAATTTATCAGTGTACAAACTATATAAGCGCAATTTTCTGAGCACTGTTCACTAATTGTGGAACTTTCTGTCAACTGATAGACACGGTGGCACAGTGGTTAGGACTCTTGCCGACCATGCACATGGTCCGGGGTTCGAGCCCGCACCGACACACACCTGATATCTATGGTCGTCCTGCAAAATTTGGGCTACCGATATCCATGCTGAAAATTCCATACTTGTACCGAAAATACAGTGTGGAATCAAGCTGTAAATCAAAAAAAAAAAAGTTACATGACCAGACATCATCAAAGCATTTGCACAAGGAGACGATAATGTCAACTTAGGACGCAGCACTTCAGTCCAGTCAATCAACAGGAAAGTCTAAAATTGAATTAAACGACCAGTAATGTGTTAAATCAAATTCTCAATTTACAAAAAGTGCTCATTAGCAACTGACCCTATTCAGGCAGTTACCTGGGTGGGTTTCTGTTGGGAAGCCGAGACCAGTAGGGTACAGCAGGTTGAAGATGAGGCAGTAACCAATTGAAGAAGACATTTTGAAATGGTCACGCTATATTACGAATTGGCAGAAGTTAGAATTCATGGGTAATTGGATCGGGTCCCAGTGGCTCAATGGTCTACCAGTTCGCCTTGTAACCAGAAGGCCCTGGATTCGAACCCTGGCTGTGGTTGCGTGCTGATGAAGATTCCCAAACTAGGACGAAACATCTGGCTGTCAAGTACTCCGTGCATGTTTTCCAATAGTTCGCTAACTGATGCCAGTCAGCTCATGATGAAATCCTCCATACAAATTGTTAATTTATGCTTAATTTCTTGATTGCCAGTTATAGTATCAAGCAGACCACATGTTGGGACGTAAGTGATTTCAGTTTGAATAAAGCAAGAACAACAGGGATGGTTTTTGCAGAATAATATGGTGCCAGCCTTCGTTTATTTCGTTGGCTTCTCATCAGTTCAGCTGCTTACAGCCTAAATAAATTATGAGGTTTATGTACAGAAAAGTTTTAACATACTTGCAAATTTTACATGTTGTCAGTTGACAGAAAGTTCCACAATTAGTAAACAGTGCTCAGAAAATTGCGCTTATACTGCTTGTTACACAGGCAGTTCAAGTTAAAACAAAATAAATGTATGCATACAGTGGTAAAGGAGTTACGTATTAAAGATGAGAGGTGAGTAAGATGATGGGTAACTAATAAATTAGGTAACGATGTACTGAGTTCAACTCACGTTATAGAAACAAGAGACAAGCAAAATTACAGATTATAAAAAGAAAGAGAGGTGAGGTTAAGGACAAAGATTACATAATCAGATGAGGGAATAAAGACATCCAGTTACCAGGATGGGCAAGGAAAGACTAATAACTGCTTCTTTCTGAACACATAAATCTGGTGGTTTAAAGCGTTTCATAGAAACTGCTTCCGCAAACTTGAGGAGAATCGAGCTCCTTTGTCTACTGATAATTTTGAAGGATTTCAAGATTTCCATCTCATGACAAACGCGTATCGAGGAGATGCTTGGCGATGACACTGTTTAAAGCATTTGTTCCCTTTAGACGTAAGCTTTTTGGTATATTTTCAGAAAATCGTAGATATGCCCTTCTTTCTGTCCTTCCAATGTAACTGCTCCCGCAGATACATGTAAATTTGTATATACATATATATAATTTATCAGTGTACAAACTATATAAGCGCAATTTTCTGAGCACTGTTCACTAATTGTGGAACTTTCTGTCAACTGATAGACACGGTGGCACAATGGTTAGGACTCTCGCCGACTATGCACATGGTCCGAGGTTCGAGCCCACGCCGGCGCACTCCTGATATCTATAGTCGGCCTGCGAAATTTGGGCTACCGATATCCATGCTGAAGATTCCATACTTATACCAAAAATACAGTGTGGAATCAAGCTGTAAATAAAAAATTTTAAAAAAATAAGTGTAACATTTGCAAGTATGTTAAAACTTTTCTGTACATAAACCTCATAATTTATTTGGGCTGTAAGCAGCTGAGCTATTGAGAAGCCAACGAAATAAACGAAGGATGGTACCATATTATTCTGCACAAACCGCCACCACTGTTGTACTTGCTTTATTCAAATTCACCAAAGAGGAATAAATGAATGATTTCAGTTTCCTAAAGAAGGGAACTTCGGTGACATTTCACCTCAGACTGTAGGTAAATTGTAAAGCACGAATTTAATCTTCCTTATTGCCTTTCTATTTATTATGAACAGAAATAAGTTCGCACGATGTGATACCTCTGCACAATGTTCATAAAAGTGAGTGCGTAAGTGGCATAGGGGTTAGGACGCTCGCCGACCGCGCACATGGTCCGTGGTGTGATCCCAGGCCGACGCATAATTGATACCAATGGTCAGTTTGTTAAATTTGGGCTACCGATATCGCATGCTCAAAATTCCATATTTGTACCAAAAATACTGTTTGGAATCAAGCTACAATTGTAACCAGAAGGTCCTGGGTTCGAACCCCCTGTGGGTGTGGGTGCATACTGGCGATGATTCCCAAACTAGGATGAACTAGCTGGCTGTCCAGTACTCCCTGACTGGTTTTTAATGGTTCTCTAGCTGATATCAATCCATGATCACTTCGTAAAAACTCGTAAAAATAAATTAGAACTTCAGTATAATACGTATGCTTGTTTTATTTCAACAGACAGACTAAAATATGGATAAATTTAATGAAATATGAATATACACTTTTTTATCCTAATGAAGAGAAACTCAGTTTGAAGAAACAGTGTAGTGAGTTCATTATGATAGCGTAAGCATTAAAACTGATACCAAAAAAATAAAAGAGTAGTTATTCATCGTTAGTCTGGAAGAAGATTTGAAAAGTAGATAGATAGGTAAATAAATGACTTACAACAAAATAACATTTTTACCCAGTAACATACAGGAAGAAGATTACGTAATAATACATTGGAAACAGGATTTGAATGCAAGCTACAATACGCTGAACAAAAGAGTGAAGAAGAGTGCAAGAGAAGACAAAAGAAAATATTATGAAGCCATGGAAAGTGAAGTAGAACAAGCTGCAGGCAAGGCAGACCTCACAACGCTCTACCAAACAACTAGGCACCTATCGGGAAAAAGTTTGACACAGATTAAGCCAGTAAAGGACGACAATGGAAAGTCAATCACCAAAGAGGTGGAGCAAAGAAAACACTAGGCTGAACACTTCAAATGACTTCTAAATCATCCGCCACCTACAACGCGCCCAACAATACCAACAAAGGAAGTAGAACTACCAGTGAACATTGACCCACCGATGAAATCAGAAGTCCTCAATGCAATCAAAATGCTAAAAGCTGGAAAAGCACCAGGACCAGATGGAATCCCAGCAGAAGCTTTGAAAATGGACCCAGAGACAACAGTGGACTTGATGACACCACTTCTGGAGAAGGTGTGGAAGGAGGGTAAAGTACCCGGGGATTGCAAGGAAGGATACTTATTCAACCTACCAAACAAAGGAGACTTAAGTCAATGCAAAAACTGGCGTGGAATTATGCTTCTGTCCATTCCAAGCAAAATACTAAGCCGAATCATCCTGGAGAGAATCAAACAAGCCCTAGATGAAAAACTTCGACCGGAACAAGCTGGATTTAGGAGAAACAAGTCATGTATTGATCAAATCGCCACACTACGGATCATCATTGAACAAAGCTTGGAATGACAGTCACCTCTCCACACCACTCAACTTCATCGACTTTGAAAAGGCCTTCGACAGATGGCGTCGATCGAGAGGTCATTTGGAAACTACTTCGCTACTACCAAGGGGTGCCGCCGACAATTATACATCTCATCCAACAGTTGTACGACAATGCTGCGTACCAAATAATTCACAAGGGGAAACTTACGGAAGCCTTCGAAGTGAGGATGGGAGTGAGACAAGGCTGTCTACTATCGCCAATGATCTTCCTGATTGCAGTAGATTGGATAATGAGACAGACAACGGCAACCATCGAGGGAACAGGTATAAAATGGATTCACACAAAAAACTTGGAGGATTTGAACTTCGCTAATGTGATGTGATATGTCTGATTTCCTACAAACTGGAAGATATGAAAGTGAAAAGCAACAAGTTGGCCAAAGAAGAACAATCCAGAGAAGATAGGACTTCAGGTGAACATAGATAAAACAGAGGTAGGTGATGAAGATTCCTGGCCAACACCAACAGCCACAGAAACAACAACAGACGACAGTCAGCCAGCATAAATCGGAGAAACCTGAAAGAAACAACCTCCTTCACCTACCCACCCACCTGGGAAGCATCGTTTCAACTACAGGCACATGGAACTGACGAGGACATCAAAGTGCGAGGATCGGAAAAGCAAGACAAGCTGTCATTACTCACGTCAAATCTGTGTGGAGGTCAACAGCACTCATCATCAAAACGAATATAAGATCCGGATTTTCAACTCCAATGTGAAGTCAGTCAGTGCTACTTACTACACGGATCAGAGACTTGGCCAGCGCGTCATAAAGAGCATCTCACACAAACTTCGAACTACAGACCTTCGTTAACAGTTGTCTTCGCTCAACACCACTCAAGATCAGATGGCCGGCCGGAAAAGATCAGAAACAGGGAGGGATCTCTGGCAATGAGCGAACCAGCCTGACAGGAACCGATTGTGAAACAAACAGGCAGGAAGAAATGGAGATGGATTGGCTGGCCATAATCTGAGGAAACCATCAAGTGAGTGACATCATTAGACAAGCCATTGCTCGAGTGGAAGCCGCCGAATGGGAAGCGGTGAGTTGGTCGTCAGTGTGAGGGTGACTTGGAGGAGGTGATGTGAAGAGGAGATGAAAGCATGTGGGATGCAGACTTGAGGCGGAGTGAAAAAGTTGGCAGAAAACCGAAGGCAATGGAGACGAGCAGCTGAAGCCCTATGTTCCTGTAGGAATTAAAGGATATAATAATAATACATGGGAAAGCAATCTTAGTAGTGTTCTGAATTCAGATAAGCAGGTTAAAATCAGTGAATCAAAAATGGAACACATTGTTGATGCAATAAGCTAAATGAATGTTACTCGGATAAATTGAGATTAGCCACAATCTCCTAATGTAAACATAGGTGAGGTTTTTAAGTCGCTCAATAGAGATAGATTCAGTCAAATGAAGTTCACCTGTTGCTGTGGAGCCAGGTACATCGGTCGTTCAACGCGCATCCTGTCTAAAAGGGTAAAAGAACACTATCCAGCGTGGCTACAGAAAGGAAATAATGGCCATATAAGGAGTGCAATAATCGAACATCTCGTCAATACTGGTCATTCCATCTCAACGAACGCCTCCTTCAAAGTAATCTACAAAGTGAAGAACAACCTTCCAAAGACAGTACGATTCCGTCTTCTTTGCATCGCAGAAGCCCTAGCCATCCAGTTGGAGGAACCAGAACTATGCATACAAAAGAAAATTATCCAACCACTTTTACTCGCATGGTAACTACTCCTTTTATTTGACCTAACTTTTCTTTGTTTGTTTGATTTGACCTTACTTCTGTTTGTATGCTTATTTTTTCTAACTTAAAACCCTTGTGTAATTCTGTATATTATTTTGTTTCCATGTACACCCTTTGAGCACAACTCATTCATCAAACTATTCATGTCATTACGTAACTCTTATTTAACAATCATTTATGACAACTCATCACTTTTGTTGCTATCCTCTTATCAACATCCAATTCATCTGAACCTACTAATTGTATTTTCGTTTGACAAATTTAATGTATACACACACACACAAAATAACCATATATATTTGCGATTGTACAGCTATGAAAATGAATTCGCCGAAAAGAGACTCTTCGCTGAACTACTTGTCTTCTGTCTAAATTTGAATTTCTCTGATTTTAGTAAATGTATCAGGAGAATTAATTTTGCTTCCTGTTTCGCGTAGATTTGAGACATTTATGGTGGTATGAGCCTGGGGACCTGTTAGTCTCAGGAATTTGAGAATATTTTTTTTTGGCGAAACAAGTGTATGAGATGCTGACGAAATAAATGGTGATGCTGTCTTCTTCTGCACAAACTACATTTGCTGGTTTATTCACATTCATAAAGGCGATTATGTGCATAAAAAATGCAGATTTTTCTGTTCTTCCAATGCATTGACTTCCGTATGCACATGCATACGCTTTTCTATGGAAGTTCAATTTTCTCTACTGTCCTTCTTAAATCATTAAGCTACTTAATTTTCCACAGAGCATAATAAGTCGAATTTACCTTAGTTTTACTGCCTTCTTTTACTACGCATTCAGTCCTGTAAAGAACAATCTGTAGTCATCATGTGTACATTTTTGAATGGTCTTTAACATACTACTTAGGAATACCATGCCTCAGATAAAATAAAATAGCTCATCGGTAAGGTCTCTGACTGACTGCGGCACTAAGTGATGCGAGTTTGAATCTCAATGGGGTTGGACATGAGTTCCTTCAAGGCAGTTGCAGATACGCCCTTCTGACGAGTGCCAACTAGCACAAAACCTAGGTCCAAGGCTTCTCGCCGATTGCCTCCAACCATCTAATATCATCAAATCCATAAACACCATGATGGTGAGTTACCTAGAATGGTGGCTGCATTGCAAACTTGACTGATAGAATTCAGTCTGCACCAAAAAAAGACTAGACACATCATACTAGTTAGTGACTAGTGTCCAATCAAAGTATCCACTACAGTCCTACAGGATGTCAGTCGTGAGTCCAAATAGCTAGCTCAATGGTAAGGTCTCTGACTGCATGCTGTACTGGGTGACGCGAGTTCGAATCTCAGAAGAGACATGAGTTCCTTCAAGGCAGTTGCAGATACGCCTTTCTCACTGACTGCTGACTGCTAACAAGCACAAAACTTAGGTCAGTTGTGGCTTCCTGCCTGATGATTGCCTCCAACTATCTAATATCATCAAAATAAAATTTCGTCGACTGTCAAACTGTAGATTACTGTTTGACTTGAAGATTGTATGCATTAAGATATAAGATATATAATAGCTTTATTCCAAATCAGTACTTGTGATACAGAATGGAATTCTCAGCATTTTTACTACAATATCGCATCCAGTTAGGAGTAGATAAAAGTTCACTGACAATTCTGTACTAGAAAAGAAAAAGTGTTCAGTAAAGAGTTACTCTTTTCGGCGATATCATTCTCAAGCTGTACAAATCGCAAATTTATAGTAATTTGTCTTGGCAACAAAAGGAATATTTCCAAAGATGTGTTAATGCAATTGTTAGTTTTTGACAAACAGATTACGTAATTTTGAAGGCGTTAATCGGTTAGAAACTAAAATAAAGTTACAAAAGTAGGTTGGGTGACGTAATCCAATTGGTAGGGTTCAATGAAAAAATGAATGAGAGTCAAGTTAATAATCTGAGTAGAATTCACTTGAAAATGAATGAGAGTTAAGTTAATAAGCTGAGTAGAATTCACTTAAAAATAAACGAAAATCGAGTTAGCAACAGTCGTCATGAGCGTAGAGATTTAATAGAGGGTGGGGGTAAAAAATAATGCACTTAAGAAATAGACAAACAAAGAAGAAAGAGGTAAGACAAAATTACGTATTTGGTGTTAAGATAGATCAGGACCATTGTAGATTTAGTGACTGGACAAACTTCTTTTGTATGCAGAGTTCAGGATTCAATATGTGAATTGCCATTGCTTCTGCAGTTTGAAGAAGTTTAATTCGTACTCTTTTGGCAAGATTCCCACGTATTGTGTAGATAACTGAGAAGTTGTTTTGTGGGTTTGCTTGGTGTCCGGATTCGATCAAGTGTTCTAGGATGGAGCTGTGGCGGGGGGATCTTCTTTCTCCTTTATAAAACCATGAAGGTAAGTGTTCGCTGATTCGTTTGGATAGCAAACGCTGGGTACGGCCGACATACTATACACAGACTTCTTGTTCAGAATAAAGTTGTCACTCTATTTTACAGGTCCTCATCAGCCGCACACCACTGCCTGAAATTACAATGGTTATAAATAATAACATTTCATACTTCATTGTTTGAAAGGTAATAGAGAAAACATTATAAGATGAACGCATCTGGAATATAAGTATTACGACTATTATTAGTTTAAGTTACCATCAATTTATATACTATGAAACTATGAAAAAGAAAAAAGTGAGGGGGGGATGAGAGAAGAGAGAAAACAGAAAAATCTAATAAACAGTGTCAACATGGCAACTCAAGAAGGTCAAAGTTCATCAATTTGAAAACTTGCTTAGTGAGTTGAGCTCACTAGTTTGTATTTCTAATGAGTGTAATGGAAGTGATATGGTTATCAAGGGAGTGAGAGATTGACTACACTCTCTTTCTGTGTGCATAAGTTTGGTCTGAGATGTTTGATTGCAATTGCTTCAGCAAATCGTAATAGATTCGCAGTACTTTGTATGTTTAATATTTTGAAGGATTTGGAAATCTCGACAAAATGACCTGTATCCACATAGTGATTGTCTGGTAATTGCACTTTGTAAATATCTGCTTCCTTTCAAGCATAAGTTTCTCGGAATATGCTCCGAAAACCGGATAGAAGCCCTGCCTTTTTTCTGTCCTTCCAATGTACTTGATGCCTCAGGAGGTGAACGTAAATTTATAAATGCAGTCGGAGGTAACCTCATCAGGGTACTTATCCAGTTTCGATTGGCTAATAGAGCATGTAGTACTATATAGTGCCCCATGATATTGGCTGCAGGGAAGCATCTCTTTATTGCTCCCTTCATCCTCTTTTCAATCTTTTGCGATACTGTTTCTCCTTTGTATGCGAGGCAAATGAACACTTTCTTCTTTTCAACTGTTGGATACTACTTCTCTTTCTCATCTCTTTCTTTGCTGTACTTAAGGATAAATCCTTTTGAATACCCATTTGGCTCAAGGCATTTTTCAACAAAGTTTCTTAATTCTTCTTCTACTTTGTTAGGTGAACATAACTTCCTGGCCTTGTCGTACAGTGTCCTTACTAATCTCCGCTTATATAATTCACAGGGCAGAAGCTGTTGTAGTGAAGGTATTGTCCGATCCAAGTTTCTTTTCTGTAAATGGATTTTTAGAACCAAATGTATGAGAGTTGTCACTATTATCATCAAGTGCATTGATCTAGTTATTTCAGGCATAAATTTTTTAAAATTAATTTGAACAAAGACAGTGGTAACATATGGAGTAGGGGAAATAAAAAAGTGGTTGGATTGGATATACACTAAGAAGACACTTTCAAGTGACATCACACTCTAGAACCTCAGGCAGAATTGAAAAATCGGAAGTGTCGAGTTAGCTGTCTGAGGTTATGCTGAGGAAGTCATGTGATGGGGAATTGATAGCCTGTGGATATTCTTGGAGTCAGCTAAAACAAAAGGACATATTAATAGATGTGAAAAACTTGGGCGTACTGTGGTAGTAAGTAATTCCATATCAGTTTGTTTATTAGATATATTACACAGTCACTGAAACAGTATTAGTTTTACTTACTGAATGACGTTCAGAACAAAATTTATTGCTGTTCATAATCATATCAATTGTAATCACTCGACTTTGAAACTTGAGTTTTATAGTTTTCTTTGTTTTCTCCTACTTGTCGTCGTAGGCGTGGTAGTAGCATTTTCCAGATATCTGCGTGGACGGGTGTTGAATCATTCCTATTACACGTATTCTATCTCAGTTGATTCGATGAACAAAGCTTCTGTTATGAATTTCTCTCTCCCTACACCCTGCTGTTACATGAGATTTTAAAACTGTCATCCTATCCCATCCTATCCTATTGTATGGTTGTGTGTAACTGCATGTAGCGTAGTGCTATGGCTGAACTATTCTCTAGATTTCTTATCTTATTCGCGTCAACCAATCTAGATTTTGTTAGGTTTTTATGTTCGGCTAGTCTGACTGCCCCTATTCTACTAGTCTGACCTATGTACTTGACGTGACAATCATTCCGGTAGGGTATCAGATAAACTAAATTGTTTTGTTTCAAAGGCCCCACAGGATTGATCCCTTAACCGACAAAGCTTGTTTCTAACTGAGTTTGTGGTTTGTTTGAATGTCAACCACTTTTATTCCTGGCTGCCGCCTTGTTAAGAATTCTGCGTAAGGCTTCCGAGGTTCCTTCCTTGTGTGGAATTTCTACTGATGATTTCGATTCCTTATTGTTGGTGTCGTCATTAGTATTAATTTTATTATTATTATTACCATTATTACTATTATCACTATCGCTACTATCACTACTTATTTTATTTTTAGATTTCCTTACATATTTCCTGACTAATTTGTCCGGATAATTATTAAGTTTCCAGGCTTCTTTTATGTGTATCACTTCCTGTCTTAGATTTTCCTTAGTACTACCTAGTTTTTGTGCTCTGTCACTTAAACATTTCATCAATTCTATTTTTACTGACATAGGATGGGATGATCTGAAGTCCAAGTATCGGTTTGAATGTGTGGGTTTTCTGTAAACACTAGTGTTTAACTTCCTATCTTCTTTCCTTTTTACACTGCAATCTAACATTCGAAGCTCCCCTTCCTTCCTTCCTGACTTTCCAATTCATCATAAGTGAATTGAATTACCGCCACCTTTGAGTTGATGTGCTCGAAAAATCTATCTATATCTTGTGTTCTGAGTACAGTGAATGTGTCATCTATATACCCCCACCATACTTCGATGTTAGGTGGGGGTGAACGTTTCAGTCGCTATGCTTTCCCATCTATCCATGAATATATCTGCTAAAACCGGGGATATTGGTGACCTCATGACAACTCCCTCAGTTTGTTTGTATACCTTACCCTGGAATTTCTATACTGTGGGAGCCAGGCATAGAGCTGCACTCTCAGCATTATGTCCTCAAGTGGCACTTTTGTCCTAAATTCGAATTCTTGGTCAGAAATGAGTTCGTTTCTGACTGCCTGCTTCTACAGCCATATTAATTATCGGTATACGTGTATATAAACTGACAATGTCAAAACTAATCATTTTTTCTTCATTATCTAATTTTAAATTATCTAATCTGTCTGTGTTTTAGTTCATAAGAATTAGTTCGTCTAGATTTCGAGTGGATTTTTAGGGGATTAAATACCATGGCTAAATATTTAGATAATTCATAAGTAGGTGAATTTCTAAAATCAACTATAAGTCTGTCTAATAGGGTATCCTGACTTATGAAGTTTAAAAACACCATACATATTACTGGGGTTATTAGTTTTGGGCTTCAAATTAAACCACTTAGACTCACCTTGAAACGGCTTTATTCTGCGTAGAAGGTTCGCTGTGGATTTCTTAACTTTATTCATAAAAAACAAAAACAAAAATAAATTTATAAAACAAAAGGACTGCAGATAACAATGTGAAAAGCTGATTCACTATTGAAGCCATATGTGCCACTGAGAATTTATAAGAAGAGTAATTATATAATGTGATTTAAGTTTTTTCAAAATGAAAAACCAAGTTAGAAATAAGATATTTGAAGGACACAAATTATAAGATTACGTAAGTCATTACATAATTATAATAAAAGTTTTTTCTGTATTTCCCAATGAATGAATAACAAAACGATATTGGTGTTTTTACTGACGTTTCGCTGTCTAACGTTAATAGCTTTATCACAGAATTATGAAATCAGAATTTACAAAATCCACTCAGCTTATACTTAACAAATTTATTATTATTATTATATCCTTTAATTTTTTTTTAAGATAAGATAAGCTTTATTCCAAATCAGTACTTGTGATACAGAATGGAATTCTCAGCATTTTACTACAATATTGCATCCAGTTAGTACATTGACAATAAACAAAGTTCTACATAGAATAAAGTTATCCCAGTCAGTTTTGACAACAACATATTAGCATGTCGGTAGTAAAGCCAAAATTTTAAACAGAGTGTTTGAAGGTGTTAGAAAAGTAGATACTACTAGCATATTTACTGGCGTAAGCGATAGCAAAATGGTCGAGGTATACAGAGTGTGAAAGAACGAACAAGAATGTTTTAAGTAGAGTTTGCAAGGAAGAGAGAAACAAAACAGCACATAACAAAAAAAAGGTAGAGAGAAAACCTTGTACCTGTAAATGATGTGCCTTGGAAAGACGAGATCCAATTGTTCTACTGACTATTTAATAAGTTAAAGGTTTCACGCCCAATGCTTTCTTTATCGCACAGAACACGAGCTAGGGAGGGTATGGATGAGTTTTTGTACTTACTAGTGCGGGCATATAGTTTTCTACATAGGCTTCTGGTTCTGCCTGATGAGATACAAGGGGAGAGTTGTGAATGAAGAGGGGTGGTGTGAGTTAGATAGAATGGATTTAGCCCATTTTTCACATGAGTTCAAGTGCCTGTCAACCAGAATATTAACAAGCTGGTTAAGTGGCATGTTGCTTACCCTACTGACAACCTTTAACAACCTACGTTATAAGATATAGTCCTTCTTCAGTAGCCAGCCCTGGAAAAACTAAAGGGGAACAATAGAGAATAATAGGCAGGATGCAAGAGTTAATGAATCGTAGGAGTAAGGGTTGGGTTGGGTTATACCAGAATGTCTTAACTTCTTGATGTACTAGGTAAGACGGAATATTTTCTTAGAAATCATCAAGATATGAGACGACCAGGAAAGATCAGAAAATAGAGTGACGCCTAGGTATTTAATTTCCGACTTGGTCTCAATTTCAGTGCCATCCATCTATGTTGCACACCTCGTGAGTGCAACCTAACCAGTTTGTTAAGGTCAGATTTATGCCTAAAGGTGAAACTGACTGTTTGACATTTAGAGGGATTTAAGGTTAGACCGTTTTCCTTGGACCACTGGCTGATTTCTGATAAGAAGCCATTTAGTTTAGAGCAGTCACTTTGACATTTGACAGGCAAAGATACAGTTAGGTCGTCAGCATATTTGACAAAGTTAATGTCATTTGAAGATGGTAGGTCATGTAGGAAGAATGGAAAGAGAAGTGGGGAGAGTACAGCACCTTGGAGGACACCAGCTTCAGTGAGCACAGCAGAGGAGGATTTGCCTTTGTATACGATATACTGCATTCTGTTTGAAAAGTAGGAATGCAACCAGTTAGTGACCCAGGACTCGGTTTGTGTCATGGAGAGCTTATTTAGCAAGAGACATCTAGATACAGAGTCGAAAGCAGAAGTGAAGTTGAGAAACGTGCAGCGGACATATTTGGCACCTTTGTCTAATGATGAGACGATACTGTTGTGTAAGACAGCTGCAGCGTCTAAAGTGCTCCTACCCTGTCTATAGGCAAATTGTTTGGGGTCTTCGAAGCTTTTAAGGGAGGGTTCCAGTTTAAGAAGTACTACTTTTTCCATAAGCTTTAGAAACGGGGAAGTGATGGAAGTGGGTCTGAACTTTACGTTCTCGCTATTTCCAGGTTTAGGGACAGGGACTATTTTAATGTCTTTCCATGGAACAGGTACAACTTTTGTGGAGAAAGAAGCATTTAGGATGTTATTCAGGGGAGAGCATAAAGCATCTGCACATTGTTTTAGAACATATGCAGGTATACCATCAGGGCCAAGACTATGTGAGGGCTTAAGAGTTTTAAGACATTTCAAAACATCGAGAGTATTGAAGTCCTGGAAGTTATCAGCTACAAGATTAGTAACGTTAGAAGTGGTTATAGTAGAAGGAGAGCGTATAAAAGACAGATTAAGAGCATTAACATCACAAGAGGGAAAAACATTACATCGCTTACTATTGTCAGTAATTTCATTGAAAAGTTTCCACATGCTGATAGGAGATTTGTATGATAAAAGTGTATGGTTATAGAGAGCATTAAGATTTTTGATTTCAGATTTGATTTGGGCATTAATCTTTTTAAGTCATGAGTTATCTTTGAATTTATATAATGTTTCTTTTTGCCTGCAGAGTTGTTTGAGATGAGGAGACGAGAAGCGGTCGAGGCGTTTAAATGGTGTTTGTTTGGGACAGCATATGTCAAGGCAGAACTTAAGATAATCCGTTATATTGACGATTGTGTCATCTAATGTACCTTCACTGAATAAATCCCAGTTAGTATTTTTTAACATGCACCTTAGATTGAGTAAGTTGTCAGATGTGTAACATCTTTGTTGTGCTTTCATAGACAAATGTGAGAAGACTTTAATATGTGTTTTGCTGTATATTTTTGGTAAAACACGAACAAAACAGTGGCAGAAGTTAGAATTCAAGAACCATTGGATCGGGTCCCAGTGGCTCAATTATCTACGAGCTCGCCTTGTAACCAGAAGGTTCTGGTTTCGAACCCCGGTGGGTGCGTACTGCTGAGGAGTCCCAAACTAGGACGAAACAGCTGTCCAGTACTTTAATATGTCTTTTGCTGTATATTTTTGGTAAAACACGAACAATACAGTGATCAGAGTTAAGTATCGGTGCACGTCTACGTGTTTCACATATACTCCTTCGTCATTAGTAAAAACTAAATCGAGTTTTTGTTTGTCTAGTCGAGTAGGAAATTTGACTATGTTTGTGTGACCAAGAGCTTCAAGGAAGAAGTATCCATATTGTTTAGCACGCTGTCGCGTTACGTTTGTTAGTGCACGATTCCTAACTAGCTAAGCAGTCATCATCATACTACGATTATGACCTTTTGTTGTAAAACACGAACAATACAGTGATCAGAGTTAAGTATCGGTGCACGTCTACGTGTTTCACATATACTCCTTCGTCATTAGTAAAAACTAGATAAAGTGTTTTGTCAAACAATGATGTTAGACGTTCTTTGTGATTACTGAAATTTTTTCGGATCATGATTTCAACATTGTTAAAATCTATTTTGTGGCCTGATTCTATAGTGTGTAGACAAGCTATGACTGATGATTTTTCAAGCTTTTTTACTTCACTAACTGGATTTCTCGATGGTCGAACAGATGCTCTACAGTGTTCATTTATTCTCATTTTGATTTCTGCCTGGCAATGTTTGTCCAATGTATGTAGCATCACATCCTAAGCATTTTATTTTATAGACACAATTAGATAGAGAATCTTTAGGGATTTGGTCTTTTATATGGACAAGGTTACTTTGAAGTGTGTCTGATATTTTCAAGAAAACTCAAATGTCGAATTGACTGAGTACTCTTCTGATATCGTCTGACGTCTCCGCTCTATATGGAATGATAACTGCTGAGGTCCATGTTCTCGGAATACATTTTCGACCATACTTAATGTTTGTGTTGATTTTGTTGACGAAGTTATTTGGGTAGTTTTTTTGCTTGAGAGTTTCAGTAATGTTTGATAGTTCTTCTTCTTTTTCTTTCTCGTCCGTTATCGGAGAGTATGCTCGTCTTAGAAGACTTGAAACAATTGATATCGTGGCGCTGATGGGTTGTGATGATCCGAAGTCTAAATATTTATTGGAGTGGGATTTCTTCATGAATATAGATATACCAAAATGTCCGTTTCCCTTCCTCTTAACTAGGCAGGCAGTCTAGAAATGGTAGTTCACTGAAGTCTGATTCTGTCTGCTTCCGAAGTAAACTGGATTCTGGGGGATAGATTGTTTATTTTCTCCCAGAATGAAATGTGTAGATCTCGTTTTAGCACTACAAAATTATTATCTGCATATCTTAACCATATTTTTGGAGTGAGTATGCTTGAAAAGATGTTATCTTCGTACTGTTCATGAGAGGGCGAGCTCGTATACCATTAAGCCACTGGGACCCGATCCAATGGTTCTTGAATTCTAACTTCTACCAATTCACGACATGGCGCAACTGACACTAGACAACGTCTTCGACAATATTTGTCCTCACACCCGACCTGCTGCACCCTACTGATGAAATCCTGTAACCAATCAAATCCCTAAAAACCAACACTTAAATGATGAGCTATGTCAACTTCATAAGACTACACTTTGCTTGTTTATTGATTATGTTGAAGGAATTCAAGATGTCTACCTGATTTGATATCTTGTGTGCGACTGCACAGCATAAAGTCTTACTAGTCCCTGTTACAGTAGATCTTTCAATATATGTTCAGAAAAGTCTAAGGTAGCCTGGTTTTTCCGTTCCTCCAATGTGTGTACCTCAACACCTACTTGTGAGATGATATACACAACTGACAGTCAAAAACAGAGACGGTATAGTAATAATAATAATAGTAACTTTATTGCAAACGATAATTTTTATACCAAATGGAGTTTTCAGCGTTGTATATATTGCAGCAACAGTTCATCTCCTTTCACAGATAAACAAATAAGACAGTAAAAATATAAAACGAACGATAATAAAATAATAATTTATATTTAATAATAATGCTGGTAATAAGTTGTTTACAAAGTAGGATTTTGATGTATTTGGGTTCTCTGAGCTGGATAGCTTATTTGCGAAGCTTACATTACCCGCTCAACTAGGAAAAATTTTCAACGCATACACTTCAATTCAATGAAGTGAGCTTTCACATTTCTCCACGAGTTTATTAATCAGCTCTCCTGGTTGGTGACCTTGGATGTGATTGTTTGTTTTTGTGTGTTTTCACACCCTCTAGGCTACTTGAATTGGACCTGATTGTTTCCCTGACTTCAACTTTGAACCTTTGAGTGTATAAATTCCCTTTTATCGATTGATAAATTTTGTCTATCTCGATTTGTCTATTTATTGATGATTCACTGGAATACCAGGGGTCGAAAAATTCTCTAGAATTCTTGATGTTTCCTCTGTCTAGTGTTTAAACGTTGTCCCAGTCGAACTGATGTCCATGGTTGTCTGTATGTAGTGATATGAGTGAGAGAGTGGATATCATGTCTTTTGACGGCTAGCTTATGTTCGTGGATACGAAGACGAAGGAGACGTCCACTTTGGCCAATGTAGTGTTTTTCGCAGTTGTTACAATTTATTTTGTAGATGATGTGGGCTTTATCTTCTTTCATTGATGAGTCTTTTGGTTGACATAGAGCTGAGTGAAATGATTTTGTTGGTTCGTGTTCAACGTCAATTCCTAAAGGTTTGAAGAGCCTTACGTTGATCTCTGAGATGTCCCCTACATATGGATATATATATATATATATCCAGTAACACACAAAAGGAATTGTATACAAACACCATTATTCAAGAGGGCCAGGACTCATTGTAGCACTCCCACCTTAAGGAAATTTGAAGAAAGATATCTCATGGACGTCTTCCAAAATAATGGATATCGAAGGAACTTCATCAAAAGATATACACCCCCAAGCCAACCCACCGAGTCAAAGCCTCGCCCCCAAGGAAAGCACAAAGAAAATCGCCTTACCATACATAAAGGATATCTCAGAAATCCTTACAAAACTCTTCAAACCTTTAGAAATTGACGTTGAACACAAACCAACAAAATCATTTCACTCAGCTGGCTTTGTGTCAACCAAAAGACTCATCAACGAAAGAAGATAAAGCCCACATCATCTACAAAATAAATTGTAACAACTGCGAAAAACACTACAATGGCGAAAGTGGACATCCCCTTCGTCTTCGTATCCATGAGCATAAGCTAGCTGTCAAAAGACAGCATGACATCCGCTCCCTCATATCGCTACATACAGACAGTCATGGACATCAGTTCGACTGGGACAACCAACGTTCAGATATTATACAGAGGAAACATCAAGAATTCTAGAGAATTTTTCGAAGTCTGGTATTCCAGTGAATCATCAGTCAATAGGCACATCGAGATAGACAAAATTTACCAACCGATAAGAAGGAAACCTCACACACACACAAAGGATCAAAGTTGAAGTCAGGGAAACAATCGGGTCCAATGCAAGTGTCCTAGAGGGTGTGAAAACACACAAAAATTAACAGTTACATTCAAGGTCACCAACCAGGAGAGCTGACTAATAAACTCGTGGAGAAATGTGAAAGGTCACTTTATCGAATTGAACTGTATGAGCTGAAGATGTCGCCCAGTAGGTGGCAATGAAAGCTTCGCTAATTAACTATCTAACTCAGAGAACGTAACCACACCAAAATCATCCACCTGAGCTACAAATTCTCTTCATCATACATAAAACAGTTTTACTAGCCCTTCTTCAGACCCGCTCTCCTCATGCAGCACTTTTGCTAAATATGGTGGCATGGCTGAATTTTTTTAATACTCTGCTATGCGAGTAGAAATTCGTATGAAACTTCCCCTGGTTTTAATCCAAAGGAAAAGTTTCGAATACTAAAGCGGATATTTGGTATCAGGAAAGATAACTTTAACTGACTGCTAGTACGAATTAAAATGTTTATCAGCAAACAATCTCATATAGTTGGATCAAGGGTTCATCACTAACTCTGCATGCAGTCAGCCTTTAAAGTCCCAAGGAATACAAAAGGGGAGAACAAAGAAGAATGGCTAGGATATGTAATTGAATAAATTGTATTTGTCAAGCTCAGTAACAAACTTAATCTCAGGAAAATCATCTAACCAATGACCTAAAATAGTTCAACAGTACTCAATGTTGAAAAGTTCTCACACTTGATGAAACGAAATAAATAAATAAATTTAAATACTTTTTCATGATTATTGACATCAGTCATATGAAGTTTGATATTTCACTGATTAGTGGACAAAGAATAATGTTGATGATGAAATTGATGGTTAATAAGGAAATCTTATAACCAACTAAATCCTTGCAAACCAACCAACACATGATTATTAATTAATCTGATGCTCGCACTGGCGAATGTCCCTATTCAGGTAGGTAGTCACCTGGGTTGGTAGAAATTAGAATTTGTGAGGTGGTTATTGGATTAGGTCCCAGTTGCTTAATGGTCCACAAACTAGGTCGCCTTGAAACTGGATAGTCCTGAGTTCGAACCTTGGCAGTGAGGAAGAGGAGTACTGCTGATGGGTCCCAAACTAGGCTGATTGAACAGCTGTCCAGCGCTCCCTGTTGTCTTTCCAATAGTTCTTGAATTGAATCAGCTCATGGCTGTGTCATACTACAAATTAACTAAAGTTTAAAAATATCCTAGTGGGAGGGGATAGTGCTGAACTCGATCTCAATGATATTCTGGTGACTTTTCTGAAGAAGCTAAAACTAGGACGTAGCAGTTTTCCAACATTTTCTGGTTTTTCCCAGTCCATACTGATCCATTACGAAGAATTTCAAAATAGTAAATATCCAAATTAAATCAGGTATAAGAATTCTACCTATCTAACAGTACATTTCGATCATTCAGTTTATGATCTTCAATATTTATATTTATCAACCTGAAAAGTTGTTTTTTCATGCTCTTGACATTGAGCCGCACTGATACTTTGAACGTTCATAATGTTACCGAATTGTCCATTCTACAGTAGGGTAGAGCAGGATTTGATCCAGTAATCCACTAATGGTGTTCAGTACCTCAGTCAGATAACATACACCTCCTTACATTGACTCAAACCAACAGTGAAACACTTTATGCGTTGATGTTAGGTTTTATTTTGACCACGCCTAACTCTTTTCCAATCTAGTTCTATGTTAGCTAACATTACTTGGTATCCATCACATATGTTCTGGCCATCTTAATCGATTTAATTTACAGATACATTAACTGACTTCTTCTCCCTACCTAAAACTATGTGCCTATCACAAACCATGTTATACTAGCTAACAGGACAGACAGACAGAAGGCAGATACATATGGTCAAAGACGGTTAGCGTCATCATTTATATCGTCCATTTTCAACTGCCACGTCTGACAGTCCTAAAAAAGATAGAATGACAGACCTGTCCATCCAGATATCTCGCCTACGCTAGCCAGCTTTTCGTAGGTGGGCTGAGATTTTGTGAAAAATCTGTCAATTGAGGCTAATGCAACTTCCCAAATAAGCGAAGTATCAACACATTCAATAATGTCACTGGTTATCCTTAAAACGGGACTATATGCAGACCGGTCCGACAGAACCATCTTACTTTTAACTAGGAGCGAATTGCATGCTATTAATATTCAGACTTTTTCTGAAGGTGTTTATATGACTCTGAATTCCACCATCGTCTTCATCTAGAAGCATCGTATCATTTGTCTACTCTAAATCAGCGAGCTTGTTCTCTGATACAAGTCGATCTCCACGTCGTTTAAGTCGACTAGCACATATTTAGTAGAATTAAATAAAACTTGAGACATTGGGCATCCACAAAAGACACACCACTGGTCGCCAGTACTTCAGTCAATAGCTCTCCACAAGCTCTTACACAACTTTCAGACAAATATTTTAATATTCAAGTATTGGTTTGTAGGGTTTTGCTTGACTGCATAGAGGATTTCGCCATGAGCTGACACTGGTTAGGAGACCATTGGAAAACCTGAGAGTACTGGTCAGCTGCTTCGTCCTAGTTTGGGACTCTTCATCATAAGCACCCACTGGGATTCGAACCCAACACCTTCTGGTTACAAGGTGAGCTCGTAGGCCATTAAGCCACTGGGACCCGATCCAATGACCCATGAATTCCAACTTCTGCCAACACTTGAATATCAATGAGATGTTCACTAGCGAATTGCCCTATTCAGGTAGGTAGTTACCTGGGGTTCTGGTGAGAAGCCGTGACCAGTAGGGTGCAGCAGCTCAGGTGTGAGGACAAATACTCGCCGAAGACATTGGCTTGTAGTTGCGCTATGTTGCGAATTGACAGAAGTTGGAATTCATGCACTGGCCATAGGATCGGGTCCCAGTGGCTTGATGGTCTACGAGCTCGCCTTGTACCCAGAAGGTCCTGATTTCGAATCCAGGTGGATGAGTACTGATGAAGAGTCCTAAATTAGGACGAAACAGCTGTTTAGTACTCCAATGGTTTCAATGGTTCTCTAACTAATATCATGATGAAATGTTTTAATCTTATTTAACTGCTGAATCTTCATTAGGCACCAGCATTAATTAGAGAGATAATTGGAAACCGACGTTAGAGTACTAGACAGCCCTGTCGTCCTATTTTGAAACTTTTCAGCAACGTAGACCCACAACCTTAACAGGGATCAAACCTGAAAACTTCAGACGAATGAATAATTCACTGCAGTTGTTTATAATCTAAGCAAATTTTATTTGGGATCCAAGATAAAATGAATATTCAGTCACATTTAAAAAAAACGTTATTCCCTCTTTTATCCATTATGTGTATATCATAGCCCTTTTTGTTGAGAAGTCTAACTTAAATTATTACAAATGTCTTAACACTTACTCATCAGCCTACAATGGCTAACACACTCACACACGCTTAAGCCTTTATTGTACTTTTCAATGTCTATATCTTAAAAAAGTTCACCAAAAAGGATGATAACTATAAAGGATAACTAAGGATAAAAATAGCATGAGTCAGTCATTTAACCAGTTAGAAAATTACAATATGATTTCATATTCGGACAAATCTATCACACAACACATCCATACACATATACACACATACAGATTTACGCACACACACACACATACACTAGATAGGAATGAATGATTTAACTACAACAATTCACATCACATGCTTTATACATACATTTTTCACGTCTGTTAACAGACCTTGAGTATTACAGTCTGGTCGTACGTGATGTACTCTTCCTTATTATTTATTATTATGAATTAATCCACATCTTTGTAAGTTTGGCGAAAAATATAAAAAATCACCAAATATGATTTTAACCAATCAAATTAATATGACATTGAAGTTATACAAATCGATCGAATACATACATAAATGTATATAAATGTGTATGGGCAGATTTGTTTGTATATATGTCATTTGAGTGTGTGGGCTGCTAAAGATTCATTGATCGATAAAGAGATCATTTAAATTTACTTACTTCCCTTGTATTATTTATTTTATATATACACATATATTAGATCTCAAATTCTCCCACTTGAAACTGACACATTCATCATTTGAAATGTATGCAAAAAAGTGTTTTGAGTATTCTAAAAAATTATACATTATGTACTTCATCGTTAACATTATTCTGATGAGTATTTGTATAACATCATCAGGAGAGTCTAATGTTTCATCATCAGCATCTACTACTGATACTGTACCCGTCGTTACTACAACTCAAGAAAAATCTATTCCTGAGCTAACTACACTAGCACCATCCACTACGACGACGACAACAACAACAACAGCCATCGCTGCTGATACAACAAAGGCAACTGAAGGTGGTAACCCAAAAGAGAGCAAAACTGTGGCTGAAACATCAGTCACCTCAGAAGTGAATCAGACGCCTGAGACAACAGAAGAAACCAAACAAGTGAAAGATGAATCATCCAGTACAAATAATCCTGGGATTTTATCACCACATAAAATCGATGAAGAGCAACCACCATCAAAAGTGATGTTAGGTGAAGAGAAGACAATAAATGAAACTCAGCCTGTCAGTTCAAATATGGAGTCGAGGAATGAAGTACAAAGAAAAGTAGCAGAAGAAGAAGGCGGGGACGAAGGAGAAGAAACAGATAAACAAACATCCGATGAGAGTGATAATAAGAAGAGTGAAGAAAAAGAAGTTTCAGACAAATTAGGCGATAAGCAAACTGCTAGTAAGACAGTAGCTTCAGGTTTATCAGGCTCAGGTAAGAGACAGTTGCGTAAAATTGTACTTTAGGCCTTATGATTTGATAAAACTAGGTATTTGTCTAATTTACTGATAGTTTAAATATATTTTATAATGTTTTTCATATTATAAACTATACTTATATGACCCCTTAGGATTACTTAGTCCCTTTATCCAGTTGTTTTTTTCATTCTTATGCTTTCCGAGTGGAACGAAGGGCTTCACGCTTCAGGCACTGAAGTTTCAGTATCTATGGTTTTGTCTTTACGGAGTGGGGTTGCTAGCCGCAGGCCAAGCCTAGCCTCTCCTCTGAGCCTACTAATATCAACTAGGTTAGGTTTAGGAGTGGTTATGCAGGGAATCGAGCTTGAACCTTTTGGTTTGAATGGATGACATTCTGTTCTTAGCCCACTCAACACCGAAACACTATACTTGTTATCTCACTTTCTGTTTTTTCTTCGAGCGATTGCTGATGTTAAAATCTAATTAATCTGTATCTTACTACTATTTGTAAACTAAGACCTCAAGTGAGTGAGCTTAACTTGCCTTAGATCAAACTAATTGTATTGGAAAGGCAAATTTGGTTGAGTGAAGAGAAAATTGAGTAAAGTGCCAACGATGTATGGGATTCAGGATTTAAGAAAGAAATTTTCCCCGTAAATTGTTTTAAACTAAATGCTAACTGAAAATTTCTAAACATTTTTTGGGGGCAATTAAACAGTGGTGTTCCGAGCAAACGAGGGTACGAATGATCTTGTAGAGAAATCAAGTTCCGTATTAATTACGAATACTGTTCAGGATTTAGAGAATAGATTTAATCCAGTAAAAATGTCATAGGAACTAATTCTAACCCCCTACTTCAACTCTCAACTTAATTGGTCGATTACATGACATATCACTTTTTTGAAGTGGCGCCAGCAGCTTTATCTCCTAGGGATTAGGGCGTTTCAATAAATGAGCCTAAATACACCAGCATGATTTCATGAAAATTTAATAATATACATTTAACTTTTCAATTTACCGCCTCCTTTAATCCATTATATTGAGTATGGCAGATATCAGTATGAAGCGACATTTTCTGACACAAGTGAAGAAATTGTAGAGCAGTTGAAGTACATTATGCCGCTGATATTAAGTACGTCAGAAACATTTTTAATGTAAAATTTCCCTTAAAAACATGCAAAGAATATAACTTGTCATTCAACCACTACAAGCTTTAACGCTACAATTATCGAGGATATGTAATGAAGCAACTCACCTACGAGATACGTGACCCAGATACGGACATTTATAGCAAACCAAGCTAATTTAAGCAGAAAAAAAGTATTTTTGTGAAACTTGCTTCAAGAAGTGTAAAAGTAGTAAATCGGATACATTTCTTCAAAATACTGTAAGAATAACTCATGTTGCCTTATAGGATTGTCATTATGACTATCGTTTAGGGTGAACACTTAAAGTTGAGTAACTTTATTTCATATCCTCGTTAATTGTAACGTTATAGTCCATTGTTTTAGTGGTTTAATGACAAATTATATTCTTTGAATGAAATTTTGTAATAAAAATGTCTCTGATGTACGTAAAATCGTCGGCGTAATGTACTTCAACTGCTCCACACTTTCTACACTTGTATCAGAAAATGTCGCTTCATACTGCTATCTTCACTGTACAATTTAATGAATTAAAGGAGGCGGTAAATTGAAAAGTTGAACGTATATTATTTAAAAGTCAATCTGAACGAAGAATATTCTTTTCAATAATTTCTCCTCTTCAGGTTTTTACAATTATAAAATATAATATTTTTAACGTAGAATAACAGACAAGCGGTTATGGGGTGTCAAAATAAATAATCGTATTTGTATGACAAACGTGCTAGTTGGCTGAAATCGATTACCAAAATATTTCGGTAAAATGGGAGACAATGGTGGTGATCAGTCATGATAGATTTGTAGAGTGTGGGGTAGGAAAATTGACAAATAAGTCAGTTCAAGGTTATAAAAGGTGTCAGGTGAGTGAGTGGCTAGTACAAAGTGGTCTGTATTAAACAGGAGATAGTAAGACTGCAATGAGAGGTTCATAATGAAATAATGAATGTGTGAAATGAAGAAATAGGTGGAGGCATATATTGAGAAAAAAGATAATATCACTAAAAATAAGTTCAGATAGTATAAATGGTAAATTCGATAGTAATGGGAGAATGTTTACATAAAGGGCATAAATTATTATTTTTTTTGCTTATAGCTTGATTCCACACCGTATTTTTGATATAAGTATGGAATTCTCAGCCTGTGAAATCGGTAGCCCAAGTTTTACAGGCCGACCATTGATATCAGCTGTGCGCTGGCAGGAGATCGAACCCCGGACCATGTGCATGGTCGGCAAGAGGTCTAATGGCTGTGCCAGCGACGCCCTAATAATAATAATAACAATAAAAAGCAAGGGAAAATTAAACCAGGAGGGTTAAGGGGAAGAAGCACTCTCGATGATAAAAAGAATCATCAATCCAAGTTTAGCCACGGTAGGAACAGCGTCTGGACGTGTTCTTTTTGGATACCAAGTTCCATTTTAGTCGATCTTATTGTAACAGCTTCAGCGCTGTGTGGGAGACGTAAGCGAACTGTACGTGATAACGACTTCGGAATTCGGTATATAACCCTAAACGCTGTGTTGACATCGATACGATGTCCAGTATCAGCCAAGTGTGACAGGATCGAGCTTTTTATGCACTTCATTTCCCCCTATTGAACCAAGCTGGTAAATGTTCTCGAACCGATAGATGAACCTGCCTAATCGTTCGCCCTATATTACTTGAAACACAGGAATAGTTGAAGAGCTAAGGTTAGGTAAAACATCTTTGAGTTGCTGGGTGAACATTGGACGCCACTTAAAACCCAACAACTACTAATCTGTTATTCTACGTTAAAAATGTGTTCGCCGCATAACTAACTGGCCATTATTGTAACGACAGTAAATATTAAATTTTATAATTGTAAGAACCTGAATAGGAGAAATTATTGAAAAGAATATTCTTTGTTCAGATTGACTTTAATTTATGATATGGGAATATTTCACATTATTAAATCGTATATTATTTAATTTTCATGAAATCATGCAGGGATATTTAGGCCGGTTTATTGAAGCACCCTAATCCCATCCTAGGGGATAAAGCAAATGACGCAACTTCGATATGTTATATAGTCGTGCTTCGCTCAACTGAACTTTTGTATTGTATATGGAGGAGGATAGCTTGAACCTCTACACTTCTGTGCTATGTTCTACGTCGAAATTCTAGTTCAATCCAGTTTTTTTTGTATTATTTTGATTTCTTTATCGCAAATGCAAATGTATGAATTGTATCAAATAACAGAATATTGTAAAGTTTTCTATTGATGTTGATGTTCTTGGTGTGGAAGTCGGTTCGTGTATGCAGTCGAACTAACTGGAGTAGATCAAATTTTGATCAGCCATATTGTTTTTGTTTATTTTTTTTTTGTATATGAAGATTACTTCTCACTATCCTCGTATTTAGCTTCATGTAGTTAGTTTAAGCTGATCCACATAAACAAGGGTTGCTAGCAAAGCCATTGATTTCCACATTGAGTATCAACAAAATTAACTCATGTGATATAAATTGAAATGTCATCATATGAGTCAGTTATGACTATTCTCCTTGTAGTTTCAATTCAAAGTTGTACAGAAAGTTGTACATAATATTCTAAAAGGTCATGAAAATGTCTATAAAGGTCAATGGTTCATATTAGTTGGTAAAAAAAAAACAAATATGAAATCACGTCGGCAAAAAATAATGAATATAATACAATATAGATATATTACACAGTGAAACAGTATTATTTACTGAATGACGTTCAGAACAAAATTTACTGCTGTTCATAATCATATCAGTTGTAATCACTCGACTTTGAAACTTGAGTTTTATAGTTTTCATGAATAATTCCCATTCGAACATTAGTAGACAGAAGAAAAGTAGTTCACCGAAGAGTCTCTTTTCGGCGAATTCATTTTCATAGATGTATAATCGCAAATATATATGGTTATTTTGTGTGTGTGTGTGTGTGTGTATACATTAAATTTGTCAAACGAAAATACAATTAGTGATTTCAGATGAATTGGATGTTGGTAAGAGGATAGCAACAAAAGTGATGAGTTGTCAAAAACGATTGTTAGTTTTCTTTGTTTTCTCCTATTTGTCGTCATTGGTGTAGTAGAACCTTCCAGATATCAGGGCCACTTGAAATCTAGACTAATTAATTCTTATGAACTAAAACATAGACAGATTAAATAATTTAAAATTAGATAATGAAGAAAAAATGATTAGTTTTGACATTGTCAGTTTATATACACGTATACCGGTAATAAATATGGCTATAGAAGCAGGCAGTCAGAAACGAACTCATTTCTAACCAAGAACTCGAACTTAGGACAAAAGTGCCACCTGAGGACATAATGCTGAGAGTGCAGCTATGCCTGGCTCCCACAGTATAGAAATTCCAGGGTAAGGTATACAAACAAACTGAGAGAGTTGTCATGAGGTCACCAATATCCCCGGTTTTAGCAGATATATTCATGGATAGGTGGGAAAGCATAGCGACTGAAACGTTCACCCCCACCTAACATCGAAATATGGTGGGGGTATATAGATGACACATTCACTGTACTCAGAACACAAGATATAGATAGATTTTTCGAGCACATCAACTCGAAGGTGGCGGTAATCCAATTCACTTATGATGAATTGGAAAGTCAGGAAGGAAGGAAGGGGAGCTTCGAATGTTAGATTGCAGTGTAAAAAGGAAAGAAGATGGGAAGTTAAACACTAGTGTTTACAGAAAACCCACACATTCAAACAGATACTTGGACTTCAGACCATCCCATCCTATGTCAGTAAAAATAGAATTGATGAAATGTTTAAGTGATAGAGCACAAAACTAAGTAGTACTAAGGAAAATCTAAGACAAGAGATGATACACATAAAAGAAGCCTTGAAACTTAATAATTACCCGCATAAATTAGTCAGGAAATATGTAAGGAAATCTAAAAATAAAATAAATAGTGATAGTAGCGATAGTGATAATAGTAATAATGGTAATAATAATAATAATAAAATTAATACTAATGACGACACCAACAATAAGGAATCGAAATGATCAGTAGAAATTCCACACAAGGAAGGAACCTCGGAAGCCTTACGCAGAATTCTTAACAAGGCAGCCAGGAATAAAAGTGGTTGGCATTCAATCCCACCCCCACAAACTCAGTTAGAAACAAGCTTTGTCGGTTAAGGGATCAATCCTGTGGGGCCTTTGAAACAAAACAACTTAGTTTATCTGATACCCTGCTGGAATGATTGTCACGTCAAGTACATAGGTCAGACTAGTAGAATAGGGGCAGTCAGACTAGCTGAACATGAAAACCTAACAAAATCTAGATTGGTTGACGCGAATAAGATAAGAAATCTAGAGAGTAGTTCAGCCATAGCACTACGCTACATGCAGTTACACACAACCATACAATAGGATATGATGGGATAGGATGACATTTGTAAAATCTCATGTAACAGCTGGGTGTAGGGAGGGAGAAATTCATAACAGAAGCTTTGTTCATCGAATCAACTGAGATGGAATACGTGTAATAGGAATGATTCAACACCCGTCCACGCAGATATCTGGAAAATGCTACTACCACGCCTACGACGACAAGTAGGAGAAACAAAGAAAACTATAAAACTCAAGTTTCAAAGTCGAGTGATTACAATTGATATGATTATGAAGAGCAATAAATTTTGTTCTGAACGTCATTCAGTAAATAATACTGTTTCACTGTGTAATATATCTAATAAACAAACTAATATGGAATTACTTACTACCACAGTGCCCAAGTTTTATACACATATATTAATAGTATTACGTAACTTGAAAACGTAGAATGATGAATAGTACTCATAATTGATTACTATTTAAAATGACTAGACTAGCGCTTGGAAACATGAATATTATTCATAAAAGTAAAATAATTCAAGAATTTGAAGGGAAAGAACTAGCGGGGCTGGGTGGGAGAGAAACCGAATGATGGTACAAGCCAGAAAAAAAGACTTAGGGCTACGATAATAATAATAATAATGGGGTTGGATACAGGGATTTCCCTTGTATCTAACATGAGCGTCTGCTGTGGACAGAAGATTTAGTGAGAAAAAGCCTTTGAACAAATTTGCCTGCATCTTATATGATCATTTGAAAGGTTTTTCTATCGATACAGAATGATCTGTAAGAACAAGATGTTCAGGAATTAATTAAATTATTGCATTATTCGTCTAATTTCTTCTTTGGATCTTATAGGACTCTGTATATAAAAAACTGTACAGTTTTGAAGTGAATTTTGCGTAACTAAGAGTGAAATTAAAACAGATAAGTAGAGTTCATCATATTATTGATGTGATGCGCACGATCTAAGATTTAAGGGAAATATTTCATTCGATTAAATGCCTTAAACTACAGCCACGCCCCCCCTCCGCACCCCAGCCATCAAATAATACTGAACTCTAAATTTAAGTTAACCTTTATCTCTTTACCCTAACCTTAAAAGATGATGATAGTCCTTTCAGATGAATATGCTAAGATTTACTCTTAACAGAAATTGGAAATTATTTTTGTAAAATATTAAACTAGGAAACTTGTTTACTATTCATACATTTTTCTACATATATCATGAAAATACTGGTTATACAAACTCAATAAACCTGATTTAATGTGTTTGATCGCTTCAAGATTACTGAGTTGCTCATTTGCTTTGATCAATATTTCTTAACTTTGCCCATTTCTGTAGTGTTTTTAAAGCAGTATAGCAAAATACTTATGAGGGAAGAAACACAAGATGCACGGTTGTAATGAAACATAAATGTGTTTCATGGATGAACAGTTTTGAAAGATAGTATACTTAAAGTTACAACTAAATTTTGATATAACAAACATCTATCTGATGTATATTCCTGCTTCCCATTCGAATTTTCATCAAGAAATATATTCTATCAGTCTTTATTCAACCCTTCACATGTTTCGAGCAAAGTCAGTGGTGGTGGGGAAGCAGATATGCCCGGGTGAGGAGTCCCAGAATGGGACGAAACATGCCTCCTGAATTCTGCTGTTAGCCAATACCAGCCAAATAAAAATCATTACATGTTACCTTTAATATTAAATACGGAGTTCATTAAGAACCTCATGAAATGTGAACTAATCCTTTTGGCACCACTCTCTTTATCCATCAGCTTGTGATACATGGTTTTTTTAAAACTTCCAAATAGCCTGCCTTCTGACAAATAATAGTTTTCTCAATAACTGTCAGGTCATTTGTCGTTACTTCAAACTCTTTACCAAACATTTTTACGGCAGTTTCACACTGGGTGGTTATAAAATTCCCGGCGACCTACACTGTGGAAGTTGATTCTTTCTTGGGGTATCTCAGGCATAGAGAGTATTAGTGTTACGTAGTCGTAGAGCCCCATGGACAGTTGCTTGAGACTGGTTATATACAGTCTGTTTGATTTGGTTTTTGGAGTTGTGGCCGAACTAAGATCTTACTGCCACGAGGAAAGTTGAGACTTAAAACCCCTGGGATCAACTTTTTCTAATTCCCCCTCTTTAGAATGGAGAGAGAGCATGTTTGGTTTGTTGGTTGTCTAAGGGAAACACCTTACTGCTGTTACATCCTTATTCTCTAGCAGTTGGACTTCGTCCACAGACCACCAGAATATTATAAACCACTTAAACTATGGTAGCTGCTTTTAGTCTAATCGCTATCCAAATAACCTTTAAGGAATAGTATGACCTTCAGGTAGCCAGCTTTCAGTACTGTATGCAAGACTGACCACCACGTCAAGGTAGCAGTTATCGATTGGTTATCCACTTGTTAACATCTAACTTGTACAATATTCTACGGTTCCAAAAATTTGTAAATAAGATGAATATGTCAGCAGTGAAGGAATAGAATTCTGTAATTTGGTAGTTAAGTCTTCAGTACTATGATACATTAATTTGTTTTATAAGCTAATAAACTGTCATAAACAATACGCCTATGTTAATTTAGTTTAATGTAGAACATAGTTATTGGCAAATAAAAAGGTAAGTTTGATTTAACTGGATTTTATTGTTGTTATTATTGTTATTACGTAACTCTCATTTTATTTATAAAATTATACAGAATTTGTACTATGACTTTCGAATTTGTTTGATTTCTTCAAATTCGTATTGATTAATCACCTTAAAATATCCCCAACGTTGATGTGTTGTACATATCCATGTTAAGGAAGAATAGTAGGAGTAATTTCATCAAGTACAATTCTTTTGCTTGATGAACTTGAGAAAAAACTTTAAACTGAGCAGGATAATATGTTGATATCATTTTATTTCGTTGCTTCTTGTCAACTATATGTAACTTAAAAAAATTAGTTACATTATCAATACACAAAATGTTTGCATACTTGAACTGATGATTTAAAGAATGGAAACCATTAGTATTACGCAACTGGATACACAAAGAATTCAAAAGGAAAAGAACTATATATATATATATATATATTGCTGTCAGATGGTTGGAAGCAATCAGAAGGAAATCCTACACTTAGGTTTTGTGCATGTTAACACTCACCAGTGAGCAAGGCGTATCTGCAATCTTGAAGGAACTCGTGTCCCTTCTGAGATTAAACCTGAGTCAACCGGCACTATAGTCAGAAACGTTACCACTGAGCTATCTGGGCTCGCAATCGATCTCCTGTAGGACTGTAACGGTTACTGATTGATGGAATTCAGTCTACACCATATGAAGGACTAGACGCATAACATTAGTGTCTATCCAGTATTCGATACATATTATAGTCAGAGAAGGCAGTCGAAAGACTATCTTGTGAATATTCACGACAGATAGTCTGTAGTCTTGTAGCTTAATTGACGAGAACAGGTTTAGAATGTGAATTGGATTTTATGAATTTTTACTGCCATCATCGGACTAACTCTTTCGGGATAAATCGTACGGTGTGATAGAGTATTAATAATTTTATTTGATAACGTTTTGAGCACAAGATATATTACTTATAATCATATAAAGGTACTACTGATGACTTTCAAACTATGTTTATATAATTCCATTGTTTCTTATCCTTTGTGAATTTTATTTGGTAATAGTATTTTCTATATCTCTGGTTTTGGCGTTGTGGCATTCTATTATACGTGTATGGTGTGTAGATTCGATGGATAAGAGAATTCAGCGGTTAGCCTCTCCATTCACCTTCACTATGTTGCTTCTTAGAACTGTAGCCTTGTCCCAACCTATTGTATGATGGTGGATGCATTGTAAGGTCAATCATTCTACACTTTGTTACATTTTTATGTTCCTATAATCTGACCACCTTCGATTTACTCGTGTGACCTCATAGTAATTGTAAGGCATTTTGTGTAGACTAACTTAATTTGTCTAACTGAGCCAGTAGGGTCATTTAGCCTATAGAGTTTGATAGTGATGATGAAAGTTATGTGATGGTCTTGATATGATTGTGGGGGGCAGTAAATTTGTCCTCGAACCATCATCCGTGGATAGTACTGCACCCCTAGGTGATTTTCTCTATCTTCCGTGTGAAGTGGTATAATAAGGTGAGCAATATTGAGGTTAGGTGTCAGGTTCTAGGTAAGGAGGGTAAATCAATCGACTAGGCTGTGAAGCTACATCGACTGAGATGGTTAGGACATGTGTTACGTATGCTCAGCCTAGCCACCACCTTCCTCGACGGGCAATGTCAGGTGATATAGGGTCAGGCTGGAAAAGAGCTAACGGCGGTCAGACCGAAACATGGCTTCATCAGTCAATGAAATCCACAATGAATCCAGCCACGTAGGAAGGTGTAGACTTCCTGACTTACTAGTTGCGGTTCTCGGGACGATAAACACTAATGAAGGCTGGAGACAATCGGTGATATGGCTCAAAATCGTTCGCAATGGAGCAAATGCATCCACTACTTGTGACCTATAATACCCAATAAAACTATATTGTTCTTCGTTATTACTATTCTTTGTCTCACACCTTTGTTTACTGTCTCTATTATGCATTTCTTCTACTTTCTTCTGTTGCTTTGTGTGCTACATGGAGTGTGACGACTCAAACTGTCGCTTATCAGTGCAAAGTTCTATGTCGAAAACAGACAGACTAGGTGATTTTATCAGATAAATGTGTTCTATGATTGGAATTATACTCTACTCTTATATCACTTGAGGCTTAATTTTTTTTAATATTGTTATTTTTGACAAGACTTAAGTAAAATGAATGTATCCACAAACAAAGTCTATGGACAGATTTCAAGTATGATGTATTTAAACCTAGAAACTTACACAAGAATATAAACTCTGAAGCGAAATGGGAATCTGTAGATTGAAAATGATCCAATCAAACAAAATACTTCGCAGTGATTGTAAGGTCAACTGCATAGGTCCGTCCAGTAGAAAAGGATCAATTAGAGTATCGGAATTTGAGAGTTTAGCTAAGTCTACGTAGATTGACCCTAAAAATAACTAACTTAGAGGAAAATTCAGCAATTTCAATGCATGCATTAATACAGCATAATCACAGAATGGCGTGGGATTAGGCTGTGGTTCTAAAATGGATTATAGGCAGATGGGGAGAGAGAGAGAGAGGTTGATCACTGAATCCGTGTTCATCGAATCTATATAACACATTTGTAATAAGACTGTTTCAAAAATGGTTAACTTTTTATTAGAAATTAGTCAGTGATCCTTTTCAAATGGTCTGAAGCTAAATTCCATTATGGGTAAAATTTATGTTGATAAAGTCTCACAGTGTAGTGTTATACGGTAATATTTACTGATGACGTTTTGAGCACAATTTATTACTACCGCTCACAATCATATCAAGGTACTCACTCACACAACTTTCTAACTTCTTTCATATAATTCCATTATTTTTCATCGCCTGATTTGATTGGTAGGAGTATTTTCCATATTTCCGGTTTGAGTGATGAGTCATTCCTATTACATGTGTTGGGTGTAGACTCGATGAACTAGGATTCAGTAATCAACCTCTCTCTCCACCTACCTATGTTACATCTTAGAATTTTAACCCTCTCTCACTCTATTGTGTGGTTGTTAATCCATGCAGTGCAATGTAGTGCTGGGCTTTTTTTAAATTACTTATCTTCTCGGGGTCAACCATTGTCTTACCTTAGCTAAATTCTTGTGTTCCTTACTTCTGACTACCCCTGACCTACTAGTTTGACCTGTGTAGTTGACCTCACTCACAGTCCTTGCAGGGTATTTTGTAAATTATATTATTTTGTCTAATTGGGTCAATAGGGTCCTTTAACCTACAGAGCTTGTCCTACCTGAGTGAGTTTGTAGGTTTAAATGCCACTATAATTCCTGCTTTATTAAGAATCCTACGTAGGGAGGGACTCAGATGTCCCCTCCTTATATGGTATAACAGTAGATGCCCTATAATCTCTCTTATTTATGTTATGAGTTCAGGATCCTGAACTCACTCATAGAACAAAGCTGTATTACTGTTCTCCTTTAATCTTTTCCGGGCTACTTAAGAAAAAAAATTTTTACCCCTGCGAAGGGTACTAAAAGCTGTCAGTAGGGTAAGTAGAGTGCTGCTAAACCAACTTGTTAGTACTGTTGTAGATAGACTGATAGACTCCTAGAAGAAATCAGTAAATATTATCCTGTCGGAGTCTGAACATTCTCTGTCTCAATGCACAACTCTCTCCTTGTATCTCATCAGCTGGATAGAATTAGAAGTAATCATAGAAGAGTGTATCCTCGAACGACTAAATATATAAACTTTACAATACCTTATTTGGCTGGGACACTTTTTATGTGATGAGAAAGGTGTGTGTAAGACAGGAGATGACCAACATTCTGAGGAACTCTAAGTAAACGTCCGTATTTTTTCATTATTATATTGTCATTAGCATTTTCACTTAATTTAATATTCATATTCCTACTGAACAATATATTATTAGTGTAAATGTCCTGTTTTATTGAGTAAGTTAGATGCAATACTGTACTGCATACTGGAAATCCCATATTTGTACCAAAAACACCCCCAAAATACTGTCTGGAATAAAGCTATTATTATTATTATTATTGAATTGTACAGTGCCAACACCAGAGATGTCGACAATATTATTACCATTGATATAATTTTAAGCAATAAGTTGTACTCAAAACGTTATCTTAAAAACAAAAATGATATTTAGTCGACTGTATTTTTTAAAAATTATATACTACTAAAGTGTTCAAACGGTTCGATTGGTTGGTCAGTAGTAGAATATATTCCTAACTGATGGATGCACTTTTCAATCACAAACCCACCCACCCATCCATCCATCCATCCATCCATGCACCCTTTTCGTAGGGTTATTAACTCCCTGATAAAGTTGAAAGTTTAAACGTGAAGTTAACAGTTGCAATTCATAAAAACAGCTTTTATGGTTCACTCAAAATGCAAAGTAATGCACTCCTCAACCAACCAACAAATCGTTATGCTTCCTTCCGGCTAGACCAATTTGTTCTTTCTTTCTCTTCTTTTTTCTAAACTGCACTCAATGTTAATTTCAGACAAAAGAACAGAAAAGAAAAAGAAAATTTCTGAGTACATTTTAGAAAAAATAAGAATAATGAATGAATACACCATTTCAAATTTTAAATATTTTCTTTTTTTTTCTATTTTGTTTTATATTTTCAGATAATCCTAAAATAGTCAAAGGTGCATCTATTACTAATAAGGGTATTTCAACCATACAACAAAACTATTCCATTATAAAATTGTTATTAAGCGTGTTTACAATGTTGTTAGTTTATTGATTATCCTTATATACTGATACTACTCATACTGGTGGTGGTACTGGTGCCACAACATTCTTATTATTATTACTGCTGCCACAACTACTATTACTACTATTACTGCTACTATGAATACTACTCACAAAAATCACAACAAAATTCCGTTGACTGTTGACATTCATAAAATTCATAAATATATACATACATATATACCACTTTCTTGTAATTAAAATATATACCATTATATTATATTATACATTTAAGTTCTCTGTCAATTATATTCATGTGTTATGGGTTATATTAATACTATTATTATTATTATTACTTTTATTACTGTTATTATCATCCCGATTATCAAACACTTCCATCAACCATCCTTATTATTCTGTTGAACAATTTGTAAACTTTATTAATCAAAATACATTTAAAATTGAAAAAATAAACCCTATGCTATATTCATTCACTCGTTGATTTATTCAGCCATAAAGTTGTTTTTTTGTGTGTTTGTGTTATCCAACGTTTCTCGCCTACCTTTTTGGGGTGTGTGTGTGTGGGTGGGTGGGTGGGTGAGTGTGTGGGATCTTTTGCCTTTTTTTCTCCTGTTTTTTTTTCGTGGTAGTTTTTAAACTCAACTGATTGCTATTCATTCATTCATTCATTAATTCGTTCATTCGATAAACTATTTTGTGTTTACAAAACTTTCACATATATAATACATATTATATATATAATAAATAGTACAACATATAGTTGAAATTTAGTTCCTTTCTTTTTTCTTCCTTTGGGTTCCAAGTGTTTCCTGCAGTCGTGTTTAGTTGGCTCTCTGGATTGCCCGTAGGTTGTCTGTCATCTCCTCCTGGTAGGATCTCCTCTTGAACGTCTAATTCGTTTTTGTTTTCTATTCTGGTTCCACTCGAGTAATGGTGTGGCACATGGTGTTTGTTATTCAAGGGCCTTTTATTTAGCGTTTGTCTAATATACCTCTATTTTCTTTGATATATATTTGTTAGGTGATAGCTTTTTGGTTGGTTCCTTGACGGAGTTCTTTGTTACTTTAATCCCCTCTGGCTATCTGATCTTCAATACGTAGCTAAAGAAGGCAATTGTTGGTAAAGGCTGGCAATAAATAATTCTAAGAAATTTTTAGACTACAGCGTTCTTCACTTAACATTGAACATGCTGATGATCTTCACTGTTTCAGTCAATTTGTTAGGCTAAAGGTTTGTTGTCAAGTAATAATAATAATTTGATTTATTCCAAAATAACAATACTTGCGACACAGAATGGAATTCTCAGCATTTCATCACCGTATTCCATACAGTTTGTGCATTACCAATAAATAAAATTCTACATAGATTATGGGTAATCTCAGTTCATTATGACAACAACATATTGGCATGTCGGTAGCAAAGGCAAAAATTCAACAGAATGTTTCAAAGTATTAGAAAAAGTAGGTTCTAGCATAGTTACTGGCGTAAGCAGAAGAAAGAAACAAAGCAGCACGTAACAGAGAAAAAGACAAAGAAAAGGAAAAGAAAGAAAGAAAACGTTGTATCTATAAATCATATTAGTTGGAAAGACGAGATCCAATTGTTCTACTGACTATTTAATAAGTCATAGGTATCACGCCTAATGCTTTCTTTATCGCACAGAACACGAGCCAAGTAGGGTATGGTTGAGCTTTTGTACTTACTAGTGCGAGCATATAGTTGTTTCTATATAGGCTTCTGGTTCTGCCTGATGAGATACAAGGGGAGAGTTATGAATGAAGGTGGTGGTGGTGGTGTGAGTTAGATAGAATGGATTTAGCCCATTTTTCACATGAGTTCAAATGCCTGTCCACCAGAATATTAACAAGCTGGCTAAGTGGCACACTGCTTACCCTGCTGACAACCTTTAACATCCTGCGTAATGAGGTATAGTCTTTCTTCAGTAGCCAGCCCTGGAAAAACTAAAGGGGAACAAAAGAGAATAATAAGCAGGATGCAAGAGTTAACGAATCGTAGGAGTAAGAGTTGGGTTGGGTTATACCAGAATGTCTTAACTTCTTGATGTACTAGGTAAGACGGAATATTTTCTTAGAAATCATCAAGATATGAGACGACCAATAGGGAAAGATCACCAGATAGAATGACGCCTAAGTATTTAATTTCCGACTTGGTCTCTATTTCAGTGCCATCCATCTATGTTGCACACCTCGTGAGTGCAACCTAACCAGTTTGTTAAGGTCAGATTTATGCCTAAAGGTGAAATTAACTGTTTGGCATTTGGAGGGGTTTAAGGTTAGACCGTTTTCCTTGGACCACTGGCTGATTTCTGATAAGAAGCCATTTAGTTTAGAGCAGTCACTTTGACATTTGACAGGCAAAGATACAGTTAGGTCATCAGCATATTTGACAAAGTTAATGTCATTTGAAGATGGTAGGTCATGTAGAAAGAAAGAAAGAAAAGAGAAGTGGGGAGAGTACAGCACCTTGGAGGACACCAGCTTCTGTGAGCACAGCAGAGGAGGATTCGCCTTTGTATACGGTGTACTGCATTCTGTTTGAAAAGTAGGAATGCAACCAGTTAGTGACCCAGGACTCGGTTTGTGTCATGGAGAGCTTATTTAGCAAGAGACATCTAGGTACAGAGTCGAAAGCAGAAGTGAAGTCGAGAAACGTGCAGCGGACATATTTGGCACCTTTGTCTAATGATGAGACGATACTGTTGTGTAAGACAGCTGCAGCGTCTAAAGTGCTCCTACCCTGTCTGTAGGCAAATTGTTTGGGGTCTTCGAAGCTTTTAAGGGAGGGTTCCAGTTTAAGAAGTGTTAGTTTTTCCATAAGCTTTAGAAACGGGGAAGTGATGGAAACGGGTCTGAACTTTACGTTCTTGCTATTTCCAGGTTTAGGGACAGGGACTATTTTAATGTCTTTCCATGGAACAGGTACAACTTTTGTGGAGAAAGAAGCATTTAGGATGTTAGTCAGGGGAGAACATAAAGCATCTGCACATTGTTTTAGAACATATGCAGGTATACCATCAGGGCCAAGACTATGTGAGGGCTTAAGAGTTTTAAGACATTTCAAAACATCGAGAGTACTAAAGTCCTGGAAGTTATCAGCTACAAGATTAGTAACGTTAGAAGTGGTTATAGTAGAAGGAGAGCGTATAAAAGACAGATTAAGAGCATTAACATCACAAGAGGGAAAAACATTACATCGCTTACTATTGCCAGTAATTTCATTGAAAAGTTTCCACATGCTGATAGGAGATTTGCATGATAAAAGTGTATGGTTATAGAGAGCATTAAGATTTTTGATTTCAGATTTGATTTGGGCATTAATCTTTTTAAGTCATGAGTTATCTTTGAATTTTTATAATGTTTCTTTTTGCCTGCGAAGTTGTTTGAGATGAGGAGACGAGAAGCGGTCGAGGCGTTTGAACAGTGTTTGTTTGGGACAGCATATGTCAAGGCAGAACTTAAGATAATCCGTTATATTGACGATTGTGTCATCTAATGTACTTTCACTGAATAAATCCCAGTTAGTATTTTTTAACATGCACCTTAGATTGAGTAAGTTGTCAGATGTGTAACATCTTTGTTGTGCTTTCATAGACAAATGTGAAAAGACTTTAATATGTGTTTTGCTGTATATTTTTGGTAAAACACAAACAATACAGTGATCAGAGTTAAGTATCGGTGCACGTCTACGTGTTTCATATACTCCTTCGTCATTAGTAAAAACTAAATCGAGTTTTTGTTTGTCTAGTCGAGTAGGAAATTTGACTATGTTTGTGTGACCAAGAGCTTCAAGGAAGAAGTATCCATATTGTTTAGCACGCTGTCGCGTTACGTTTGTTCGTGCACGATTCCTAACTAGCTAAGCAGTCATCATCGTACTACGATTATGATCTTTTGTTTTGGACGATCAATATAGTATTTTGATTTGTCTTCGGTTCAAGCAGAACAAGTACTATGGGAGTTGGAGGATAAGAGCTTACATTTGTATTCATCGTATTCTGTGTAAACGTCAGTATATCCCTTCATCTCCTGGAATATCAAAATTAAAATCTGAAGCCACTGGATTACCTAAAAGCAAGGAGAACATTCTTTCGGTTTCATCTTTTGATAATGTACATAAGAATAAAAGCAGAGCCTAGCCCAAATGTAAGTCACTCTTAGTTGCCACAGTTAAAAAAAGAAGCTATTCAAATGAGGGGAACAGAAATAAAGCACCTGTGAAACGGAGGGGTTAGCACAGTTTTTCATGATCTGGAATAAAGAAAATCGAGTGACCACATCTGCGTCAGTATGTATGATCATGAGTCATTTTTACCAAGATTAGCTAACTATTGATTATCGTTTAGCATTCCCTAATGATCTCTGTATAGTTGTATATCTGAGACATACTTAAGGTGTCTCTTCAGTAGAATCCAACGAAGAAAGAAAGTTGACACGAAAACTCTGGTTGATAACAATTATCCAGATAAGTTCATCAGGTGATATAAAGTAGCCAGAGGAACACCAAGACCCACTTTCTCCAACTTGCCCCTAAGAAAGACGTGTACTTCAAGCCATCCTACATAAGTGATCAATAGCAGCTTGATAACTAGACAAAGATTGAACGCTGCTGTTAAAAAAAGACTTTTTGTGTAGCTAAGACCATCATAGTTGAGGATGTGAAGCCAATATATCCATCTAAACCATCATCTCTCCTTCCCTGGAGAGATGATCAATAAACTCGTAAAGAAATCTAAAAGCTCAATTCAAATTAAAGTGCATGCGCTGAAGATGTCACCCAGTAGGGTGATGAAAGCTTCACAAATTAACCATTCAGCTCAGAGAACACAACCGCATCAAAATCATCCACCTGAGCCACAAATCTTCTCTATCATATCTAAGTCAACAACCTGTTACCCAACAAATATGCAGACATGGCTTGGCAAAGTTCACCTTCATGCTAAATAAGGCGCCAAATACTCTAGGGGGGCACCTGAATGAAAATAATAATAGCAGCCTCATTCTGAATTGTCAGCAGAGTTTGTTGCATGATATTTGCACTTCGTCCAGGATCTTCAAATAGAATATTAATTGACATTAGATTGTGTGACATAGTTCTATCTGATCTGAAGCGCAAACCATTTCATTATGATATCTCATCATTGTCTCGTTTGAGAAATCACCCGACGACATTTGGTTGAATGCCAATTATAAAAAGGTCATGGGTACACTTTGTTGAATCAAGAAGTCCTCATCTCATGGATTGAGATAAACCGTCATCTAGGATAACACTTTTTCAAATTTAGTAGATACTCAACAATCAGCAGGTTATAAATGTTTTGAATACTCGCCAGAGTAAAGTACTCTATTATTATTATTGTTCCCTTGGGTTCCTAGTGGAACATACGGCTTCAACTGCACGTCTCCACTTGCTTCTGCTGTACTTTTCACCTGCATCCACCATGTTAGTCCATACTGTTTCAACTCCTCTTCACACGATCTCCTCCATGTCACCCTCGCACTGACGACCAACTCGCCGCTTCCCTTTCGGCCTGGTTCCACTCAAGCAATGGCCTGACGCGCGGGCGATGTCACCCAGCGGTGGCCTCCTCAGCGAGTGAGTGTCCAATCCATCTCCACTTTCTCCTGCCTACTTGCTGATGGTTGGCGATTGGTTCTTGTTTTGTTTGTTCCTTCCCATAGTTTCTTGTTGTTGGTGATTCTTTCCGGCCCGCCCGGCCATCTGATCTTCAGTATAGATCCAGCGAAGACAGTTGTTGGTTGATGAAGGTCTACAACAGGCTGTTGGAAATATTCTTTGTGACACGTCTGCCAAGTTTCTGATCCGTATAGAAGAACTGACTGACTTGACGTTTGTACTGAAAATTGCTAAAGAAACTTCAACGCATAAATATATTAAAAGTACTGAGAATATAAACCACTCTGTTAGACGTCCAATATTTTACTAGATTTAAACAGATTGAAGAAGAGAAATTACACGGAATGTATGGATGGAGGTTTCCGGTAGCCCAAATTTTAAGAACACAGTTTTAAGTACATAATTTCGTTGTATAGAGATATTAAACTTTCAATAACAAATTCCTTTGCCAATTATTTAATTGAATTTTAGATTTTCCCGACGATTGATTGGACCGAAGTGCTCAGTCTCAGGTTGACATGTCTGTTGGCTTCTTGTGCAGATGCTTCGACGATGTCTGGGCATGTAATTAGAATTTAATTGGTATATGGTGACTAGCAGTGGAATCCAGGTCAAGGCGCATTTCGTCCTATTTAGGACTCGTCCACCGGCTGAATGTACCTGCATTCAATTAAATAATTGATATGACCCGCTGCAAAAGAGGTGGCTGTCGTGGCCCAATTGGTCTAGTGGATAACGCTTTTGGGGCTTGAAACTATGGGCACTGGGTTCGAGCCTCGATGTGGGGTACATCATCACTGACTCACTGGGGATGCAGGTACATCCAGCTAGTTGGCGGACGAGTCCCAAATAGGACGAAATGCTAATTCTGTCTGGATTCCACTGCTAAGTCACCGTGCACCAATTAAATTCCTTTATCAAGTCTCTCGTCTCCTACTGTGACAACTGCATTTCGATAATCATAACTTACGCACTCTGCTACCTGAAGTTTAAGTCTCTGTCTGTTCTGTCTGTTTTCGACATAGAACTTTGCACAAATGTGCGGAAGTTCAAGTCGCCACATTCCGTGTAGCACGCGAAGCAAGAGAAGAAAGTACAAGAAAAGCAAATAGAAACAGTGAGCAGAGGTGTGAGACAAAGGAGTAATAAAGAAATACAAAACAGTTTCATTGGAGATCATAAGTCACAGGGAGTGGATGCATCTGCGCCACTGAGAACGATTTTGAGCCATGTCACCAATTGTTTCCAACCATAGATTTTTGCCGTCCCGAGGACCCCAGCCTGGAAGTCTACACCTTCCTACGTGGCTAAGACCAACTGTTGTGGATTTCATTGACTGATGCCAAGTTTTTGTTTGACCGCCGCTAGCTTTTTTCCAGCCTGACCCTATATCCGCTAACATTGCTCGTCGAGGGAGGCGATGGCTTGGCATACGTAACACATGTCCTAACCATCTCAGTCGATGTAGCTTCACGACTTCGTCGATTGATTTCCCCTGTTTACCTAGGACTCTACGCCTAACCTCCATGTTGCTCACCTTATTATGCCACTTTACACGGGATATAGAACGCAGGCACCTATGATCAAAGACAGCTAGTCTTTTCATGTCTTCCACTCTGAGTGGCCAGGTCTCACAACCATAAAGGAGGACGGAGCGGACTGATGAGCAGTACACCCGCCCTTTGGTCGATAGTCGAACATCTCGTCTACGCCAGAGTCGGCGTAAACTAACAAATGCGAAACGAGCCCCTTGTATTCGTGCTGAGATTTCGTCAGAGATCAGCCCGTTGGGGCTGATGGTACTTCCCAAATAAGTGAAGCGGTCAACGTGCTCTACCACTTCACTTCCTATTTCTAAACTAGGAGCCAGTGTAGTCCAGTCCTGTAACATCATCTTGCATTTGGCGGGAGCGAATCGCATGCCAAACATTCGTAGATTGCTGTTCAAGGTGTTTAGAAGACTCTGCATTTCGTCAGCGTCTTCGCCTAGAAGGACTATATCGTCTGCATATTCCAAGTCAACGAGATTATTCCCAGGTAGCAAGTCAATCCCTGAATCGCTGAAGTCACCTAGGGTTAAGTCCATTAACACATCTATGATGAAGTTGAATAGAAAAGGAGATAATGGGCATCCTTGACGGACACCACTGGTCGTCACCTGAAGTTTAAGACAAAATGGAAATATGAGTTTTCTGGTGTTAAAACCTGCTTCACTATTTTGGCGAAAAAGCAAATCATTTCGAATAATTGAGTATCATGGATAGGTAAATGATGATATTTTTTAAAATTGCACATAGTATTATTATTTATTTTATACCTTGAGGCATTTAATTCATTCTATAGTTTAAGCGTTTATCTATATAACTAAATATAATGGATTTGTATTAATATGGCGTAAATTATTCTCCTTTAAGTGGATATTTAGTGCGTCTCTGGCGCAGCGGTAGAATGCTCACCGACCACGCCACATGTGGTCCGGAGTTCGATCCCCGGCCACCGATGCACTGCCTTACCTCTCTAAGCCACTAGTAAGACTGGTAAAAAGGCAAGGTTAGACATGAGGTTAGCAACCCAATCACGCAGAAATAAATACTACTGCTAACGAAACTTCAAAACTCTAGCTTCTTTTCAATAAATTTCTTTCTTCAGATTCTTACAGTAATAAAATATAATGTTTGTTATCAATATGTGTGTAAAATGTGGACACTGTGGTAGTATGTAATTCCATATTAGTTTGTTTATTAGATATATCACACCCAGTGAAACAATATAATATATTGGATGACGTTTAGAACACAATTTATTACTGTTCATAATCATTTCATCAATTATAATCACACAATTCAAGAAAGTGGAGACGGAGCCTACTGGACACAAGGTCGAGGAGAGGAGCAGATGTGGGTTCAGACCACTATCTAGTACAAGGGACTTTCAAGGTGAAACTAAAAGGCTCGAGGATAGCTGGGGATATGCCACAATGCAAGTTCAACACTCAGAAACTGAAGGACACAACCACAAAAGACACTTTCACTGCAACTGTCAGAGCAAAGCAGGAGACACTACGCGACATCACTGAAGAATCATGCGTGGAAGAACATTGGAAGTCTCTGAAGGCGATTCTCAACGAAACGTGTTCAACGGTTCTAGGAAGAAAGAAGAGACAAGACAAGGAATGGCTCTCAACGGACCCTTGGAAATTAATAGAGGAGAGGAGAATGGTGAAAGAGAAAATGATTCAATGCAAGGACGGACAGGAGAAGGAGATGCTGAGCTCAACTTGCACTGGACAAAGAAGTGAAGAAGAGTGCTAGGAAGGACAAAAGACGATTCTACGACAATCTAGCTACTGAAGCTGAGAAGGCAGCAGGCAAAAGGGACCTGAGGACACTATATCAGATAACCAAATCTCTATCCGGGAAGAGATCAACACAAGCGAAACCTATAAAAGGCAGCCAAAGGAACCCAATTAACAAGGAAGAAAAACAGATTAAACAATGGGTGGATCACTTCAAAGGACTCTTGAACCGACCATTGCCTGCAACCCGTCCAGAAATACCAACAACAGCGCGCACACAACTGCAAGTTGACACCAATCCTCCAACGAGGGCTGAAGTCTTGAACGCAATCAAACGTCTGAAAGCTGGAAAAACAGCCGGACCAGATGGAATACCCCCTGAAGCACTGAAAGCAGACCCAGAGACGACAGCAGACATGCTGACTCCATTATTGCAAAAGGTCTGGAAGGAGGGAAAGGTGCCTACTGACTGGAGGAAAGGTTACCTCGTGAAACTACCAAAGAAGGGCGACTTACGCCTCACTCTGCAAGAACTGGCGAGGAATCATGCTCCTATCGACGCCAAGTAAAATCCTGAGTCGCATCATCCTGGAGAGATTAAAGGACGCACTGGAGACAGAACTCCGACCAGAACAAGCTGGATTCAGGAAAGGCAAATCATGTACTGACCAAATTGCAACTCTATGTATCATCATCACAGAACAAAGCATGGAATGGCAATCAAACCTCTACCTCAACTTTATAGACTTTGAGAAGGCCTTCGACAGCGTTGACCGTGAAGTAATTTGGAAATTACTCGAGTACTATGGCGTACCCCAAATATTCATCAACCTTATTCAACAGCTGTATGACAACGGCACATGTCAAGCGATCCACAACGGAAAACTCAGCGAGGCGTTTGGAGTAAACACAGAAGTCAGACAAGGGTGGTTGTTTATCACCAATGATATTCCTAATTGTAGTGGACTGGATTATGCGTCAGACAGTGGGAAACGAGAAGACAGGGATATCCTGGACCGACCGACGTGAAGAACCTAGAAGACCTGGATTTCGCGAGTGGATTATTTATGTTTGATGTCACACAAAATCGAAGACTTACAAGTGAAAACCGACAAACTGGTCGAAGAAGCAGCGGAGAAAGAAAGACAGGTGAACACAGACAAGACGGAGGTTATGAAAATAACCAACCACAACAACAACAACAGCTGCAACATCAAGCGCCAGTCACCATCAACGGGAGGGATTTGAAAGAGGTTACTTCATTCACTTCACCTATCTAGGGAGCATTGTCTCAACTACAGGCAGTCGGAACGGACGAGGGTGTCAAATCGAGCGAGAGTCGGGAAGACGAGAAACACATTCATCAACCTGAAATCAATCTGGAAATCTTCCTCACTCAGCCACATCACCAACAAAATTCGGATTTTCAATACAAACGTAAAGTCAGTTCTTCTATACGGATCAGAAACTTGGCGGATGGGTCACAAAGAATATTTCCAAAAGGTTGCAGACCCTTATTAACAACTGTCTTCGCTCTATACTGAAGATCAGATGGCCGGAAAGAATCAGCAACAAGGAATTATGGGAACGAACAAAGCAAGAACCAGTCGCCAGCCAACAAATATGCAGGAGAAAGTGGAGATGGATCGGACACTCGCTGAGGAGACCGCTGGGTGACATCGCGCGTCAGGCCATTGCTCGAATGGAACCCGAAAGGGAAGCGGCGTGTGGGTTGTCAGTGCAACGGTGACATGGAGGAGATCGTGTGAAGAGGAGTTGAAAGAATATGGACTAACATGGATGCAGGCGAAAAGTACAGCAGAAGACAGAAGTGGCAAGTGGAGACGTGCAGTTGAAGCCCTATGTTCCACTTGGAACCCAATAATAATAATAATAATCACACAACTTCGAAACTTGAGTTTTATAGTTTTCTTTATTCTTTATTATTTGTCATCGTAGGGTAGTAGAATTTTCCAGAAGTCCATGTGGACAGGTGTCGAATCATTCGCATTACACGTATTTTCTGTCAGTTGATTCGATAAACAAAGCTTTCATTATCAATCTCTCCCTTCACCCCGCTGTAACATTAGATTTTAAAACTGTCATCCTATCCCATCTTATTGTATGCATAGTTGTGTGTAATTGCATGTGGTGAACACCACAGCTGAACTATTCTCCAGATTTCATATTTTACTGTAGAGTCAACTCATCTAGACTTTGCTAGGTTATTGTGCTCTGCTAGTCTGACTGACTGACCCCGTTCTACTATTTTGACCTATGTGTTTGACCCAACAAACATAGTACGCAGAGTTTCAGATAAACCAAATTGTTTTGTTTTAAATGCTCCATAGGATTGATCATTTACTCGACAAACCTTGTCTCTAATTGAGTTTGTGGGGGATTTGAATGCCAACCACTTTTATGCCTGCACTGTTAAGAATTCTCCAAGGTTCCTCCTTTGTATGGAAGGAAGTACTACTGATGATTTAGATACCTTATTGTTGATGTTGCCATTATTCTGTGCATGTTTGACATGCATGTCATTATTATTATTATTATTATTACCACGACGACGACAAATAGAAAAGAATAAAGAAAATTTACAGAACGAACGTGTCGAAGTTATGTGATTATAATTGACATGATTATGAACAATAAATAAATTTTGTTCGAAACTTCGTCATTGTTTCACAGTGTGATATACCTAATAAACAAATTAATATGGAATAATTGTTATCGTTACAGTAATGGCCAGTTATGCAGCGTATATATATACATAGAACAACAGATTAGCTGTTATACGATGACAAAATGTAAGTGGTTTTTGTGAGACAGACATTCTGGATTGTGAATGCAGTTACAAAATAGTGTAGAATTCGAAACGACTATGAGGGCAATTAGTCATAACAGATTCATATAATTTCAGGAAGGAAGACGTGATATCACATACGGCTGTCGACTAAACGACGTGTAAAATGCACAGAAGCAGTTTGCTCCATCCTCCTTTATGACTGGCTGTGAGACATGGCCATTGAAAGTTGGAGACATGGGAAGGTTGGATAGCTGCCTCTGGGTTTTATCTGCGATATCAGGTGGTGATATAATAGAGTGAGTAATATTGAGGTTAGGCATTGGTCGAGTGCTAGGTAGGTGGGAGAGGGAATTAATCGACGAGGTTGGGAAGTTACATCAATTAAGAGAGGTGGGTAGGACATGTGTTACACATTGAATCCCCAGCCATTGCCTTCCTTGACAACGGGCAATGTTAGTTGACAGGTTGGAAAAGAGCCAGTGGAAATCAAACTTTATGTCAGTCAATGAAATCCATACGAGTTCGTTTCAGCCAGCCACATTATTATTATATCCTTTAATTCCTAGAGGAACATAGGGCTTCAGCTGTGCGTCTCCATTGCCTTCTGTTTTCTGCCAACTTTTTCACCTCGCTCCATGTCTGCCCACCCTCTTTCATCTCCTCTTCACATCACCTCCCCAAAGTCGCCTTCCCACTGACGACCATCTCGCCACTTCCCATTCAGTCGGGTTACACTCGAGCGATTGCTTGTCTAGTGATGTCACCTGATTGTTTCCTCAGAGTATGGCCAGCCAATCCATCTCCATTTCTTCCTGCCTATTTGTTTCACAATCGGTTCCTGTCAGGTTGGTTCGCTCATTGCCAGAGATCGCTGCTGCTGATCTTTTCTGGCCGGCCATCTGATCTTGAGTATTGAGCGAAGAAAGCTGGTAATGGAGATCTGCAGTTTGTTTGAGGTGCTCTTCATGTCGCGCTGGCCAAGTCTCTGATCCGTATGGTGAGTAGCACTGACTTCACATTGTCCGCCAGTCGAGGAAGGTGATGACTAGGCATACATAACACATGTACAAACCATCTCAGTCGATGTAATTTCACAGCCTCGTCGATTGATTTCCCCTCCTTACCTAGAACTCGACGCCTAACTTCAATATTGCTCACCTTATTATATCACTTCACACAGGAGATCGAACGCAGGCACCTATGATCAAAGACAGCTAGCCAGCCTTTTCATGTCTTCCACTCTCAGTGGCCAGGTCTCACAACCATAAAGGAGGACGGAGCAGACTGATGAGCGGTATACACGCCCTGTAGTCGGTATTCGGATATCACGTCTACGCCAGAGACGGTGTAAACTGGCATAGCTAAACCAGCCCTCTGTATCCATGCTGGGATTTCGTCAGAGATCAACCGGTTGGCACTGGCTGATGGTACTTCCCAAATAAGTGAAGCGGTCAACGTGCTCTACCACTTCACTCCCTATTTCTAAACTAGGAGTCGGTGTACTCCAGTCCTGTAACATCATCTTGCATTTGGTGGGAGCGAATCGCATGCCAAACATTTGCAGATTGCAGATCAAGGTGTTCAGAAGACTCTGCATTTTGTCAGCGTCCTCGCCTAGAAGAACTATATCGTCTGCATATTCCAAGTCAACGAGATTTATTCCCTGGTAGCAAGTCAATCCCTGAATCGCTGAGGTCACCTAGGGTTAAGTCCATTAGTACATCTATGATGAAGTTGAATAGGAAAGGAGATAATGGGCATCCCTGATGGACACCACTAGTTGTCACCACTTCAGATGACAACTCGCCGTTACCTCTCATTTGGCTGCATGAGTTCGAGTATAGTGCCTTAATCGGTGCAATATATTTTCTCGGGATTCCCTTTATAGCCAAGCGTCGCTAGAGTACCTCTCGTTCGACAGAGTTGAATGCCGCCTTTAGGTCAAGAAATATAATGATTGTTGGACGCCAGTAGGAATGCCTATGTTCTAGAATCTGTCGGAGGGTGAAGATATGATCAATATACCCTCTTCCTGCTCTAAAGCCTGCCTAGTTCTCTCGTTTTTGTGCCTCCCGAGTGCCACTTAGTCTACGCAATATTATTGAGCCAAGGACTTTGGATACTATATGAGTCAAGCTAATCCCCCTGTGATTATCACAGGAAGACTTGTCTCCTTTCTTGTATATGGGGATCATCCGTGTCTTACACCAAACCGACGGGACTTCCTCTGATTTCCAGACGGTGCCTAGTACCTCAGTCAATGCAGACAATAAACTGTCTCCACCGTATTTAAATACCCCTGTAGTCATTCAAACTTCTACTTTTGCTAGAAATATATCTGCAAATATAAAGCTTCTGTCTACTGTTAGATCCTATTTAATGTTCTCTCCCAGTATTCAATTCTTATTAGAAGTGCAGGAAGTCAGTTCTGGGTTCAGTAACATTGGAGAAAAGTGAGTTTATTTTTAAGTTTTGAGTTGTAGGTGGTTGAAGGAAGTGACATTATATATATATATATATATATATATATATTCATCCCAGTACATCCTTGTTTGTGTGCCATGGTAACTGAATTCTGTGTGTTCCTCTATGCCTGAATAACAGATATAATAACTCTTAATTGAAGTAAGAATTTATCATCTGACAGAACACCAGCAGTTCAACGAAGTGACTCTTTTTGGTGGTGAATTCATTTTCATAGCTGTACAATCGAAAATATATGCATGGTTGTTTTGTATGTATGTGTGTGTGTACATTAAATTTGTTAAACGAAAATACAATTAGTAAGTCGAGAGGAATTGGATATTGATATTAGAGGGTAGTAACAAAAGTGATGAGTTGTCACAAACGATTTGTGGAAGAAGAGTTACGTAATAACAGTATGAATAGTTTGATGAAAGAGTTGTGCTCACAGTGTGCATGGAAACAGAATAACATACGGAATTACGTAAGACTTATAAGTAGTTAGAAAAATAAACAAGCAAACAAGCAAAAGTTAAGTGAAATCAACAGAGTTGTTACCATGGGAGTAGAAGTGGTTGAATAATTTTCTTTTCTATGCACACTTCTGGTTCTTGCATAACCCTAACACTAACCCCACCACCATCACCCTCTTACCAATCTTCACCCCCCACCACCCAACCCTTGATTGCAATTTGATTAGTCATCACGTTTTCTGTGATATTTTAATGAATTAATCAACTACCCAAACTCGCTCGTAAGATTTCGATATGATAGAGAAGATTTGTAGCTCAGGTGGATGATTTTGATGAGGTTGTGTTCTCTGAGCTGGATAGTTAGTTAATTTGCGAAGCTTTCATCGCTCTCCCCCTCTACTAGGCGACATCTTCACCGCAACTGCGAAAAACACTACATTGGCCAAAGTGGACGTCCCCTTCGAGTTCATACCCACAAACATAAGCTAGCCGTCAAAAGACACGATATCCACTCCCTCATATCACTCACTACATACAGACAACCACAGACATCAATTCGACTGAGACAACCAGCGTTCAAATATTAGACAGAGGAAATAGCAAGAATGCTAGAGAATTTTTAGAAGCCTGCCTGGTATTCCATTGAATCATCAATCAATCAATGGACACATTGAGATAGACAAAATTTATCAACCGATAAGAAAGATACCTCACACACACACACAAAGGAACAAAGTTCAAGTCAAAGAAACAATCAGTTCCAATACAAGTAACCTAGAAGTTTTGAAAGCACACAGAAACAACCAATCACATTCAAGGTCACCAACCAGGAGAGATGATTAATAAACTCATGGAGAAATGTAAAAGCTCAATTCATTGAATTGAATTATGCGCTGAAGATGTCGCCTAGTAGAAGGGGAGATGAAAGCTTCGCAAATTAATTATCCAGTTCAGAGAACACAACCACATCAAAAACAACCCTAACTAATTTTTATACTTGTCCGACTAAGTTAATGTACACACACACATACAAAAATAAGTATCTATAATTGAGGTTGAACAGTTAGGTGTGAATGAATTCATTGAAAAGAGATGCATCACTGAACTACAAGCGTTTTGTTTTCATTTCATGTCTAGATGAGGATTATTCATGAATAATTAACAGGACATTTATACTGACAGTAATGTCAATAAGAAGGATACGAGTGCAAACTTAAAGTTAAGTGGAAATAGTCACAATAATATTATATTGATGAGTAAAATGTAATTAAAAGGTTTTTCAGGATTTCATGATGAGCTGACATTGATTAGGGGACCATTGGAAAACCTGAAAGTACTGGACAGCTATTTCGTCCCATTTTGGGACTCTTCATCGGTATGCACCCACCGGGATTCGAACCCAGGACCTTCTGGTTACAAGGCTAGCGAGCTCGTATACCATTAAGCCACAGGGAACCGATCCAATAGCCCATGAATTCTAGCTTCTGTCGATTCACGACATAGCGCGACCCCTAACCAATATCTTCGGCGAATATTTGTCCTCACACCTGAGCTGCTGCACTCTACTGCTCACGACTTCCCACTAGAACCCCAGATAACTATCTACCTGAATAGGGCAAGTAGCTAGTGAGCATCTTATTGTTATTCAAGAGCTGGTTTGTAGGGATTTGATGATGAAATCCTGAAACCAATCAATTCCCTACAAACCAACACTTGAATAAAAAAGGTTTTATTTAGGATTTTACAGTAAGATAAGCCTTCATCATCCAGAGACCAGTTTGAAAATCTTCTGCCCTCCTCAGAATAAAGAGCGAGATTCGGATTTCCAAAACAAATGTGAAGTCAGTCACTTCGTCTATATGGGTCAGAAACGTGCCCTATACGTCACAATAATCATTTCCAAAAACCCCATTCTGAAGATCAAACGCCTAGCCAGAAACAATTACCGGTAAGAAACTCTAACAACAAACCAACCAACAATCTATCATTCAACAAATATGGTGGAGAAAATGCAGCCGGATAGTCCACACACTCAGGAGACGAGTCAATTAATTACATCGCGCTCAATACAGCATATCACTCCAGTGGAAGCTGGATGGGAAATGACGAGTTTTGTGTGAGTACAATGGTGACATGGAGGAGATCGTGTGAGAAGGCGATGAGATATCATAGGCGGTCGTGCACCGAGCTGAAGAGGACTGTAGAAAAAAGAAGAAGAATGTTGAGATGTGTTGTTGAAGCCCCATGTTCCACTCGGAACCGAAATGAATAATAATAATAATAATAATCACAGTAATTTTGCGCCTAACACTTTTTTCATCTCATTGGATGCGCGCCAAATAAGGTATCTTAAATTCTTTCTATACTTAGTCATCCGAACATAAAGTCTTTTATAACTGCTTTTTTGCCACCCGATGATAGAGAGAGAGAGAGTTGTGAATATAGAGACTGCTCACAGTCCGACAAGATGAGTTTTACCCGTATTGTGCATGATTTCAAGTGTTTGTCTACAACATTATCGACAAGTTGACCTGAAGACGCATTCGTCGCCCTACCAACAGTTTTTAGTGTCCTTTGCAATGTAACAGCAGAATCTTTCTTAAATAGCCCCAGGGAAGATTAAGTTGGACGGGGTGGGGGGAGGAATAAAAAAGTGTAGGTACAACAGATCTGAATCCTTGTTCATCGAGTCTACACCCAACACATGCAATAGGGATGACTCGTCACTCATACCTGAAATATGGAAAATACTATTACCAATCAAATCAAGTGAAAATCAAGAGAAAAACAATGGAACTATATAAATGAATTTAGGAAGTCGTGTGATTACCTTGATATGATTATGAGCAATAAATTGTGCTCGAAACGTGGTCATCAGTAAACATTACTTACTGTATAACACTGTGAGACTTTATCAAAACAAAATTTACCCATAATGGAATTACACTCTACCACAGTGCACAAGTTTTATTCTTATATCAAGAAGGGTTAACAAACTGTAGAAGTAGCGACTGAGTGATACCAAAGTGTCTTAACTTTCTAACATAGAACGTTAAACGCAATATCATTCTGGAAATTAACATAATGTGAGGCGGCACCAGTAAAAGATAATCAGAGGAAACAGACAGTCCAGGGAATATTTAACATTCGATTTAATTTCAAATTTTAGTGCCCACACACTATGATACAAGAATCACATGAACAAATCAGTTCATGTAAATCACTTTTATGTCTGAAAGTGAAATTATCAGTCTGACATTTGAAGGGGTTTAGCTTAAAACCATTTCCTGAGGTAATGTACACTGAAATTTTTAGTCCCAATAAACAATGCCTTCTTGTTCTCACATCACCACCAGTTTCGTTTATTTCAATCAGTTAACAGGAAATACCGACTTTATCATACAAATTGTATGACAAAATTCTATTTTATATAAATATATTCACTTTTCAATAGGTGGTTTGTATAGATTTGATTCGTTTTCAAGTTTAACAACGCCAGTAACTGGCTACAGAAAGGAGTTTCTTAGAGTTCTAGTGAGAAGTCGTCACCAGTGGGATCTGCCTGATTGGGCAGTGAGGACAAATACTTTTCATTGGCTGGTGATAATCACGCTAAAATCACAAACTGGTACAAGTTATAATTCATAGGATTCCCATGGGATTGGGGCCCAGTGGTTGAATGGTCTACAAGATCGCCTTGTAACGGGAAGATACTCAGTCCAAACTGTGACGGTGGGTGCACACTGCCCATGAGCCCAGTACTCCCTTGTGGTCTTCTATAATTCTCTAATTAATATCACTGCTCTGTCAAACTAGTAAGGAAATGTATTCACATATTGTGTTCCTTATATATATATTTGCAATCAGCATTTCTTCTGCTGAGTAAGTTTTTCCTATCTTTGACATTTTCAGTAACAATTTAATATCCGAATTCAGCGTTATTATTATATTTATTGTTATTGTTCCCCTGGGTTCCGAGTGGAACCTAGGGCTTTAACGAAATACACCTCAACATTCTTCTTCTTTTTTCTACAGTCCTCCAGCTTGCCCCACGATTTCCTCCATGTCACCATTGTACTCACACAAAACTCGTCATTTCCCATCCAGCTTCCACTGGAGTGATATGCTGTATTGAGCGCGATGTAATTAATTGACTCGTCTCCTGAGTGTGTGGACTATCCGGCTGCATTTTCTCCACCATATTTGTTGAATGATAGATTGTTGGTTGGTTTGTTGTTAGAGTTTCTTACCGGTAATTGTTTCTGGCTAGGCGTTTGATCTTCAGAATGGGGTTTTTGGAAATGATTATTGTGACGTATAGGGCACGTTTCTGACCCATATAGACGAAGTGACTGACTTCACATTTGTTTTGGAAATCCGAATCTCGCTCTTTATTCTGAGGAGGGCAGAAGATTTTCAAACTGGTCTCTGGATGATGAAGGCTTATCTTACTGTAAAATCCTAAATAAAACCTTTTTTATTCAAGTGTTGGTTTGTAGGGAATTGATTGGTTTCAGGATTTCATCATCAAATCCCTACAAACCAGCTCTTGAATAACAATAAGATGCTCACTAGCTACTTGCCCTATTCAGGTAGATAGTTATCTGGGGTTCTAGTGGGAAGTCGTGAGCAGTAGAGTGCAGCAGCTCAGGTGTGAGGACAAATATTCGCCGAAGATATTGGTTAGGGGTCGCGCTATGTCGTGAATCGACAGAAGCTAGAATTCATGGGCTATTGGATCGGTTCCCTGTGGCTTAATGGTATACGAGCTCGCTAGCCTTGTAACCAGAAGGTCCTGGGTTCGAATCCCGGTGGGTGCATACCGATGAAGAGTCCCAAAATGGGACGAAATAGCTGTCCAGTACTTTCAGGTTTTCCAATGGTCCCCTAATCAATGTCAGCTCATCATGAAATCCTGAAAAACCTTTTAATTACATTTTACTCATCAATATAATATTATTGTGACTATTTCCACTTAACTTTAAGTTTGCACTCGTATCCTTCTTATTGACATTACTGTCAGTATAAATGTCCTGTTAATTATTCATGAATAATCCTCATCTAGACATGAAATGAAAACAAAACGCTTGTAGTTCAGTGATGCATCTCTTTTCAATGAATTCATTCACACCTAACTGTTCAACCTCAATTATAGATACTTATTTTTGTATGTGTGTGTGTACATTAACTTAGTCGGACAAGTATAAAAATTAGTTAGGGTTGTTTTTGATGTGGTTGTGTTCTCTGAACTGGATAATTAATTTGCGAAGCTTTCATCTCCCCTTCTACTAGGCGACATCTTCAGCGCATAATTCAATTCAATGAATTGAGCTTTTACATTTCTCCATGAGTTTATTAATCATCTCTCCTGGTTGGTGACCTTGAATGTGATTGGTTGTTTCTGTGTGCTTTCAAAACTTCTAGGTTACTTGTATTGGAACTGATTGTTTCTTTGACTTGAACTTTGTTCCTTTGTGTGTGTGTGTGTGAGGTATCTTTCTTATCGGTTGATAAATTTTGTCTATCTCAATGTGTCCATTGATTGATTGATGATTCAATGGAATACCAGGCAGGCTTCTAAAAATTCTCTAGCATTCTTGCTATTTCCTCTGTCTAATATTTGAACGCTGGTTGTCTCAGTCGAATTGATGTCTGTGGTTGTCTGTATGTAGTGAGTGATATGAGGGAGTGGATATCGTGTCTTTTGACGGCTAGCTTATGTTTGTGGGTATGAACTCGAAGGGGACGTCCACTTTGGCCAATGTAGTGTTTTTCGCAGTTGCGGTGAAGATGTCGCCTAGTAGAGGGGGAGCGATGAAAGCTTCGCAAATTAACTAACTATCCAGCTCAGAGAACACAACCTCATCAAAATCATCCACCTGAGCTACAAATCTTCTCTATCATATCGAAATCTAACGAGCGAGTTAGGGTAGTTGATTAATTCATTAAAATATCACAGAAAACGTGATGACTAATCAAATTGCAATTAGGGTTGGGTGAGGGGGGGTGAAGTTTGGTAAGAGTGTGATGGTGCTATTGGTGGTGATGAGTTGTCAAGAAACGACAAGTTATTAATGTCAATCAACACAGAAAAAAATTGAATGAGCATAATGCGATTACGTAATAAGATGAACAGTTTTCGATGAGTGAGTGAGTTTTGATTAGGATGCACTTAGAAACATTGGAAAATATCGAGTGATTTAAGAGTTTCAAAAATTACAAATGTTACAAGAATTTAGAAAAACGCACAAGCCCACAAGCATCAAGTAAGTGGAAGTCAACACGGTTGCTACCATGTGATAGTAGAAGTGGTTTCTCAAACTGAGTAGTTAAGGCTTCAGCAATGCAAAGGTGACGAAAGTGTGTATCTCCTTTGGTAGGTTGTTGTATATATATAAATACATTCATCCCAGTACATCCTTGTTTGTGTGCCATGATTACTGAATTCTGTGTTTTCTTGTATCCCTGACTGACAATTATATCAACTCTTAATTGAAGTAAGAATTTATGATTTAACAGAAGACCAGTAAGCAGTTCAGCGAAGAGTCTCTTTTCGGCGGCGAATTTATTTTCATAGCTGTACAATCGAAAATATATGCATGGTTGTTTTGTATGTATGTGTGTGTACATTAAATTTGTTAAACGAAAATACAATTAGTAAGTCGAGAGGAATTGGATGTTGATAAAAGAGGTTAGTAACAAAAGTGATGAGTTGTCACAAACGATTTGTTGAAGAAGAGTTACGTAATAACAGTATGAATAGTTTGATGAAAGAGTTGTTCTCAGGGTGTACATGGAAACAAAATAACATACAGGATTACGCAAGAGTTTTAAGTAGTTAGAAAAATAAACAAGCAAACAAGCAAAAGTTAAGTGAAATCAACAGAGTTGTTGCCATGGAAGTAGAAGTGGTTGAATAATTTTCTTTTGTATGCATAGTTCTAGTTCTTCTAATTGAATGGCTTGGGCTTCTGCGGAGCAAAGAAGACGGAAACGTATTGTCTTTGGCAGATTGTTCTTTACTTTGTAGATTACTTTAAAGCAGGAGGCGTTTGTTGTTGAGATGGAATGACCAATGTTGTTTGACCAGATGTTCTATTATTGCACTGCTTATGCAACCATTTGGGATAGTGTCATCGAATCCTTTTGGACAAGATACACGTCAGACGACCAATTTACTATCTGGCTGGCTCCACAGCAACATGTGAACTGATATCTGCACTTTTAAGTGGTCAGATAAGAGATCTTGTCCTTAAGGCTTCTACAGACTAATGAACGACTGGCGAACGACAGTGTTATCCCACGTGTTCTTGGTATACACACATATCTAAAACAAGCAACAAAATATAAACTGTTACAAATTTTATTAATAAAAATCAAAATTGCATCTATTTATTCCCCTTTATAAATTAAAACAAAAAGGAAAATAAATGTTTGTACAGAATAATATTATGATTTCATCATCTATTTGTTCGGATTCTCCTCAGCTGCTTGCAACCTAAAAGTTAATTGTGTAAATGTGTACATGGAATTGCGTCATACTTCTGAGGGTCAGGATGATTTTTGTTAAGAGAGATACTCATGTTAATATAGAATGTTCAGAAGTTAATAATAATAATATGCTTTATTCCAGAAACAGTACAAGTGGTACAGTGTGGAATTTTTAGCACATATCTACACGCAAATATTAAATTTACTATGGAACATGAAAGTGACGGAAAGTTTCACTTCCTCGACATCGCCATGGGACGCCTAGAAGGTGGTAGTCTCCAGAGGTCAATCTACCGAAAGCCCACATGGAAAGGACAATACTTGCATTTTAATAGCTTTTGTCCACATAGCTTTAAACGTGGTCTAGTCAAGACTCTGTACTATAGAGCGAGGAGAATATGCTCTACAGAGAAACTAGAGGAGGAGTTTGAGTTCCTTGAAAATATATTGAAGAGAAATGGTTATCCTCAAAGGTTCATCAACAAGTATGGAAGATCTGAAGTCACAAATGTAAAACAAATCACAGTGGAAAAAAAGCCAGTCTACATTCAGCGTGATTATAAAGGTGAAAACTTTGCAGCGATGATCAACAGAGGGCTGAGTACATCACTAGCCATAGCGTATCCTGCAGCTAAGCTTGTTCCCGTCTATCGAACAACTTGCTCTTTGGTGCAATCAGAAATCGATAGATATCCTTCTCATGTTAACAATTCCAACTGTATATACAATTTTACATGTATCTGCAGGTGCAGTTACATTGGAAGGACAGAAAGAAGAAGGGCATATCTACGATTTTCTCAACATGTACCAAAAAGGTTATGTCTAAAAGGAACAAATGCTTTAAACAGTGCCATCGCCAGGCATCTTCCCGACACGGGTCATCAGGTGGACATCGAAAAGTCGTTCAAAATTATCGATAGGAAAAAGAGCTATATTCTCCTTAAGTTTGCTGAAGCCATTTCCATCAAGCGCCTGAAAACTGATTTATGCGTCCAGAGAGAAGCGGTTCGAATCCCGGTGGCGGTGCGTACTGCTGAAGAGTCCCAAACTAGGCTGACGAAACAGCTGTCCAGTACTCCCAGGTTTTCCAATGGTTCCCTAACTGATGTCAGCTCATGATGAAATCCTGAAATATTGCATTTAATTTTATCAAAAACATTTAAAAGGAGTATTTCAAAAAATAAATATAAAAAAACAACAACAAAACAAACACAAAAATAACGAAAAAACTCGAAAAAATACCAACAAGTAGAAAGGAAAGGAAACAACAATAATAAATAATATCTCAGTATTGGGTAGTGGAAGCTATGATATGTTTATGCGTGGTGAACAGTAACAGCTATAATCATACTAGAAGTTATGAGGCGAAGTTAAACTTTCGACACCACTAATTACCAATCAGCGAATTATCCAATGAGATTCACGAACGATGTCGAATTATCCAATGAGGTTCACGAACGCAGTTCAATGTTGTATAGCGCTTGATTCATTTCTAATGCGTGACCTTACAAGGCTGTTGTTGCAATTCGAGGAGGTTAGTGTTTCCCAGTATTTCCTAGATTTCAGTTGCTCCGGAAAGAACGAATTTGATTGTGTGGTGATATCATGACTTTAAAAAGCTAAACCAAATCAACTGATGGGTTTGTTCATCGTTGTGCTATATGTTTGAAGCCTAATAACACTAGAGAGGGTATGCTGATAATTTTATTATTTCGTAGGAACTTTTTTCGCTAGGTCGCTTCTCTCCCTAAGGATAGCAGATAGAAAAGCAACTACTCTTATACCTATTATTACCAGACTTGTTAAGCGGGGGTCAATTATACACACCGACGAGTGAAAAGGCTACAATTCGCTGTCATCTCTGGGATATATTCATCGTAGACACAACCATTCAAGTGATTTTTTGGATCCCGTTATGAGGACACATACAAATTCTAATGAAGGATTTTGGGGCAGGTTGGAAAATAGGATAAGGGCTATAAATGTATCTCATTTATAGTCACCATCATTTATAGTCATTTGGATGAATATATGTACAGGATATGGTGTAACTTCTCCATTGACAGTCCCATGCTAAATTGGGAGATTTTTCTCTCACATGTTCGAGAAAGATATCCCACGTAACCTTTTTTATTATCTATTTTATGCTTTTTTCTATAAATATACATTTCCATTCACCATATATACCTCTTTAATGTGATTGGTCCGTTCGAGGTCGTTTTCTGATTGGTTGTTAGTGATGTCGAAAGTTTAACTTTGCCGTTATGAACTGATATTAAGAATGTTTATCGTCAAGATGATCAGTTAATTTGATTGAACTACACTAAAGAATCATAAAATAAACATTTCAGGGTTTTTATTTTTATTGTCAGCTCTAATGCAGTATTTGTTATGGTAGTGTGAGTAATCCTGCATAATACAAAACATTTTAAGATGGTGATCATGGCGTTCACAACCAAGATTGTCAGTTAATATTGCCGAACAAAAGAAAACAATCACAAAACTAATATTACATGATGGTTAATGACAGGACAATTTTGTAATAGTCATAGTGCTACTATAGGCGGGGCCAGTAGATATCCAATGGCCAGCACATGAATTCTAACTTCTGCCGATTCACGACATAGCGCAACCCCTAGCCAGCAGAAGTTAGAAGTCATGGGCCATTGGATCGGGTCCCACTGGCTTAATGGTATACCAGCTCGCTTTGTAACCAGAAGGTCATGGGTTCAAACCCCAGTGGGTGCGTACTGTTGAAGAGTCCCAAACTAGGATGAATTAGCTGTTCAGTACTCCCAGGTTTTTTAGTGGTTCTCTAAATAATATCAGCTGATGATGAAATCCTGTAAACAAGCAATTAAATCCCTACAAACCAACACTTGAAGAGTTGAGTTATATTGTCTACTGATAATCTTGAAGGATTTCAAGATGTCCAGCTCAAGACACGCATCAACAAGGTGTCTGGAAGTAGCATTGGTCAAAGCATTTATCCTTTTGAGACGTAAACTTTCTGGTACGAGTTCAGAGAATGTAAGATATTCCCTTCTTTCTGTTCTTCCAGTGTAATTGCTCCCACAGATACACTTAAATTTGCACATACAATTAGAGTCAACATGTGAAGGGTATCTATTAAGCTTTGACTGTACCAAAGAGTTTGTTGTTCGATATACGGGAATCAATTTGGCTGTAGGAAATAGTTCTGTAGACAGAAGTTTTCAATTTTCTGTTGATTATTTCTGCAATATTATCCCCTTTAAAATCGAGTTGAATGAAGACAGGCTTCTTATTTACTGTGGTTTGTTTCACCTTTAGATTTTCATATCTTCCATAATTTCTGATGAATTTCGGAGGGTTACCTTTAATTTACAAAACTTTCTCAACGTTTAGGAGTTCTTCTTCCAGTAATTCAATGGAACCTATTCTTTTGGCTTTGTAAAATAGATTTTTGATCTATGTTCGTTTAAAGCTAAATGGACACAAACTATTGAAATTTAAATACAGTTCATTCCACATGAATTTTCGGTGAATAGTATCTTTGTGGACTTTTATTCTCCAAGCGTTGTGTAGCACTACTGAGGAAATGTAACTTTGCATCAGTTTCATGTGTCATTGTGAAGTCAATATTCTTATGTGCTTCATTGAATAGTTAAAGTAGATGAGATGCATGATTTTTACGATCACATAATACGAAGGTGATATCAACTTATCGACAACAGGAAGTTGTCTCATTGATTGCACTTTTCAGCTATGTTATCTCAAGATTCGACATGAAGAAGATATCCACTAGTACACAGTCTAGTGGACTGCCCATATCTACACTGTCTGTTTCTCGACAGATGTTATTATCAAATTGAAATTGTACATCTATGGTGCAGATTAATAGTGTGGCAAGAGCTGTATGCTAGCCGAAATTATAGACGACAGCTTCAATCAGTGTGTACGTCTCGAATCGGGGTCATGAGAAAAAAAATAACAAAGCTTAATTTTCAAGTACTGGTTTTGACGGGATTTTTGTTTGGTTGCATGGAGGATTTCATCATGAGCTGACATCAGTTAGAGAACCATTGGAAAACCTGGGATTTGTGGACAGTCACTTGCTTCGTCAGTCTAGTTTGGGACTCCTCATCAATGCGCAACCACCGGGATTCGAATCCAGGACCTTCTGGTTACAAGACGAGCTCGCAGACCATTGAGTCACTGGGACCCGATCCAATGGTTCTTGAATTCTAGCTTCTGCCTATTCACGGTGTAGCGCGACCATTTCGCAATGTCTTCTTTGATGAGTTACTGCCTCATCTTCGACCTGCTGTTCTGTATGTGTCACGGCTTCCCATCTGAACCCCTGGTTAACTGCTTGAATAGGGCCAGTCGCTAGTGATCATCAGATTAATTTTCAAGCATTGGTTTTGTAGGGATTTTTGTTTGGTTGCATGAGCTAATATCATTGGATCGGGTCCCAGTGGCTCAATGGTCTACGAGCTCGCTAGTCTCGTAACCAGAAGGTCATGGGTTCAAACCCCACAGGGGATGCGTACCGATGAAGAGTCCCAAACTAGGACGAATCAGCTATCCAGTACTCCCAGGTTTTCCAGTGGATGTCTAACTGATGTCAGCTCGTGGTGAAATCCTCTATGCAACCAAACAAAGCCTAACCTTGAGGGACTCATCAACCAATCATAGAAGACTTAGCGTGTGGAAATACGATTCGCAGATATATGACTTAACTTTCTGAGAAACAGCCGGTCACAAGCAATACAGAATAACATTCAGCAAGAAAACAACCAATCAGAAGACGTTTCTTCTCTGCTAACAATAATGTTAATAATAATGTACATAAAATTCTATAAATATCTCTTGATTGTCTCAATGGACAATCTGTTGTCTGCCCTTGTCTTCTGTTGTTACAGTAGTAAGGCGGCCTGCTTTAAATCATTGGGCTACCGAAATTACTTTTCTACAAAATACCTAATTTCATCTGGATTTATCATTGTTTTAATCGTCCAGTTATGTCAAATGACCTATACATAAACTTTCGCGATGATTTAACTTGCTCCCAAGTAAACGCTGTACAATTCTTCGACGAAATGAAGATATACTTCAGAATATTACTTTACATGTGAATCCTGTGTGAAGAAAAAAGTGCTCTGGAACTGAATACGCTGGAAACTTCTGTACCGTATATTCGCATACTGTCTTAAATAAAGCTTTACCATTATTATTATTATTATTAGGCGTTTAAATTCTGGCACTGTCATAGGGAGCAATCATATAGTATCGACAGTTTCATGAAATGGAATCTTTGTGAATAGAGGGGTTACATCAAATGATACCAGGAACTTTTTGGAATCGTTTGTGTTTTTCAAGGTTTTAAGAAAATGGAATGAACCTTTAGCTGTACATGGAGACAGTCGTTGACGAATAGTCTCCATCATCTGTAGAAGTCATATTATTGTTATTAAAGTTTTACAGCTAGTAACAATAACAGTATATTCCATATCTGTCTTTCTAACTAGAATCTTCCCAGTGTTATCACTTTTTTCGTGTCTCCTCCTCATTAGCTTTTCCCATTCACACAGTTGAATTATCATCACTTTTCTAAAACTATTTTCAATATACTACTTATTTCCGTTTATAAGTAACACGCGGGGGTTGTCAACAAATCTTAGGCTTATATTAATGACCTCAAACTATACAGTACAGTTGCAATTAAGTGTTCTCTGAGCTGGTTAGTTTAATTGTGGAGCTTTCGTCGTCCTTCTGGACAACATCCTCCTTCAGCGCAATATTCAGCATAAAGTGAAATGATTGAAATTTTTCATGAATGATATAATTGCGTCTCTTGGTGACCAATCATCTTTACATATGTACTGACCATTTTCTATTGACTTGGATTTCAAACTTTCTGGTCACCTGATTTACTTTTTATTAGTTGGTATATTTGATCTATATTAACGTGTTTGTTAATTGCTGGCTGATTCGTTTGAGTACCAGGCTCGGCTTCTAGGAATTCCCTGACTGCACTTCTGGTGGTGTTTCCTCTGTCTAAGATTTCGACATTATCCCAGTTATCAAACTGATGTCCATAATTGTCTATATGCATTGATGTGAAACAGGAATATATATCGTGTCTTTTCACGGCTGATTTGTGTTCCTGGATTCGAAACGAAAGGACGTCCTCTTTGGCCAATGTAACGTCTGTTACAGTTCATACATGCAATTTATTTTGTAAATGGTATTAATTTGATCTCCTTTTTCTGTTGGATGGGTCTTTCGGTTTGCGTAATATCGAATTGAGCGATTTGACTGACTGGCTGGCTTGTGTGCTAGCTATATCTATATCAAACGGTTTCAGTATTCCAGCTCTTGTTATTTCAGAGATATTTCTGATGTATGGTAGGATGAATTTTCTTGTGGTCTTTGATGATGGTGTTGTGATTCGATTTTAAACACTTTTGGATGCAATTTTGGGGATATCCATTCTTTTTGAAGAACGTTAGTAGGTATTTTCCTTCCATTCTTTTTAACTCTGGAGTGCTACAGGGTGTGTTTGATCTCACTTTTTTGAACAATGTCTGCACACAGTTTCTTTTGTGAGTGAGTAGTTGGATTATTGCTAGTGTAGTTGAGTATTTGATCTGTCGTGCGTGCGTTGATTTCTATATACTTGTGTTTGTAAATTTCCTGTGTTGGTTGGTTCTCCTGATTAAGACATCTAAGAGGAATGGCATTTTTTTGTCTAATTCTTCTTCTCTTGTGGTGAATTTGATGTCTTCAAATATGTTGTTTATTAATTTACGCGTATATTCTAAATCATTTCTTCTAAATATTACAAATGTATCATCAGCGTAATGTACCTGTACAGATTTTCGGGTTAATTATATTTGGTAGAGTTATCAGTTCTAATCTTTGCATAACGGCTTCAGCTATTAATCTTGATATGGGCGGTGATCCCATTGGTGTTCCTTTTATTTGTTCATATATTTGAGTATTGAATTGGAAGTATGTTGTTGTAAGGCATAATTTTTTTATGGCGTCTATCCAAGTTGAACATCACTACGTTTTTATGTTTTCATCACTATAGAGTAATTGTTGCATAGTTTCTGTTGCTAGTTTTGGACTAATTGAAGTATATAATGCTGTGACATCAAAGGACACCATTATTTCAATGTCTTCTACTTGAATGTTTATGATTTACTCTAAAAATTAGATCGACGTTTTGATAGAATGGTCGCATGATTCTGTTAGGTAATTTAATTTCCTGAAAAGTTCTTTAGATAGATTATATGTTGGTGTTCCTGGAAGCGAAATGATTAGTCGTAGGGGAATGTTTGGTTTGTGTAGTTTTTGTCTACCATAAAATAAACTACTTGACGGCATATATATATATATATACCTGTAAAAACTGATGGTTACGCTGTTGTAAAGAACATTCTTTGCTCAGTCTTTCTGTCTTCAAAATGTCTAAATGGGGATTTTACTCTAGAATATCCGAGTGTCGCATGAAAGAATCATCATTACACCGGCTGCCTAGCTTGATCTTCTTCCATCAATCAAAATCATACTCAAATATAAGAGGAATTAGCAATGTGTTAATTGATTGTGAGACTACTAGGCATAGTCTTAGCTTCGTAGACTGTTATTGACGGAGTTGCTGATGATTAATTTCGAAACAAAATCTGAATAGTGAAAGGATTCGAACCAGCGTCCTCCAAAATTAATAATCCCATGCTCTACCAACTGAAATAGTATTCGTATTTACAAAGGGGCTAAAATTTATAAAATTGTAAGGAATTTAGCTGTTACGACAGTGTATGTCTACAGTTATTTTTCTTATAGGAGAAAGATATTTTGTCTTAATCCGTTCAGCGAAGGAGGAAGAGGAAGTGATACTTCTCTTCAGGAATCTGAACCTACTGATTTTATGTTTGTCGACTTCGACGACTTCTTTAGCATCAGCATAAAAGAGACGATGATTGCAAGTTTTCTAGTTTTAGTGGCTGAGCTGCAAGTATGATGAATAAAATTCAATCGCTTACCCCTTAAATTAATAATGGGAAGCCTTGAAATAATTTTGAGTCACAAATATTTGCTAATGAGCATTATACTACTCATAAATGGCAAGTAAGCATGCAGTTTATGAAGCAAAATGTGAAAGGATGCTTACGTACAGGCCAACTTGCAGAATAACCCATAATCTGAATGTCCACTTATAACTGTAAAATATTTCTACTATTTCAGCCAACAGTATGATCACATTATATTTTCCTGGAACCTTTAGTATCTGCAGTACAACTAAACATATCAAATAAATAAATAAACATACTTTCAAGTATTGGTTTTTTAGGGATTTTTTCTGATTGCATGGAGGATTTAATCATGAGCTGACATCAGTTAGAGAACCACTGGAAAACCTGGGAGTACTGGACATCTGTTTCGTCCTAGCTTGGGACTCTTCATCAGTGCGCACCTACCGGGATTTGAACCCAGGGCCTTCTGGTTACAAGGCTAACGAGCTCATAGACAATTCAGCCGCCACTGGGACCCGATACAATGGCCAATCCATGAATTCTAACTTTTGCCAACTCACGACATAGAGAGACCATTTCGCAATGTCTTCTTCGATGAGTTACTGCCTGATCTCCAAACTGCTGTACCACCTACTGGTCACGGCTTCCCACTAGAACCCCAGGTTAACTGCCTGAATAGGGCCAGTCACTTGTGAGCATCACATTAATTTTCAAGTATTGGTTTTGTAGGGATTTTGTTTGATTGCATGGAGGATTTAATCATAAGCTGACATCAGTTAGAGAACCACTGGAAAACCTGGGAGTACTGGACAGCTGTTTCGTCCTAGCTTGGGACTCTTCAGCAGTACATATGAAAAACAGATACTTGAACTTCAGATCATCCCATCCTATGTCATAGAGAATACGATTGGTGAAACGTTTAAGTGACAGAGCACAGAAACTAAGTAGTACCAAGGAAAATCTGAGACAAGAAGTGATACATATAAAAGAAGCCTTGGAACTTAATTATTACCCAGATAAATTAGTCAGCAAATATGTAAGGAAGTGTAAAAATAAAATAAATAATGATAGTGGCGATAGTGATAATTATATATAATAATCATAACAATAATAATGATAATAATAACAGTGATGATAATAATAATACTATTGTTAATTACAACATCAACAGCAAAGAATATAAATCATCATTAGTAATTCCATACAAGGAAGGAACTTCGGAAACCTTACGCTGGCCTTCAAACCCCCAAAAACTCAATTAGAAACAAGCTTTGTCGGTTAAGGGATCAATCCAGGGGAGACTTTAAAACAAAACAATTTAGTTTATCTAATACCGAGCAATGATTGTCAGGTGAAATACATAGGTCAAACTAGTAGAATGGGAGCAGTCACTCAGACTAGCCGAACATAAAAACCTAGCAAAATCTAGATTGGTTGACCTAAATAAGATAAGAAATCTAGAGAATAGTTCAGCCATAGTATTACATTACAACCATACAAAAGGATGGGATAGGATGACAGTTTTAAAATCTAATGTCTCAGGGTGCAGGGAGGGAGAGGTTGATAACAGAAGCTTTGTTTATCGAATGAACTGAGAGAGAATACGTGTAATAGGAATGATTCAACACCTACCTGTCCACCCAGATATCTAGAAAATTCTTCTACCCCAACGACGACAAATAAGAGAGAACAAAGAAAACTATAAAACTCAAGTTTCGAAGTTGTGTGATTATAATTGACGAAATGATTATGAACAGTAATAAATTGTGTTCGAAACTGTGTCATCCAGTAAATAATAATACTGTTTCACTGACTGTGTGATGTATCTAATAAACAAACTAATATGGAATTACTTGCTACCACAGTGCCCAAGTTTCACACATATATAAATATGAAATTTTAAATTTTTGTTAACTTCTTTCACATATGAGTAATATGTAGTTTATGTATACGTCTTCTCAATGTTGAGATTAGATAAAGTTCAACTTCAGACACGCAAAAACCGCGGATACATGGATGATTTTGTAACCAGCAGTTGGCTGAAAAGCAAGCTAAGTATCCTTAACTCAGCCCTAACCCTAATATCTCCCTACTTAGGTTAGTCTTGTGGTGACAGCTGGCTGTGACTACGCCAAATTTGAAGACAACAATTTACGGCAATTTTTAAGGTTCCGAATTAAGGTCATGAGAAAATCACCAGCCAGTCACAGCAGACTTCAAGTGTGGAAATATGATTCACAGATAAATGGCTTCATTTTCTGAGAAACGTTCACAAAAGCAATAACAGAGTAACCTTCAGCAAGAAAACAGCCAATCAGGAGACATTTCTTCTCCGCTGACAATAATGCACACAAAAATCTATAAATATCATTTGATTTTCTCAATAAACAATGTGTTGCCTAGTCTTTGTCTTCTATCGTTACAATCTAAGCTTAATCTCTCCCTAGCCTAAATCTAACCTTAGTCTTTCCATAACTTCATTACACTTCATGCTTCAGAGTTCAACATATAATCACTGCATCTTCATTGTTTCATGTTAGTATACTGTGACAAGCTGTATTAGAAATGCTTCGTCTTTACTCATATATCGTATTGGCGTTCATTCAAGCTGGTGCATTTTGGGGATATACTATATCAATCCCTTTCAAATAACTTTCATTACACCTATACCAGTGGGAAACGAGAAGACAGGGATATCCTGGACCGACCGACGTGAAGAACCTAGACGACCTGGATTTCGCGAGTGGATGATTTATGTTTGATGTCACTGTCACAAAATCGAAGACTTACAAGTGAAAACCGACAAACCGGTCGGAGAAGCAGCTGGCGAAGACAGGACTCCAGGTGAACACAGACAAGACGGAGGTGATGAAAATAACCAACCAACCATCAACAACAACAGCTGCAACATCAAGCGCCAGTCACCATCAACGGGAGGGATTTGAAAGAGGTTACTTCATTCACTTCACCTATCTAGGGAGCATTGTCTCAACTACAGGCAGTCGGAACGGACAAGGGTGTCAAATCAAGCGAGAGTCGGGAAGACGAGAAACACATTCATCAACCTGAAATCAATCTGGAAATCTTCGTCACTCAGCCACCATCAACAACAAAATTCGTCGGATTTTCAATACAAACGTCAAGTCAATCAGTTCTTCTACACGGATCAGAAACTTAGCGGGTGGGTCACAATGAATATTTCCAACAGCCTGTTGCAGACCTGCATCAACCAACAACTGTCTTCGCTCTATACTCAAGATCGGATGACCGGGCCGTAGAGAATCCACAACGAGAAACTTTGGGAACAAACAAAGCATGAACCAATCGCCAGCCAACAAAAATGCAGGAGAAAGTGGAGATGGATTGGACACTTGCTGAGGACATTGCCGCTGAGTGACATCGCGCGTCAGGCCATTGCTCGAGTGGAACCCGGAAGGGAAGCGGCGAGTGGGACGTGATTGCAAGGGTGACATGGAGGAGATCGTGTGAAGAGGAGTTGAAAGAATATGGACTAAGATGAATGGAGGTGAAAAGTACAGCAGAGCAAGAGAGAAGTGGCAAGTGGAGACGTGCAGTTGAAGCCCTATGTTCCACTAGGAACCCAATGGAACAATAATAATAATATAATAATAAACCTATACCATCAAATAATATTTACTGAAGCACGTGAAGTGATATACGATTTTCAGTTCAACCGTATCATCTGTCGTATTGACAAATGGTTACAATTAGTTTATAAATAATGTTTGTTTACAAAGTAGTAAGTCAACTGAAAGCAGCTACCTTGACATGATGGTCGGGCTTGAACACCGCAATTACCCAATCAAGCTATACTGGCTGAGACTTATGTCTCTTGAGGTCCTACCACGCCAGAAAAGTTGTTTGGATAGCGGTTAGACAAAAAGCAGCTACCCAGTCCAATACTATGATAAAAACAATCTCAAGAAATATCATGCCGGAACGGTCGGGTCCCGGATTAACAACGACCGCGCTTTCTACTGCCGTGTTACAGGAAAGAAGCGATAAATATGCTCCTGAGACAGACAGATAGAATTAATCACTAACGTCTAACCAATATCATGTGTTTAGTCCTTGTGTTTAGAATTGCTGGTGACTGAATACTGTTCGTCATGTTAACAATATGGCCACCAAACTAGGTGACTCGCTATTGTGATGTATTTTGAATTCATCTTAAGTGGTTGGACGTAATCCGTAGTAAGTTCTAGCCCATAGGTTTTGTGGCTGCTGGTACATGAAGAAGAAGCTATGTCCCCCAGGGGGTTGGAATTCACCACCTAAAACACCATTATTGAAATGCAGGGTGATTGAGAGTTACCTTGCAAATAAGACTGATGGAATTCCTCATCAAATGGTCTTAAGCTTAATGCTTCCAAATGTCAGTCAGTTGGTTAATTTGACTTTCAGATGAAAGCGTGACTTACATGAACTGGCTGGTTCGCATTGGTCTATTATTATAGATGGTACTGAAACTGAACTTAAATTGAATGTTAAATATGCTTTGGACTGTCTGTTTCCTCGGATCATCTTTCCTGGCCTTCGTTTCCCATCATGTTAGTTTTCAGAATGATATTTCATTTGACGTCGTTCTATGTAAGGAAGTTAAGACAATCTGGTATCATTCCGTTCCTACTGTTACCAGTTGTTGATTCTTGTATTCTGTCTATACGTCTTTTCTACTCCCCCACAACTTAAAAAAAGGAGTTCTTTATACTGTGTAAGGCACTACAAACCATCAGTAGGGCGGGTGGAGTTTCGCCAAACCAACTTGTTGGTACTGCTGTAGATAGACTCGTGGACCCTTGGAAGAAATTAGCCAATATTATCTTGTTAGAGCCTGAGCATTCTCTCTGTACACGGCTTTCTCCTTGTATCTCATCAGCTGGATAGAACTGAAAGCAATCATAGAAGACTGTATGCTCGAACGACTATGTACAAAAACTCTACAATAGCTTATTTGGCTGGGACACATTTTCTGTGATGAGAAAGGTGTGTATAAGATAGGAAATTACCAACTAAGTAAGTGGCATTATATTTTGTTCTCATTGTTACAATGTCATTAATATTATCACTTGATTTAATTTTATATTCATTTCTTAGTGAACAATATTATTAATTATATTATTATTGCTCCCTTGGGTTCCTAGTGGAACATAGGGCTTCAACTGCACGTCTCCATTTGCTTCTGTCTTCTGCTGTACTTTTCACATGCATCCATGGTAGTCCATATTCTTTCAACTCCTCTTCACACGATCTCCTCCATGTCACCCTTGCACTGACGTCCCACTCGCCGCTTCCCTTCCGGGTTCCACTCGAGCAATGGCTTGACGCGCGATGTCACTCAGCGGTGTCCTCAGCGAGTGTCCGATCCATCTCCACTTTCTCCTGCATATTTGTTGGGCGATTGGTTCTTGCTTTGTTTGTTCCCATAATTCCTTGTTGGTGATTCTTTCGGCCCGGCCATCTGATCTTCAGTATAGAGCGAAGACAGTTGTTAATAAAGGTCTGCAACAGGCTTTTGGAAATATTCTTTGTGACCCACCCGCCAAGTTTCTGATCCGTATAGAAGAACTGACTGACTTGACGTTTGTATTGAAAATCCGAATTTTGTTGTTGATTGGCTGAGTGACGAAGATTTCCAGATTGATTTCAGGTTGATGAATGTGTTTCTCGCCTTCCCGATTCTCGCTCGATTTGACATCCTCGTCCGTTCCGACTGCCTGTAGTTGAGACAATGCTCCCTAGATAGTGAAGTGAATGAAGTAACCTCTTTCAAATCCCTCCCGTTGATGGTGATTGGCGCTTGATGTTGCAGCTGTTGTTGTTGTTGGTTGGTTATTTTCATAACCTCCGTCTTGTCTATGTTCACCTGGAGTCCTGTCTTCGCCAGCTGCTTCTTCGACCAGTTTGTCGGTTTTCGCTTGTAAGTCTTCGATTTTGTGTGACATCAAACATAAATCATCCACGCGCGAAATCCAGGTCTTCTAGGTTCTTCACGTGTCGGTCCAGGATATTCCTGTCTTCTCGTTTCCCACTGTCTGACGCATAATCCAGTCCACCACAATTAGGAATATCATTGGTGATAATAAGCACCCTTGTCTGACTCCTGTGTTTACTCCAAACGCCTCGCTGAGTTTTCCGTTGTGGATCACTTGACATGTGCCGTTGTCGTACAGCTGTTGAATAAGGTTGATGAATATTTGGGGTACGCCATAGTACTCGAGTAATTTCCAAATTACTTCACGGTCAACGCTGTCGAAGGCCTTCTCAAAGTCTATAAAGTTGAGGTAGAGGTTTGATTGCCATTCCATGCTTTGTTCTGTGATGATGATGCGTAGAGTTGCAATTTGGTCAGTACATGATTTGCCTTTCCTGAATCCAGCTTGTTCTGGTCGGAGTTCTGTCTCCAGTGCGTCCTTTAATCTCTCCAGGATGATGCGACTCAGGATTTTACTTGGCGTCGATAGGAGCATGATTCCTCGCCAGTTCTTGCAGAGTGAGGCGTAAGTCGCCCTTCTTTGGTAGTTTCACGAGGTAACCTTTCCTCCAGTCAGTAGGCACCTTTCCCTCCTTCCAGACCTTTTGCAATAATGGAGTCAGCATGTCTGCTGTAGTCTCTGGGTCCGCTTTCAGTGCTTCAGGGGGTATTCCATCTGGTCCGGCTGCTTTTCCAGCTTTCAGAAGCTTGATTGCGTTCAAGACTTCAGCTCTCGTTGGAGGATTGGTGTCAACTTGCAGTTGTGTGCGCGCTGTTGTTGGTATTTCTGGACGGGTTGCAGGTGATGGTCGGTTCAAGAGTCCTTTGAAGTGATCCGCCCATTGTTTAATCTGTTTTTCTTCCTTGGTAATTGGGTTCCCTTGGCTGTCTTTTATAGGTTTCGCTTGTGTTGATCTCTTCCCGGATAGAGATTTGGTTATCTGATATAGTGTCCTCAGGTCCCTTTTGCCTGCTGCCTTCTCAGCTTCAGTGGCCAGGTTGTCGTAGAATCGTCTTTTGTCCTTCCTAGCACTCTTCTTCACTTCTTTGTCCAGTGCTTTGTAAGTTGAGCTCAGCGTCTCCTTCTCCTGTCCGTCCTTGCATTGAATCATTTTCTCTTTCACCATTCTCCTCTCTTCTATTAATTTCCAAGTGTCCGTTGAGAGCCATTCCTTGTCTTGTCTCTTCTTTCTTCCTAGAACCGTTGAACACGTTTCGTTGAGAATCGCCTTCAGAGACTTCCAATGTTCTTCCACGCATGATTCTTCAGTGATGTCGCGTAGTGTTTCCTGCTTTGCTCTGACAGTTGCAGTGAAAGTGTCTTTTGTGGTTGTGTCCTTCAGTAATTGAGTGTTGAACTTGCATTGTGGCCTATCCCCAGCTATCCTCGAGGCTTTTAGTTTCACCTTGAAAGTCCCTTGTACTAGATAGTGGTCTGAACCCACATCTGCTCCTCTCCTTGACCTTGTGTCCAGTAGGCTCCGTCTCCACTTTCTTGAAATTGAGATGAAGTCTATTTGGTTTTTGGTGTTTCCATCTGGTGAAATCCATGTCGTCTTGTGTATATCCTTGTGTTTGAACACACTACCACCAATCACCAAATCATTGAAGGCGCAGAAGTCTGAGAAGAGTTCACCATTGTCGTTCATTTCGCCGAGGGCCTCACGACCCATGGTGAGTTCTCTTCCTGTGTTGTCTCCTCCCAGCTTCGCATTCATGTCGCCCATCAGGATTTTGATATCGCCATTTGGGACGTTGTCCATTATTGCTTGTAGTTGTCTGTAGAACGCCTCCTTCTTCTCTTGTTCTGAGACGTTTGTAGGCGCATAGCATTGAATGACTGTAACTTTCCTTCCTTTTGAGTTGAACCTGGCTGTCATTATCCTGGAGGAGATTGGTTCCCACTGCATGAGAGCTTTGGTTGCTGTTGGTGACATCATGATGGCCACTCCCTCGGTGTGCTCATGGTTGTCCTCTGGGTGGCCGGAAAGATTACTGTCTCTCCAGTAGGTAGTTGGCACCTTCCAGTTCCGTTCCATCTGCTTTCGCAGATTCCCAACACTTCTATTCTGTACCTTCTCATTTCAGCGGCTATCTGGGCAGCCTTTCCAGTTTCGTACATTGTACGAACATTCCAGGTACCCATCCTTACTTTTGCTTTCATCGAAAGAAGGCACATCGGCTGACTGGCTTCCCGAAGGCTTTCACCAGCCTGCGTCATTTCACTTCCCCGATTCCAGCGAAAAGTAAGGCTATTGCTTATGTTTTTAGAATTTTTAATATATTTATTCGTTGAAGTTTCTGTAGCGATTTGGTTGTTTTACAGGGGTGGAGTTGCTAGCACCACGCCCCAACCCTCCCTCTTTACCCGGGCTTGGGACCGGCGAGAAAACTAGTAAGCTAGTAGCCTAGCAAGCTAGTATCTGGCGAGGTTATTAAATTAAATGCCGTATTTTAATTATTGCTCCTGAAATGCGGCAAATGAGATGCAATGTTGTATTACATGCTGAAAATTCCACATGTGTAGCAAAAGTACTGTTTGGAATAAAGCGCTGTTATTATTTATTGTGATCCCAATTAGCATCTATGACTGAAGCACTTGGCGAGGCGCGTTCGAAACTCAGAGGGAACGAAAGTTCCTTTCAGATTGCAAATACGCTTTGCTTTTTGACGAGTGTGCCGATAAGTTTAAACCAAGCTCAGGGTGAGCTTCTTACCCAATATCCAATTACAAAGTGTGTATAATAGTAGAATCTGAGATCTAATTAAGGACAAAATTTCGATAAAGAAAGGAAGACGAAATTTGCAACATAAAATGATATCTAAGTCCTTCAAAATATTAAATAGACAAAGGACAGTAAATTTACTACGATTTGCCAAAGAGATCGCAATCAAACGATTCAAACCAATCAGAATTATGCATACAGAAAGAGAGTGTGATTAACCTCTCATTCCGTTAGTAACAGAATTTTGATTTTGATTAGTCATCTAATTCAGTGATCTCAACTCATTGAACAAATCTTAATCTTATAAACTGTAACGGCTTTTGTTTTGAGTTGCTATGTGAACAAGCTACAAGCTAACACTGTTCTGTAAATCAATTTTTCTGTTTTCTGTCTTACCCCTACCCCCTCTTTTCAACTCTTCTCTACCACCATTTGAACATTAAAGTATGTTATTATCATCGTCTATGTAACCATTGTAATTTCAGGTAGTCAGTGGCAGCTGATGAGAACCTGTGAAATAGAATGGTGATGGTATCATTTTATCCTGCAAATTGTGTCTTCCTTTCTTTATCGAAATTTATCAAGGGAACCAAATGTATGAAGGACAAAACTGTTTGTTTACATATCTTTCTCCACATATATATTGACGCAGAATTTACGATGCTTCAAATTATAAGAAATAACCATGACCACACTAGGAATCTCACCGCTTCATCGTCTGGTATCGTTTCTCATCTTATGGTTGAGAAGTAAAGCTAGAACATATTAAAGTACTAATGTATACCAAAAGGATATGTTGAATGCACACGAAACAAAAATGTTTCTACCACGACGTGAAGAAATGAAGATCGCTCTCCTATATGCCACCGACTACACCATGAAGATAACTTTGAAGGATATGTGGTGGTAGAAATCTTCTGCCAAGAGAAAGACTTTCCGAACTTGACTATGCATATGATACTGCCTTACTGAGGACTGACATATAGGCTGTCCAAATCCCACTCGGTCGGTCAGTGAACAGTGCATGTATTATATGAGCTTTTTATCATCAAAGTACCAAGAAGTGATATGGAGAAACAGGTAGAAGCGTGTGCCTACACTCACTATCCAGGATAAAGCAACAATCGAGGATTTCACTCATCCAGTTAGCTGTAAGTGTTGGAGTTAATCTAACGGATGAAATTTCTAATCGTATAATACGCCAACTTGGTATCATCAGTATGTTCACTAGCATTAGGGTGAAGTCTCGTTCTAAGCCTATAGAATTTAGTCTCTCTGGACTATGCAATGAGTCAATAAATTCTAGTGACTGATTTCTATTTCCATAGGACTGGTTGCATCCACTGGCGTTACAGCGAGTAATTCGAGGTCTGACGGTATGGATCTAGACAAGATGGGGATCGTGTTACTACAAGTCGCTGAGATATATTTAACGGTAGAAGACAAGAGACTTGGTAACGGAATGTTTATTTTCAAGTTGGTATCTCTTTATAAAGAAATTATGTATACCCTATATGAATATCTTGATTTGTACAGATCTTCCATGTTGTGCTATTCCTGTCCCCCATCCCTACTTTATATTGTGATAATTTGACTTCTTTTCGTGTCTCCCATGTTTTCTCACAATGCGCTGGTTCATTTGCTAGCTATGACGTCAAATCCATCTCTCCACTGTTTGATATTTTTGTGCTGATGAATGTCCCTGTATACACTATCGACGAATCTTGTCAGTAGAGCACATGGCACAAAACTAGAATCAAAGTTGTCGTCTTCTTTTATTCCCTGAAATTTTGCCATCTTTACATATGATGAAATGAAAAGCTGTATTTCAGTATGTGTTTCTATGCTCATCCCACTTACATCTGTCCTCGTTAAAAACTGTTCTACTCACTATGCAATTATTCAACTATTTTTAATCCAATGTAATTTTTGTTTCCGTGTCATTTCTGCTCTGATTCACTCCTTTCAACACAGAACTTTGCACACATGTGCAGCAGTTTGAGTTGTCACACTCCATGTATCACACAAACCAAGACCACAGAGAGGTTCAAAAGAGAGCGACAAAGATAATGAAGAGAAGTGTCAATGAAGGGATTAGGATTAGTAATACGGAAGAACCATAGAATTTTATTATGATATTTATGATAAATCACGAAAAGAGTGAATGCATCTGCGCCAGCCATCACTCGAAGACGATTGTGAGCCATATGACTAATTGTCTCCAGTTATTGACTCTCACCATCCCGAAAATCACAAACAGGCACTCTACACCTCCCTACGTGGCTGGCTGGCCTAAACTAACTATTGTGGATTTCATCATGAGCTGACATTAGTTAGAGAACCATTGGAAAACCTGGGAGTACTGGACAGCTGTTTCGCCCTAGTTTGGAACTCTTCATCAGTACGCACCCACCGGGATTCGAACCGCTCGTAGCTACGGCCCACTTATCATCCATGTTCCCCCCGTCCAACCGACCAGGCCTGTGGATTTCATTGACTGCTGAAGCCAGCCATGTTTTGGTTTGACCACCACCTCCTAGCTCTTCAACAACCTGATCCACCATTCTATGTCAGCTAACATTACCTATTATAGAGGAAGGCAATGGCTAGGTTACGCATGCGTAACACATGTCCTAACCACCTCTCTCAATCGATGTAACTTCACAACTTCGTTGACTGATTTTCCCTTCCTTCTAACACAGCACTCAAACGATGCCTAACCTCAATATTGCTCACTCTGATATGCCACCTAACATGGGAAATAGAAAGCAGACACCTATGATCGGAGACGGCTAGCCAGAATTCTCATGCCTTCCTGTTTCAATGGCTGCTGAGCACATTTCCAACGTGTGTTGTGCTACTTCTGCCCGCCCCCCCGCCCCCAACCCACTTTGTATTGTGTTTCTTTGTCTTCTCTTCTCATGTCTCCCATGTTTTCTCACAATATACTGATTCATTTACTCTCTTTGACGTCAAATGTGTCTCTCCCTCCATTTTAAATTTTTGTGCTGACGAACGTCTTTTTATATACTACTGATAAATCTTGTCAGTAGCCTATGTCATATATATTTCGAATATCATCTTGGCGGCCACCAAAGTTCTTGGGAAAACTAGGGGTATCCAAACCACGACGTGGTGTAATGAGATAAAAAATAATCCTATTGATTTGGTGCATGCCGTCTTCATGAGTTGGGGTCCCAGAAGTCATACGGCTGGAAAAATGACCAGATCCAGCTCCTAATCGAAATATTCCCTCTCTTCCAATACTGGTTCACATTCGTGTTAAGTGAAATAAAGTCTTTCATCTGTTACTATCAGAACTACTAAATCATCAACTTTTACCTCTTATTTGGTCACTGTTTCACCAGCCATAAGTCTTCCAAAAATTAATTACATTAAACTGTGGTTGATTCTTGCCACTTTCATACATATTTTATCGCACAAGAGGTGGCCCAAATGGATAATGCTTTGGAGGTTTGAAAATATGGTCACTGGGTTCGAGTCCCAGTGGGAACATCATCACTCACTGGGAAATGCAGGTACATCCAGCTGGCGGACGAGTCCCAAATAGCACGAAATGCGTATCCTGGATACCACTGCTAGTCACCATCCACCAATTAAATTCCACTTTCATATATATATTTTGAAATCGATAAATACTTATTAACTACGATGTCACAAGAGGTCAGTCAACAGTTAAGCGCGGTAAGATCTCTGAATGCAGTACTGGGCAATGCGGCTTCAACTCTGAAAGTAGAAATCAGTCCCTTCAAAACTGCACATATCCATTGCCCGTATGCATAAAACCTAGGTCAGATAATCCTGGTCTAAAACTAATTTCTGTCATTTTATTACCCCTTGTTATCGTTCAAAATCTCTTGTTTCTCAAATACACTCCCCCCACAGAATCATTTAATGGAACTAGTATGAGTCCCATCTAATCAATCAACAAAATCAGCAAATTGATTTACAGTGTTATGAATACAACTGAATGACGACAACCATTTCATTCAACCATGTAGATAGTTTATTCAGGGTATCACAAAATGCTGCATAATTGGCATTAAATATACCTGTGCACTACGGTCAGAGATTCTCTCCTCAATAAATCGTTGCCTGCATTGTTTTCCACAGCTGTATTTCCTCCTTATAAGAACCGTTTCATCGACATGATTTGTCATCCGTAGTGATACTTCGATATTATCGGTCTCAGTATCCATCAGTTGCCCTTATTCTTTGCTTCAAAGCTCATATGTGACAAACAATCATTATTGTAGGTTGGGCGCACTTGGCGTCCTTCTATCTGCTGATCTTCCCCTATTGGTCGTCTCATATCTTGATGATTTCTAAGAAAATATTCCGTCTTACCTTCTACATCAAGAAGTTAAGACATTCTGGAATAACCCAACCCTTACTCATACGATTCGTTAACTCTCGCATTATAACTATTATTCTCTATTGCTCCTCCTTAGTTTTACCAGGGCTACTGAAGAAGGACTATATCTTATTACGTAGGATGTTAAAGGTTATCAGCAGGGTAAGCCACAGGGTGCCACTTAACCAGCTTGTTAATATTATGGTCGACAGGCACTTGGACTCATGTCAGAAATGGGCTAAATCCATTCTATCTATCTAACTCACACCACCCTCTTCATTCACATCTCTCCCCTTGTATCTATCTCATCAGGGAGAACCAGAAGCCTATATAGAAAATTATATGCTCACACTAGCAGGTACAAAAACTCAACCATACCCTACTTAGCTCGTGTTCTGTGCGATAGGGAAAGCATTAGGCGTGATACCTATAACTTATTAAATAGTCAGTAGAACAATTGGATCTCGTCTTTCCAACTCATATCATTTGTAGGTACAACGTTTTCTTTCTCTCTTTTGTGCTGCTTTGTTTCTCTCTTCCTTACAAACTCTATTTATTAAAATATTCTTCTTCGTTCTTTCACACACCTTTTTGTTACCGCTTACACCAGTAAATATGCTAGTAGTATCTACTTTTCTAACACCTTCAAACATTTTGTTCCCTTTTGGCTTTGCTACCAACATGCAAATATGTTGTTGTCAAAACTAACTGAGATTACCCTTAATCTATTTAGAATTTTATTTATTGGTAATGTACTAACTGGATCCGCAATATTGTAGTAAAATGCTGTGAATTCCATTCTGTATCACAAGTACTCTTTGGGATAAAGCAAATTATTGTTATTAGACGAAATCAATTAAATGAATGGCATCATTTCCCGTACGTAGCTTCTACAACGACAACTACGACGTTTGTGTATGCGTATCTTTTAATGGCACCTGCATATATCTCTGCGAAGCCATTATCCCCCCGTCCAACCACCACCACAATTATACATTTTAATCCTTCCTATCAATATATTATCACGATAGTACGGAAATACAAAACCAGGAGGAAATTTGTTGGAGATGCAATTTATGCACCTTCTAACCACTCGGCTCATTTGATTGGTTGTTCCCCTGGGTCACTCACTAGACGTCAGTTTAGCCGGTGATCGAAGTGAATGAATTTATCACGATCTCTAGAGCTGGCCGCCCGATTCTTATTGCGTTTACCACTGGAAAAGAGGCGAATGTTTTTGTTTCTCCAGAAGTGAAAACTAAACAACGATATCAAACAAAATGTGCGTGGGTGGCACAGCAGTTAGGACGCTCGTCGACCATGCACATGGTCCGAGGTTCGATCCTCGGTCGACAAGGTACTCCTTTACCTCGCTAAGCCAGTAATAAGACTGGTAAAGAGAGAAGGTTGAGGGCATGAGGTTGGCTAGCAACTCCATCCTGCAAAATTAAGCACTGCTACAGAGACTTCAAGCTACTAGCTTGAGGCCCTATGTTCCACTGGGAACGTGAAGGGAAAAAGAAGATGATGATACAGGAATGGACCACACTGACTCCTAGATTAGAAATAGGAAGGAGTGAAGTGGTAGAGCACGTTGACCACTTCACTTATTTGGGAAGTACCAACAGGTTGATCTCTGACGAAATCTCAGCATGGATACAGAGGGCTAGTTTCGCATATGCCAGTTTACACCGTCTCTGGCGTAGACGTGATATCCGACTACCGACCAAAGGGCGTGTGTCTCCCCTTTTGTGGGGACGCCGAGGAAAAAAGGCTTGCTCAGAAGACAATATTGACGTTAGGCGTCGAGTGATAGGTGAGTTAAAGGGGAAATCAATCGACGACGTTGTGAAATTACATCGACTGAGATGGTTAGGACATATGTTACGTATCCCTAGTCATCGCAGTGTTAGCTGACATAGGATGGATCAGGTTGGAAAAGAGTTAGTGGCAGTCAAACCAAAACAAGGCACCAGTCAATGAAATCCACAACAGTTAGTCTAAGCCATGTAGGAAGGTGTAGACTATCTGGTTGGGGTCCTCGGGACGATAAAAACTAATGGTTGGAAACTATTGGTGATATGGCTCAAAATCGTTTTCAATGGCTACCGCAGATGCATCCACTCCTTGTGACTTATGATCTTCAATGAAACTATATTGTTCTTCGTTATTACTATTCCTTTGTCTCACACCTCTGTTTACTGTCTCTATTATGCATTTCTTCTACTTTCTTCTCTTGCTTTGTGCGGTACATGGGGGGGGGGTAGTGTGGCGACTTGAACTTCCGCACATATGTGCAGAGTTCTATTTCGAAAACACACAGACAGACAGACGGAAAAATAATCAAACAAAATAAACACGATAAGTATTTCATTTTGTTTTCTATTTTACACACACACACACCTATAAAAACTCATATGCACGCACACACACGCAGGTAGACACGCACTAACGTACATAAAAGTGCCATGACTGTCAGTTAATTAAGCGAACAAAGTATCGAAAACTAATATGAACACACAAGGAGAAAAAGGAAAAGAAAATGGACACGGGATAGCAAAGATAATGACAAATGACAATAATGATGACAAAAAATTGTCACACGTGTTTCAATCACTTTTTCACATTAGCAGTATGAAGATTTGTAGCAGCAGCAGAGGTAGAAGACGAACCACCAGCACCGGCGGTTTGTTTTGCAATCACTTGTGCTCGAAGAACTGAATTACCAGCTAAGAATGTGGGTATACCTAATATACTTAGATAACCCAGTGTTGTAAACATATCCAGTCGACACCAATAGACGAAGTAGAGATAAAAAATAGCTGTAAAGCGAAAAAAAAATTAGAAAAACATTTAGTAGGATTAAGTTTTATTCAAGTATTGATTTGTTACAGGATTTCATCATTAGCTGACATTGGTTAGAGAACCATTGGAAAACCTGGTAGTACTGGACACCTGTTTCGTCCCAGTTTGGGACTCTTTAGCAGTACTCGCCCAACGGGGTTCGAACCCAGGACCTTCTGGTTACAAGGCGAGCTCGTAGACCATTAAGCCTCTGGGACCCGATCCAATGGCCAGGTCATGAATTGTAACTTCTGCCAATTCGCGACATAGCGCGACCCCTAGCCAATGTCTTCGGCGACCTGTTGCGTACTGCTGAAGAGTCCCAAACTAGGCTGATGAAACAGCTGTCCAGTACTCCTAGGTTTTCCAATGGTTCTCTAACTGATGTTAGCTCATGATGAAATCCTGTAAGTTTTATTGATAAGAAAAAACATACTAGGGGGTGAGGGGTGAATTTTTTTCAAGGCTTAATGATGACGATATATCTAATATTTATTGTAGCTAAAATACAATGAACATTGTGTTGTATTAGGCATATTTGGTGGTCTGTTGCTTATTGGAGTTTTCTTGGGGTGTTGTCATCACCTTATTTGCGTGTCTTCGTCAGTGGCTTTCCTCCACTAACATACACATTCGCTTTCATCGACGGTGAGCAATATTGAGGTTAGACATCGCGTGCTGGGTAAGGAGGGGAAATCAATCAACGAGGGTATGAAGCTACATCGACTGAGATGGTGAGGACATGTGTGACGGATGCCTAATCATCGCCTTGCTCCACAACCGGCAATGTTAGCTAACATAGGGGTCAGGCTGGAAAAGAGCTAGCGGAGGTCAAACCAAAATATGGCACTAGTCAAAGAAATCTACAACAGTTAGTTTAAGCCAGTCAGACACGTAGGAAGGTGTACACTTCCTGGATGGGGTCTTCGGGAAAGTAAAAACCAATGAAGGCTGGAGACAATTGGTGATATAGCTCAGAATCCTTGTTCTCAATGACTAGGGCTGATGCATTCATTCTTTGTGATTTGTTATATCTCATAAATCTCTTTCTTTCATATCACTTACTATTCGCTTTCCCTCAATCACACTTCTGTTTATTATCTGTCTTCCTTTTGAATCTCCGCTTACTGTCTCTTCTCTGACTTTGTGTGCTACATGGAGAGAGAGAGAGAGAATGGCAACTGGAACTGCTGCACTTCTGTGCAAAGTCTATCTTTCCTAGACAGAGAACTCTAGGGTAACACAGAACCAACTAACGCTATATTTAAAAATTATATTTATCAAAAGGTATGTAGATGATATTGTAATCATCAGTGATAAGTCTTGTTCTGCTACCTCAATTTTAAATTGAATGAATGGAGTTCAGAATAGCATATCACCTACATCTGTAGAAGAGGAAGATAATTGTTTATCTTTCCTAGACATATTGCTTCGTTGACAGCTTGATGGGTCAATAAGAAAATCTATTTATGGAAAACCTACCTGGACAGGACAGTATCTTAATTACTACACAGTTTCTGCCCTGTTCGGTAGAAAAGACCCTTAGTAAGATGCCTCTTCAGTAGAATGCAACGAATATGCACTGAAGACCGACACACTTGATGATGATGACGATGATGATGAAGAAAGAAAGTTGACACAAACTCTGTTTGATAACAATTATCCAGACAAATTCATCAGGAGGTATAAACCCACTCAACAACTCGACCCTAAGGAAGATGTGTGCATCAAGCTACCCTATAGGGGGCGCCACAGCAGCTTGATAACTAGACAAAGATTGAACGCTTCTGTTAAAAAGACTTTGTATGTAGCTAATATGATGTCACATCCCACTGTATTTACCAACTTGAATGTATGTGTGGACACACATATATAGGGAGGACTCATCGATCTCTGCAAGTAAGGGCTGGCTTTAGAGAGTATTTCTAAATGGCTCCAGAAGCAAATAGAATCTTCAGAACTTATTAACGGCGAGAACAGGAGACCTGGCTCCTCTATTGCGAAACATATTATAGAGACAGAACATTAAATTGACGTTAACAGATCTTTCAAACCTATCTATCTATAAAACGTGTTTGGGGCGTATCTTTAAGTTTGTGGAAGCTAAGAGTTAGGATATTTAAACCACCTTTATGCACTCAAAGCAATAATTCGTCATCACACCAAACCTTCCTTGGTAAATTTTGTTTTGATACCAGCCAGGGTATATGTACTATTACCTCTGTTATTTGGTTTGGTGGTCTTCATTGTTATTTTCACCTTCAATATGTCCGTTTCAACTTGACCTAAGTTTATTTTCTCACCTTTTACCTCTTTATTAATTTCATATATATACAGTCCTATGACAAGTCCGTGTGTGTGTGATCAGATTGTTCGAAATGTGTTGTGCGCGCAAATACATTACACGATTCAGACAAATTACGTCTTCTTATTGCTTTATCTAAATTCATAAAGGGAACTAATTGTTTTAAATTATATCTAATTGTAAATAGTACATACTAAGTAATATAGCTTAGAAGACACTATTAGATCTAATGACGATAACGTAATACACACTGGAGAGACGGTAACTCCCATGTGTATTGTGTAAATTATTTATAGAGAAAATATGCAACATTCATTCGGTGAGATGTGACTCACCGTCGTCTTAATCACTTACAGTCCGTGGGTGTCTTGGCCTCGAATCCCACCCACTCCATAGCCTAAAAAAATGACAAAACTGTCCCTGAAGTTGAGTTCAAATGAAACAGTTCATTTAGTTTTGAAACTTGAGCTTTTATCGCGAAAAATTGCACTCAAGATAATGAAATGTGAAGCAATAAAGCAACTTTATGGTATCTGGTAATTTTAGCAGGTTACAGGTTTATTTCAATACACAGAAGTACTACCACCCAAAAGACATACAACTCTAGGTGACATCAAACGTCAAAAGCCTAGAGAGCACATGATTAATTCATCTTACAATTCAATTGATATGGGGGCGGGGGGAAAGCTGAATACACACTTACATATTAAACCAGCATGGAAAACAATATTTGATATTGAAACTTTGAAGTTGGACACATTGAAACCGATAACCATCCACTGAATAGGGGAAAGAGAAAAGGTAAAAAGAAAAATACGCCATTTTTATTATTATTATTATTCGGAGAGACACGTACAAAAAGCAAGAAAACTAACTGTATACCTTAACAAAGTGTACTCAAGATGTGACTAACTCATATTGGGGTTTAAGCTGTGTCGACTTTCAACCAGTGGTTCGAACCTCACCCGGAGAACTGATGTTTAGACGACGACAGCCAGGTGGCATTATTACTACTAGTGTGGTGAAAGCAGACCGTGAGAAAATATTTGCAAGGCTGATTCAACAATCAATCACAGCAGACTTAACGTGGCAAAATATGATTCGCAGATAGAGAACTCTATTTTTCGCGGAATCCCGAAACAACCAATCAGAAGCCTGAGTTTGTCTACTTGCATAAGCTATAATAATGTACAGGATATATATATATAAATTCACGTTGATTTTCATAATTAAACGATCTGTTGCCTGGCCTGGCCCTTGTCTTCTGTTGTTACACTAGCATTCACACAGAGTAGGTGGATTATTCTCAACTGCATGGAAAATCGCAAATGGTTGGGGTTGTTGTGTTGAGAGATGTCTCGCTTGACTCACTTCACTTTTAGCAACACAATGCATTCCAGGGCAAAATGGATAGTAGTAACACCAACCTTTGTACAATAAGCAGGTGGTTCACAAGCTGACAGCTAACTAATTAATTGCTATCCAAGAATTTTTCATACGGCAAAACGGAATCTAGTCCATACCATATCGGTAAAAAAGAAATGCTACCACCAAAATATTTCTTCTTATTTGTGTAAAGATATGTTAGAAAATAGATATCACACGCCATTCATCCCCTCAAGTAAAACCCAAGTGGGAAGCCACAGGTTGGGCAGGCGTCCGAATACTATATGAAGAAGATTATATGATGAGGTGATGAAAGCATGTGGGTATAGTTGTAGTGACAGAGAACCGATTACGATGGAGATGTCCTGCTGAAACCCTATGTCTCATCCGCGACACAGAAAATAAATAATAATAATAGTATGCTTGGTATATTTGGATTTCTATTACAAACGATAGAATAGTATATGCAGAATAAATTATTCACCCATAATATATAGAAGAGCCTATAACAGTCAACCGCAGTGAATCAATTTTACCTGTTGTATGAACCAACAACGAACTTTGCAAGTAATTGAGTTAATAAAAGTTTGAAGTACACTGGCGGCAATAGTACTAACATGTTTTTTTAACAAACAACAAAGTTCGTACTAGTCATATTGATATGAAACATGCAGAGGATCACTGTCTGTGTGTGTCTGAAAGAGAAAGAGAGGTACATTTCGACTCTTACAGAATAATTGCCCGAAGAACAAGAATTTGAAACTATACGTGTTATTTATTCGGTGGATGGTGACTAGCAGTGGAATACAGGATAAAGCGCATTTCGTCCTATTTGGGACTCGTCATCTGGATGTGCCTGCATTTCTCAGTGAGTGATGATGTTCCCACCGAAGCTCGAACCCAGTACCCATAGTTTCAAACGGCAAAGCGTTATCCACTAAACCACTTGGGCCACGAGAGCGCCACCTCTTGTGCAACGGGTCATATTAATTATTTAATTGAATTTTTGATTTTCCTGTCGATCGATTGGACCGAAGTGCTCAGTCTCAGGTTGACATGTCGGCGGTCTCTTGTGCGGATGCTTCGACGATGTCTGGGCATTTAATTAGTATTTAATCGGTGGATGGTGACTAGCAGTGGAATCCATGACGCGGGTGGGAACTGAGAAATGCAGATACATCCAGCTGACGAGTCCTAAATAGGACGAAATGCGCATCCTGGATTCCACTGCTTGTCACCATCCACCAATTAAATCTGTCTGTCTGTCTGTTTTCGACATAGAACTTTGCACAAATGTGCGGAAGTTCAAGTCGCCACATTCCGTGTAGCACGCGAAGCAAGAGAAGAAAGTACAAGAAAAGCATAATAGAAACAGTGAGCAGAGGTGTGAGACAAAGGAGTAATAAAGAAATACAAAACAGTTTCATTGAAGATCATAAGTCACAGGGAGTGGATGCATCTGCGCCACTGAGAACGATTTTGAGCCATGTCACCAATTGTTTCCAACCATAGATTTTTACCGTCCCGAGGACCCCAGCCTGGAAGTCTACACCTTCCTACGTGGCTTAGACCAACTGTTGTGGATTTCATTGACTGATGCCAAGTTTTTGTTTGACCGCCGCTAGCTTTTTTCCAGCCTGACCCTATATCCGCTAACATTGCTCGTCGAGGGAGGCGATGGCTTGGCATACGTAACACATGTCCTAACCATCTCAGTCTTTGTAGCTTCACGACTTCGTCGATTGATTTCCCCTGTTTACCTAGAACTCTACGCCTAACCTCCATGTTGCTCACCTTATTATGCCACTTTACACGGGAAATAGAACGCAGGCACCTATGATCAAAGACAGCTAGTCTTTTCATGTCTTCCACTCTCAGTGGCCAGGTCTCACAACCATAAAGGAGGACGGAGCGGACTGATGAGCAGTACACCCGCCCTTTGGTCGATAGTCGAACATCTCGTCTACGCCAGAGTCGGCGTAAACTAACAAATGCGAAACGAGCCCCTTGTATTCGTGCTGAGATTTCGTCAGAGATCAGCCCGTTGGGGCTGATGGTACTTCCCAAATAAGTGAAGCGGTCAACGTGCTCTACCACTTCACTTCCTATTTTTAAACTAGGCGTCGATGTAGTCCAGTCCTGTAACATCATCTTGCATTTGGCGGGAGCGAATCGCATGCCAAACATTCGTAGATTGCGGCTCAAGGTGTTTAGAAGACTCTGCATTTCGTCAGCGTCTTCGCCTAGAAGGACTATATCGTCTGCATATTCCAAGTCAACGAGATTATTCCCGGTAGCAAGTCAATCCCTGAGTCGCTGAAGTCACCTAGGGTTAAGTCCATTAACACATCTATGATGAAGTTGAATAGAAAAGGAGATAATGGGCATCCTTGACGGACACCACTGGTCGTCATCAGTTCAGATGACAGCTCGCCGTAAGCCCTCACCTGGCTGTATGAGTACGAATAGAGTGCCTTAATCAGTGCAATATATTTTCTTGGAATTCCCTTTACAGCCAAGCATCTCCAGAGAACTTCCCGATCGACAGAGTCGAATGCTGCCTTTAGGTCAAGAAATATAATGACTGTTGGACGCCGGTAGGAATGCCTATGTTCTAGAATCTGTCGGAGGGTGAAGATATGATCAATACACCCTCTTCCTGGTCTAAAGCCTGCCTGGCTCTCTCGTGTTTGTGCTTCCCGAGCACCACTCAGTCTACGCATGATTATTGAGCCTAAGACTTTAGATACTATATTAGTCAAGCTAATCCCTCTGTGATTATCACAGGAAGACTTGTCTCCCTTCTTGTATATGGGGATAATCAGTGACTTACACCAACCCGATGGGACTTCTTCTGATTCCCAGACGCTGCCTAGTACCTCAGTTAATCCGGACAGTAAGCTGTCTCCACCGTACTTAAATACCTCTGGAGTCATTCCATCAGGTCCCGCTGCTTTGCCTAGTTTCAGATTGGTGACAGCTTTAGTAACCTCAGTTAGTGACGGAGGACCTGTGTCTATATCCCATTCAGGGAGGTGTTGGATGCTCGGAAGGTTGAGCGTGGCTGTGGGCAAATTAAACTGCTCCTCATAATGCTCTTTCCAACGATCCAGTCGTCTATCCTGTGAGCTAATTATAGTGCCATTTTTTTCCGAGATTGTCTCACTAATGATTTGTCTTCTCCCACCCGTTTCCCTGATGAGTCCAAAGAGTTGCCTGGTGTTGCCTATCCTCAAAGCTTTCTCCATCTCTTTGGCTTTTGTCGCCCACCACTGTTCACGGTCCTTGCGGAGACTTTTCGTAAGTTTCCTCTTGTGCAGCTTTCGCTCCTCATTGAATTCGGAGCTCGCCGGAATAAGTCTTCTAGCATCTATCAGTTCGGATGAGGCGGTGGAGATCCAGTGGTTTTTACTCACCTTTGGGTTTACCTTATTCACAGCTTTTACAGCTGTATCTATGGCTGCCTGGATATTTTTCCAAGCTTCTTCAGGGTGAGCACAGCTGTCGAACACAGATATGTGTTTAGCTAGTTCTTCCTGAAATACGGATTTAGTTTCCTGATCGAGCTGGGGACGTGATGGTTTTACCGCCAGCTGTTTCCTACGTCCGTTCAGTCGTAAGCACACCCGAGCGCGGACCAGTGCATGGTCGGTATCTACGCACGTGTTCCAGAAGGAGCGACAATCTCCTACCGACCCACGCCAACGATAGCTTATTGCTATGTGGTCTATTTGTGTCCAGCGTTGGTTTGATGAAGGGGGTCTCCAAGTCAAACAGTGTCTCTCCTTGTGTTTGAAGTTAGTGCTTACAAGAAACAAATGATTATCAGAGCAGAACTGTAGGAGACGGTCACCGTTGTCGGTTCGCTGGCACGGAACTCCATAGGTGCCACCGACATCCTTCTCAGATTGACACAATTTCCCTACTTGAGCGTTAAAGTCACCAGCTAGAACGACTATGTCTGAGCGTTTAGCCTTTCTCACCAAACTAGACAGCTTTTGGTAGAACTCATCCTTCGTTTCATCTGAACTGCAGTCAGTGGGGGCGTAGGCGGAGATTACGAAAAGGCATCGGCGAGTAGTGCAGTCCTTCCTCCTTCTTACTGATCCGTTCAGGCGGACAGCACACATTCGGCTATCTACCGGGATCCAGTCAAGCAATGTCTTTTCTGCCCTAGTACTCAAAGCTATCCCTACGCCAGCTAATCCTCGTGAACTAGCTGTGGCATCTCCTGACACCCTCAGGGTGAATTTTGCAGATTCAACCTGTTGGCCAGGTGGGGTTAAATACTAATTAAATGCCCAGACACCGTCGAAGCATCTGCACAAGAGGTCAACGACATGTCAACCTGAGGCCGAGCACTTCGGTTCAATCAATTGACGGGAAAATCAAAAATTTAATTATACGTGTTATATTCACTGGTCATTCAGTTGGGGGTGGGGGTGGGTGAGAGAATTGGTAACACTGGTTGCAAATATATACGCTTTACTGTATCAAGTACCAATAAACACAAGATCTAGAGACGAAGCAGGCATTCTTTGTCGATTCCCTCCATCTCCAACACCACTTTAACACGAAATAACACACATGAGGACTATCACATTTTAAGAAACTGGTAATCTCATTAATCAGCTATGTCTAACTAAATACCAATTGAAGTACAAAACAGAGAACTGGTTATTACATATTTTTTTAAACTTACAGCAATAAGTAATCCAAGTAATGGAAGTAAACACAGGACAGTAAATGATAAAGCTAAAAATGGTGGAGCTCTTTTCTCCGGGGCACGGAACATATGTTCAATTTCTGGTTTTGCTGATGTCGGTCCACTACCAATGATAGCATTTGGATTGGAGGCACGTTTCAGCGCAGCCGGTGAAGATGACTGTTGACGTGAAACATCAGTAGCTTGAGCAATACGTCGTTTAGTTTCATCACCAGCTTCACCAACAAAATGAAGATCTAAATCAAACTGGATTTTTGAAAAAAGAAAAGAAAAATAAATAAATAAAAAAGTTAATCAACTCGAGTATTTATGACCATAATAAGGCGTTGAAAAATAACCGCCAGGGCTCGAACCCAGCACCTTCAGTTGCAAGGCTAGTGAGCTCGTATACCATTCACCCACTAGGACCCAATTTAATGACCAGTCCATGAATTCCAACTTCTGACAATTCACGGCATAGCGCGACTGACACTAGCCAACGTCATCCGTGGCGAGTATTTGTCCTCACACCCACAACCTGCTGTACCCTACTGGTCATGACTACCCATTGGAACCTCAGTTGCTAGTGTGCATCTCATTGATATTCAAAAGTATTGATTTCTAGGGATTTGATTGATTAGTTACAGGATTTCATCATGAGCTGACATAGGTTAGAGAACCACTGAAAAACCATCTGGGAGTACTGGATAGACAGACAGCTGTTTCGTTAGCCTAGTTTGAGACTCTTCACAGTACGCACCCACTGCCAGGTTTCGAATTTTAAATGATATAAATATAAATAATACACTTACCATATGCCAAATCAATGGTGTTTTAATCAATGAATCGCCAACAATTAATTCCGCTTTATATACTCCTGAAAGGTAGTCAAATTCAGCTGCAGAGGCATCTGGATCCTGAAATAATAAATAAAGAAAGAAAGAAAATAAGAAGAACAATAAGAATAATTACATGACTGTTTGGACAGGTGAAGAGAGAGAGATATTACGAATCAGTGTTATCCTCGTGATCAGCAAATCAGACATTTAAACCTTAAGTAGGCCAAGTTAAACTTTAAACACCACTAATTACCTACCAATGGAGTGCGACCGCGCCAATGACCTTGAAAGGCTCAGTGAGCAAGTTAGTGGAGGCCGGCAGATGATAATAATAATGTCATCATCAATAAAATATGCTCACCAAAGTATTATTATGTTATTAAAAAAATATGATATCTGGCAAGTTTCAGCTTCGGTGTTTGTGAAAGATTAAGTAGTTACACTTTAAGCCAAGGACAAGTTAGGGTTAAGTTAATCTAACAAAGACGACAGTTAGGTTATAGTTAGTTTTGGGGATATTTTCACGTTAGAATTAGGTTCAGGAGAGATTAGGGTTGTTAGGGTTAGAAGACCTAAATAGGACTTGTACACTGTGGCATAGTTTAATTTCACTAAGGATAAAATTCATTTCGATAAAATCTCACAGTGTTATAAACAGTAAATAATATTTTACTGATGACCATGTTTCGAGCACAGTCTATTGCTCAGTAAATATTGCTGTATAACACTATGAAATTTTATCAAAATAAATTTTACCCACAATGGAATTATGCTCTCTCTCTGTTGATACACCAACCTAAAACTGAGAACTATTTTTACCCCATGTGAGAGCCAGCTATCCTCTGTAACACTTTTATACAGTTTATATGATGTGTATTCCATACACAAAAATGCCTCCTTCACATGATTGGTGCTTTCGAAGCCATTTGCTGATTGATTGGTAGTTAGTTAGTGGTGCTTAAAGTTTAACTTTGCCCTTAAGTAGATTATAGGTCAAGCTAGTTAGTATTCATTAGTACATGTTAACCAGTAATTTATTAGATAGCTGCATAATGTTGGCCAAACACGTCTCACGTAGTCCAAGGTTCGACCCCCCCCCACACTCACACACACACCGGCTAACACACTCTTAAACATCGCTTAGCCAGTAAAGAGGGAAAGTTGTGCTCGTGCGCTACGCTAACAATCTCATCCGCCTAGTGAAACTTTAAAGCACAAGCCCATTTGAAAGGCAGGAGAATGAAAGATACATAATCAAGTGTAATTTCTAGTCAGAGTGCCTTTTTCATGGAGTAATAAATAAATCCGCTCAGTTAACGTCTTGCGCTTTACTCATCATCACAGAGATAGTAAGCAGTCGAGTGATCAGTCGTAATATTATTTAGTGTTCAAGTTACCCCAAATTCAGTATTATCACGTATAAAACAATCGAGGTCAATAATTTGACAATTCAGAAAATTGTACATGCTTTCTGGTGATGTTATTTTCTTTGAGCTGGATGGTTCGTTTAACCGTGAAGCTTTCATTCAGGTTAATACATATTCAGTCAGTGCTAACTTCAACGTGATGTAGATATTCTTGTAGTTGATATCAATAAATCCCTTTTAAAATTGAAGCTATCCCCATCTCCTGTAGGGATCGAAGATAAACTACGCAACAATGTGACAAAAGCGACTTCACTTATTCAAAGTAAGGTAGCTACCAGAGGCATTTACACTGTTGTGAGGGTTACTCAAACCTCAATATGTGAGGGGTAGGACTCGAACTCGTGTCCCGGTGGGTTGGATTAATGAGACACTAGTAAATGTGGTTATTCATAGCTGAATGTAAGATAGTGTGCACAGTGTGATGCGTATTATGCAACTTGAAGCCACTGTATAACAGCGGACATTCCACCACTCAACTTCCAGGTCTTTTTCTTCACCTGCACACACTTCAAGTTATCTAAAGCCACTTTCTCCAGCGCCATCACCTTCCCATCTTGGACATTTACCGACTCGCCAGCAGCTTTATTATCCCGTAAGCAGCTCTGAATATCTACCTCCTCGAAAGGTGTTAGCCAAGGAATCTTCAATCTGGTCGAAAACAGTAATACCAAGTATAACGGTAGACTAAATTTACATACATACAGCAGTGGTAAGGATAAAGTAACGCTTTGGACGGACGACTTCAATGTGTGTTTATAAATTCACTTACTATTGCGAAGTTAGTTACACTGACCTCACAAAGTGCACACTTTCCAAACGCATCTCTGAACACTATCCGGTTTGGTTGGCAAAAGGACAACGCAAGACGATTACTAGCTCAATTCTCGGGCACTTGGTGAACTCAGGCCACGACGCAGCTCTACCAGAGTCGACTTTCAAGATCATCTACAAAGTGAGGCCAAATGGTAGAAAGGGTGTCAGGTTTCGGCTTTTGTGTACGGTGGAGGGGCGGCTAACAATTCGTCAATACCAGCCCGAACTCTGTATACAGGAAAAGTTTGTCCAGTTTCTTATTTTCCCTCGGTCTTAACCTCTTCACTAGTTGTTCCCTGTAAAAAAAATTTGCATTTCTACATTTTTACACCCTCTTCACGCTTACTTGATCAACTGATACTCAAATACCAACACCTTTCTTCTCACTCAATAGCAATTTTAACCTTATTAAATTTCTAACTTTGTGCCACGTTGAGTACCACGTAATTTATGACTTTTATTATTATTTTTTTTACTTCTAAAGCCACTTCTGAGTAATTATATCAATTATGTCACCCACTGCCTATTACTCAATAATAGGCTATTATACATTTTTGGTAAATATAAATACGACTGTACAGTCAGCCTCTGAAAGAGGATGATTTCGTCGATAAAGAAGCATTTCCTCCGCTGAATCTGTCTGTTATTTTCTTCAGCGACTCAGGCATTGACCTGCTACCGGGGAATAATCTCGTTGACTTAGAATATGCAGACGATATAGTCCTTCTAGGCGAAGACGCTGACAAAATGCAGAGTCTTCTAAACACCTTGAGCCGCAATCTACGAATGTTTGGCATGCGATTCGCTCCCGCCAAATGCAAGATGATGTTACAGGACTGGACTACATTGACGCCTAGTTTAAAAATAGGAAGTGAAGTGGTAGAGCACGTTGACCGCTTCACTTATTTGGGAAGTACCATCAGCCAATGCCAACGGGTTGATCTCTGACGAAATCTCAGAACGAATACAGGAGGCTCGTTTCGCATTTGCCAGTTTACGCCGACTCTGGCGTAGACGAGATGTTCGACTATCGACCAAAGGGCGGGTGTACTGCTCATCAGTCCGCTCCGTCCTCCTTTATGGTTGAGAGACCTGGCCACTGAGAGTGGAAGACATGAAAAGCCTGGCTAGCTGTCTTTGATCATAGGTGCCTGCGTTCTATTTCCCGTGTAAAGTGGCATAATAAGGTGAGCAACATTGAGGTTAGGCGTAGAGTTCTAGGTAAACAGGGGAAATCAATCGACGAAGTCGTGAAGCTACATCGACTGAGATGGTTAGGACATGTTACGTATGCCAAGCCATCGCCTCCCTCGACGAGCAAAATTTGCGGATATAGGGTCAGGCTGGAAAAAAGCTAGCGGCGGTCAAACAAAAACTTGGCCTCATCAGTCAATGAAATCCACAACAGTTGGTCTAAGCCACGTAGGAAGGTGTAGACTTCCAGGCTGGGGTCCTCGGGACGGTAAAAATCTATGGTTGGAAACAATTGGTGACATGGCTCAAAATCGTTCACAGTGGCGCAGATGCATCCACTCCTTGTGACTTATGATCTCCAAGGAAACTTTTGTTTTTCTTTATTACTCCTTTGTCTCACCCTCTGCTCACTGTTTCTGTTATGCTTTTCTTGTACTTTCTTCTCTTGCTTCGCGTGCTACACGGAATGTGGCGACTTGAACTTCCGCACATTTGTGCAAAGTTCTATGTCGAAAACAGGCAGACAGACAGTTATTTTCTTCATTTCGGTTCAATTGAGATCAATCAACCAGGGAAAATCAGAAATTGACTTAAACAATCATCAAGAGAAAATTTTTAATTTATAATAAAAACTTACAAGGAATAGTTGATAATTTTTCTTTCCCGTCTGTTTGTCTTTAATTATTTCACTGCATGTATAGGTAATTGCTTGTAGAGTTTTTTGATGCGTTAACTGAACAAACACCTGATGAGCTGTCAACTGGGTATGACTACTACTACTACCATCTGTAAGATGTAAATCAAGTGTTATTTGTTGGCCAACATCTAAATTGATAGCACCAGAAGCTGTTGATGCTTTATGTGTTTGACCAGGTGTTAAACTACAGAGACACAGAGAGAGAGAGAGAGAAAGAGCATATTTAGATTATTGAATATTTTACGATACATGGAAAAGGTTGTTTTTTCATGTGCCAGGCCATACTTATTACATGACGGCTGGTGATACCACCACAACCACCATGTAAGACCCAGGCTGGAGTAGGGGGGTGGGTTAGAACCCATGACCTATTGAGCTACCTTTCTACATTATAGAATCTAGTCTTAGAAAATGTTCCAATCAATCTATTTCTTCTTCAGCAATAGTGGTTGAGCAACTAATAAAAACTAGAGGAGGCGGTGTTCGACCATACAATCAATCATAACTGATAAGTCACAATCGGTTTCACGTAAATTCCTTGATTAGGAGTCTTTTAAAGTGCTATTCCTACTATAGTTCACTACTTTTCATCATTTCATATAGATGGACATTTAGGCTTAAAACAAACGTTAATTAATCAAACTTTGACTAGAGCTGATCTTGTCACTATTGATATATTGAATAGAGAAAGGTGAGTTTTAATTTGACTTCTTGTGGTGATAAGTGTCATATGCGTTTGCAATTAATAGTGTTCTCTGAGCTGGTTGGTTTAGTTGCGGAGCTTTCGTCGTCTTTCTGGACGACATCTTCAGCGCAATATTTAGCATAAAGTGAAATGATTTAAATTTTCCATGAGTGAGTGAGTGATAGAATTGCGTCTCCCGATAACCATCTTTAGCCTCCACTCCAAAGCCTCAGGATGGTCGCGGGTGGGTGCCTTGCGCTGCGGGTTGGCCACCCCTCCATACACCTCTTGAAATGCCCCCATATGACCAGGCGTCTTACATAGCCTCTCCTGAGGAAGTCCTACTCACTGCCTTCACGTGGCGGAGGTGTTTTTCACCGAAGTGAGAGAGCAAAAGCGGATGCCCAGCGCTCTTCACCGGGTTGACTGTCCATTGGATGACAGTCTAAGGGAGATGGCTAAACCCTGATTCCAAACCTCCAACGACTGGCGTATGAAGCTCACTGGAGCTCACCGGCAGACGTATGGACAAAGGGCTTATTGGATGCCCTGGATGTCTGGCCCCATTCAAAAAGGCGTATGAACCGAACTCCGGTCACCGGCTGCCAATGGATAGTGGACTCCCTACTCCACTCCTACTGCCTTGTAGGTCACACTTGGCTGTGTAAAGGCTAGAGCTGCACTCTCAAACAAAAGGCCGAGCGATGCTGGGGACATCACTCGTACCAAATTCCCATGAAACTTCATGAACCCTCTTACAATTAGCTCTCGCCATTTCCATCTTGGCGATGTCGCAGGGGTGGACAGCTGAAAACATGGCTTGGTACAGTCAAGGCTGATATGGAGTGCCTGGGCTGGGGCTACAAACCGTCTACGAACTCCGTCTGTGGAACAAGAATTGGACAACCCTGTCGCAAAACCTTGCATCAGATCACCGCGCCTGGGCAGCGATGATTCGAGATGTTCATGAAGCCGGCTCATCCTCCCGTAGGAGATAGCCGAAGTAAAGTAAAAAAGTAAAGTATAACCATCTTTACATCTGTATTGACCATTTTCTTTTGACTTGGATTTTAAACTTCAAGTAATGTATAAAAATCAATACCTGATATCAGCAATATGACGTTCATGAGCAGTGTCCATTATTGTTACAGTAGTCTGACCAACCTTAGCTTCAGTGATTACTCGTAAAGGAACCTTTATTTGAAAGAAAAAAGGCAGAAAAGAAAAGACATTAATTTTCAAAATAAACTAGAGTCTAGTTAGGACTGAACGATAATCAATTAATAATAAAACATCTTCATAGACATAACACAATCTGAATATATACACACACATAAAATCTCATCGTGTACCATAATAGTTGTGATTACGTATATATGTAATATGTGTTATCAGAACATTAAAATTATGCAGTGAAAGAGAATATTAATTAATTAATTTATTTATTTTTTATTTTTTATTACAGCTACATTCCACACTGTATTTTTGGTACAAGTATGAAATTTTCAGCATGTGATATCGGTAGCCCAAATTTCGCAGGCCGACCATAGATATCAGGTGTTTGTGTCGGCAGGGGATCGAACCTCAGACCATGTGAATGGTCGGCGAGAGTCATAACCATTGTGCCACCGACGCACATGGATAATGCCAATTCAAGCATTAATAAAAACCAAAATACGTAGTTCAGCGAAGAGTCTCTTTTCGCCAGCGAATTCATTTTCTTAGCTGTACAATCGCAAATATATATGCGTGTTATTTTGTATGTCTGTGTACATTAAGTTTGTCAAACAAAATTACAATTGGTTAAGGCTATTTTAACTAAACAGGTGAAGATTGGTAATTGGAGTTACCTAATATAAAATCGGTCAAGAAAATTAGGTGTTAATGAAATCAGGGTAGTAACAAAGGTGATGAGTTGTCACAAACAGTTGCTAAAAAAGAAGTTATGTAGTAATATGAACAGTTTGATGAGTGGGTTTTACTCAGGATGTACATAGAAACAAAGTGGATCAGGTAAGAGTTCTGAATGAATACAAGAATAATAAGCAATTAAAGAACAGGCAAAGAAACAAAATTAAGTCATTAAAATCAAAAAATCAAATCAAAAAAGAAAGACATGGTAACAACTTTTTTGATTTGATATTTTTATTTCCTTTGCCTGTTCTTTAATTGCTTATTATTCTTGTAATCATTCAGAACTCTTACCTGATCCACTTTGTTTCTATGTACATCCTGAGTAAAACCCACTCATCAAACTGTTCATATTACTACATAACTTCTTTTTTAACAACTGTTTGTGACAACTCATCACCTTTGTTACTACCCTGATTTCATTAACACCTAATTTTCTTGACCGATTTTATATTAGGTAACTCCAATTACCAATCTTCACCTGTTTAGTTAAAATAGCCTTAACCAATTGTAATTTTGTTTGACAAACTTAATGTACATTCTAAATGTCAAACTATTAATTTCAACTTAAGATGTAAAAGACAGTTAAAAGAAGTCATCGATTCTCATGACAGTTGTAAAATTGACGACAATGATATAGGAATCAAATCAGAAATTAAGTATCTTGGACTTATTCTCTCTTCCGATCTCTCCTGATCTTCCCATGTCTTAGCAATCTCCAGTAAAATATTCCGCCTGACATTTTACATTAAGAAGTTAAGGCACTCTGGCATAACTCAACCCCTCCTCCTCTTACAGTTCATAAACTCTTGCATCCTACCTATTCTTCTTTATTGTTCACCCTTATTCTTTCCCTTGGATTGCTTAAAATGAACTATGTCACAATTCGTAGAATGCTGAAGACTGTCAGTAGGGTGAGTGGTGTCCCAGTGGACCACATAGTTAACGTCGTTGTCGATAGGCACTTGACTTCGTGCAATAGATTTGCTAGAGGGATCTTGTCTGACTTGGAGCATCCGCTTTACCCTCAGCTTTCACCTTGCATCTCCGCCTCAGGTAGAACAAGAAGTAACTTCAGAAAACTGTATGCTCGCACGTCTACGTATAATAATGCTATGATACCATACTTGGCGCGTATATTATGTCATGAAAATAGTGTCATTCAAGAACTGACTAACCTTTTTTCACCTAGTAAATAAACAATTTCCTCCATCCATCCATCCTTTATACCTTCAAGTTTTACTTTTATTATTTCTATTATATTTATGGTCCTGTTGCTTCTTGGTTTGTTTTACTTTCATAATTGCTAGCACCAACTTATCTCTACGACTGCTGTTATCTTGGTTTTTCCCCTCACCATATCAAGTAAAGACAACATTATATTCCATATTTTTAACATGCTAGGATTTCTACACCACATTGCCAATACTGTGTTAAACAAGCCCACGGGAATTTTCACTTGTATTATTATTATTATTACCCTAGCTGTTATCATTATTATTGTTATTATTTCCATTTTATATGCTGCATGTTTTTGACACTACCTCTATTGTAAATGTGGAAAGTTTTCTGTGTGATTAATTTTTATTTATAATTTGAAGAAATTAGATGCAACAATATTGTGATTAATGCTGAAAATTCCATTCTGTATCACAAGTACTGTTTTTGGAATAAAGTAAATCATTAAAATTATAATTAATTAATTAAAAATAACACGTATATATATTTGCGATTGTACAGCTAAGAAAATGAATTCGCCGGAGAAAAGAAAATATTAAACCGAGCTTCTAGATCACTGATATCTACACAGTCACCTTTTGGCCTGTAGGCGCCACAGATTCGAATGCTGATGTACCCTGATGATGAGGTATCATCACTGTATAAGCAGCAAAAAATTGGCTACACCCAAAAACCAACTGAGTTTCTATACAAGTTGGCAATGAACCACACTTTGTTATACGGGGATTAATGATAGTATCTGGCTGCCGAAACCATAGGAAGTGAAATAGGGTTTAAACTTATGATGACTCAATGGTTGGAGTGCCCTCATAAACCAATGATGAACCTTAGCCCCAATTATACCGAGGCCACCTATGTACCAAAAAGAATGTTACCAAGTTGATTTTGTAGTTGAATGCAACGACTTACGTCATCTCTGGTGTAGATGCCATATCGTACTATCGACAAAAGGAGGTGTGTACTACAGAGCAGTCCTGCTTTATGCCCGGCTGTGAGTGAGACATGGACATTAAAAGTGACAGACATGAAAAGGTTGGCTATCTGTCGATGATCATAAGTGTCTGAGTTCCATCTCCCATGTTAGGTAGTGGTATAATAGGGTGAGTAATACTGAGGTTAGGCATCTGTCGAGTGCTAGGCAGGTTGGCAGGGGAAATCAATCGACGAGGCTGTGAAGTTACATCTACTGAGAGAGATGGTTAGGACATGTGTTACACACGCATCCCCCAGCCATCACCTTCCTCGACTGACGGGCAACGTTAGCTAACATGGGACGGATCAGGTTATAAAAGAGCTAATGGTATCAGTTCATGAAATCCATAAGAGTTAGTTTAAGCCAGCCATATGGGGAGACGGAAACGTCCTGGTTGGGGGGTGGGGGTTCGGGATGCTAAAAACCAATGGTTGGTGCAGACGCATTCGCTTCTTATCATCTCCTGGATCCATTATTCCTTCTCCGTCGAATTTCTGCATATTATCGTTCTACTGAATCTTTTCCTTTGTATGCTACATGGAGTATGGTAACTTGAACCGGTGCATTTCTGTGCAGAGTTCTATGCTGAAACCCGCCAGCCATCCATAATACTACGACTACAACCCAACGCATAACTCTACTGTTTATCTGTTTGTGACTTCACTTACTTGCGCTCACATTGGAATGGGAAATGACGGAATATAATCTCATAGTATCTAGTGATTAATAACTATGAGTGACTAAGTGCTGATCGAGAGGGGGGGTTAATCGAGATTCATGAAGAGAGAGAGAGAGAGAGATCCACATATTTTAAACTAAAGAAAAGATTTACATGATACCTTAACTGCTGATGTGAAGAATTTAACAACTTAATAGCCTTCAATACGTATTACCTTGCATGAGATATCGATAGCCCAAATTTAGCAGACCAACCATTGATATCAGGTGTGCGTCGGCCGGAGATTGAACCCCTAACCATGTACGTCCTAATCGCTGTGCCACCGACGCATATATGTATATATATATATATATATATATATATATATATATATATATACATCTTTCGCATCCCAAGTGGAACAAACGGCTTCACGCTTGAAGTTTTAGTAGCAGTGATGTATTTTTAATGGAATAGGGTTTTCTGCCAACTCAGAGAGTCACATGTAAAAGAGAAGACGCTCGGCGAAGAGACTCTTTTCGACGGCGAATTCATTCACATAGCTGTACAATCGCATTTACATACAATTATTTGTGTGTGTGTGTGTGTGTGTACATGAGGTTTGTAAAGTTGAGATAATTAATCAGGTAATACACGAATGATCTACTAGAAGAACAAGGTTGATTGGACAGCAACTAAAGTAAGCTTGAGTTAGTAAGTTAGATGACGTAATATAATTGACTAAAATGCTTCAACTTAGGTCAGCGTAGTAACAGAGGTAATTACAAGTAGATAATAATGCCATTTAAATTAGAACTCAAATTGAGCAATTAAGTTGGATGAAGTAACATAAATGACTAGGAATTGAGCGTTGGTCAGGCCAATTAAAGTGGTAGTGAGGTGTAGAAATTAAATCGGGTGGGGGTAGAGAACAAGAAAGTTGTTCTTGTTGAAACATTTTAGTCAATCATATTACGTCATCTAACTTACTAACTAACTCAAGCTTGCTTTAGTTGCTGTCTAATCAACCTTGTTCTCCTATTAGATCATTCTTTTATTACCTGATCAATTATCTAAACTTTACAAACCTCATGTACACACACACACAAATAATTATATATAGATGCGATAGTACAGCTATGTGAATGAATTCGCCGTCGAAAAAAGTCTCTTCGCTGGACGTCTTCTCTTTTTCATATGACTCAATGAGGATTTTCATATTGAGAGAGTGCTTTTAGCAATGTGTCGCCGACCGAGAGTCGAACCCGGGTCACATACGCAGTTAGCAAGCATCCCACCATTTGACCCACCGAAGTATGCATAAATACATGTAATAATAATAATAATCAAATTAGAATACCTGGACATTAGTTAATCCTAACAGTTTACGACGATCACCAGCCTTTTTACTGACTGCACTAATTTCCAATGCATAATATCCTGGTGACGGTGTAGCAGTTGATTTCGGATCAGGAAGCAAAGAAACTTGGAATATATTGCTGAAAGGAAAAGAGTTGGGAGAAAAATATATCCACGCACACACACACACAAAATAAATAATGAGATGGAAGTGATAACGGGGAATACGACTAAGTTGAAACAGCGAACAACAACACTCACGTTTTCATACGGTTGAGTTGGTCTAAGCTGGACGGTTTTAACTGTGAATCTTCTATTCCTCTTCTTCGTCTTCTTCCTTCTATAGACAACTCCTTAAGCACTTACATTATATTACGGGTTGATCTCTGACGAAATCTCAGAACGAATACAGAAGGCTAGTTTCGCATATGCCAGTTTACTCCGTCTCTGGCGTAGACACGATGTCCGGCTGGTTATCGACCAAAGAGCATGTGTCCTGCTTATCAGTTCACTCAGTCCTCCTTTATGGCTGTGAGCGAGACCTAGCCATTGACAGTGGAAGACATGAAGAGATTAGATGTCTTTGATCATAGATGCCTGCGTTCGATCTCATGTGTGAAGTGGTATAATAAGGTGAGCAATATTGACGTTAGGCGTCGAGTGATAGGTAAGGAGGGGAAATCAATCGACGAGACTGTGAAATTACATCGACTGAGATGGTTAGGACATGTGTTACACATGCCTAGTCATCGCCTTCCTCGACCGGCGGGCGATGTTAGCTGATACAGGGTCAGGCTGGAAAAGAGCTAGCGGAGGTCAAACAAAAACATGGAACCAGGCAATCAAATCCACAACAGTTAGTCTAAGCCAGTCACGCAGGAAGGTGTAGACTTCCTGGTTGGGGTCCTCGGGACGGTAAAAACCAGTGTCTGGAAACAATTGGTCATATGACTCAAAATCGTTCTCAATGGCTGGCTCAGATCCATCCACTCCTTGTGACTTATGATTTCAAATGAAACTATATTGTTCTTCGTTATAACTATTCCTCTGTCTCACACCTCTGTTTACTGTCTCTTTTATGCGTTCCTTCTACTTTCTTCTGTTGCTTTGTGTGCTACATGGAGTGTGGCGACTCGAACTGTTGCACACATCAATGCAAAGTTCTATGTTAAAACCAGTTAGTTAGAAGAATGTAATCTCGTGGTGCTTTAATACTATTAGATATATACTATTAGATATTTCAAATTAACTCACAGATAGATCAGTCAGAAAGTAGTTCACTGAGAACTGAGGGGTACTGGACAGCTGATTCATCCTACTTTGGGACTCTTTAGTAGTAGTAGTAGTAGTGCGTACCCATGATATCGAACCAGGACTTGACCGTCAGGTTGAAGCAATTTCACTGGTCACTATTAGTGCCTGATTGATTATGAGATAGATTTCTAATGAGGAGTTGGGTATGACGATGGATACTCAACGGTAAGACTGCCATATCACGAATTCATGGGCCACTAGATTCCGTCCAAGTGATTGAATGGTCAATGGATTCACTTCATATAACCTGAAGATCCTGATTACGTTCCCCCGGGTGGGTGGTCATGAGTGAGTACTACTGAAGAGTCCTTAACTAGGACTAATAGCTCTATATCTAGTACTCTCTTGTTTCAAATATTTGTTTAACCAATGTATCAGTTTATGATCGAAGCTGGGATCACGGAGATCCCCACATAGAAAAACACTTTTAAAGACGAAAAAATTGAGTTAGTATGCATAAATTTTCTTCCTCTTACTTTTTATCATCTTGTTTAAAATCTCCACGATCAGTTGGTCCAACTAGAACTTGATTTTCATCAATCTTCTTGTTAACAAGATTATAAAGACCATGCGCTTTAAGAGTGAATTCACTAGGCTTAATATATACACCAGTCCATAGGTGTTTGAGGCGTAAATTAAGATTAGGGTTTGCTCGATCAACTGAAAACTCTGATGGAATAGCTAAATTCAGTTCATCATTCATATTAACTGATGGTTCAACGACAATAGGCATCTATCAAAAAGAGAAAGCAAAATACATATACATAAATATATTTAGTAATTTAGAGAACGTAATATAATTGACTAAAATGTTTTAACTTAGGTCAGGGTAGCAACAGAGGTAATTACAGGTAGAGACTAAGTAGAAGTGGGTGGTAGATAATAATGCCATTTAAATTAGAACTGAAATTGAGCAATTAAGTTGGATGACGTAACATAAATGACTAGAAATTGAGCGTTTATCAAGTTAGTGACAGTGGTAGTAAGGTGTAGAAATTAAATCGGGTGGGGGTAGAGAACAAGAAAGTTGAAAATGCAAAATATTACGATTAAAAAGACAGAATAATACCAATGAAGAGACAGAAAAAAGGAAAAAAGAGTAGATAGAATTTACTTTTCAAGTAATAAGATAGATTAAGTCCATTGTAAGTATAGTGATTGAACGAACTTCTGTATGCAGAGTTCAGGGCTTAGCAAGTGAATCGCCATTGCTTCTGCAGTTTGAAGAAGTCTGATTCGTACACCTTTAGGAAGACTACTTCTTACTCTGTAGACTACTTTGAAGTTTGTTTGGGGTGTAGCTTGGTGTTCGGATCCTATCAGATGTTCTAAGATGGAGCTGCGGGGACATCGTTTTTCTCCTTTGTAAAACCATGCTGGTAAGTGTTCGGTGATACGCTTGGAAAGCGAGCGCTGGGTACGGCCGACATACCTGGCTCCATATGAACAGGTGAATTGATAAATACACATTGATGAGGCCAACAGTGGTAGCTTATCCTTCACGTTCACATGAATCATAGGTCTTGTGGAGAAAGTTAGTCGTAGTTCAGCTGCGAAGAAGGTCTTCTTGAGTGATCGCGACAGTCGATTTTTTAGTGTTTCCGCAGATATATCTCCATTGAATTGAAGGTTTATGTAGAGCGGTTTCTTCGGGACGCTATGCATGGGCGGCTTTTGTGGCCTAGGATTCATAGATTTTGCAATAAATCGTTCTGGGTAACAATTCTCGACGAGGATTCTCTTGAGATTGTCCAGTTCATCTTCTACGGTGTCCGGGGTACAAATTCTGCGAACTCTGTAGCTAATTGGCCTGACCAACGCCATCCAACTTAATTGCTCAATTTCAGTTCTAATTTAAATGGCATTATTATCTACCCCACTTCTACTTAGTCTCTACCTGTAATTACCTCTGTTGCTACCCTGACCTAAGTTAAAACATTTTAGTCAATAAATATATTTATATACACAGATAAAATTAAAAGAGAATGTAGTGTTTAATATTAATTTTAACTATGTGTAAAACTTGGGCACTGTGATAGTGCAACGGCAGAAGAGGAGAGAGAGACTTGGTAAAAGAATGTTTATTTAGTAATCTGTATCTCTGTATAACCGAATTATGTGTACGCCTTATCTTCAACGCGCAAGTTGCACTGATCTTTCGTGCTGTGCCACTCCTGGCCTTCATGTTGTGTTTCTTTGTGTTCCTTTCACATCGTCTCCCATGCACCTCCACAACGCTGTACCATTTCCTTAACAGTAACACTCGCCAGAGTAGTATGTAATTCCATATTGATTTGTTTATTAGATATACCACAGAGTGAAACAGTATTGTTATTTACTGGATGACACAGTTTCACACACAATTTATTTATTGTTCATAATCATGCCATCAATTACAAATCACATAATCAAACTTCGAAACTTGAGTTTTATAGTTTCCTTTATTCTTTCCTATTCACCTTCGTAGGTAGGGGTAGTAGAATTTTCCAGATGTCTATGTGGAAGAGGTGTTGAATCACTCCTACTCCACGTATTTTCAACCAGTTGATTCGATAGACAAAGCTTTCATTGTCCCTCAATCTCTCCTTCCATTCTCTGACATTAGATTTTAAACCTGTCATCTTATCCCATCATCCTATGCTGTTTGGTTGTGTGTAATTGCATGTAGTGGTTGGTATAGCTGCACTATTCTCCAAAAGTTGTATGCTTATAATTGATATGATTATGAACAGCAATAAATTGTGTTTGAAACGTGGCAACAGTAAAGAATAGACACCAATTTCAGACGACCATGAAACAGCCAATCAGATTCTTCTAGGTGAAAAGTGGCAAACTTAATTTACAAAGAAGTGTATCTACGATATATATGTGTGTAATAAAAATGGATCATATATGGCATATATATCTCTAATATGCTGCAGAAACTGGTCCCAGATTCTCATAGAAGTGGTTGTAGACATATCATATCAATGTATTCTCTATTTCGCCAGCTGTAGCAGATACTGGTTGCATATACGCAGTATATTACTAAGGGAGAGCTTTGAATTCGAGAAGTGTTTAAAAAAAAATCACCAATTATGTACGGCTTACCAACTTATACAGACTTCCTCATATAAAGTGGTTCCGTCTGATTGTATAACCAACAACAGCCCGGCAATACTTTCGCAGAGTCATTATCCCTACACATGCATCTTTTACGCCTTCCTATCAACCCATTTTCCAAAGAGAAGTCAAAAACCAAATCTGGGAGACATTTTCATCGAGGATTATGACTAACAACCATTTGTAATGCTGAGCCACCTGATTGGTCGGATCAAGGTCATTTGATTTTGGTATCTATTCTTCACTCTTGCCTGAAACGTCATCCATTATATAATACTGTTTCACTGTGTGACATATCTAATAAACAAATTAATATGGAATTACATACTACCACAGTGCTCAGGTGTTACACATATATTAATTGGAGAAGTTTGTTTTCGAAAGGAATTCCTACAGTTGGGAGTTGACTGTTTAAGCCAGTGGACTGTAATGCGTTCCAGAGACTCTTCATTATCGGTAGTCAGTTACAAGGGCATGTTTTATGGAGAAATGCCCACAAATTTGATCATATCAACATCTGGTCTAGCTACTTTCTACGTCTCGCTGAACGCCGGAACTGAAGTTTCACCACTCGAATAAACCATCTCTAACGGTAGTTTATACGCCATAAGGCTAGTAAGTTCAGCTAGTTAGTACTCAGGTATGCAGAAAATATTTTCCATGGATCAGGGGCAATGAGCCACACTTATTATGTGAAGACGGCTGATGATACTACCCAGTTGCTCAGAGTGACCAGAACTCGAACTCTTAACCCACTTGCCAAAAGTTAAATGCTTAACCCAGTGAGCCATATCTTGTCTCTAAACATCATAAATTTGAGTATGTATGCGAGTTATCTTCAGTTTAGTAAGTTTTCAAAAAAAATTTAGTACCTGTTTTAGATTATCCTAAGGCGAGGGGTGTAGAAATTCTCCCTGTTAGGTCATGTGCATACCAGTAATAACAACGCAAAGATAGAGACAAACATGTTTTCACACGTTGTCACGTTTTTAAAATTATAGAATTTAAACAGTTGTAAAATGTATTCAGTAAAGTGATAAAATACAATACAACATTATGAAACCAATTATATCTTTTTTGATGTAACTTATCGATTTATTCAGTTGCCTAACTTCGAGTACATCGATACAAGTGTTCGTTTATGTTCAAGCTCAATTACTTGTTAAAGACTTTCCCGTATCAAGCTGAGAGCCACATTTATCGTGTGAGGCCTGAGACAATACTATCCAATTGCTCAGACCAAAGTAGGTGGAGCAGGACTCGAACTCGTGATCCATCAGCTGAAAACTGAGTGCTTAAGCCAATAATCCATAGATTTCAAATATTTATTGGACTTTTTGTATGCAAATAGGTCAGAAATGAAATATTGTTATTCAACAACCACCTGCAATTCTATGCAGTTGGTAATGATACGCGTCTACTGCTTGAGGACTAGTGATACTACCTGGTAAGTGGAACGCAGTTCGACCCTATGGTGAACAACTGGTTGAAAGTTAGGCTCCCAGACCAATGAGTCACAGCTCTACAAATAGCTCAGAGTAGAATTCCATTATAGATAAGATTTTATTTCGATAAATCGCACAGTGTTTACAGTTATAAGTAGTTCATATGTCCAATAGGTTTGAGTAACATTTATCTTTACACGATAAATCACATTTGATTAAGAAATTTACAAAACACATTTAGGAAGTATATTCTGTCCCATAAACGACCTGTCACAACCAAGGAAGGGTAGATTTCAGGTCTTCTTCTCGAAATGCTGTCATAGTTTCATAGCCTCCGTCAACCAGGTAAGTCCTGTTTACCGCCTTCACGCCGTTGGAGTGTTCATCACAAAAGTGGAAGAGTGAAGGCAAACCAAACTGGTGGACATGCAGGTCTCCTGAAAGGATCAAACAGCGTATGAACCTGTTTTAGTCACCGGAAACCATGAGGACGTATCTCTTAACACTGCCCCACTGCCTTGTTGATCATGACGTTAAATCAAAGACTACGAGGAGAGGGTTGGTTCCTTGAGATAACCACCTGCCTCGGGTCTGAGCAGTATCCAAGCCCTTGTACAAACTATAAGGTTTTGTGTAGCGTATCTCTTAGTGCCTACCAGGTTTGAATACTGAATAATGATCCTTTCGATTCAAAACTTCACTATTCACATCTGGAATAAATTTACGAAATTATCTTAGAAATTCATTTGCTATTTGTAAAATAAAAAAGAGTGAAAAACTTACCATCACAGTACTATCAGCCAATGCTTTGAAAGCAGCAGCCATGTGCGCAGCAGCACGTGTATTTGTGACTTGACGTCGTGCATAAAGATAATTGAACAATTTGACTAGTTTACCCTGGATAGAAATAAAAGAGAATATTGGGGGCAGGGGGAGGAGTTATTAAATTTGGAGTGCAATTCTGTCGAAAGACGACATCATACAGTAGTAAAGTAAAAGAAACCGCAAACCGTAAGAGCATTGAGGGCATCATTGAAGAGTCTATAACTACAGAAAAACAACAGTCCAGTGCACTTTAACTTCTCAGGGCTCTTTAGATAACATAGTACTACATTTCGAAAAGCGCTGATTTAATAGAATAGGGACGCTGATGCTACACTTAGACGTACTGATCACGAATACTGTTTGACTACGTCAACAACGTTATACGTCAACTACCTGTCTCTCTCAGCCCGCTCTACTTAAGCCAGAACAAGCAAAGACGTGATATGGGAAGTATACTTGACAGTATCTGTATAAGAAGTGCACGCATATCAAGAAAAACTATATATATATATATATATATATATATATATATATATATGGGGTGTGTTCGTGAGTGAAGAAACCCAATAAAAGGATATTTCCTGGCCAAGAAATAATTTCGTTAACTTAGAATATTCAGACGATGTAGTCCTTCTAGGCAAGGACGCTGACAAAATAGACTAGAGTCTTCTGAACACCTTGAGCTGCAATTTACGAATGTTTGGCGTGCGATTCGATCCCGCAAAATGTAAGATGATGTTACAGGACTGGACAACACTGACTCATAGTTTAGAAATAGGGAGTGAAGTGGTAGAGCATATTGACCGCTTCACTTATTTAAGAAGTTGCAACAACCAAAGCCAGTGGGTTGACTGCTGACAAAATCTCCGCACGGATACAGAAGGCTAGTTTCGCATATACAAGTTTATGCCATCTCTGGCATAGACGTGTTATCTTGCTTTCGACAGAAGGACGTGTGTACTGCCCAGCAGTTCACTCCGTCCTCCTTTATGGCTGTGAGCGAGACATAGCGATTGAGAGTGGAAGACATGAAAAGGCTGGCTAGCTGTCCTCGATCATAGGTGCCTGCGTTCGATCTCATGTGTGAAGTGGTATAATAAGGTAAGCAATATTGAGGTTAGGCGTCGAGTTCTAGGTAAGGAGGGGAAATCAATCGACGAGGCTGTGAGATTACGTCCACTGAGATGGTTAGGACATGTGTTACGTATTCCTAGTCATCGCCTTCCTCGACCGGCGGGTGATGTTGGCTGATACAGGGTCAGGCTGGAAAAGAGCTAGCGGAGGTCAAACAAAAACATGGAACCAGGCAATCAAATCCACAACAGTTAGTCTAAGCCAGTCACGTAGGAAGGTGTAGACTTCCTGGTTGGGGTCCTCGGGACGGTAAAAACCAGTGTCTGGAAACAATTGGTCATATGGCTCAAAATCGTTTTCAATGGCTACCGCAGATGCATCCACTCCTTGTGACTTATGATCTCCAATGAAACTATATTGTTCTTCGTTATGACTATTCCTTTGTCTCACACCTCTGTTTACTGTCTCTATTATGCATTTCTTCTACTTACTTCTGTTGCTTTGTGTGGTACATGTAGGGAGTGTGAGGACTTGAACTGTCGCACATGTGTGCAAAGAGGAAATATCTAGATTTTCTGATAACATATCACACACACACACACCTGAAATGATCTGAATTTCTAATGTAGAACTTTGCCCAAATCTGCAGCAGTTCAATTTGTCACAGTCCATAAATACACACATGGAGAATTTAAGAGACTTAAGAGATCGCAAAATGTGAATGCATTTCAGCCGCCACCACTAAGAACAACTTTGAGCTAATATCAACAACATTCTTCAGCTGTTAGCATCTTAAAGACCACCAGCCCCCAGCCAGCCAGCCAGTTTTACACCTCCCTATGTGGCTGACTAGTGTCATGCTGTGTCACGCATAAAATCACGAACAGTTTTCTTCATTTCACAGGTAGTAAGTAGTCTTTATAGGGACTTGCATATACCGTCAGAGCGGATTAATGTTTGAAGTCAATTGGTAGATGGTGACTAGCAGTGGAATCCAGGGTGCGCATTTCGTCCTAATTGGGACTCGTCATTTGGATGTGTCTGCATTCCTGGATTACTTTTTACTTTTATAACGAACTGTACAATATGAGCACTAATAATTGCGTCCTATATCATTGGTGCATCTGTTAACGGGCTTTTTAAACTGTTGGATGGTGGGATAGATATACCCTCTTGAGCTTAGTGTTCTGCAGCTTTTATAACCTTTTATAACTTAACTGTTTTCATCTGCGAACTTCAATCAGCCTCATAATGATATAGTTCAATATTGTCCTACCTGAAATGCCTGGAACAGAAACAGCATGAGGGTGCTGTTTGACCGCAGAGCCCATGAGATAACTGCTTCACACCAGTTACATATGGCCTCTATTGAAATGGCCTTTGGAGTTATGTCCGCATGAAGAACTTACCGCCAGCTATAGACAAAATCTCTAGGGTCGGTCTTTTCAACCCACTTCTCCAGAATATACCTGACTAGCTGGTTGTCTAAGGGAAAGACATCATACTACTGTTACAATCCCATATTCATCACTAACAGTACGATTTCACTGTCAAAAACCACACTATGATGGTAATCATTTTTAAATATGACCTCAATCTAAGTGATCTTTCCGGCCTAGTAGGACCTGAAGGAGCATTCGTGCCAGTCAGTGTAGCTTGTTGGGGTCATTATGATATCCATACTCAATCATCACATCAGGACAGCAGCTGCCAACGTGAAGTTCTACGCCAGAAATTCAGTTCAGCCTAGTATTACACGGATAATTTATTTGACATTCAAAGACTATGAGGAATACACAAGTTTTCTTTACCTTTCTCCACTATTGCTTATGCGCCTTAAAATAATTAAGATTACCGAATTAGAAAAAAAACAGACGGAGACAATACATGAGTGTACTACATGAATAATAATAATAAGTTACCTCTACAGCTTTCGGGATTTCTCCGTATACATTTACAAATTCCACAATACCTTTCGCAACCAACGATGTGGTATACAGGCCTTTTTCATACTAAAGGATAAGAAAGAATTAAAAGGCAACATAAATTTACCAGTTGGACGTACAGGTATGAAATTATCTAGACGCTTTTTTCGCTAAGTTACACTGAAATAACATGCAGCTTTTGTAGGCTGACCACCAGGGGGCATGGACTTCGGGTATTTGAGAAACTAGATATTATAAATAGTACAATGTCAGTAAAACGCAACGTTAGTGGCGAACGCATAGCTGATGCACCCACACACTGATCGAAAGCTTTTACAAAAATATCTGTGAAGTTCGATGACAAGCAATATTTCTAACAGCTATTAACAGACTAATAGCTTAGAGACTGTTAGCCGAACCAAATGGATCCCAAAATTCGGGCTCAAAATCGTTGTCAATGGCGCAGATGTATTCAGTCTCTGTAATCTTTCATATTTCTTTCTACCATTACCCATTCTGTTTCGCTCTTATACCTGTCAAACTCTTTTGATTCTCTTCACTCATCTTCTTGCCTACCTTTGTGTGCTATTTGGAACGTGGCAACTCGAACTGGTGCACTTCGGTGCCAAGTCCTATGTTGAATCCAGACAGACAGACAGACAGTCAGAACATCGGTTTTAGTTCAGAATGATAGAACATCCTTGATGTTCTATGTCTTTCAAACGCCTTAGTTTGCTATCTTATTTTATTTTATTTAAACGCAGAAAAAACTTGGTACAATATGGCACCAAGAAAGATGCGCCACACAATAATAATAAAACAACATAGATCAAAAGTAAAAAAATATAAGTAGAGAACGGATAAAGAACTTCATTTGGAAAGAAAACAGTCATGCTTAACAAGTCCAAACAGTAAGCGTTAGCTATCATCAGGAAGGGAAGAAAGAAGGAAATTGCAACACGTTCGCCATTGATTACGATTCTTGGCCATATCCGATAACGTTTCGAGCTGTCTCGCGGACCCCAACCAGCGAGTCGTGACGCATCAACCGATGCTAATCTAGCACAAACATCCTTCATCCCACGACGCCACGTCATGGACTGACCACCTTCGCCTTTTCCATCCCATCCTAGGGCTAGAGAACAGAGACCTGTACGGAAGCAGCACATGTCCAAGCCACCGGAGCCGGTGTTTCCAGATGACGACACTCAATGAATGGTTATCTCCACTGTGTTCAAACACACGCCGCCGAACCTCAGAATTACTTACGCGATGATGCCATTGAACGCAAGCAATCCTGCGGAGACAGCGATGATCGAACAGGCAGAGTCGCCGCACATCCTCTAGATAGGGTCGTCTGCATTTTTCTAAAGAATTAGGCGTGAGTAGATACAGCTGGAAATTTTAATCACCTAAGCTGCTTCATATAGTGCCCTACGACCACCACCACCCAGTATTTAGCCTTTTTTTCAACTTTTTAGATCGACGTACTATCTTCTTTACAAACTCTTTCAATGACTCGAATGAACTAGAGCATCTTTCTATTGCTCCCAGAAGCAACTACTGCACATATATATCTGACCATCAGAACTCGTGATCCTTTCAATACAATTTTGAGCATAAGTGATCTGCGCCAGAACAGGTCAATATTAATAAGGAGTTTATGATTTCATGGTGTTAGTAGTTAGCATGGTGTTCCTTTAACATCACAAATAGATTAAGTGATCATCTCTGCATAAAGTTTTGTAAAAATGAAGATTTGTAGTTAGTCTTGCTGCTAGTTGGGTACGACTAATTTAATTGTTAACTCGTTTGGAACAACAAATACAACTATGACAAACATTACAATACATGACAAAATCTACCACATACACCATATAACATGGTCATAGTTTGGACAAGTACTTTGAAAAGACTTAGCAGTCCTATATATACTTAGGCCATCGGTAGGTAATGTAAAGTGACCTATCAGATGCTTAGACTCGATTAGCAAATGGATAACTTTGCAGGAGATGATCTTCAGTTGTGTTTGAACTGCAGTTCATTGAGTGGTAGGTAGAGGTGATGAAAACACAACTTTGGTCAACAGTTAACTTCTTTTAAAATTGAACCGCAGAAATGTGGCTGACTGACTGACTTAAGCACTTATATTTCATACAATGGTTTCTGGGCTCAAATCCCGCTTCGTCTACTTCAGCTTAGGTAACTGGATAACTTCATCAGCTCTCACACAGTGAATGTGACTCATTGTGTTTCTTAAAGAACATATTTCAGGTATCCGAATTCTGACCAACTGGACTTGCTAGTCTAATGACATACAAACTACTATTAGCGATGGTTCAATCGAGTAATGAAAGTTCAGGCTTTAGCTAAGCCAGATGTTGATAAGATTTGTAGAAATTTGCACATAGAATACTCTTCAAATTTTTAAAAAATTCTTTCCCTTTCGCAGTGGAACATAGGGGACTTCAAGCTAGAGGCTTGAAGTTCCTGTAGCAGTGGTGTTTATTTTTACGGGATGGGGTTGCTAGCCAGCCTCATGCCTAACCTTCCTTCTTTACTAGTCCTATTGTTGGCTTAGAGAGGTAAAGGAGTGCGTCGACCGGGAATCGAACCCCGAACCACTTGCACGAAATTCTAGAAAACCTGGATTTCGCGGATGATTTATGTTTGTCATACAAAATCGAAGACTTACAAGAGAAAACCGACAAACTGGTCGAAGAAGCAGCAAAGACAGGACTTCAGGTGAACATAGACAAGACGGAGGTTATGAAAATAACTAACCAACAACAACAGTAAAATCCAGCGCCAATAACCAACAACGGGAGGGATTTGAAAGAGGTTACTTCATTCACTCACTGATCTAGGGAGCATTGTCTCAACTACAGGCGGTCGGAACGGACGAGGATGTCAAATGGAGAATCGGGAAGGCGACGAACACATTCATCAACCTGAAACCAATCTGGAAATCTTCATCACTCGGCATCAACAACAAAATTCTCATTTTCAATACAAACGGATCAGAAACTTGGCGGGTGGGTCACAAAGAATATTCCCAACAGCCTGTTGCAGACCTTTATCGACAACTAAGTGTCTTCGCTCTATACTCAAGATCAGAAACAATCATCAACAAGAAACTATGGGAAGGAACAAACAAAACAGGAACCAATCGTCAACCAACAAATATGCAGGAGAAAGTGGAGATGCATTGGATACTCGTTGAAGAGGCCGCTGGGTGACATCACGCGCGCGTCAGGCCATTGCTCGAGTAGAACCAGGCCAAAAGGGAAGCGGCGAGTGGGACGTCAGTGCAAAGGTGACGTGGAGGAGATCGTGTGAAGAGGAGTTGAAAGAGTATGGACTAATATGGATGCAGGTGAAAAGTAAAGCAGAAGGAAGACAGAAGCAAGTGGAGACGTGCAGTTGAAGCCGTATGTTCCACTAGGAACCCAAGGGAAAAATAATAATACATACGCCTACTGAGTCATTTACTATGATAAAAAAACATGACCGAAACTACTGATTCTCCCCCCCCCTCCGCACACACACACACACTAGTCATTTATTAATACAAATTTCGAAACAGCAGTGTTTGAGTGATTTAAAACTAGTAGATCAAAGTGAACATCAAAATTATAAAAAAAAAAAACTTACAAATAGCTGATTACCATTCACTTCATCGGCTTGATCTAGAATATCATTCATACCTGACGCATAACCATCCATAACTGTCTTAGTCAAGCCAAGTTGTGGAAGAATTTGAAGAATAAAGGCTATCCTGAAAATTGAAATTACAAAAGATTTTTTGGAAATACGGGCAGAAATTTTCTTTAGTGATAATAAAAGTTTTCTTTACGATGAATGTTAGTTAATACGGGAACTGGCGAATAATACAATAGCATATGTATAATGAAATCAGTACTAGGTTTTAATAACAGACACCTCGGAATTTTCATCATAAAAAACTTTAGATACTGCCGAAATAACTGCTGACTGAAGTCTCCAGAGTAGTGATGAATAGTTACCATTAGATAGATAGTTTAGCGCGATAACTTAATGACCCCAAAACAAATTTCCAATCGACCTGCAAAATAACACTGATTTAATTGATATAATTACTCATAAATGGCTTTAGAAGTGAAAATTAAAGGTTGTAAATTACGTGGTACGCAATGATGGCACAAAGATAGAAATTTGATAAGGTTAAAATTGCTCTTGAGTGAGAATGAAGGTATTTGAGTGCCAATTTAACAAGTGTGAAGAGGGTGTGAAATGTACAGAAGGAGCCTATGAGATTGATAATAGTGAATTAATTATTAAAGCAAAAGCAAACTAAAAGTAGAATTAAAAATTAAAAAACAAAAGAAAAATCAAAAAAATTTTTTACAGGGAACGATTAGTGAAGAGGTTAAGACCAAGGTAGAATAAGAGACTGGACAAACTTTTTCTGTATACAGAGTTCAGGGTTGTATTGATGAATTACCAGCGCCTCCGCCATACACAAAAGCTGAAACCTGATGCCCTTTGTACCATTTGGCTACACTTTGTGGATGATCTTGAAAGACGACTCTGGTGGAGCTACGTGGCCTGAGTTCAATAAATGCTTGAGAATTGAGCTAGTAATTGTCTTACATTGTCCCTTTGCTAACCATGGCAGATAATGTTCAGAGATGAGTTTGGAAAGCGTGCGCTTTGTGCGGCCAATACAACTAGCTCCAAACGAGCAGGTTAATTTATAAGCACGCATTGAAGTGACCCAAAGCGGCAGTTTATCCTTCACACATCCATTGATCATTTGTCGGCTGTAGAAATTGATACGTAGCTCAGCCATAAAGGAGGCTTTCCTCAGTGATCTGCATAAGCAGCGATTCTTCAGGATCTCAGCTGTGGTCTCACCTTTAAATTCAACACTCATCAATAGCAGTTTCTTTGGCACCGTCTGGATTCTTTCAGGCTTTTCCCTTAACTTCATGTTTCTCTCGATAAATCTTGGAGGATATCCATCCTCTATGAGGACTTGTCTGAGTCACCCCAGTTCCCCATTGATTATATCATTTGAACATATCCTCCTTATTCTTGAGGATAAGGAATGGATCAGATTTCTCTTTCTTCTCAAAGGGACCCAACTGTGGAAATTTGTGTACTGACTATTCCATGTTGGTTTCCCGCCGATCGATCTTTGAAGAGAAACATCAGATCTCCTCTTCAGAAAAACATCCAGAAAGTGGAATTCCGAGTTAATCTCTGATTCCGACGTGAACTTGATGGCATGATGGCAGCTGTTAAACTCCTTAGTTATCAATTCAATGTCGGTATTGTCGTCACATATGATGAAAGTATCATCCATGTATCTTTGGTACAGATGGAAACTGTCGATAGTAGGCCGTAAAATACTATTCTCCAAACTTATCAAACTTCTATCTTTGTGCCATTGAGTACCACGTAATTTACAACTTTTAATTAACACTGATCTTTTTTTAAATCACATGGCTAGGATATATGATACCCATGACGAACCTTTGCCCTCCTTATTGAATAACGTAATCTGACATAGAATTCGACTGTGAAATAGTTACGGATGGTTAGGTTATAACACTCAACTAACTAATGACTTCTATGACTGTTGGGTTGAGCTATATATATATATATATATATATATAACGAGGTGTATACTACTGCCTGTTTGGGATTATCAAAACCCTAAGAATCAGTGTCTTATGACTATTGGTAACGTGGCTCATAGTCGTTCTCAGTGATGCAGATGTATTCACTCTTCGCAATATACAAAACCCAATAAGTCCTCATGTTTTCCCCTAAATAATTATTTTTTATCCTCTATATATCTGCCTATTCAAGTTCTTTTTAACTACCTTTGTATTTTAAATGGAATGTGGCAACTTCAACTGATGCACTTTGGTGCAAAGTTTTGCAACTACAATTCCGTTTAGGACAGTTTAAGCCACATGGATATGTGATTACTGTCAATGGGTATTTTTAAAAACGCTAAGTAACTGTGATTGATTGGTTCCAACACAGGACTTTGCACAGATGTACAGCAGTTCGAGTTGCCACTCTCCCTTCAGGTACCACACAAAGCAAAAAATAACAGAGTAGAGAGAGATACTCAAAAGAGAGATAATAAAAAGAAATATGAGACAAAAAGAGTAGTAATATGGAAGGACGATAGAATTTTATTGGATATTATAAATCACAAGGAGTGGATGTATCTACACCAGTCATTGAGAACGGTTTTGAGCCATAACACCGATTGTCTTCAGCCTTCATTGGTTCTTACCATCCCGAAGACCCTGACCAGACTGGCAGGATGTTTACACCCCCCTACGTGACCAGCTTAACCACCACGTGCTAACTCTTTTCCAAGCTGATCCATCCTAAATCAGCTACGATTGCCCGTCGAGGAAGGCGATGGCTAGGGATGCATGTGTAACACATGCCCTAACCACTTATCTCAAACGAAGTAACTCCACAACCTTGTCGATTGATTTCTCCTCCTTACCTAGAACTCGACGCCTAACCTCAATATTGCTCATCTTATTAAGCCACTTAATGCGGGAGATAGAACGCAGACACCTATGATCGAAGACAGCTAGCCAACCTTTTCATGTCTTCCACTCTCAATGGCTAGGTCTCGCTCACAGTCATAAAGGAGGACGGAGTGAACTGCTGAGCAGTACACACGTCCTTCTGTCGAAAGCAAGATAACACGTCTATGCCAGAGATGGCGTAAATTTGTATATGCGAAACTAGCCTTCTGTATCCGTGCTCAGCAGTCAACCCACTGGCGTTGGCTGATACAACTTCCAAAAAAAGTGAAGTCGTCAACACGCTCCACCAACCACTTCACTCCCCTCTGGCCTTAAGCTAGGAGCCAATGTAGTCCAGTTGAGTCTTACATTTGACAATGGGAGAGAATCGCATGCCAAACATACGAAGATAGCTGCTGATCAAGGTGTTCAGAAGACTCTACTCTATTTTGTCAGCGTCTTCACCTAGGAGGGAGGACTATATCGTCTGAATATCCTAAGTCAATGAGATTATTCCCTGGTGGCAACAAGTCAATCCCTGAGCCACTGAAGTCAGTTATGGTTAAGTCCATTAGTACATGTATGATGAAATCAAAGAGAAATGGGGACAATGGGCATCCCTGTCGGACACCACTGGTTGTCATCACTTGAGATGACAAATCTCCGTAAGTTATCCCTTTGCTGGCTGTATGAGTTCGAGTAGAGTGCCTTAATCAGTGCAATGTATTTCCACGGTATTCCCTTCACAGGTAAACACCGCCGTAGTATCTCTCGGTCGACGGAATCGAATGCCGCTTACAGGTCAAGAAATATGACGATTGTTGGACGCTGGTAAGTTTACCTATGCACCAGAATCTGTTGAAGTGACTGTAATATTACGTAACAGTAAGATTCATCTGTGTGTAAAGTCTTAGCAATATACGTCAGCTAATCTCACAACTTACGAAACAAATTCGCCCTTAGAGTAAAAAAATTACTTAAATATTTTTAAGACTTTAAAAAAAGTATGTCACAATAAGTCGCTTCAGAATCGATTTCAAGGTTTTAGTGCATCATGGACTTCGCAAACTTAGTAGAGTTCATACATAAACAGATCATAGTAGGACTTCGCAGAGATATGTGTCAGTCTATCACTCAACAACACAAACCACTTTCAATTTTTTTAAAAACATCATAATGAAAATTTACAGACGAGTTTTGATCGAAAGTCTATGCAGAAATACGCAAAAATGTAGCGTTAAGTCATCGATTTAGTATATATATATATATATATATAATCTGAGAATCCGCCAAAAATGTTGAACCAAACTTACGTTGTTGGACTGTTGTCCTTAGCTTTCAGTTTGTTGACTATTGAAGTAACCTGATTGGCATCAACTAGAATAGAAACCATATATGAGAAGGAAGCGAATGCTAACTTTTTATTCCTAGATTTTTCATGGATGAAATTATAAAATATAAGTTTTCAACTGTTATATCTTGAGCCAACAACTGTTTGGATAGTTTTTCGACTTCTTGAATTGATACCTAGAGTGAAGATGTATGAAAAGATGAACTTTAGAAGTATATATTTGATTGCTGTTGATTTGGTTAGAACACATCAGTAGAACGAAGAATATATTCCGAATAAATATACGTAGAAATTGAATGACGAAAGCACATATAATTCATAACTGAGTATATGATAATTGGTGCAATTACTGTATCAGGATTCCTGCTTAAGCATCAGTGGGTGATGTGGTTTGAATCTACGACTTACTGGTTGAAAACTGAGCGTCTAGTCCTATAAGCTACAGTATCTTGCATACAATAACAAGGGACAGTATATTTCAAGATAGGTGATTGGAAATTAACTTTTGACGTTCTGTGACAGTAAGGGTTTTAGGTAAGCAGTTTACGAGTGCAATTATAAAATACAGATTGGGACAGGCTAACAGGTTGAATTAAATCCGACTAGTCTTTCATGCGATGCTAAAGAGCTGATGGGATGGATTACAAACCTGTTTCCAGTCAATAAATTGACGTTGAGAATAAAGCTGAATCACATACTGACGTAAGTTACGAAAAAGTTCAACAGCTACGGTTTACAGACTAGTATTGTTTTGTGACCGTCGTTTACATAAACAGAGTTGAGTGCGAAAGTAATCAAAACCTCGCAGTTACTTCACTACGAACTGCTACTGACCCCACTAAACACGAGAGCTTAAGATTGCCGTTTGCTTACTTAGTGAATTCATTCCTGGCAATTTTAAAAATGCAGTCACACAATTGACTGTGAATATAAGATTAGGACAACTGCTTTCCGAGAAGTAATATAATTAAGAGGTTATCGCTGAGTAACTCAACACTGAATATTGGTTGGTGAATCAAAAGGAAGAACATAATTGCACAGAGAATAATGCTACGTGATGGAATTTTTCGAAGGGTTAAAAATAAAGTGTTGGTGTACTGTCATCCGAACCTCATGTCTTTCCTCCAAAACTACTTCTGCAGGAACGGCCTCTAATAAATCAAGAGCGAATATGCTGCGAGTGGATTACCATCCCATATAAGCTGTAGTGTATTATTTTGGAAAAAATTTTAGACTGAAGCAGTAGTCATATCAATTTAGATTGTCTAAACGGTAGAAATTATCTATTGTATCCCTAGTAGTTTAGTAGATGAGAGGATAACAGGACGAAACTTTTATGCGAAACCAAAATCTACAGTGGAGTTTCACGGCTTTGGTATATGACAGGGGACAGGCACTCTTACTTTAATAGTGTATCATCTTCACTACTGATGATGTAAAAGGGTTATTTAAAGGCAGAACATGTCCAAAATTCGACCAATACAAATCTGATAGTGATTTACGGTATATTTTTGAAATCTAGGCACATACCTTCAGTAGATTCGCCACTAACTTAGTGAACACGTGGCAGAGCATGACATACTGTAAGGGCGGCAGTTAGTAGTATTATCCAGATGATGTAGGGCTCTGGAGTTAAAGGGTAAGTAGCTGCAAATGCAACACTTCTAGTTTACTTCATTTGAGCATCAGTAAATGAGGAACCATGTGAACATGATATTTGTTCAATGATAACCTTATGAACTTATCAGCGAAGCAACAGAAATTCACTCTAGAGGATGAAAAATAGCCTACAGAGAAAACTGTGGCAGTAACGCGAAGGGATATGATCAAGAAACCCCGAATAAACACAAAACTGCCTAAGTATGGTTGATTATTACCTTGCATTTAGCGGAGCCCAAGATCTTTTGGCCCATGCTTGCATAGAAAGCCAAGTCTGGATTCTTGACAGGTTTGTTCAACGCAGAACAAATTGCATCTATATTTGGTATCTTCTCACCAAGAGAATGAAGGCCAAGAATAGCATGGTATAATTCAGAAGGATTGGTCGGTGATCTGTTGATTTGCTTCTCGAAAACTGTGCGGAAGTGACTTTTGTCCTTAACGGTTACATAGCCAATGAATGCTGGATTATTTTCTGCAGTTAAAGCATCTTCAATAAGGGAAAAGTAAGCTAACAGAAACGGGACAATCAGTTGTCCCACCATCTCAACACGATTCCAAACAGTGTAGAAGGTCGTGCTACCTCACGGTTGACGTTTGCAAATTAGCGTAAACAAACAAATAAAACATCAAACTTCATGTAATAGGAGCACTGGAGCTAATAAACACTAATAATGATATTCAGTGTAATGTATAACATTTATATTAGGACAAGGGAATAAACTCTGAACTGTAGCATCACTTTTGATTGTGCAATCTGGTAGATACCCGACACAAAAGGAATGTTTTCTCAGAAGACCTAAAGAAAGGTTTCATATAAATATAGAAACGATAAGAGTAACGGTTTTCATCTTCGTGGTGTTGGATGAACGATTCATAAATTCTCCATGAATTGTTCCAAAGTGACCAAAATTAGATCGCTAAAGTAGAGTTTGCATTTCTAATCACATTCGCTGAAGTTCAAAAATCGGTAGAAGGAATTTGTAAGTGGCGGATTACAGAAGAAATGGAAAACTGTGGGCCTTAAATACCCTTTAATAAGCTTGCCTCCTGGTTTTATATTCATTTGGAGTTGACGAAGAGAACAATCGTGTATACCACCGATTAATTCATTTGAACAGATGGACACCACTCATATCAACCATCTGTTCTTGCTACCTAGATCGAAACGATATAAGTGCCAAATAGTCGTTCTGCCTGTCTCGGGCCGAGATCATGAGTGGCGTTTCTGGTTTCGACTGATATGAAAGAGAGCCGGATAAGTTCAGACCACCTGAATTCTTGCTATTTACTTGAGTGAAACCGGCAAAATACGGAGGTACGTCTACAAGTCAGGTTGAGATTTCACTATAATTTCCTCCTGAAACCGAAGTCATTCGGATGATATACCGTGGTCGAGAAAGCAATCGTCAGTGCCTCGTGGTTATGCTACTTATTAGCTAATATTGGTAGTTGGATGCCATTCAAATGAGGAACGGGCACACCACTGATGATCGCCCCACAAAACACCCTTTTGATTCGATCTGGTTAGAGGACGAGACTGGTTAATGTAAGTGGCCTCCATCTGGTCAATAATATATACAGTTATGTAGTGATACCTGCCCCTCCGATCGCTATTTCTGATAACTTTATGTGGTCTAAGTGATTATGGTTTTTAATTGAAACTGGGGAAATTTCGCCCCAAGCTCTAGGGTCTTCAGATTGAATAATTTGCTACAAGGAATATCACAGTTAAAAGGTTTATAAGGAAGACACTTCTCGTCCGTCTTCCTGTGACTGTTCTCATGCATGCTGCTGGATTTTCGGTTATTTGTTTTGGAAAGAGCGATGAGATTTGATGCTGTACAGTACGATAACACCCACCATGACACGTTTATTTTGCCCCGTGTAAATTCTAGATATCAAAATAGGTATAATTTTGATAGCTTTTTTAATATCATAGCTCTGGAAGTTATTCTCAAAGGAGGTATCCCCCCAAATGACGTCTAGGGTACCTGTGATGGGCTTAGCCGAGTGGTACCGCGGAGGGTTCGATGAGAAACTTTCTTAACGATGCCATACTGCACTTCCAGATTCTGACAGCTGAACAATGCTTGAAAATATACATTTAGTGGGGTAATCTCACTCGTTTGTTCATTCCATATTCTGAGCAATTTTAAGCCTGAAAGTCTTGTGGTGGTTAACACAGATCAGCAGGGTAGGTTTAAGCAACGTGAGTCAATGGTATACGACGATAGACATTGGCAGTGGAGTCTCAACTAGAGAATGTAAACAGTGAAAACTTAATGGGCTTCAGCCTGCAGGTTCATGTACCTAATATGACATACTATAAATGCTAGAGCCACTCAATAATTCGTTAGTGATTGAGGCGTACAGAAGATAGTACCAAGTAGGCACTGTACCTCATTTGTAGTTTATAAGTTCTTACTATATTGAACGGAATTGGATGATGAATGCTGTCAGCGTTTTTAAAATTGAATGAACTTCCGGCATATTCAAGCTGATTTTTATTGCTCTGGAGGATACATTTCCTACTGTGATCTTGTTGCTTGATGTTCAACAGAAGACTGAGGCAATACGACGAAAATGATTATTTTGGATTATCCGAATTTTTATTTCCAGACTCCGAAGCTGCCATGTTAAAACCTGTAACCGTTTGGACCTATAACGTTTAGAAGTTGCAACTTTCGGTACCGTGACTGTTGTGCCACCTTTTTCTCGTCGAGCTGGTTCACTAACATTGGACCAATCTAGGATGGTCGCAGTTCATAATATTCTGGGTTGCATCCATTGGTCTTCTGGCAACACCATCAGCTTCAGCATCTATGGATACATTGGCACATTTGCAGATGCTCCTTGTGTGTTTGGCCAAGCTTCCTTTTTTTATTAACAGCCTGATTCCACACTGTATTTTCGGTACAAGTATGGAATTTTCAGCATGGATATCGGTAGCCCAAATTTTGCAGGCCGACCATAGATATCAGATGTGCGTCGGTGCGGGCTCGCTTGATATATTTGATCACCAGAGTGCTTACGAAGTCCATGCTCAACATCACTAGCTGTCTTCTTAAATAAGCGCTACCGGCTGATAGCTCTTATAGTTATTTTGGTACAAGAGGTGGTCGCTAAAATGGGAAGGAAGTGCATAGCATGTTTTACAGAATGCGTTTGATTGCGGGTGGGACTGCCCACATAATAAAATATTTGGTGACCCTAAAGGATAATTACACATTGAAACATTACATCCAATTGACATTAAATTCCAAATACACGCCGTATGGGCTGTGCAAATTGAGCGGCCCACTGGCATATTTGTATGCAGAAAATGAAGTGCAGGTATTTACCAAATGAAGTATATAGCCACGTGTAAAAATAAGGTATTTGTTATGTACTGGTCGATTAATTAGTAGTCATGACGCAAGAAGGCGGAAATCAGAAAACCACCAGGTTCACGAAGATACTTGTATTTTCCAAACAAGGAAAATCAATGTCACACAAGTGTATGAGCGAATGTTCAAAAATGAACAAATCAGTAGACAGTCTTAACATGATTGGTTGTAATGCCATGTGACAACAAGGTCAGATATGTTTGTTTAGTCAGTGGACAGCAAAAAGCACATTGTCAGTTATAATGAAATATCGATCCATATAAACATAGCAAAATATAACAGGCTGCGTCACTTAGTTGAAGACTGAACGATCAATTCATTGTTGTTTGCTCAAAACCAACTTCCCTAATTTCCGCGGAGGCATCAATACACCAGTCATCGTCTTATCGGCCGCTGTTCAGAAAGAAGTCAGGCCAAAACCGTCAGAAGTAATATTGTGATTTATTATTGTACTATTTGTTCATAGATCTTAGTTGTGAATCTTAGTTAAAACTTAATTTTAAAGTTGCCTATATGTTGGTGTTACAATAAAGAATTCTCGAGTAGCCAATCGGTGTTTTGGTTTTTGCGTCCGTTATTACTAAGCGTTTCTGAGAAACTTCAAGCGACAGCTTGAGTCCCAGCGTAGGAAGAGCTGGGCATTAACGGTTTACGAGACGTGGCTGACAGTTTCTGACGGTGAAGTCAGTTTTCGACGGTTTTGGACCGCTGGTGAAAGTTTGGATAGTCACCGTTCATCTTTCCTGGTGCCGGTCAAGTCCTCTTTGAACAAGCAATATCTGGAACGTTTTTGGAATTGGGTCAAGTTCAACAATGCCTGGGTCAAAGAAGGGACAGAGCGTCTTGGATGCAAACAGGAAAGTAAGTCATGGTGACTTGTCTGTTACTTGTAACGATGTGTCTGATGTTAAGCGTGACATGGTTGATGTTACTGTTTCGCCGTCCAGGGATAATAGGAACATCAAACTCCCTAAATTTGAACCACGATGTTTTGATGGAAACCCGGCTGATTATTTACAATTTGTAAAGGAGTTTGAGATCATGTTGAGTGGTTTTTATTAACTGATGAAATGAAGTTAATGTATTTGATGAGATATTGCACTGGAGATGCTGCAAGAGCTATACAGTGCTGTAAGTTTATGAAGCCAAAAGAGGGCTACGACGAGGCTATGAGCATACTACGTCAAAGGTTTGGAAGACCTTCGATGATTGTAGGGAAATTATTCGGAGCTGTTAAGGGTAATCGTAGTCAACTTCAAGATGACTCCAAGGCACTCACTGAGTTTTTAGATATTTTGCTGATTTACAAGAATGCATTGATTTCGATGAATTGCATGAGTGACCTCAACTCGAGTTTTATACTAGAAGTAATAGCAAGACGCCTACCTACTCGACTGCAAAGGAAGTGGGTGAAGATAAGCTCCCATATGGAGGATGAAGGTATCGAGCCAAAATTTGATGATATCCTGAAACTAGTAAAAGATAGTGTCAATCAATCTATGAGCAAGTTTGCCAGTATATTGAATCTCACCCCTAGAATAGAGCAGTCTGAGGGTAAAACGCAATCATTGATGACGAATAGGCCTCAGAGAGGTGGATATCGAGAAGGCTCCATGATGTCTAGTAATGCATATAGACCTAGTGAGTGTAACAGGTTTCGTAGTACATCCTCAACAGATAAGTTACAAGATGCAAGACAAACACGGTTGTGTTTTACACGTTTGCAAGAGGTGCATACAGAAGTGAACTGTGAACCGGTGAGCAAGTTCAGTGATAAGCCAAATGTAAACTCCAGGCCTGACTCCGAATTGTGTGACGATAACGGTGCGGTGAAGAAGTCTGTAGTTGCAACTGGTAAGCCATTGTTGAATAGAGTGTCACAGAATAGAGTTACTGCTTCAGGGTGCAGTTCTGACTCCACAAGTTTACAAGGTATTACTAGTCAGAGTGAAGTTATAAAACCTTTAAGGATTTGTGAGGAGGAACCAAAATTGTCTACTTCTGTTATGAAAGAGTTTGAAAATGATGAAATTTACGGTAAAGTGAATATTCGTGATAATGATCATGATACTTCACAGTTCTCTTTGGTTGATCATGATGAGATGAGGGATATGTCTACTACTGCTAAGTTGAACAAAGGTTCTTTACAACTTGAAGGTGAAATAGAAATAAATGCAGGTGCAGTTGCAGAAGGCATGGATACTTGTGAGACCGTCAGTGTAATTGATCAGCATGTAGCCCACCTATCATCAGATGATAGTGCTAAACCTAAGCTGATAGTAAAAGACAGCAGTGGTGGTGGTCTTGCAGTTAGAGAATTTTCTGAAAGCCGAGCAACAACAGCTTCTGATCCACCGCTAACTTCATCAACTGATATCAATCAGTCGTCGTTGGTGCTGTCATCCACAATGAAACAGACACCCATCAACTCAAGTATCTTGTGCAATGACTATGCTAGTATCAGTTCGTTTGAAAGGACGAATATCAATGGTCAGTTTAGTGAGGATAATCCAAGTGTAAACGAGAGAATAATTGTTAAATTGACTTGCACGAATAAAGGCATTTCTAGTTTCAAGTTACTATTTGAATGCTATTATCTTTGGTGTAAATTACTCTGTGCCTACGCTTGGTTGACCAGATACGTCGTGTGTTTGTTCGTCATCTATGTTCTACGATACAATGACATGAGCGTGTTACCGTTCAGATTCGAGGATATAGCTGATAGAAGGAAATCAGCAAATGAACTCTGCGACGATTTTCCAACCTAGAGCGTCAACCTGAGAAGGGTTGTAGGCGTACTGCTGTAAGTCCTACAGTTCTTCAAAGGGTAGCGCATCAATGAGCAGTCCAATGTGCTTGGTGTGTGATTTTGTACATATGTTCATAATGTTTAAACTGAATTGGTATCATCTGTCATCTAGCTGTTAGTAATTCTGTTTGTGTCCGGACGACTTCCACTTGGATCATCAACCTGAGAAGGAATGTAGGCGTACTGCTGTAAGTCCTACAGTTCTTCAAAGGTAGTTCGTCAAGCCAGAATCCACAACATGTGGTGTATTGATTGTACATATGTTTTTGTTAAATAATTGTGTGAGTTCCAATTATTGTAATTGTTGGTTAATCTTGTTTGTGTCCGGACATTCCACAACTTACAATCGTCAACCTGAGAAGGGTTGCAGGCGTACTGGTGTAAGTCCTGCAATTCTTCAAAGGAATTCCATCAAGACATGATCCGCGAGGTTATTTGTACTGTTTGTGTATACGTGTGGTGTCTTATCGATTTGTGATTTTGGATTAATTGCGTTTACTCGTTGTTTTCGTACCCTAATGTTATTGCGTAATTTTGTTAAAATTTTCGTCGTGATTACTTCTGAAGTTGTTTCTAGTCTTCTACATCCGTGAATGAATTGATTGATGTTAAAGACAGCAGATGGGTCGTATACACCGGGGAGGCTATTGCAGAGAATGAAATGCATACGGAGATAATTGTTAGGTGCGGTCCCACACGCTGGGGAGCGGGAGTGTGGACGACTGAGGCTCGCATACGTCACCGTTACTAGAACTGAGGCAGAATGAGTGACAAGCGATTTCAGTGGTAATTGGTAGTGAGTAGATAAGAGGATGTGCGTGGAGTATCATGAGGTGGTGCTATGGTCACGTTGCATTCTGCAAGAGTCATTCTAGGGAGTGACGATTGTGTTGCAAGTGGATGTGTCAAGAGGATGCCTTTAACTGGAAGGCGCAGGTCGTCATTGATGTGTGAGATTGTGCTGTGGGTATGCTTGTGGTGTGTTGGCTTTTCTGTTTGTTTTCCATTTCAGCTCTGTCCATGTGACCCAGGCTCTCGCAATGGCATCCAAGTCAACGTGTATTGATCGTGAAGAAAAAAGGGATGGATCCATTTTTCCCGGGGAGTGTCAATGTAGTTGAAGATTGAACGATCAATTCATTGTTGTTTGCTCAAAACCAACTTCCCTAATTTCCGCGGAGGCATCAATACACCAGTCATCGTCTTATCGGCCGCTGTTCAGAAAGAAGTCAGGCCAAAACCGTCAGAAGTAATATTGTGATTTATTATTGTACTATTTGTTCATAGATCTTAGTTGTGAATCTTAGTTAAAACTTAATTTTAAAGTTGCCTATATGTTGGTGTTACAATAAAGAATTCTCGAGTAGCCAATCGGTGTTTTGGTTTTTGCGTCCGTTATTACTAAGCGTTTCTGAGAAACTTCAAGCGACAGCTTGAGTCCCAGCGTAGGAAGAGCTGGGCATTGATGGTTTACGAGACGTGGCTGACAGACTGTCAAAAACACACACACATATTTTGGATGCGTGTAAGTATTCACGACGTTATTCTCTTATGAGTTTCTTGCATTAAATTTGTTAGCCTGAGTGAATTATTCGATCACCATGGTTGTTGGCATACATCGGTGTATTGCAGGATGCTCACATGATCGTTTTTGGACTTGCCATTTGGGTGTAGTTGCATTCTCGGCGAGTGAAATTGTTCCCATTGAGAATCGAAGCCCGTATGCACAGTTTTGAATGGCAGCCTATGACCTTCAAATAGGAAATTGGGCCTCCTGGATTCCACGGCTAGTCGCCAGCGTCCGAGGTTAATCAACCCTAGTCCTCAGACATTGCTGCCTAGTCCGCACTAGGAGTCTATATATCAGCAGACACTGAATGTCTCATGCCAACACAATCGATCAATGGAAATGTGAAATTGACTCACAGAAGCACCAAATTACTCTAAGTGACAAAGTAATTCGGTAAAAAGTCAGAGGACACACAACAGACTTTAAGTGTAGGATGAATTTCAAGTACCGCTATCTATAAGTATATATCTTATAAGTATAGTTACACACTGAATTGTAAAATGTGACTCCAAAAACTCTTTCTATTAAGGATTTTCGCTCAACCGTCGAGACCACTTGTGCTCTCTCGTCAGTAAACTATATCACATTTCAGAAATAGACGAAGAAATGTGTTTATCACTTGGAAGATCAAAATATTGATCTCTCCGACTATTGACAGAAGCTGTATTTGTATAAGCTAAGATTGATGGTCGTTCAGGCATTTCACACACTATCCCAAAACTTGGAGGCTGACATCTACGAACATAACTAAGCGTCTTGGTCTGTGAGAATAATATATGGCCATTCAGTCTAGTCACTTTGTCTCAGAAGGGTTAAGGTAGGGAAGAGTTACAAGTTATTCACTCTGAAATAGACCATTTCTGAAAATATCTCAGTAACCAATTACACCCACTTCTACCAGCCGTGCAACCGTTGTAGGGACCACTAAATATGTTCACAGGCCCTCATACGCTCCGTACGCACATTTCTAGACAATGTCGAAAAGTTAACTTTGTGGAGGAATAAAGAACTTCGTCAATTCATTCGAATCTCAGCCATTTAGCAATCAACAGTAAATTTGGCTATATGTGCTGACTGGATTAGACTGAGGACAATTGGGTTTTCAAGGAAAGAGAGCAGTATCGTGCGTTGTGGTGTGATTATGTAATGGTGGAAGGCAAAGACTTGGTAAGGAAATGTTTATTTGCAATTTGGTATCTCTATATAAAGAAATTACATACACCTTATCTGCACATACAGTGTCGATCGAGAGGTGATTTGGAAACTACTTCGCTACCACGAAGGGGTACCGCCAACAACTACACACCTCCTCCAACAGCTGTACGATAATGTTGCATGCCAAGTAATCCACAACGGGAAACTCACCGAATCCTTCGAAGTGAAGACGGGAATGAGACAAGACTGTCTAATAGCTCCAATGATCTTCCTGATTGAGGTAGACTGGATAATATCACAGAGTGCGGGTAAGGAAACAGGCATAAAATGGGCCCACACAAAAACTTGGAGGATCTGAACTTCGACGATGATATACGTCTGATTTCCCACAAACCGGAAGATATGTAAGTGAAAAGCAACAAGTTGGCAGAAGAAGCATCCGGAGAAGATAGGCCTTCAGGTGAACATAGAGAAAACAGACGTAGGTGATGAAGATTCCTGGCCAACAGCAACGACAATAACAACAGACAGCAATCAGCATAAATCTGAGTGAGGCAACCTCCACTTCCTATCTGGGAAGCATCGTTTCAACTAAAGTAGGATGGAACTGATGAGGATATCAGTGCGAAGATCCGGAATGCAAGGCAAGTCTGTGTTAAGGTCAACAGCACTTCTGAGCGTGAAAAATAAGATGAGGATTTTCAACTCCACTGTGAAGTCAGTGCTACTATACGGACCAGAGACTTAGCGCGCCATGAAGGGCACTTTGAACAGACTACAGACCTTCATCAGCATCTGTCTTCACTCAACATTACTCAAGATCACATGGCCCTTCAGTAAATTTCAGCAACAGGGATCTCTGGCAATGAACGAACCAACCAAGCAGGAACTGATTGCGCGCAAATATGCAGAAAGAAATGGAGATGGATTGGCCATGCTCTAAGAAAACAAGTCATCAAGTGGGTGACATAACACACCAGACCATCGCTCGAGTGGAACCCGAACGAGAAGAGGCGAGTTGATCGTCCAGGAGTGGCATCGAGGAGGAGGTGATGTAGAGAGTGGATGAAAGCTTTTGGGTCGACATGGAGCCTGATGAAAGTGTTGACAGACAACCGAACGCAATGGAGACGTGCGGCTGAGGCCCTATGTTCTTCTAGGAACTGAGAGAGACAGTAATATCTGTAAATCATCATTTGCACAGATCTTCCGTGTTGTGCCTATTGCTTCTGGCCTCCATTTTGCGCCTTTTGTGTTTCTTTCATGTCTCCCGTGCACCTCCATGTCTCCATAGCATTTCCTTTCTTTGGCATCAAGTCTGTCTCCCTGCTATTTGATGTTTTTATACATGTGAACTAAAAATACTTTATATACTACTAACAAATCTTATCAGTAGCCTATGCCACAAGTGGATGCACAGCTGCGTCACTAAATATATCTCAAATAGCCGTAAGGGTTACATTCTTCCTTCTCTAGGTGGGGTGGTTTCAAGGTCAGCAGGTAGTTGGGCCGAAGCTCAAGTGTGCCAGGAGAGGTGGCTAAACAACTATTGTATGGGTAATTTTTAGTTGGGTCTTAACGGAAACGAGCTCAAAGTTTTCCGGGCAACCTAACTAATTGGTTTTCTGGAAGAGTACTTCCTAGGCAATGCTCATCATGGCCTAGGAAGTACTCTAATCAGACACAGGGATCTAAGTCATATGCACACAACAACACGCCGATCACACATTTCGGTTATAACTATGCAGATTACACGACACTAGCCAATCCATATGACCAAAATTTTCTCCAGCGACAACTGGCAGAAACGCCTGGGATCATGCACATAGCACGCATGATATCAGACCAATTCCTTGCTGGTATAGCGAACACCTTACAACAGGGAAACTGCTTCTTCCCCGAAAGATAGCAAACATCTTATACACACCTAATACCAATAGTAATACCATAGATTATCATACTAGTATCTCCCATAGCACGCAATATCTAAACGACCAACTACTCACGAGTGACATTTCACAACCCATCCCTAACTATCAAATTAAAGAAACCGTCTCTAGTGATCAAAATGTTGTAATTAATGAATCCAATAACGACTGCACATATTCAGTTGATAACCATAGAGTATTTTATTATGATATTGCCCATACACTAAAACCACTTCGTCAAAGTCTATCCGTCATCCTCATAAATGCTAGATCAGTTCTTAACAAACATTTAGCATTATGTACGTTAGCCTCTATATGCAATCCGTCGCTGATCATGATCACTGAAGCCTGGTGCTCAAGTGACATTGTGGATGGTAGCTTATCAATTGATAAGTACAATCTTTTTCGAGGGGATAGGGAAACAGGTCGTGGGGGTGGAACACTCATATACGTTAAACAACCCATTTGTGCAACGCATTTTAGTCACCCTATTCTGTCACAACTTAATGATTCGGTGTGGGTCGAAATAAAAGTTCTCAGAAGTAAACCTATCCTTATAGGGTGCGTATACCGACCGCCATCATCCAACCGCGAATACGATAACGTACTCAGCAACATATTTAGTGTTGCATCCAATCTCCCCTTCAGTTATAATATAATTGGAGGTGACTTCAATTTGCCTGATATATCATGGCGTACACTTCGTGGACCCTCGAGGTATGATAATCTTCTTAATTCCATCATTACTGGAGGATGGACGCAACACATAAATGTACCCACTAGGTCCAATAACATTCTTGATCTTATATTCACGATCAACGTAGCACCATCTACAATTCATGTGGGACATGAATTCCCAGGTAGCGATCATAAAATAGTTGCATGTTCGTTTAACATTTCCCCAGAAACTATACACAGAAACGAAGTTAGTCGGACACCTATAAGACCATACACGCGGGTTGATTGGGACTTGTATCAGGACTTGATTAGATACTCTAATTGGGATTCCTACTTTACCAATGACTCCTTAGAGGAAGTCCTTAAAAACTTCTATGACAATATACAGTCGGTTAATGATGTCATAGCGCCTGTGAAACTGATTAAATTCAAAATCCCTCAAGGTGATTTTATTCCAATATCATTAAGAAGAAGTTTGCGGAAGCATTCATTAAGTTACTATAGACATGACGACTTATCGTCGTTAATCGCTATCAAATCAATCCTCATTAGAATCCATGAGTTAAAAAATCTAAGTCTTAGGAATAAAGAAACGCGGGCAATTCAGTCGCCACATAACACTGGAGAAATAGCCAAACTCTTCAAAAGTAGGTTAACTAACTCCAAATCAACATATCCAAAAATAATACACCTAGGTGGCATTACTCACGAAAGTGCTGAGGATATATGTGAGGTGTTTAGCACGCACTTTGCCAAACTGTACACTCTAGAAAATGACCAGGATATAGATTTCCCTCGTAAAACAGAAAAGTGTCTAAGCGATGTAGTCTTAAACGCCCAAGAAATCGATAAAGCTATCACAACTCTTAAGCTTACTAATACTCCCGGCCCAGATGGAATGTCTTCCGTCCTCTTAAAAAATGGTGGAAATGACATGAATCTACTTCTTCTCAAGATATTTTCAACTTCGATAAGGAGTGGAACATATCCAAATAGCTGGAAGAAATCCTACGTTGTACCCATTCACAAAACCGGACCTACAGCGGACATAGATAATTACCGCCCCATCAACATTACTTCCGTAGTTTCACGTGTGATGGAAAAGATTGTAAAGAAGCAAATTGTTCAGTATTTGCTCTCGAATGACTTAATATCCCCTTTCCAATACGGTTTCCTAAATAGAAGATCGTGCATTACGTGCCAGTTAGATTATTTCGATCACATTACTGAATGTGTAGACAAAGGTCGTTCGGCAGCAACATTATTTCTAGATGTTAGGAAAGCTTTTGATAAAGTCCCACATAAAAGACTCATACTGAAACTCCTATCTTATGGAATAAGTGGAAGGCTTCTTGAGTGGATAACTTCCTTTCTTACAGGAAGAGAACAGTTAGTTAAAGTCAACCATCACTTATCAACATCCAAACCGATAACCAGCGGCGTGATACAAGGTAGTGTTCTTGGCCCTACCCTATTCATTGTATTCATAAATGATATTGTCTCTATGATCAAGTATGGCAAGCCATACCTCTTTGCAGATGACCTCAAAGTTGTCTATGATTTTGACTATAATGATATGAATATTGTTAGTAAAATCCAAGAAGACCTAAATAGTCTATGTAATTGGAGTGAAAAGTGGCAGTTAACGTTCAATCCAGCTAAATCTGGGATAACATACTTCGGACGTTGGAAACCTAGCATGTGTCTATACATGTACGGTGACCTTGTCTCAAACACAAACACAGTCACAGATCTCGGGATAACATACTCAGATCTTACCTTTACTGAACATGCAAATAAGGTGGTATCTGATTGTAAACGTCTAACCGGCTTTGTGCTACGCAACTTTTACACTCCAGAAGCCAGATTAGCCATATATAAGATATGCATTCGCCCCAAACTTGAATACTGTGCCCACTTATACAGTAGCTTCAAGTCGGCAGACAGAAAAAAGTTGAAAGTGTCCAAAGATTCCTTACGAAACGCATATTAGGCTATGGTCAGCAAATAGAATACCTTGACAGATGTATTCGACTGGACTTAGAGCCCTTATGGTTAAGGAGAGTGAAGTGCAATTTATTTCTCTTATTCAAAGTTATAAGAAAGCACTGTAACAGTAACTCGTCCATAACCTGGGCTAATCCTAAATCGTATGGACTACGCAACCACAACTACCTTCTCAAGGTTAACACCCATAAACTCACCACTAGAGCTAACTTCTTCACCATTAAATATTGCAAACTTTGGAACCAACTACCCTCTGAGATAAGATCCTGTGAAAGGCCTGACAGTTTCAAAAGGAGCCTAGAAAAACATATAAACATGTCCACCCTAGCCCGCCTCAAAGATCTCAACTGCTGGTAGAGTGGAGAGACAATGGCTTTTCAATATTTAACTACGGAAAGTACACTAGTCCCAATACCAATATAATAACACTTAGTAATTATGTAGGTTCAATACTTGAAATTCGATTGTCATTAAAATACTTAAAATGATTAAAATAGCTATGCGGCAAGTGTTCTCTTGCTTTACCATGCTTGTTTCCCTTATAACACTCAGTTATTGAGCCTAATGTATTCTTTGATAATACGAATTATGACACTGACTATGCTCTTATTATACATAGATTGATTTACTTTACGACTACCTGTAGTACTAACTACCCTTCTGTAGTATTGTTAAACAAATGCTGAAATTTTGTTGGTTCTGTTAATATCTTTTTATAATATGTTTAGACACGTTACTTTGCAATGTCAGATGTCTACTATATACAAGACTGTCATGATAATTTAGTACACTAAGTCCTGCCAACCGACCTTACCTTCAGTTCATACTACCTACATTGATCCCTAACTATATTGTTCTGCTGAATCTTGCTTCACTATTCACAAAACCTATTCTTTTTATTCTTTAAGGTTCTAACTTCTTGTAAAGTAATCTGTTCATTAGGACGCATGCATACATATATAATGTTCATAAAGATGTACGCGGAGACCTATTGGAAGCACTCATTAAGAAAGCTAGGGAGATGGAATATGAGGTACGAACATGTCTGGTACCAAGCAATATATTTGCGGTAGCCATAATAATCATAGTCTCAGAGCTTAACATCAAAAAAGGAGGGAGGGTGGCGTTAGCTGATCAGTAGATATGGTGGGGGTCACTAAGGTGAATCGCCCCATTCTGCAGGAACAGCAATACACAAATTAAAGGCTCGAGATATTTCTGATTTTTATGAGGGCTTAGATCTTTATCTTGAAAAAGATAATAATGAACGCCTTGACAGATCATGCTTCTACCTCTAAATATATACTATTCGCCCAGCCTATTGTTGAGATGCGACCATGTGGGATGTGCACAGTTTTATGGGGCATCTTATAAACTAACTTGCTGTCCATTGACTGATCTTTAAATACCACTTCACAATGTCTTATCTCATTCATTTTCCAATAACGTCTTTACTTGATCCTCATTATATCCCATTAAACCTAACATTTTACAGCTCTTTATGACTTATTATATTCCTACTCTCTGAAGGGTACGGTTGTACATTAAATGCACAAAAAGGTATAAAACAAAAACAACTGGCACAACTGAGGATAAATGTATTAAAACCAAAAGTGGACATCATGATAGTACGAGGTATACGTGTAGCATTATACATTGCAAATGAACGTTGTCAGCCTAGGGAGTTTTCTTTTTTAATGCATTTATTAATGATACTTGCACTTACCTATTTCATTACAATTTAATGATTCACCTCAGCACTTTTACTTTTCTAAAACAGCTTTCAATCCCTTGTAAACGTTGTACTTACCTCAATATTGGTTGGTTATCGTATGCCGACAACCACGGGATGAAAACGAAACGAAGTCGATTTTCCCGCTCAACCTGGAGGACAATTGTACAATTCAATAACTATACAGCCTAGTTCAGACAATGTGTATTTATATATATATCAAATATTTAACTGTTGAAACATTATTAACTTGTAGACAATCTACGATTTGATATTATATCATACTTGATCGTGCCTGTAAAAATGGCATGCATTTTCATGTAAATTTATATGTTTATATGAGAATATACATTATTATTATTATTATTAAGTTGACAAATTACTGGCACCTTAAATAACCGGCTGAAGTCGCCCATGATGTTCATTTTTCAACTTCAAATGTTTCCTTTAAGAATGTGTATCTGAGAACTCGTATAATCCCATCATATAAGCCATCAGTGCTCATCCAGGTTTTCGCAGGATGAATTGGCTGGAGAAGTAGGTATGGATTCTTGTGATGGCCAGTTTCAATAGGCACTTTGCACGTATCCACAAGCCATTAGTTTCCGTCTCAGCGTCTGACTGATGAATGGACTTCACAGTAACCTAGTTGTCGACCTGCACTGGGGTCATGTGTGCGTTCCTAAATTGAGGACACTAGACACCTGTCAGCTAGCAGCCCAGCAGATTATTATTGTATTATTACTGCCCCCTTGGGTTCCAACTGGAACATAGGATTTCAAAAACACATATCCACTTTATTCTATTCTCTGCCGTCCTTTTCAGCTGGGTCAACGATTGAACATAATGTCTCATCTCCCCGCACGATCCCTTCCATATCACTCTCGCACTGGTGGCCCACTCGTAGCTCCCCGTTTGAGTTCCACTTCAGCAATGTTCTGCACCATGCGTGATGTCATTCGACGGCCCCTCATTGTATGCTCGAACAATCCATCTCCATTTTCTCGCACATATCTGTTTAGCGATCGGCCCTTGGTTGTTAATTCTTTCTTGCCGGCTGGCCCTTTGATCTTCATTATGGAGACATTGGAGCGGGGAGGTGTTGATGAAAGTCTGAAACCTGCTGGAAACCTCTTTCATCACACGCCAAGTTTATGATCCGTACAGAACAACCTATCGACTCCGCATTTGTATTGAACAGAATCCGAACCTTGTTGTTTATGCTGGCTGAGTGCAGAAGATTTCCAAACTGGCTTCATGCTGATGGGGACGTATCTGGCCTTTTCGATTCTGACCGACTTTGACATCTTCACCTGCGCTGTCCGCCTGTAGTTGAAACGATGCTTCCCGACTCGAAAGTGTCCAGAGATTCCTCACGAAACGCATAATAGGGTTCGACCAACAAGTGGAATATGTTGACAGGTGTGTACGTCTGAAATTAGAGCCTCTGTGGTTAAGGAGAGTGAAGTGCAACCTATTTCTACTCTTCAAAGTCATTAGGAAATATTGCTACAGTAACTCATCCATAACTTGGGAAAATATTAAATCATATCAGCTGCGAACCACGACTACCTTGTCAAGGTGGCTACCCACAGAAAATCCATTAGGGCAAACTTTTTCACCATAAAATATTGCACTCTTTGGAACCAACTACCACCTGAAATAAGATGTTGTGAAAACCCTGATGGGTTCAAAAGGAGCCTAGAAAGACACTTTAACATGTCCACCCTAGCTCGTCTAAAAGACCACAACTGTTGGTAGAACGGAAATTGAAGGCCAGTCCAGTCTTCAGTATAGTCACATAGGTATAACTCGTATAACTCTAATACTCACGCAGCGAACGTTAACTAATTTACTGATTTCTATTGTCTATAATTTTCACTAATTTGTGTTGGTAAAAGTAACACTGGAAATAATTATAATAGCATCCACACCTTTAAACATTTTACATATGTATATACCAATATAATAATGCTTATTAATCATGCATGTTCAGTTCTTAAAATTAGATTGTTATTAAAATACTTAAAATGATTAAAATATTTATGCAGCAAATGTTCTCTTGCTTTACCACGCTTGTTTCCCTTATAACTCTCAATTATTGAGCCTAGTGTATTATTTGATAGACGAATTATAATATTCATTATACTCTTATCATATATGGTTTGATTTACTCTACGGCCCCCTGTAGACTAACTACCATAGTCAGCCAAGTCTCATAAACCGTTAATGCCCAGCTCTCGCTACGCTCGGGCCCACGCTGTTCTTAGAAGATTTCTCAGAAACGCTTAGTTATAACGGACGCAAAAACCAAAACACCGATCTGCCGTTTGATATTTCTGTATTGTTACACCAACATATAAAAGGAATAAGCGAACTAAGCAAACTAAGGTTTCTGACGATGTTTCACTCTTCTTTCTGAACAGCGACCGATGAGACGATGACTGCCGTATTGATGCCTCCGCGAAAATTGGGGAGGTTGATTTTGAGCAAACAACCAAGAATTGATCGTTCAATCTTCAACTCCATTGACAACCATTCTTCAGCATTCACACACTGCAGTATTGTTAACCAAATGCCAAAATTTTGTTGGTTCTGTGTTAATATATTTTTACAATATGTCTATACACGTTACTTTGCAATGTCATGTGTCTACTATATATAAGTACACTAAGTCCTGCCAACCGACCTTACCTTCAGTTCATACCACCTACATTGAACCCTAGGTATAGTGTTCCGCTGAATCTAGCTCCACTATTCACAAAACCTATTCTTTTTACTCTTTAAGTTTTTAACTTCCTATAAAGTAATCTGTTCATTAGGATGCATACACACATATAAATAAATAAATAAATTTATTCTCATGATACAGTACATGAGGGACGCCAGTTTACAGGCATCATCAAATTGTTACAGAAATAGGACCATATTATTCAGTCATAATTTGCAGTCGATAGCAAAATATGTTTTACGTGTACGCTGGAGATTATGCATACACTTGATAAATGTTATTCCCAATAGTATAAAACATCCTTTTCACTTATGTACAATCATTTCTGTGCACAGTTGGAAAAATCTGCTAGATTGTCAGTGAGTGCAACACATCGGGAAATACAGAAGCATTGTCTTCGCATTAACAAAAACCAGGTCTTCGGTGGATGGGTTATAAGTTCCTGAGAAAAAAAATAAAGCTTGAAGTCAATTTTCATACATAACTTTGTTGTGTGCCGAATCCTTGAATTATAGTTCATTGATGTGTTATTTGGAAATCAGTGATATGTTTATCTCATTTGATCTGCCGTGTCATTGTTGGGAGTAAAATACATAAGCTTTAGACGCATTAATCAATGGATTTCTACTGCTTGTGGGTATTTTCTTCGCGTGAGGAAGGTTTTTGAATTTCAGTTGTTCCGACTGGAGTTGTGAATATTAACTGCTCAGCAACATTATGGATATATGTTCATCACATTATCTTAGGAAAGATGGGTTGTAGTTGGTGAGGTATATATGGTACCCAACGAGCGTACATCTGTCCATGTGATGTTGTGGTGGGTTATACCTTTTTCATGTTGTCCGTTTATGTCCATTTTATTCCACTTATTGTGTTGAGTAGAAGTTCTACAAACGAAATTTTTTGTCTGTTTGAGGCCAAGTATCTTAATCGTTGATGTTTTATCTGAAATTATAAATATAGGCAAAAAACAACAGGTGTAGTATTTAAGCTTATACATTAGATGAACCTATAATTTCGGAGGCTCTCAGATAGGAACTAGGACTACTATCGTCTGCAAATTCTTGTAGTTTGTCGTTAAGCTCTCTTTCGAATGAGGCCAATGTACCTGCTTGACGCATTTCCATTGGTAGTTTATTCCATATCTGTGCATACCTAATCAAGTAAAACTTTTGCCTGGTGGCTGTTTCACATTGTTCGATAGCTACTGTACCCTTAGTGTGTCTTAGTTTGTAGCCATCTTCGTCTGAAAGTCGAATGCCATTAGTAGAGGTAAAAACTAAATGGTTTAGAAGCTTATAGTAAAGCGCTAAGTTTAGTCTCAGGCGTCTTAGCCATAGTGTTTCAAGTTCTAGGGTATCACATCTAGTGGAGTAGTTCACACCATTTTCGGTTCCGAGTAATTTTGACGTGAAGTACCTCTGCACTCCCTCGACTTTCAATTTGTCCTCTATGCGTATACTACTATACATGAATGAACAGTAATCAAGAAAAGGACACACACAAACCTTGTACAACAGAATTCTGGACTCATTTCTGTAGAAGTTCCTGAGTAGAAAGCCGATAAGTCTGCGTGACTTTGACACTTGTTTGGAGATATGTTCAGAAAATGATAAGTCATGTGAGTATTTCAGTCCTAGGTTCAAGGCAATGGATAAAGGCACACACAACCTTGTGGAGAGGCTGAGCACTTCAAGGTCATGTATGCATATTGTGATTGGTAGATTTTACTTTGCGTAAACGCTGCGGCCAATACGCAGTACACGTTACTGAGGCGGGCTTTGAAATGATAGTAATAAAAGTCGCATAAACATTACATTTTTTCAGCTTAAGGGGACAAGTTAACGCATGCATAGATTTTACAGATGTGACATGCATGTGGACCCACTAAAAAAGTGAATATTATTGGGTAACTTAATCAAAGAAGTATATAGTTTGAATATTTAGTCTTTTTCAGTTTATTGCAACGGTCGGAGAGGAGAGGCATTTGTGTAATATTTGCATTTTGCAGAAGACAAACTTTGAAAGATAAATCGGAAGTTCTAGCATTCTTCAAGTTTATTATCGGATATATGGACTATTCTTATCGATTCTACTATTGTTCCCTCCCTTGTTCACATATTCATTGTTGCTAAGATTAGGAATCGTTCACCTGAGGTAAGATTAATTCACCTGATATGTATATATCCTTAGATATTTCTCAGTGTGGCCGGAGGTGGTCAAAGGAATACAATTTCAATCTTTGCATGGAAAGATCATAACCAGTTTCTTCTGAAGGGTCAGGTGGTGCTGAAAGCTGTAAAGACGGGTCCAGTGTCACAATCATCTAATGGAAACTGATCCACATATTGTGGATAAAACGATTAGTGGACTTTAATTTGACTATGATGTAGTCATAGAACTGCGATTTTTTCCACTGAATTGTTATAAACCCTTTTTAATTTGAATATGTACTGTTTAACTGTTGTTATTTTGTAAATATATGCATTTATGTCGACTACATGTATCTCTCTTAATTATCATTTCGAGGACATTGCATAGTTAACGAAGTTGATGGGCAAAGTAGTAATACTTGTGTGAAACGCGTGATAATCGTAAACCGTTATTATTTCCTCAGTGTGTCATCAATCCTCCCATGAAATGTTTCAGTACCACCCAATCCAATCGCGTAAAAGATTATGTTTCATCAGGGCTTACGAAAAAATATACGTTGAGCTTAGGTTTGTTTTGCGATTACTACGTGTACATAATAACAAGTGTAGGACGGCTACGTACATCGAAAATAACGTGTTATATGTATATCCTATTGAAGGAAATTTTCCTAGTATTCTTGTGTTGCGCAAATTACCATTCTTTCAAATTAAATCATTACGCATTCCGAAACCGGCTACATCACTATTCCTTCGACAAGCAAAGGGAAGTAGTAGTGAATTCTTTAAAGAACACCGTTAAAACATTAAAGGGATATTTATTTTGATAAATAATTTTATAATATCACAAAGATTCCAACGATAACGCGCAAATTCTTCAATTGCACTTCATTAAAGCCTCCAAATAAAGTGAACCACTCCGTAAATTACAATTGCAACCTGCAAATCAACAATAGTATGGCATCCGTTAACAAATAATTAGCAACACGAAAATACTCCAAACCAAAGTAATTATTAAAAATTTTTTGTTTATTAACTGTTATCTTGCGAATAAATCAACTAACACTCCTTTATAGCTGTAGACTCTTCTGAATGTTACCAAGTTTTCATATCTCAGAGATTCAAAACACCCTTCCAGAATTTCGCAAAATATGCATCAATTGCCTTATTGACTTCGTTTTTCTTAACGTAATCAACAATTTACACAGAGTTTTAACATTCCACATGCAAAGAAATAACGAAATTAGATGACAGATACATGTCCACTCAAACTGGTGAAACCGTCTACTTTCCACCATTTTTCTAAGTTTTTTCAATAAAATATGTTATTTATAATGTATTTCAGTTGCAAAAACACCTGAAAACAACGTAGAACAACCCAAACACAACATCGCGATAACACATAACGACACCCCATGTGCGCCTTTATCCGTTGCCTAGGTCCAATACAGATTCCAGTCGTAAGAGTGCATGGCCTTGAATTGTCAGGTCAAGTTCTAAATTGTTGCAACCTATGCAGAGCCAGCCACATTTGTCGACATTAAACTGGAGTTGCCAGGTGTCACACCATCTGTCCATTTTTTCTAATTCTTGCTGTATGGCATTTACTGTTATTCCGAGATCTGTGTTCTTGCAATTGTAGGTCACTTTTAAGTCATCTGCATATAGTATTGGTTTACCAACACTAAAGAATTCACAGATACTGTGTCAGCCAAGTCTCATAAACCGTTAATGCCCAGCTCTCGCTACGCTCGGGCCCACGCTGTTCTTAGAAGATTTCTCAGAAACGCTTAGTTATAACGGACGCAAAAACCAAAACACCGATCTGCCGTTTGATATTTCTGTATTGTTACACCAACATATAAAAGGAATAAGCGAACTAAGCAAACTAAGGTCTGTAAACAAATATTACAATAATAAATCGTTATGTTACTTCTGACGATGTTTCACTCTTCTTTCTGAACAGCGACCGATGAGACGATGACTGCCGTATTGATGCCTCCGCAAAAATCGAGGAAGTTGATTTTGAGCAAACAACCAAGAATTGATCGTTCAATCTTCAACTACATTGACACTCCCCGGCAAAATACCGATCCATCCCTTTTTTCCTTCACGACCAATACACGTTGACTTGGATGCCATTGCGAGAACCTGGGTCACACGGACAGAGCTGAAATGGAAAACAAACAGAAAAGCCAACACACCACAAGCATACCCACAGCACAATCTCACACATCAATGACGACCTCCGCCTCCAGACAGAGACCTCCACTTGACATCTTGCAACACAGTCTCCACTTGCTAGAATGACTCTTGCAGAATGCAAAGTGACCATGGCAGGACCTCACGATACTCTACGCACATCCTCTTAATTACTCACTAACAATTACCACTGAAATCGCTTGTCACTCATTCTGCCTCAGTTCTAGTAGCGGTGACGCATGCGAGCCTCAGTTGTTTACACTCTTTCTCCCCGCCGTGTCGGACCGCAGCTAACAATTATCTCCGTGTGCATTTCATTCTCAGCAATAGCCTAGCCTCCCCGGCGTATACGACCCATCTGCTGTCTCTAACATCAATCAATTCATTCATGGATGTAGAAGACTCGAAACAACTTCAGAAATAATTACGACGAAAATTTTAACAAAATTACGCAATAAAAACAAGGCACGAAAACAACAAGTAAACACAATGAATCCAAAAAACACCAATTGATAGGACACACCACACGTATATACAAATAGTACAAACAACCTCGCCGATCATGTCTTGGTGGAATTCCTTTGAAGAATTGCAGGACTTACACCAGTACGCCTACAACCCTTCACAGGTTGACGATTGTAAGTTGTGGAATGTCCAGACACAAACAAGATTAACCAACAATTACATCAATTGGAACTCACACAATTATTTAACAAAAACATATGTACAATCAATACACCACATGTTGTGGATTCTGGCTTGACGAACTACCTTTGAAGAACTGTAGGACTTACAGCAGTACGCCTACATTCCTTCTCAGGTTGATGATCCAAGTGGAAGTCGTCCGGACACAAACAGAATTACTAACAGCTAGATGACAGATGATATCAATTCAGTATATACAATATGAACATATGTACAAGATCATACACCAAGCACATTGGACTGATCATTGATGCGCTACCCTTTGAAGAACTGTAGGACTTACACCAGTACGCCTACAACCCTTCTCAGGTTGACGCCCTAGGTTGGAAAACCGTCGCAGAATTCATTTGCTGACTTCCTTCTATGAGATAAATCCTCAAATCTGAACAGTAACACGCCCATGTCATTGTATCGTAGAATATAGATGACGACTAAACACACGGCATATCTCATCAACCAAGTGTAGAAACAGAGTAATTTACACCAAAGATAATAACATTCAATTAGTAACTTGAAACTAGAAATGCCTTTATTCATGCAAGTCAATTTAACAATAACTCTCTCCTTTACACTTGGCTTATCCACACTAAACTGACCATTGATATTCGTCCTTTCAAACGAACTGATACTGTAACAACAGAAGACAAGGGCCAGGCAACAGATCGTTTTATTATGAAAATCAACACGTATTTATACATCTTTCAACTACATTATTATAGACAAGCGCAGTCATCTGATTGGTTGTTTAGGTAGACAAACGCAGGCTTCTGATTGGTTGTTTCGGGATTCCTTGACAAATAGAGTTCTCTCTGCGAATCATATTCTGCCACGTTAACTTTGCTGTGATTGGTTGTTGACTCAGGCTTGTTCATATTTTCTCACGGCCCATATTAGTGACCTAGACCTTAACGTAGATTAGTGCCAACCAATCGGCTAGCAGCCTGCTCTCACCACACTCGTCCCCCCGTCAAATACGTGCGACTGAAGTCGGCGTGATCTACTTGGTGCAGGCGTCATCGTTGGCTTGTCTCGCTGTATCCGTTTCTGGAGCTCGCTGACGTTCACGCGCCTCTCATTGTTCGCCATTGCGACTGTGTCTGCGTAACCCCATCTCGAAGTGACCATATATGGTCCTTCCCACTTTGGAAACTGTTTGCCTGACCCTGTCGAACATTCGTCCATACTTCGGCCCACACCTTCATATGCTGATTTCACCCGACCTCCCAGCAGCGTCTCAAGTAGCAGCTCCATCGCTGGCAGATCTTGAACGCCACTCAACTGCGCAGAAGCCTTGAAGTCCTGCCCGAAGATCCATATGTCTCCATCAAAAACTGCAGGGTATAGGCTTTTCATTTGTCGGTAGGCAGCGACACCAAATGTAACAACAGAAGACAAGGGCCAGGCAACAGATCGTTTTATTATGAAAATCAACACGTATTTATACATCTTTCAACTACATTATTATAGACAAGCGCAGTCATCTGATTGGTTGTTTAGGTAGACAAACGCAGGCTTCTGATTGGTTGTTTCGGGATTCCTTGACAAATAGAGTTCTCTCTGCGAATCATATTCTGCCACGTTAACTTTGCTGTGATTGGTTGTTGACTCAGGCTTGTTCATATTTTCTCACGGCCCATATTAGTGACCTAGACCTTAACGTAGATTAGTGCCAACCAATCGGCTAGCAGCCTGCTCTTACCACAATACTACCATAGTCATTGCACAAGATACTTGAGTTGATGGGTGTCTGTTTCATTGTGGATGACAGCACCAACGATGACTGAGTGACACAATGTGATGAACTTAGTGGTGGATCAGAAGCTGTTCTTGTTCGGCTCTCAGATAGTTGTCCAACTGCAAGATTACCACCACTGCTGTCTTTCACTACTAGTTCGGGTTTAGCACTATCATCTGATGATAGGTGGGCTACACGCTGATCAATTACACTGACTGTCTCACAAGTATGCACACCTTTTGGAACTGCATCTGCGTTCAATTCTACTTCACGTTGTAGTTGTACAGAACCTTTATTTAACTTAGCAGTAGTAGGCATATCCCTCATCTCATCATGATCAACCAAAGAGAACTGTGAAGTATCATGATCATTATCACGAATATTCACTTTACCGTCAACTTCATCATTTTCAAACTCTTTCATAACATAAGTAGATAATTTTGATTCCTTCTCACAAATCCTAAAAGGCTTTATAACTTCACTCTGACTAGTAATACCTCGTAAACTTGTGGAGTCAGAACTGCACCCTGAAGCAGCAACTCTATTCTGTGACACTCTATTCAACAATGGCTTACCAGTTGCAACTACAGACTTCTTCACCGCACCGTTATCGTCACACAATTCGGAGTCAGGCCTGGAGTTTACATTTGGCTTATCACTGAACTTGCTCACCGGTTCACAGTTCACTTCTGTATGCACCTCTTGCACACGTGTAAAACACAACCGTGTTTATCTTGCATCTTGTAACTTATCTGTTGACGATGTACTACGAAACCTGTTACACTCACTAGGTCTATATGCATTACTAGACATCATGGAGCCCTCTCGATATCCACCTCTCTGAGGCCTATTCGTCATCAATGATTGCGTTTTACCCTCAGACTGCTCTATTCTAGGGGTGAGATGTAATAGACTGGCGAACTTGCTCATAGATTGATTGACGCTATCTTTTACTAGTTTCAGGATATCATCAAATTTTGGCTCGATACCCTCATCCTACATACGGGAGCTCATCTTCACCCACTTCCTTTGCAGTCGAGTAGGTAGACGTCTTGCTATTACTTCTAGTATAAAACTCGAGTTGAGGTCACTCGTGCGATTCATCGAAATCATTGCATTCTTGTAAATTAGCAAATTATTTAAAAACTCAGTGAGTGCCTGGGAGTCATCCTGTAATTGACCACCATTACCCTTAACAGCCTCGAATAATTTCCCTGCAATCATCGAAGGTCTTCCAAACCTTTGACGTAATATGCTCATAGCCTCGTCGTAGCCCTCTTTTGGCTTCATAAACTTACAGCACTGTATAGCTCTTGAAGCATCTCCAGTGCAATATCTCATCAAATACATTAACTTCAATTCATCATTTAATAAAAAACCACTCAACATGATCTCAAACTCCTTTACAAATTGTAAATAATCAGCCGGGTTTCCATCAAAACATCGTGGTTCAAATTCAGGGAGTTTGATGTTCCTATTATCCCTGAACGGCGAAACAGTAACATCAACCATGTCATACTTAACATCAGACACATCGTTACAATTAACAGACAAGTCACCATGACTTACTTTCCTGTTTGCATCCAAGACACTCTGTCCCTTCTTTGACCCAGGCATTGTTGAACTTGACCCAATTCCAAAAACGTTCCAGATATTGCTTGTTCAAAGAGGACTTGACCGGCACCAGGAAAAATGAACGGCGACTATCCAAACTTTCACCAACTGTTTGAATCCGCCAGATCTGTTTCTATCGTCAGAAACTGTCAGCCAAGTCTCATAAACCGTTAATGCCCAGCTCTCGCTACGCTCGGGCCCACGCTGTTCTTAGAAGATTTCTCAGAAACGCTTAGTTATAACGGACGCAAAAACCAAAACACCGATCTGCCGTTTGATATTTCTGTATTGTTACACCAACATATAAAAGGAATAAGCGAACTAAGCAAACTAAGGTCTGTAAACAAATATTACAATAATAAATCGTTATGTTACTTCTGACGATGTTTCACTCTTCTTTCTGAACAGCGACCGATGAGACGATGACTGCCGTATTGATGCCTCCGCGAAAATCGAGGAAGTTGATTTTGAGCAAACAACCAAGAATTGATCGTTCAATCTTCAACTCCATTGACATACTGTTTATATATTTTATGAATAGGATTGGGTCCAATACACTTCCCTGGATTACACCACTACTTACTGGTTTATGCCTTGAGATTATCGAGCCAACTTTTGTTGTCTGATTCCTTTCACAGAGAAATGATTTTATCCAGCTCAGAGGAGTGTCACATATCCCTAGTGAGCATAACCTATAGACTAGCATATTATGGGGTACTCTATCGAAAGCTTTTGTTATATCGAAATATTGCACAATTACTAGTTCTCTGTTGTCTCTGCTTCGTGTAACTTCATTGAAAAAGTCTATGTGACAAGTCACACATGATCTCTTTTTGAGGTATCCGTGTTGCAATGGGTTGATAAGTTCATGTTCTAGTAAGTTGTCTGACACTTGGTCTTTAACCACTTTCTCCATTATTCGTGATATTACCGGTGTTATATTAATAGGTCTATAGTTGCATGCACTGGTTTTGGCCCCTGCTTTGTGCTTAGGTAATATGTATGTGGTTTTCCACACTTCAGGATAAGTTCCAGTTTCCAGTGACAGAGTAAATATTCTAAGTAACAAAACTACCATTTCCGTGCTACCATTTTTGTATATGACAGATGGTATGTCGTCTGTTCCAGTACTGCCATTTGACTTCAATGTCTTAATCGCTGAGTCTATATTTTGTATATTAAAATCTATTTCTCCTAATTTGTGGTTACTTTTGCAGGTCATTTGGAAATTTGGGGTCGAGTGCACCCTTACATTATTGTCTTTACTGCTTTTTAGACGTTTTTGCAATATCCTACAAAGTTCCTGAGTTTTGGTGTTACCCATTAGCGCTTTATTTTCCTCATGTTGTGACTTCATTTTGTGTTTCTCTTCAAGCAGTTTAAGAGTTTCATGTATTTGGTTTAACGCATTAAATTCCTTAAATACATGGTATTTCCTTTTCAATTTCTTTAGTTTTAGTCGCGTTTTCCGGTCAATAAATGGAGTTGGTGTCTTTAGGGCAGATTTTAGGGGCGCGATTGTGTCTCTTGCTGAGCCAACTGTTTTGTAGAAAATCTCAAGTGATACTTCTAAGTTATTGTTGATGAAGTATTCTTCCCAGTCAGAACTTCTCAACAGATCTGATAGGAATTCCCAATCAGCATTCTTATAGTCCCTATATTGATAGCGCACCGGGGAATTTTTAGGTGTGTATTTAGTTGTTAGTCGGAGGGGTAGCGTGCAGTACAATATGTTGTGATCACTGTTATCGAGTTTATTTCCCGCCTCTATCGAGATGGGCTCTATGTTATGACAGAGGATTAAGTCAAGAGTATTTTGGTTCCTTGTAGGGAGGCGCACGCACTGCTTCCATCCTCCTATGTCTATAGCTTGTAGTAGCTCTTCATGGATTCTTGGTCCTGTACAGGTATCCCAGTTTACTCCAGGTAAGTTGAAATCTCCACATACTACTTTGTAGTCGAAGTCCAGCGTGGCTACATGCTCTAGTATTTCTGCAATAGTTATATCAGTCATTTCAGGGCTATTGGGGGGTCTGTATATACACGAGAATTTTACTTTCGTTTGTGTGGATGCTTATCCACTTAGATTCTGGGAGTTTGTCAGTATTTGGGTTATTGAAAGTATTGGAGTTAGTGGATTTATAGGCATATATTAAGCAACCGCCTCCTCTTTTGTCAACTCTATCGTTCCTATAGATGTCGTAGTTGTCTATTACTAGCTTTGTGTCAGGTATATCAGTAGTAAGCCAGGTTTCAGTCACCATTATTAGTGTTGGCCGTTCTATGTATGCCAGGCAGCGAAGCGTTGTTATTTTATTAAGGAGAGATCTAGCATTCAGGAGCATAATTGTTAGTAAACCAGAGTTATTGGAGGAGAGGTTAACATGGTTACTTGTCACTATCCCTACGTTATGTTTGGAGGGGCTCTGAGGTGAGACAGAGTCAGTGTGTGTACTATTTCCTGGATGAACTGTGCAGCGAGTGGGGCTATTGTTTGCTGCAGCCGAAAATAATCCTGTTGCATATTTTGACTATTAGCATCCATGGGTCGGCATCTGCGTTGATCTACTGGTGATATATGGTCTGCCCTGCAATTTGGGTTGTAGTTTGCTGGACCTAGGTACCCTGTGTTAAGATTACCCTGGTAGTTGTACCTCATGGGGCTTTCATAGCCGTATGCATATTGGCTCACGTCACGTGTGTGAGTGAAGTTATTGAGGGGATCAAGTGTCGACCTGTTCTCATTATGTTGATGAGGTTTAACATATATGGTGCGAGAGTTTGGACGAGAATTTTCGTTAATATGGTGCCTATATGAGTCCCGTTTAGTGCTCCATATATCCTGAGGATCCATTCTACGTTGCATTCCCAAGTTATGTGCGTTGTTAGGCATGTTACTTCTAGTTCGGGAAGGGGTATTCCTTCTCACATGCTGCGTGACGTCTTTGGGAATGTGCTTCGTTACCCATGCTTTGTCATTTTTTAGACTGACACGCTGCTTATTAGACTTATTACGAGGGAGGTATGTCGAAGTCTGGGGTGGGACTCTGGGTTTTGTGGTCTTTTTTGCGGTTTCTACTGAGGGACTCTCTGGCTTGGATCCAGATTGAGTGTGGTCTGCCAGTAGTTTCTGGTCAGCCATAGTTTGTGCGTCTATGTCAACCTCATGTAGGTCAGCAGGTTTTCGAGATGTGCTCTCGTGCACTCTAAGACTGCACCCAGTGGCACTGCTCTTACTGAGTTTTGGGTCGCTCTTACTTGCCGTTTTTTCTCCTAACACTATACACGTGACTTGCTGTGCTTCAGTGTCCGTCGACACTTTAGCACTGATACCAGATGTATTTCTCAGTGTTGTCAACTTTGTATCGAAGGAGTTCTTGGTTGCTTGCCTTTGGTTTGGTGTTTTATCCGAGACTACTTTAATAGTCTTGAATTTAGTGGCAGTAGCCAGAAGATCTTCGGCCATCTTAAATCGTTCAGCTGTTATGTAGCTGTCGAACCTAAAGAGTATAGGACAAGGATGCTTTAGGTCTTTTTTGCTTAGGCGAATGCACTGACAAGGTGCATTCAAGAGATTTGCAGCCTTCAGCAATGAGTGCTGGACTGACTTTATGGGCTCGCTATCCGGTACATTATACACTATTGCGTTTTGTTTTGAAGCCAGCCTTTTAACAACTTCGCTGGATAGAAAGTCGATGGCGTTTTCTAACTCCTTCGCACTTTTTGAGTCAGTATGAGTCATTCTAGAGGTCATATTAAAAAGCTTTAGGATTGTAGGATCCTGCAGTTCCTTTTTCATACGTGAGATAGTTTCGGGTATACATTCTAGTGAACTTAATTTCGTTTTTAATTCATCTATCTGTAGCTGCATCTCTTTAATTACGCACGTTAAGTAAGAGAGCTCTACTTTTTCAGACAGAACATCTTCCACCTGTATTACAGGGGTCAGAGTTATGTTCGAGGCTTTTATGTTGGGTGAACTACTAATAATATGGGGTGGTAATGTGTTATTAGACGAGCCGGTGCTATTTTCTAAATTACTGGTGTTCACACGAACACGCTTTTTAGAATTTTGAACCATCGTTATTAAAGATCAATCATTAGTAACCAATAAATGAATATAAGCGAAAACACGTTCAAAAGCGTCACCTGATTTGAACGTACTGGGCGTTATGTTATATAATATGTTCATAAAGATGTACGTGGAAACCTATTGGAAGCACTCATTAAGAAAGCCAGGGAGATGGAATATGGGGTACGAACATGTCTGGTACCAAGCAATATATTTGCGGTAGCCATAATAATCATAGTCTCAGAGCCTAACATCAAAAAGGAACATCAAATGAACGTTGTCGGCCTAAGGATTAATTACTTCCCCATTCTGTTTCCTATATAAATGTATTTATTAATGATATATTGCACTTACTTAATTTATTAGACTTTATTGATTCACCTTAGCACTTTAACTTTTCTAAAACAGCTTCTAATCCCTTGTAAACGTTGTGCTTACCTCAATACTGGTTGGTTATCGTATGCCTACAACCAGAAAGAGGCTACAGTCAGTTTCAAGGTCATGATGGGTTCCTGCGTCGGCTAGTTATATGTTTTCGTGAATTCGATTTCCATTGAATTTTAAAGGTTTTTTTGCATGTTTTTCCCATTTTGCAGTGTGTAGATCAGTTTATGTCACTGGATACTACTATTAAGGTGATGTTTAGCTTGAAGTTCCCAGTTTTTATGTTGGTAGTCAAGGGTTATGGTGAACCTGCAATGATTCAGCCAAATAAGGTATACTTTTCCAATATAGTAACCTTATTCAATAAGTAAACTGCCTAACCGTTCTGCCATTGTTTGAGATTAAAACTAAGAGCTGGTTTCTTATCATGACTGAAAGTAAATCGAACCGACTAGGTTTGCTTATCCGCCCTGTTCCATCCCTCACAGGACACATTAAGCTTGGACTAGCGTAAATAAACACTGGTATATATTTCAGTGCTTATATACCACTGGCCATGACCTTGTCAATTTACTTCATTTATGCTGACGTAGTACGCACAGTTCCCACAAATCATTGAAGTGACAACTTAAAAAAGTAGATTAGTTACTACATACATATTTCTACATGTAATAATTCAGGAAACATTAAATTTATAGAAATGGTAGTTGAATTATATTCGCCTAGTAACCAAAATTGCATACATCCTATTTCGGACTTAAACTAAATGCATCAAAATTATTGTTGATTTATATTCACTTTCTGGACATTCTCATACATCTCAATATACTTTAAACATCAACAATGCATCCAAATAGCGTGTGACTGTCACACTACACTCACACCAAAAAAATTAACACGCCATTATATTATGGTAAGGTAAGCCTAAAATTTTACTGACTGTAAATTTCCGTGTCAAAATAAAGAGATTGGCGCTTTAATTTATATTTTAGACCAATAGAAAGCCAGCTAGCCAACAGCCAATGAAAACTACCTTTATCTATTTTCCTACAACCACGGGATGAAATCGAAAAGAAGTCGGTTTTTCCGCCCAACCTGGAGGACAACTGTACAATTCAATAACTATACGGCCTGGTTCAGACAATGAGTGTAATTATATATATAACAAATATTTAACTGTTGAAAAATTATTAACTTGTAGAGAATCTAACATTTGACATTATACCATACTTGATCGTGCCTGTAAAAATGGCATGCATTTACATGTACATTTATGTACGTATGAAAATATAAATTATTATAATAGAGGAGGGTGACCCCTGTCAAATCTTCCCCGTTGATGGTGACTGGTGCTAGTTGTTGTTGCTGTTTCTGCTGACCGGTCATCTTTATCAACTCCGCGTTCTCTGTGTTCCCTTGGAGGCACATCTTCACTGCCCGCTTCTTCAGCCGGTTTGTTTGTTTTTTTCGCAAGACTTCAAATTTTGTGACATCAGATGTAAATCATTCACCTGAAAATCTGGGTATTCTAGAGTCTTAATATAGATGGTTCAGCGTATTCCTGTATCCTCACTCCCAACAGTCTGATGCATAATCCAGTACACCAGAATTAAGAACATCATCGGTGATAACAGAGAGCCAGCTTGTCCCACCCTTGTCTTCACTTCGAATGCCTCGATGAGTTTTCTGCTGTGGATCAATTGGCACGTAGCGTTGTCATGTAACTGTCAATTGAAGTTGATAAAGACTTGGGCAAGGCACGCCACAGTCTTAAAGTAGTTTCAGTTTCCAATTTACTTCTCGATCTACGCTATCCAAGGCCCTCTTGAAGTCAATGAATTTGAGGTACACGTTTCACTATCATTCTATGAATCATTCGATGACGATGTCAATGCAGCTGGAGATAGAACGATCAATTCATTGTTGTTTGCTCAAAACCAACTTCCAAAATTTTCTTGGGGCACCAGTACACAAGTCATCGTCTCATCGGTCGCTGTTCAGAAAGAAGTCAGGCCAAAACCGTCAGAAGTAATACTGTGATTTATTATTGTAATATTTGTTCACAGACTTTAGTTGTAACAGTGTTTATATGTTGGTGTTACAATAAAGAATTCTCAAGTGGCCAATCTGTGATTTGGTTTTTGCGTCCGTTATTACTAAGCGTTTCTGAGAAACTTCAAGCGACAGCGTGAGCCCGAGCGTAGCAAGAGCTGGGCATTAACGGTTTACGAGACGTGGCTGACAGTTTCTGACGGTGAAGTCAGTTTTCGACGGTTTTGGACCGCTGGTGAAAGTTTGGATAGTCACCGTTCATCTTTCCTGGTGCCGGTCAAGTCCTCTTTGAACAAGCAATATCTGGAACGTTTTTGGAATTTGGTCAAGTTCAACAATGCCTGGGTCAAAGAAGGGACAGAGCGTCTTGGATGCAAACAGGAAAGTAAGTCATGGTGACTTGTCTGTTACTTGTAACGATGTGTCTGATGTTAAGCGTGACATGGTTGATGTTACTGTTTCGCCGTCCAGGGATAATAGGAACATCAAACTCCCTAAATTTGAACCACGATGTTTTGATGGAAACCCGGCTGATTATTTACAATTTGTAAAGGAGTTTGAGATCATGTTGAGTGGTTTTTTATTAAATGATGAATTGAAGTTAATGTATTTGATGAGGTATTCCACTGGAGTTGATGCAAGAGCTATAGAGTGCTGTAAGTTTATGAAGCCAAAAGAGGGCTACGACGAGGCTATGAGCATACTACGTCAAAGGTTTGGAAGACCTTCGATGATTGTAGGGAAATTATTCGGAGCTGTTAAGGGTAATCGTAGTCAACTTCAAGATGACTCCAAGGCACTCACTGAGTTTTTGGATATTTTGCTGATTTACAAGAATGCATTGATTTCGATGAATTGCATGAGTGACCTCAACTCGAGTTTTATACTAGAAGTAATAGCAAGACGTCTACCTACTCGACTGCAAAGGAAGTGGGTGAAGATAAGCTCCCATATGGAGGATGAAGGTATCGAGCCAAAATTTGATGATATCCTGAAACTAGTAAAAGATAGTGTCAATCAATCTATGAGCAAGTTTGCCAGTATATTGAATCTCACCCCTAGAATAGAGCAGTCTGAGGGTAAAACGCAATCATTGATGACGAATAGGCCTCAGAGAGGTGGATATCGAGAGGGCTCCATGATGTCTAGTAATGCATATAGACCTAGTGAGTGTAACAGGTTTCGTAGTACATCCTCAACAGATAAGTTACAAGATGCAAGATAAACACGGTTGTGTTTTACACGTGTGCAAGAGGTGCATACAGAAGTGAACTGTGAACCGGTGAGCAAGTTCAGTGATAAGCCAAATGTAAACTCCAGGCCTGACTCCGAATTGTGTGACGATAACGGTGCGGTGAAGAAGTCTGTAGTTGCAACTGGTAAGCCATTGTTGAATAGAGTGTCACAGAATAGAGTTACTGCTTCAGGGTGCAGTTCTGACTCCACAAGTTTACAAGGTATTACTAGTCAGAGTGAAGTTATAAAACCTTTAAGGATTTGTGAGGAGGAACCAAAATTGTCTACTTCTGTTATGAAAGAGTTTGAAAATGATGAAATTTACGGTAAAGTGAATATTCGTGATAATGATCATGATACTTCACAGTTCTCTTTGGTTGATCATGATGAGATGAGGGATATGCCTACTACTGCTAAGTTGAACAAAGGTTCTTTACAACTTGAAGGTGAAATAGAAATAAATGCAGGTACAGTTGCAGAAGGCATGGATACTTGTGAGACCGTCAGTGTAATTGATCAGCATGTAGCCCACCTATCATCAGATGATAGTGCTAAACCTAAGCTGATAGTAAAAGACAGCAGTGGTGGTGGTCTTGCAGTTAGAGAATTTTCTGAAAGCCGAGCAACAACAGCTTCTGATCCACCGCTAACTTCATCAACTGATATCAATCAGTCGTCGTTGGTGCTGTCATCCACAATGAAACAGACACCCATCAACTCAAGTATCTTGTGCAATGACTATGCTAGTATCAGTTCGTTTGAAAGGACGAATATCAATGGTCAGTTTAGTGAGGATAATCCAAGTGTAAACGAGAGAATAATTGTTAAATTGACTTGCACGAATAAAGGCATTTCTAGTTTCAAGTTACTATTTGAATGCTATTATCTTTGGTGTAAATTACTCTGTGCCTACGCTTGGTTGACCAGATACGTCGTGTGTTTGTTCGTCATCTATGTTCTACGATACAATGACATGAGCGTGTTACCGTTCAGATTTGAGGATATAGCTGATAGAAGGAAATCAGCAAATGAACTCTGCGACGATTTTCCAACCTAGAGCGTCAACCTGAGAAGGGTTGTAGGCGTACTGCTGTAAGTCCTACAGTTCTTCAAAGGGTAGCGCATCAATGAGCAGTCCAATGTGCTTGGTGTGTGATTTTGTACATATGTTCATAATGTTTAAACTGAATTGGTATCATCTGTCATCTAGCTGTTAGTAATTCTGTTTGTGTCCGGACGACTTCCACTTGGATCATCAACCTGAGAAGGAATGTAGGCGTACTGCTGTAAGTCCTACAGTTCTTCAAAGGTAGTTCGTCAAGCCAGAATCCACAACATGTGGTGTATTGATTGTACATATGTTTTTGTTAAATAATTGTGTGAGTTCCAATTGATGTAATTGTTGGTTAATCTTGTTTGTGTCCGGACATTCCACAACTTACAATCGTCAACCTGAGAAGGGTTGCAGGCGTACTGGTGTAAGTCCTGCAATTCTTCAAAGGAATTCCATCAAGACATGATCCGCGAGGTTATTTGTACTGTTTGTGTATACATGTGGTGTCTTATCGATTTGTGATTTTGGATTAATTGCGTTTACTCGTTGTTTTCGTACCCTAATGTTATTGCGTAATTTTGTTAAAATTTTCGTCGTGATTACTTCTGAAGTTGTTTCTAGTCTTCTACATCCGTGAATGAATTGATTGATGTTAAAGACAGCAGATGGGTCGTATACACCGGGGAGGCTATTGCAGAGAATGAAATGCATACGGAGATAATTGTTAGGTGCGGTCCCACACGCTGGGGAGCGGGAGTGTGGACGACTGAGGCTCGCATACGTCACCGTTACTAGAACTGAGGCAGAATGAGTGACAAGCGATTTCAGTGGTAATTGGTAGTGAGTAGATAAGAGGATGTGCGTGGAGTATCATGAGGTGGTGCTATGGTCACGTTGCATTCTGCAAGAGTCATTCTAGGGAGTGACGATTGTGTTGCAAGGATGTGTCAAGAGGATGCCTTTAACTGGAAGGCGCAGGTCGTCATTGATGTGTGAGATTGTGCTGTGGGTATGCTTGTGGTGTGTTGGCTTTTCTGTTTGTTTTCCATTTCAGCTCTGTCCATGTGACCCAGGTTCTCGCAATGGCATCCAAGTCAACGTGTATTGGTCGTGAAGAAAAAAGGGATGGATCCATTTTTCCCGGGGAGTGTCAATGTAGTTGAAGATTGAACGATCAATTCATTGTTGTTTGCTCAAAACCAACTTCCCCAATTTTCGCGGAGGCATCAATACACCAGTCATCGTCTCATCGGTCGCTGTTCAGAAAGAAGTCAGGCCAAAACCGTCAGAAGTAATATTGTGATTTATTATTGTAATATTTGTTCACAGACTTTAGTTGTAACAGTGTTTATATGTTGGTGTTACAATAAAGAATTCTCAAGTGGCCAATCGGTGTTTTGGTTTTTGCGTCCGTTATTACTAAGCGTTTCTGAGAAACTTCAAGCGACAGCGTGAGCCCGAGCGTAGCAAGAGCTGGGCATTAACGGTTTACGAGACGTGGCTGACAGTTTCTGACGGTGAAGTCAGTTTTCGACGGTTTTGGACCGCTGGTGAAAGTTTGGATAGTCACCGTTCATCTTTCCTGGTGCCGGTCAAGTCCTCTTTGAACAAGCAATATCTGGAACGTTTTTGGAATTGGGTCAAGTTCAACAATGCCTGGGTCAAAGAAGGGACAGAGCGTCTTGGATGCAAACAGGAAAGTAAGTCATGGTGACTTGTCTGTTACTTGTAACGATGTGTCTGATGTTAAGCATGACATGGTTGATGTTACTGTTTCGCCGTTCAGGGATAATAGGAACATCAAACTCCCTAAATTTGAACCACGATGTTTTGATGGAAACCCGGCTGATTATTTACAATTTGTAAAGGAGTTTGAGATCATGTTGAGTGGTTTTTTATTAAATGATGAATTGAAGTTAATGTATTTGATGAGGTATTGCACTGGAGTTGATGCAAGAGCTATACAGTGCTGTAAGTTTATGAAGCCAAAAGAGGGCTACGACGAGGCTATGAGCATATTACGTCAAAGGTTTGGAAGACCTTCGATGATTGTAGGGAAATTATTCGGAGCTGTTAAGGGTAATCGTAGTCAACTTCAAGATGACTCCAAGGCACTCACTGAGTTTTTGGATATTTTGCTGATTTACAAGAATGCATTGATTTCGATGAATTGCATGAGTGACCTCAACTCGAGTTTTATACTAGAAGTAATAGCAAGACGTCTACCTACTCGACTGCAAAGGAAGTGGGTGAAGATAAGCTCCCGTATGGAGGATGAGGGTATCGAGCCAAAATTTGATGATATCCTGAAACTAGTAAAAGATAGTGTCAATCAATCTATGAGCAAGTTTGCCAGTATATTGAATCTCACCCCTAGAATAGAGCAGTCTGAGGGTAAAACGCAATCATTGATGACGAATAGGCCTCAGAGAGGTGGATATCGAGAAGGCTCCATGATGTCTAGTAATGCATATAGACCTAGTGAGTGTAACAGGTTTCGTAGTACATCCTCAACAGATAAGTTACAAGATGCAAGACAAACACGGTTGTGTTTTACACGTTTGCAAGAGGTGCATACAGAAGTGAACTGTGAACCAGTGAGCAAGTTCAGTGATAAGCTAAATGTAAACTCCAGGCCTGACTCCGAATTGTGTGACGATAACGGTGCGGTGAAGAAGTCTGTAGTTGCAACTGGTAAGCCATTGTTGAATAGAGTGTCACAGAATAGAGTTACTGCTTCAGGGTGCAGTTCTGACTCCACAAGTTTACAAGGTATTACTAGTCAGAGTGAAGTTATAAAACCTTTAAGGATTTGTGAGGAGGAACCAAAATTGTCTACTTCTGTTATTAAAGAGTTTGAAAATGATGAAATTTACGGTAAAGTGAATATTCGTGATAATGATCATGATACTTCACAGTTCTCTTTGGTTGATCATGATGAGATGAGGGATATGCCTACTACTGCTAAGTTGAACAAAGGTTCTTTACAACTTGAAGGTGAAATAGAAATAAATGCAGGTGCAGTTGCAGAAGGCATGGATACTTGTGAGACCGTCAGTGTAATTGATCAGCATGTAGCCCACCTATCATCAGATGATAGTGCTAAACCTAAGCTGATAGTAAAAGACAGCAGTGGTGGTGGTCTTGCAGTTAGAGAATTTTCTGAAAGCCGAGCAACAACAGCTTCTGATCCACCGCTAACTTCATCAACTGATATCAATCAGTCGTCGTTGGTGCTGTCATCCACAATGAAACAGACACCCATCAACTCAAGTATCTTGTGCAATGACTATGCTAGTATCAGTTCGTTTGAAAGGACGAATATCAATGGTCAGTTTAGTGAGGATAATCCAAGTGTAAACGAGAGAATAATTGTTAAATTGACTTGCACGAATAAAGGCATTTCTAGTTTCAAGTTACTATTTGAATGCTATTATCTTTGGTGTAAATTACTCTGTGCCTACGCTTGGTTGACCAGATACGTCGTGTGTTTGTTCGTCATCTATGTTCTACGATACAATGACATGAGCGTGTTACCGTTCAGATTTGAGGATATAGCTGATAGAAGGAAGTCAGCAAATGAACTCTGCGACGATTTTCCAACCTAGAGCGTCAACCTGAGAAGGGTTGTAGGCGTACTGCTGTAAGTCCTACAGTTCTTCAAAGGGTAGCGCATCAATGAGCAGTCCAATGTGCTTGGTGTGTGATTTTGTACATATGTTCATAATGTTTAAACTGAATTGGTATCATCTGTCATCTAGCTGTTGGTAATTCTGTTTGTGTCCGGACGACTTCCACTTGGATCATCAACCTGAGAAGGAATGTAGGCGTACTGCTGTAAGTCCTACAGTTCTTCAAAGGTAGTTCGTCAAGCCAGAATCCACAACATGTGGTGTATTGATTGTACATATGTTTTTGTTAAATAATTGTGTGAGTTCCAATTGATGTAATTGTTGGTTAATCTTGTTTGTGTCCGGACATTCCACAACTTACAATCGTCAACCTGAGAAGGGTTGCAGGCGTACTGGTGTAAGTCCTGCAATTCTTCAAAGGAATTCCATCAAGACATGATCCGCGAGGTTATTTGTACTGTTTGTGTATACGTGTGGTGTCTTATCGATTTGTGATTTTGGATTAATTGCGTTTACTCGTTGTTTTCGTACCCTAATGTTATTGCGTAATTTTGTTAAAATTTTCGTCGTGATTACTTCTGAAGTTGTTTCTAGTCTTCTACATCCGTGAATGAATTGATTGATGTTAAAGACAGCAGATGGGTCGTATACGCCGGGGAGGCTATTGCAGAGAATGAAATGCATACGGAGATAATTGTTAGGTGCGGTCCCACACGCTGGGGAGCGGGAGTGTAAACGACTGAGGCTCGCATACGTCACCGTTACTAGAACTGAGGCAGAATGAGTGACAAGCGATTTCAGTGGTAATTGGTAGTGAGTAGATAAGAGGATGTGCGTGGAGTATCATGAGGTGGTGCTATGGTCACGTTGCATTCTGCAAGAGTCATTCTAGGGAGTGACGATTGTGTTGCAAGTGGATGTGTCAAGAGGATGCCTTTAACTGGAAGGCGCAGGTCGTCATTGATGTGTGAGATTGTGCTGTGGGTATGCTTGTGGTGTGTTGGCTTTTCTGTTTGTTTTCCATTTCAGCTCTGTCCATGTGACCCAGGCTCTCGCAATGGCATCCAAGTCAACGTGTATTGGTCGTGAAGAAAAAAGGGATGGATCCATTTTTCCCGGGGAGTGTCAATGTAGTTGAAGATTGAACGATCAATTCATTGTTGTTTGCTCAAAACCAACTTCCCTAATTTCCGCGGAGGCATCAATACACCAGTCATCGTCTTATCGGTCGCTGTTCAGAAAGAAGTCAGGCCAAAACCGTCAGAAGTAATACTGTGATTTATTATTGTAATATTTGTTCACAGACTTTAGTTGTAACAGTGTTTATATGTTGGTGTTACAATAAAGAATTCTCAAGTGGCCAATCTGTGATTTGGTTTTTGCGTCCGTTATTACTAAGCGTTTCTGAGAAACTTCAAGCGACAGCGTGAGCCCGAGCGTAGCAAGAGCTGGGCATTAACGGTTTACGAGTCGTGACTGACAGACGATGTTTACAGTCGCAATTTGACCAGCACATGATTTGTCGTTCCTGAATCCATCTGATTTCGGCTGGCGGATTTCTGTATCCAATGGATTTTTTGTTCTCCCCAGGATTGTGCGACTTATTATTTTAAATGAAGTGGATAAGAGCATGGTTCCACACCTGTTCTTGCACAGGTCCAGACCATCTCTGCGTCAGTTTTAAGTGTTTCGAGGGAAATTCCGCCTAGGTCTTTGGCCTTTCCGAACTTCAGCAACTTGATCGCATTTAGTATTTCGGCATTTAATTTTTGATTACAGCTTCATTCCACACTGTATTTTTGGTACTAGTATGGAATTTTCAGCATGGATATCGGTAGCCCGAATTTTGCAGGCCGACCATAGATATAAGGTGTGTGTTGGCAGGAGATCGAACCTCGGACCATGTGCATGGTCGGCGAAGTCCTAACCACTGTGCCACCGACTCACAGATAAGATTGGTGCTCACTAGCTGTAGTGCGAATGCTGTTGGTGGTGTTTTTTGGAGAGTTGATTCAGGGGTCCCGCGAAGTGGGTAGACCATTGTTTGATATGTCCGCCCCATCTACTAATTAGGTTTCCTTGACCAACTTCATAGGCTTCCCCTGTGTTGATCTTTTCCTGGATGGAGATGCGGTTATCTGACATAATGTTCCAATGTCCCTTTTATCTGCACCTTGCCTAATCTTCAGTGTCCAGTGCATCGTAGAATTTCATGAATAATCCCCATCCCGGCATTAATGAAAACAAAACACGTAGATAAGCATGTATTTTGTATTTTTTAGCAGTTTTCCTCACTTCTCTCTTCATTCAGCGCACTGTACATTGAACTCAGCTTCTCATTCTGTTGCCCACCTTTCCCTCGTATCATTTCCTCTTTCACCATCCTCTGCCCTTCTTTTAGCTTCCAGATGACCATAGAGAGCCATTCCTTGCCCCACCGCTTCTTTCTTCCTAAAACGATTGTACACGTTTTCTTGAACACCGCATTGAGAGCGCTTCAATATCCGTCCACTCAAGTTTCATCAGTGATGCTACGTAGTGCCTCAAACTCTGTTTTAGCAGCTGCAGTGAAAGTGATAATCCAAATGCGTTCCACCTGCTGTCGCAGATACTCAGCACTTCTATGCCGTATCTTCGCATTTCGTTGGTCAGTTGGGCAGCCTTCCCAGTCTCGTACATTGTACGGTCATTCCACCTCCACATTTTTATTCTTGCTTTCATTGAGAGAAGACACAGGCTGATTGGCTTCCCGCGTCATTTCGCCCATTTGTTTCCAGCGAAAAATCAGTTTGTTATATACATTTTTTATATTTTTAATATATTTGCGTTTAAGTTTATGTAGCACTTTGGTTGGTTTTACAGTGTATGTTTTCTAGCTTCATATCCAACACTCCCTCTTTTTACGGGCTTGTGGACCACCTACAAAATTGGCGAGCTAGTAAACTGGGCAAGGTTACCAGTAGTAATTATGAAGGAGTGAACAACGTTTCATGCATATGTTCTTGTGGTGATTGACAATTCCTATCTCTGTATTGCTTAAATACTTACTGTTGCTTGTTAATGTATTTCTCATATGAATTGAATAATAATTCCGCCGAATATAAATTCCCAAATTCATCCCTCTCTGTGTTTTGGTTGAATTCTTGTAATTCGGTCTTCGCGAAATACTAATACTACCATTACAAATAACTACAACAGTTCTATTTTGTAAATGCCTATCAACTGTATTCATCAGTGAACAACATGCTGAAAACGAATGTTATTTTATTATTCTGTCTAGAGCTAAAGGGAGCTGCTCTTTTCATGCACAATTGACAAGAATTTGTGTATAGTATATTGGAAGCTTCTGCAAGAATCTTCAATGGGGGACGCGGAATTAGGTTTTGGAAAACAGAAATTAGGATCGTTGTGAAACAATATAGAAAGCATGAAATGAAGAAGCAGAATTTGAATAACTTAACCCGATTGAAGATTCAGCGTATGAGTTTCAAACAAAGCCATCATTCTGCAAAATATGGGATCCTACCATTGGGTATTACATGTTCTGTCCTAAATTGTTGAATCATGTTCATCCACACATAAGTATGTGTATGTGAAACAAACCTCTCCGATACGGAGTTCAACCTCAGGTACTGTTGATGACGAGTGTGGAAACAAGCGCCAACTATTCTGAAGACGCAGCTGTAGCCAACAAAGTTCCTTACTACGCTTATAGAACGCTAGGGAGCCAACACCTCAGTTCCAGTACGAAGACAGAGCGCAACTGCAACCACTATTGGGCCAAATCGCAAACATATATCAGTCAATCACACAAATCTGGATTAGCGATCTCTCAGCTACTGCAGAAATAAAAGCAACTTAATTCCGGCATGGAACATAGTGAAGTACCCAGACCACCTAGACTGAGATATTGTCACGAGAGCACTACGGTATCGCTTGGGATCACCGGCGGAGAAGTGCTCATCAAATGGCAGTGATGAATTTGCTGTCCAATTTCTTTTCCCTTAAGTGTCACTTATGAAATTGCCTGCTAACGTCGACACTAATCGATCAACTGATAGCCTGAAGAGAAGGCTTCTTATTCCGTAGAAATAAATGGCTTTCTTCCATTCAAAGGAGAAGCTCTAGGAGGCTATAATGGTACTACTAGAGGGATTAGAAAGTGCGGATTTTATGTTCTCTCCTATGATCAATAACCGATTTAAAGAAACACGTAGCGGTGATTCCCTAACATTATTAGCCTAAATCACTTAACGTTGGATGATAACCCTCGCCATTTAAGTAGACTCTTTTAGCTGAATGCATCCATGAAATTTGGCGAGCCATCGTTTTACGTCCGTGCACAATCCCTAGTTAGTTAAACAATCAGCATTACACTACAATTTCAGTCCCGAAATATATTTCCTATTCTGAACGGCCAATTTGGTGTTTTGATTTGGTTTTGGTCTATGCAGAACAAATATTAGAGAAGCTGTGAGTATAAGAACTTGCGTTAGTATACGTCCTACTCTCCGCAAACGTTAAAACTCCCTCATTCGCTAGAAGCACAGAAAGAAAATGGTTACTTCTGTGAAACACCTTCGAGAACTAACCATCGTAATACCTTTTCCCGTCGAGCTGTTTCTATCCGTCGCAATGAATAAAGCTATTCCAAATGTAGTGAACAGAGGCTATCACAGATCTAAAAACTTGCTTAGGGACAAACAATGTAGGCCAAAAGAAGTTAACCCACTGAACCAATTAGACAATATGTATTCCAATTTACAAAACATTTTGCAATAACTGTGAGTCGACCCAATGTCAGTTAAGTTACCGGAATACAGAAATTTAGTCAAATCTAGAATAACTGATCCTTAAAAGATGGCGATCTTAGAGCGAAGAACTCAGAAATCACAACTTATGCCAACAACACACAACTGCTAGACATGGTGGTACAGAGGCTTAAATGAGTGCAGCCAAACCGAATCTCGCATGACTTCTCATTGTTAGGAAAATCTGAATGACATGCGTAGCTCAAAATCTCACCGCCATATTGGAAGACACACTGAAGAAGGGCATTTAGAGAATCGTGATTAAATCAAACAACCCAGAGAAAACAACCATACCAGACAGTAAGACTATCTGACATAACCTTGATTTGGCACACTTATACTGATGTAATTAGGTGATGTTTTTGAAGATGAAATGAAGATCTGCAGTCGGGTGAGGGGGGGGATTCAGGTCATAGACCTTCGAACAACTAGTCAGACGCTCTATCATCTGGAGGATGAGGCCTGACTCTCATTCGAGAACTCAGTTACCTGGGACAGATCTCTCATGTATCAGGCTAATAGCCTGAGAGTCAAAGATACTATTCAATTGTCCAGGTTGAAGTAGGTAGGAGCTGGACTCGAACCCGTGACCCATTGGCACTTTAATATATGCCTAAAACTTGGGCACCGTGGTAGTACGTTAATTCCATATTAATTTCTTTATTGGACATATAACATACAGTGAAACAATATTATTACCTACTGGATGACATTTCGAACACAATTTATTATTGTTCACAATCAAATCAGTCGTAATTACACAACTTTGAAACTTGAATTTTACGGTTCTCTTTCATCCTTCCTATTCATCGTAGATGTAGTAGAATTTTCCAAATATCTGGGACAGATGCTGAATTATTCTTGCTGCACATGTTTTTAGTCGATTCAATACACAAAGCTCCTGTTATCAACCTCTAGTCTCCACTCTGTCATACCAGATTTTAAGACTCATCTTATCCCATCCCAATTTTATAGGATGTGTGTAACAGCATACAGTGATGTAGTTGAGTTATTTTCTACATTCCTTATCTTATTAGGGTCAACTAATCTAGATTTTGATATAGGGTGGATTTGTCCCTTCAGGTAGATGATTTTGGCATAGCTGAGAAGCTTTCATTGTCGTCTTACTAGACAACATCTTTAGTGCATACCTTGAATTGCAGTAAGCTTTTAAAAGTCTCCACGAGTTCATTATTCATCTCTCCTGATAACACTGAAGGTCATCAGCTGCTTCGTCCATGATTTTCAGGCCAAGGAAACAATCAATGCAAATACAAGGTTACCCAGTAGAGATGACTAATAAAGTCACGAAGAATTTCAAAATGTATTATTATCATTGTTAACTTAGGTCCATAGTGGAATATAGGACTTTAACAGTACATCGCCACTTTTGTCCTATTATCTGAGGTCCTCTCTAGTTGGCCTCACGATTACCCATAAGATTTCATCTCCTGCATGTCAAACTCGGAGGCCCTACTTGCCGTTCCCCTTTAGGACTCCACTAACTACAGCGACAGCCTCCACGACGTGTGCCCGATCCATCTCCGTTTCCTTCGGCATATTTGTTCAGCGATAGGTTGTTGTTTAATTCATCGCCAGAGTTTCTCGTTGCTAATTCTTTCTAGCCAGCCATTTGATATTCAATATGGAGAGAAGGTGGTTGTTGATAAAGGTCTGCTCTTCGTGACGCGTGCAGCACCTGAATTGGGAATCTGAATTTTGTTCTTTATACTGAGTGCAGACGATTCCCAGACTAGTTTTCTATCTGGTCCTAAGCCCGGGTACGTTGGAGACGTGGGGCTGATGACCCTACCTCAGGAAATCAATCCAATCATTACAGAAACTTCAAAGCGCAACAAAAATATTTTTAAAAACAAACAAACTTATTCGTCGCTAGAATCGGAGACACAAAATGACGAGAGCTGCTTGTCAGACAATATGTTTCCTCTTTCAATGAAAGTGAAAATGACAACATTGGGACATGGAATGTTCGTGCAATGTAGAAGGAGGCTGGGGGGGTGGCTACCCAGGTTGCCGCGAAAGAAGTCAGCCGAATTTCAAAAGTTGAACTATGCGCTGAGAATGTTGTCCCCTAGTAAGACAATGCAAGCTTCTCAACTGAACCAACCATCCAGCTCATCATCTCTGATTGACCCTGTTCTTCTACTACTTTGACCTGTTAATCACTGAAGCGTATTTCACAAACTAAATTATTTGATTTAATCAGTTTCACAAGATCCTTGAACAACAGACATAATTTATGGGTTTTAAATGCCACTGATCTACTGACACTGACTGGAAGTTTTCAATCAGCTCCATGTCTCTACGAGCCTTAATATGCCTAATACTCACCAGGGGGGGGTGGTAATATTTCACGGTATTGACTTAATCACTTGTTTTCCTCTTCTTTGAGTCTTAATGACTATTCGCACACACACACACACACAAACTTTGAAATACATAACTGTTGAAAGAGAAAATACACTCTGTAAACTCATAAAATCAATTAGTGAATGAATTTCAAACCAACTAACCGATACAAAAAACATGGAGGACCTGAACTTCGCCAATGATATATGTCTGATTTCCCACAAACTAGAAGATATACAAGTGAAAAGCAACAAGCTGGCCAAAGAAGAAGCATCCAAGATAGGACTCCCTTCAGGTGAACATAGAGAAAACAGAGGTGATGAAGATTCCTGGCCAACAGCAACAGCAACAACAACAGAAACAGACAAAAGTCAGCATAAATGGGAGGAACCTGAAAGAAACAACATCCTTTACCCATCCACCTGGGAAGTGTCGTTTCAACTACAGGCTCACGGAACTGACGAGGATATCAAAGCAAGACAAGCTTTCATTACTCTTAAGTCTGTGTGGAGGTCAACAGCACTCAGCATCAAAACGAATATAAGATCCGGATCTTCAACTCCAATGTGAAGTCAGTCAGTGCTACTCACTATACGGATCAGAGACTTGGCCAGCACGTCATAAAGAGCATGTCAAACAAACTACAGACCTTCATTAACAGTTGTCTTCGCTCAATACGACTCAGGATCAGATGGCCGGCCAGAAAAGATCACCAACAGGGATCTCTGGCAATGAGCGAACCAACTCAGCAGGAACCGATTGTGCAAGATATAAGCAGGAAGAAATGAAGATGGATTGGCCATACACTGAGGAAACCATCAAGTGATTGACATCACTAGACAAGCCACAGCTCGAGTGGAACCCGAAAGGGAAGTGGCGAGTTGGTCGTCAGTGCAAGGGTGACTTGGAGGTCATGTAAAGGAAGAGGAGATGAAAGCATGTGGGAAGACTTGGAGCGGGGTGAAAAAGTTCGCAGAAAACCGAAGGCGATGGAGACGCGCAGCTGAAGCCCTATGTTCCTCTAGGAATTAAAGGACATAATAATAATAATAATAAAATAATAATAACCAACAACAACACTGTAATAATAAAAAAAACCACAATTGTGTATAAATATGTATACAAAATTCGCGCGCTCTTTTCAAACATACTTTTGAAAAAAAGAGGTAATTTTGACAATAAAAACAACCGCATGTTACACACACACACACACACATCCAGAATCCACTAGTAAACATTAAAAATAGTCTTTTTTTAAAAAATAAAAAAGGTGTTTGAATACAATAGTATCACAAAGAGATCGAGGACTGGTTGGTTGGTACACAGCAGAATATACACGTTGGTCTACAAAATGTCAGTTTAATTTAAGGTGGTGGGGGGAGACCTTTGCATTCATTCATTCATTTATTCCAATTATGACGTCATACAAATTGGAATACAAGGAAGACACTATACACTCATAATAAAATGTTAAGAATAATAGCAAATAAGAAATAACAGCTAAAAAACACACAAACAGACAGACAGACAGACAAATGAACAAACAAGACAATAAAAGTGCTACTACTCCCTATTACACAACTACTACAAAACTGCAACGATTACCAACGATTAATACCAAAGAAACGAACCCTATAGAATTGTGGAAGTTTTGGTAGTACAGCTAATATAATCATTGAAGAGGCATTGACAAGACAATGCAAAGGATCATATTCTGTATAGAAACTGGCGAGTAAAAATCTACAAAAAACAATAAAAGGTTTACAATTAATTTAAAAAAGTGTATTGATAATGGAACAGGTTAAGGTTTTTTCGAGTTTGACCAGGGATTGATATCAGTTAAAAAAAGCTCATTGTAAACCAGTATTGGAGTACTGGACAACTGTTTCCTCCTAGTTTGGGACTCTCCATCAGTACACACCCACCGCCAGAGTTTGAACCGAGCACCTTCCGGTTACACGGCAAGCTCGTAGATCATTCAATCACCGGAACCCGACTCCTCAGTGGCCAGCCCATGAATTCTAACTTCTACCACAATCCGTGATTTTAGCGCAACCGGCACCAATCGAAGTCGTCGGCGGGAAATTCGTCCTCACTTCCGACTGCTGGTTGGATCACCTCAAACACTGGTCACGACTTCTCACTAGAACTAACTCCAGGAAACTCCATCCTGTAGCAAGTCAATCACTGGCGAGCACCAGATTAATCTCCGAGAGTTGGTTTCCAATGGTTCTTTAACTGATATCAATCCCTGGTCAAACGCGTAAAAACAAATCTAATGCCCTACACATAACAACTCTTGAAGAATATTTATTGATTAGATATGATCAAACTCAATTTAAAGATACACAATGATGACTAGGATGAAGAAGCTGTTATTACCCAATGCAGTACAGGTGAAGTGAACACAAATAAGCTTACTTGTATTTAAACGTATTTCTTTAACTGCTCACCCATCTTATGGAAAACTGTGCTCCTGTCAAGTGTTGGTGGTTTGCAGAAGGACTTGATGATTTGTTACAGGTTTGATAGTGTGAGATGACATGAGCTAGAGAACTAACTATTGAGAAACTAAGGAGTACTGACTGATATCAGCTTGTGGCCGAACCTATAACCAATCATCGAATCCCTGTGAACCAACACACACACACTTGGTAATTAATCGGGATGCTCATTGGTGACTGATTACAGGCATACAGTTGCCTGCAGTTCTAGTGAGAAGTCATGACCAACAGGGTTTGCTAAGTCAGGTAAGAGAACATCTACTCGTATATGACATTGATTGGTGCCTGAACAATATATATATATATATATATATATATATATATATATATATATATATATATATATATGAACCTGAAACCAATCTGGAAATCTTCGTCAGTCAGCCAGCATCAACAACAAAATTCGTTCGGATTTTCAATACAAACAACGTCAAGTCAGTCAGTTCTTCTATACGGATCAGAAACTTGGTGGGCGAGTCACAAAGAATATTTCCAACAGCCTGTTGCAGACCTTTATCAACCAACAACTGTCTTCGCTGGCTCTATACTCAAGATCAGATGGCCGGGCCGGAAAGAATCACTAACAAGAAACTATGGGAGGGAACAAACAAAACAAGAACCAATCGCCAACCAAAAAATGTGCAGGAGAAAGTGGATATGGATTGGACACTCGCTGAGAGGGCCACCGCTGGGTGACATCGCACGTGCATCAGGCCATCGCTCGAGTGGAACCCGACAGAATGGGAAGCGGCGAGTGGGACGTCGATGCGAGGGTGACATGGAGGAGATCGTGTGAAGAGGAGTTGAAACAGTATGAACGGACTAACATGAATGCAGGTGAAAAGTACAGCAGAACCAAGACAGAAGCAAGTGGAGGCGTGGAGTTGAAGCCCTATATTCCACTAGGAACCCAAGGGAACAATAATAATATGATAAAAATACACTATATATAACACAATGAATGACTGGTTTCAACATAAAAATTTGCACAAAAGTGCTACACTCCTTTCATGTACCATTCAAAGCAAGATGAGAGTAAAGGGGGATTCAAAAAAGAGATAATAAAAAAGAAATATGAGGTAAAAATAATAGTAATTGAAGGAAAATACAATTTTATTGGAGATTATAAATCACAAAGAGTGATTACATCTGTACCAGACATTGACAACGATTTTGGGTCATATCACCAATTGTTTTCGGTCGGTATTGGTTGGTTCTTACCATCCCGAGAAACTCAACCAGTCAGGAAGTCTGCATCTTCCTACATGGCTTCAACCAACTGTTGTGGATTTCATTGACTACTGATGAAGCCATGTTTTGGTTTGACCACCACTAACTCACTTTTTTTGCAACCTGACTCTATGTAAGTCAATATTGCCCGTTGTCGAGGAAGGCAGGAAGCCTTTCTTGACCTAGGTTTTGGTGCGAGTCGATACAAGTTAGAATTTATGGATTGTTTGGGTTAGTGATCAATGGACTCACCTCCTAACCTGAAAGTGTCTATTGAATTGAATTCGGTCCAATCAATCGACGGGAAAGCCAAAAATTCAATTCAATTAAATTAATATGACCCGTTGCACAAGAGGTGGCTCTCGTGGCCCAAGTGGTCAAGTGGATAACGCTTCAGCTGGCGTTTGAAACTATGGGCACTGGGTTCCAGCATCAGTGGGAACATCATCACTCACTGAGAAATGCAGGTACATCCAGATGACGAGTCCCAAATAGGACGAAATGCGCTTTATCCTGGATTCCACTGCTAGCCACCATCCACCAATTGTATACTGAAAGTGTCTAATTCAATCTCCGGTGGTGGGATCATAGGCGTAGGTATACTAATGAAAATTTTCAAACTAGGAGGAAACAGATGTCCAGTAATCTCTCTGCTAGCTTTTAATAGTTCTCTGTATTGATGTCAGCTCATGATATAACTTTAATTCATCAAAAATCTCAGCAACCCAACACTCAGAACAAAACAAAATTTATTTATTCGGGTGATGATGATGATGGGTAGCAGTGTATTGCAGGACACGTATTCCATTCCGTTTGCAACTAACTCATCAACTGGATGGATATGCATACCCAGTGAGCGAGTGAGTAAAATGACAGTATTCCCCTCTGGTACTCAAACCCGGAATCGACTAGTTCCACAAACAACAAAGGCCAGTAACAAGAGAAAGGAATTCACTCATTTTAAAAAAAATTCACCCCAACACTTCCTTTGAAATCATTATTTTTTTCAAGTATTAATTTCTAAGGATTTGCTTGATTAATTACAGGATATCATCATGAGCTGAGATTGGTTAGAGTACCATTGGAAAACCAACTGGGAGTACAGAACAGCTGTTTCCTCCTAGTTTGGGACTCTTCATCAGTAAGCACCCCCTGTGGGGTTTGAATCCAGGACCTATTGGTTACAAGGCTAGCGCGAGCTCGTAGACCACTAAGCTACTGGGACTCGATCCAATGGCCAGTCCATGAATCCCAACACCTGTCAATTCACTACATAGTCGTGACCAGTAGGGTGCAACAGGTCGGGTGTGAGGACAAATACTCGCCGAAGACATTGGTTAGCGGTTGCGCTATGTCGTGAATTGGCAGAAGCTGGAATTCATGGACTGGACATTGGATCGGGTCCCAGTGGCTCAATGGTCTACGAGCTCGCTAGCCTTGTAACCAGAAGGTCCTGGGTTCGAACACCACATGTCTGTCTGTCTGTTTTCGACATAGAACTTTGCACAAATGTGCGGCAGTTCAAGTCGCCACACTAGTGTCCTAACATTAAATGCTCCTATGTGAAATTGGTGGAGTGGCTTTAGGAGACTATCGGTGGTGGTTTTTTGGCTTCCGTCGTTTTCAGTGGACACAGAGTGGAGAGGAAGTGAAGAGCTACCAAGCAGAGGAGTCGCATCAGCGGAAGGAAGGCAAGATGATAGAGATGAAGATGAAGACAAAGATGAGTGAGTATTAGAGAGGTTTCGTGTGCATTTCAGATTGTGAGGGCGATTGTTACTTCCCGGCCGCCCACACCGTGGAAGTTGGTTACGTGACCGCAGAGCCCAGGGGACAACTGCTTGAGGCCGGTCACACACGGCCTGCTTTTCTTTTTGTTCTTCATTGTTTGGTGTGTTTCAGTCGCATATTTATCACTCCTGCCCTGTGACACGGCAGCAGGAAGCGCGGTCGTCGTTAATCCGGGCCCCGACCGATCCGGCATGATATTTTGTGAATTTGTATGTATCAGTGTTGGATTGGGTAGCTGCTTTTTGTCTAACCGCTATCCAAACAACCTTTTTGGCATGGTAGGACCTCAAGAGACATAAGTCTCAGCCAGTATAGCTTGATTAGGTCATTTTAGTGTTCAAGCCCGACCACCACGTCAAGGTAGCAGCTTTCGATCGGGACTACACTTCTAGTCAGGAGATCTAACCGGTACAGTACACCAAATCAGGTATGAAGACGTATACTCGTAGATGAGACATTGGTTATCAACAGCGCTATACTATGGCGAGTCGACACGAGTTAGAATTTATGGGTCATTTGGCTAAGTGATCAATGGACTCACCCTCCTAACCTGAAAGTCTCCAGTCTAATCCCCGGTGGTGGGATCATAGGTGTATGTATACTAATGAAAAGTCCCAAACAAGGACGAAAAATATATCCAGTAATTTCTGTGCTAGTTTTTAGCAGTTCACTAAATTGATATCAGTTCATAACATAACTGTAAATCAACTAAAATCTCAGCAAATCAACACTTAGAATAAAACACAAACAACTAGTTTATTTATTCGAGTGATGATGATGATGCGTAGGACACGTATTTTGTTCCGTTTGCAACTAAGTCATCAACTGGATGGATATGCATTCCTGTAACCAATCAACCAAATCCTTGCAAACCAACACTTGAATATCAATGAGATGCTAACTGGCGACTGGCCCTATTCAGGTAGGTAGTTACCTGGGGTTCTAGTGAGAAGTCGTAAGCAGTAGGGTGAAGCAGATCGGGTGTGAGGACAAATACTCGCCAAGGACATTGGCTAACGGTTGCGCTATTTAGTGAATTAGCAGAAGCTGGAATTCATGGACTGACCATTGGATCGGGTCCCGGTGGCTCAATAGTCTACGAGCTCGCTAGCCTTGTAACCAGAAGGTTTTAGGTTCGAGCCCTGGTAGTGGGGTGGGTGCTTACTGATGAAGAGCCCCAAACTAGACTGACGAAACAGCTGTCCAGTACTCCCACGTGGTTTTCCAATGGTCCTCTAACCAATGTCAGCTCATGATGAAATCCTGTAACCGATTATTTCTCTTATTGAAATAAGAAAAGAGCGGAGAAATTGAACTCATTTCATCAATACTACAAGATACAGGTTTATTCTACTTTGTCTGCTCCAATCAGCATTCAGTGTTTTATGTTTCTCATCTCTATATATATATATATATATATATATATATATATATGATATACTTATCACGGTTTTTTGTAGTACTCCTTTTTTTCAGTGTACACGTATACATGACCAAATCTTTTTCTCACTTAGTGTAGTCTTCTTGACCTAATTAATCTGCAGAAATTGCATTAATCTTATTATTGTTATTATTATTACTATTATTATTAATATGATTATAATTCGTTGAATATTCTTTCTATGTGTTACTTTGGTTGTTTTTGTTTCTATAGGTGAAATCAATTACGCCTTCATAATAATAACAGTAATGAGTGACCTTGAGCAACTAATGTTAGTCAATTCGAACACCCTACTCTATTTTTTCTTGTTCAATGTCATCAGTAGTAAACTCTACTTTGTATTGATCATATATATATATCACCTTGAAGAAGGTAAAGGTTCTGCCTTTCTCAATACATACCAACAGAAATCTACGTCTCTAAGTCACCAGTAATCATGTTAATTATTTATTTATTTAAACGCAGAAAAAAACTTGGTATAATATGGCACCAAGAAAGATGAGCCACACTAAATTTCATTTGTTGTGTGAGGGCTGAGATACTGCCCGGGCGCCTTCCCAGACCAAAGCAGGTGGTTTTCTTAAGGGACCACCCCCCGACCCTTTGACTTGGAGTCTAATCCGGAAGGCAGCGGAGCAGCATCAGGAGCTGCATTCCCATGGTTTTCGGTGACCCATATGGGTTTATACGCTAATTGATCCCATCGGATTCTGGAGCCCATGTATCCCATGGTAACTGCTTTTAGTCTAACCGCTATCCAAACAACCTTCGTGACATGATAGGACCTGCAGGGACATAAGTCACAGCCAGTTTAGCTTGTTGGGTCACTTCGGTATTCAAGCCCGACCACCACGACAAGGTAGCAGTTGTCGGCTGGAAGTTAATTACTTATAGCCAATATGCTGCTCACAGCCATTAAAATAATCATTGTTAATCAAGTATAGATTTGTAGGGATTTGATTGATTGGTTACAGGGTTTCATCATCAGCTGGCGTCGGTTAGAGAACCACTGGAAAACCACTTGGGAGTACTGGAAATCAGCTGTTTCGCCAGCTTAATTTGGGACTCTTCAGTGGTACGCACCCCTGTGGGGTTTGAATCCAAGACTTTTTGGTTACGAGGCTAGCGAGCTCGTAGACGATTATAAGCCACTGGGACCCACCCGATCCATTGGTTAGTCCATGAATCCCAACTTCTGTCAATTCACGACGGGAATTTTAAAAAAAATTCACACTTAGAGAGGGGCCACTGAAAAACAAGGGATACTGGAAAGCTGCGTCGTTTCAGCTTGGGACTACACTCTTCAACAGTATGCACTAGTACTAACCTCACCGGGGATCGAACCCAGGAACTTAAAGTTACGAGGTAAGCTAATTTTGAGCATTCCACCACTGGGACGGAGAATAATGATCCATTAATTCTAACTTCTATCAATTCACGATACATGTAACGTCACCAACTCCAATCACTGTCGTCTACGAGTAATCTTTGTCCTCACATTCGATTTGATGTATTCCACTAAAACTCCATTCTGTATTCAGTCATTAATGAGTATTAGATACATTTTCATGCGTTGGATGTACAGAACTGCCTGGTTCTCAATGGCTTTCTAACTGATGACAAGCTGTGAACCTGAATTCATACTAATCAAATCCCTGCAAACCAACATTTGAAAATAATATTGATTTTCTTATTGTTAACGAACATAAAATACAAAGAACCAGCAGTAATTATGTCAGCAAAGAGAGAAAACTGCATATTACTCCTGCATAACTAAGTCAGATGAGCAAAGCTCTAGGCACATGAAAGAGGAATTCACAGCTAAGTTGTCCAGCCCTGATCAGTAAGGAGGCAGAATGAGAGGAGAGAGAGAGAGAGCAAAATAACGTTGAGTCGATATTTGCATATCCGCCTTATAACTGGCGAATTCTGGAGCCAGTTGACTGACTATGGTTCAACATAAAAGTTTGTACAAATGTGCAGAAGTTAGAGTTACCACACTTCATGTAACACAAAAAGAAAAGAAACAGATTCGAAAGAACGATAATAAACAGTAATGTAAGGCAAAAAGAAATAGTAGTAATATGGAAGAACAACAGAGTTTTATTCGATGATATGACCAATCACAAAGAGTGAATGCTACTGAGCCATTACTGAGAACGAGGATTTTCAACCATATCACCATCAATAGTCTTCATCAGACAGTTGGTTTTTACCATCTCGAGGAATCTAGCCAATCAGGAAGTCTATCCCTCCCTCCCTCCCTACATGGATGGCGTAAAGATTCCACGTACTGGATTACATGTTTTGGTTTGACCATCACTAGCTCTTTTCCAACCTGATTACATCCTATGTCAGCAAACGTCAGCCGTCGAGGAAGGCTTCACAAACTCATCGATTGATTTTCCCTTCTCACCTAGCCCTCGAACGAAGCCTAACTGCAACATTACTCACCTTATGATGACACCTAACACGAGAGATAAAATTCAAACATCTATGGTCAAAGACAACTCGTCTCACAACCATAAAGGAGGACAGAGAGAACTGCTGCGCAGTACACACACACGTCCTTTGATAAGAAGGCCGAACGTGCTTATTGTTCAGCAGTTCACCCTGTTATTCTGGGGCAAGATATTCTCAACAACATAAGTGCAGCATGAGAAAAGTCTAGAAATCAGAAGAAATATAAAGTTTGTATATGTCACCTGGTCTGTGAGGTCAAGTAACGCCAGTTCACCTTCTATTTTAGGTTATAACAAAGAAGTAATAGAGCCGCCCACACACTTCTATAAATATATATATCCCCCCGACAAACACACACACACACACTCAATTCCATGCAATATGGAATATGAGTTATACCAGTTTTATAATGAGGGCGGCTAGTGATACTATACGGTTACCAGAAATGTCAGTAAGTGAGGGGGGGGCTAAGTTCGAATCCATGAGATGAGTATCTGTAGGCCAATAGAGTCACAGCTTAGTCAGCTAGTAAATAAGCTAAGTTTCTAAAATTAATCCTACTTTAACTAACTGAACATATCTACGCTGATAAAAAAACTTTAATAAATAAACTCTAATTATTCAAGTCTACTATCGCCAATGATCATCCTGATTGCAGTAGACTGAATAATGCGACAGATAACAGCCAATGAGGAAACAGGCATAAAATGGACCCTAACGAAAAACTTGAAGGATCTGGACTTTGCCGATGATATATGTCTGATTTCCCACAAACTGGAAGAAATGCAAGTGAAAAGCAACAAGCTGGCGACAGAAGAAGCATCAAAGATAGGACTTCAGGTGAACATAGATAAAACAGAGGGGATGAAGATTAATGGTCGACAACAACAGACAACAATCAGCCAGAATAAATGGGAGGAACCTGAAAGAAACAACATCCTTTACTCACCGACCTAGAAAGTGTCGTTTCAACTACAGGCGGAACTGATGAGGATATCAAAGTGCGAGGATCGGGAAAGCAAGACAAGCTTTCATTACTCTTAAGTCTGTGTGGAGGTCAACAGCACTCAGCATCAAAACGAATATAAGATCCGGATCTTCAACTCCAATGTGAAGTCAGTCAGTGCTACTCACTATACGGATCAGAGACTTGGCCAGCACGTCATAAAGAGCATGTCAAACAAACTACAGACCTTCATTAACAGTTGTCTTCGCTCAATACGACTCAGGATCAGATGGCCGGCCAGAAAAGATCACCAACAGGGATCTCTGGCAATGAGCGAACCAACTCAGCAGGAACCGATTGTGCAAGATATAAGCAGGAAGAAATGGAGATGGATTGGCCATACTCTGAGGAAAGGAACCATCAAATGACATCACTAGACAAGCCACAGCTCGAGTGGAACCCGAAAGGGAAGTGGCGAGTTGGTCGTCAGTGCAAGGGTGACTTGGAGGAGGTCCTGTGAGGAGGAGATGAAAGCATGTGGGAAGACTTGGAACGGAGTGAAAAAGTTGGCAGAAAACAGAAGGCAATGGAGACGCGCAGCTGAAGCCCTATGTTCCTCTAGGAATTAAAGGATATAATAATAATAATATAATTATTCAAGTATGTGAATAATGACTAATAGCTATTTTTCAGGTTATTCAGTAAAGGTAAAGCAATTTTTTGTTTTACTTTAATATGAAGTAGAGACCTTAGACAACAAGAATACCCACCCACCCCCCCCACACACACAGAAAGGTATTCACAGCACAGAGAGAAGTAATCAACAAACGAGAAGGAAAAGGGATCAATTTAATCAGCAGGTTTATGTATAAAAGACAAAAACAGCCGAATTATATTTTGTTTTCCTTTTTTTGTTTCGAAATTCGATTAATTCCTCTTATTATAATTTAGAAATCATAACAAAAGTCGAACAGTTGAAATATAAATGCATGAATGGAGAAATACGAGTGGCGTGATATATGTGTGCATATATATGTGTACGTTTTGTGAACCTTATTTATAGAAACAATGTTAGTGTATTGTTAAAAGAATAAAACTTGGGCACTGTGGTGGTAGAGTATAATTCCTTTATGAGTAAAATTTGTTTTCATAAAGTCTCACAGTAGTGTTTTACAGTAAGTAATATTTACTAATGATGACCAGGTTTCGAGTACAATTTATTACTACTGTTCATAATCATATCAAGGCATTACTCACTCACACGACTTCCTAACTTCGTTTATATAATTCCATTATTATTTTCCATCACTTGATTTGATGATTGATAGTAGTACTTTCCATTTCCATTTCCCGTGTGAGTGATGAATCATTCCTATTGCACGTGTTGTGTTGGGTGTAGACTCGATGAACCAGGATTCGATAATCAATATATATATCTCTCTCTCCACCTACCTATATTAACATCTTAGAATTTTGACCCTTTCCCACCCACTCTATAGTGCGGTTGTGTGTTAATGCATGCAGTGCAATTCCTGAGCTTTTTTCTAAATTACTTATCTTCTCGGAGTCAACCATTCTACAGTTAGGTGAATTCTTATGTTCCGACAGTCTGACTATCTTATCTCCAATCTACCAGTTGGACCTATGTAGTTGACGTCACTCGCAGTCATTGCAAAGTATTTTGTAAATTATATTATTTTGTCTAATTGGGACCATCGGGTCTTTTAGCCTACAAGGCTTGTCTCTGAGTGAGTTTGTAGGTTTGAATGCCAACCTAATTCCTGCTTTATTAAGAATCCTACGTAGGGTCTCAGATGTCCCCTCCTTAAATCGTATAGCAGTGGATGACTTATATTCTCTCTTATTTACGTTATCATTAATAATTTCACCGTTATTTTTATTGTACTTTTGAATTGTATAGGGTAGTTATATAACACCAACCTTCTATATGTATATAACACCTTCTATCTGTTTCATTTCATTATTTGTTTTTTGTTGTACTACTTATTGCTCGGTTTATAAGACACTTAACAACTAAACCTGACTTAACAGTTAACGGAATTGGGCTCGAAACGTTGTCATACGTAGATATACTTCTGTATAACACTATGAGAATTTGTCAACATAAATTTTACGCATAATGGAATGATGTGGAGCCTACGACTTGTTTCTCTTTCTCTCCGTCATCAATAGCATAAATGAACACTAATTAATTGATAAATTTATTTGATAAAAGCGCACAATGAGTGAGTAATACAGTGTGATTAACTGATGACGTTACTCCTCATGGTCAAATCAAGGCACTACTCACACAACTTAAAACATTGTCCACCTTATTCCATTTCTTTTTATCCTTCGTCAATTTAATGGTGGTAATTATCCCCATGTCTTTCATATTGGCATTACATCTCTTCTAATCCGGATGGTAGGTGTGGATTCAATGAACAACAATTCATTAATCAACCTGTCTCTCTCTCTCTCTCCACCTACCTATGTTAATTTTTAGAATTTTAACCCTCTCCCACCATGCCATTGTGTGTTAATGCATGCAGTGCAATTGCTTCCTAGTGAATTAGGAAGATCAGTAAAGACCAAAAACAAAATAAAAATAACGGTGGAATTATTAATGATAACATAAATAAGAGAGAGAATATAAGTCATCCACTGCTATGCCATTTAAGGAAGGGACATCTGAAACCCTTCCTACGTAGGATTCTTAATAAAGCCGCAATCAGGGTGGCATTTAAACCTACAAACTCACTCAAGCGGGACAAGCTTTGTATGTTAAAGGACCCTGTTGACTAAATTAGACAACATAATATAATTTACAAAATACCCTGCAATAACTGTGAGTTAAGTCAACTGCATAGGTCAATCTAGTGGGTTGGTAGGGTAATCGGATTGTTGGAATATAAGAATTTAGCTAAGGCAAGAGAAGGGTTGACCTCACGAATATAAGTAATTTAGAAAAATGCTCAGCAATTGCACTACATACATTAACACACAATCACACAATTGGGTGGGAGGGACAGAGTCAAAAGTCTAAGAATTTATCTAGGTAGGTGGAGAAAGACGAGGTGTTGATTAGTGAATCCTTGTTCATTGAGTCTACACCCAACAGAACACATGCAATAGGAATGATTCATCACTCACACGGGAAATAGAAATGGAAAATACTACTATCAATCAAATCAAGTGATGGAAAATAATAATGGAATTATATAAGCGAAGTTAGAAAGTTGTGTGAGTGAGTAATGCCTTGATATGATTATGAGCTGTAGTAATAAATTGTACTCGAAACCTGGTCATCATCAGTAAATATTACTTACTGTATAACACTGTGAGACTTTATCAAGACAAATTTTACCCATAATGGAATGTTAGTGTACACTTATTATTATTGTACACAATAATTAATATTGTATATCTTTTCCTTAGAATATTTTGGTATCGTTGGCTCAGTGTAGCCGATCGGTCGCCAATCAAATAGATTAGCGGGATTTAATCTCGAGGAAATCAATCGATAAAGTTATGAAGCTACATCGACTGAAATGGCTACAACATGTGTTACGCATGCATTCCTACCTAGCCATCGCCTTACCTCGACCACGGGCAATGTTAGCTAATATAGGATTGGGTTGGAAAGGAGTCAATGGTGGTCGAACCAAAAAAATGGCCTCATCAATGCATGAAATCCATAACAGTCAGTTTAAGCTAGCCAAGTAGGTAGGTGTAGACTGCTTGATTGCGGTTTTTGGGAAGCTAAGAAACAACTGATGGAGACTGTTGATGATAGGACTGAAAATCGTCCTCAATTACGTATATGCATTTACTCCCTGTGACCCTATTTTTCTTTCAGTGTTGCTACTATTCTTTCTCTCTCTCTCTCTCACATTTCTTCTTCTTATCTTTGTATTGAATCGGTTTTGCCTTCTTTTGTGTCATATATACAGTGCAGTAACTTAAACTGCTCCACTTCTGTGCACAATGCTATGATGAAACCAGTCAGTCAGTGAGTCATGTTCCACTCAGAACGCAAAAAAAGGAATACAAAAAATTCACAGCCTAGGTAAATTCAACGTCTTGCACAAAGTAAGAAGGACAAATGTACCAGAATGATAATATAAGTTTTCAAGTATTGGTTTTGTAGGGGATTTTGCTTGATTGCATGGAGGATTTCATCATGAGCTGACTGACATCAGTTAGAGAACCACTGGAAAACCATGTGGGAGTACTGGACAGCTGTTTCGTCAGCCTAGTTTGGGACTCTTCAGAAGTACGCACTGGATCGGGTTCCAGTGGCTCAATGATCTACGAGCTCGCTAGCCTTGTAACCAGAAGGTCCTGGGGTTCAGACCCCACAGGTGGGTGCGTATTGGTGAAGAGACTTAAACTAAGACGAAACAGCTGTCCAGTACTCCCAGGTTTTTCACTGGTTCTCTAACTGATGTGAGCCCATGATTAAATCCTCCATGCAATATAAGTTTTCATTTTCTCCTTCTACTCCACGGTTTCTAACAAACTGGTTGGAAGTTGAAGGACATATTAAAATATAGATTACAAAACAAAAGTCTTGGGCATACTTTATTTCACAATGATAAAAAGTTATAGATAAGAAATATGACAGGTAGCAACAAAAATTCGGGGAATGACGTAAGTTATTTAAGCGTTTTGAAAGGTCTGACTATTTATGAGATAATTACACGAATATTCTTGGAAATAAAAAGACAGAGTTGAAGATTTTTGGGGAGGGGCAGAGGGGTTGAAACAAAGTTTAATTAGAAAAAGTAAATCAATACAACAGGTTACATGACTACAGGAAAAAAATTGTCAAGTATTGGTTTGTAGGGATTTGATTGATTGGTTACAGGATTTCATCATCAGCTGTTTCGTCTTGGTTTGGGACTCTTTATCAGTACACACCCCCTGTGGGGTTCGAACCCAGGACCTTCTGGTTACAAGGCTAGCGAGCTCGTAGACCATTAAGCCACTGGGACCCGATCCAATGGCCCATGAATTCTAACTTCTAATGAGAAGTCGTGACCAGTAGGGTGCAGCAGGTCGGGTTTGAGGAGAAATACTCGCCGAAGACATTGGCTACAGTTGCGCTATATTGTGAATTGGCAGAAGTGAGAATTCATGGACTGGCCATTGGATCGGGTCTCAGTGGCTTAATGGTCTATGAGCTCGCTAATCTTATAACCAGAAGGTCCTGGGTTCGAGCCCCAATGGGTGCGTACTGCTAAGAAAAACGTTTTTTATGAAATAGCAAAAAGGAAGTAAGCTGAGTCACGTTCAGATGGAATAATAAAACTTTCTGAACAGAACAGAAAATACAAGAGAATACATGACGTAATAAAAACTGTGTAACATTGTTTTGTAAGTTTAATTACCAAGGTAAGTGTAGTGTAAGATTCACTACCATCCCTTTTTCTGTGCACATAAATTTCATTTTAGGAATCATAGACAGTACGCACTCACAGACAGGGTTCGAAGCCATGATTTTCCGAGTGTGAGGCGAGCTCGTAGACCATTCAGCCACTAGGGGCCAGACTCAATGGACAATGAATTATAACTTCTACCAATTCGTCAATTTAGCACAACTGGTACCAGCCAACGTCATTGGCGGGTATTTGTCATCACTGGTGATCGGGTACTGCTGATGAGCCTGTCTGTCTGTTTTCGACATAGAACAACTCTGTACTGATGTGCACCAGTTCAAGTCGCCACACTCCCCCCCACCCACCATGTAGTACACAAACCAACAGAAGAAAGTTGAAGAAATGTATAATAGAGACAGTAAACAGAGGCGTGAGACAAAGGAATAGTAATAACGAAGAACAATATAGTTTCATTGGAAATCATAAATCACAAGGTGTGGATGCATCTGTGCCAGCCATTGAGAATGATTTTGAGCCATATCACCAATTGTTTCCAACCATTGGTTTTTTACCGTCCCGAGGACCCCAACCACGTGGCGTGAACTAACTGTTGTAGATTTCATTGACTGGTGCCATGTTTTGGTTTCACTGCCGCTAGTTCTTTTCCAGCCTGACCCTATGTCAGCTAACATTGCGCATTGTCGAGGAAGGCGATGAGTAGGCATACGTAACACATGTCCTAACCATCTCAGTCGAGCGGGGAATAATCTCGTTGACTTAGAATATGCAGACGATATAGTCCTTCTAGGCGAAGACGCTGACGAAATGCAGAGTCTTCTAAACACCTTGAGCCGTAATCTACGAATGTTTGGCATGCGATTCGCTCCCTTAGTCAAATGCAAGATGATGTTACAGGACTAGACTAGACTGGACTACACTGACTCCTAGTTTAGAAATAGGAAGGAATGAAGTGGTAGAGCACGTTGACCGCTTCACTTATTTGGGAAGTACCATCAGCCCCAACGGGCTGATCTCTGACGAAATCTCAGCACGAATACAAGGGGCTCGTTCCGCATTTGCCAGTTTACGCCGACTCTGGCGTAGACGAGATGTTCGACTATCGACCAAAGGGCGGGTGTACTGCTCATCAGTCCGCTCCGTCCTCCTTTATGGTTGTGAGACCTGGCCACTGAGAGTGGAAGACATGAAAAGACTAGCTGTCTTCGATCATAGGTGCCTGCGTTCTATTTCCCGTGTAAAGTGGCATAATAAGGTGAGCAACATTGAGGTTAGGCGTCGAGTTCTAGGTAAACAGGGGAAATCAATCGACGAAGTCGTGAAGCTACAAAGACTGAGATGGTTATGACATGTGTTACGTATGCCAAGCCATCGGCTCCCTCGACGAGCTATGTTAGCGGATATAGAGTCAGACTGGAAAAAAGCTAGCGGCGGTCAAACAAAACCTTGGCCCCACCAGTCAATGAAATCCACAACAGTTGGTCTAAGCCACGTAGGACGGTGTAGACTTCCAGGCTGGGGTCCTCGGGACGGCAAAAATCTATGGTTGGAAACAATTGGTGACATGGCTCAAAACCGTTCTCAGTGGCGCAGATGCATCCACTCCCTGTGACTTATGATCTTCAATGAAACTGTTTTGTATTTCTTTATTACTCCTTTGTCTCACACCTCTGCTCACTGTTTCTATTATGCTTTTCTTGTACTTTCTTCTCTTGCTTCGCGTGCTACATGGAATGTGGCGACTTGAACTTCCGCACATTTGTGCAAAGTTCTATGTCGAAAACAGACAGACATTTCAGTCGAGGTAATTTCACAGCCTCATCGATTGATTTCCCCTCCTTACCTAGCACTCGACCGACGCGTAACTTCGATGTTGCTCACCCTATTATACCAGTTCACACGGGAAGAGATCGAGCGCAGGCACCTATGATCAAAGACAGCTAATCTTTTCATGTCTTCCACTCTCAATGGCCAGGGTCTCACACTGCTGATGAGTATCAAACTAGGAAAACAGAAAAAACTGCCCAGTACTCCCAGCCGACTTCCAATGGTTCTATAACTGATATCGATCCATGGTCAAACTTGAAACATATCAAATCCTCTCAAAGTAACTTTTGAAAATACCAGACATGTAAGCTTTTAATGTGATAATGTTGGCAATGACTAATCTTATAAGAATGTTTAGGCTTAAAGATAATGAGTGACAAATAAATTCACAACAACACTGTTAAGTAGAAAAGGATTGTATATAATGGTTACAGTTATGAATGATCTTCATAAAATCAATAGTCTCCTTGTCATGTGACATTCCATTTTGACTAGAGATGATATTTACTACTTGTGGAAGTTGTTAATAGCCCTACTTCCGTTATATAAATAAATAAAAGATTAATTATTGCCTCACTATTAATTATTTCTTTTCTTTCGTTTCATTCTATTATTTATTATTTTTGTATTTTTAATCTTTTTATTGTGCGTTCAAGTCTCTGTAGCAGTTTGATTGGCTTTGTGGAGGAGAAGAGTGGCTAGCTCCATGCCCAACCCCTCCCTCTTTACCCTGGCTTGGGACCGGCTAGAAAATTAGGCAAGGTTTCCTTTGGTTTCTTTCTCATGTACTCCCTTTATTCACCCAAGATTTTCTAGTGAAGCTAGTTTTCTGGCCGGTTCCAAGCCAGGGAAAAGAGAGAGGGTTGGGCATGGGGCTAGCGACTCTACCCCAAAAATCAATCAAACTGACACAGAAACTTCACCACACAAGAAAAATATTAAAAAAAAAAACTGAATCTTAGCAGGAATCAGAGAGGCGAAATGATATAGCGGGCTGGTGAAAGCCTTCAAGAAGCCACTCAGTCAATGAGTCCTCCATCGATGACAGTAAAAGTAAGCATTGGAACCTGGAATGTTCATACAATGTACGAAGCTGAGAAAGCTGCTCAGGTAGCCAAAGAAACGATAGGATATGGTATAGAAGTGTTCGGAATCTGCGAGAGCACATGGATTAAGTGTCCACTGTCGAAATTGTCAACTGGAGAGTCAGTAATATACTCCGCCCACCCAGGCTACAAACATGAGCACACTGAGGGAGTAGCTGTCACAGTGTCATTAACAGCAACCGAAGGTAATAACGCAGTGGGAACTAACGTCCTCGTGCAGGATTATGACAGCAAGACTTAGCTAAGAAGGAAGGAAGGAGGGTTAAAGTTATCTAATGCGACGCACCTACAAACAACTCAGAACAAGAGAAGAAGGAAGATTTATATAGACAATTGCCAACAGCAATGGACAACATCCCAAACAGCGATATGACTGCTAGACTGGGAGCAGGCAATACACGAAGAGAATTCATCACGGGTGGGGAAGTTTACAGAGAAGAGAACAAGAATGGAGGACTCTTTGCAGACTTTTGTACCTTCAATGATTTGATTCACTGTACTTAGAACACGGGATATAGATAGATTTTTCGAACACATTCAATTAAAGGTGGAGGCCATTCAATTCACTTATGAATTGAAAAGTCAGAAAGGGGAACTGCCAATGTTTGACTATAGCGTAAAAAGGAAAGAAGATGGGAAGCTAAACACTAGTGTTTACAGGAAACCCACACATTCAAACAGATATTTGGACTTCCGATCATCCCATCCTATGTCAGTAAAAAATAGGACTGGTGAAATGTTGAAATGACAAAGCACAAAAACTAAGTAGTACCAAGGAAAATCTAAGACAGGAAGTGAGGCATATAAGAGAAGCTTTGAAACTTAATAATTACCCAGATAAATTAATCAGGAAGTATGTAGGGAAATGTAAAAATAAAATAAATAATGATAGTAGTGACAATAATAATAATAATAGAAACATTAATGACGACATGCATATCAAACATGTGCAAGATAATGACAACAGCAACAATAGGGAATATAAAATATCAGTAATAATTCCATACAAAGAAGGAACCTCGGAAAGCTTAAGTAGAATTATTAACAATGCAGGAATAAAAGTGGTTGGCATTCAAACCACCCACAAACTCAATTAGAAACAAGCTTTGTCGGTTAAAGAGTCCTGCCTGTGGATCTCCCTCCATGTAGCTCACAAAGCAGAAGAAAAAAGACATTCAAAAGAGAGTGAATAAACAGAACTGGGAAGGAAAAAAAAATAGTAGTATGGAAGTACCTAGTTTTATTGGATATGACAAATCACGGAGAGTGAATGCATCTGCGCCATCACTGAGAACGATTTTGAGCTATATCACCAGTTGTTTCCAACCATTAGTTTTTACCGTCCCGAAGACCCTAACCAATCAGGAAGTTTACACCGTCCCCACGTCACTGACTGGTTGGCTTAAACTAACTGTTGTGGATTTCATTGACTGACGAAAACATATCTTGGTTTGCACACCACTAGCTAACTCTTTTGCAACTTGATTCTATGTCAGCTAACATTACTCGTCGAGGAAGGCGATGGCTAGGCATGCACAAAACATGTCCTAACCATCTCAATCGAGGTAATTTCACAATCTCGTGAAATGATTCCCCCTTTTTACCCAGCACTCGACTTCAAGTACTGCACAATTGAGCAAAGTTCAACGTTAAACAATTTTTTTTACTTAGGTTCAACTGTAGTAAGTGACTGTAGCTATTTTTTCTTTTTTCTTAGTTTCTAATTATAACACACTGTAAAGGTTTGCTCGGTGTAACAGATTTGTAATAAGAAACTTGAGAAGTTCACATATTTAAAGATAATTATATTGATTTTTAAACACCATATAATCTGATTGAAAGATTTAAAGGCTGACCGTACATATACACCACCAGTCTATTAGACATATGCACCTAAGTGACTGAGTTTGCACAACTGAGTAGGACTTCAAGCTGCCACAACACTCCATTGTGAAACACAAACGTAGACAAAAGAGGAAGACACTCAAAGGACTACAATAAACAGAAGTGTCAGGTGGGGGAGGGGAAGAAATAGTAAGGCGGTAAACACATGATATGAGAGATTAAAAAGAGTGAATGTATCTGCGTCATTGAGAACGATTTTGAGTCATATCACAATAATAATTAGCTTTCCAAGGACCCAAAGGAGACAGTCTACACTTTTGTATGTGTCTTAAATTGACTGCCTAACACTTCCATTTTTTTGGTTGACCACCACCCTAAATCTTTTCCAACCAAATCCTATATCAGCTAATAAATAACTCAACGTGGAAGGTGACGACTTAGCATTTACAACACTTATCCCAGCCATTTCAATTTATACAGCTCCATAACCTTATCGATTGACTAACCCTCCATACCTAACACACTACGCTTAACCTCTATATTATTCACCAGATTATGTCACTTAACACGGAAAATAGAACGCAAACAGCAAGTTAGTCCTTTTGATATGTTCCACTTGCAATGGTCATGTCTCACAGCCATTAAAGGAGGGAGAATACAGAGAGGCGGTGAGCGGTAAACATTTTTTTAATCGATAGCCCCTGGAGATAACATAAGTTTGTAAATACTACACGAGCCCTTTGTATTTATGGCTAACATTTTTGTAGCAATCAATCTATTTGAGCTGATGCAACTTCTTAAATACGTGAACTGGTCATCAACACACTCAACTAATTCAGTTTCTACTTATAATGCGCGTCTTACTCAAAAAGTGCAACTGAATAAACAAAGCAGTACACTGTTGTTCAACTGTGTACAACACCACAACATAGGATGATAAACACTCGGTTGCTTGCTTCTCTTCCACTAAAATAACTTCTTTGACTTTATAACATAACTTTACCCAAGAATGACATTTTACCTTCACATAACTTCATATAGATTAAATATAAAAGAAAGTTTGTGATCTTAACTGTAGAACAAACTTTTACTCATGCTGAAGTTACATCGGTTGAGATGGTTAAGACATGTGTTATGTGCGCCTAGCCATCACCTTCCTCGACCGGCGGGCAATGTTAGCTGACATAGGAGGATAGAGTTGGAAAAGAGCCGGTGGTGGTTAAAACAAAACATGGCTTCATCAGCCAATGAAATCCACATCAGCTGGTTCAAGCCAGCCATGTGGTTTGGGTCTTCGGGATGGTAAAAAGAAAAATGGCGGCTGGAAACAATTGGTGATGATATGGCTCAAAGTCGTTCTCAGTGATGGCTGACTCAGATGCATCCACTCCTTGTGCTCTATAATATCCAATAAAACTCTATTGTTCTTCTACATTAATATTTTTCTCCTTTCCCAATTCTGTTTATTATTTCTCTTTTGAAAATCTCTTCACTCTTTTCTCTTCCTCTGTGTGGTACATGGAAGGAGAGTGGCAAGTTGAACTGCTGCACATCTATGCAAAGTTCTACGTTGAAACCAGTCAGTCAGTCAGTCATACTAAGAAAATATGGTAAATTAAAATAATGAAAAGATTTCTAGCTCAGATAGGTGTTGTTCTTTTTTTTAATGCGTCGTTTTGTATCCTGACAGTTAGATGATTTAATTGCTAAGCATTTATTGCCTTGATACATAGATTTTAATCAGAGGTAACTTCGATACTAAAGATGTTAAACAATCCAATGAATGCTATGTCATATTTTAGACACAATTTCAAACTTATCACATTTTTATTCACTTAGAGCAGTCAACAAATGAACGTCAAAACAGACAGCAAAATAATATTGGAATAAGGACAAAGAGATGAAGAATAACATATACCATAGAATCGCTTACAGAAGTGCGACACTTCAGATCCTCGCAAACATATATATATATATATATAACACCGCAACAAACAAGTACGTGGGAAGTGATGATGTTCCCAACACTCACTGAGAAATGCACGCACATCCAGCTGATGAGTCCCAAATAGGACAAAATGCACATCCTGGTGGGTTCCACTGCTAGTCACCATCCACCAATTAAATACTAATTAAATGCCCAGACATCGTCGAAGCATCTGCACAAGAAGCCAATAGACATGTCAACCTGAGACCGAGCACTTCTGTCAAATCAATCGGCGGGAAAATCAAAAATTCAATGAGATATTTTTCTTTATTCATAACATTAATTATAGCACTTATTATTTTTGAAAACAAAAGTTCATAACTTTTTCACAGCATAACAAATACATTAAGTTATATAAGATTTATAATGATTACTTACAAAACAATTGGGACAACTAACAAGAATTTCTTTGTCGGTGAGAACTGTTCACCATCATCAAATTGTTCCCATTGAGTTAGAACGCGTGATTCCCCTTGGTCTAATGTTTCATACGGACTGCCTTTTTCCCAATGCAGTAAACGGTACATAACCTATAGACAAAATAAAAGAGTTCTCTTAGTTAATGGTCAGAATATTGTAAGCAATGCGCATTGCTTACTTTCTAGAAAGGATCTCGGGATGCTAAGAACCAGGGGCCTCAAAATGTTTCTCAGTGGTGGAGATGCAGATCTTAAATCAAATATCTGTCACCTCAGTGACAGTTTCTCTTCGAATCACTGTTGGTCGTATCAAATGCTTTGGATTTCTAAGAATGATATTTTTCTTTTGACTTATTTCATAAAGAAGTTGAAACTTTTTGCTGGCATAATTCAACCTCTTTTCGAACAATTTGTTAATTCATGTATTCTGCTCATTCTCCTTTAACGTTCGCCACTATTCCTCTCTGGACTTCTCGAAAAAGGACTTTGTCATATTACGTAGAACACTGAAGGCTGTAAGTAGGGTTAGTGGTGTGCCTTTGACTCAGCTAACTGACACTGTTGTTGATAGGTATTTTAATTCTTGTAAGCAGTTGGCTAAAGTTATCTTGTGTGATACCGAACATCTCGACTTATTCTCAGCTTTTCCCTTGTATCTCTTCTGGGATGAAACCTTGTTGACCGAGTGAGGTTAAGTGAATGACCACACTCGGGTCTTGTGTGCATGTCTCCGAATCACAACATACACCCATGGCTCGGGATGCCAGAGTTCTTGCTAGTGATACCTGTTGGCCGATTTGGCAGAGGGTCCTGACGTTAAATGCTCCTATATGGAGTTGGCGGCGTGGCTTTAAAAGGCTATCTGGGGCGTTTTTATGGCTCTCATCGTTATTTGTGGTCACAGAGTGAGGTGAAGATGCCTCACTAACCTGAAGAATAATACTAAGTGCATTAAGGGAATAGGATGATTAAGGTGATGTGGGTAGAGGAGAATGATGCTCAGCAAAGCTTCGTGCGCTTTCGGAAGTGTGTGGGCGGTTGTTACTTCCCGGCTGTCCACACCATGGGGTGCCTGAAACAGAAAGAGAGTGTTGCGTGACCACAGAGCCCAGGAGACAACTGTTTGAAGCAGATCAGTTTCACGCGACCTATATGAACCGGTTTCTTCGATTGGTTCCGTATTAGTTAATTTACCGCCGGTTACGGATCACTGTAGGGTAAGTTGGGATGTACAATTTTTTGGGTCGACCTTTTCTAACCCCTTCTTTCCTGAGTAGACAGACAGCATAGGCGGCTGGCATGCCGGTCATCTGAGGGAAACACCTCACTGCTGTTACACCCCTATTCCCCAACAGTATAACTTCGCCCACAGACCCTCCCCCCTATAGTGTAAGAAAGATTCTTACATTATGCTGGTAACTGCTTTCAGTCTAACCGCTATCCTAACAACCTTCCTGGCATGGTGGGACCTGCAGGAACATTGATCCCAGCCAGTGTAGCTTGTTGAGTCATCGCGATGCGCAAGCCCGACCACCACGTCAAGGTAGCAGCTATCGGTCGGGTTCGGGAGTGAAACCACAAGGAACTTTATAAGAATTTACGCTAATGCAACTAAATATAAAAATTCTACCATACCATATTTAGCAGCGGGCTTTGTGTGAGTAGTCAGACGTCAGAAAAGATCTTATACACTTTTTAAATCAGTAATCTGAACTGCAAAGTACAAGCAAAGATCATTATTAGATATATTATCTATTTATAGTTCATTATGTTTCTACCAACATTGTTTATAATGGTTTGTCATTTACATAAAAAAGTTGGCTGATTAGGATTCAGTTGCAGTGTGTTTGCCATGAATTATCTGACGGTCGATGATGCTAGTGGAGTGAGTCTCGAACCTGAGACGCAGTAGCTTGAGCTAATGAAACACATTTCTCATTCAGTAGCAGGCTTTCTCATTAGCTTTAACCATTATGAGTACAAAATATAAACTTTACACTCTTCAGCTATGTGCAATCAGTGCTTATCAGATGCATCTAAAATTTAAATCAGTGCAACATCAATAAGTTTATACGTTTACATACTTTCTGTCAATTTTGCAACTGGCATATTGAGTCGAAAATGACATAAAAACAGGATACATTTACTACAAGAGAGAAAGGAAGTGTGTGCGAAGCTCTATTCTGGAACACTGTCAACCCTGACCACGATTTCAAGATCATATATAGAATCCATGCTAACTTCCAGTGTTTTCTTCGTTACAGACTCCTAAAGACAGCAGAGGCCTTGGCAATTCATGACTTTAAGCCAGACCTTTGTGTACAATCCCTACTTCTGCCTTGACCGTAGAGGGATAGACGTTTATTTATTTATTTTGTTTATTTAGTTATTCTATGTATTTTCCCTTATTACTACGATTATTATTATTATTACTATTCTCACTCTGAATATTTTCCACTTGACCCACTTGTCATTTTAAACCCAAAATTATTAATTTTTATATTTTTTTTATTTTTACAATATTTAATTCTATCTTATCAGATTTCACACCATGTTATGTAATATTTTATATTCGTCTACTAATCCTATAATTATGTACCCCTTTCCAAAATCTATACACCTTATGTAATATTCTATATATGACATTAATTATTTTGTCACTTGACATTAAACTATGATTATAATCACAAACATTTTAGTTTTAATTGCACTTCATACTATTATTATTTCATGTATTCACACCTTTCACCTAATTCCCTCACCGGATATAATTTCTTAAAAACCATATATATGTATACGATTGTACAGCTTGATAATAAATTCGTTGAAAGGAGCCTCTTTGTTGAATATTGTGTTCTTAATGCTACAACGGGAATTATTAAATTATTGAGAAAATACACTTCATTAAGCAAACATGAAATCTCTAGCGTAAAACTCATTTCTCTAGAGTGAAAACACGAGATTTGCAGTCTTTATAAGAATAATAGACAAGACGAAGACAGTGGTTAGGACTCTCGCCGACCATGCCCATGGTCCGGGGTTCGAGCCCACGCCGACGCACACCTGTTATCTATGGTCGGCCTGCTAAATTTGGGCTACCGATAGCCACGCTGAAAATTCCACACTTGTACCAAAAATACGGTGTGGAATCAAGCTGTAATCAAAAATAAAATCAAAAATAAAATATGTAAAAAAAACCAACCAACAACAACAACATCCAATGTCAATCACCATCAACGGGAGGGATTTCAAAGAGGTCACCTCATTCATTCACTTATCTAGGGAGCATTGTCTCAACTACAGCCAGTCGGAACGGACGAGGATGTCAAATCGAGAGAGAATCGGGAAGGCGAGAAACACATTCATCAATCTGAAACCAATATAATCTGGAAATCTTCGTCACTCAGCCAGCATCAACAACAAAATTCGGTCGGATTTTCAATACAAACAACGTCAAGTCAGTCAGTTCTTCTATACGGATCAGAAACTTAGCGGGCGGGTGGGTCACAAAGAATATTTCCAACAGCCTGTTGCAGACTATCAACCAACAACTGTCTTCTCTGGCTCTATACTGAAGATCAGATGGCCGGGCCGGAAACAATCACCAACAAGAAACTATGGGAACAAACAAAACAAGAAGCAATCCCAAACCAACAAATATGCAGGAGAAAGTGGAGATGGATTGGACACCCGCTGAGGAGACCGGTTGGTGACATCGCGCGTCAAGCCCTCGAGGGGACCCGAAAGGGAAGCGGCGAATGGGACGTCAGTGCGAGGGTGACATGGAGGAGATCGTGTGAAGAGGAGTTGAAAGAGTATGGACTAACATGGATGCAGGTGAAAATACAGCAGAAGACAGAAGCAAGTGAAGACGTGCAGATGAAGCCCTATGTTCCACTAGGAACCCAAGGGGGCAATAATAATAATTATTATTATAAGAATAATGACGGTTGTACGTGAAGCTGAGTGGTAGCTCATCATATTATGACAGGAGTCATCATCATAAGCTGTACCAGTCCCACTGAATAACAATCAAATTAACTGAAAAAAAATATAGGACACTTAACTAGTGTGACTCTATACTCAAGATACATTTCCCAATGTTAATTTGAGATGCTTTTTTCCTGGCTGAATTGATTTAAGGAAAATAAATGCATTGTTTAGATTGGGAAACCTAAACATTAAGTATCTACAAGTTAAATTAGGATTAACCTACACTAAGTCAAATATGACACTACGGCGTGCCCCATATCTTTACCAACCTTATTTATCAGCTGGCTATCTGACAATGCCACGTGTCAGAATGTGATCCACAACAAAACTCAGCGAGGCGTTTCAACTGAGTGCGGGAGTGAGACAAGGTCGCCTATTATCACCAACGATTATATTCCCTAATTGTGGTGGACTGGATCTGGTGTCAGACTGCGGTGGGAGTGAGAAGACGGGTGTATGCTAAAATGACCGATAAGAAGACTCTAGAAGATCTGGATTTCGCGGGGAATGATTTATGTCTAGTGTCAGGCAAACTAGAAGACTTGCACGCGAAAACGGACAAAGTCGGTGAAGAAGCAGGTAGAGAAGAGAGGATTCTAGGTGAGCATAGAGAAGATGGAGGTGAGGAACGTAACCAGTGAACAGCAACAGCAGGAGCAACAACAACAACCAGCACCAATTACCATCAACGGGGGAGAGATTTGACAAAGGTTACTTCCTTCACTTACCTAGGAAGTATCGTTTTAATCACAGGTGGGACGGATGGAGATGTCTAAACCAGCCAGAATCGAAAAGGTAAGATATAACTTTATCAACCTAAAGTCTGTTTGGAAATCTTCTGCGCTTAACCAGCATTAAAAACGAGATTTGGATTTTCAACACAATTTTGAAGTCAGTCATTTCTTCTATACGGGTCAGAAACTTGGCCAACGTGTCACAAAAAGTATTCCCAACAAGTTACACACTTTTATCAACATTTTTCTTGGCTGGTTTCATACGGAAGATCAAATGGCCGGCAAGAAAAAATCAGCAACAAGAAACTCTGGCTGAGAACAAACCAACCAAGAGCCGATTGCTCAACAAATATCTAAGAAAAAATGGAAATGGCTTGGGCATACGTTGAGGAATGAATGACACCACACGTAGTGCAGGCCATCGCTCCAGTGGAATCCCAATGGGAAGCGACGAGTGAGTCGTCGGTGCGAGAGTGGCATGGAGGAGATCGTGCGAGGATAAGATGAGGGATTATGGGCAATCGTGGACCCAGCTGAAGAGAGCAGTAGAAGACAGAACAAAGTGATGTATTGTTAAAGCTATGCGTCCCACCCGGAACACAAGGGAATAATAATATAATGATAAGTCAAATTTACAATCCACTGATGCTTTCACAAAATTCTATAGTCTCGCATGTTAACTGTAAAATCTGCGACTTCTGATAATTTTGTGCATGAAATATTTGCATCACATATATGAAAAGGTTAGTTATCTTTAGCCACGTGTGTTTTCGTTCTGTCTACCATGTAAAGTGGTATAATATGGTGGGCAATACTGAGGTAAGGCACAGAGTGCCAAGTAAGGAAAGGAAGTCAATTGATGAGGTTGTGTAATTACATTGGTTCAGATCGTTAGGGTAGGTGTTGTGCATGCTAAATCACCATCTTCCTTGACGACTAATGGTAACTGACAAAGGATTAAGTTGTTAAAGAGTTTGGAGATGTTAAACCTAAATCTAGTGAGTCGGTGGCACAGCAGTAGAGTGCTCCCCGACCACGCACATGGGCCGGGGTTCAGTCCCCGCTCGACGCACTCTTTTACCTCGCTAAGCCAGTAGTAAGACTGGGAAAGAGGGAAGGTTGGGTATGAGGCCAGCAACCCCATCCTGTAAAAATAATCACCACTGCTACAGAAACTTCAAGCCTCTAGCTTGAAGGTGCCTTATGTTCCACTGGGGGGGGACGTAAAGGAATAAAAAAAAACACCTAAATCTGACATCAAACAATGAAGTCTTTGACTGTTGGATTGAGCCACATAATGTGGTATGGACTGTCTGGTTAAGGATCTCGGGATGCTAAGAACCATTGGCCGGAGACTGTTAATGGTATGTCTCGAAATATTTCTCAATGACGCAACCAAGCACGCCAAGTGTAACAAAAACTGACGAACGACTATATTACGAAGTAACATGTATGCCTTTCGACTAAAGTATTTATCAAGAAAGCTTTACCCAATGATGTGAAAAACAGGTTTAAATGACAGTTGTTAACTATGTGTGTAGCAGACAGAAAAAGGAGATATATGAAGGGAACTTATGTTGGACGAGAAATATTCAGGCGGAGGTTTCCAGTGTGAGGATACATGAATTAAGAGAAGTGACCGCAGAAACGCAAATAAAATATTTCTGTACTGAACCGAAAGTTTCGAAGGTATAATAGTGACGGAAACCAAAAGTATAAAGTATGATGATTTTAACATCAAATGACGAATTAAGCTTCAGCTTTTTCATGTGAAGATGAATTAGTATAGAGTATTTCATTTGGGTCTCCTTAAAAAACTAAAGGGTTTTGGAATAGACCAATGCCTATGTGAGTGGTTCAGGGACCACCTAATGGATAGAAGGCAGAAGTTAAAGGTTAATGGTGTATGTCAGAATGTAAAGAAGCATTGAGTGGAGTATCTCAGGGAACTGTATTAGGCCCCCTGATATACCTATTAAACGTTAATCAATTACCCAAATTCTTACCTCATTTTCATTATTATTTGCGGACATTATTAGGATCTGGGAAACTAGGTAATAATGGTAATTTGGTATTACAAAATGACCCAGATAAATTAGCTGAATGGTTGAACCTCTGGAGTCTGGGAATTAATTCCAAGAAAAGTGCGGTAATGCACTTAGGTCAGAGGCCTTATGTGTCGTACACCCTGAGGGACAGGACTCCCAGATACTAGGCGACGAAAGGAATTAGGAGTTATTCTAAACTTGAAAACAACCGCAAATTGTAATGCAGCCGCACCTAAGGCTCTTTGAATGCTATAGACACTTTGAAGGGCGTTCAAACGATTCGACAGGTCTCAGTTCCAAATATTCTATGCAACATGTTACTCTTCATCTAGAATACTGCATACAAATGGATTACATGCTTTAAGAAGGAGGCACATATCTTGGAAACAGTACAGAGGGCAGAAACAGGATTAGTTAGTTATATCTCACGCTTTCCTTATGACAAGAGGATGAAGCATTTAAATCTCTTCCCATTATCATACCGAAGAAGACTTTGTTTTGGCATACCGTATATTAAAGGATGATTTAGGGACTGACCTTACTAATCTTTTCTATCCCTCTGGGATATTTTTACGCGGACACCAAAAAACGTGCTCAAACCGAGATTGAATAAAATACGTGTGGAATTTAGATTATCTCATAGAATGCTCGACGACTGGAACTCAGCTGATTCAGTAGTAACAGCTCTATTGGTGAACTCTTTCAAAAAAACTAGATTTCTCCAAAGATATACATTGCTAGGATTAACAGTGGCAACAAGAGCCTACTATCCTTATTTAAATTCAAACTACTTTTGACCATTTTTACAATTTAAATGCCCAAACCATTACAAACGTAATTGATCGTCGAAATGATCAACACTTAATTGTTCGTGATTACCACAACTTGTGGTGGCAGATAAAGTATTTACCAACAGTCATTAGGATAATTAAAGGCTCATTTGATCTGAACATCAGCAATAATAAATACAAACTCAATAAGTCAGAAAAACATACCACATTATGAATTGTACAAGTTAGTGTCCAGACAACAGCCGTGGTAAAGAATGGTATACATAGCAAGATGAAGTGTACAACTAAGATCACCAAAATATACGTAACCCAAGTTCCTTGGCTATTTAAATATTCCGAGGTTGGATTTAAAATCGATGTAGCAGTTCCAACCTGCATCCCGCATAAATATTAATGTTTCTGGCGCTTTCCTAAGGACACATTTCAATGTTCCAATAAGGCCAGCGTGTTTCCGTGTAACTTTTGGTGTAGAGGAATAAATGTATGTTTTGGGCATTTTAAAATACTTGGTGTGGTAATGACCCATTTGAATAGTAAACCATACCATACAGCATCAGTACACAGCAAACACAAAAACTTTCTTCATCAACGTCCGAGCGCGATTTAGGTCTAGTTCTAACGGGAAAAAATGGACACAGGCGTAAATTACACTGGTGATGTAGAGATGGCATATGCGTTTATACCATTCACACATAGACAGTTAGGTGTGCCCACTCCTGAACTCTTTCTAAGGTTGTACATAGCATACTGAAGGTCACAACTTGAAGTGCGCAATATCATTGCTCCCCACTGCTTAAAAGAGACTAACCCCCTGAAAGGGTTCAAAGACTGGCGGGAAAACGGATGGTGGGTCTCCAAAACAAACTATATGATGAGCGGCTAGGGAAATTATGTTTCTTCACACTCATCCACCGTTGGCTTAAGGAGAGGTAAAAGATTAAAAATAACCGGAGTCATCCAAACAAAGGTATTCTACTATTAAGTGCGTTTGGGCCTCCCCGTGGGAATCCACGAAAGATAGCTCACCAGAGAGCGAAGATTTGAGTGCGCTCTCTTTTCTATTCACTCCGAGTATGCCACCCCTGAAACTGTCGACTGGCAAATGTGCCTACTGCATCGTTAGTGGGTTGCTTTAAACGAAGGCTGGACAGTCATGCAGCGATGCGAGGATTGCGTTCAAACTGCCTATGGCCTTATAATCTCATACACTATTAATGGGTACACATTTAAGCTCATTGTTTCACTTCCTCACATTCTTTTGTGTCTCATTCTCCTGACTTTGCCAACAATTATCATTACTAACTATGCTCACTAATCGTATGTGTAATTTATCGAAATGATGTCCATAAACTGGCTTCCTTCATGTACAAAAATGAGAATATATTATTATTAGGCAGAGCTCTGGGTTCATTGTACAGATCAATATTTAAATCTACCTACTAGGAGAGGCCTGGACAGTAATCCGTTTTTCATGAGGGAATTTGGTAGTTACAGGCAGAGTGAGGATATGTGATGAGATGAATGGCCAAATTAAAGGTTAATTTGCTGATCCCGGAGTCTCTGTGAGTTTTAAGAATTCATATGTACAACCCGCCTCAAAGTTTCACCAATGTCTCCATCACCCATCGCCAATCACCAAGTGTGATACACAGCTTTTGTGTATTCCCAATATCTTGCTTGCTTCTTCTTTGCAGCAGGGTTGTTTCCATATTTCAAGGCCTCCCAAACCAGCAGCTTTGAAGGGATTATGAGAGCCAAACCTAAGTTGTATAAATAAGTCTGATCACCCGGCATCAGACACATATTTGATTGGTTAGATATATCGGCCACCTGAGGTCACTCTCATTCACGGAAGACTGTAATAGTACTTTACGCTGGTGGTAATTGCCTATAAGAGGCATTTGTTGATGTAGTAGAAGACTTCAACTTTTTGGAGTACTAATTCCACAACTGTTCGAAGTCGGACTCTCTAAATTTAGGAAACTGAGTTACCATGCCCCCCATCCCTCAAGAAAACAGATCTCAGAATAACAGTAAACGCCATACAGCAAGAATTAGAAAAAATGGATAGATGGTGTGACACCTGGCAACTCCAGTTTTATGTCGAAAAATGTGGTTGGCTCTGCATAGGCTGCAACAACCGAGAACTTGTCCTGACAATTCAAGGCAATGCACTCTTATGACTGGAATCTCTATTGGACCTAGGACTGAAATACTCACATGACTTATCATTTTCTGAACATATCTCCAAACAAGTGTCAAAGTCACGCAGACTTATCGGCTTTCTACTCAGGAACTTCTACAGAAATGAGTCCAGAATTCTGTTGTACAAGGTTTGTGTGCGTCCCTTATTTGATTACTGTTCATACATGTATAGTAGTATACGCATAGAGGACAAATTGAAAGTCGAGGGAGTGCAGAGGTACTTCACGTCAAAATTACTCGGAACCGAAAATGGTGCGAACTACTCCACCAGATGTGATACCCTAGAACTTGAAACACTATGGCTAAGACGCCTGAGACTAAACTAAACACTTTACTATAAGCTTCTAAACCACTTAGCTTTTACCTCTACTAATGGCACTCGACTTTCAGATGACAGTGGCTACAAACTAAGACACACTAAGGGTTCAGTAGCTATCGAACAATGTAAAACAGTCACCAGGCAAAAGTTTTATTTGATTAGGTATGCACAGATATGGAATAAACTACCAGTGGAAATGCGTCAAGCAAGTACATTGGCGTCATTCAAAAAAGTGCTTAATGACAAACTACACGAGTTTGCAAACGACAGTTGTCAATGGAGTTGAAGATTGAACGATCAATTCTTGGTTGTTTGCTCAAAATCAACTTCCTCGATTTTCGCGGAGGCATCAATACGACAGTCATCGTCTCATCGGTCGCTGTTCAGAAAGAAGATTGAAACATCGTCAGAAACCTTAGTTTTCTTAGTTGCTTAGTTCGTTTATTCCTCTTATATGTTGGTGTAACAATACAAAATATCAAACGGCAGATCGGTGTTTTGGTTTTCGCGTCCGTTATAACTAAGCGTTTCTCAGAAATCTTCTAAGAACAGCGTGGGCCCGAGCGTAGCGAGAGCTGGGCATTAACGGTTTATGAGACGTTGCTGACAGTTTCTGACGATAGAAACAGATCTGGCGGATTCAAACAGTTGGTGAAAGTTTGGATAGTCGCCGTTCATTTTTCCTGGTGCCGGTCAAGTCCTCTTTGAACAAGCAATATCTGGAACTTTTTGGAATTGGGTCAAGTTCAACAATGCCTGGGTCAAAGAAGGGACAGAGTGTCTTGGATGCAAACAGGAAAGTAAGTCATGGTGACTTGTCTGTTAATTGTAACGATGTGTCTGATGTTAAACATGACATGGTTGATGTTACTGTTTCGCCGTTCAGGGATAATAGGAACATCAAACTCCCTAAATTTGAACCACGATGTTTTGATGGAAACCCGGCTGATTATTTACAATTTGTAAAGGAGTTTGAGATCATGTTGAGTGGTTTTTTATTAAATGATGAATTGAAATTGATGTATTTGATGAGATATTGCACTGGAGATGCTGCAAGAGCTATACAGTGCTGTAAGTTTATGAAGCCAAAGGAGGGCTACGATGAGGCTATGAGCATATTACGCCAAAGGTTTGGAAGACCCTCGATGATTGCAGGGAAATTATTCGAGGCTGTTGAGGGTAATGGTGGTCAATTACAGGATGACTCCCAGGCACTCACTGAGTTTTTAGATAATTTGCTAATTTACAAGAATGGAATGATTTCGATGAATCGCGTGAGTGACCTCAACTCGAGTTTTATACTAGAAGTAATAGCAAGACGTCTACCTACTCGACTGCAAAGGAAGTGGGTGAAGATAAGCTCCCGTATGGAGGATGAGGGTATCGAGCCAAAGTTTGATGATATCCTGAAACTGGTAAATACTAGTGTCAATCAATCTATGAGCAAGTTCGCCAGTCTGTTAGATCTCACCCCTAGAATAGAGCAGTCTGAGGGTAAAACGCACTCATTGATGACGAATAAGCCTCAGAGAGGTGGATATCGAGAAGGCTCCATGATGTCTAGTAATGCATATAGACCTAGTGAGTGTAACAGGTTTCGTAGTACATCCTCAACAGATAAGTTACAAGATGCAAGACAAACACGGTTGTGTTGTACACGTGTGCAAGAGGTGCATACAGAAGTGAACTGTGAACCAGTGAGCAAGTTCAGTGATAAGCTAAATGTAAACTCCAGGTCTGACTCCGAATTGTGTGACGATAACGGTGTTGTGAAGAAGTCTGTAGTTGCAACTGGTAAGCCGTTGTTGAATAGAGTGTCACAGAATAGAGTTACTGCTTCAGAGTGGAGTTCTGACTCCACAAGTTTACAAAGTATATCTAGTCAGAGTGAAGATATAAAACCTTTAATGATTTTTGAGGAGGAACCAAAATTGTCTACTTCTGTTATTAAAGAGTTTGAAAATGATGAACTTGACGGTAAATTGAATATTTGTGGTAATGATCATGATAGTGCAGATTTGTCTTTGGTTGATCATTATGAGATGCGGGATATGCCTACTACTGCTAAGTTAAATAAAGGTTCTGTACAACTACAACGTGAAGTAGAATTGAACGCAGATGCAGTTCCAGAAGGTGTGCATACTTGTGAGACAGTCAGTGTAATTGATCAGCGTGTAGCCCACCTATCATCAGATGATAGTGCTAAACCCGAACTAGTAGTGAAAGACAGCAGTGGTGGTAATCTTGCAGTTGGACAACTATCTGAAAGCCGAAAAAGAACAGCTTCTGATCCACCACTAAGTTCATCACCTTGTGTCACTCAGTCATCGTTGGTGTTTTCATCCACAATGAAACAGATGCCCATCAACTCAAGTATCTTGTGCAATGACTATGGTAGTATTAGTTCGTTTGAAAGGACGAATAATAATGGTCAGTTTAGTGTGGATAAGCCAAGTGTAAAGGAGAGAGTTATTGTTAAATTGACTTGCACGAATAAAGGCATTTCTAGTTTCAAGTTACTATTTGAATGTTATTATCTTTGGTGTAAATTACTCTGTTTCTATACTTGGTTGATGAGATATGTCGTGTGTTTGTTGGTCATCTATATTCTACGATACAATGACATGGGCGTGTTGCCGTTCAGATTTGAGGATATAGCTGATAGAAGGAAGTTAGCAAATGAACTCTGCGACGATTTTCCAACCTAGGGCGTCAACCTGAGAAGGGTTGTAGGCGTACTGGTGTAAGTCCTACAGTTCTTCAAAGGGTAGCGCATCAATGAGCAGTCCAATGTGCTTGGTGTATGATCTTGTACATATGTTCATATTGTATATACTGAATTGATATCATCTGTCATCTAGCTGTTGGTAATTCTGTTTGTGTCCGGACGACTTCCACTTGGATCATCAACCTGAGAAGGAATGTAGGCGTACTGCTGTAAGTCCTACAGTTCTTCAAGGGTAGTTTGTCGTGTCAGAATCCACAACATTTGATGTGTTGATTGTACATATGTTTGTGTTAAATAGTTGTGTGAGTTCCAATTGATGTAATTGTTGGTTAATCTTGTTTGTGTCTGGACATTCCACAACTTACAATCGTCAACCTGTGAAGGGTTGTAGGCGTACTGGTGTAAGTCCTGCAATTCTTCAAAGGAATTCCATCAAGACATGATCCGCGAGGTTATTTGTACTGTTTGTGTATACGTGTGGTGTGTCTTCTCAATTTGTGATTTTGGATTCATTGTGTTTACTCGTTGTTTTCGTGCCTTGTTTTTATTGCATAATTTTGTTAAAATTTTCGTCGTGATTACTTCTGAAGTTGTTTCTTGTCTTCTACATCCGTGAATGAATTGATTGATGTTAGAGACAGCAGATGGGTCGTATACGCCGGGGAGGCTAGGCTATTGCTGAGAATGAAATGCACACGGAGATAATTGTTAGCTGCGGTCCGACACGCCGGGGAGAAAGAGTGTAAACGACTGAGGCTCGCATGCGTCACCGCTACTAGAACTGAGGCAGAATGAGTGACAAGCGATTTCAGTGGTAATTGGTAGTGAGTAGATAAGAGGATGTGCGTAGAGTATCATGAGGTGGTGCTATGGTCACGTTGCATTCTGCAAGAGTCATTCTAGCAAGTGGCGATTGTGTTGCAAGATGTCAAGAGGAGGTCTCTGTCTGGAGGCGCAGGTCGTCATTGATGTGTGAGATTGTGCTGTGGGTATGCTTGTGGTGTGTTGGCTTTTCTGTTTGTTTTCCATTTCAGCTCTGTCCGTGTGACCCAGGTTCTCGCAATGGCATCCAAGTCAACGTGCATTGGTCGTGAAGGAAAAAAGGGTTGGATCCCTTTTTTGCCGGGGAGTGTCAATGGAGTTGAAGATTGAACGATCAATTCTTGGTTGTTTGCTCAAAATCAACTTCCTCGATTTTCGCGGAGGCATCAATACGACAGTCATCGTCTCATCGGTCGCTGTTCAGAAAGAAGATTGAAACATCGTCAGAAACCTTAGTTTTCTTAGTTGCTTAGTTCGTTTATTCCTTTTATATGTTGGTGTAACAATACAAAATATCAAACGGCAGATCGGTGTTTTGGTTTTTGCGTCCGTTATAACTAAGCGTTTCTCAGAAATCTTCTAAGAACAGCGTGGGCCCGAGCGTAGCGAGAGCTGGGCATTAACGGTTTATGAGACGGTAGCTGACAACAGTAGTCCTAATTCCTATCTGAGAGCCTCCGAAATTATAGGTCCATTTAATGTATAAGCTTAAATACTACACCTGTTGTTTTTTGATCACATTTATAATTTTAGATAAAACGTTAACGATTAAGATACTTACCCTCAAACAGACAAGAAGTTTCGTTTGTAAAACTTCTACCCAACACAATAAGTGGAATAAAATGGACATAAACGGACAACATGAAAAAGGTATAACTCACCACAACATCACATGGACAGGTGTACGCTTGTTGGGTACCATATATACCTCACCAACTACAACCCATCTTTCCTAAGATAATGTGATGAACATATATCCATAATGTTGCCGAGCAGTTAATATTCACAACTCCAGTCGGAACAACTGAAATTCAAAAACCTTCCTCACGCGAAGAAAATACCCACAAGCAATAGAAATCCATTAATTAATGCGTCTAAAGCTTATGTATTTTACTCCCAACAATGACATGGCAGATCAAATGAGATAAACATATCACTGATTTCAAAAAAACACATCAATGAACTATAATTCAAGGATTCGGCACACAACAAAGTTATGTATCAAAACTGACTTCAAGCTTCATTTTTTTCCCAGGCACTTATAACCCATCCACCGAAGACCTGGTTTTTTGTTAATGCGAAGACAATGCTTCTGTATTTCCCGATGTGTTGCACTCACTGACAACTAGCGGAGTTTTCCAACTGTGCACAGAAATGATTGTACATAAGTGAAAAGGATGTTTTATACTATTGGGATTAACATTTATCAAGTGTATGTATAATCTCCAGCGTACATGTAAAACATATTTTGCTATCGATTGCAAATTATGACTGAATAATATGGTTCTATTTCTGTAACAATTTGATGATGCCTGTAAACTGGCGTCCCTCATGTACTGTACTATGAGAATAAATGTATTTATTTGTTTGTATTTACTAATGTCTGTATTTCGTACTTTCAAGTTACAGACTGCCGTTTGGTTATCAGCACAGGTGTGATCTATTTACTTTAGCTTTTGTCACATTTTCGTGTCTGGCAGGTGCATTGTAGGGTATCCCTTCCCTGTGGAGTGTCACGGAGAGCACTCTACCATCTCATAATCTCGGATTTTTATTCGCATATTTGTGATGTTAATGAGCTATCCTCACAGCCCCCTACATTCCTGCCTGAAATTACTTCTTCGGCATATTACACGTGAATAAATATGTCACTTCCTCATACTGTCACAGGTGTTGTTAGTCTAAAATCATCTCAAGTTTTGAGGATTAAACTGGGTGGTAGCCACGCTAAGTTGTCGACGGCATTGTCACCACCACTAATTCGCCTATGCACTATGGTTTAATCTCTAAATCAGCTACAGTGTGGGTGAATACTCATGTGCACATATATGTTTGTATACACATAAGTACGTACAAATTATATTAGAACTGCTTCGCCCACCAGCTTATCATTTTGGAAGAAGAACCAATCAAACGAATCACCAAAATGTCAAAATGGCTTGTTTTCTAAATACAGGCAACTTTCTAGCATCTACTCAAGCACTGGCAAGCCTGAATCAAGGGGGTGAGTACGGAGTTATACCTCTAGTTTCAACTCATGCTGTGGTTTATGGATCATGGCGTTTGCAGGTTACGAGAAGTGCAGAATCCTGTTTTCATTGACCAGAAACTCGATGAGATCACGCAAAATCATACCAAGCCTGGCATCCCATGTCAACTAATGGGCCACATGCACTCTGCTGGCATTGTGTCATTTACTTTTTCTTTTTCGAACAACATGAGCAAGCGCCTAACTCATTACCGATATGCAAGGTCATGTGTTTATAACGTGCTTTACAGCTGCTATAGTAACAAAATCACGACTCAAGTCAATGAAAAACAAATTGATTCGGGCCAAAATGGATATTAATATACCCTCACCTGGTTCTGACCTCTACTGGGTCACAACCACGCGTCGATTCATTATGCGACACACTGGGATCGGAAGTCTGATTCATATTAATAATAAATTATAACAAATATAAATAAATACGGTGACAGTCAAGTAGATGGTGTCATATTGGCCACCTATAATCTTGAGCAGACCGTATGATCCGTCAATTTGTCTTACTGTGTCCAGTGTTTACTGGCACTAACAGATTTTTAGAATAATTATACCTTGAAAAGGGCAGCCCAACTCGATCATATATATTTCAAATACTCAAAAACGCCGCAGTCTAGCACTGAAGCGGCATAGGCAATACCAGTAGGACAGGATTCTACATCTGCATCAATTGTAGACCAGTGTGTTAAACACATCAAGCCTAAAAGGAAACGTTCAAGACGTCATAAGACCTCGAAGGCGTCATCAAGGAAGGGAGATGAATGTCAGGCGTGCAGTATCACAGTTTCTAAAACTGATTCAGCGTTTGAATGCAATTTTTGCAAACGATGGGTACACTGCCGTTGTGACGAAGAGGTACCGAAAGCATACTACGAGTTTATGAGAAATAACCCATGCCCATGGTTTTGGTACATTTGCCCACTTTGTCGCCCTGGCATAGCCCCACAAAGCGTGTCTGCGGATAGCAGAAACAACACGCCGCTCTTGTGTCCCAACTCAGTCTCATGCAGCTCCCCCTGCTAACATCACACTGCCGAAACTTCTCAAAGACAGTAAGAAGGACACACCAGACCTACTGACTGGAAATGCCAATTTTCACAAGGTTGCATCCACATCAGGGGAAGGCAAAATTACAAAAGCACCACTTGCATCCACTAGCAAGCCAGGCAACACAGAAAAGGCTGACCAGATACCAATGAAGCCTAATGTTGCTGATGATGCAAAGGAATGCAAGAAGCCGAAGGCAAAACCTAAGTCTGGGGTTAGTCGGTCCAACTCTCTTATCCTCTTTAGCATACCTGTGAGCTAGGATAGCTTGCTCGAACAACGGGCCCTGTTTGATCAGGAACAGTGGTCCAACCTGTGCAATAAACTAGGTCTGAACATTAGTTCAGCAAAATTGTGCAGGCTGTACAGGGGTGTCCGCACGCCTCAGGGTAAGCCACCCCCACTACGGGTTACACTAGACTCTGCCGAAGAGGCCAAAAAAGTACTATTAATGGCTCAGGAACTAGCTCTCGACAGAATTTCTAACATAAGAGCGAGACAAGATAGACCATGGGCTATCAGACATATGGCGAGGGAGTCACCGGAACCGATGCCTTCCACCTCTATGGTGGTACACGGTGTTCCGGAGCTGGAAACCGGCACTGCTTGTGAAAAACACATGCACGACGTACAGCAATGGAGATGGCTGTCATCTCAGATGGCCCCTGGTGCTTCTGGAGCCATCTCCATTTTCCGACTACCTCGCCCCGCTCATCTAACACTGATTAACTCTCCAAAGCTGCTATGTGTCACATTCAACTCCCCGGGGCAGTTGTCCATAGCACTTCAACGGTGGTATGAGACCAAGGGAAAAATAGGACACATCCCATGCTGTGAAAGCAGACCCCGAACTATAAGGAGGCAGCAAACTGAGGCTTTAACACGTCCCCAAGCTTCGGTGACACTAGAGCGATGCAGTTCTGAGAATAACAGTCTGTGTCACCCAAGTGTCCTGTCTAAATCCATTGAAAAATCTACGATGGGCCGGTTCTATCGGAATCGGCCAACTAGTCCCAACATCAAGTCCCTCACCAGCAGACGGTTTCACGTCAACTACCCCACAACACTCTGAGGTTGTTAGACTCACTGTCAGTTGCCTATATAGCAATGTGAGGGGGCTGAGAGGAAAAGTTGGTGAACTACGAAATCTTCAAGCACACCTTCAACTGAAAATAATCATTCTCACTGAAACGTGGCTAAACCCCACTATCGCCGACAATAAAATCAGTATAGGTGATATGGTTGTGGTCAGGAGAGACAGGGATAATAAGGAAGGAGGGGGAGTTGCTTTATACTTTGATAGGCAACTTAAATGTGTGCGCGCAACGGACCCATCACTCATTGAACTCCCAGGCTCCATATGGTGTCATTTCACCGTAGGCCACACCAAGCACCTACTGGGTGGCATCTGCCGATCTCCCACCTGTGGGGCAGAGCACAATCAGCTACTGCTGAGCACTATTACAGGGATATGAGATTTGAGCTACGACCAAATCACCATAGCTGGAGATTTCAATGCCCCATCACTGAACCTTGGCTCGGGGTATGCTAAGGGACAATTTGGCCGAAACATACCGCAAACTATTCAAAACACGGGAATGACTGAGAATGTTGGAGAGGACACTAGGTGGGGCCTAGTGGAAAGTCATCAAAACTAGACTATATTCTAACTAGTGACCAACTACTCGTCGAAAAGGTCCAGATCATGACTCCTCTAGGAAGTAGTAACCATGCAGCCATAGGTTTAGATCTTGTTCTCCGTTAGCGTTTGCAGTGGGACGTTACGCGACAGTATCTGTGCCATAACAAGGCGGACTATGCTGAAATGCGATGGCTTTTGTCCGACGTAGACTGGCCCTTAGCATTGAATGACTTACCTGTGGATGAACACCGGAAAGCGGTTAAGGAGATTATCCACACAGCGATCTCGGATACCATACCTTTAGTTACAACATAGCCAAAGAAAGGTCATCGTGGCTGCAGCGAGGTCCGCAGCGTATTTTGCAAGCAAAGCGGAAGGCTTGGCTTACGTGGCGAGTATCCAAGAGTCAGACCAACTACGACGCATGCCTGAGACTTAGGAACCGGTGTAATGCCATAGTCAGGAGGGACAGGAGGTCATTCCAGGCTAACCTTGCTAAAAACTCCTAGCAAACCCCAAAACTTGCACCGATTTATGTCGGAAAGAAAACCGACAAATCAGGGGGCATGCGCTTTAGTAGGCCCAAACGGTCAATATCTCACTAGTCTGCAGATGGCTGAAACATTCAATGTAGCCTTCGCCAAACAGCTAAACATCAATTATATAAGCTTTATTCCAAATCAGTACTTGTGATACAGAATGGAATTCTCAGCATTTTACTACAATATTGCATCCAGTTTTTTGTTTACATTAACAAAAATAAAGTTCTACATAGTTTAAAGATTATCTCAACAACATATTAGTATGTCGGTAGCAAGCCAAAATTAAAATGTTTGAAGGTGTTCAAAAGTAGATACTACTAGCATGTGGATATTACAGTTACGGACCAAAATGATAGCACCACCATTTCACAGGAGGAAGACCTAGTGACTACTCCCCAAATAAACCCCGCAATAGTACTAAGGAAGCTACAGCGACTCTGATATGTATCCACATAATGTGTGTTTGTTTTTGACAGTCTGTTATATTTTGCTATGTATATATGGATCGATATTCCACTATAATTGGCAATATGTTTTTGTCTGTCCACTAACTAAACAAACATGTCTGACCTTGTCGTCACATGACATTACAACCAATCATGTTAAGACTGTCTATTGATTCGTTCATTTTTGAACATCCACTCATACACTTGTGTGACACTGATTTTCCTTGTTTGAAAATACAAGTATCATCGTGAAGCCGGTGGTTTTCTGATTTCCGCCTCCTTGCGTCAGGACTATTAATTACTCGACCAGTACATAACAATAATTTGGCGACGGGGATGGGATGGATTATTCTAAATTGGAATTACTACTTGAACAACAAATGAAATTATTCGAAATGTTCGTCAACCAACAGACTGGTTCAACTTCACCTTCAAACAATCTGAATCATACCATGCCACCATCTGTCGACGGAATTGTGAATAGTATTTCACAGTTCAATTATAATCCAGATGCGAATGTCACTTTTGACACATGGTATCAACGTTATGAGGATTTATTCACTGTTGATCTCGCCTCACAAGACGATGCTTGGAAGGTGCGAGTGTTGTTACGTAAATTGGGTACCACAGAATATGAAAGGTACTGCAACCTAATTTTACCCCAGAAACCATGTGACAAGTGTTTCGATGATACAATAAAGCTGCTGCGTGAACATTTTGGGGACCACTCCTCATTATTCAGCATACGTTATCGTTGCCTCAAGCTGACAATGAATGAAAATGATGATTTTCTTACTCACGTTGGCACAGTCAACCGAGAATGTGAGAGATTTCGACTCAGGTCCTTAACAGATGATCAATTCAAAGCCTTGATTCTCATATGCAGTCTTCAATCTCCTCGTTTCACAGATATCCGAACTCGACTGCTCAATCAGCTAGAGCAAAATCCTAAGTTAACATTACATGACATAGCTGATGAATATCAACAGCTGATTAATTTGCAGAAAGAGACACACCTGGTCGAATCAACAACTTCGAGAAGCTCTGATATTCATGCATTACGAAAGAGCAAAAATGTCTCATCATCCACTCCTGACCCACCTTCTCCTAATGTTCCGCGTAAATCTACACATACTCGTCCAACTTCTCAAATTACTGCAAAGAAGACCCCGCCATCACCATGCTGGCATTGTGGCGCGTGGCACTTTGTAAAGTCCTGTCTATACAAAAATCATCGTTGCAGCAAGTGCAACATCGTCGGTCATAAAAATGGTTTTTGTCAGCCACGCAAACCCAGATATCATGATCCAGCGAAAGCTCGAAAAACCGTTGGTCCTAAATCTCCAAGGAGATCATTGAATCTACGCGCAACCTGTCAAGTCATAACTCCAGGTATGCGGAAATATCTTGATCTTCAGATGAATGGTCATGATACACGTCTGCAGCTAGATACCGCCTCTGATATTACTGTTATATCAGAGAAACTTTGGAATAATATTGGAAGACCAGCTATCACAAATACTTCCCAGACTCTTCTCAGCGCCTGTGGTGGGCGGCTCAAACTAATTGGTGAACTCAAATGTTCTGTTTCCTTCCGCAATACCAAATTCACAGGAATTTGCTACGTCACCAGGAGTGATTTAAATCTTTTGGGACTTGATTGGTTCGATCGTTTACATCTGGCTGATGTCCCACTTTGTTCTGTATGCAACGCATTCAACAAGGATAAAAATTCAGCCAACTCCTTTTCGGATTTAGGCAAACTATTTTCACCTGTTTTTCAACCCGGATTAGGTCACTGTACCTCGTTGCAAGCTACCTTTCGAGTATTACCAGACACAAAACCGGTTTTTCGCCCAAAGAGGCCAGTCCCATATGCATCTGTAGCAAAAGTTGACGAAGAATTGGAAAGACCACAACAACAAGGCGTATTAACACCAGTCACGTACTCGGCATGGGCAGTACCCATCGTCGTTGTCGAGAAAGCGAATGGATCCCTACGTATTTGTGCTGATTTCTCTACCGGGTTGCATGCTGCATTAGAACAGCACCACTATCCTTTACCTACACCGGATGATTTATTCACCGTTTTAAATGGTGGATCTTATTTTGCAAAACTGGATCTTACTGACGCATATCTACAAGTTGAAGTAGCCCCAGAATGCCGAGAACTCCTTGCCATTAATGCACGTCGCGGTTTGTTCCAATACAACAGATTACCTTTCGGGGTTAAAACTGCCCCAGCCATTTTCCATCAACTGACGGATACTATCTTGGCAGGTATTCCGGGTGTTGCCGTCTATCCTGATGATATCTTGGTGGTAGCGAATTCTATAAACGAACTTTACAGCAGGACAGAAGCTGTCTTGTCACGCATGCAGGATAACGGTCTACGACTATGCTCAGAGAAATGTCAGTTCTTCTTGAGATCTGTCAAATACCTTGGATTTATATTTGATGCATCGGGTAGATGTCCAGATAGTGACAATATACGTGCCATAAAAGAGATGCCCGCACCTACTGACGTGCCTTCTTTACGCTCTTTCTTGGGATTAATTAGCTATTACTCGGCATTTCTCCCTGCGCTGCATAATGTTCGTCATCCTCTAAATCGACTACTCGAAAAGAATGCAACCTGAAAATGGTCCGAAGCTTGCAGATCAGCTTTTGAAAAGTTGAAGTCTATGTTAACTTCTGAATTGCTTCTGACACATTATAGTCCAACACTTCCAATTATAGTTGCAGCGGAAGCTTCAGCGAGCGGAGTGGGAGCTGTCATTTTACATGTCTTCTCATATGGTTCACAAAAAGCAATAAGCCATGCATCTCGAACACTAACTGCGGCAGAGAAGAAATATGCACAAATTGAAAAAGAAGCCTGTCAATGTAGTTGAAGATGGAATGATCAATTCGTGGTTGTTTGCTCAAACCAACTTCCCCAATTTTCGCGGAGGCATCAATACGACAGTCATCGTCTCATCGGTCGCTGTTCAGAAAGAAGTCAGCAGTAAACCATCAGAAGTAATCTTGTGATTTATTATTGTAATATTTGTTCACAGCCTAGTAAAAACATTATTTTTATATGTTGGTGTAACAATAAAGAATCCTCGAGTCACCAATCGGTCTTTTGGTTTTTTCGTCCGTTATTACTAAGCGTTTCTGAAAAACTGCAAGGAACAGCGTGAGCCCGAGCGTAGCAAGAGCTGGGCATTAAAGGTTTATGAGACGTGGCTGACAGTTTCTGACGGTAGAAACAGATCTGGCGGATTCAAACAGTTGGTGAAAGTTTGGATAGTCGCCGTTCATTTTTCCTGGTGCCGGTCAAGTCCTCTTTGAACAAGCAATATCTGGAACGTTTTTGGAATTGGGTCAAGTTCAACAATGCCTGGGTCAAAGAAGGGACAGAGTGTCTTGGATGCAAACAGGAAAGTAAGTCATGGTGACTTGTCTGTTAATTGTAACGATGTGTCTGATGTTAAGCATGACATGGTTGATGTTACTGTTTCGCCGTTCAGGGATAATAGGAACATCAAACTCCCTAAGTTTGAACCACGGTGTTTTGATGGAAACCCGGCTGATTATTTACAATTTGTAAAGGAGTTTGAGATCATGTTGAGTGGTTTTTACTAAATGATGAATTGAAGTTAATGTATTTGATGAGATATTGCACTGGAGATGCTTCAAGAGCTATACAGTGCTGTACGTTTATGAAGCCAAAAGAGGGCTACTACGAGGCTATGAGCATATTACGTCAAAGGTTTGGAAGACCCTCGATGATTGCAGGGAAATTATTCGAGGCTGTTGAGGGTAATGGTGGTCAATTACAGGATGACTCCAAAGCACTCACTGAGTTTTTAGATAATTTGCTAATTTACAAGAATGGAATGATTTCGATGAATTGCATGAGTGACCTCAACTCGAGTTTTATACTGGAAGTAATAGCAAGACGTCTACCTACTCGACTGCAAAGGAAGTGGGTGAAGATAAGCTCCCGTATGGAGGATGAGGGTATCGAGCCAAAATTTGATGATATCCTGAAACTGGTAAAAAATAGTGTCAATCAATCTATGAGCAAGTTTGCCAGTCTATTACATCTCACCCCTAGAATAGAGCAGTCTGAGGGTAAAATGCAATCATTGATGACGAGTAGGCCTCAGAGAGGTGGATATCGAGAAGACTCCATGATGTCTAGTAATGCATATAGACCTAGTGAGTGTAACAGGTTTCGTAGTACATCCTCAACAGATAAGTTACAAGATGCAAGACAAACACGGTTGTGTTTTACACGTTTGCAAGAGGTGCATACAGAAGTGAACTGTGAACCAGTGAGCAAGTTCAGTGATAAGCTAAATGTAAACTCCAGGTCTGACTCCGAATTGTGTGACGATAACGTTGTTGTGAAGAAGTCTGTAGTTGCAACTGGTAAGCCATTGTTGAATAGAGTGTCACAGAATAGAGTTACTGCTTCAGAGTGCAGTTCTGACTCCAAAAGTTTACAAGGTATAACTAGTCAGAGTGAAGATATAAAACCTTTTATGATTTGTGGGGAGGAACCAAAATTGTCTACTTCTGTTATTAAAGAGTTTGAAAATGATGAACTTGACGGTAAATTGAATATTTGTGATAATGATCATGATAGTGCGGATTTGTCTTTGGTTGATCATGATGAGATGAGGGATATGCCTACTACTGCTAAGTTAAATAAAGGTTCTGTACAACTACAACATGAAGTAGAATTGAACGCAGATGCAGTTCCAGAAGGTGTGCATACTTGTGAGACAGTCAGTGTAATTGATCAGCGTGTAGCCCACCTATCATCAGATGATAGTGCTAAACCCGAACTAGTAGTGAAAGACGGCAGTGGTGGTAATCTTGCAGTTAGACAACTATCTGAAAGCCGAAAAAGAACATCTTCTGATCCACTGCTAAGTTCATCACCTTATGTCACTCAGTCATCGTTGGTGTTATCATCCACAATTAAATGGACGTCCATGAACTCACGTGCCTTATGCAATGACTATGATAGTATTGGCGCGTTTGAAAAGACGAAAGATATTGCTCAGTTTAGTGAGAATAAGCTAAGTGTAAACGAGAGAGTAATTGTTAAATTGACTTGCACGAATAAAGGCATTTCTAGTTTCAAGTTACTAATTGAATGTTGTGCGTCGGTGGTATAGCGGTTAGGACGCTCGCCGACCATGCACATGGTCCGGGGTTCGATCCCCGGCCGACGCACACCTTTACCTCTCTAAGCCAGAAATAATTCTGGTAAAGAGCAAAGGTTGGGCATGAGGCTAGCAACCCCATCCTGTAAAATAAACTCTGCTACAGAAACTTCAAGCTACTAGCTCGAAGCCCGATGTTCCACTGCGGAACGTGAACGAAAAATTATTATTATTAATTGAATGTTATTATCTTTGGTGTAAATTACTCTGTTTCTACACTTGGTTGATGAGATATGTCATGTGTTTGTTGGTCATCTATATTCTACGATACAATGACATGGGCGTGTTGCCGTTCAGATTTGAGGATATAGCTCATAGAAGGAAGTTAGCAAATGAACTCTGCGACGATTTTCCAACCTAGAGCGTCAACCTGAGAAGGGTTGTAGGCGTACTGCTGTAAGTCCTACAGTTCTTCAAAGGGTAGCGCATCAATGAGCAGCCCAATGTGCTCGGTGTGTGATTTTGTACATATGTTCATATTGCATATACTGAATTGATATCATCTGTCATCTAGCTGTTGGTAATTCTGTTTGTGTCCGGACGACTTCCACTTGGATCATCAACCCGAGAAGGAATGTAGGCGCACTGCTGTAAGTCCTACAGTTCTTCAAGGGTAGTTTTCCGTGCCAGAATACACAACATTTGATGTGTTGATTGTACATATGTTTGTGTTAAATAATTGTGTGAGTTCCAATTGATGTAATTGTTGGTTAATCCTGTTTGTGTCCGGACATTCCACAACTTACAATCGTCAACGTGAGAAGGGTTGCAAGTGTACTGGTGTAAGTCCTGTGATTCTTCAAAGGAATTCCATTGAGACACGATCTGCGAGTTTGTTTGTACTGTTTGTATATACGTGTGGTGTGTCATATCAATTGGTGTTTTTGGATCCATTGTGTTTACTTGTTGTTTTCGTACCTCGTTGTTATTGCGTAATTTTGTTAAAATTTTCGTCGTAATTACTTCTGAAGTTGTGTTCACTCTTCTACATCCATGAATGAATTGATTGATGTTAAGGACAGCAGATGGGTCTTATACGCCGGGGAGGCTATGCTATTGCTGAGAATGAAATGCACACGGAGATAATTGTTAGCTGCGGTCCGACACGCCGGGGAGAAGAAGTGTAGACGACTAAGGCTCGCATGCGTCACCGCTACTAGAACTGAGGCAGAATGAGTGACAAGCGATTTCAGTGGTAATTGGTAGTGAGTAGATAAGACGATGTGCAAAGAGTATCATGAGGTGGTGCTATGGTCACGTTGCATTCTGCAAGAGTCATTCTAGCAAGTGGAGATTGTGTTGCAAGTTGTCAAGAGGAGGTCTCTATCTGGAGGCGCAGGTCGTCATTGATGTGTGAGATTGTGCTGTGGGTATGCTTGTGGTGTGTTGGCTTTTCTGTTTGTTTTCCATTTCAGCTCTGTCCGTGTGACCCAGGTTCTCGCAATGGCATCCAAGTCGACGTGTATTGGTCGTGAAGGAAAAAAGGGTTGGATCCCTTTTTTGCCGGGGAGTGTCAATGCAGTTGAAGATTGAACGATCAATTCTTGGTTGTTTGCTCAAAACCAACTTCCCCAATTTTCGCGGAGGCATCAATACGACAGTCATCGTCTCATCGGTCGCTGTTCAGAAAGAAGTCAGCAGTAAACCATCAGAAGTAATCTTGTGATTTATTATTGTAATATTTGTTCACAGCCTAGTAAAAACATTATTTTTATATGTTGGTGTAACAATAAAGAATCCTCGAGTCACCAATCGGTCTTTTGGTTTTTTCGTCCGTTATTACTAAGCGTTTCTGAAAAACTGCAAGGAACAGCGTGAGCCCGAGCGTAGCAAGAGCTGGGCATTAAAGGTTTATGAGACGTGGCTGACATCAGGTTTCTCTGTACATGCAGCTAGCCGACTACAACGCTGGGCAATAATATTACTTGGATACGATTTTGATATTAAATACAACCGAACTAACGAATTTAGTCAAGCCGACGCTCTATCTCGGCTAATTAGCGACTATGCTGCATCAAGTGAAGATATGGTAATTGCATCGACAGCCACCAAAGACTATGCAGTTAACCTCATCGACAATGCTATTCGATCTCTACCAGTAACCTTTGCAGAAATCCAGCGAACTACAAGCACGGATGCCACCTTACGACGCGCTACACAGTATGTATCTAGCAATTGACCAAAGATTAAATATAGTGGAGATCTAAAGCACCTGTTTGCACGTCGTGATTCCTTATGTGTTGTAAAAGATTGCTTGACGCTTGGAGAACGCGTAGTGATACCTGAGGCATTACGAAATAAACCTTTGAAACAGTTTCACATGGGACATCCTGGTGTTCAGCGGATGAAGAGTATTGCTCGCAGTTACGCATACTGGCCTAATATGGATAAGCGTATTATCGATTTTATTCAACGATGTTCGAAATGTCAACAATCAGCAAAACTACGCAGCCAGCTACCTCTGGTACCGTGGCCACCAGCAGCCCATCCTTGGTCCAGAATTCATATTGATTTTGGTGGTCCTACAAATGGTGCATATTATTTAGTGGTGGTAGACGCTTTTTCTAAGTGGCTAGAAGTTATACCAATGGTTTCGCCGACAACGTCCCAGACTCTGAAAGCTCTCACTGACATATTCTCCCGTCATGGTCTCCTATAAACCGTAGTCGCAGACAATGGTTCGCAGTTTACCTCTCATCGGTTTCAGTAGTTCTGTCGTCAAAGTGCTATCGAGCATATGTTCACACCGCCGTATCATCCTCCGTCAAACGGCCAAGCGGAAGGTTTTGTCGACACTTTGAAGAGAGCTTTACTCAAAGCGGAGGGAAAGGGGACACCATTTGTCATCATCCAGAAACTCTTGATGGTGTACCGCACAACGGCGAATGAGTCAACACAGAACAAGAAATCGCCGGCAGAAACTCTTTATGGACACAAACTTAGAACGATTCACAACTCAGTGTTACCACCGACACCCAAACGTGCCGACGCATCATTTCAGAATGAAGAAAATTTGATGTTGGTGACCCTATCTATGTCCGCGACTATCGAGCAGGACATAAACCTTGGAATAAAGGTTCCATCGCAGCACGACGTGGTTCAGTTATGTACGACGTGAAAGTTGGTAATGATTTATGGACCCGTCACTACAATCAGTTGCGTCCAAGAACCTCAAATATCCCTACCAGTACACAGTCATCTCTACCTCTGGTTATACTCTTAGATACTTTTAACTTACCTACGACCGACAAAACAGAAAAACGAAATTGCGCAGCTCAGACAAAGCAGAAGCCGCAAACTCAACAAACAGACGAAGCAACAGACGTCGACAACAAACTGAACGGTTTTAGATAAACCCCAAGAAAGCACGCCATTAATCATCAATCTTCTCAAAAGGGGAGGTAATACGTATCCACATAATGTGCGTTTGTTTTTGACAGTCTGTTATATTTTGCTATGTATATATGGATCGATATTCCACTATAATTGGCAATATGTTTTTGTCTGTCCACTAACTAAACAAACATGTCTGACCTTGTCGTCACATGACATTACAACCAATCATGTTAAGACTGTCTATTGATTCGTTCATTTTTGAACATCCACTCATACACTTGTGTGACACTGATTTTCCTTGTTTGAAAATACAAGTATCATCGTGAAGCCGGTGGTTTTCTGATTTCCGCCTCCTTGCGTCAGGACTATTAATTACTCGACCAGTACATAACAGACTCACACCTGGGTGGTCCCCAGGTTGTGACGATATCAGGCCAGCTCTCTGTAGACCCCTGTGTGTCTTGTTCCAACACTCAATGGATTCGGGGACACTGCCAAGGGAGTGGAAAAAAGCCATCCTTTCTCCAATCTTCAAAGGTGGGGACAGGCAAAACGCTGCTAGTTATAGACCAGTAGCTCTACTCCTAGTGGTAGCAAAAGTACTGGAAAGTATTATTGACGACCACATCAGGGAATATTTCGATAGTTCTAATATACTACATGAAGCCCAACATGGTTTCAGAAAAGGCAGATACCGCGTTACTAACCTACTGTCAGCTTGGGACGACTGGACATCATGCTGGGATATGAATGTACCAGTCCATGTGGCCTTCCTAGACTTTGAGAAGGCATTTGATACTGTTCACCATAACCGTCTCCTACATAAAATAAGCCAGGCAGGTATAGGTGAGCCACTTCAGTTATGGTTAAAGGACTACCCAGCTGGCAGGCAATTTTGCACCAAGGTTAACCGAGTCCGATCATCTTGGGCAGCTCGTCATCAGGAGTGTCGCAGGGTTCTATCCTAGGACCACTGATGCTCTTGATTTTTATCAATGATCTACCACTCCATCTAAGCTGCCTGACTCTTCTATACGCTGACGACGCAAATATATGGAGAGCGATACAGTGTCCGGAGGACTCAGACAGGCTGCAGGAAGATCTAAACCTTCTGGAAGACTGGGCGGTGGCCAGTGGTATGACTTTCAACCTGAAAAAGTTTAAAGTAGTGAAGTTGCGCACCTGTAGACTACGGAATGCAAGTCACACCCTGTGCAATGAAAGCGTGTCCTGCACAACGTCAGAACGCGACTAAGGTCTAGTTCTAACGGAAAGAATAAACACAATCGTAAATTACACAGGGAATGCTGCGAGGGTATATGTGGTCAAACACTTTACACATAGACAGTTAGGTGCACTCACTCCTGAGCTCTTTCTGGGGTTGTACAAAACATACGTCAGGCCACACCTTGAGGTGCATAATATTATTGCACCCCCAATGCTGAGAAGAGACTCCAACCTATTGGGAAGAGTCCAACGACGGGCAACAAAAGGAGTGGTTGGTCTCGAAGCAAACCATATGATGAGGGGCTGAAGAAATTAGGCCTGTTCACACTTAGCTACCGTCGGCTTAGGGGGGATTTGATTACTGCCTACAAAATAATGAATGACCAGAATCACCTAAACAAAGGTGTTCTGCTATTAAGTAGGTATAGGTTCCCACGTGGAAATCCCAGAAGGATAGCTCACCAGAGGGCAAGGACTCGGGTGCACTCCCAATTCTTTTCACTGCGGGTTTGCCGCCCCTCGAATTCCTTACCGGCAGATATAGCTATGGTACCGTCTTTGGACGCCTTTAAGAGAAGGCTGGACAATCATGCAGAGACACAAGTACTGCATCCAAATTGACTATCCCATTAAAATCGCATACACCATTTAGGGTAGACAATTTAACTCGTCGTTTTACTTGTTTACATTCTCTCCCGTCTTACTCTCCTGACAACTTATTACTATTATTATTATTACATATATATATATTATTCTTCATACTTAATCAGCTGACTGTTGTTACGCCTTCCTATTTCCGTTTCTGTCTCTTAGTCTGAATAACTTCACTAATTATATCCATTATTAGCATTATTATTACTATCTCTTTTCTCTTGTCGACGATATTGGAGGACTAACTGGCGAAAGGATCAACTCCATTCACAGTAGTAACAGTCTTAACACACCTCATACCACAAACCACATAAAATTAATCCCAGCACTACTCCCTTTGGAGTCAACCAAAGCTACGACAGTCGAGTGGCGGGACGAGCTACGCAGAAGTTTACCGAAGATCAGGAACCTATACCTTACAGTCAAGAAGCAAGCACAAAGAAATCAAACTGGTTTATACTAGCTCGTAAAAACGATATTGGATATATTGGATAGTGGATAGTGGAGGAGTTATATAAGAAATCGAGGGGATTCACGAAATCCACGGGACGTGAACTAACTCATCCTCAGTGTCTATTTTGTTGTCGTCGTCGCTCATGAAAATCATGACATTACCTAAAACGACTGGAATTTGATGGAGTAAGAGCGTGGTGGTTGTAAAGGAAGGTGGCTGTATGGTTTCGTTACTTCTTATTATCCCGTCTACCTACTTGGGATGGGCCAGGATCAGAAGTCAGTCAGCAATGCGCCTAAGATATGTGTTTGCTGATCCAGCTTACCACATGATGCGCACTAATGTTATTTATATTTGCGATCAAAAAGTAAACGAGTTCAGAGTCCTTCAAGAAGTGTAAAAGACACACTCTTCCAGATAAATCTTGGGATTCGAAAGTTAGACTTGTTGATGGGAAATTTATTGCTGAGTTTGCTTGTAAGTTGGGTTGACTTACGTTGAGCAGCCTATCTGTCTCTCCTTTCTGCAGAAGTTTCAATGATCTTTGCAGAATGGTGTAATGTAATTTATTCTTTGTGCTACTGTGCAGCACGACATGAAGAAAGTTGAACCCGTTGAGCCTTAGACACTTGAACAATAAATTTGCATATCTTTCCTGCTGGAGTTAACATATGTAATTGTGGTATTGGTATTTAAAGGAGAAAGCGCTTGGTGGTGCCGTTGCATCTGGTTGACGTGATTAGTTAATATTTACTCTTTCCGAATGCACCTTTTATTAGGCTAGGCGTTAATATAATATTCACCCTTTTCTCATTACTTGGGGTGTATTAGGGGTAATCTGGTCAACAAGTTAGAATGATCGAGGTTAGTGGGTGAGCCAGCTATTCGCCCAGGACTTAGGTCTATCAGGATATGATATCGCACAGTAATAACTAACGTCACCTATTTTTGATACAACCATACAACCAGCTGATAAAAATTGCAGTAGCCACTATATTTTATTTATGCTGATTGAATTAACAACAACAACAACAAGTTACTTGCTTGACTGAATTTCTTTTTTGCTTACTAGAAAGGGAAGAATAAAAGTAATTTTAAGCGTTTCCTGAGCATAGTATGGTAGACGACAGAACAGATATTCCAGCTGTATGAAACCTGATGGAGACCGTTTAAAATACCCAAGTGACGAGTGCGGATATACGCTATAACCACATGTTTTCGCGCAGTGTATGGATTACCGCTTTCACGCCTATGGAGGCGTTATAATCACTCAGTTTTTTTGAAAATAGATTATATTTGACTAGTTTTAGACTTCTGTAGCGAAAAAGCAGTATTTTGCTGTATTGTGTTCGTAGTAATGCGTAAAATTGTCTTTATAGCCCAGACGAATTATTAATAAAAAAAGTCATCATCTTTAAGAAATTTCGTTAACACCAGTGAGAACGTGGATAATTTTCCGTTCAAAATTAGGCAAGATGGGTAAAAGTGGGTCATTTTTGGAAGTGGGATGAGTAAAGCTGGAAAAAGCGGACACCAATTGGTGTCCTATGTTAACATAGGTAAAATGGGTCATTAAAATTTCGGAGGAAATGGGGAAAAGTGGGTAATTTATTTTACAGTTTACCCTGGTCTCAGTCGGACAAAACTGCTCATTTTACTCGCCTTTCCAACACTTTATGCATGTTCATTCTCCCACCCCAATCGGACAAATGTGGGGACATTTTGGGGAAAATGGGGACAGAATGGGGACAACCTTTTGAATAATGGGGACAAAATGGGAATAATGGAGACAAAATGGGGACAATATTTGATAGGTGGGGACAAAATGGGGATAATGGGGACAAAATGCGAATAATGGGGACAGAATGAGGAAGCATTTGAAAAGTTTTACTTATCTCGGTAGACTACTGAAAAATTGTCAGTAGTATAATTTTTACGTCGGAAAACTTCACCGAGGCTGGAAATTTATAAAACTCATGAATTAACGGCTGTATTTTTCGTAAATTAATAAAATCTAAACTTCTTCTTGAATAATTTTTAATCTCAGTAACCAATCAGTGCAGTTAGTGCCAAATTTCTTTTGTAAACGTAAATTACAGCGCTACATATGTCAGGGTTTGTTTTATTACACTTACACATCTTGCGCGCACTTTTAAACCGTTCACCATGCAGGTAGGTGGTCGTTGTTCTCCCTTTTCTATTTTTCTCCTAGTCTAACACTAAATGCCCTATACTAAGCCTGAAGAGATTACGTGAGCGTAATCTACAATTGACCTGCCATTACACTACGTTTTACAGAAGGTATCCCAAATCGACAAAAATGGGGAAAATCGTGTCTAAAATGGGGACATTGCATTGAGGAAAAATGGGGAAATAGTAAGATTTTCCCCCTTTTCCCCATTTTGTCCCCATTATCCCCATTTTGTAAAGTCCAGTTGTCCCCACTATTACCCCATTTTCCCCATTCTGTCCCCACAGTTTCGCCAATCTGCACTCGGAATTCGCATAGTTCCCCCATTTAGTCGCCAAGATTACGCCATTCCGTCCCCAAAAATCGCATTATTTCCTTATACTGTCCCCGGAATATTCCACCGTTAACCTGGTAAATTTCCCCCCTATAACTCATTTACTACAGCTTTGTATTGATTACGTTAAACAACTCAAAAGTCAAATCAAGGTTTTTTACAGGACAAAATTATATTTGAATTGTTGGAGTTAAAGGAAAACAGTTTACAAGATTTCGGTAAATCAATTCTTTAGGATTAATGAACAGTTTCAGTTGCGATGAATACACACAATTGTAATGATAGCCTTGTTATTCAATATCTCATTGCACTTGTTCTAATTGTCCCCATCGTCAAGTAGATCCATTGAAGTGTCCTGAAAAGAAGGAAAAATTAATCATTAAGATAGTAATCCATGAAATACTAAACGTCTTCATTTAGGTTTTAAATTTTATTTCGTTAATGAGTATAATTGAAATTATTTGTCTATATAATAGAAATACTCACACTTAAAGACCTTAAGTTTCATTAATTTCTACAGCATGTACTTATTTAAATGGTAACTTACAGGAGAGATCCTCTGATCACTTTTCTTCTTGTCAACTGCAACCTTTAAAAAATAAAAAAACAATTTAGTTAATTTGTATTTATAACATGAAAGGGTTTGCAGTGTATATGCACTGCAATGCTAGTATAGTAGCATTAATTTAACCGAAAACGTTTACTTACTCTTCGCCGGCTATCCCTTTTGTCTACGCGATCACGTATATCATGGAAGTATGCCTTTACAGTATTTTTTAGAATTTTCTTAACGTCGTCATCAGAAACTGTAGCCGAAACGAACTTGCTGACAATGACGGCTAAAAGAAATAATTACATAAAACAAGCTTACACGTTATAACTGCATAAAAGGTGCATTTCGTGAGAGCCAATTTCTTTGGAGTTCCAAATGCTGTAAAACGACTTGACAGCTTAGGATCCATAACATAATTTAGCATCGCTCTCAACGAAGACTCCGGATTGAAAGATAATTTTTCCACCATTTTCATCATCTGAAATTAAGTAAAGGTTTATTGTGAACTTACGAATGATTCTTTAAATTTGGGATTTTTAAGTGACGCCTCTAGTTGGGTGAATTCTTCTTCAGTAGTTACGGGGAATTGCAGTTGACTATTGTCAATGGTTGATTTCCCACTTCCAACGGCGGCCACACACGTTGACTTATTCACTGACAACAATTGCGCCATCAATGTTTTCAGCGACTGAAGTTCTGCTTTCATTTCTCCTTTAAAAGAATGCATTTCTCCTTTAAGGGACTGCATTTCCCTCTAATTGACTGCAACTCATTGGCTACTTTATTATCTGATTCACAGTTTTCCTTACTGCAAAGTAAATACTAATGAAAAGTGACATACGTAGTCTGCTGAACTAGTTGCGCTATAGGTGAAGAAGTTGCCACTGGCATTTGTTGAGTGGAAGTGCTGAAGGAGTAATGATATTAAAGGAATGCGTTACCTGGCTATCGGTGACATAACAGTTGCCATGAAATTTGTTGTCGGGTATTTTGAAGGCAAACAAACTTTCTGTGCCTCCACTGCTTCAAGTTCCATTGAGTCGTAAGCGTAAGACGAGTTCTTCGTCTCAACTCTGCATTCTGTGATTAAGCAATAAGAAGAATCTACCTTGGACGTTTGGAATTGGTAAGAGGTAATGTTTCCTCCATATTATCTGAATTGGAGAGTACACTGTATATTCGTTTAGTAGCCTGCAATGTATTCTTGGCTTCTACGAAAGAGTCTAATTACAGTAATGTAAGTAACACGTAAATAGTTACCTAGTTCAGCTAACATTTCACAATCCGTTAGCACCCATTCCGGTCGAGGTCTTACGCAAGCCTCAACTTCATTATCTGTTATACTGCTGTGATACAAGCACAGGTCTTCGGATAGCATCCAACTGCTGGCAGCTATGAATAATTCTTTGGACCCAGCTTTCCGTAAAACAGCATAATTCTTCTTTTCTTTCTGTAAGATATGATATGATATAAACAAAATTTACTGTCTTATTAGTCCGCTTGGCAATTGAATGCAGGAATGCCGACGATTGACACAACTGTCTAAGCAGGTTATGGAAAAGTATGAGGCAAAGGCACCGCAACTACATACCTATCTGTACGCATTCCAAAACACTTACAAGTAATGTCTGACGGACGAATCTCTACCTTGTATGGGCTAACTTTAGAGCACTTCCATATCCCAATGTGGGATGACTTAAATGGTTGCTCGAAGAAATCACCACAATCTGCATAAGGTCTGAATATTAGTCCATCCCTATTTATCTCAGTTATCAGACCCGGTCTACCGTAAGCTATAACTAAGTTATCTGGTGAAGAGGAAGTAATGAGTGTATTCCTAGTATTAACTGTTTGCCTACGTGTATCCACCTCACACTCATTTAAAACTTCATTGCGTACTCCTCCTGATTTGCAGTCGTGGAGCACCTTTTCAGCAAAACGGTTTGCCGCTTGCTTAGCGATTGCATTGTAGGAATGTATTGATCGCCTTATTGTCTGCATATAAGATTCAAATGGGAAGGCCGAAAAAGATTCCAACGGTCCCATTTGATTGACATCTTCGGTCAAGTGTTGCAGACAATGGATGTTATAAACTAGGTGCTTTCTACCATATATAACCTCAAACTCATTTAGAAAGTTGATTAACTCAACTCTGCAACCTTCCAAGTAATTTCTATGAAATCTAGGGTGAGACAAAAGGTACACTGCTAGACTTAATCTTTGGAAGTTTCGATAAATAGCCGGTGGCATTATGTCCTTAAGTACAACTGGTCCTATGTACAGGAGGAACAGGCGACATTCTGTGGCTTTCCACCGACTGACTTCGGTTAGCCCCCTACATTTCCTCGGGAAGTCTTTGGGTGTCATTCCGGAACAGTCTAATATCTTCCCGTCAATATTTCCTAGCATAATACGGTCCACGTGCATCTCTTTCTTTTTAGCTAAGTCTTGCCAGAGACTTACAAGCTTCCTTACTACCCCTAAATACACTAGGTGCATTGGATCAAGGGGGAAACACTTAACCATATCAATGTTTAACTCCTCAAAAATGCAGTCTCCACGGTGGTGACTTGACTGCATCCTTTGACGGAAGCTTTCGTCAGTTCTTATTGGGAAGAAGCCATTTCCAAATATCATTCTTCCATCAACTTTAACTCCAGTGACTGTGCATTTGTCGCAACCTGAACTAGCATTATGACCTACTATATACTTCAAGTCCGCTCTAGCCGGTGCATCACAGATGACGGCTGTTAAACGAACGTTGAAATGCCTATGAAGTCTGGTAATGTGTATGCCTTGACTTAATATCTCCTTCAGTTCAGATACCAAGTCAATGCATAACTCTTTGTAACTGCTGGGCTTGCTAGGACCACCATATATACCTATCAAGAAAACACTGCTTAAAAACGGTGCCGTAATCCTACCTAACAGGGGCCATAACTGCTGGTTAGTAGACTTCGAGATGGACAAACCGTCGACATTCAACTGCAGGTCAATTATGTTGCTGGGAGTTTCAATCACAGACGACATCTCCATGTAGTGCTGCAAACATTTTTTGAGACCGATGTGGCAATACATTCCTTCTCCCAGTAGTCTAGAATCGCATGACCCACACATTCTCAGTACACTTCTAACGGTTTTTGGTAGCTGAGGCAATTTTGCACGGAATATCTCCAAGATTCTGTTAGCGTCTGCTTGTGATATGTTCGTGGTGACTAGGATATTCAGAAGCATATTTGTCAATTCATCACGTTCAGAAGAGACTTGTGTGCACATTTCCGAAGTACTAGCACATGGTGTTACGCTGGTGCACGGTGTCGATGGCACCACCTCGATTTCATTATTCATACTATCAGTGTTCACTGAAGAGGGCTCGACCTCAACAGGAAGGACAGTTTGTGAAACAGCCTCCGTTGATGTCGACGCTGCATTTATCTCGGCCATTATCTGCGCATAATTACGTTTATATATAAACGTCCCCACTTTGTCCGATTGTCTGAACGTGATGAATTGACAAATATGCTTCTGAATATCCTAGTCACCACGAACATATCACAAGCAGACGCTAACAGAATCTTGGAGATATTCCGTGCAAAATTGCCTCAGCTACCAAAAACCGTTAGAAGTGTACTGAGAATGTGTGGGTCATGCGATTCTAGACTACTGGGAGAAGGAATGTATTGCCACATCGGTCTCAAAAAATGTTTGCAGCACTACATGGAGATGTCGTCTGTGATTGAAACTCCCAGCAACATAATTGACCTGCAGTTGAATGTCGACGGTTTGTCCATCTCGAAGTCTACTAACCAGCAGTTATGGCCCCTGTTAGGTAGGATTACGGCACCGTTTTTAAGCAGTGTTTTCTTGATAGGTATATATGGTGGTCCTAGCAAGCCCAGCAGTTACAAAGAGTTATGCATTGACTTAGTATCTGAACTGAAGGAGATATTAAGTCAAGGCATACACATTACCAGACTTCATAGGCATTTCAACGTTCGTTTAACAGCCGTCATCTGTGATGCACCGGCTAGAGCGGACTTGAAGTATATAGTAGGTCATAATGCTAGTTCAGGTTGCGACAAATGCACAGTCACTGGAGTTAAAGTTGATGGAAGAATGATATTTGGAAATGGCTTCTTCCCAATAAGAACTGACGAAAGCTTCCGTCAAAGGATGCAGTCAAGTCACCACCGTGGAGACTGCATTTTTGAGGAATTAAACATTGATATGGTTAAGTGTTTCCCCCTTGATCCAATGCACCTAGTGTACTTAGGGGTAGTTAGGAAGCTTGTAAGTCTCTGGCAAGACTTAGCTAAAATGAAAGAGATGCACGTGGACCGTATTATGCTAGGAAATATTGACGGGAAGATATTAGACTGTTCCGGAATGACACCCAAAGACTTCCCGAGGAAATGTAGGGGGCTAACCGAAGTCAGTCGGTGGAAAGCCACAGAATGTCGCCTGTTCCTCCTGTACATAGGACCAGTTGTACTTAAGGACATAATGCCACCGGCTATTTATCGAAACTTCCAAAGATTAAGTCTAGCAGTGTACCTTTTGTCTCACCCTAGATTTCATAGAAATTACTTGGAAGGTTGCAGAGTTGAGTTAATCAACTTTCTTAATGAGTTTGAGGTTATATATGGTAGAAAGCACCTAGTTTATAACATCCATTGTCTGCAACACTTGGCCGAAGATGTCAATCAAATGGGACCGTTGGAATCTTTTTCGGCCTTCCCATTTGAATCTTATATGCAGACAATAAGGCGATCAATACATTCCTACAATGCAATCGCTAAGCAAGCGGCAAACCGTTTTGCTGAAAAGGTGTTCCACGACTGCAAATCAGGAGGAGTACGCAATGAAGTTTTAAATGAGTGTGAGGTGGATGCACGTAGGCAAACAGTTAATACTAGGAATACACTCATTACTTCCTCTTCACCAGATAACTTAGTTATAGCTTACGGTAGACCGGGTCTGATAACTGAGATAAATAGGGATGGACTAATATTCAGACCTTATGCAGATTGTGGTGATTTCTTCGAGCAACCATTTAAGTCATCCCACATTGGGATATGGAAGTGCTCTAAAGTTAGCCCATACAAGGTAGAGATTCGTCCGTCAGACATTACTTGTAAGTGTTTTGGAATGCGTACAGATAGGTATGTAGTTGCGGTGCCTTTGCCTCATACTTTTCCATAACCTGCTTAGACAGTTGTGTCAATCGTCGGCATTCCTGCATTCAATTGCCAAGCGGACTAATAAGACAGTAAATTTTGTTTATATCATATCATATCTTACAGAAAGAAAAGAAGAATTATGCTGTTTTACGGAAAGCTGGGTCCAAAGAATTATTCATAGCTGCCAGCAGTTGGATGCTATCCGAAGACCTGTGCTTGTATCACAGCAGTATAACAGATAATGAAGTTGAGGCTTGCGTAAGACCTCGACCGGAATGGGTGCTAACGGATTGTCAAATGTTAGCTGAACTAGGTAACTATTTACGTGTTACTTACATTACTGTAATTAGACTCTTTCGTAGAAGCCAAGAATACATTGCAGGCTACTAAACGAATATACAGTGTACTCTCCAATTCAGATAATATGGAGGAAACATTACCTCTTACCAATTCCAAACGTCCAAGGTAGATTCTTCTTATTGCTTAATCACAGAATGCAGAGTTGAGACGAAGAACTCGTCTTACGCTTACGACTCAATGGAACTTGAAGCAGTGGAGGCACAGAAAGTTTGTTTGCCTTCAAAATACCCGACAACAAATTTCATGGAAACTGTTATGTCACCGATAGCCAGGTAACGCATTCCTTTAATATCATTACTCCTTCAGCACTTCCACTCAACAAATGCCAGTGGCAACTTCTTCACCTATAGCGCAACTAGTTCAGCAGACTACGTATGTCACTTTTCATTAGTATTTACTTTGCAGTAAGGAAAACTGTGAATCAGATAATAAAGTAGCCAATGAGTTGCAGTCAATTAGAGGGAAATGCAGTCCCTTAAAGGAGAAATGCATTCTTTTAAAGGAGAAATGAAAGCAGAACTTCAGTCGCTGAAAACAATGATGGCGCAATTGTTGTCAGTGAATAAGTCAACGTGTGTGGCCGCCGTTGGAAGTGGGAAATCAACCATTGACAATAGTCAACTGCAATTCCCCGTAACTACTGAAGAAGAATTCACCCAACTAGAAGCGTCACTTAAAAATCCCAAATTTAAAGAATCATTCGTAAGTTCACAATAAACCTTTACTTACTTTCAGATGATGAAAATGGTGGAAAAATTATCTTTCAATCCGGAGTCTTCGTTGAGAGCGATGCTAAATTATGTTATGGATCCTAAGCTGTCAAGTCGTTTTACAGCATTTGGAACTCCAAAGAAATTGGCTCTCACTAAATGCACCTTTTATGCAGTTATAACGTGTAAGCTTGTTTTATGTAATTATTTCTTTTAGCCGTCATTGTCAGCAAGTTCGTTTCGGCTACAGTTTCTGATGACGACGTTAAGAAAATTCTAAAAAATACTGTAAAGGCATACTTCCATGATATACGTGATCGCGTAGACAAAAGGGATAGCCGGCGAAGAGTAAGTAAACGTTTTCGGTTAAATTAATGCTACTATACTAGCATTGCAGTGCATATACACTGCAAACCCTTTCATGTTATAAATACAAATTAACTAAATTGTTTTTTTATTTTTTAAAGGTTGCAGTTGACAAGAAGAAAAGTGATCAGAGGATCTCTCCTGTAAGTTACCATTTAAATAAGTACATGCTGTAGAAATTAATGAAACTTAAGGTCTTTAAGTGTGAGTATTTCTATTATATAGACAAATAATTTCAATTATACTCATTAACGAAATAAAATTTAAAACCTAAATGAAGACGTTTAGTATTTCATGGATTACTATCTTAATGATTAATTTTTCCTTCTTTTCAGGACACTTCAATGGATCTACTTGACGATGGGGACAATTAGAACAAGTGCAATGAGATATTGAATAACAAGGCTATCATTACAATTGTGTGTATTCATCGCAACTGAAACTGTTCATTAATCCTAAAGAATTGATTTACCGAAATCTTGTAAACTGTTTTCCTTTAACTCCAACAATTCAAATATAATTTTGTCCTGTAAAAAACCTTGATTTGACTTTTGAGTTGTTTAACGTAATCAATACAAAGCTGTAGTAAATGAGTTATAGGGGGGAAATTTACCAGGTTAACGGTGGAATATTCCGGGGACAGTATAAGGAAATAATGCGATTTTTGGGGACGGAATGGCGTAATCTTGGCGACTAAATGGGGGAACTATGCGAATTCCGAGTGCAGATTGGCGAAACTGTGGGGACAGAATGGGGAAAAGGGGAAAAGGGGACAAAGGGGAAAGGGGAAAAAGGGGAGAAGGGGAAAATGGGGTCATGGTGGGGACAACTGGACTTTACAAAATGGGGATAATGGGGACAAAATGGGGAAAAGGGGGAAAATCTTACTATTTCCCCATTTTTCCTCAATGCAATGTCCCCATTTTAGACACGATTTTCCCCATTTTTGTCGATTTGGGATACCTTCTGTAAAACGTAGTGTAATGGCAGGTCAATTGTAGATTACGCTCACGTAATCTCTTCAGGCTTAGTATAGGGCATTTAGTGTTAGACTAGGAGAAAAATAGAAAAGGGAGAACAACGACCACCTACCTGCATGGTGAACGGTTTAAAAGTGCGCGCAAGATGTGTAAGTGTAATAAAACAAACCCTGACATATGTAGCGCTGTAATTTACGTTTACAAAAGAAATTTGGCACTAACTGCACTGATTGGTTACTGAGATTAAAAATTATTCAAGAAGAAGTTTAGATTTTATTAATTTACGAAAAATACAGCCGTTAATTCATGAGTTTTATAAATTTCCAGCCTCGGTGAAGTTTTCCGACGTAAAAATTATACTACTGACAATTTTTCAGTAGTCTACCGAGATAAGTAAAACTTTTCAAATGCTTCCTCATTCTGTCCCCATTATTCGCATTTTGTCCCCATTATCCCCATTTTGTCCCCACCTATCAAATATTGTCCCCATTTTGTCTCCATTATTCCCATTTTGTCCCCATTATTCAAAAGGTTGTCCCCATTCTGTCCCCATTTTCCCCAAAATGTCCCCACATTTGTCCGATTGGGGTGGGAGAATGAACATGCATAAAGTGTTGGAAAGGCGAGTAAAATGAGCAGTTTTGTCCGACTGAGACCAGGGTAAACTGTAAAATAAATTACCCACTTTTCCCCATTTCCTCCGAAATTTTAATGACCCATTTTACCTATGTTAACATAGGACACCAATTGGTGTCCGCTTTTTCCAGCTTTACTCATCCCACTTCCAAAAATGACCCACTTTTACCCATCTTGCCTAATTTTGAACGGAAAATTATCCACGTTCTCACTGGTGTTAACGAAATTTCTTAAAGATGATGACTTTTTTTATTAATAATTCGTCTGGGCTATAAAGACAATTTTACGCATTACTACGAACACAATACAGCAAAATACTGCTTTTTCGCTACAGAAGTCTAAAACTAGTCAAATATAATCTATTTTCAAAAAAACTGAGTGATTATAACGCCTCCATAGGCGTGAAAGCGGTAATCCATACACTGCGCGAAAACATGTGGTTATAGCGTATATCCGCACTCGTCACTTGGGTATTTTAAACGGTCTCCATCAGGTTTCATACAGCTGGAATATCTGTTCTGTCGTCTACCATACTATGCTCAGGAAACGCTTAAAATTACTTTTATTCTTCCCTTTCTAGTAAGCAAAAAAGAAATTCAGTCAAGCAAGTAACTTGTTGTTGTTGTTGTTAATTCAATCAGCATAAATAAAATATAGTGGCTACTGCAATTTTTATCAGCTGGTTGTATGGTTGTATCAAAAATAGGTGACGTTAGTTATTACTGTGCGATATCATATCCTGATAGACCTAAGTCCTGGGCGAATAGCTGGCTCACCCACTAACCTCGATCATTCTAACTTGTTGACCAGATTACCCCTAATACACCCCAAGTAATGAGAAAAGGGTGAATATTATATTAACGCCTAGCCTAATAAAAGGTGCATTCGGAAAGAGTAAATATTAACTAATCACGTCAACCAGATGCAACGGCACCACCAAGCGCTTTCTCCTTTAAATACCAATACCACAATTACATATGTTAACTCCAGCAGGAAAGATATGCAAATTTATTGTTCAAGTGTCTAAGGCTCAACGGGTTCAACTTTCTTCATGTCGTGCTGCACAGTAGCACAAAGAATAAATTACATTACACCATTCTGCAAAGATCATTGAAACTTCTGCAGAAAGGAGAGACAGATAGGCTGCTCAACGTAAGTCAACCCAACTTACAAGCAAACTCAGCAATAAATTTCCCATCAACAAGTCTAACTTTCGAATCCCAAGATTTATCTGGAAGAGTGTGTCTTTTACACTTCTTGAAGGACTCTGAACTCGTTTACTTTTTGATCGCAAATATAAATAACATTAGTGCGCATCATGTGGTAAGCTGGATCAGCAAACACATATCTTAGGCGCATTGCTGACTGACTTCTGATCCTGGCCCATCCCAAGTAGGTAGACGGGATAATAAGAAGTAACGAAACCATACAGCCACCTTCCTTTACAACCACCACGCTCTTACTCCATCAAATTCCAGTCGTTTTAGGTAATGTCATGATTTTCATGAGCGACGACGACAACAAAATAGACACTGAGGATGAGTTAGTTCACGTCCCGTGGATTTCGTGAATCCCCTCGATTTCTTATATAACTCCTCCACTATCCACTATCCAATATATCCAATATCGTTTTTACGAGCTAGTATAAACCAGTTTGATTTCTTTGTGCTTGCTTCTTGACTGTAAGGTATAGGTTCCTGATCTTCGGTAAACTTCTGCGTAGCTCGTCCCGCCACTCGACTGTCGTAGCTTTGGTTGACTCCAAAGGGAGTAGTGCTGGGATTAATTTTATGTGGTTTGTGGTATGAGGTGTGTTAAGACTGTTACTACTGTGAATGGAGTTGATCCTTTCGCCAGTTAGTCCTCCAATATCGTCGACAAGAGAAAAGAGATAGTAATAATAATGCTAATAATGGATATAATTAGTGAAGTTATTCAGACTAAGAGACAGAAACGGAAATAGGAAGGCGTAACAACAGTCAGCTGATTAAGTATGAAGAATAATATATATATATGTAATAATAATAATAGTAATAAGTTGTCAGGAGAGTAAGACGGGAGAGAATGTAAACAAGTAAAACGACGAGTTAAATTGTCTACCCTAAATGGTGTATGCGATTTTAATGGGATAGTCAATTTGGATGCAGTACTTGTGTCTCTGCATGATTGTCCAGCCTTCTCTTAAAGGCGTCCAAAGACGGTACCATAGCTATATCTGCCGGTAAGGAATTCGAGGGGCGGCAAACCCGCAGTGAAAAGAATTGGGAGTGCACCCGAGTCCTTGCCCTCTGGTGAGCTATCCTTCTGGGATTTCCACGTGGGAACCTATACCTACTTAATAGCAGAACACCTTTGTTTAGGTGATTCTGGTCATTCATTATTTTGTAGGCAGTAATCAAATCCCCCCTAAGCCGACGGTAGCTAAGTGTGAACAGGCCTAATTTCTTCAGCCCCTCATCATATGGTTTGCTTCGAGACCAACCACTCCTTTTGTTGCCCGTCGTTGGACTCTTCCCAATAGGTTGGAGTCTCTTCTCAGCATTGGGGGTGCAATAATATTATGCACCTCAAGGTGTGGCCTGACGTATGTTTTGTACAACCCCAGAAAGAGCTCAGGAGTGAGTGCACCTAACTGTCTATGTGTAAAGTGTTTGACCACATATACCCTCGCAGCATTCCCTGTGTAATTTACGATTGTGTTTATTCTTTCCGTTAGAACTAGACCTTAGTCGCGTTCTGACGTTGTGCAGGACACGCTTTCATTGCACAGGGTGTGACTTGCATTCCGTAGTCTACAGGTGCGCAACTTCACTACTTTAAACTTTTTCAGGTTGAAAGTCATACCACTGGCCACCGCCCAGTCTTCCAGAAGGTTTAGATCTTCCTGCAGCCTGTCTGAGTCCTCCGGACACTGTATCGCTCTCCATATATTTGCGTCGTCAGCGTATAGAAGAGTCAGGCAGCTTAGATGGAGTGGTAGATCATTGATAAAAATCAAGAGCATCAGTGGTCCTAGGATAGAACCCTGCGACACTCCTGATGACGAGCTGCCCAAGATGATCGGACTCGGTTAACCTTGGTGCAAAATTGCCTGCCAGCTGGGTAGTCCTTTAACCATAACTGAAGTGGCTCACCTATACCTGCCTGGCTTATTTTATGTAGGAGACGGTTATGGTGAACAGTATCAAATGCCTTCTCAAAGTCTAGGAAGGCCACATGGACTGGTACATTCATATCCCAGCATGATGTCCAGTCGTCCCAAGCTGACAGTAGGTTAGTAACGCGGTATCTGCCTTTTCTGAAACCATGTTGGGCTTCATGTAGTATATTAGAACTATCGAAATATTCCCTGATGTGGTCGTCAATAATACTTTCCAGTACTTTTGCTACCACTAGGAGTAGAGCTACTGGTCTATAACTAGCAGCGTTTTGCCTGTCCCCACCTTTGAAGATTGGAGAAAGGATGGCTTTTTTCCACTCCCTTGGCAGTGTCCCCGAATCCATTGAGTGTTGGAACAAGACACACAGGGGTCTACAGAGAGCTGGCCTGATATCGTCACAACCTGGGGACCACCCAGGTGTGAGTCTGTTATGTACTGGTCGAGTAATTAATAGTCCTGACGCAAGGAGGCGGAAATCAGAAAACCACCGGCTTCACGATGATACTCGTATTTTCAAACAAGGAAAATCAGTGTCACACAAGTGTATGAGTGGATGTTCAAAAATGAACGAATCAATAGACAGTCTTAACATGATTGGTTGTAATGTCATGTGACGACAAGGTCAGACATGTTTGTTTAGTTAGTGGACAGACAAAAACATATTGCCAATTATAGTGGAATATCGATCCATATATACATAGCAAAATATAACAGACTGTCAAAAACAAACACACATTATGTGGATACGTATTACCTCCCCTTTTGAGAAGATTGATGATTAATGGCGTGCTTTCTTGGGGTTTATCTAAAACCGTTCAGTTTGTTGTCGACGTCTGTTGCTTCGTCTGTTTGTTGAGTTTGCGGCTTCTGCTTTGTCTGAGCTGCGCAATTTCGTTTTTCTGTTTTGTCGGTCGTAGGTAAGTTAAAAGTATCTAAGAGTATAACCAGAGGTAGAGATGACTGTGTACTGGTAGGGATATTTGAGGTTCTTGGACGCAACTGATTGTAGTGACGGGTCCATAAATCATTACCAACTTTCACGTCGTACATAACTGAACCACGTCGTGCTGCGATGGAACCTTTATTCCAAGGTTTATGTCCTGCTCGATAGTCGCGGACATAGATAGGGTCACCAACATCAAATTTTCTTCATTCTGAAATGATGCGTCGGCACGTTTGGGTGTCGGTGGTAACACTGAGTTGTGAATCGTTCTAAGTTTGTGTCCATAAAGAGTTTCTGCCGGCGATTTCTTGTTCTGTGTTGACTCATTCGCCGTTGTGCGGTACACCATCAAGAGATATGGAAGTGCTCTAAAGTTAGCCCATACAAGGTAGAGATTCGTCCGTCAGACATTACTTGTAAGTGTTTTGGAATGCGTACAGATAGGTATGTAGTTGCGGTGCCTTTGCCTCATACTTTTCCATAACCTGCTTAGACAGTTGTGTCAATCGTCGGCATTCCTGCATTCAATTGCCAAGCGGACTAATAAGACAGTAAATTTTGTTTATATCATATCATATCTTACAGAAAGAAAAGAAGAATTATGCTGTTTTACGGAAAGCTGGGTCCAAAGAATTATTCATAGCTGCCAGCAGTTGGATGCTATCCGAAGACCTGTGCTTGTATCACAGCAGTATAACAGATAATGAAGTTGAGGCTTGCGTAAGACCTCGACCGGAATGGGTGCTAACGGATTGTGAAATGTTAGCTGAACTAGGTAACTATTTACGTGTTACTTACATTACTGTAATTAGACTCTTTCGTAGAAGCCAAGAATACATTGCAGGCTACTAAACGAATATACAGTGTACTCTCCAATTCAGATAATATGGAGGAAACATTACCTCTTACCAATTCCAAACGTCCAAGGTAGATTCTTCTTATTGCTTAATCACAGAATGCAGAGTTGAGACGAAGAACTCGTCTTACGCTTACGACTCAATGGAACTTGAAGCAGTGGAGGCACAGAAAGTTTGTTTGCCTTCAAAATACCCGACAACAAATTTCATGGCAACTGTTATGTCACCGATAGCCAGGTAACGCATTCCTTTAATATCATTACTCCTTCAGCACTTCCACTCAACAAATGCCAGTGGCAACTTCTTCACCTATAGCGCAACTAGTTCAGCAGACTACGTATGTCACTTTTCATTAGTATTTACTTTGCAGTAAGGAAAACTGTGAATCAGATAATAAAGTAGCCAATGAGTTGCAGTCAATTAGAGGGAAATGCAGTCCCTTAAAGGAGAAATGCATTCTTTTAAAGGAGAAATGAAAGCAGAACTTCAGTCGCTGAAAACATTGATGGCGCAATTGTTGTCAGTGAATAAGTCAACGTGTGTGGCCGCCGTTGGAAGTGGGAAATCAACCATTGACAATAGTCAACTGCAATTCCCCGTAACTACTGAAGAAGAATTCACCCAACTAGAGGCGTCACTTAAAAATCCCAAATTTAAAGAATCATTCGTAAGTTCACAATAAACCTTTACTTACTTTCAGATGATGAAAATGGTGGAAAAATTATCTTTCAATCCGGAGTCTTCGTTGAGAGCGATGCTAAATTATGTTATGGATCCTAAGCTGTCAAGTCGTTTTACAGCATTTGGAACTCCAAAGAAATTGGCTCTCACGAAATGCACCTTTTATGCAGTTATAACGTGTAAGCTTGTTTTATGTAATTATTTCTTTTAGCCGTCATTGTCAGCAAGTTCGTTTCGGCTACAGTTTCTGATGACGACGTTAAGAAAATTCTAAAAAATACTGTAAAGGCATACTTCCATGATATACGTGATCGCGTAGACAAAAGGGATAGCCGGCGAAGAGTAAGTAAACGTTTTCGGTTAAATTAATGCTACTATACTAGCATTGCAGTGCATATACACTGCAAACCCTTTCATGTTATAAATACAAATTAACTAAATTGTTTTTTTATTTTTTAAAGGTTGCAGTTGACAAGAAGAAAAGTGATCAGAGGATCTCTCCTGTAAGTTACCATTTAAATAAGTACATGCTGTAGAAATTAATGAAACTTACGGTCTTTAAGTGTGAGTATTTCTATTATATAGACAAATAATTTCAATTATACTCATTAACGAAATAAAATTTAAAACCTAAATGAAGACGTTTAGTATTTCATGGATTACTATCTTAATGATTAATTTTTCCTTCTTTTCAGGACACTTCAATGGATCTACTTGACGATGGGGACAATTAGAACAAGTGCAATGAGATATTGAATAACAAGGCTATCATTACAATTGTGTGTATTCATCGCAACTGAAACTGTTCATTAATCCTAAAGAATTGATTTACCGAAATCTTGTAAACTGTTTTCCTTTAACTCCAACAATTCAAATATAATTTTGTCCTGTAAAAAACCTTGATTTGACTTTTGAGTTGTTTAACGTAATCAATACAAAGCTGTAGTAAATGAGTTATAGGGGGGAAATTTACCAGGTTAACGGTGGAATATTCCGGGGACAGTATAAGGAAATAATGCGATTTTTGGGGACGGAATGGCGTAATCTTGGCGACTAAATGGGGGAACTATGCGAATTCCGAGTGCAGATTGGCGAAACTGTGGGGACAGAATGGGGTAATTGTGGGGACAGAATGGGGAAAATGGGGTAATAGTGGGGACAAAGGGGATAATAGTGGGGACAGAATGGGGAAAATGGGGACGAAGTGGGGACAGAAAGGGGAAAACGGGGACAAAGTGGGGACAGAACGGGGACGAAGTGGGGACAGAAAGGGGAAAACGGGGACAGAATGGGACAAGTGGGGACAGAATGGGGAAAATGGGGTCATGGTGGGGACAACTGGACTTTACAAAATGGGGATAATGGGGACAAAATGGGGAGAATGGGGAAAAGGGGGAAAATCTTACTATTTCCCCATTTTTCCTCAATGCAATGTCCCCATTTTAGACACGATTTTCCCCATTTTTGTCGATTTGGGATACCTTCTGTAAAACGTAGTGTAATGGCAGGTCAATTGTAGATTACGCTCACGTAATCTCTTCAGGCTTAGTATAGGGCATTTAGTGTTAGACTAGGAGAAAAATAGAAAAGGGAGAACAACGACCACCTACCTGCATGGTGAACGGTTTAAAAGTGCGCGCAAGATGTGTAAGTGTAATAAAACAAACCCTGACATATGTAGCGCTGTAATTTACGTTTACAAAAGAAATTTGGCACTAACTGCACTGATTGGTTACTGAGATTAAAAATTATTCAAGAAGAAGTTTAGATTTTATTAATTTACGAAAAATACAGCCGTTAATTCATGAGTTTTATAAATTTCCAGCCTCGGTGAAGTTTTCCGACGTAAAAATTATACTACTGACAATTTTTCAGTAGTCTACCGAGATAAGTAAAACTTTTCAAATGCTTCCTCATTCTGTCCCCATTATTCGCATTTTGTCCCCATTATCCCCATTTTGTCCCCACCTATCAAATATTGTCCCCATTTTGTCTCCATTATTCCCATTTTGTCCCCATTATTCAAAAGGTTGTCCCCATTCTGTCCCCATTTTCCCCAAAATGTCCCCACATTTGTCCGATTGGGGTGGGAGAATGAACATGCATAAAGTGTTGGAAAGGCGAGTAAAATGAGCAGTTTTGTCCGACTGAGACCAGGGTAAACTGTAAAATAAATTACCCACTTTTCCCCATTTCCTCCGAAATTTTAATGACCCATTTTACCTATGTTAACATAGGACACCAATTGGTGTCCGCTTTTTCCAGCTTTACTCATCCCACTTCCAAAAATGACCCACTTTTACCCATCTTGCCTAATTTTGAACGGAAAATTATCCACGTTCTCACTGGTGTTAACGAAATTTCTTAAAGATGATGACTTTTTTTATTAATAATTCGTCTGGGCTATAAAGACAATTTTACGCATTACTACGAACACAATACAGCAAAATACTGCTTTTTCGCTACAGAAGTCTAAAACTAGTCAAATATAATCTATTTTCAAAAAAACTGAGTGATTATAACGCCTCCATAGGCGTGAAAGCGGTAATCCATACACTGCGCGAAAACATGTGGTTATAGCGTATATCCGCACTCGTCACTTGGGTATTTTAAACGGTCTCCATCAGGTTTCATACAGCTGGAATATCTGTTCTGTCGTCTACCATACTATGCTCAGGAAACGCTTAAAATTACTTTTATTCTTCCCTTTCTAGTAAGCAAAAAAGAAATTCAGTCAAGCAAGTAACTTGTTGTTGTTGTTGTTAATTCAATCAGCATAAATAAAATATAGTGGCTACTGCAATTTTTATCAGCTGGTTGTATGGTTGTATCAAAAATAGGTGACGTTAGTTATTACTGTGCGATATCATATCCTGATAGACCTAAGTCCTGGGCGAATAGCTGGCTCACCCACTAACCTCGATCATTCTAACTTGTTGACCAGATTACCCCTAATACACCCCAAGTAATGAGAAAAGGGTGAATATTATATTAACGCCTAGCCTAATAAAAGGTGCATTCGGAAAGAGTAAATATTAACTAATCACGTCAACCAGATGCAACGGCACCACCAAGCGCTTTCTCCTTTAAATACCAATACCACAATTACATATGTTAACTCCAGCAGGAAAGATATGCAAATTTATTGTTCAAGTGTCTAAGGCTCAACGGGTTCAACTTTCTTCATGTCGTGCTGCACAGTAGCACAAAGAATAAATTACATTACACCATTCTGCAAAGATCATTGAAACTTCTGCAGAAAGGAGAGACAGATAGGCTGCTCAACGTAAGTCAACCCAACTTACAAGCAAACTCAGCAATAAATTTCCCATCAACAAGTCTAACTTTCGAATCCCAAGATTTATCTGGAAGAGTGTGTCTTTTACACTTCTTGAAGGACTCTGAACTCGTTTACTTTTTGATCGCAAATATAAATAACATTAGTGCGCATCATGTGGTAAGCTGGATCAGCAAACACATATCTTAGGCGCATTGCTGACTGACTTCTGATCCTGGCCCATCCCAAGTAGGTAGACGGGATAATAAGAAGTAACGAAACCATACAGCCACCTTCCTTTACAACCACCACGCTCTTACTCCATCAAATTCCAGTCGTTTTAGGTAATGTCATGATTTTCATGAGCGACGACGACAACAAAATAGACACTGAGGATGAGTTAGTTCACGTCCCGTGGATTTCGTGAATCCCCTCGATTTCTTATATAACTCCTCCACTATCCACTATCCAATATATCCAATATCGTTTTTACGAGCTAGTATAAACCAGTTTGATTTCTTTGTGCTTGCTTCTTGACTGTAAGGTATAGGTTCCTGATCTTCGGTAAACTTCTGCGTAGCTCGTCCCGCCACTCGACTGTCGTAGCTTTGGTTGACTCCAAAGGGAGTAGTGCTGGGATTAATTTTATGTGGTTTGTGGTATGAGGTGTGTTAAGACTGTTACTACTGTGAATGGAGTTGATCCTTTCGCCAGTTAGTCCTCCAATATCGTCGACAAGAGAAAAGAGATAGTAATAATAATGCTAATAATGGATATAATTAGTGAAGTTATTCAGACTAAGAGACAGAAACGGAAATAGGAAGGCGTAACAACAGTCAGCCGATTAAGTATGAAGAATAATATATATATATATGTAATAATAATAATAGTAATAAGTTGTCAGGAGAGTAAGACGGGAGAGAATGTAAACAAGTAAAACGACGAGTTAAATTGTCTACCCTAAATGGTGTATGCGATTTTAATGGGATAGTCAATTTGGATGCAGTACTTGTGTCTCTGCATGATTGTCCAGCCTTCTCTTAAAGGCGTCCAAAGACAGTACCATAGCTATATCTGCCGGTAAGGAATTCGAGGGGCGGCAAACCCGCAGTGAAAAGAATTGGGAGTGCACCCGAGTCCTTGCCCTCTGGTGAGCTATCCTTCTGGGATTTCCACGTGGGAACCTATACCTACTTAATAGCAGAACACCTTTGTTTAGGTGATTCTGGTCATTCATTATTTTGTAGGCAGTAATCAAATCCCCCCTAAGCCGACGGTAGCTAAGTGTGAACAGGCCTAATTTCTTCAGCCCCTCATCATATGGTTTGCTTCGAGACCAACCACTCCTTTTGTTGCCCGTCGTTGGACTCTTCCCAATAGGTTGGAGTCTCTTCTCAGCATTGGGGGTGCAATAATATTATGCACCTCAAGGTGTGGCCTGACGTATGTTTTGTACAACCCCAGAAAGAGCTCAGGAGTGAGTGCACCTAACTGTCTATGTGTAAAGTGTTTGACCACATATACCCTCGCAGCATTCCCTGTGTAATTTACGATTGTGTTTATTCTTTCCGTTAGAACTAGACCTTAGTCGCGTTCTGACGTTGTGCAGGACACGCTTTCATTGCACAGGGTGTGACTTGCATTCCGTAGTCTACAGGTGCGCAACTTCACTACTTTAAACTTTTTCAGGTTGAAAGTCATACCACTGGCCACCGCCCAGTCTTCCAGAAGGTTTAGATCTTCCTGCAGCCTGTCTGAGTCCTCCGGACACTGTATCGCTCTCCATATATTTGCGTCGTCAGCGTATAGAAGAGTCAGGCAGCTTAGATGGAGTGGTAGATCATTGATAAAAATCAAGAGCATCAGTGGTCCTAGGATAGAACCCTGCGACACTCCTGATGACGAGCTGCCCAAGATGATCGGACTCGGTTAACCTTGGTGCAAAATTGCCTGCCAGCTGGGTAGTCCTTTAACCATAACTGAAGTGGCTCACCTATACCTGCCTGGCTTATTTTATGTAGGAGACGGTTATGGTGAACAGTATCAAATGCCTTCTCAAAGTCTAGGAAGGCCACATGGACTGGTACATTCATATCCCAGCATGATGTCCAGTCGTCCCAAGCTGACAGTAGGTTAGTAACGCGGTATCTGCCTTTTCTGAAACCATGTTGGGCTTCATGTAGTATATTAGAACTATCGAAATATTCCCTGATGTGGTCGTCAATAATACTTTCCAGTACTTTTGCTACCACTAGGAGTAGAGCTACTGGTCTATAACTAGCAGCGTTTTGCCTGTCCCCACCTTTGAAGATTGGAGAAAGGATGGCTTTTTTCCACTCCCTTGGCAGTGTCCCCGAATCCATTGAGTGTTGGAACAAGACACACAGGGGTCTACAGAGAGCTGGCCTGATATCGTCACAACCTGGGGACCACCCAGGTGTGAGTCTGTTATGTACTGGTCGAGTAATTAATAGTCCTGACGCAAGGAGGCGGAAATCAGAAAACCACCGGCTTCACGATGATACTTGTATTTTCAAACAAGGAAAATCAGTGTCACACAAGTGTATGAGTGGATGTTCAAAAATGAACGAATCAATAGACAGTCTTAACATGATTGGTTGTAATGTCATGTGACGACAAGGTCAGACATGTTTGTTTAGTTAGTGGACAGACAAAAACATATTGCCAATTATAGTGGAATATCGATCCATATATACATAGCAAAATATAACAGACTGTCAAAAACAAACGCACATTATGTGGATACGTATTACCTCCCCTTTTGAGAAGATTGATGATTAATGGCGTGCTTTCTTGGGGTTTATCTAAAACCGTTCAGTTTGTTGTCGACGTCTGTTGCTTCGTCTGTTTGTTGAGTTTGCGGCTTCTGCTTTGTCTGAGCTGCGCAATTTCGTTTTTCTGTTTTGTCGGTCGTAGGTAAGTTAAAAGTATCTAAGAGTATAACCAGAGGTAGAGATGACTGTGTACTGGTAGGGATATTTGAGGTTCTTGGACGCAACTGATTGTAGTGACGGGTCCATAAATCATTACCAACTTTCACGTCGTACATAACTGAACCACGTCGTGCTGCGATGGAACCTTTATTCCAAGGTTTATGTCCTGCTCGATAGTCGCGGACATAGATAGGGTCACCAACATCAAATTTTCTTCATTCTGAAATGATGCGTCGGCACGTTTGGGTGTCGGTGGTAACACTGAGTTGTGAATCGTTCTAAGTTTGTGTCCATAAAGAGTTTCTGCCGGCGATTTCTTGTTCTGTGTTGACTCATTCGCCGTTGTGCGGTACACCATCAAGAGATATGGAAGTGCTCTAAAGTTAGCCCATACAAGGTAGAGATTCGTCCGTCAGACATTACTTGTAAGTGTTTTGGAATGCGTACAGATAGGTATGTAGTTGCGGTGCCTTTGCCTCATACTTTTCCATAACCTGCTTAGACAGTTGTGTCAATCGTCGGCATTCCTGCATTCAATTGCCAAGCGGACTAATAAGACAGTAAATTTTGTTTATATCATATCATATCTTACAGAAAGAAAAGAAGAATTATGCTGTTTTACGGAAAGCTGGGTCCAAAGAATTATTCATAGCTGCCAGCAGTTGGATGCTATCCGAAGACCTGTGCTTGTATCACAGCAGTATAACAGATAATGAAGTTGAGGCTTGCGTTAGACCTCGACCGGACTGGGTGCTAACGGATTGTGAAATGTTAGCTGAACTAGGTAACTATTTACGTGTTACTTACATTACTGTAATTAGACTCTTTCGTAGAAGCCAAGAATACATTGCAGGCTACTAAACGAATATACAGTGTACTCTCCAATTCAGATAATATGGAGGAAACATTACCTCTTACCAATTCCAAACGTCCAAGGTAGATTCTTCTTATTGCTTAATCACAGAATGCAGAGTTGAGACGAAGAACTCGTCTTACGCTTACGACTCAATGGAACTTGAAGCAGTGGAGGCACAGAAAGTTTGTTTGCCTTCAAAATACCCGACAACAAATTTCATGGCAACTGTTATGTCACCGATAGCCAGGTAACGCATTCCTTTAATATCATTACTCCTTCAGCACTTCCACTCAACAAATGCCAGTGGCAACTTCTTCACCTATAGCGCAACTAGTTCAGCAGACTACGTATGTCACTTTTCATTAGTATTTACTTTGCAGTAAGGAAAACTGTGAATCAGATAATAAAGTAGCCAATGAGTTGCAGTCAATTAGAGGGGAAATGCAGTCCCTTAAAGGAGAAATGCATTCTTTTAAAGGAGAAATGAAGGCAGAACTTCAGTCGCTGAAAACATTGATGGCGCAATTGTTGTCAGTGAATAAGTCAACGTGTGTGGCCGCCGTTGGAAGTGGGAAATCAACCATTGACAATAGTCAACTGCAATTCCCCGTAAATACTGAAGAAGAATTCACCCAACTAGAGGCGTCACTTAAAAATCCCAAATTTAAAGAATCATTCGTAAGTTCACAATAAACCTTTACTTACTTTCAGATGATGAAAATGGTGGAAAAATTATCTTTCAATCCGGAGTCTTCGTTGAGAGCGATGCTAAATTATGTTATGGATCCTAAGCTGTCAAGTCGTTTTACAGCATTTGGAACTCCAAAGAAATTGGCTCTCACGAAATGCACCTTTTATGCAGTTATAACGTGTAAGCTTGTTTTATGTAATTATTTCTTTTAGCCGTCATTGTCAGCAAGTTCGTTTCGGCTACAGTTTCTGATGACGACGTTAAGAAAATTCTAAAAAATACTGTAAAGGCATACTTCCATGATATACGTGATCGCGTAGACAAAAGGGATAGCCGGCGAAGAGTAAGTAAACGTTTTCGGTTAAATTAATGCTACTATACTAGCATTGCAGTGCATATACACTGCAAACCCTTTCATGTTATAAATACAAATTAACTAAATTGTTTTTTTATTTTTTAAAGGTTGCAGTTGACAAGAAGAAAAGTGATCAGAGGATCTCTCCTGTAAGTTACCATTTAAATAAGTACATGCTGTAGAAATTAATGAAACTTAAGGTCTTTAAGTGTGAGTATTTCTATTATATAGACAAATAATTTCAATTATACTCATTAACGAAATAAAATTTAAAACCTAAATGAAGACGTTTAGTATTTCATGGATTACTATCTTAATGATTAATTTTTCCTTCTTTTCAGGACACTTCAATGGATCTACTTGACGATGGGGACAATTAGAACAAGTGCAATGAGATATTGAATAACAAGGCTATCATTACAATTGTGTGTATTCATCGCAACTGAAACTGTTCATTAATCCTAAAGAATTGATTTACCGAAATCTTGTAAACTGTTTTCCTTTAACTCCAACAATTCAAATATAATTTTGTCCTGTAAAAAACCTTGATTTGACTTTTGAGTTGTTTAACGTAATCAATACAAAGCTGTAGTAAATGAGTTATAGGGGGGAAATTTACCAGGTTAACGGTGGAATATTCCGGGGACAGTATAAGGAAATAATGCGATTTTTGGGGACGGAATGGCGTAATCTTGGCGACTAAATGGGGGAACTATGCGAATTCCGAGTGCAGATTGGCGAAACTGTGGGGACAGAATGGGGTAATTGTGGGGACAGAATGGGGAAAATGGGGTAATAGTGGGGACAAAGGGGATAATAGTGGGGACAGAATGGGGAAAATGGGGACGAAGTGGGGACAGAAAGGGGAAAACGGGGACAAAGTGGGGACAGAACGGGGACGAAGTGGGGACAGAACGGGGACGAAGTGGGGACAGAAAGGGGAAAACGGGGACAGAATGGGGACGAAGTGGGGACAGAATGGGGAAAATGGGGTCATGGTGGGGACAACTGGACTTTACAAAATGGGGATAATGGGGACAAAATGGGGAGAATGGGGAAAAGGGGGAAAATCTTACTATTTCCCCATTTTTCCTCAATGCAATGTCCCCATTTTAGACACGATTTTCCCCATTTTTTCGATTTGGGACTGCAGAGGGACCTAAGTTTGCTCTGGAGTCTATTACGTTTAATGTGGATTTTGGATCTTTGTAAACCCAAGTAACGAAACTTTAATATATTCTTCCTGTAACTAATCTGATTTGGTATTTTATTTTCTATTTGAATTTGGGATACTACGCTAACAGAGTAAAAGGTCCTTCACATATTCACCCTATATATGGGTAAGTTAAAAGATAGCATCCATCAGGTGAACTTGAACATTCAGTACGAAGAGGCTTCTAAGTTTGCTGATGACTTGCGAATTCATGAATTTGTAGGTACATTCGCGAATACTCAGACAGCCTCCTGGGGCAATTACCGGTTACCTTAATCTCTAATCCGGACATAATCCTGCCTTTAACACAGCTCATAGTTCTGACACTAACATAACCCTGATCCTGACCTATATGTAACCTTTGAATGACCTTGGGTTTAACCCCAGTCGTAGAAAATTTTTGAATGTAGTCAGTAACAAACTTTAGAAGCAAAACATAGACTGCATTTATCACTAATGACATGATCAATCACCCCAAGGTCACCCGAAGAGATGGTTCTGTTCCCTGTCCTAACTTCCAGCCATCTACACATTTAGCACTGTTTCGCGAGAGGTGGTTCAGTGGTGTCAGGGACATTAAGAACCGTGAAGCTGTTCAGGGAATTACTAGACATATTTAAATCAGAAAATATTTAAAACCTTAAAACAATGTTAGTAATTCACTTCCAGGAATGCAGTGAACAAAGACTTAAAATTTCACTGACTGCGAAATAGCTACCTCTTTTTTAAAGAAAGAAGGACAAAGCACACTTGTGTTAAACAATACATTCATGCACATGTTCTTTCTTCTTAAAGATTCGCATCACATTTCTATGGTGATTGACAATTTCTGTCTCTGTATTGTTTAAATACTTACTGTTGATTGTTAATATGTTTCATATATGAATTGCATAATAATTCCGCTAAATACAAATTCCTGAGTTCTGCCCTCTCTGTGTTTTGATTGGATTAGTGTAATTCGGTCATCTCGAAATACTAATACTACGACTACAATAAATTACTACAATTTCATTTAAAATGTGCAAATATTAGCTGAAATGAGTATATATGCATATGTGTATTCATACATAACAGTTATTTTTTATATGTATACGACTGAACTACAGATAATTTACTCTTCAAAAAAAAGAAGAGCAACAGAAACAAAAATACTTGGAGAGAAAAAAAGGTAACAGTACGGGTAGTATTAGTAATAGTAATGGTAAAAGTGATGGTGAATGACATTCCCGATGAACAAGACGTTTTATTCGCCTGCGTTTTCTTTAAGCATTGCTACAAATTCTACAAATTTAAAAATAAGAAAGTATATTAACTTTTTAAAAGAAAAATACAGTTTTGAATATAGCAAAAATATTCATTCAGACATGTATGAAACACAAAATAATTGAGCAAAGAATATCCTTTCCGATAAACTCCTCTTCCGGCTCTACAATTATATACATATATGTTTATATACACAGAATATTCTAGATTAGTAGTCAATAACAATATTAGTGTTTTTTTCAAATAATATCGATTTGTAAAGTAAGATCACAATGGAATTACAATACATCAAAGATGCGTAAATTATAATAAGAATAATAGTAAAGATATAGTAGCAAATAGAATATCAACTAAAATTAGTAAAATTACACAAAAATTCATGATCATTCAAACTTAGATGGGCAAGGTAATGATAATGTCTGAACTAACTTCTTTTGGATGCACAAATTAGGCCTCTTAATATGGATTCCAACAGCCAGCCTCAGGAATATTTAGTAGTCGAACTCTTAAGGCAAAATTGAGATTCGTAGGTATGCGATAAATGACCCTGAAAGCATAGTTAACGTCAATCTTGTGTTCTGTATCCACAAGATGAGATAGAATAGCGCTCCGAATAGATTTGGTTTGTCCTTTGCTAACCCACTGTGCGGGGTGATATTCGGAAATTCGACCAGAAACATGCCTAATTGTACGGCCTATGTAACTGGCTCGACAGAAGCAGTTAAATTGCTAGATACACATTTATTTTCTTTCACGTTCCCCAGTGGAACATAGGGTTTCAAGCTGATGGCTTGAAGTTTCTGTAGCAGTGTTCGTTTTACAGGATGGGGTTGCTAGCCAGCCTCATGCCCAACCTTTCCTCTTTACTAGCATTATTTCTGGCTCAGCAGGGTAAAGGAGTGCTTTGTTGGTCGGGGATCGAACCCCGGACCATGTTTATGGTCGGCGAGAGTCCCAACCGCTGTGCCACCGACGCAAGATGCACATGGAAGAGGAGAAATTAGACAGTTTGTCTTTTACTCTCGAACACATAAGAGGAGTGGTTTTGAAGTAAGTAATTCGGCAGCAGGAAATACTCTTCGCTTTACCGCATTTCTAAGGCACTGTGCTAGTATCTCGCTGATGTTGTCCCCAAGGAACTGCATTTGTAAGAATGAATGGTTACCACTGTTATTTATTGAAGTTTTTCTATGTCTCCGGATGATTGGCTTACATTCGACCGAAATGTTTAGTCATTGCTGACCTGTTGTCTACTAGTATAGATGCTACGATGACGTCTGAGGGTTAACATGACGATGGTCTCAGTAGAAACGCCTAATGACCCAATCGTCTATTTGACAACGCCTAATTGTTTGAAATGGTGGGTGTCGGGTTTGACTTTTATTGACAACATTATCACCCATTGGTGGTGTAGGCACATCAAGTTGATGAATCTGGAATACGACGAGATGCGTAACCTAGATTCCATGTTATTCCCATTTCATTTGGTGAGTTTAAGTACGCGCGAAGACAGCTAATTCAGATCATGCTGTGATCTTCATTTTCTCTCACTATTATTACTGAAGGTAGCTACGAAGCATTACTTGTTGTTCAGAGTGGTCTTAGTTGATCCCACCAATTAATAGTATGTACAGTCATCCAGTTTCTTAGTGTTATCTGTTAAAAAATGTGTTCAGTTAGTGAGAATGCCTCAAAACTCGGAATTCAATACTCATTCCTCTTTACATTCGGTTAATGAAGTGTAATGTTTCACCAACAGTCTCATTAATAATAATAATAATAATAATTCCTTGTCAGCACATGAACATAATCAAATATTTATGATGCTTGGTTCAAAAGAATAAAATGAATAAATACAATTTAGAAAAACCTCCCAACGCAGACACTCGTCCTCTACAAGTCCAACTCATTATTTTTTCAAATATTAGAACAAGACATATAAGCGAACAATATTGTTTTTTTTTCAATTAGATCTTCTTCAGGCTTTACTCTAATTTACATAGAATTATATATATATATATATATATATATATATATATATATATATATATATATATATATATATATATATAAAATTTTAACCAATGACGGTGATTCTGTGGATCAAATAATAATAACAATAATGTGGTAAATGTTTTGAACGAAATTAATAACGATGATTATAATGATAACAAAATATTGATATTGCCGAGATTGAAAATGGTCCATTGAAACAAGTAATAGATAAAAATATTTCTTATTTTCGCTATGTTGATGATACATTTATTATTCTCGATGTGAAAGTTGACAAGAATGAAATGTTAAAAAAGTTTAATGATGCACATCCATCGGTCATCTTCACTTGTGAAGAAGAACATGATGGTAGACTACATTCCTTTGACGTTCAATTGAGCAGAAGAGAGGATGGTTCACTCAAAAGAGATGTCTATAGAAAACCTACATATGTAGGACAATATACACATTTCCTCAGTTTTGTACCAATCCGATACAAAGTCAATTTGGTCAGATGCCGCCTCACGAATAGAGCAAGACGTATCTGTACAGATGACTTCCTATAAAATGAGTTAGGATATATCCAAAATACGCTGGTCCGAATGGTTATCCCGATAGATTTGTAAGGAGACACATGAGCACCAGGTACAATAAAGAGAAACTGACAACACTTAGAAAGAAACAACTGCTCATGAAACTGCGATTGAATGGGAACGTGGCTAGTGAAGTCTTACATCAGAGATTATCGAGAGCGATAAAACGGACTTATACTTCTGTCACCCTCTGTTTGTCATTGTCCAGCCGACCAATTTTGATTGTTCAAGTGAAAGACAAGCTACCTAGCTGTGCCACTTCTATGTGTATCTACAAATTTAGTTGCTCTTTTGGAGAGAGCTAGCTGTATAGGGCGAAAAACTAGATAGCTTAACAAACGCATTAATGAGCATCTTCCTTCATGGTTCGGAAGAGGTCAAATAAAATCTATAAGAAGCTATATTTTGGCTCATTTGATTGATATCGGTGGCCAAGTAGACATAAATAGTGTCTTCAAAGTTATCCATCACATTCCATCGAGTCTTTCGAACGGAATCAGAACCCGTCTTTTACACTTAACCGAAGCTATGGGAATTAATTGGAGAGAACAATCCTAGTCTTTGTATACAACAAAAGAAGTTTGTTCTACCTTTGTCTCTCCCTTGCTTCGTCTAGGTGAATTCGATTCAAAACCCTCCCACCCTTTCTTATTTTGTATCTCCTTCGTAATTTTATGAAATTCATTTAAACTCTGATCATCTGTCCACTTCACTTTTAGTATTACGTAACTTTCAAGATTCGATCTAGTTTATTTATTGAATTTTCAAGTATTGGTTTTGTAAGGATTTTGTTTGATTGCATGGAGGATTTAGTCATGAGCTGACATCAGTTAGAGAACCACTGGAAAACCTGGGAGTACTGGACAGCTGTTTTGTCCTAGTTTGGGACTCTTCAGCAGTACGCACCCACCGGGGTTCGAACCCAGGACCTTCCGGTTACAAGGCGAGCTCGTAGACCATTGAGCCACTGGGACCCGATCCAATGGTCCTTGAATTCTAACTTCTGCCAATTCACGACATAGCGCGACCACTTCGCAATGTCTTCTTCGATGAGTTACTGCCTCATCTTCAACCTGCTATACCCTACTGGTCACGGCTTCCACTAGAACCCCAGGTTAACTGCCTGAATATGGCCAGTCACTAGTGAGCACAGATTAATTTTCAAGTATTGGTTTTGTAGGGATTTTGTTTGATTGCATAGAGTTGAATTGTCTTGAATTGTCTTGTATTGAATTGTCAACATATACACACATATTATTGACACTTTTGTTATTCTTATCGCCACCTGCATAAACCTTATTATCAACATTTTGTTATCATTATAACCATCGTTATTAACTTCGTTCAAAACATTTGCCACATAATTATAATAATAATAATAGTAATTATTATTTGATCCACAAAATCACCGTCATTGGTTAAAATTTTTATACATATAATTCTATGTAAATTAGAGTAAAGCCTGAAGAAGATCTAATTGAAAACAGCAACTATTGTTCGCTTATATGTCTTGTTCTTATATTATAAATGGGGATATTTAAAGATTTTTTCAAATAATCCATAAATCTTGGTGTTTTAGGGTTGAATACTGACAGAACTCAGCTGTAATATGTCAAACATGGTATTCTGCGCACAACAGATAAAGAACAGAGAATGTGTAGATTTAATAAATTTTTAAAACTAATAATCCGTTGAATCATGGATACAGAAACCTAATTTCTATACACAGACGGATGCCATATGATTATTTAAGTGATGATAAAAGTAATCTGAAGTTGTTGTTGTTATTGTTGTTGTGCACAGTATAACAAGGAGAGCCATAAATATCCCAGCTACGTATAATTTCCTATAAAACGAGCAGGGATATATGTAGTGGGCGAATAAATTTACCTCCCTTTGATTTCCACCTTCTTGAGAGAATAGGGCAGGAGATGATCATTAATTAAAATTTTGAATTTGTTCAACTAGCTGGTGATTTGCATGATTTTGCAAGACTTTGTATTTCGTGTTCATGAAGAATATTATAATCGTTTCACTTGTAACATTTAATTATTGTAAAGGTGTTTTAACGATTTTTCTCACAGCCAGAGTTTCTATTGCGGCATTTGTTACATTATGCATGGAAATGCCTTCAGATTGCTCTTATCCTTGGTACTGTTTTAACGGACATAGTTATATTTTCAAGAATTAGTTTTTCGGAATTCTTGAAAATTAATCTGATGCTGGCTAATGACTGGATACAGGACGAAGTTGCCTGGAGTTCTAGTGAGAAGTTGTGACCAGTAGGGTCTATCTAGTCGGGAGTGAGGATGTTTACCCTAAAATCACGAATTGGTAGAAGTTAGAATTCATGGGCTAGCCATTGGGGAATTGGGTCCCAGTGGTTGAATGGTCTACGAGCTTGTCTTGTAACCGGAATTTTCTGGGTTCAAACCCTGGCACTGGGTGCGTACTGTCGATGAGTCCCAAACTAGGACGAAACAGTTCTTCATTACTCCCTGGTTGTCAATGGCTATCTAACTGATATCAGTCCATAGTCTAACCTGTGACATATGTATGCCTTTAGCCATGAATATTATACTTTCTTAGAAGGCAGATTGATCAAAAGTCTCATTGCGTAAGGAGGATTAAGCAAGGGTTGGTTACTTAATGTTTAGAAACACTTTCTAATAAGAAACTTGGTACTTCTATAAAATTTTACTTATCTGCATCATTATCATGCCTTTCTTTTCATAAATTTTGTTAACACTACTTCACTGTGGTGTTTTCTATGTGTCTAGACGTAACCTCAACTGGAACAATGTAGGTTTTACCATGGACAGTCATCAGGTACAGAAGCAATAGTAAATAAGAAGTATCGAACTGTTTCTATGCTTGGTTGGGGTGTGACGGGGAGCTATTCAGCACTGGACAGCTATATTCCCACAAAAAGACAAAATTCACAACTATCAGGAGAGAAGATGAACATGTCACTATTTTTTTTACTTCCCCCTACCACTAGGTGAGAATTCAATCCATTATGAAAATAGTCGGCAACTCGATTTGTTCCTAAGTTTTTGTTTGCAGGGATACAATTAGTTTTGATTTTGATCACCAGTTGACTTCATTTAGAGGACCGTCGGAAACCAGGGTGCACTGAACAGTTGTTTTGTTCTTATTTGGAACTACTAATCAGTGACGACAGATACTCATCAACGACATTACCTAGAAGTGGCGCTACATCGGGAATTGTCAGAAGTTAGAAATGATGGGCTGTTTGATTCCGTCTCATTGACTGAATGGCATAGGAGTTCACCTTGTAACCTGAAGGTATGAAGTCCAATCTATGGTGTGAAGCCATGGATGAGTACTGATGAAGAGTACCAAACAAGGATGAAACAGCTCGCCGGTACTCACTCACTGGCTTCCAACAGCTATCTAACTGAAGTTGATTCATGAATTCTATTGCATTAATTTCTACTTACCTTCATATGTAACTTTTCCATCACCATCTTGATCAGCTTCAGACAGCATTTCTTGTACATCTGAATCTAAATAATAAGAGGCAGGAATAAAAATGAAATCATTGATACTAAGTTCAATCTTTCATAGTAAGAAAAAGTATCAAGATAACAATTCTTTACAGTTCCCTAGCAGAACATGTGGCTTAAAGCTTGAACTCTGAAGTCTTATTTTAACGGTGGTGTTTACTTCTCTACCTGATGGAACTTCTAGCCTAACATCGAACCTCTCTCTTTGACTTGGCTTACTACAGTCTAGGTATGGTTAAAAAGTGCGTTGCCCGAGAACTGAGCACAACTCATGTGCATGGTTGGCTGACATCCTACCGCTAAACTCTAATTAACTTCTTCTGACAAACATAAGCAGCAAAATATAAACAAGTAGTGGTGGTAAGAAAATTCTAAGCCAGCGTCAAATCAAGATGGATTGTTTTACAAATTGAAGGCGTAGATCATCATTGGCCTAAGCATCCAACTCACGCTGACTGAGTCCTGGGTTTGAGTCCCGCTACACATATACTTCAACCTGATTAGCCCAGAAAAAGTTTGTGTGGTTCTGACTATGGCACATGGTAATTTTGTTAGGGTGAACTAGGCTTCAATAACCAACTGAGCATCAGGAACTCAAAACCAGACAATGAACAGCTGAAAACCAAGAAGCATTAAGTACTTGTTTTGTCACATTTAGGAAATTTAAATATTGAGATATAAACTTTCATGGGACTGTTAAAATTAATTACGTGTCAGTGTTTGCGTATCATTGACAGAAAGTAGTTGGAAGGGGGCGTCTATCGCGAATAAGTAGAAGTTAGAAATCGTAAATGTTTGGATTTTGACTGACTGGCTGAATAGTAAACACACCCACTTTATAAATTTAAGGTCCTCAGTTCGATTCCTGGTGTAACAACAGAAGACAAGGGCCAGGCAACAGATCGTTTTATTATGAAAATCAACACGTATTTATACATATTTCACATACATTATTATAGACAAGCGCAGTCATCTGATTGGTTGTTTATCAGAAGTTAGGCAGACAAACGCAGTCTTCTGATTGGTTGTTTCGGGATTCCTTGACAAAGAGAGTTCTCTATCTGCGAATCATATTTTGCCACGTTAACTTTGCTGTGATTGGTTGTTGACTCAGCCTTGTTCATATTTTCTCACGGCCCATATTAACGTAGCTTAGTGCCAACCAATCGGCTAGCAGCCTGCTCTCACCACACTAGTAGTGTTTTGGGTTTGTGATGCTTAAGTTTCTCAAACAGCTTACAATGTGTTTACTGATTTTCAATAGTTCTCTAAATGATGGACGAAATCTGCCTTGCTGAAAGTCACTCACATCATATAGTATCATACGCTTGTTGTTATTATTATTCCCTTGGGTTCTGAGTAGAACATTAGGCTTCAACAACACATCTCCACTTTTGCCTATTTTCTGTCGTTCTCTTCATCTGGGTCGACGACTGCCACGACATAATACCTCATCTCCTCTTCCAACTCACACCATCGCCTCCATGTCAACGTCGCTCAGACGCCACACTCATAATTTCCCAGTCGGATGCCACTCGAGCTTTGGCCTGACGCACGATGTCACTTGACGTTCTGCTCGACGTACACCCGATCCATCTCCAGTTTTTCCTACATATTTTCCGAGCAATCGGCTCTTGATTGGTTTGTTCCACTGAAGAGGTTCTTGTTGCTGATTCTTTCTGGCCGGTTGGCCATTTTGTCCTCAATATGGAGCCGGCGAAGTGGCTGACTGTTGATAAAAGTCTGTAACCTCCTGAAACACTTTTTGTGACATACAGTGCAAGTTCCTGACCGGTATAGAAGTACTGACTGACTTAACATTTGTGTTGAACTGAATCCGAATCTTGTTCTTTATGCTGCCTGGCTGAGTGAATTAGAATCAGATTTCCAGACTGGTTTCAGGTTGGTGAAGACGTATCTTGCCTTTCCGATTCTGACCAGCTCTGACATCTACATCTGTTATAACTGTAGGGAATTGAATGAAGACGTTTTCACCTTATTCTGTCTGCGCCTGAACTAATCTGTCTATCTGCTCGTCGTACCTTCCGATTTAGTAAAGCACGCAAATATCAAAAGACAAAGGCAGGACTGTGGCTGTGTATTGAAGTGCAACAACGATAAAGAAAGCCATGGTATTTATACATTTTACAACAATATGGACAGCTAACAGCATTTGAAATAATTGATCTTAATAGCCAATAACAAAGTGCGTGAGAGATGATAATATACCATATGTGCGAGGTTGACAGTCAGTAACAAAATGTGTGGGAATGATAATATACCATATATACAAAATTGACAGTCAATACCAAAATGTGTGAGAATGATAATATACCATACATACAAAATTAGCAGTCACTACCAAAATGCGTGAGAATGATAATATACAAAATTAGCAGTTAATACCAAAATGTGTGAGAATGATAACATACCATATATGCAAGATTAAACAGTCAATACCAAAATATATGGGATCCTATCAACATCCATGCTGTCCGACTGCCTGTGGTTGAGACGATACTTCTTAAGCAAATAAGGCAAGGAAGTAACCTCTGTAAAATCTCTCCCTTTGATGGTGATTGGTACTGGTTGCTGCTGCTGCTGTTGTTGTTGTTGTTGCAGTTTGTTGGTTATCTTCATCACCTCCATCTTCTCTATGTTCATTTGGAGTCCTGTCTTGGCTGCCCGCCTCTACTGCCAGTTTGTTCGCTTTCTTCCTTGTGACATTAGACATATATCATCCATGTGTGAAATTCAGATCTTCTAGAGCCATACACTTATGATAGCTAGCGAGAATTCGAGTGGTTTTAACTCTTTTAGACATCTGAGCCCAGTCTGGCCAGATACACATGTGATAAGCCTACATTAGAATGACAGAAACGACCGTCCCGTGTTTAGATCACTTCAGTCTGACTAGTTAGCACGAATTACTTTTTTCACGTGAATAGTTTCTAACTACTTAAATCAGTCAGTAGTTAACCTTGAACAAAGCAAAAACAACAATTGTACCAGGATAATATGAGCTCATCATTTTTTATTATTTCGAGGATTCTTCTCAACTGGTTACAACCTGAACGATAAAAGTTATGAATTACATTAAAGATTTGAACATACTTTTCCACGATTACAAGAAGTAATTAGTAGAAATCAAATGTAACATTAGTTCGGAATGATTTAACTGATTAGGAGTTACAAACACTGACTATTTATAGAATAATTAGACAATTAGGCTTGGAAACAAAAAAACAGGGTTGCGTATATATGTGTGTGGGTATAGAAACAAGGTTTAGCTAGAAAGAGCACAGCAAAAAGGGTAGATTAAGTAACTAAAGAAAACGTTTTATCTAATAGCCAATAGAAAAGAGGAAAAGAGTAAAATGTTCTAAACAAGAAAAAAGGTGACTCATAAAAGTTTTATATATTTTTTGTTATCACCAGGGCAGTGCAAGATTCACAACTGTCTCTTTCTGCGTACATAGATTTGGTTTAAGTCACTTGGTAGCAGTTGCTTCAGCAAAGCATAGCAAGCTAGGTTTCTTTTGCTTGTTGATTATTTTAAACGACTTCAGGTTGTCTACAATATGACCAGTGTCCAATAGATGACGCGCAATAGCACTGTTTAATGCTTGCGGACCTTTCAATCTCAGGTTCTTTGGTATGTGCTCATAAATGTGAACAATAACCCTTCTCTATCTGTTCTTCCAATGTATATGCTTTGGCACGTACATATAAATTGGTAGACACAGTTGGAGATAACATGAGGTGGGTATTTTTCCACTTTTGATTGTCTCAGACAACTAGTTGTTTGATAAGCACACATACAAGCTTGGCGGCTGGATATGTTCTTTTCAGGCAGCATTCAGTCTGCATCTTATTCTACTAGCAGTATTATCACCTTTGAATGCAAGCTGCAGAAAGATCGGCTTTTTATCTGTCTACTGTGCTGCTTTTCAATTTTTCAACATGACGTCTCCCATACTTGTCCATGAACTTTTGTGGGTAACCGTTTTCGCGTAGACATTATTTCTCCACAATGGATAGCTCTTCCTCAATCTTTTCTTTTGAACACAGTTTCCTCACACGATTAAATAATGTTCTCACCAATCCCTTTTTGTAACTAATAGGGCAGAAGCTTTTTAAGTTAAGATAAACCGCCCTCCAGGTCTCTTTTCTGTGTTATATATCTCATGATTTTGCCGTCTATATCTCGTTGGATACCCAAGTCAAGTAGTAAGTGTCATTCTCATGTATTCATGTGGATGGTTTTCAAAAAAAACAAATGTGTTGTGTGTAAAACTTTTCATTAAATCGATTTTTAAGAAACTAAGGGTTGTTATAAACTTACCAGTACAACTATGTCCAACTCTGTTCATTACCTGACGTAATTCAGTTGCAGTAATGTAACCATCATTATCCTATTAAATAAGATTTGAAAAAGAAACCAGATGAAAAGAAAGTACAGTTTTGGGGTAGCACGATATACTACTAGTCCGCATTAGTAGTTAGTAACTGGCCAAACAAATAGTTGTTCATAGATGTTAGTAATATTATGAGAGGCAGAAAAATATATAAAAGCTGACCTACTGACGTTCACCACAGCCTCTGTCAAATGGCTATAAAGGCTTGAGTTAGGTAGACTTTTGCAAAAGTTGATACCATTTAGAGAAGTATTGAAAACTAGGGAGCACTAGACACGTGTTTCGTTGTAGTTTGAAGCTCCTGAGCAATGCGCCGTCATAAAAAATACGAGAAAAGTGTCTAGTACTTCCTGATTCTCAGTGGTTCTTTAAGTAGTTCTAGTTCTTGACCAGATATATACCTTGAAATCAGTTAAATCCCTGAAAACCCAACACTTGAAGACCTGAAATATTTCCATTGTGAGATCATAGGTGAACACTGCCAAAAAGTCTAGAAGTAAGATAGATAAAATAAGTCTCCGGCGCTCTTCGCTTCTTGAGTGGTCAATAGATGATATCAGTTCCATCCCCAAAACCTAATACTTTTCACACGTCTACTGTTAACCAGCATTTTGGGAGCCGGGAAAGGAATGATTTTCTAGATAATAGTCAATATTATGTAAAAATAATCGTTTCTAACACATGAGAATGAGTACTTTTCAGGAACCGAATTGTGGTTCTGTTATGATCATGCTTAGATTATCACTTTTTGGATAATTCCTCTAAATGATAAGTTATTGGATACCCTTTGATTTTCTTATGGGCTATAGCAAAACAAAAGGTATATGCCTAGAAGAGATTTCTACTGACAGAATCCTCACTTCTTATATCACATTACAATGTACGGTAGTGTTACAACACGCTTTGGCCCATTCAGAGAGACGATTTATACTTCAGAGACTATTCTGTGGATGCATTTTCAGAGAATTCATGCATGTATTCCCTTTCATAAATTTGAATAAAGCGAGAACAACAGTGGCGGTTTGTATAGAATAATATGGTACCATTATTGTTTATTTCGTCAGCTTCTCATCAACTGCTGCTTACAGCCTAAATAAATTATGAGGTTTAAGTACAGAAAAGTTTTAACATATTTGCGAATTTTACACGATGTCTGTCAGTTGACAGAAAGTTCCACAATTAATGAACATTGCTCAGAAAATTGCACTTATATAGTTTTTACACAGTCAGTTCAAGTTTAAACAAAGCGAATGTATGCATGCATACAATGGTAAAGGAGCTACGTAATAAAGACGAGAGATGCATAAGATGATGAGTGACGAATAAATTAGGTAACTGAGTCAACGTACTGAGTTCAACTCAAATCATAGAAACAAGAGACAAGTAAAATTATAAATTATAAAAGGAGTGTGAGGTTAAAGACAAAGATTACGTAATCAAATAAACGAGAGAATAAAGACTTCAGTCACCAGGCAGCAGGGAGAGGAAAAACTACTAACCGCTTCTTTTGAACACATAAATCGAGCACCTTTGCCTACGGATAGTTTTAAAGGATTTTGTGATTTCCACCTCATGACGCGTATCGATGAGATGTCTGGTAATAGCAGCTGATGAGAAGCCAACGAAATAAACAATGATGGTACCATATTATTCTGCACAAACTGCCACTGTTTTCCTTGCTCTATTCAGATGTATTTTCACTTATTCGGTAAACATAGTCTTTAAAAACTGTCTACTGTACATATTTTCAGTTAGAATTCTACTGAATTGTATAATGGTGTGTAGGCCATCTGATTTTACCCCACCTAAGATATGCTTCATTCTATTGCAATATGAGGTTTACACGCTCTTTCCTTTGTATGTATTTTCTATAGTTTGGTTCGTAAGGGTTAGTTATGTTTTTACGAGTTGATCATGGATTGATATCAGTTAGAGAACCATCGAAAACCAGTATTGGAGTACTGGACAGCTGTTGTTGCATCCTAGTCTGGGAATCATCACCAGTACGCACACACCCCCAAGGTTCGAACCAGGACCTTCCGGTTACAAGGCAGGCTAGCTCGTATACCATTCAGCCACTGGGACCCGATTCAATGGCCAACGCATGAATTATAACTTGTACCAATTCGTGATTTAGCGCAACCCCCCCCCCGCAAAAGAAACTATGAAAATTAATCTGATGCTCGCTAGTGACTTGCTACAGGATGGGCTTTCCTGGAGTTCTAGTGAGAAGTCGTGACCAGTGAGGTCCAATTAGATGTCACGTGTGTAGATGGATGTCCCGCCAACGACAGTGGTTGAGGTGGCGCTAAATCACGAATTGGTACAAGTTATAATTCATGCGATGGCCATTGAATCGGGTACCAGTGGCTGAATGGTATACTAACTAGCCTGCCTTGTAACCGGAAGGTCCTGGGTTCGAACCTCGGTGGTCGGTGCGTTCTGGCGATGATTCCCAGACTAGGATGAAACAACAGCTGTCCAGTAATCCCGGCTGGTTTTCAATGGTTCTTTAACTGATATGTATTTTTTGTTTTTAAGGATCGTCTCACACCGCAAAATATATATATCAAACTGTATCTGTTTACTGACGAGGCTGTCTAGGGTGATAATGAAAGGTAAATGGTTAAAATTAACGCTCATTTTAAAGCAGAAAGCATCTGGGTTATTTCAAATAGCACACACACACACACGTAGATGTTTACGTAAACATGTCATATACACAAATCGATAATTTACCGTATCGAATACTTCAAAGGCTTCACGTGTTGCTGAGACTTCTTCTTGAACATCACTTTCATTTGATAAAAGACGAACAAACTCGTCGAAAGCCATTTCACCATCGCCTTTAAGCATTGAATTAAAGAGGGGAAACAACAAAATAAATTTATGTGAAGGTGAAATAATAACTTGTTGAACTGAAATTCTACCTGTTTTTGGGAGAAGTTACAAATTTTATATATGTATATATATATATATATATATATATATATATAAGTAGAGAACGGATAAAGAATTTCATCTGGAAGAAAAACAGTCATGCTAACAAGTTCAAATAGTATTCGTTAACTATCATCAGGAAGGGAAGAAAGAAGGGAATTGCAACAAGTTCGCCATTGATGACTACAATTCTTGGCCATATCCGATAACGTTTCGAGCCATCGATTTGAGCTATTTCGTGGACCTCAACCAGGGAGTCGTGACGCACCAACCGGTGCTAATCTAGCACAAAAATCCTTCATCCTACAACGCTACATCATGGACTGACCACCTCTCTCCCTTTTTATCCCGTCCCAGGGCTAGCGAACATAGGCCTGTATGGAAGCCTCTGAGATGGCATTCTCAACACATGTTCAAGCAACCGGAACCGGTGTTTCCAGATGACAACACTCAATGAATGGTGATCTCCACTGTGTTCAAACACACGCCGCCGAACCTCAGAATTACTCACGCGATGATGCCATCGAACGCAAGTAATCCTGCAGAGACAGCGGTGTTGGAACACGCAGAGCCGCCGCCACACATCCTCAGCTCGGAGAGGCCAGGTTTCACAGGCGTAGAGCAAGACAGCCCTCACCGAAGCATTGTATATAATCTGAACTTTAAAGAAACAGCCGCAAAGAAATGACAGAATAACCTTCAGTGAGAAAACAACCAATCAGAAGACGCTGTTTCTCTGTTAATAATAACGAATAATAATGTACATAAAAATATATAAATATCTGTTGATTTTCTCAATAAACAATCTGTTGCCTGGTCGTTGTCTTCTGTCGTTACACAATGATATGGATATGCCTGTGAAGCCATTTGTTCCAGTAGCAAAAACAAGAAATGACCTGTAACAATAACAGAATTCATTTCTGATGAGTGACTGACACTTAAAAAAGGCTTGTCGAAGATTAAAATGTTTGTGGGTTAGTTATACAAGCATTAAATGAGGAAGGATGTTAACTTATCAATGAAATTTTTAGACTTGAAAACCTTTATTCCTTTATTGTCCTCAAAATGGTTAACGGTCAGTTTACACGTTCACCAATTCTATTAGTCAATGGAGACATTGTAGTGTGTAGGTCATGCGACCTGCATAACCAATCATTTTACTGCGATGATAACACGACTATTAAAAGTAACCAATTATATACAAGGTCATAAGGAAAGACCGAAAATTGTTTGTAGGATTCTTGTTTGTTAATTTGACAATATACCTACACTATTGACTTACCATTCATATCAGCCTTATTCATTAATAATTTGATTTGATTATCTGTATACTCGGAACTGACAAGACGTATTAATGTACTGAACTCTTGTCTGCTCACTGTACCATCATTGTCTCGGTCAATAAATCGGAAGATTTCTCGTAGTTCTGTAGTAAAAAGTAGATATAAGATAATATAATAAACGTGTTGAAAATTAGACTGCAAAAAACCCTTTTTGTTGTTGTCAATGTTATTTTTGAAATCTGGGCGAATTCAAAGTACCATAGCTAAAGTCAAGGTTTTCAACAATTGACCTTCAAGAACCTATCAGATAAAGGGAATGCTACGGAATGTCATTCCAAATCAAATCACGCCTGCCTTTTGAACATGGAGAGGGTAGATACAGTATTCTACACATTTACTACGTACTTCTTCTGCAAATCTATATTGTTAGTTAGGGTTATGGCTTTTAAGATTAAGGTTTAGGATCTTGCGTTAAGGTTAGGATTAGGAGTTACGATTATGGCTAGAGTTAAGAGTAGGTTAGAGAATAATATAATATGTTTCGCAATAGAGGGCTAGGTCTCCTGTTCTCACCACTAATGGGTTCTGAAGATTCCATTTGTTTCTGGAACCATTTAAGAATATACTCTGAAGGTAGCCCTTACTTTCAGAGATCGATGAGTCCTCCCTATGTATGTGTGTCACACGGACATTCAAATTGGTAAATGCAGTGGATGTGACATTATTTTTCACATGTTCAAAGGGCTTAGATGGATATATTGGCTTCATATTCTCTACTATTATGATATTAGCTGCATAAAAAGTCTTTCAACTGCAGTGTTCAATCTTTGTCTAGTTGTCAAGCTGCTATGATGCCCATATAGGGTAGCCTGATGTACACGTCTTTCTTAGGGGTAAATTGTAGAGTGGGTCTTGGTGTTCTGACCACTTTATATCACCTGATGAACTTATCTGGATAATTGTTATCAACCGGAGTTGAAACACTTGATAAGGTAGAAAGAATGTTGACACAAACTATGGTAGATGTACTGTTGCCTTTTTATTTGGTTTAGTGATCTCCATTGTTATTTCGACCCTCAATATGTCCTTTTAAATTGACCTAAATTTATTTCTCGCCTCTTAACTCTTTATTAATTTCATATATATACAGTCCTATACAAGTCTGTGTGTGATTAGATTGTTCGAAATGTGTTGCTCAGATACACATTACACGATTCAGACAAATTACGTCTTCTTATTGCTTTGTCTAAATCCTCTCCTCCTCCTCTAATTTACTTGGATTAGCACTGACAGAAGGAGACTTAACTGGGAACTAGTATAATGATAAACGAACTAATGTCATTCATTCACATGATAGGTGATCACTATCTGTTTTGATTATAATGAAATGATGACGTGATTAGTTCAGCTGCGTTTCAAAACACTCAACTGGCAGTGTCAAAATAGTAATTTTGAGGCTGTTGCTTAGAATCCTACCTCATGACGCAGATTTACCTGCTTAAGTATCAATTTCTCCCTGTGGCTAAATGTTCTACGAGCTCGCCTAGTGACCGGAAGTTTCTCGACTCAGACTCCAGTGGGTGGGTACTTATGAAGGGTGTCAAACCAGGACGAAGCAAACTGTTCATTACTCCCTGTTTTCTAATGGTTCTCTGACTGATGTCAAACCGTGGTTAAACTGGAAAAATAAACACGTTTGTGTATTCTACATAGAATTCAATTGATAATTCACACTACTTGAAAACATTTGAGTAATATACACAAAATATGAAAAAAATAGCTTACCACTAATCCTTTTTCTGCTTACATGACAATCTCTCTATTAAATAAATAAAATAAAAAAGAAATAAACCCATAATTCAATAAATGAATAAATAAACAGAATAATTTTGGTGTAATTCAGTCTTGGAAAGTCAAGAAAAAAGGTAATTCCAGATTAGAAGTAGTTAAGTTTTTAAGACGGTAGTGGAGTACGAACGCACTGATGTCCATAGATGGAATAATCACGTTCCTTTTCGATTAAAGTCGAATACTTACGTGAAAAATTCACCATCAGTGGGGCATTCCGGCACTGTTTGTAAATGGGATCGATTGCTAATAGAAGAATTTGTTCTTATTGAAGAATTATGAGCATTCTCGTCTCAGTTGTCCAGTGATACCAGTACATGAAAAAAATGGAGAGATTAAGTACCTTATTGAGGGGAGATGTCATCGCATATAAAACTGAAACAGTGCTGATGACAGTGAAAATACAACGTGGTTGTGAAAGATACAATGACGTTTGGATGCTTGGATTATATGATACCAAACTGAGGAAAGGATTTATCCAAAGAATTCCTGACAGGAACTCCACTACCATTGTTACCAGTCTGATAAAAGAAGACTGTAATACGCACAGATGAATAGCGCGGGTATTATACTTTGTTTCTGCATGAAGTTTACCATTTCATCGATTTTGTGGACTCCAGTACAGGTACCCACACCAATTCAACTGAAGGATTTTCAGGAAGTTTAGAAAAATAGAACCGCAAAACAGTGTAATTCACAGCCAGTTTGATTTGATTTTTCTCTTGATACCCTAATGAGAAACTGGGAGATATTTTTGTTATATTTGAGAAAAAAGACGCCCAGCGTAACACTTTCATGTCTTTATTATTCACCATTTTCATAAACATTGCTATTTTTTCATCTAAAATATGCCGTTTTCATACGGTTGGTGCATTTCTAGGTTTTTAAGCGCTAAAAGTTTAACTAAATCCATCAGTGAATTCAAGCAACAGTGATCTGAGTTGATGGGAGACAGATGACTATTGTAAAAGTTGTGGTGGTGTGATGCAGACAATGGGTTCCAACGGAATACTATTCTCACAGTAAGAATCATTCTATTTGTTGATGTTAACGAGTGAATACTATTCCCACAGTTTAATACTGCATTAGCAACAGAATACTATGCACGTATTTGAACATTCTATTTCATGTCATTTAATGTAAACCAAAATCACATACTCAGTGATTGGTTAAAGAGTATAAACTGTATACTTCATGCAACTATGTATACAAATTTACGTGTATCTGCGGAAGCAGTTACATTGGGAGAACAGAAAGAAGAAAGGCACACCTCCAATTCTCTGAACACGTACCGAAAAGCCTACGTCTCAAGGGAACAAACTCTTATAATAGCGCTATTACCAGACATCTTCTCGACACGGGTCATAAGGTGGAAGTCGCGGAATCCTTCAAAATTATCAATAGACAAAGGAGTTCGATTCTCCTCAAGTTTGCCGAAGCAATATCTATCAGACGCTTGAAATCAGATTTATGTGTTCAGAAAGAAGCAGTTATTAGTTTTTCCTTGCTCTGCCACCTGGTAACTGAAAGTCTTTATTCTCTCATTTGATTACGTATCTTTGTCTTTAACCTCACGCTGCTTTTATAATTTATAATTTTGCTTGTCTCTTGTTTCTATGATTTGAGTTGAACTCAGTACGCTGACTGAGTTACCTAATTTATTCGTCATTCATCATCTTGTACATCTCTCGTCTTTATTACGTAACTGCTTTGCCATTGTATGCATGCATACATTCACTTTGTTTAAACTTGAACTGACTGTGTAAAAACTATATAAGTGCAATTTCTCAGCACTGTTCATTAATTGTGGAACTTTCTGTCAGCTGACAGACATCGTGCAAAATTCGCAAGTATGTTAAAACTTTTCTGTACATAAACCTCATAATTTATTTAGGCTGTAAGCAGCAGTTGATGAAAGCCAACGAAATAAATGGTGGTACAATATTAATCTTCACAAACCGCCACCATTTTTGTTCTTGCTTTATTCAAATAAACTCTATAGATATAAAAGCGTTCGATCAGTTGAAAATGTACCCTGGCTTCCATATCTTACCTTTTGCTGTTACAAAAGAAGAAATCTTAAACTGTTGCTTTGTTTTTCAGAAGTATTATGTTTGTTGTCACAAAAATCGAAGACTTACAAGCGAAAACTGACCGAAAAACTGGTCGAGAAAGCAGCAAAGACAAGACTCCAGGTGAACATAGACAAGACGGAGGTTATGAAAATAACCAACCAACAACAGCAACATCCAGCGTCAATCACCATCAACGGGAGGGATTCAAAGAGGTTACTTCATTCATTCACTTATCTAGGGAGCATTGTCTCAACTACAGCCAGTCGGAACGGACGACGATGTCAAATCGAGCGAGAATCGGGAAGGCGAGAAACAAATTCATCAACCTGAAACCAATCTGGTAATCTTAGTCACTCAGCCACCATCAACAACAAAATTCGGTCGGATTTTCAATACAAACAACGTCAAGTCAGTCAGTTCTTCTATACGGATCAGAAACTTAGCGGGCGGGGGGTCACAAAGAATATTTCCAACAACCTGTTGCAGACCTTTATCAACCAACAACTGTCTTCGCTGGCTCTATACTGAAGATCAGACGGCCGGGCCGGAAAGAATCACCAACAATAAACTATAGGAATAAACAAAACAAGAACCAATCAGTCGCCCTACAAATATGCAGGAGAAGTGGAAATGAATCGGACACTCGCTGAGAGACCGTTGGGTGACATCGCTCGTCAAGCCCTCGAGTGGAACCCGAAAGAAAGGCGGCGAGTGGGTCGTCAGTGCAAGGATGACATGGGGGAGATCGTGTGAAGAGTAGTTGAAACAGTATGGACTAACATGGATGCAGGTGAAAAGTACAGCAGAAGACAGAAGCAAGTGGAGATGTGGAGTTGAAGCCCTATGTTCCAGCAATAATAATAATAATTAAGGGTCAAAATCGAGATTTACAAGTATAAGTGGTTTGGTAGTTAATTTAAAGATAGAGACGACAGGTAAAGAGTATTGGATTACCAAGGCGAATTTAATGTATTTAGAGTTTGAAAATTTTTAATAGCTAGCTCTTTAGCCAAACTTAAGTACATAACTAAAACATGTTTTAGATACGAGTTTAAAAGAATTACAGGTGTTGGATATGGAGAGATTTTGATTGACTTTAGCGTAGATTACGTCACCAACCGACGTCAGATAGATAATCATTGAAAATTGATGAATACTCTACGGTTGTTTTGTCCTAGTTTGCTACTCTTCAGAATATGCACCCACGTATTAAATGAAAAAGCTGTCCAATGCTCTGTGGTTTTATTAGTTCCCTAAATGGCTTTAGTTCAGGACTTAATATATACGTAGAAATTTTAAAGATGTATTCGAAATCAGCTTTATAACACTTCTCCATGTTGTGCTTTGTAGTACATGGCGTAAGACATCTATTTTGTGGATCATTCGAGTTAAGTGATTTGTAATAGTTTTTGTAATGTGTTTTCAAACTGTAAGCTGCAGAGATCTAGCTGGTGTTCCTCACTCAATGTGCTGTTCTTTCTCCTTTTCTGTTTTCCTTCTTCTTACATGACCTACTTGCCCTATTCTTTACTGACAAAGCTAATTTTGTTAGGTATGCCTATGATCTGACTGTTTCTATGCCGGAGGTTACTTCTCAGTCAAACTATTCCAAAATGAGTAACTTTTTGATAGTGTAATTTGTTTTCCTTCACGTTCCCCAGTGGAACATAGGGCTTCAAGCTGGTAGCTAGAAGTTTCTGTAGAAGTGTTTATTTTACAGGATGGAGTTGTTAGCCTCTTGCCTAGCCTTTCCTCCTTACTAGCATTACTTCTGGCTCAGCGAGGTAAAGGAGTGCGTCGGCCGGGGGTCGAACCCAGGACCATGTGCATGGTCGGCGAGCACCCTAACCGCTATACCACCGACGCACATGATAGTGTAAAATATTCCCATATTATGAATTATAAGTCAATCTGAACGAAGAATATTTTTTCCAATAATTTCTCCTCTTCAGGTTCTTACAATTATAAAATACAATATTTGTGGTCGTTACAATAAAGGCCAGTTATATTATGCGGCGGATACTGTCTGTCTGTCTGTTTTCAACATAGAACTTTGCACAAATGTGTGGAAGTTCAAATCGCCACACTCCGTGTAGCACGCGAAGCAAGAGAAGAAAGTACAAGAAAAGCATAATAGAGACAGTGAGCACAGGTGCGAGACAAAGGAGTAATAAAGAAATACAAAACAGTTTCATTGGAGATCATAAATCACAGGGAGTGGATGCATCTGCGCCACTGAGAACGGTTTTGAGCCATGTCACCAATTGTTTCCAACCATAGATTTTTACCGTCCCGAGGACCCCAACCAGTAAGCCAGTCTACACCTTCCTACGTGACTGGCTTAGACCAACTGTTGTGGATTTCATTTGACTGGTGCCAAGTTTTTGTTTGACCGCCGCTAGCTTTTTTCCAGCCTGACCCTATATCCGCTAACATAGCTCGTCGAGGGAGGCGATGACTTGGGATACGCAACACATGTCCTAACCATCTCAGTCTTTAGAACTTCACGACTTCGTCGATTGATTTCCCCTGTTTCCTAGCACTGGACGCCTAACCTCCATGTTGCTCACTTTATTATTCCACTTTACACAGGAAATAGAGCGCAGGCAACGGATAAATTTTAACATAGAATAACAGATTAGTTATAGGGTGTAAAAACAAATAGTCGTGTTGTGTGACAAACGTGCTAGTTGGCTGAAATCGATTAGAAAATATTGTAAAACGGGAGACAATGGTGGTGATTAATCATAATAGACTTGTATGTGGGGTGCGTCGGAGGGATATCAGTTAGTGTAAAATTAAAAATGAACACTGTACAGAAACTTCAAGCCACTAGCTTGGGGCTGTTCCACTAGAAGGAAAAATCATCAGTACGTAGAGTGTGGGGTAGGAAAATTGACAAATCAGATCATGGTTATAAAAGGTGTCAGGTGAGTGAGTGGCCAGTGCAAAGTGGTCTGTCTTAAACAGGAGATAGTAAGACTGTAATGAGAGGTTCATAATGAGATAGCGAATATGTTAAATGAACTGATTTGTCAATTTTCCTACCCCACACTCTACAAATCTATTTTGACTAATCACCACCATCGTCCCTCATTTCACAATATTTTCTAATCGATTTCAGCCAAGAGCACGTTTGTCACACAAATACGACTATTTATTTTAACACCCTGTGATAACTAATCTGTTATTCTGCGTTAAAAATGTATCCGCCGCATGACTAACTGGCCTTTATTGTAACGACCACGAATATTATATTTTATAATTGTAAGAACCTGAAGAGAAGAAATTATTGAAACTTTTGGAATTGATAGTGTTCTCTGAGCTCCTTGGTTTAATTGCGGAGCTTTCATCGTCTTTCTGGACGACATCTTCAGCGCAGTATTTGGGATAAAGTGAAATGATTTAAATTTCTTCATGAGTCTCCCGGTAACCATCTTTAGATATTTATTGACCGTTTTCTATTGATTGGGATTTTAAACTTTCTGATCACCTGATTTACTTCTTATTAGTTGGTATATTTCATCTATATTAACGTGTTTATTAATTGCGTTTTCATTTGAGTACCAGGCTTCTAGGAATTCGATTTTGTGATCAGAAAGTTTAAAATCCCAATCAATAGAAAACGGTCAATAAATATCTAAAGATGGTTACCGGGAGACTCATGAAGAAATTTAAATCATTTCACTTTATCCCAAATACTGCGCTGAAGATGTCGTCCAGAAAGACGATGAAAGCTCCGCAATTAAACCAAGGAGCTCAGAGAACACTATCAATTCCAAATCATCCACCTGAGTTACAAATCTTTTCTATTATTTCAAGAATAACTGTTATCAGAAATTATTCAGTGATCAACATCAAATGGTGTTAAGCTTAATCCTTCCAAATTTCTGGTGGTTGATTTCACTTTCGGACGCAAGCGCAACTTACATGAACTGGGTTAGTTCGCACGATTCCACTACAATATGTGCCACAGAAGTTGAAACTAAATCGTGTGTTAAATAGGTTGGACACTGTATTTCCTCTGATCATCTTTCCTGTTATTCCCACATCATGTTAGTTTCTGAAAAGATATTTCGTGTTTCACGTTCTATGTGAGGAAGTCAAGACGATCTGGTATTATCGTGTCTCTACTATTGCAATCCGTTAATTCTTGTATTCTGCCTATTCTTCTTTACTGCTCCCCCCAAACTTAATCTTTCCAGGGCTGCTTAAGAAATACATTGTTATACTGCATAGGGCAATAAAAGCCATTAGTTGGGCAAGTGGGGTGTTGCCAAACCAACTCGTTAATATTGCTGTAGATAGACACATGGACTTATGCAAGAAATTAGCAAATATTATCCTGTGTCAGACTCTGAACATCCTCGCCACACAAAACTCTCCCCTTGCATCTCATCAGCTGGATAGAACTGAAAGCAATCATAGAAGACTGTATGCTCGAACGACTATGTACAAAAACTCTACAATAGCTTATTTGGCTGGGGCACATTCTCTGTGATGAGAAAAGTGTGTATAAGACAGGAAATTACCAACTAAGTAAGTGGCATGATTTTTTGTTCTCATTGTTACATTGTCATTAATATTATCACTTGATTTAATTTTATATTCACATTCTTATTGAACAATTATTCTTAATGTAAATGCCCTTTTTTAATTGTTACCCCTGAAATGAGAAAATTAGATGCCATATTGTATTCCATGCTGAATATTCCATACTTTTAGTAGACGTAATGTTTGGAATAAAGCTATTATTATTATTATGTATGAGTCTTCATTATGCATGCATGATGACACATACATATACATGTTAGCCGGTCAGTACACCAGCATCTGACATTATCCATGATATTTAAGTTAGTAATCAACATGCTGTGGTGATAGCTGTCTGCAAGACAAAAATTGTAGACAGCAATTTACGTCAATGTTACGTCCCGAATAAGGATCACAAGAAAAAACAATAACAAAGCTTAACCTTGAGGAGCTCACCAACCAATCACAGCAGACTTAACGTGTGCAAATATGATTCATAGATATACGGCTTAATTTTCTAAGAACTAGTTGGTCACAGGCAGTACAGAATAACCTTGAGCAAGAAAACAACCAATCAGAAAGCGTCCGCTAATAATGATATACATAAAAATCTGTAAATATCTGTTGATTGTCTCAAAGAATGATCTGTTGCCTGATCTTTGTCTCCTGTCGTTACAATATTGCTAATTACACTAGATTAAGGTACATTGGCTATTAGGAAGGTTGAGAATTGAGAAAGGGTTAGTCAGTCAAACAGTCGTTAGTGTTTTTAATGATGAATAGAATTATTGAATGAATAAAGGAATGATATATGGCATCCTTGAATGTTTTAAAACAAAACTATTTCACAATTAATTATTCGAAATAAATCAATTTTTTTAAAAAAAATACAGAATTTCACTTCTCAATCAATAGTGCAATTGAAGAATAAACAAAGAGTGTAGAATATGCATAAGGAAACCCAGAGAGAAGTGAATTATACACAAGTTAAGCAAATTGAACATTCTTATTCAGAGAAGTGGGGAGCAAGGGGACAGGAATGCACTGAACGACTGATAAGAACACCCTAGAAGATCTGGATTTCGTGTGTTGATCATTTATGTTGAGTGTCATACAAAATAGAAGACTTACAGGCAAAAACCAACAAATTGATTGAAGAAGCGAGCCAGGCAGCGAAGACAGGACTCTAGGTGAACATAGAGAAGACGGAGTTGATGGAGATAACCAGCCACCACCAATCACCATCAACGGAAGAGATTTGAAAAATGTTACTTCATTCACTTATCTGGCTAGGAAGCATGGTTTCAACCACCAGCAGTCGGAATGGTGGAAGATGTTAAAGTAAGAATTGGGAAGCAAGATACGCCTTCATCAACCTGAGATCAGTTTGGAAATCTTCTGTACTCCACAGCGTCAAGAACACGATTCAAATCAATCAGAAACTTGCAATGCGTGTTTCGGGAAGCATTTTCAGAAAGTTACAGACTTTTATCAATAATTTCCCACTTCACTGGCTCCTTAGTGAAGATTAAACGGCTAACTGGTCGGAAAGAATTAGCAACAAGAAACTCTGGCTGACGACAAACCAACAAGCAGAAGCTGATCGTTCGACAAATATAATAGGAGAAAATGGAGATGAATTGGGTACACGCCATTGAGGAGACTGTGAAATGACGCCGCGCCCCAGGCCAATGCTTAGAATCGGAATGGGTAACCAGCTGAAGAGGGCTGCAGAGAATGGAAGGAAGTGAAGATGTGTCGTTGAATCCATATAGAGAAAAAATTCCCATTTATACATTTAGAAAACAGAAAAATTGAGCGAAGAAATGAAGACAGCATCTCATTCCTAGACGTTTTCATGGCAAGGAAAGAAAATGGCATACTAAGAAGGAGTGTGTACAGGAAACCTACAAGAACAGGTCAGTACACTCATTTTTTGAGTTTTTTGTATTTTTGAGATATAAACGTAACCTGGTAAAGTATCTGGTTCATAGAGCTAGGTTAATCCGTTCACATGACTGCCTCAATGAAGACCTTAAGATTATTAGAGAATTACTTAGAAAAATGGTTATCCAGAGATATTTTATCCAAATATGAATTTAGCACCTAGGAGAATCAGTATGGCAATAGTTCCGGAAAAACCAGTGTTCACAAAACTGCAGTTCTCCGGTGACAATATCAGCAAAATAATAACACGGCGCCTGAAGAATGCAGTTAAAAGAGCTTATTATGCAGCAGAGGTACGTTGTCTCTTCACAACCACCCCTATTCTACGTTCGAGAAATAAGAATAAACTACCTAAATTTGCCTCCTCCTCTATGTGAATCTACCAGTTTGACTGCAGCTGCGGAGCCAACTACATTGGACGTACAATTAGGCAGGTTCATCATCGTATTTCCGAACACCATCCGACATGGTTAAGCAAGGGACAAACAAGATCTATTCGTGGTTCTATTTTAGCACACCTTGTTGATACTGAGCATAAGATTGGTGTCAATACAGCATTTCAAATTATTTATCGCATTCCTACTAATCTTAATTTCGCTCTACAAGTTCGTCTACCACATACCTACAACTGAAGCAGTAGGAATCCACCTGAAGAATTAGGCAAACCTGTGTGTGTTCAGAAGAAATTGGTACAGCCACTTTCCTACTTACCTTGGCCATCGTTACATGAATGTATAAACCGGACTACTTCGCCCCCACCTCCCCCTAAACCTTTAAAAACTATAATTGTCCAAATTATTCTATTTTTTCTGACTACTTCATCTTTAATTTACGCGTTATCCTTGTAAAATTAAATTAATTTATTCTAACCATTTCTCCACCTTTTAAATGTGTGTATTGATTTTCTTCGTTAACAATTAACCCATAGACATTTTAACACTGACTAATTATTGTTAATAAACATATCAGTGCCACTTACTTGATTGGTAAACTGTTGTGTATTGTTATAATAAAAATGCTATACGTGTCATATTAGAGTAGAGACACAGTAAGATGACGATCTAATTGAAAAGTGAATATTTTTTCGCTGCTCAATCTTTCTGTTTTCTAAATCCCTATATTCTACTCGGAACCCGAAGAAATAATAATAATATTCGAAGATGTGTGGTTTGGGGAAATTTAAGCAACCGCAAACACATCCAATAAGTCATGTGAAGCAGAATAAACGACAGTTAAACAAAGTCAACTTTAAAGTCTGTACAGATGTGTTTATATTTACTAAAACATAAAGAAGTCTACATTGATCGACTGACTAGTAGGAATCAAATAATTCCATGACTCTAGTCCTTAGTATTGGTGCTGACTGAATTCTATCAGTCAAGTTTACGATTCAATCACCGGGATAGGTGTTTCACTATAACAGTGAATTGATGTTAGATAGTTGAAAGCAGTCGACCAATCAGTAGATCTATTGCAGTCCTCAAAAGATAATTTGAGAGGCTGAAGAACTCAGTGTTGTTAAGTCTGACTTCAGCATTGGGTGACATAGGTGTTCAAATATCATTGAAGACATCAGTCCCTTCAAAGTTGCAGATACACCCGACTGATGAGTGCCAACAAACATGAAGCCTAAGTTCAAGGTTTCTTGCCGACTACCCCCGAATCATCTAATATCAGTAAAGCAGTCTATTATGGGAGTATTGCGGGGATGGGGACTGATATAACTAATGCAACTTTTCAGAAATAGTTTCTACAGAAAGGCAGAAATCATTTAATATAATCAATGACACTGCTGTATTAAGGATTCAAAGTGATGGATTTTGGGGAGAGATATTACACTCAGACATATCATTAAGATGTTAGAATTAAATGATTAAAGAGGCAGTGATGTGAAGGTACTCTCTACCGTTATTATTATTATTTACTTAAGGAAACACGTAGGACATAACTGCATAACTCAAATGACCTGATGAGTCATCAAAAAGGTTCTGGAAAGTGTAGTTTAATCGTAAAGTAAGACGCTGAGTCCACTCCAAGTGGAACGAGGAGCTTCAAGCGGTGAGCTTTGAAGTTTCAGTAGCAGTGGGTTTTTCATTTTTTATGAAATGGGGTTGCTAGCCTCATGCCCACCCTTCCCTCTTTACAAGTCTTATTACTGGCTTGGTGAGGTGAAGGACTGGGTCCCCTGCTGGGGATCGAATCCCAGACCACATAGGTGGCCGACGAGCGTTCTACCGCTGGGCCACTGACGCACAATAGTAGTGGCAGATTTTCTGCTAATCCCAAACCCAACCCGAATACTAACTAACTTACCAAATAGGGCCAGTCGCCAGTGAGCATGTAATTGATATTCGACTATTGGTTTGCAGGGATTTGGTTGATTGGTTACAGGATTTCATCATGAGCTGACATTCGGTTCCAATGGGAAGTCGTGACCAGTAGGGTGCAGCAGGTCGGGTGTGAGGACAAATACTCGTCACCGAAGACATTGGCTAGCGGTTGCGCTATATCGTGAGTTGGCAGAAGTTGGAATTTATGGGCCATTGGATCGGGTCCCAGTGGCTTAACGGTATACGGGCTCGCCTTGTAACCGGAAGGTCCTGGGTTCGAACCCCTGTAATGGGTGCGTACTGATGAAGAGTCCCAAACTAGGACGAAACAGCTGTCCAGTACTCCCTTATTGGTTTTCCAATGGTTCTCTAACTAATGTCAGCTCATGATGAAATCCTGTAACCTATTTATCGTAATCAGACATGGAGTGGACAATATCTTCATTTTACCAGTTTTGTTCCTATCCAGTTTAAACGTTGTCTAGTGAAATGTTTGTTCTCAGGGGCCCGAAAAATATTGATGGATAAGTTTCAACATATATATTCATTTTTATTAGCCTATGGTTATCCAGAAAACTTGACCACTTGCCACAGTAAAGAAAGACGACATCTCGAAAAGACAGCTTCTGTACCAAAGAAAGCTATCTTTTTAAACCTACAATTCAAGGGCGACCAGATTATGCAGTTGACAGCTAGTTCAAAGACTTCAGTCAGCCATCAAATGCACATTCTACGCCGCATCTCTTTTTATCACATGTCGAACATTTTCGATCCCTGTACCTACGATTAAAGGATGAACTTCTGTGGACTCTACTTCAAACTGTATCTACAAGTTCACCAGCAGATGGGGGTGACGCCTTTATAGGTAGATAGAACCAACAGAATGTTCCAATGTCGTCGAAAAGAACATGTTCCAAAATGGCTACTAAATGACGTAGAAAATCCCAATGGATTAATCTGAAAAGAAATCCAACATCATCCATCGCAAAACACTTATTAATGTCTGGTCACAAAATAAATATTAATGACTGTTTCACAATTATTTCACCACATAACTCTAATTCAAGGTTATTGAAGGTGATGGAACCACTTTGGAGGATTAATCACATACAGCCTAAACTGTATGTACAGAAAACAATAGACTTCAATCTTCGCCTACCATGGACTACTTGACCTATTTAAATGTGATGATTCGTCATTAGTATGTACTTTTCTTTTATATAACTGAGTAATTGTCATCATTTTATTTTGTTATTTTGGTGAACCGTGTTAGTTGTAAAGAGGTTGTAAAGAAACTATGAAATGATGCCATCATCTCGCGAAATTTGTCTTTTAAATGCCTTATTCAAATTTACCTGAAGTGATTCAAAACCAGATCAGTCAGTAATATGTACCACCTTACTACAAAGTGATACTTACCACAGACAAATTAACTGATCCTAGAACTAAATGAGCTAATCCTAGGTTAGAAGACTATTATTGGTGTAATCTGTGATGACTGTGTCAGTGAAATAGAGATCTGGGTCGTGTGGGAAGAATCGAATCAGAGCTCTCCCTCTGCATCCCTAGACCAGCAGTCTACCAACTGAGCTGTGAGACCAAACTACTAACTACGTCAGTAGCAGTCTTACAAACCAGGAGTGTATCAAATAGTCCTACCATCAGATAACAGCCTCCTCATCTCCTTCTAATTTAACTATTAGTTACGATTGACAGAAGACCTAACTAGGCGGCTACTGTAATGATCACTGGACAGATACTTGTGTCATAATCATTCACAAGACAGCTTGGTATTACTAGTGTTCCCTACAGTGTAGCTGGGTCTCATATTTCTTATCTTGTAGAGGCTGCTGGTTTAAATTTCCATTTTACCGCCATCACTCAGTATCCAACTAAAACAAATTTTTAGTGAATTTTTTTTAAAAAAAAGCGGTAGTCAGATGATTTAAAATCAGTTTAGAAAAAAAATATTAAATTTGTAAAGTAAATTTTGTACTTTTGTTGTTTTTTGTGTTTCGAGCAAAACGGGATGTCGATTGTAGCAATTTATTTATGTAGTGAGGTGAGGTGAGGTGAGTGAGTGGAGTGGAGTGAAGTGATTTAAGTTGGTATTCAATTATCAATAATGACGAAAGAATGCATTTAGACAACAAAAATGGGTGATAAAAGTTTTATGTAGACGTGCGCACAAAAATGAAGAGAAGTAAATAATAATATAGAGAATTTAAATGCTATAAATAGAATTCAGTTATAAATAAACTCTTCTTTATTTCCCTCCCTCTCTCTCTCTCTCTGTCTTTCTCTAAAAACAAAAGGGAAAGATATTTTGATAAAGCAACAAAAGAACTGATCAAGTTACACCCTTCTTTATTGAAACAAAAGTTATCAATGGGGCAAAAGATAATTTCTATCTTTGTACTTTTTATGTTCGATGGATATTCATTATAAGACGTATATAATTATTATGAGACTGGGTTTGGTCTATAGTGGTTAGTTAGCATTGGAATCCAAGGATGCGTGTTTCGTCCTATTTAGGGTTAGTCCGTTGGATGTATATGCTTCGCATCGGTGAGTGATGCCATTCCCCATCCGCACCCCACCCCAATGATACTCGAAAAAAAATGGCTGACAAAGGCAAAAGAGATGGAAAAAGCATCGGCGATAGGCAACACTAGGCAACTCTTTAGACTCATCAGGGAAACGGGTGGGAGAAGGCAAATCATAAGTGAGACTATTTCTGAGAAAAATGGCTCCTTAATTAGCTCTCAGGATAGACGCCTTGAACGCTGGAAAGAACACTTTGAGGAACAATTTAACTTGCCTACAGCCACACTGAACCTCCCCGACATCCACCCACACCCGAATGGGATATAGACACTGGTCCGCCGTCTGTAAGTGAGGTCACAAAAGCTATCAGTAATTTGAAACGAGGCAAAGCGGCAGGACCCGACGGAATTATTCCGGAGGTGTTTAAATATGGGGGTGACATACTAGTTTGTAGATTAACTGAGGTACTAGGCAAAGTCTGGGAATCAGAGACAGTGCCATCAGACTGGGGTAAGTCACTTATTATACCGATATTCAAGAAGGGAAACAAGTCCTCGTGTGATAATCATAGGGGGATCAGCCTAACGAACATAGTCTCTAAAATCCTAGGCTCAGTAATCATGCATAGACTAAGCAGAACTCGGGAGGAACAGACAAGGGAAAATCAAGCAGGCTTTAGACCAGGTAGAGGGTGCATAGATCATATCTTCACTCTTCGACAGATTCTAGAACATAGACACACTTTTCGGCGTCCAACAATTGTCATATTTCTTGACTTGAAGGCGGCCTTCGACTCCGTGGATCGAAAGGTACTATGGCAATGTCTGACTGTGAAGGGAGTGCCAAGAAAGTACATTGCACTAATCAAGGCACTCTATTCAAACTCACGTAGTCGTGTAAGGGCTTATGGGGAATTGTCATCTGAATTGGTAACAACCAGTGGTGTCCGACAGGGATGTCCACTTTCCCCATTTCTGTTTAACTTCATCATAGATATGCTGATGGAAGTATCCTTAACTGAACGTAATGACTTAGGAATCGACTTGTTACCAGGGAATAGTCTTATGGACTTAGAATATGCAGATGACATAGTCCTGTTAGGGGAGGATGCTGACAAAATGCAGAGTCTTCTGAACACCTTGAGCAGCAATCTTCGTATGTTTGGCATGCGATTCGCCCCTGCAAAATGTAAGATGCTGCTACAGGACTGGACCACGTCAACTCCTAACTTAGTGATAGGGAGTGAAGTGATAGAACATGTTGACCACTTCACCTATTTGGGAAGTTGTATTAGCACCAACGGACTGATTGGCGATGAAATCTCAGCACGGATCCGAAAAGCTCGAGCTGCTTTCGCTGACTTACACCATCTCTGGCGTAGGCGTGACATCCGGTTATCAACCAAGGGACGTGTGTACTGCTCATCAGTTCGCTCCGTCCTTCTCTATGGCTCTGAAACATGGCCAATACGCGTTGAAGACATGAAAAGGTTGACTGCTTTCGATCATAGATGTCTGCGATCTCTGTCTCACGTTAGGTGGTTTCACAAGGTAAGTAATGTTGACGTTAGGCGTAGAGTGTTGGGCAAAGAGGGAAAATCAATCGACGAGGCTATAAAGTTACATAGACTAAGATGGCTAGGTCACGTGCTGCGCATGCCTAACCACCGCCTCCCCCGACGGGCATTGCTAGCTGATATAGGTGCAGGTTGGAAAAGAGCCAGTGGTGGCCAAACAAAAACATGGCATCAATCCATGAAATCCTTGACAGTTAAACTGAGTCAGGTAGGGAGATGCAGACTTCCGGGTTGGGGCCCTCGGGACTCTAGGAATCAATGGCTGGAGACAATAGGTGACATGGCTCAAAATCGTTGTCAATGGCCAGCGCAGATGTATTCAGTCTCTGTAATCTTTCATATTCCTTTCTACCATTACCCATTCTGTTTCACTCTTATACTTGTCAAACTCTATTGATTCTCTTCACTCATCTTCTTGTCTACCTCTGTGTGCTATTTGGAACGTGGCAACTCGAACTGGTGCACTTCGGTGCCAAGTTCTATGTTGAATCCAGACAGACAGACTCGAAAATAGTACTCATCGTGTTCAGTGTTAGATGGATTATTCATAAGACCACGAGAGTCGCTTCTTGTACAACTGATGTAAGTCAGTTTTGTTCTGTTCTCGCTGATTCGTTTTCATAGTGAAATAAAAGACTTGGTAATTTATTGACAGAATCTTTTTTAGGTTAAAATCAATTCACTGTACCTAGACGAGTGTATGAATTTCATTGGTGTATTACCAGTAGTCAGACAACCTGAAACCAGCTTGGAAATCTACTGCACCCTGCCGGCATAAATGAAAAGATTCGAATTCTGTTCAACACAAATGTGAAGCCAGTTCTTCTGTATGTGTCGGAAACTTGAACCGAATGTCACAAAGAGCATTTCCAACAAGTTACAGATTTTTTATCAACAGCTTCCTACTTCTTATTGAATTTTAGATTTTCAAGTCGATTGATTTGACAGAAGTGCTCGGTCTCAGGTTCACATGTCGCGGCTTCTTGTGCAGATTCTTTGAAGATGTCTGGGTACTTAATTAAAAGTTAATTGGTGGATGGTGATTAGCAGTGGAATCAAGCCAGAACGTAAATTTCGTCCTATTTGAGACTCGTCCGCCTGCTGGATGTACCTGCATTCCCCAATGAGTCAGTAATCGTGTTCCCACCGAGGTTCGAACCCAGTACTCGTAGTTTCAAACGCCAAAGCATTATCCACTAGACCACTTTGGCCACGAGATCCATCTCTTGTGCAACGGGTCATATTAATTATTGAATTGAATTTTTGATTTTCCCGTCGAATGATTGGACCGAAGTGCTCGGTCTCAGGTCGACATGTCGGCTTCTTGTGCAGATGCTTCGAAGATGTCTGGGAACTTAATTAAAAGTTAATTGGTGGATGGTGACTAGCAGTGGAATCAAGCCAGAACGTAAATTTCGTCCTATTTGAGACTCGTCCGCCTGCTGGATGTACCTGCATTCCCCAGTGAGTCAGTAATCGTGTTCCCACTGAGGTTCGAACCCACTACTCGCAGTTTCAAACGCCAAAGCGTTATCCAATAGACCACTCTGGCCACGAGAGCCACCTCTTGTGCAACGGGTCATATTAATTATTGAATTGAATTTTTGATTTTCCCGTCGAATGATTGGACCGAAGTGCTCGGTCTCAGGTCGACATGTCGGCTTCTTGTGCAGATGCTTCGAAGATGTCTGGGAACTTAATTAAAAGTTAATTGGTGGATGGTGACTAGCAGTGGAATCAAGCCAGAACGTAAATTTCGTCCTATTTGAGACTCGTCCGCCTGCTGGATGTACCTGCATTCCCCAGTGAGTCAGTAATCGTGTTCCCACTGAGGTTCGAACCCACTACTCGCAGTTTCAAACGCCAAAGCGTTATCCAATAGACCACTCTGGCCACGAGAGCCACCTCTTGTGCAACGGGTCATATTAATTATTGAATTGAATTTTTGATTTTCCCGTCGAATGATTGGACCGAAGTGCTCGGTCTCAGGTCGACATGTCGGCTTCTTGTGCAGATGCTTCGAAGATGTCTGGGAACTTAATTAAAAGTTAATTGGTGGATGGTGACTAGCAGTGGAATCAAGCCAGAACGTAAATTTCGTCCTATTTGAGACTCGTCCGCCTGCTGGATGTACCTGCATTCCCAAGTGAGTCAGTAATCGTGTTACCACCGAGGTTCGAACCCAGTACTCGTAGTTTCAAACGCCAAAGCATTATCCACTAGACCACTTTGGCCACGAGATCCATCTCTTGTGAAAGGGTAATATTATGCAGGTACATCCAGATAACGAGTCTCAAATAGGACGAAATTCGCACGTTGGATTCCACTGTTAGTCACCATCCACCAATTAAATTTTAGCCTCCCACTTCACCCACTCCATACTGAAGATCAAATGGTCAGTTAGAAAGAATTAGTAATAAGAATCTTTGGTTGGAAACCAACCAACCAAGAACTTATTGCTCAACAAATATATAGAAGAAATTGGAGATGGATTGGGCAAATGCCACTGAGGGATTTGTCAAATAACCTCGCGCTCTACGCTAACGCTCGAGTGAAACTCGAACGGGGAACGACGAGTGAGCGTCGTTGTGAGAGTGACAAGGAGGAGGACCAGGAGATGAGAAACCACGAGCAATTGTGGGGTAAGCTAAAGAGGATCGCGGGAAATACGAAAAAGTAGAGATGTTCTGTTGAAGCTACCTATGTTCCACTCGGAACCCAAGGAAACAATAATAATAATAATAAACATGTTCGTTAGTTAGTTCAATCAAAAGTAGACAGATAAAAATAATTATAATTTGCTTTATTCCAAAACAGCACTTGTGATACAGAATGGAATTCTCAGCATTTTACTACAGTATTGCGCATCCAGTTTGTACATTAACAATAAGTCAAATTCTACATAGATTAAGGGTAATCTGAGTTAGTTTTGACAACAACATATTAGCATGTCGGTAGCAAAGCCAAAATTGAACAGAGTGTTTGAAGGTGTTAGAAAAGTAGATGGTGGCATATTTACTGGCGTGAGCAGAAGAAAGAAACAAAGCAGCACATAACAGAGAAAAAGAGAGAGAGAGAAAAGGAAAAGAAAGAGAGGAAACTTTGTACCTATAAATGATATGAGGAGTTGGAAAGACGAAATCCAGTTGTTCTACTGACTATTTAATAAGTTATAGGTATCACGTCTAATGCTTTGTTTATCACAGAGAACACGAGCTAAGTAGGGTACTTGCTAGTGCGAGCATATAGTTTCCTATATAAGCTTCTGGTTCTGCCTAATGAGATACAAGAGGAGAGTTGTGAAGCCCCGTATGTTCCGTTCAGAACTCAAGGGAACAATTATAATAATACACATGTTTGTTAGTTAGTTCAGTCAAAAGCAGACAGATATACTAACTTTCTTCGCTCCGACTCTGTATATCAGAGTACGTCTGGGCTGAGAAAGCTGATACATTGGGAGAACAGAAAGAAGGGCTAATCTTAGATTTTCTTAACGCATACCGAAAATTGTACGATTAATAAAGGGTCAATAGCTGAGCAGTGTAGTTATACGAATACTGATTGACAGAAGACATCAGGTTGACAGCCTTAATACCTTCACGATTATAAACAAATAAGTTCAAAGCTTTTGATACCATTGTTATCATTTATATTATAAGAAGTCTCATCACCTAAATACAAGTTAGTATCTAAATTTATGAAATCTTTGCACATATTTAAGTCAACATTACAAACACGCAAATACAATTTTCCCTAAAGAATATTCTAGAATAGTAGACAGATAAAAATGGTGGATATTAGTGTAAAAGCAAAGAACCACATTTCTTAGATTATGTTAACATCATTACTCTGGCATAGAGAGACCAAAGGAGAAGTTAAATAGAAAAGGGTGAAGCATTCACTGATGGTTACCTTCTTCGATCAAAATAAACAATGTCCATTTGGTTAGATTTACAGTGGGAACACCATCATTCACTGGGGGGAAATTCCCAGGTAAATCCAGCTGATGATTCCTAAATGGAACGAAATGAGAATGCTAGACTTCTCTACTAGTCACCATCAACTATATAACGCCATGTTAACCATCATATATTATGGAGTGTCAGCTTGTGATATAACTAAAAATTATTTAAATTCATGTAAATCAACATTTGAGAAAAATAAATAAAATTCGATTTCAGACCTTTTGAAAGATTAATAGAAAGTAGACACAATTTAAAAACGTTTTCAGTAGGCTACAGACTTTCAGTAATAGTGTTGTCTTTGTCCATTACTCAAGATTAGATGGCCAGTCAGAAAAGATTAGCAACGAGGCACTCTGGAAATCAACCTTCATGGAAAATATCGCCCAACAAATATGCAGAAAGAAATATAGATGGATTGGACATACATTCAGGAGACTTTTGAGTGACATCAGACACCAGGCCATCTCTCGAGTGTAACCGAAATGGAAAAAAAGTTAGAACAAGTTAGATGTCAGTCCAAGAGTGACAAGCAGGAGATCGTGTGAAGAGGAAATGAAAACTTGTGGAGAGTTGTAAAGCCGGTGGAAAGTGATTTCAGAGAACCAAATGTAATTAGGATATGCCTCTGAAGTCCTATATTCCACTTGAGAATATGAGGAATAAATAATTATCGTAACAATCAAAATAGATTGTCTTCAGTTTGATCTCTTTTTAGACACTAACCCGCTATTCATAGATCTGAGTGACTGCGAAATTTGTGCAGATGTGATTAAGGTTTGACAATCAGTGGTAGACGTTATGTAAGAGTAAAAATTTCAGTTAAGTTAGTAATCCACAGTTCGATCAGTATTCAGCTGACAGTGAATACTGACCCTTGCTCTTTAAGTAGTTTTGTCAAACGGTAGGTATATTTAGTCAAACGTCTTCACCATTTGGTACCTTATCTTGTCGAATGAGGTTATTTCTGCTTGATGTCTGTGTAGCTAAGCTCTTCGGTATTGCAAACTGTGCTCTGAAATACACTTTGTACTTTTAACGATCGAAACGGTGTTTTTATTTATTTCCAAGTGTTTTTTTTTGTAGCAGGAATCTGATTGGCTTCAGGTTTGTTCATGAGCTGAAGTCAATTAGAGGACCACTGGAAAACATGGGAGTACTGGGTGGCTCTTTTATCCTATTTCAGAACTCTTCATCGATACGCACTAACTGGGCTTGAACCCAGGGACTTCTGGTTACAAGAGGAGTTTGTAGACCATTCATTTCATTAATTCCAACTTCTGTTACGCCTCAGATGAGTGGCGTTGGACCAGAAAATTGTATACTCTCATTGTACTTACAATCGTGTCATCCAAACACCTACGTTTTAAAATATTATATATTATCGGGGTAATAAGAATGATATTATAGAATTGAAATTACTCAGAACAGATGACGATAACAAAAGCAATTCAGGTAGTCTAACAGTGTAGACATGACAGCAGTCGTACTAGATAGATACTATGAGGTAGGTAATCAAACTGTAGGGGAATATATATACCTCAACGTCGATTTCTTAGCAGACAGGCATCATTTTCAGAATCCTCAAGATTACTCATTACTCTGCATTGAAGACCCTACCAGAGATTTAACGAAGGATCAATCAGTTGACGTCTCAGCTTATAGTTTGACATCCTGTGACCCATAACTTCAAAACTGTGCAAGTTCGCGATTTGTCATACCAATGATATCGATTAATGTCTATCCCTACACTCAGCTTGGTGGCTGAATCCTTCTCACCACAACTTTTAATCAGAACTTGAGGACTAACATCATATAGCCAGTAAAGAGCAGGAAACTGACATCCAGATTCTGAAATTTGTCACTTAGCATTATATCGTGTAGTGATAGAGGGGTTGAAATTCCTCAGACGCTGATTTTCATCCCACTGAATTTATAATCGACGGCCTAACGTCTTAATTTGAAGGCTCATGGGTTCAATCTCCGATAGCGTTAGAGTGCGCACTAATGAAGAGTCATGAAAAAGACTGAAACTTCTATTCAGCGATTCAGTGTTCAGTAATTCTCAAAGTTGTGTTGGCTTGTGACAAAATCTATACTGAAGTTAATCAATGCCCGATGTAACCCGATATCCGAAATATATATTAAGCAGATGGGATGCATTAAAGGTTTGAATATCGTATCCGTCTTTTAAGTCTATTTCAACCTGAGAAGATACAAGCGAGTAGATTACTTGAGAACACAACTAGATTTATCTCTTCAGATGGTTGAGACAAAGTATTCAACCGAATGGAATCTAATTAACACATAAAGGAAATACAAACGCAATCTGATGAAGTGCTTGGTTCACAGAGTAAGAACAATTTGCTCCGATGAATGTCTTGATGAGGAACTTAGTAATATTAAACGGTTGCTAAGTGAAAATGGTTGTCCAGAAAAGTTTATTGATAAGAATATGAATCTAAAATCAAAGCAGTCCAAGGTACCAACAGTTCCTAAAAAGACCCTATTCTTACAAATGCAGTTCCTTGAGGACAACATCAGCGAGATACTAACACAACCCTTAGGAAGGGGGTAAAGCGAAGAGCATTTCCTGGTGCCAAATTACGCTGTGTCTTCAAAACCACTCCTTTTCCATGTGTATCTACCAATTTAACTGCTCCTGTGGAGTGAGCCAGTTACTACATAGGCCGCTTAATTAGGCGTGTTTCTCGTCAAATTTCCGAACATCACCCTGCAAAGCGGTTAAGCAAAGGACAAACCCAATTTATTCGCAGCTCTATTCTATCTCATTTTGTGGATACTGAACACAAGACTGACGTTAACCAGGCTGCTTTCAGAGTCATTTACCACATACCCACGAATCTCAATTTCGCCTTAAGAGTTCGACTTCTAAATATTGCTGAGGCTGGCTGTGGGGATCCACATTAAGAAGCCTAATTTGTGCGTCCGAAAGAAGCTGGTTCAGACATTATCCTTATGTTGGCCATCTAGTTTTGAATGATCCTCAATTCTTTGTAGAAATTTCCCTAATTTTAGTTGATATTCTACTTGCTATTATATTTTTATTAATTATTATAATTTAAGCATCTTTAATGAACTGTGGTAATTCCACTGATCTTACTTTACAAATCGATATTATTTGAAAAACACACTAATATTGTTATTGACTACTATTCTAGAATATTCTATGTATATAAACATGTATACAATTGTACAGTCAGAATAGGAATTTATCTAAAAAGATATTATTTGTAATTTATAGATGTCTGAATGAATATTTTTGCTACATCAAGGTATTGTCGTAAGGTCCAGACTAAAGACTAACATGTTAACAGTAAAATTAACTAATAGAGTTTAGAAATAATTTCAGTGTATAACAGCTAGTGACTGTTGCACAACGAATGAATCTATAGGAAAACTCTTTGGTGTTTGAAGCGACAAATTCTGGGTTGAGGTCTCAATGGGAGATCATCACTAACTGATGAGTTTTGAATGGATCGAAAACTTGAGTTACAGACCCCACCCACTGCTAACAGTCGTCAATCAACCAAATAACCTTCACTTCAAGTTAGTTTGAAATATACTTAACTTATCGCGTGTGCCACAACCGGTTGATGAAGGCTTTAGGCTGTTCTTCACTAGTCTGAAGGTGTGTATAGGAATGTTTGTGTGCATGTGTGACGAATATTTCAGTGTTTCCGTATATTTAAACCTATTTGTCAGACAAGTAAGTTAAATTTCATGGAGGATTTGATCATGAGCTGACATCAGTTAGAGAACCACTGGAAAACCTGGGAGTACTGGACAGCTGTTTCGTCCTAGTTTGGGACTCCTCAGCAGTACGCACCCACCGGGGTTCGAACCCAGGACCTTCCGGTTACAAGGCGAGCTCGTAGACCATTGAGCCACTGGGACCCGATCCAATGGTCCTTGAATTCTAACTTCTGCCAGTTCACGATCGGGTCCCAGTGGCTCAATGGTCTACGAGCTCGCCTTGTAACCAGAAGGTCCTGGGTTCGAACCCCGGTGGGTGCGTACTGCTGAAGAGTCCCAAACTAGGACAAAACAGCTGTCCAGTACTCCCAGGTTTTCCAGTGGTTCTCTAACTGATGTCAGCTCATGATCAAATCCTCCATGCAATCAAACAAAATCCCTACAACAAACCAATACTTAAAAATTCATCTGATGCTCACTAGTGACTGGCCCTATTCAGGCAGTTAGCCTGGGGTTCTAGTGGGAAGCCGTGACCAGTAGGGTACAGCAGGTTGAAGATGAGGCAGTAACTCATCGAAGAAGACATTGCGAAGTGGTCGCGCTATGTCGTGAACTGGCAGAAGTTAGAATTCAAGGACCATTGGATCGGGTCCCAGTGGCTCAATGGTCTACGAGCTCGCCTTGTAACCAGAAGGTCCTGGGTTCGAATCCCGGTGGGTGCGTACTGCTGAGGAGTCCCAAACTAGGACGAAACAGCTGTCCAGTACTCCCAGGTTTTCCAGTGGTTCTCTAACTGATGTCAGCTCATGATCAAATCCTCCATGCAATCAAACAAAATCCCTACAACAAACCAATACTTAAGTTAAATTTTGCTTTTTTAGCGAAAGCAGAGATGACTACTTTAATTTGTATTATTAGTAGGCTGAAAACTTTAATCAGATTATTTTTAAAAGGAATGTTTTTGAGGTTGAAAATGGAAGATGCTTGTTTCTACTTCATACACACCAAAATATTCATGTAAAAGTCAACTGTATGATGGTAATTAGCGGTAGGATTCATAGCTCATGTTTCGACCTATTTGAGACTTATCCGTTGGATGCACATACTCTCTCGTGAGTGACAGTGTTGGTTAACTTTTGAAACATTAAACGCAACCGTTAACGATGATAATTATTTCAGCATTCTATCCACTTAGTATATCAAAACATGGAGCTAAAGTCCAGGGTTTCCTGACTATTGACTTCTAGCACTTATGTGTCTGTAATCATGTATTTTTTTCCAGACAAAAATAGTTAAAAATTTCAATTTTCATGGAACTATATTATTATTATTGTTCCTTTGGGTTCCTAGTGGAACATAGGGCTTCAACTGCACGTCTCCACTTAATTCTGCCTTCTTCTGTAATTTTCACATGCATCCATGTTAGTTAGTCCATACTGTTTCAACTCCTCTTCACACGATCTCCTCCATGTCACCTCTGGATGTCCCACTCGCCACTTCCCTTTCGGGTTCCACTCAAGCAATGGCCTGACGCGCGCGCGATGTCACCCAGCGGTGGCCTCCTCCGCGAATGTCCAATCCATCTCCACTTTCTCCTGCATATTTGTTGGTTGGCGATTGATTTTTGTTTTGTTTTTTCCCATAGTTTCTTGTTGGTGATTCTTTCCGGTCCTGCCATCTGATCTTCAGTATAGATCCAGCGAAGACAGTTGTTGATAAAGGTCTGAGTTAACAACCTGTTGAAAATATTCTTTGTGACCCACCCGCCCGCTAAGTTTCTGATCCGTATAGAAGAACTGACTGACTTAACGTTTGCATTGAAGATCCGAATTTTGTTGTTGATGCTGGCTGAGTGACTAAGATTCCCAGATTGGTTTTAGGTTGATGAGCGAATGTGTTTCTGGCCTTCCCGATTCTAGCTCGATTTGACATCCTCGTTCGTTCCGCCTCCTGTATTTGAGACAATGCTCCCTCGCGGTCAACGCTGTCAAAGGCCTTCTCAAAGTCTATAAAGTTGAGGTAGAGGTTTGATTGCCATTCCATGCTTTGTTCTGTGATGATGATGATGATGCTTAGAGTTGCAATTTGATCAGAACATGATTTGTCTTTCCTGAATCCAGCTTGTTCTAGCCGGACTTCTGTATCCAGTGCGTCCTTTATTCTCACCAGGATGATGCGACTCAGGATTTTACTTGGCGTTCTTGCAGAGTTCTAAGTTGCCCTTCTTTGGTACTATATACTTCTGATTTATCGAAATCAGTAGTGGTATGTCACACACACACACATCAATCAGCAATGTTTGCTAGGCAGAAAGAAGTGATCCAAATACCGGAAATCTATTTCACTCGTTTTGGGGCCAAGGTTATCAGCGGTGTACCCGGTTTGACAACAATAATAGGTTACTGCAAGTTATAGTCAACCAAAATAAATATTATGGTGGAAAATCAGCAAGATTCTAACGATATTCCCAAACTTTTGAGGAATTAGTGGATAAATGCTGTTATCTTGGTTGAATGCGAATGAATAAGTAGCCTACACTTTCTCAAGGACTCGAAGAAGAAGAAGGAGAAGAAGAAACGTTTCTACAATATTTCAATGTTATCTGTGTCTAATTCTACTGGTTTTCATTTCATTTCCTGTGTTCTGATCTCAACATAGGCCCTCACGTCTTCAGCTTTAAAATTTTATCAGTAATGGTGCTGATTTATAAGGAATAAGGTTGCTAACCTCATACTTGACCTCGCCTCTTTTCCAGGCTTGCTATCGTCTAGTAAACTAGGCGCAGGTTCGGAGTGCCTCAGCAGGGAATTGAACCTGGCTGATTTGTGAGACTGGAGAGTGTTCAGCCATTGAACCACTGACAAACATAGTATAATTGGTTGGAGGATTTCATCATGAGCTGATATCGGTTAGAAAACCATTGGAAAACCAGCTGTGAGTACTGGAAAGCCAGCTGTTTCGTCTTAGTTTGCGTTCCCACACCGTGCAGTTCAGACCCATGACCTTCTGGTAACAAGACGAGCTCAACCCTGGTGGGTGTGTACTGATGAGGAGTCTTAAACTAGACTCTGACAAGACAGCTATCCAATACTTCCAGCTGGTCTTCAATGGTTCTCTAACTGATGTCAGCTCATGATGAAACACTGTAACCAATCAATCAAATTTCTACAAAAGCCAATACTTGAAGAACACAATATGAATTTAAATGTTTGACTGAACATAAATCTCGACGAGATTTCCTAGCACAAGCACAGGAAGTAGGCCTATTCATGGAGGCTAACAAGTCTAAAGCTTGTTTTTGGTTTAATTAAATTAAGCAAACACACTTAGAAGTCAGTATTCAGTTCAGTCAATTAAATTTGCTTCCTTAAAGAATCAACACACTAGTCAAAGAAAACCATGGACGGTTGTTTCGCCTTGGTTTGGGAGTCTTCAATAGTATGAACACATCCAGGAGCCCCAGCTTACTAGATCAGCCCATTGATTATTCAGCTACTGGGTTAAAAATCAGCTGCCCAAGTAACTTAGGTTGAAAGTAATGGATATCCCAGCAAATTACTAAATACGAATTTTACCTTGGCTTTATCAGGATGAAGAATAACTATGCAATCTAATTCCACCAATCACCATCAACGAGAGAGATTTAATAGAGGTTACTTCTTTTACTTATCCAGCTAGGAAGCATCGTTTCAACCACAGGCATTGGGAACGGATGAAGATGTCAAAACCAGGCAGCTGGAATCGGAAAGGCAAGATGCGCCTTCATCAACCTGAAACCAATTTAGGAATCTTCTTGATATGTATCCACATATATATATATATATATGTGTGTGTATGGTGATCTCTCTTTCTGTTTGCTCGCTTAGTCTGTGACCATTTCACTTTGATGAACCTGTCTCCTTTAACAATGTATATTCCCCTTATATTATATATATAATATGAGTGTTTGTTGACGGTCCGTTGCTTGGTGACATATATCCATATTATGTGTGGTTGTTGACATGTCTGCTATATTTTGCTATGTATATTTGGATCGATACTTCATTATAATTAACCATTCATGTTAAGACTGTCTATTGATTTGTTCACACACTTGTCTGGACGGTCATATATATATTTCGCTCTCACAATCTTGTGACTTTCACTTATTTTGGTGTGATACCACTTATTGCTTCTCCTTGTGTTTGGAAAATAGAAGTATCATCGCAAACCTAGTGTGGTCTTCTGATTTCCGTGTTTCTTGCGTCAGGACTATTAAATTCTCGACCAGTACATAATAATAATTTAGCGACGAGTACGTACATAACACTTCTGCAGTCAACATAAGAAATAAGATTCGGATTTTCAACACCAGTGTCAAGTTGATCCTTCTATACGGATCAGAAACTTGCACTATGTGTCACAAAAAAAAAGGATTTCCAACAGCCAGTGTTGCAGACTTTCATCAGCAGCTGCCTTCGCTGGTACCATACTCAAGATCAAACGGTCAGAAAGAAGCTGTGGGAATAAACCAACGAGCATGAGCCGGTCGCTCAACAAATATGTGGGAGAAAATGGAGATGGGTGTGGCATACGTTGATGGGGATGTCGAATGATATTGCACGCAGTACAGGTCAATGCTGTAGTGGAATCCGAATGGGCAGAGATGAGTGGGTCGTCCTAGGGTTACATAGAGAAGATCTGATTTTGGGGGGAGATGAGAGATTTCGGGCAATCATGGGCCAAGCTGTTGAAGAGTCCCAGACTAGGACGAAACAGTTGTCTAGTACTCCTAGCTGGTTTTTTCAATGGTTCTCTAACCAATGTCAGCTCATGATGAAATCTTGTAACCAGCCAAATCCCTATAAACCAACACTTGAATAATCGTATTAATGGCTGAAGAATAGATGTCCTATAGTTATGGTGAGAATCCATGGATAGTGGGGTCTACAGTGTCAGAAGGAAGTAGATTCTTGTCAATGGCATTGGTTAGCGTAGATTTATAATGCAAACTGACAGAAGTTAAGCTTCCAAGATTATGGAATTACTACCGACTTTTAACCTGAAGTTCTTGAATTCGACCCCTGATGGAATAATGTGTGTACGGTGATGAACAGTGCCAAGCTACACCGAGAGAGATGTCCAGCGCTCCTTGATTTTTAATAATCCTCCAGTTAATGTCATCCAGTGTGACGAAGTGTGCACTGAAATTAATCCCGAAATCTTAAAAGGAGTATTATGCTCTTTTCCTTTGATATGAATAAAAATGAGACAAGTGATGTAACCCGAATTCCTGCATTTTTTGAATTTTAAATGATTATATTGCTCTCTCAGTGGAATATATCAGTATAAGTGAATGATTTTTCTAGAAGAAGGAATCTTGGTTGTAAAAGTTTCAAAAAAGTGACATATTGACCATCTATTGGCTTAAGACACTTCCAATTGAGCCATGTCAGCATCATAGGGTAACAACAAGATAGCACACCTACCCTTGAGACATTCACTTTATCTGTCTATCTATCTCAAGCCTTCCTTAAGACTGAGACGTTTCCCATCCCTAATCAATTTACTCCTTCCCGTCCGTTTTCATAAATTTTGGTTAGAAATGCTGAGAAATTCAGTTATTTGCATAGGAATGAGGAAATTTTGTCGCCATGAAACTATTGGACCTTTAATCGAACGAGAGTTAACGAACGCCAAGAACCGGTCAGTTAATAGTAAGTCAGTGAAACCAGTTAAATAAGACTTTATTTCATACAAAAGTGTTCAAAGAAGTGTACTTATCCTACATGGAATATGTGTTCTTCACAGCATTGGAAGAATAACGTCTATTTTCTCAAAGGAGTGTTTATATTCATCCAAATGACCATAACTTATGTTCAAGAGCTAAAATTAAGCTTAGATTAGGGTTATACTAGGGAAAGCTTTATTTCTAACAGGCTACTGCTTTCTTAGTGGTCAAGAAGACCAAGCAACAAGGAACTGCAGCAGGCAGCTAACCAAGAACATTTTATCCAACAAATATTAGGAAGGAAGTGGGAATGAGTTGAAAACACGCTGAGGGGACTTTCAAGTGACATCACACACCATGTTCTTGAATAGAACCGGAATGATAAGAGGCTAATCTAACGTCGGAGAGTGAAGTGAAGGAGATTACATGGAGAGAAAATGAAAGCTTATGGGTGGTAGTGGAACCATTTAAAAAGGTGTGACAGAATAGAATTTCAAGGAGATGTTTAGTTAAAGTCTTATGTTTAACTCAGAATGCAATGATAATAACAAAAATGGGAAGAAATTTAGAACAGGTTAGTATTAAATACTAGTTAATCAGTTTAGCCTTACATAAGAGATAGGAAGTGAACAGAAAATATACTACAAATAACAGGTACTAGACATTATTATAGCTCAGAGAGATGAGAACTGGTGGACTGGATTATGCGTCAGAATGTGGGGAAAGAGAAGGCAGAATTACGCTGGACCACCGTTAAGAAGACTAAAGAAGATCTGTATTTTGCAGATGATGTATATCTACTGTCACATAAACTCTAAGAATTGTACGCGAAAATGAACAAAGTGGCTGAAGAGGCGAGGCAGGAGGTGAAGACAGGACTTCAGGTGAACACAGAGAAGATGGAGGCGATTAAGATAATCGACAAACAGCACCAATCACTATCAGCAGAAGAAATTTGATAGAGGTTACTTCCTTTCTCCACCTATCTAGGAAGCACCGTTTCAACCACAGTCGGAACAAATGGAGATGTCAAAAACAGCCGACCAGAATCAAGAAGGCGGGGAACACCTTCATCAATCTAAAATCACTTTGAGAATCTTCCGCACTTAGCTTAAACGAAAAAAAATTCAGATTTTAAACATCCCATGTCACCAAAATATTTTCCAACGGGTCGCAGAGTTTTATCAACAGCTGCCCACTTCGCTCTATACTCCAAATCAAATGGCCTCCCAGGAAGGATTAACAACAAGAAGCTGTGGGAACAAATCAACTAAAGACCTATTGCTCAACAAACATGTAGGATAAAATGGAGATGGATTGAGCACATCCTGAGAAGACTGGCGAATGACATTGCACGCTCGAGTGAAACCCTATCGGGAAACGATGAGTGGGTTGTCGGTGCGAGGGTGACTTGGGGAGATCGTGCGAGGTTGAGATGAAAGACTATGAGGAAACATTGGGTCAGCTAGAGAGGACTTCAGAGAATTAGACAAAGCTGAGACGAACTGTTGAGGCCCTATATTCTACTCGAAACCCAAGGGGACAACAATAATAATAATAATACACTACAGCACGTTACTTTTCTTTAAATCCCGAATAGAAGTCATTATTACTAATCAGTTTATATTTTCTCACGGAAATCCACCTTTTTTCAACGTAATTAATCTACTTAATATCATCGATGTTCTCTTTTTGTTTGGGGACTTAGAATTTAGTGTCGCCTATATTTGAAAGAAGTCATAGGATAAATCAGCAAGTATGCTGAAATGTTCTCACAGTATTTTGTCTTGTTTGAACTAACCAAAACACACACAAGTTTTAGTCTTTCGTCTCCACTATTCCAAAAAATGTATGGGTGCTGCAATTTTTACCAACACCGTCAGCCTTATTACCGTGTCGAATAAATTTCTGAGATACGTTTGGCAAGTGTTTACTTTTTTCAACCAATATAATTAGGTCCTCAGGAATAGGTGATTTTATAAACATGCTGAAGAAGTCAGTATGTGCTTAAAGAATTCGTCGACCATTTGCTGACTTTAGAAGTCTATCTGCGGCTCAGTCGAAAAGAAAACCTGATTATGTGATTCTTCAGAATCGTAGTCGTGGTATCACCTTCCCATTCAACATTCATCCATGGCAGTGTATCAGGCATGCTATTGATTCTTTCAAATTTCTGCTTTACTGTCACGTTTTTATCGATGAATATTGTACTGTATTTACTGTAATTGCGATCCTTTCACTTGATCGTTGATCTGTATTACTGGCACAAATCCTTATTACTTTTGAAGATAAGCAGTGGATCAGGTCTGTCTTCCCGCTTGAAAATTCACGTATTGATCACATCTTGTTGGTTCCCTATTGATTATTTTCCGAAAAAAATCCATCAGTTTTGTTCTTGGACAAAATATCCAAAAACTGGAATTCAGAGTTGATCTCGGATAGAATGGTGTCCATTACTGATCTTCTTCTTTTTAACCCTGATGTCAGCAGCTTCGATACCTTTTATGGGATATCATTCTTGCATCTTTGTTACATATGAAAACATTCAATTTGTGGATCGTATGAACACTTTATTTTTCAGTCTACAAGCAGAGCACTCGTTGACTACCGCACTGTCATTCCATCTTAATTGTTTGTACACTAAAAGTGCAATTGAGCAGTAGTTATTTCCTCTTCTTTTTTAACCTCACCTTTTTCGCATCTATCAGGTAGACATTCAGCTACCTTACTTGTCATCTTAAAGCAATTTTCATCTTATCAAATTTCAAACTTCTCCTCCCATTTTAGAAACCACATCTGACTTACAGTATCAATAATACATTTCACATGCAAATAGTCTGACATGATCAAGTTTAAATTAGAAGGAAAATCAATTTATCGATTTTTCAGAACAATATAAATATAGTACAGTGAGAATCTATATTCTGAGAATTTCATAGTTTATTTAAACTTAATATACATCACAATAAGCCATTATTCTTATTCTTAGTATTATTAATATTTGTTTTACATATTTACTCACCATTAACTTCTCATCGTCATCTTCCGCATCATCAACTGATCCACGAGGTTGTTCACTTGCTCTTGGCGTACCCATCTGTGATGACTATAAAATGTTTTACTTTATTAAGTCAAAATAAGTTACCTAACTCTTTATATATATGTATGTATGTAATCTCTTTTTGTTCTCACTTCAAAATCAATAATTAAATAACACCCAAGTGATCAAAATAGAACTTCAAATTTGTGTCAGAATTAGTCTTCAAGCAATAGCTGATATTTGTTTGCCCAACTGACTTCATATAATATAATATTTTAGACAAAAAGTCAAACCCATACACATGTTCATGTATGAGTACATGTATCTATCGTTGATTGGTTTAAATTATCCAACCAATCAGATTTCAGCATTGAAAAATTGAACAATCATATCGCTCACTATCTTTTTGTTTAATTAAATTAATTTAGTAAATATTAAAGATATTTTTAAAAAAAGTAGGGTAAATTAGGTGAGAAAAATTTAATTATCACTTATGAAGAGAAGTCTAGAGGAATTTTTTATTTTGTTTTGTTTTGTTTTCAAATATAAACCACTAACAACAATAGTGAAGTGGAATTCATTCAAATAAGTAATTGATTACAGTTCGACTATTTTTATTGGTTTTAAACCAAACATGAAGTACTTTGTATGATAATTAACCATTATGATTGGAGAGTGTACAGACACATGAACACTCACAAACACACAGCCACACAGAGTCACGCGGGATAAATGAAATTAAACACATATTCATATAACGAACTCATAATATGATAAGGTAAAAGGAACACATTGTCTCTGTTATCTTTACTTCTCACCAAGCATTTATACACACACCCAATCCTGTAGAGGGTTGACGCCCAAAATTTGCAGTTTTACCCTTTTTCTCTTTTCCTTCCCTGTCTCTCTTTCGAATAAAATTTACAATAATCATCAACGTCATCATCATCGAATTTACAGTGAGTTAACTTTGTTTCAAACGAAGTCGACCCTATATTCTTATTTATTCATACAAAGTCTTTTGATAAAAAAAACTAGGCAAGTTTCAAGCTAACTTGGTCTCTCACTATCTCCCCTCTTGATCCATTTTCTTTTTTACACAATGATATCATCTTTCTGATCAATAAGAATTAATACTTTCAATAACAACGGGGAAATAAAGCGCATTTCACCCCTTTTTTCAAACGTTACTTACACACACACGCACTACAAATTGACGTTACCATGGTATTGTATCACTCCTCTATTTAAAAAAAGAATCGCAGGAAACTTTTCGAAAACACAAATAAAAAAATAAATAAAATATTTAAGTAAATAACATTTTTCGAAAAAATTAAAAATAGAATAACTCAGTCAAACTAAAAGATAGATAATAATTATAATAATAATGCTAAATAATGTGATAGTAATCGTGAGAAATATTCTGTGTATGACCTTGCATATATTCTTTTTTTGCTTGCTTTACCATATGGCAACCATGGTAACCGCCAGTATCGCTTAGTCGATTCGGGATCGTGATGGAATAATAGTTATATTACAGGGAGACGAGTTTATAAAAAGTAGTAGACAATGTTTTAAAAAACGATATATGTATATATATCACCAGTCTCCAGTCGATTGTTATAGTATGTATGCGTATGTATGTATTGACCTATGCACGTACGTGTATGCCAGAAGGTTTTAGTAGTGATGTTTTCCTTGAAGAATAATGATTGACAAAAAGATGGGTAAGGAATCTGGAGAAAGAGAGAAAGACAGAGTGACGTATACGTCAAAGATGGGGATAAAACACGGTATACAAATATGAGATTTCGGTGTTGAGCTAAGCGAATATGTATTCAGTTAATATATTCAATATGGATTGACTTTAAGCTGATACAGGCAGTTGGTAACTAGTAGAGTCGATCAAAAATTGACAGTGAAGAATTATGGTTGACTGCTGAAAACCTCATGAAAACGTGCAAACTACTTTAGGCTGTTTGTAAGATGAACTGTTTCAGACAAGACTGGACTTAAGGTGAACATAGAGAAGATGGAGGGGGTGCAGATACCGTACCAAGGAAAACTATAACAAGTATGTATGGTATACGAGGTCCTGGGTTTGAACCTCACAGGTGGGTACGTACTGATGAAGAGTCCCAAACCAGGACGAAACAGCTGTCCAGTACTCCCAGGTTTTCCAATGGTTCTCTAACCAATGTCAGCTCATGATAAATCTGTAACCAATCAGCTCATGATTAAATCCTGTAACCAAAGTATTAAGAAAGCTAGCCAGCAGCCAGATCGAGGCAGTCTAGATGCGGGAAAGTTGTTTCACTCGTTTTTTTGGGTTCAACAATTCATCAATAGTATTCCTGGCTTGACTTGGCTCAGACAGCCGATTAAATTCAAACCACTGGAATTCTGTATGTTTCTTATCAATCATATGCCTAGCGGTTGCAATTACAAACATTTCCCTACTTTGTATATCAGAACTTTTTGGGATCAGTGATTAGTGCATGCTACGATTTATAGAAAATTCCCGTTAGGACAAATAGGAAATTAAAACAAATGATTCAACGAAGAGAATCTCCTCACAGAATTTATTTTTCAAGATGTACACTCGTATACACGTGACTGTTTTAAGCGGTAAGTTGAATTTTGACAAAATATTTTGGATTTATTAGCTATGTGACAATGCTTGTCATGTGTTATGTGATCCAAAACGTAAAACTCAGCGAGGCGCTAGAAGTGAATACAGAAGTAAGTGTAGCAATTTATTGTAGTCGTAGTATTACTATTTCAAGATGACCGAATTACAAGAATCCAAACAAAACACAGAGAGGGCGGAATTCAGGAATTTGTATTTAGCGGAATTATTCTGCAATTCATATAAGAAACATATTAACAATCAACAGTAAGTATTTAAACAATACAGAGATAGAAATTGTCAATCACCACATCCGCCACACGTCGAATGTCTCCTTGCGTATTTATAACGATGTCTCGGTTTGCTTGCAAGTAGCTGCGACCTTCTAACTGATTCTGTGATATCATTTTCATCAGTATTATCTGGACTTATTTCTGAATTATCTACAAAATCGGGATTAGTAACGGAATCATTAATACTATAATTGGAACGACCTACTTCATTTATTGTCACTTTGTCCAGATGTCTGTTATGAACTGAGTGATCTTTGATGTCTAATATCTTCACCACTCGATTTCCCATTTTTTGTAGTACAATTCCAACAGAAGGTCTATAGTCATTACCTTTGTAATAATGTACATTAGAAGTCGTGGACATCAGATGCTTTTTGAGAATTCGAGATTTGAAAAGTTTTGCAGGACTTTCACGGGTACTTGTATGCTCTGCATTCAACAGACGCAGTCTATGCATATGCAGCAATTCCTCCATTTTAATCAGTTGCTCTCTCATCTCATTCAGTTTTTTCGTGTTTTCGACAGTTCGCATTGTAACTCGGCTACCACATTTTTGAAAACAGTTGACACTTGAGTTGCCGAACTTGTAGTGGAGGTTTTCATTGGATGAGCTTGAGTATTTTGAAAGGTTGAAAGACACATTGACTCCATTTTACTAGACAGCTTGGGAGAATTATAAGAATGTTGAGCAACATAAGTATTCGAACTTCTGCAAACAGTCTTGATGTGTCCAACTTTACCACATTTATGACACTTAGCACCCCGAAAACGGCAAGTGCTTCGTAGATGTAACTTTCCACAGGATAAACACGGTTTAATGTTTTTGATCTCGCGCTGCATTCTATTACCTGTGGACGACAGTTTGGATTTCTTTCCATAAACACTTGTATTTTCGACTTTGGATAACATGACATCAGATACTGACGTAGTGGGAGCAGAGTATTCACTGTTGACATCTTCATATGTAATACATAAATCTTTAGCAGTTTGAAAGGTACAAGAAGGAATCTAAATTAACTCTTTCTCCAACTTAGGAATATTGATTCCAGCAATTAGACGATCACGTAGTTGAGTATGCAGCTGATCTCCAAAGTTACACTTTGAAGCTTGAATTTGAAGTTGAAGAATAAAGTCTCTTATCATCTGCTTGGGAGCACGAACCAGTTTGTTGAATTGAGCCCTCTCTCTGGTCTCAAATGTAGTTACATGAAAGTGATTTATCAGAAGTTCACGAATCTTGACATATGACAGAGAAATAGGTTTATCTGGAAACGCCAGATTCTTCACTAGGCTATATGCATCTAGCCCAATTGCAGTGATGAAATGTGCTGGTATTTTGTCATCCCGAACGTTCTTTGAAATGCTTCACGCATCGAAGCATTCCAAATAATCAACAATCTCTCGCGGAGAACCATTAAGAGGAAATTTTCCCAGGTTATTTAGTTCTGTCGCGACGCCAATTTGTAGTAATTTATTGTAGTCGTAGTATTACTATTTCAAGATGACCGAATTACAAGAATCCAAACAAAACACAGAGAGGGCAGAATTCAGGAATTTGTATTTAGCGGAATTATTCTGCAATTCATATAAGAAACATATTAACAATCAACAGTAAGTATTGAAACAATACAGAGATAGAAATTGTCAATCACCACAGTAAGACAAGTTGGCTGCCTATTATCGCCAACGATGGCATTCTTAATTGTGGTGGACTGGATTATGCGTCAGAATGTGGAGAGTGGAAAGATTTAAATACACTGAATTACCGATAAAAAGACTGTAGAAGATCTGGATTTCGCAGACGATTTATATTTGATGTCATACAAAATCGAAGCATTACAGCCGAAAACCTACAGTCTGGTAGAAAAAGCAGCGAGGATAGGACTGCAGATGAACATAGAGAAGACAAGAACAACCAGTACAAATCACCATAAACAGGAGAGATTTGAAAAAGGTTACATCCTTCACTTATTTAGGAAGTATCGTCTCCACCAAAGGCGGCCAAAGAGCACGGATGAAGTTGTCAAAGCCGGTCACAATAGGAAAGACAAGATAAATCTTCATACACCTGAAACCAGTTTGGAAATCTTCTGCTTCACTCACTGCGCAGCATAAAAAAAAAGGTGCAGATTCTGTTCGGCACAAATGTGAAGTCAGTCAGTGCGTCGGTGGGACAGTGGTTAGGACTCTCGCCGACCATGTACATGGCCCGAGGTTCGATCCCCTTCCGACGCACACCTGATATATATATATGGTTGGCCTGTAAAAATTTGGGCTACGGATATCACATGCTGAAAATTCCATACATGTACCAAAAATACTGTGTGAAATCAAGCTATAATCAAAAATAATAAAAGAATTCTATACTGGTGAGAAACATGGCCTACGTGTCATGACAAGAATTTCCAACAGATAAACACAAACTTTTATCAACAGGGTGCCTTTGCTGACTCCATACTAAAGATCAAATGGCCGGCCAGCCAGCTGGCCAGGAAGAATTAGCTACAAAGAAACTGCGACTGAGAACAAGCCAACTAGCAAGAGTTGATTGCTCAACAAATATCCCAAAGAAAGAAAATGTAGATGAACTGATCGGGCATACGTTGTAGAGGCCGTGGAATGACATTGCGCGCAGAACAGATCAGTGCTCAAGGGGAATCTGAATAGGAAATGACGAATAGGTCTTCAGTGTGAGGGTGATATACAGGAGATTGTATGAATTTTAGGAGGAGATGAGTGATTATGGTCAATCGTGGGATTAGCCAGCTGAAAAGGACGGCAGAAAATAGAAAAAAGTGGAATTCTGTTGTTGAAGCCGTATGTTCCACTTGGAACCCTAGGGGATAGTAATAATATTTGTGATTATATTCGTAGTTAAGTATCTAGCTAAAAATAATGTTATGTACGTTACAAAGTGATTCATGGAATATACAAATCTTCAGAGGGATGTAGTATTATTATGATTAATAGACAACTGAAACATTACGCAACAAAGTGAGAATTATGACAAGACAACACATCGAAAGCTAAACTGAGTAAATTAATTTTAAGGTGATACAATACCGGAAACTGTTCAAAGTGAAAATAATAATAATAATAATTATAACAATTTCAAACATTTATTGTTATAATTTTCTTAGGGTTCCGAGTGGAATCCAGAGCTTCAAGAACACACACCCTGTTTGTTCTATTTTCTGTCGCCCCCTTCAGATGGCTGATCCAACAATTGACCATAATCTTTCATCTCTTCCTCCAAGTCATACGATCACCTCCATATCACCCTGGCACTGACGCCAGGCTCGTTGTTTCCCACTAGGATTCCACTCGGGAACTGGCCCGCATTGCGCGCTATCTCATTCCACGGCTTCCACAACATATAACCGATCAATTCATCTCCATTTTCTCCTACTTATCCACGACGAAGTCGTGAAGCTGCAAAGACTGAGATGGTTAGGACATGTGTTACGTATCCCAAGTCATCGCCTCCCTCGACATTGAGCAATGTTAGCGGATATAGGATCAGGCTGGAAAAGTGAGAGCTAGCGGCGGTCAAACAAAAACTTGGTATCAGTCAATGAAATCCACAACAGTTGGTCTAAGCCACGTAGAAAGGTGTAGACTTCCAGGCTGGGGTCCTCGGGACGGTAAAAATCTATGGTTGGAAACAATTGGTGACATGCCTCAAAATCGTTCTCAGTGGCGCAGATGCATCCACTGCTTGTGACTTATGATCTCCAATGAAACTGTTTTGCTTTTCTTTATTACTCCTTTGTCTCACACATCTGCTCACTGTTTCTATTATGCTTTTCTTGTACTTTCTTCTCTTGCTTCGCGTGCTACACGGAATGTGGCGACTTGAACTTCCGCACATTTGTGCAAAGTTCTATATCGAAAACAGACAGACAGACTTATCCACTTATTGGGCGGTCGACTGTTGCTTGTTGGTTTGTTGACATCCAGAGTTTCTTGTTACTGATTCCTTCTGACGAGAAATTTGGTCTTCAGTATGGAGCTAAAGAAGACAGGTGTTTGCGAATGTCTGTAAGTCGTTGAAAGTGCTTTTCGTGATATGGGCGCCATGTTTCTCATCCGTATAGAAGCACTAACGGACTTATTTCACATTCGTGTTCGAAAAGAATACGAATATTGTTGTTTATGCTGGCTGAGTGAGTGAAGCAGAAGATTTCAGGTTTCAGGTTGATGAAGACGTATCTTGCCTTTCCGATTCTGGTCAGGTTTGACATCTTCATATGTGCTCTCTGACTGCCTTTAGCTGAGGCGATACTTCCTAGACAAGTGAAGGATGTAACCTCTTTCAAATCTCTCCTGTTTATGGTGATTGGTGCTGGTTTTTGTTGTTGTTGTTGTTGCTGCTGTTCGTCGGTTATCACCTTGTCTAGTTTACTAGCCCTCTTGTTTTCTAGGTGTTCTCAAGCCTGAGTAAACAGGGAGGGTTCATCATATGTATACACATATATATATATATGTGTGTGTGTATGGTGATCTCTCTTTCTGTTTGCTCGCTTAGTCTGTGACCATTTCACTTTGATGAACCTGTCTCCTTTATCAATGTATATTCCCCTTATATTATATATGATATGAGTGTTTGTTGACAGTCCGTTGCTTGGTGGTGACATATATCTATTATATGTGTGGTTGTTGACATGTCTGCTATATTTCGCTATGTAAATATGGATCGATACTTCATTATAATTAGCCATTCCTGTTAAGACTGTCTATTGATTTGTTCACACACTTGTCTGGACGGTCATATATATTTCGTTCTCACAATCTTGTGACTTACTTGTTTTTGGTGTGATACCACTTTTTGCTTCTCCTTGTGTTTGGAAAATAGAAGTATCATCGCAAACCTAGTGGTCTTCTGATTTCCACCTTCTTGCGTCAGGAGTATTAAATTCTTGACCAGAACATAGCAATAATTTGGTGACGAGTACATAACAGTTTAGCGTTGGGCTAACGACTCTCCCCTATCTTCAAAACGAATCAAACTGCTACAAAAACGTCAACTCATAATAAGTTCTCATACTAGGCGCCGATGTATCGTCAGGAGTGAAACTTTCTACCCAGTGAAAAAAAATTTCAGTCAGCGTAAGGAATACATTATGACTTTAAATGTTTGTCAACATGTCTACAACAAATATTCTATCTAATAATCAACATTTAGTTACTTTTTCTTTTAAATATACCTCCAAAGTTTTTATTGATTGCCAGTCCCACTTCAGTTTTTCTTTTACAGAAAAAACAACAATGAATGCTGTAATATTTATTTGATGAAATATTACAGAAAAAATATTCATGAAATATTGATTACTCGGGGCATATATGTATATATATTATGACTGCATCCCTGAAGAAGACAAGTACTCAAGAGAAAGAAGAGCAGTAGATTAGCTAGCTGTACAGTTTGAAAAAAGCGGGATACCAGTTTTTCAAAAGAAAAAAACAAAATTAAATTTTTCAAATGAAATAACAATTTAATAATTATAATAAATGCTTCTCATTCAGAGAAAATGGGAGGAGTATTTAACAGGTAGGCGGGAAGGGAAGTCGCCTAACTGACTGCATTTGTATGATAGGTAGATAGATAGGCGATTGAATAATCACCATCATCTGTACGCCATATGGGTGTTCACAGAGATAAGTTTTTACACTTAGGTATTTATTAGGTTGGGAAATATGGGTACAGTTTTTGGATTGGTATTTTCGTCAGTTTTCATCAGTCCTGAGGGAATGTTCAGGTAACTAGTGAAGAATCTTGCCTCATTTCTAGACATTTAAACTTGTTGCTTTGAGCATGAGTATGTTCTTCTTTGTGGAACTAAACAATTTTATTATGTACTCATTGATTTTGAAAAGGCTTTCGACAGCGTCAATCGAGAGGTGATTCGGCAATTACTTCACTACTACCAAAGGGTACCGCCAACAATTATACATCTCATTCAACAGTTGTACGACAATACTGCATAACAAGTAATCCACAAGGGGAAACTCAAAAAATCCTTCAAAGTGAAAACGGGAGTAAGACAAGCTGGCTGCCTACTATCTCCAGTGATTTTCCTGATTACGGACTGTGACAAACAGATTGCGGGCGAGGAAACAGGCATAAAATGAACCCACAAAACAATCTTGGAGGATCTGTACTTCGCCGATGTGATATATGTCTGATTTCTCACAAACTGGTAGATATGCAAGTGAAAAGCAGCAAATTGGCAGAAGAAGCATCAACAGAAGATAGACCTTCAGGTGAATATAGGGAACACAGAGGTAATGAAGATGCCTGGCCAATAGCAACATCTACAACAACAGACAACAGTCAGCATGAATGGAAGGAATCTGGAAGATGAGACCTCCCTCACCTACCCAAAACGGCATCGTTTCAACTACAGGCGTACAGAATTGACGAGGTTATCAAAGCGAGGATCAGGAAAGCAAGCCAGGATTTCATTTTTTTCAAGTCCGTGTGGAGGTTGTAGCGGTAAATAATTCCCCAAAATTATTGACCACAGCAATCACTCATTGGATGCTGACCACCACTGTTTAAGTCGACTTGTTTAGCTGAAGGCTTCCGGTCAAGCATCCCCGCCATTTGGTACCTCGTCGTGTCACGTGCACGATCACTAGCTAGCTAAGCGTTCGTCTAACGGCTTGTTTTGGTTCCTAAATATATCCTTGGTTTGGACGATCAATTATTGGCTTTTGCTTTGTCTTTGGTACGCGAGAATAAATTAATTAGAAGTTGTTGAACGAGATATCACGTCAAACCTTATATCTCAACCTCTAAACTGGTGAGCCCAACCGCGAACTTCATCCACGATAAATCCGCAGATAATCCCGGTGAGTTCGTTCCATTTTGTATTTGTTCTTGTACCATATATTATTCGACATAATTTTCGTCATGAGTGATCTTAGTCCCAAGGTCATCCGTATCCGCTCAACTCCTAAAACCATTCAGCTCGTACCATACTGGCCAGATAATGCTGAAACGTGGTTTCTGCTAGCTGAAGCAGATTTTTGTGAGCATGGGATAACCGATCAACGTTCACAGTTACTTGCAGTTATTCACGCCCTACCGCGGGAATTCAGCAAGTACGTAACATCACAGATGTTGAGTCCCGAGGTAAGTAACTCGTACGAGTTGCTGAAAGCATCCCTCCTCAGGAGAAACGTTCTCACGGACAGACAACGTCTAGATGAATTATTTCGCAACATCGAGTTAGGAGATCAGTCAGCCGTGAGCATGCTGACAAGAATGAAACAAGTCGTCGGCCAAAGTCAGTTCGACGAAGGACTGTTTAGAGAACTCTTCTTAACCAAGTTGCCACAATCTGTACAGACCGTACTTGTGACACTTGAGGGTACTGTAATAGAGAACTTAGCTATTACTGCAGATAAGATTCTAGAAATAACTAAACGGTCTGTTCCCGAAATATGCTCAATGACTAAGCAGACTTCGAGTAAGGATCCTGCAATGATAGAGTTATGCAACTCCCTTCAGCAGATGTTTAGGTCAAACATGCATTCTAAATCCTCCGACCGTCGTCCTAAATCTCCTCAACGCAGGAACTCGCGTGGTCGATCTAAGTCCAAACCACGTTCACTGAAAAACCCTGACTGGTGCTGGTACCACAACACCTATGGCCAAGAAGCGAAGTGTTGCCGTAAGCCTTGTAACTTCGGAAATGTCTCAAAGTCTGCGGGAAACTATCCCGCCGGCACGCGTTAGCGGCAACCGTCGCCGGTGGCACTAGCCGCCTACTTTACATCCATGATGTGATAAGCCAGACTCGATACTTAGTCGACACAGGCGCCGAAGTCAGCGTCCTTCCTGCTACAGCAGCAGATCGACAGAAGGAACCTACCTTCAACTTACAGGCTGCAAATGGAAAACCAATCGCAACCTTTGGTAGGAAATACGTCTATCTGAACGTAGGTTTACGCAAACCTATTCGGTGGATTTTCCTTCTCGCTGACGTTACAATGCCCATCATTGGCACGGACCTACTTAATCATCATGATTTACTCGTAGACGTCCGCCGAAAACGACTGATTGACAATACTACTAGTCTGTCTATCAAAGGCATCAGCTACATAGGCCCTAGTTTGTCACCCGTTAAGATAAAGGCAATTCTTGATCCAACTTTTCAACCTATTGTTGACAAGTATCCGGAACTTAATTGCCCGTCGAACGACCTACCGTGCATAACCAGCAATGTTATGCACCACATCATTACCACAGGACAACCTGTGACATCTAAAGCACGACGATTAGCTCCTGACAAACTGAGAATCGCCAGGAATGAATTTGACCATATGCTTAGCCTTGGCATCATTCGACCTTCGAATAGCCCATGGGCATCCCCACTTCATATGGTTCCGAAAAAGGATAGCAACGATTGGCGACCCACCGGTGATTACCGGCGAGTGAATGCCAAAACAACCCCTGATTGCTACCCGTTGCCTCATATACACGACTTGACGGCAACCTTATCCGGCGCGACTATATTCTCCAAAATCGACTTGGTTAAAGCGTATAACCAAATCCCGATGGCAACAGAAGACATCCCGAAAACGGCTATCATTACGCCTTTCGGACTTTTTGAATTTCTACGTATGCCATTCGGTCTTCGGAATGCAGCCCAAACATTCCAACGCTTCATTGACGAAGTATTTCGCGGTCTCGACTTTGTATACGCATACTTAGACGACTGCCTCATTGCCAGTCCAGACAAGGAAACTCACCTTAGGCACTTGGACTTGGCATTTGACAGGTTACGCCAACATGGTGTTACCATCAATATTCAAAAGTGTCAAATCGGTGTTGACTCACTCGACTTCCTGGGTCACACTATTGACTGCAAGGGCATTCGCCCACTGGCTACTAAGGTTGAGCCTCCTAAGAAAAACCGTTCTGGACGCACCGTAAGGTTCCCAGAACATTTGCACACTTATTTGACTTAACGAAGTCGTGTGATTCACGCAACTCACTCGTTTGTGGTACTAACTATTTTTTTTGACGTATAATTTTTTTTATATACAGTACCACCGAACACAAAAAAGTTTTTTCTCAACAGTTCATGTAACATACACAAAAAAATTAATTAGATGTATTTTTTTTCGATGTTCTGAACTTAGCATTATTTTACTGTATAGTAAATGCACACAATTTTTTTTAACCAAAAAGCTCATTTCGTACATTTTCCTCGACATGGTTCTTAGCGTTCTTGTTTTCTTTTCCAGGTGCGACGGGCACTGGACGGGAAACAAACGAAGCACGGAATCCAACGAACAACACCAGGAAGCTATGTACAAACACCCCATTAGCATAGGCAGACAAACCAGTAGGCATAAGACCAAGCCGCTCGGAAGATTTTTTTCACCCGAAAGGGAACCATCGAGTTTTTTTACTTCCGGCTGGTTCTGTCTTAGGGTCCTCACGACCCCACTAGGGGGGAGTGAGCTGTAGCGGTAAATAATTCCCCAAAATTATTGACCACAGCAATCACTCATTGGATGCTGACCACCACTGTTTAAGTCGACTTGTTTAGCTGAAGGCTTCCGGTCAAGCATCCCCGCCATTTGGTACCTCGTCGTGTCACGTGCACGATCACTAGCTAGCTAAGCGTTCGTCTAACGGCTGGTTTTGGTTCCTAAATATATCGCTTGGTTTGGACGATCAATTATTGGCTTTTGCTTTGTCTTTGGTACGCGAGAATAAATTAATTAGAAGTTGTTGAACGAGATATCACGTCAAACCTTTAATATCCGTCAACCTCTAAAAGTCAACACCCAGCACTCAGCATGATGGTTTTTTTACTCCAGTGTTAAGTCAGTGCTACTTACCATGCGGATCGGTGACTTGACGCCGCGTCACGAAGGGCACTTTGAATGAACTACAGACTTTCATCGACAGTTGTCTTTGCTGAATACTGTTTAAGATCAGATGGCCGGCCAGAAAAAATCAGCATTAGGGGTCTGTGGGAGTGAACCAACCCAGCAGGAACCTATTGTTCAACAAATATGCAGGAAGAAATGCAGGTGGATTGGCCATACTCTGAGGAAACAAACCATCAAGTAAGTGACATCACACGCCAGGCCAAGTGGCGAGTTGGTGGTCAGTGCGAGGGCGACATGGAGGGGGTGATGTGAAGAGGAAGTGAAAGCATATGAGCAGACGTGGAGCCAGGTGGAAACGTTGGCGGAGAACCGAAGGAGCAATGGGGACGTGCGGCTGAAGCCCTATTTTCCTCTAGGAACTAAAGGAAATAATAACTATGTATTCATTATTATTCAAAGTAAATAAAAAGGAGTAAGACAAGTTGGCTGTCTATTATCACCAACGATGATATTCTTAATTTTAGTGGACTGGATTAAATGGAAGACTATTAGGAGTGAAAAGACAAGAATACGTTGGGCCAACAAGAAGACTCTAGAATTCCTGGATTTCTCGGGAGAGAATTTATGTCTAATGTCAGATAAACTCGAAGACCTACAGGTGCAAAACCAACAAACTGGCTGAAGAAAATGAGGCAAGATAAGGCAGGACTGTATGTGAACAGAAAGAAGATGGAAGCGACGCAGATAACCAACCGACAGAAGCAGCAATAACAATCAGCCACATTCACTATCAATGAGAGGTATTTGGAAGACGTTACTTTAGTCAACCTGACAGCATCGTTTCAACTACAGGCGGGACTGATTTAGATGCAAAACCCAGAATCTGAGGACAAGCTACACTTTCATCAACCTGATGAAATGAATTCGGAAATCTTCTTCACTCTACGGCATAAAAAACAAGCTTCGGATTATGTTCAACAAAATGTGAAGTCAGTCATTTCCTGTATAATGGTCGGAAAATGTGGGGAACGTAAAGTATTTCGAACAAATTACAGACTCTCACCAGCACCTGCCTTCGCTGGCTGCATACTGAAAATCAAGTTCCACGCCGTTCAGAAAGAATAAACAAACAAGAAACTCTGGGAACGAACCAACCAAGAACCCATCGCTAAATAAATATTCCAAAGAAAATGGAAATGGACTGGACAAACACTAAGGACACCAATGAATAACATCGGACGCCAGGATATCGCTCGAGTGAAACCCTATTAGGAAACCGCAATTCGAGTGTCTGTCCTAGGTTGACATGGCGGAGATCGTGTCAGTTGGAGGTGGATATCAGAGATTATGGGCAATTGTGGACTCAGTTGGAGAGTGTCCACAGCAGGAGATGTACAGCTGAAGCGCTATATTCCAATCGGAACGGAAGAGGATACTAATATTATAGTAATATTATTCATCCCTTGACATTTGAGTGAAATGAGGTTTCACTGGCGAAATTCCTTTTCAGTCAGCTCTTAGACATCGATTTCTGCTGGTCGACTACACGATTGCCCACAAGATTTTATTTCCCAATTGCATGATCCCATCCGTGTCACCTCCGGATGCCATACTGTTTTATTCCAATTCCACTTTATCTCGAAGGTCTCTCTAGCATGTGATGTCAGTCAACGGTCTCTTCAGAGTAAGTCCAGTCTATCTGTAAAAAAAAACAGATAGTGCCCATATGTCTAGTGAATATATTGGATGGCAGTTTATAAACATTTCATACCAGTAATGTCTAACTCCATTCTCTAAAGGTATTCTAGAAACACAGGCGTGGTGGAAGAACGTTTACTATTTCGGAACAGGGATATGTCCATCACATCCAATTTACTTTTTCCATAGAATGTGATTGAAGAAAAAACTAGTTATGTAAGACTCGAAAATAATATGAAGACAATTGGAGAAAGAGAACTGCTTGTGTGTGTGTGTGATGAGAACGATTGGTTTTTTGGATTCCTTGTATGTCTACCCATGATTTTCAACTAACTGATTGTTTCAGAATGGTAAATTACATTGAGAAAGGAGAAATCAGGTTAGATATTGGCAATGAATACTATTCATGATATAAGGAAAATGATTTCTCCATAAAGTGTTCTAAACTTAACCCTAACCTGAATTTAATTATGATACTTACGCAGCCTTTACTTAACTCTGAGTTAATTCTTACCCCAACCAGATTAAAGACCCAAATCAACCCTCACCCTAATCTTCTCCTAAATTAACCTTGATCTGTCCGAAATTTAACTACATTATTAGTTTCTCCTTTAGTTCCTAGAGGAACATAGGGCTTCAGCCTCACCTCTCCGTTGCGTGTTCGGTTTTCCACCAATGTTTTCACCTGTTTCCACGTCTGCCCACATGCTTTCATCTTCTCTTCACATGACCTCTTCCATGTCACCCTCGCACTGACAATCAACTCGCCGCTTCCCATTCGGGTTTCATTCGAGTGATGGCCTGGCGTGTAATGTCACTAACTTGATTGTTTGTTTTCTCAGGGTATGATCGCTCCACCTGCATATCTGTTGTACAGTTGGTTCCTCCTGGATTGGTTGTCTCATTGTCAGAGAACCGTCCCGGTTGCTGATGTTTTCTGTACAGCCATCTGATCTTGAGTAGTATTAAGCGAAGATAGCTGTTGATGAAAGTCTGCAGTTTATTCCAAGTGGCCTTTTTGTGACGCGGCTGAATTCTCTCATCTGTATAGAAAGTTGCAGTAACTTCACATTGAAGTTGAAAATCCGGACCTTACTTTTCATGCTGAGCAGTGCTGTTGATCTTCACATTTGACTTGAGAGTAATGAAAGCTTGTCTTGCTTTCCGGATCCTCGCTTTGGTATCCTTAAGGTCTGATAAGTTAGTCACAGTTGCTAAGCTTCCTTCATCTTTCTATATATATTCGAATCAGGTCTTACTATTAATTGGACCTGTTTAAATTCTCCATGAATGGTGTAATTGTATTTCCTGGCAAGCACTGTCGTGTTAATTTACGTCTCTGTTGATCACTTTCATTGACTTGAAACCCAAACTTTCTTGTCATGTGATGACTTACTTTATATTAGCTGGTAAATTTGGTCAGGAGATACAATTACATCATTCTTGGAGAATTTAAATAAGTTCATTTTATACGAAAACCTGCATCGAAGCCGTTGTCTAGAAGGCTGACGAAAGATTCTCACTTATATCAACTAGCAGTTCAACGAACACTACTAATCCATTATCATTCACCTGAACTACAGATCTTGTCCATTATTTCAGGATTCCTCCTGTCTTTTAACTGTTATTCGACTGTGCTGTTTTATCATGAACGCCAGTCTAACTAATTCAATTTGCTTTATTGTATCCTGGTATTTTCACATACTTCATTTGTGTGTTCTTCTCCATCAGCATTGTTATGTAATAACTTGTTGCTAACCCCTACAAATTAACTCATCCTGAATTCTGTAATTATTTTTATTTCTCATATAAGTCAAAGTTTTATATTTTTTGTTTGACTAACTAACAATCTGTCGCTAACTTTTACTGACTGTTTCGAATATATCTAATTAGGTTTCATAGTTATCTTTTTCAGATTGTGGAAAACACCCATATGGACATTAGAAAGCAGAGAACACAAAGTTCAGCAAAGATATCTGACTTTTCGGCGATTTCATTTTCAAAAATAGCTGTACAATCGCATTTAAATACATAATTTTACATGGATACATTTTCTTGTCTAATTCCACATAATTACGACGACAAATAGAAGGTGATAATTATTTTCAACTAGATATGGTTTACGAGGAAAGGCTTGGAAACAAAATTAACACAGGATTAGAACGGATTACAAGTGTGTATAGAAAATGAGCATGGAAACAAAATTGAAATAATAATAATTTTCAACTTGAGATAGGAGTCAGGAGGTGTGTGAATATAGATTACGAGAGCCTTAGGAACACAAAAATTGCACAGGCTTAGAATATAATTGTAAAATAGTTATTTTAAACGAATTATAAGTGTGAACAGGAAAATAAGCCGGAGCTGTGTGCTCGAAAGAAATTAGACCAACCTCTACAACTACCATGATCCGAATTCGGTGTGTTCCCTCAGCTTCCGTTTTTATTTTTTTTCTTCTTTCGTTCTCTTTTTTCTTTTTGATCTTTTCCATTCGCCGTAAGTGTGTGTGATTCTTACTCCCTCTGTTGCCTTTCGATTCACCCCATTTCTGTTTTCAGTTATAAAAACAGTTATTGTAAGTTTGTTTCCATGCTATTCCTGTTCACATTTATAATTCGTTTAAAAACAATTGACTATTTTACAAGTATATCTTAATCCTGTGCAATTTTTGTGTTCCTAAGGCTCTCTTAATCTATATTCACCCACCTTCTAACTTACATCTCAAGTTGAAAATTATTATTATTTCAGTTTTGTTTCTATGCTCATTTTTTACACACTTGTAATCCGTTCTAATCCTGTGTTAATTTTGTTTCCAAGCCTTTCCTCGTAAACCATATCTAGTTGAAAATAATAATTGTCACCTTCTATTCGCCGTCGTAATTATGTGGAATTAGACAAGAAAATGTATCCATGCAAAATTATGTATTTAAATGCGATTGTACAGCTATTTTGAAAATGAAATCGCCGAAAAGTCAAATATCTTTGCTGAACTTTGTGTTGTCTTCCTTCCATAGTTTTCTAATATAGTGGTGAATGAATTAAAGTTATTAACGACAATAATGTTTTGAAATAATGGAAAAGATTTGTAACTCAGGTGGATGATTTGCAATTAATAGTGTTCTCTGAGCTGATTGGTTTAGTTGTGGAGCTATCGTCGTCTTTCAGGACGACATCTTCAGTCCAGTATTTAGGATAAAGTGAAATGATTACCAGGAGACGCAATTATATCATTCATGAAGAAATTTAAATCATTTCACTTTATCGTAAATACTACGCTGAAGATGTTGTTCAGAAAGACGAGGAAAGCGCCGCAACTAAACCAACCAGCTCAGAGAACACTAATAATTGCAAAAGATTATTGTTTAAATAATTTCGAATAGATAATATCAATAGATTACAGTTATTTTCATTGGTGACTAGTGACTAGTGTGATTTGTCTAGTCATTTGTTGAGTGCAGACTTAATTCTGTCAGTCAGTTTTACAACGTAGCTACCATTCTAGGTGGCTAGCCATCATGATCCACTTTAAATTTTTGATGTTAGATGGGTTCGAATCTCAGAAGTGACACAATTTCCTTCATGGCTGCAAGTACACCTTGCTGACTGACTAATGAGTGGCAACTAGCACGAGATCGAGGTGAAGTAAGGCTTCCTGCTTGTCGATTGCTTCCAACCATCTAAGATTACAGTTATTTTCAACCTTCATATGCCTTAAAAGTCATTATTCTCATTGATTAACATAACCACACGATTAGTATACTTCTGAAGTAAAACTACATATGTATATCTATTAAGGTGGAATCTCATATTAGGAACTAATCGAAAAGAAATATGTTTCTCCGCTCAATTTGTTGTTTTTCCTCCCACTGTTAAGACTCAGAGTGAATTTTAATGTCTTCTTTTGTGTTACTTGCTTTATATTAAGTAGTATATTACTATAAAGCATAAAAATATACCGAAAATACGTATTGTGATATATAGGATGCAGAGATTGAGAGAAGGAATATTTACTTTTTAGTTAGTTCCTCATCAATAGCTCCACTCTAACATATCTTAGGCAGTTTTAATGAGGTTCATAAGTCTGAGGAACTGAGACTCCCAGGTTTCCCAACTAACACTTGACTAGTGGTGATAAGTTTGTTTTACAAATAATAAAATCAGGTAATATACCCATTTTTTGCGAAGAAAATCAGTTTTTGTTCGGTGAGGAAATAAATATTCTCAACGACTTTATTTCCAAGATGTACAATCGTGTTTAGATTATGGGAAAAGTCACATTTGTATACTATGACAGAGTTAAAGAAAGAGGTTTAAAAAGACGTTTTTGAATACATAATTTAGGGTTTTGTTCATGTATAGATAGAGCTTCGGTGATACACGAGACGAAAAGATGGAAACTTTTAGAGTAACCGAATTTGGCCCTATAGATAATTTTAAGGGACAAATGTTGTTGGACTGAATGACTTTACCCACGAAAGTGTTCACAAATGGAAGACTACGTTATCTTGTGCTCGCCTTTTGTTGTGGTGCACAGTTATGCGTTTCTACAGAATATATTTTTAACGCCCAATGTAATTAGCTTCACAGGAGTATGTAAAAGAGTACACTCATACACAGGTGGATATAAGTGGTGGTTTATCCTTTATGCAGTGTTGAATCATACGTCCGCTGGCGAATACCAAGTGTAAGTCAGAAGTATAAAAAAGCGTTTAATACACCTGGATAGAAGACTATTACTACCTTCATCAATATTGTCACTTTGAGTGACAAACTCATAAACAGTGTCTCATTTGGCACCATAATCTGGCAAAGAGAAGTTTATATCTTCATGTTTCTTTCTATAGAACTGTTAGGATATGCATTATTATGGAATATAACATATGGAAAGGCGGCAGGGCCAGACAGAATTCCTCATTAAGCACTAAAAACGGATCCAGAGACTACGGCAGATATGCTCACGCCTTTATTGCAAAAGGTTTCCACGGAAGTAAGGAAAGATGCCTGCCGATTGGAAGAAAGAATAGTTACCTTGTCAAGCTACCAAAAACGGGGAGACTTGCGCCTCGCTCTGCAAGAACTAACTGGAGTGGAATGATGCTCTTGTTCACGCCAAGTAAAATACTAAGTCATATCATCCTGGAGATAATAAAAGATGCACTGGATGCAGAACTCCACCTGCTAGAACAAGCTACATCTAGGGTGGGCGAATCATGTGCTGATCAAATTGCAAATCTATGCATCGTCATTGAAGAAAGAATAGAATAGCATTCAAATCTCTCTCTACCCTAACAACTTCATCGATTTCAAAAAGGCCTTCGATAGCGTTGACCAAGAAGTGATTTGGAAGCTGCCTCAACACTACGGTGTGAAGTGACGTAGTCTTTACCGACCTTATTCAAAAGCTGCCTATCTGCAAGTGACATGTGTTAAGTGATCCACAACGCAAACTTCAGCGAGGCGTTCGAAGTGCATAGAGGAGTAGGACAAGCTGGCTACCTATTATCACCAATGATGGCATACTTAATTGTGGTCGACTGGATTATGCAGAAGACTGTGCACAAAGAGTGAGAATACAGGAATAGTCTGGACCAATAAAAAGATTCTAGAACTGAATTTCGCGGATGATGTATCTATAATGAAACATAAATTTGAAGAATAACAGATAAAAACCAACAAACTGGCTGAATAAGCGAACAGAGAAGACAAAGACTTAAGTTATGTACTGCTCCTGAATGAGTTATATAAGAGTTTTCCCCGTCGCCAATTATGTTATGTACTCGTCGAGTAGTTAATAATCCTGACGCGTAATGAGGGAAATCAGAAGACCACCAGGTTTACGATGATACTTGTATTTTCTAGACAGGGAAAATAAATGTCACACTAGTGTGTGAGTGAAATGGTACGTAGTGTACGAAACGTGAGAACAAGAATGAACAAGTGTACAGTACAAAAGTATATATGGAAATGACTAATACACATGAACAAATAAATAGACAGTCTTAACATGATTGGTTGTAATGTCATATGACAACAAGGTCATACATGTTTATTTAGTTAGTGGACAGACAAAAGCATATTGTCAGTTAAAATGAAATATCGATCCATTTAAACATAGCAAAATATAATAGACTGTCAAAAACAAGACACACACATCATGTGGATACATATCACATATACAAGTAGAAAATGAAGATAACCTACGAACAGCAGCAGCGACAACAACCAGAACCAATCATCATCCGAGGGAGAGATTTATTAGAGGTTTCTCCCTCCCAACCCCTATCTAAGAAGCATCGTTTCAACTACAGGCAGGACGGTGAAGACATCAATGTCAGAATCGGAAATGCAACCTACGTCTTCATCAACTTGAAATCAATTTAGAAATCTTTTTCACTCCTCAGCATAAATAACAAGATTCGGATTGAGTTCAGCACAAATGTCAAATCAATCACTTCAATTTATATGAGTCATAATCTTTCACTGTCAGTCACGAAAAGGGTTTCTAACAAGATACAGAGGCTCGTCAACGGTTGCCATCTCTGGCTACATATTGAACATCAAATGGCCAGGCAGCCAGCCAACCAGAAAGAATTAGCAACAAGGAACTCTGGCTGGGGGATGAACCGACAAGCAAGAGACAACTGCTCAACAAGTGGATATGTAGGAGAAAACAAAGATGGATTAGGCATACGCTGAGGAGGTCATGGAATGACTTTGCACGCAGTGCTGGCCAGTGATCGAGTGGAATCCCAATGGGAAACAACTATTTGAGTGTCGGCCCAAGGGTGACATGGAGGAGATAGTGTGAGTTTGAGGAGAAGATGAAAGATTATCGTCAATCATGGATGCAGTTGAAGAGGACAGTAGAAAATAGAAGAAAACAAAGTTGTGTTGTTGAAGTCCTATGTTCCACTCGGAACCAAAAGGAAAAGTCGTTCAAAATTATCGATAGCCGCAAAAGAGCTCAATTCTCCTTAAGTTTGCTTAAGCCATTTCCATCAAGCGTCTGAAACCTGATTTATGCGTCCAGAAAGAAGCGGTTATCAGTCTTTCTTTGCCCTTCCTGGTAACCGGATATTTTCATCCCTCTCTTTCATCTGAATGCGAAATGCTGAAAAGTTTCCATTGTGTTTGATTATTATTGTTTGGAATAGTGGTTAATATTGCATATTTATATATGTATATATTTTTAGTGTATGCGTATATTGATCGATTGATTTTTGTTTAAACTGAACTCTGCGCAAATATGTTAAAATTGTTGTTGTAGATATATTTAATAATGTCTTTGCCATGTAAGCAGCTGACGAGAAGGCAACGAAATAAACACTGATGGTACCATTTTATTCTGCCAAAACTGTAGTTCTTGCTTTGTTCAAATTCATTAAGGGGAATAAATGTATGAAATAAGAAATAAGTATATAGAGCACATTTTCAGAATTCTCAGCATAGAAGATGGATGAAAGAATTCTGTTTGTACATAGGTGGCACTCAAAACTTGAAATTGATGTACTGTCGTGTAAAGATTAGCATTCAGCAGGTCAACCTATTCAATGTACCCATTGCCTTCTGTCCAGAATCAGATCTAAGAAGTGAAATGTCAAATTGAACACATCTTCGATAGTGGAAAGCATAGATAATGGGTGACAAACATTAAATATTCTTAGGAGGTTAGCAGTTGGACAGTTATCCTCATTAAGAACAAAAGTGTCTGAGATACGCAGTATTAATTTCAAAAAAAAACTGAAGATGATAAATTGTCTGTTCACTCACTAATTAGTCCATCTTTTAAAAATAATCAATCAATATCAACATGTCAATCAGGCGAGAGATAATTGACCAAGCAAATCAATGCCATAATGGAAAAGGATAGAAATATGCATGAGAATTTAAAACAGGTGGTTGGTCACATAATGCATAATTTTTGGAGAGAGAGAAAAAGCAAGGAGAATAAATGAGAGGTGAATTAGGGCTTAAATCAATTGCGCAAGAAGTAATTAATAGAGATGAAGTAGGCAGAAAATTAAGATATTTAAAATATAATAATGACTTGTCAATAATTTATGGGGAGGGGAGAAGGAATGTCAGTGTTTAAATTGATGTAATGCTGGTAAAAGCAAAGAAATTGTCTGTAAAAATTTCCTCTTCTGAATATATATATTTTTCTTCTTCAAGTGGACTCTGATTGATTCAGCTGTACGCAGAAGATGAACTCTTGAAGTAAAATTAAGATTGGTCAGAACACGATATATACTTTAAGTGTCTTGTGGTCACCATTGGGTTGTGTACTTTGGAGACTGCTTCTTGACAAGTCTAGAGAATAGTATGTTATGACCCACTATCGATAGTTTTCATATATATACCAAAGATACATGATACATGATACTTTTATCAAATGTGACGAGAATGACAATATCTAGATGATAACTAGAAAGTTCAACGACTGTCATCATGCTATCCAGTTCAGGTAGGAATCAGATTTGAACTCGATATTCCATTTTTTTGAATGTTTTTTTTTTCTAAAAAAGGGGATCTCATGGTTCTTTGCAGAGATCGATCTACGGGGAACAAATATGAAACGGTCAATGCATACACATAGTGCGAAAAGAGAAATCTGACCCACTTCTATTGCTCAAGAATAAAAAGGAAAAACCTGAAAGTAAGACAACAGCTCAAAAGAACCCAGATGGTGCCGAAGAAACTGCTATTTATGAATGCAGAGATTCTGAAGAATCGCTTATTTAGATCACCGAGGAAAGCCTTCTATACGGCTGAGCCATGGAACATTTTCTACAGTCCAAAATTGGTTAATGGACGTGTAAACGATAAAAAGCCACTTTGGACCACTTTTTTATGAATCCATAAATTTACCAGCTCTTCTGGAGGTAGTTATATTCACTGCGCAAAGTGCACACTTTCCAAACACATCTATGAGCTTAATGCTGCATGGTTAGCAAAAGGACAATGCAAGACAGTTACTAGCTCAATTCTCGAGCACTTGGTGAACTTAAGTCATTCAGCTCACCAGAGTAGTTTTTCAAAATTATCTACAAGGTGAGGCCAAGTGGTACGAAGGGCGTCATGTTTCGACATTTGTGTATGGTGGAGTCGTTGGCGATTCATCATTACAACCTTGAACTCTGTATACAGAAAAAGTTGGTCCAGTTTCTTATTCTATCATGGTAGTAACCTCTTTCATTAGTCGTTCCTTGTAAATTCTTAATTTTAAATGTTTACTTCGCTTTTACTTGAATAATTAATTTACTATTATCACTCTTACATGTTCCTTTTGTATATATTCTCAACCTCTTCTCAATCAGTAACAACTTTTAACCATATCGAATTTCTAACGCTTTCTTTCTTTGTGCCATTGAGTATCACGTAATTTACAACTTTCATTTTTACTTTTCAAGCTACTTCTAAGTAATTATGTCATTTATTTCACACACCCCTTGATTACTCAGTAATGGACTACCATACATTTTCGGTGAATTTAAATACGACTATACAACCTCTGTAGATGATTTCGTCGATAGAGAAAACTGTCTTCGCTAAATTGTCTTTTATTGTCATGTGAGTATCAAGTTTATATTGAGATCTGCAAGGTGTGCTAAAAAAGTGATATGAGTAGACCTTGTTTGACTCTGGCTTAACCCCACTCAAGATGATGTTCAAAAATCTGACGATAAACAAGGCTAATTGCACACCCAATGGAACTTGCCTCACTGGAACAGCCGAAGTGATAAACGCACATAGAGGAGGTGATATTGGACGGTTTACCCCTATTTCTCAAAAACATAGAACTGGAGTGTCTGTGAAGAGATAATATACTTCTGTTGCATTGAATGCCCTTTTTATGGTATTCATTTGGCTTCATATCATTATTTCATTAACGTTATCACTATTAAATTGTAGTTTTAAGAGCAAGGAATGCCTCAGAGATGTTGACCTACCAACTTGCCTTAACCGTGAATTCATATTTTTGTCAATAAACTTTTCTGGATAACCATTTTTTTTACTAAGCAGTTGTTTGATAATCTTGGGCACCTTATTCCTGAAGATTACTGTAAAAAGACCATTTAGTGCCGCAGAGGCACCCTATTCACTCATAAACACTTCAAATTTACGTCTGGGATTTAAGGATAAACTATCTACCCGTCTCTATGTGTTTCTACCGTTTCGATTCTCCTATAGAGTTAGTTTTGGATTCCGTATCTTTTCATCTCGTTTGCAATCTGGGCAGCTTTGCCAATCTCGTACATGGTGCTCACGTTCCATGTCCTCAACACAGACTTTTCTTCTGGTGCAAAGAGATTCATCATGCTGAAGTTTCTGTAGCAACTTTGTTTACAGGGTGGGGTTGCTAGCCTCACGCATGAGAAAGGAATTGTTACATTAAGATAAAATTTAGACAGAAGCGACCTTGTGGGTTACTCCCCTTAAAATCGGGAAACAAGGAATAAACAATCAGAACAACACCAGCAAAAGGAAAATAATTCACAGCAAAAAGGGCAACAAGCAACGAAAACAACAATACAATACAACAAAATACAATACATTTAAGCACAGTTAACTAAAATGATACCAAAATCATAGACTCACTGACTTGGGCCAACTTAAACAAATAAATCCAACAATATATACAATTACAGATATGAGTTAATGTTAATACGTCACAAAATGCTAAACAGTTAGTTATAGGTATTAATAGTCAATAATATTATATCCACAGGTTTAATGTTCGAAAGTAAACGGATTGCAATAATTTCCAAAACTTCGTGGTCAAAAAAACCCCGAGAAATGAGAGTTTTATGTGAAGATGAAAGCATGTGGGTGGCAGACTTGGAGCGGGGTGAAAAAGTTAGCAGAAAACCGAAGGCAATGGAGATGCGCAGCTGAAGCTCTATGTTCCACTAGGAATTAAAGGATATACTAATAATAATGGAGCTAGTTATATTGAGAGTACAACTAGACACTTTCATTATCAGATTTCTTAGCTAAACTTGTAGATAGTAAACATTAAGTTGATGTTACTGATGCATTTAAAGTCATAGATTGTATTCTGATTGATGTTTATTTTGTTCAGTGATTCGTCATCTAAACACAACTGAAGCCATTAGAATCCTTCTGAGGAAGCGAACATGTATGTTGAGGAGAAGAAATTCCTACAGCTACTTTCATTGCCTTGACCACCATTAAATAAATGTATATTTTTCATTTCATATCCAAGTCGGTAGGGTTAAATTATACGTCATTGGATTTTAACTGCAACAATCCAAGTGGTAACTTAATCTCCACGTAAAGTAATAGTCTTTGCCTGTATACTTCATGGGATTATGATAGCATAACATGGAAGAGTCCTAAATGAATTGGAATGAAACAGTTTTTTCCTTCGATGCTTAAGCTTATCATGAAGAGTTTAAAGATAGCGCGTAAACACATCATCATCGTCATTCTCTGAAACATCTGTTTGAATCTTTAAAGATGATATTGGTTCACACATAGTTGCATCATTATCGAACAAAGAATTGAATGACAGTCGAACCTCTACCTCAATTCTATTGACTTCGAAAAGACCTTCGACTGAGTTGACTATGACATTCCCCAACTCATTATCAACCTAGTTTAACATGTGTCAGGTGATCCACAACGGAAACCTCAGAGAAGCGTTTCAACTGAATACAGGAGTAAGACGAGGCTGGCTGCCTATTATCATCCATGCTATTCCTAACTGTGGTAGACCAGATTGCGCATCAGACTGTGAATGAGGACGAGAAGACAGGAATACGTTGGACTAATGTTATGTACTCGTCGCTAAATATTGTTATGTACTGGTCGAGAAACTAATAGTCCTGACGCAAGAAGGCGGAAATCAGAAGACCACTAGGTTTGCGATGATACTTCTATTTCCAAACACAAGGAGAATGCAATAAGTGGTATCACACCAAAATGTAAGTAAGTAAGTCACACAAATTGTGAGAACGAAATATATATATGAATGTCCAGACAAAGGTGTGAACAATCATTAGACAGTCTTAACATGAATGGCTAATTATAATGAAGTATCGATCCATATATACATAGCGAAATATGGCAGACATGTCAACAACCACCATATATGGATATATGTCACCAAGCAACGGACTGTCAACAAACACTCATATTATATTATATATAATATAAGCGGAATATACATTGTTAAAGGAGACAAGTTCAAACAAGTGAAATGGTCACAGACTAAGCGAGCAAACAGAAAGAGAGATCACCATACACACACACACACATAAATATATATATGTGGATACATATCAACTAACCGATCAGAAGACTCTAGAAAATCTGGATTTCGTGTGTGGATGATTTATGTCTAATGTCACACAAACTCGAAGACCTATAGACGAAGACTAACAAACTGGCAGAAGAAGCAGGCAGGCAGCGAAGACAGGACTCCAGGTGAACAGGGAAAAGACGGTTGTGATGAACGTAACCAACAACCACCACAAGCAACAACAACACAAGAACTAGCCCAATTCACTATCAACGGGAGAAATTTGAAAGAGTTTACTTCCATCATTTGGCTTAGCAGCATCGTTTCAACTGCAGGTAGGACCGATACAGATGTCAAAGTCAGCCAGAACTGGGAAGATGATAGGATCCCACATATTTTGGTATTGACTGTTAGTCTTGCATATATATGGTATATTATCATTCTCACACATTTTGGTATTGACTGCTAATCTCGCACATATGGTATATTATCATCTCTCACGCACTTTGTTATTGGCTATTAAGATCAATTATTTCAAATGCTGTTAGCTGTCCATATTGTTGTAAAATGTATAAATACCATGGCTTTCTTTGTCGTTGTTGCACTTCAATACAGTCACAGTCCAGCCTTTGTCTTTTGATATTTGCGTGCTTTACTAAATCGGAAGGTACGACAAGCAGATAGGCAGATAAGTTCAGGCGCAGACAGAACAAGGTGAAAACGTCTTCATTGAATTCTCTACAGTTATAACAGAAGACAAGGTTCCCCTTCATCAACGTTATACCAGTTTGGAAATCTTCCACACTCCACAACATAAAAAAATAAGATTTGAATTTTCGACACAAATATGAAGTCAGTCAGTTATTCTATACGGGTGAGAAGTTTAGCGTGTGTGTCACGAAGAGGATTTCCAACAGACAACCACAGACTTTTATCAACACTTGCCTTCTCTGACTCAATAAGGCAGACCGCATGGCTGGCCAGAAATAATTATCAACAAGAACCTCTGGGAACGAACTGACTAAGAACCTACTATTAAAAAAAATTTGCAGACGAAAATAGAAATGGATCGGCCAGACAATGAGGAGATCACTGAATGACATCACACGCCAGGTCGTCGCTCAATCTGAACCTGAATGGGAAACAACAATTTGAGTGTCTGTCCGGGAGTGACATGAAGGATATCGTGTGAGTTGAAGCAGGAGATGAGTGGTTATAGGAAATCGTAGACCGAGCCAGATGAAGAGGGCAGGAGAAAATACGAGAAAAAGTTTAGATGTGTCGTTGAAGCGCTATACTCCAAAAGTAACCCAAGGGAACAATATATTTTAATAATAATAATAATCTGGATCCCACCTGATTGATAGTAAAAAACTCAAGGCACGCTTGTCACACTGGATTTTTATTGAGCCACTTTACCCCACCACTGGGTGTATTAACATCTGTTGAGGGGACAAAGACTTCCTGGGTTAGATTTCGAGATATTTCTTGCTCTATACAATCAGAAAATAATACACAGGCCGAATAGCGTTCGTTTTTTCCCTAACTTTCTCTTACTTATCAAGTCAATGAGTGAAGTATGTATGTTTCATAGGCATACACTTTCCTTCCCCATATATTGTGACATTATTACAAGGAATAGAGTTTAGAAAATTTCAGAGACACAAAATATAAATAGAAAATAATAATTTTTAATAGTTGGTTTGCAAGGACTAGATTTGTTTATACTAGTTTGACCACGGATTGATATCAGTTGGAGAACCATAGAAAACCGGCAATGAAGTACTAGATAGCTGGTTCATCCTAGTTTTGGAAATCATCGGCAATACGCATCCACCCTACCGCCAGGGTTCGAACTCAGGACCTTGCTGTTGCAAGGCAATCTGGTTGACCATTCGATCAGTAGGACTCAATCCACTGACCAGCCCATGAATTCTAACTTCTAACAATTAGTGATTTTCAAGTGTTGGTTTGTAGGGATTTGATTGGTTTCAGGATTTCATCATGAGCTGACATTAGTTAGAGAACCGGTCGCGCTATGTCGTGAATTGGCAGAAGTTAGAATTCAAGGACCATTGGATTGGGTCCCAGTGGCTTAATGGTATACGAGCTCGCCTTGTAACCGGAAGGTCCTGGGTTCTAACCATATCGGTGGTGGATGCGTACTGCTGAAGAGTCCCAAACTAGGACGAAACAGCTGTCCAGTACTCCCAGGTTTTCCAATGGTTCTCTAACTAATGTCAGCTCATGATGAAATCCTGAAATTAGTGATTTACCGCGACTGGCACCAACCAGTGTCATCGGTGGGACATCCATCCTCACACACTTGACTGGATGGACCTCACTAGTAACGACCTCTCACTAGAACTCCAGGAATGTCCTTCCTGTAGCAAGTCACTAGCGAGCATCAGATTAATTTTCAATAGTTTGGTTTGTAAGGATATCAATGCATGATCAACTCGTAAAAATAATAATAGCTTAATTCTGGGCAGTGTTTGCATAATATGCAGAATTTTCAGCGGAGTTTATTTTATGCTGTTTTCTATTCATCCAAGATCTCCAAATGAAGTATTAACCGACAGTAGATCACGTGACAAACTACTACTATCTGACCTGAAGCACAAAGCAACCCATTTTGACTTTTTCTTCGAGAAATGCCTAAAGTTAGTCATAAAAATTTCAGAAGTACATTTTGAAACCAAAGGAAGTAGTGCATGAACGGCTAGCTATTTTATGTATTGGGATACCTTGCCACCTACAGTTATGCATTTCCTCAAGTTCCTTATTGGCAACTTACAAATCGTCAAGTTGTGAACATTCTAAATACTCGTTAGACAGAGTAGACGATATTATGATGGTGACTGCTGGTAGCTCAAGGTTTATTCAGGCTGCTGACATTAAAATTTGTTTTGTATAATCATTGCAAACAAACATCTTCACTATTCTTCATATATATATTTTTTTTTATTTCCTCATCTGAAAAGATTTGAATAAAAGTGACATTTCATCTTTTGAGTGCATAAAATTCCGCCACCAAATGTCTAATGTCTATTCCTGTGAGGGTGTTATTCCTCTACTTTAATGGAGGAGTATATTATCATATGAGGTAAGTTGATGTCTTTTCGTTTTATTTATCAAACTGTTTGTTCAAGGGTACAGTCACTATTCTACGGATTGTTAGGAAAAGCTGGAATATATTTACATCAACCAATAGACATTGTTAGGCAGATCGAAGGGATCTAAATACCAGATGGAAATTTCGCTGGCTTTAGATTGAAGCCTATCTAAGATTGAGTAACCTCAAACAGCTGAATCAACTCAGTTTGTCTGAATTCTGGCTAATTGCTTAGGCGAAATGGCAATGCATAGAATCAAATTCAGTAATCTAGAAAACAAGCCAATCAGTAGGATGGTGCATACTACTTACACACAGATTTAAGTAGAATATGGTAGAATGATTGCCAGCCACGTATGTGTTTCGGGTTTGATTCCCGACCAATGCACTCCTAGCTATCGTGTGAGTTGAAGCAGGCAATGAGAAGTTATGGGCAATCGTGGGCCCAGATGAGGAGGTACTCAGAAAACGGGACGAAGTAGAGACGTGCTGTTGAAGCCCTATATTCCAGAAGTAACCCAAGGGAACAATATATTTAATAATAATAATAATAATCTGGATCCCAGCTGATTGATGGTAAAATAAACTAAAGGCACGCTTGTCACACTGGATTTTTATTGAGTCACTTTGCCCCAACACTGGGTGTATTAACATCTGTTGAGGGATAAAGACTTCCTGGGTTAGATTTCGAGATATTTCCTGCTCTATACAATCAGAAAATAATACACAGGCCGAATAGCATTCGTTTTTTCCCTAACTTTCTCTTACTTATCAATCCAATGAGTGAAGTATGTATGTTTAATAGGCATATACTTTCCTTCCCCATATATTGTGACATTACTATAAGAAATAGAGTTTAGAAAATTTCAGTGACACGAAATTTAAATAGAAAATAAATAGAAAAATAATAATAATAGCCTCATTCTGTTTGGTGTTTGCATAACGCAAGGAATTTTATCGGAGTTTATTGTATGCGATTTTCTATTCATCCAGGATATTCAAATGTAGTATGAACTGACGGTAGATCACGTACACACTACTGTCTGACCTGAGGCAAAAATCGATCTGTTCTGATGTTTCTTTTTTGTTTCTCATTCAAAAAAAGCACAACATTTGGTTTAAAACCAGTTACAGAAAAGTTCAGAAGTACATTTTTGCAGACCCAAAGAATATAATGCAGGAACAGCTATTTTGTGTATTGAATACCTTGCCACCTACTATTTTGCATTGCCACAAGTTTTGTTTGAAACATACAAATCGTCAGGTTGTGAAAATTTTAAATTCTTGTGAGACAAACAGACAATACAGTGATGGAGATTTCTGGCAGCTCAAGTATTGAGCAAGCTGTCGACATTAAAATTTGTGTTGTATAAACATTGCAAATAAACACCTTGATTATAATTAAGATACTTTTTGATTGGACACTAGTCAGTAACTAGTGTGACGTGTCTAGTCCTTGGTGTTTGGCGCCGACTGAATTTTATCAGTCAGTCAGATTTTGTAGTGTGGCCATCATTCTAGGCGACTCGCCTTGCTGATGAGTGCCAACTAGCACAAAACCTAGGTCCAAGCCTTCCTGCCGATTGCCTCCAACTATCTAAGATACTTTTTACTTTCTGATCGGAAAAGATCTAAAAGAGTAACGTTTCACCCTTGTGATATTTCATCTTTTGAGTGCATAAAATTCCGCCAAAAAATGTCTAATGCCTCTTCCTGTGAGGGTGTTGTTCCTCTACTTTAATGGAGGAGCATATTATCATATGAGCTACGGTTATTTTTTTTTTCGTTTTATCTATCAAACTGTTTGTTCAACGGTATAGTCAATATCCTACGGATCGTTAGGAACAGCCGGAATATACTTACATCAACCAATAGCAATTTTTCAGGGAGACTAAAGGAGGTCTAAATACTGGAGAGAAGTTTCGCATGCTGAAGAGTGAACTCTATAAATTTCATACATTTATTCCCCTTAATGAATTTGAACAAAGCAAGAACTACAGTTTTTCCATAATAAAGTGGTACCATATTTCATTTCGTTGACTTCTCGTCAGCTGCTTACAGGGTAAAGACATTATTAAATATATCTACAAAAATAATTTTGACATACTTGCAAAGAGTTCATTTTTAAACAAAAATCAATCGATCACTATATGCATACAGTAATTATATATATAATATTAAACACTATTCCGAACAACAATAATAATCATAAACAATGGAAACTTTTCAGCATTTCGCATTTAGATGAAAAAGAGGGATGGAAATATCCAGTAACCAGGCAGGGCAAAGAAAGACTGATAACTGCTTCTTTCTGGATGTATAAATCAGGTTTCAGACGCTTGATGGAAATGGCTTCAGCAAACTTAAGGAGAATTGAGCTATTTTGCCGCTATTGATAATTTTGGACGACTTTTCTACACCCACCTTATGACCCGTGTTGAGGAGATGCCTGGCGATGGCACTATTGAAAGCATTTGTTCCCTATAGACATAGGCCTTTTGGTACATGTTCAATAAAATCGTAGATATGCCCTTCTTCTTTATGTTCTTCCAATGTAACTGCTCTCGCAGATACATGAAAATTTGTATATTAGTCTATAAACTCTGCACCTGAATTGACTAACCCCAGACAGCTGAATCAGCTCAGCTTGTCTAAATTCTGGCTAATAACTTAAACAAAAATGGCGATACATAGAATCGAATTTAGCAATCTAGAAAGCCAATCAGTAGGATGGTATATACTACTTACAAACAGATTTAAGTAGCATATCGAAATGAGAAGACAATTGCATCGAAGAAAATTTTCTTTTCGACGAAGTCATCATCTAGGCTGTACATTCGTGTATTTATATCAAATGGATGGGAAAGTTCCAGAATAATTTCCGGTTTAGGGTCAAATTAATAAAAATTGCAATTAGGAATTAGAATGCCATAATAAACAGGGGATGGATAAAACAAGCAAAGTAGCATCGTAATAACTAAGAAGATTGACATTGTGCAATTAGGGGTTAGAAATATAGAAATAACAAGCAGGACTACATCAATAAGATGAACTCCATACTAGCTGACAGAAGCAAGTTTCAGAAGCCGAAAGCGATGAAAGATCATACGGAGAAAATAGAGAAAGAAATAACAAACTTATTAAAGGATTTGAAGGGTAAAGGCTACTTATCACCAAAAACTTTCGAAAACATAAAACCTACAGGGAGTACCATCTCACGTATGTATGGTTTACCGAAAGTGCATAAATCAGGAGTGCCCCTACGCCCCATACTAGACATGTCCCATTCACCCTATCACGAGACGGCAAAGTGGCTGGTACAGCTGCTTCAACCCTTGCATGACGAGTTAGTAAAGCACAGCGTCAAGGATACCTTTCAATTTGTTGATAAGATAAAAAACCTGAACGCGACTGGCAAATATATGGCATCACTTGATGTTTCATCTCTATTTACGAATGTGCCTCTAGTGGAAACAATCGATTATATCTGTGAACAGATTATAGAAAAGAAATTGTGCACTGATATTCCTATCAGTAATCTGAAACAACTACTTGTTAAATGCACAACGAATGTTCAGTTCCTATTTAATAATGAAATATACAGACAGGTTGATGGAGTAGCCATGGGATCCCCACTGGGACCTATTTTCGCGAATATATTTCTAGCAAAACTAGAAAATAGTCCGTTGAAAGAGGAAATAGCGAAAATGGAAATGTATTGTCGTTACATGGATGAAACTTTTGTAGTGTACGATGAAGGGTTAAATAGTGATTTGATTTTGAACAACTTCAATAATGCTCACCCAGCGGTCCATTTCACCTACGAAGGAGAATACAACGACTCTTTACACTTCCTCGACGTCCTACTAACGAGAAGAGAGGATGGTTCCATCAAAAGAACCATATTTAGAAAGCTAGAGACCAAAGCCCAGTATACACATTTCCGTAGCTTCGTACCGATGAAATACAAACGTAATCTAATCAGGTGCTTAGCATTTAGAGCGAGGTCTATTTGTTCTGAAGAGTGTGTAGAGAAAGAACTCCAGATCATCCGAGACATTCTAAGCGAGAATGGATATCCAGAGAAGTTCATTAAAGCCAACATAGGTTATAATAGCCGTAAACATGAACTGACAACTGTGGAGAAAAATCCTCTGTTTTTACGTCTCCAATTCAAGGGAGATACTCCTGCGGAGATTCTATCCCAACGTTTAACCAGAGCGATCAAGAAAACTTTCTATTCTGCACGTCTGTGTCTATCCTTCACTAGCCGTCCAATGTTCACCCAGCAACTCAAAGATGCCTTACCTAACCTTAGCTCTTCTTCATGCATATAACATTTCAACTGTTCCTGTGGTTCAAGTTATATAGGGCGCACGATTAGGCAGGTTCGTCTACGGGTTCGAGAACACTTACCAGCTTGGTTCAGCAGGGGGGAAATTAAGTGAATAACAAAATAGACAGGATATTTGGATAAAAACTAATGTGATGAATAATTGTTTATGCAATCAGGGATTAAATATGTAGAAATAGTAAAATGACAAAATAAACACTAAATTCGGGTATGAAAATATGGTAGTGTAAACAGGGATTAAGAAAAACTTTAAAAATAACATGAATAAACAGGAATTTCGACAAAACAATAAGAAGACGTAGTTTATCTGAAGCGTGTAACGTGTGTATTGGCGTAACACATTTCGGACATTCTGATTACACACGTACTTGTCATACACAGTTTTTATATAAGGCAAGAAAGCATGAATAATTAGAATACAGGTCAGATTGTGTACAGGTCAAGGTCACAAAATAATGGGTAGGGAGACGCAAAAAGTGTGGGTAAGAAAGATAAAGGGAGGAAAAAAAGGCAAAGAAAGGGTTTGAAAATATTATGATGTAAAATTGGTCCTTGGTTCTAAGTTGGATTACCAAGGCAGGTTTAAGGTGATAACAAATAACTTTTGGACGCATAAGACAGGTTTAAGTCTTTTAATGGCTATGGCTTCAATGAATTTAAGTATGTGACCCAACCTTGTCTTATATATCGGCTTAAAGGCATTATTAAGATCAACCTTATGACCCGTCTCTATAATATGCTTCGCTATAGATGATGTTGGACATCTATTTCCCGGGTCAATTGTATCTGGCGATTTCATTTGTTGTTGCAGCCACTTTGGAATGTGTTCTGTAGCCCTAACATGCAGAGACCGATGGGTCCTCCCTATGTACGTGTCTCCACACATATAGGTTTTTTAAATCACAGTTCTCATCACAAATAATGAAAGTATCATCGATGTATCTCTTGTAGAGATGGAGGTCGTTGATAGTTGTTGATAAGGCGTTGTTCTCTAAGCTAGCCATAAAGCAGTCGGCTAGAAGGGGTCCTAAGGGAGAACCCATTGCTACTCCATCTACTTGCCTGTATATTTCTTTGTTGAAACTAAAGTATACGTTGAAGGTGCATCGAAGTAACAGTTCTTTCAGGTAATGAATTGGTATACCGACATTGATGTTATTGGATTCAATGTAGTCACAAAGGAAACATACGGTTTCTGTCAGTGGAACGTTGGTGAAGAGAGACACGACATCCAGGGAGACCATTTTCTTTTCTGCCACATTGACATTCTTAATTGAATCAACAAAGTCGAATGTGTCGCGGAGGTTATGTCTTGACAGCTTCTCTTTCACCGGCCCGAGAATCTCCACCAGCCATTTCGCGATTGTATGATATGGGGAATCTATCATATCTAGTATTGGGCGGAGTGGGACGTCTTGTTTGTGACCTTGGGTAAGCCGTACATACGTGGCGTTGTAGAACCAGATGGGCGCACTTTGAACTGATAATGGATTCGTCCTTCATTTTCTTCAATATCTTTGTTAGCTGGAGCTCCGTCTGTTCAGTGGGATCTTTCTGTGGAGACTGTTTCTGAAACTTTTTATCATCGGATAGTATCATCGAGAGTTTGCTTAGGTAGTCTGATTTGTTCATCAGGACGATTCCGGAGCCTTTATCTGGTCGCGTGATGATCAAGTTTTCATTATCTTTCAGTTCTTTCAGCTCCTTTCGATGTTCTTTGGAAAGGACGTTACGGAGGCTGGGTTTTTTGTTGATATAATCGAGACAGCAATTTAAAACGGTTGATTTGAAAAGTTCTGCATTCTCATATGAGATTGGGACGAGATCTTTCGTCTGGTCGATTAAATTCTCAAATTGCACTTTCGTGTTGAGTTCATTCACTTTTGACGTTGCATCACAAAACTTAGGCCCAAGTGCTAAGATTTGCATTTGAATTGGAGATAGTTGAACATCAGAATAATTGTACACGTATTTTTCTGGACAAGTAGGAAAGACGGTTTCTTTTGTAACGGACTTTAGGCTTTGGTTTAGTTTCATTATAACATCATCTGTTCTTTTCTTTGTAACCGTATTGGAGTAGTTTTCGAATGCTGTTCTCTCGTCTTCAGATAACTCATGGAGAACGTGGGAGCTTTTTGAGATATTCTGCTCTAGCTCAGGTAGTCTTGATCGCACTGCATCGATGTGATTCAGAGTGTGTCGTTTCAGCGTACGTGAGTTAGGGGATATGTGATTTCGTCTGAGATGCTTCCAAAATACTTTGGGATATTCATGTTTCTCGAGACAATTCTTCAAGAAGAAAATCTTTGCGTTCGCCTCAGCAAGCTTGACGGACAAACGTAGAAACTTGTTCAGTTCCCTTACCGTCGAACGGTCCTTGCTCCTCTTCAAATCACGGAATATATACATTGGGTCATAGGAGTTAATAAGAAGACAATTGCAGCGAAGAAAATTTTCTTTTCTTTTCGAAATGCTTGCCAGCTACGTAGGTGTTTTTGGTTTGATTCCCGACCAATACACTTCTAGCTAGAACTCAACTATTTTATAACAAGTACAAAAAAGTGGGAAGGCTGTAAGTGAGTCTAGCAACCTTATCGCTTAATGACAACATGAGTGCTACGGCAGGTTCAAAGCATTAAGCATCTTGTTGACCTATGTTCTATTCGATACACAAATGGATGATCATACATTACTCTCTGAGTGTTTTTCCTATCCAAATTTAAAACCACGGGAAGTTTTCACCTTGAATTTTATGTAATAATACAAAAATTTCGAGTTTTATTGACTGACTACCACAGCTGTTTTGTTTCCCTCCCTCCCCCCCCGTTTTCATTGTCTCATTGCCAAAATTCATTTTGTTAAAATGTCACACACACACACGCACACACACCCTCCTCCCCCCCCCACACACACATACACATTTTCATTTTCTGTTCTTAACAGACATACAATAAACATACATGATACACGCAACACTAACAAAGCTGACAGACGAAAACAGGCAAACTACGCAAAATAAACACCGTCACAGGCAGTAAAACGACAGTCAGTCAGTCAATCAATCGTATTTAATGCTTTAAACACGCAAGTGGCTTTTTGCTTCTTGTAATAAATGGCTTCCTTTATGTTTTTAAAAAACCAAAAATTTCAAACCATAAATTGAATTCTCCATCTTGTTGTTGTAATCGAAATTCTGATCATTTTGAAAGTTAATCTGTGACAAAAATGAAAAAAAAAGAACCAAAAACAGAAACATTGTGATAATAGTATTGATTATTTGCCTTGCGTTCCCAGTGGAACATAGAGCGACGACAACACATCTCCGTTTTTGTTGTATTTTCTGCCGTCCTCTTCCGCTTGATCCACGATTTTCCATAATCTCATATCTCTTCCTCACACGAACTCCTCCATGTCACCATCGCACTGACGACCCACTCATCGCTTCTCATCTGGATTCCACTCGAGCACTGACCTGGTGCGACATCTCATTCGACAGTCTCTTGAACTTGTCGGATTCATCTCTGTTTTCCCCTACATATTTGTTGACCGACCAGTTCTTGGTTGGCTTGTTCCAACACAGTTTCTTGTTACTTGTTCTTTCTTGTCAGTATGGAGCTAACGAAGGCAGTGGTTGATGAAAGTCGGCAACCTGTTAGAAATCCTTTTTGTGACACGGAGTGGAAGTTTCAGACCCTTATAGAAGGATCCACTTGACATCCGTGTTGAAAATGTGATACCAATTTGCAACAAAAGTGATGAAGATAATAGAATTATTGTTAGTATTATTTAAAGGTGTTCACTAAGCTTCGACGATATTCGCTGATGTTTCACTCTCACAAGGCCATGATCGTCTACATGTACAATTGCAACTTCATGGAAGAGGGAGGACACTGTTTTAGACTTTGCCTAAACTCTTCCTTGAATTATTTCCCTTGATAAATTTGAACAAAGCAAGAAGAACACATTGAGAAGAATAAAATGACATCATTATATATAAATATTTCATTGGTTCTTTTCAACTGAGTACAACCTTCAACAAACTTTATTGATATTAGATGGTTGGAGGCAATCAATAGGCAGGAAGCCTTGCTTCACCTAGGCTTCGTGCTGGTTAGCACTCACCAGTCAATCAGAAAGGCGTATCTGCAACCTTGAAGGAACAACTCAAGGCCCTTTTGAGATTCGAACCCATGTCACCAACCAGTGCTAAAGCCAGTCAGAGACGTTACCACTGAGCTATTCGGACCTTCGATTGACCTCTTGTTGGACTGTAATGCATACTTTGGTTGGACACTAGTAACTAGTGTGATGTGTCTAGCTAGTCCTCTGTTTGGTGCAGACTGAATTCTATCAGTCGAGTTTGTGTAATGTGGCCACCATTCTAGATGGCTCGCCATCATGGTAAAACAAAACCTAGGTGAAACAAGGTTTCCTGCCAATTGACTCCAACTATCTAATATCACCAATTCAAAGTGCACAATGATGGTGAACCACCTAGTGGCATGGTGGCCACATTGCATACTTGACACTGATAGAATTCAGTCTGCACCAAAGATGGCGCTAGACACATTGCACCAGTTACTAACTTCTTCCCAATCAAAACAAACTTCATATCAATGTGGATAATATTCAAATGCTTAACTTTTTGTTGATCACAAAGATGATGGATGGTAATATCACGTGATTATGTACCATAATGGAGGCATAAAATCAACAATAAATACCCTTATGCATTTAAATATTTCTTTTTTACAATGATGATATTAAATTATTCATGGTTGTATGCAGCTGAAGAAAAAAGAAACCATCGAAACATAATGACGTCATTTTATCGTGCTCAAATTGTGTTCCACTTGCTTTTATGAAAATAAAACACAGGTGTAGTTCAGGGAAGAGTCTCTTTTCGCCGACGAATTCATTCACACTTAGCTGTACAATCGCAGTTATATATATATATATATATATACTTTTGTATGTGTGTGTGTACAATTAGGCTTGTCCGATAAGAATAGAAATAGGTTTTGGTTAATGTTGTCACGACATTTAAAAAATATGAGGAGTAGTCAAAATGTGATTAGGGTGGATGTGCGTGAAGTTTGGTAAGAGGGTAGTGGTGATATGTTATCAAACAATATATTTAATCACACATAAAGGAAGTTCAATATGCGTAATACATTTACCCAGAAAAGATGAATAGTTTAGTGAATGAGTTGTGATCAGGATGCACATAGAAAAAAAGAGACATATGGAATTATGTAAGAGTTCTAGAAATTTCATGTTATAAAGATTTAGAAAAAAACCAAGCACATAAACATCAGGTCAGTAAAAGCCAACGCTGTTGACACCAAGATAATGTGGTGACGGCTGTCTGGAAGCCAAAATTATAGACAAGAGTTCACGTCATTTATTTAATTCAATTTTATATTTTCCCGTCGATTGATTGGACTGAAGTGCTTAACCTCAGCCTGACATATCGGCTTCTTGTGCAGATGCTTCGACGGTGTCTGGGCATGTTATTAGAAGTTAATTGGTGGATGGTGACTACCAGTGAAATCTAGGATGAGCATTTCGTCCTATTTGGGACTCGTCTGCTAGATATATCTGCAGGTACATCACTCACTGCGGAATGCAGGTACATTCAGGTATAGAGTACCAAATAGGACGGAGTGCACATTCTGAATTCCACTGCAAGTCACCATCCACCAGTTAAGTTCACGTCAATATTTACGTCCTAAATTAGGGGTCATGAGAAGAAACAATGATAAAGCTTAACCTTGAGGAACTCACCAACCAGTCACGGTGAACTTAACGTGTGCAAGTAAGATTCGCTGATATATGGCCTGACTTTCTAAGAAATGACCGCAAAGAGATGGCAGAATAACCTTCAGCACAGAAACAACCAATCAGAAGACGTTGCTTCTCTGCTAAAAGTAACGATAATAATGTACATAAAAATCTAAGAATATCTGTTGATTTTCTCAGTAAACGATCTGTTGCCTGGCCCTTGTCTTCTGTAGTAACAATAGTAGAAGTGGTTGGATGATTTTCTTTTGTATACATGACTCTGGTTTCTCCAAGTGAATGGCTTAGGCTTCAGAAATACAAAGGAGACGGAAGCGTGTATTGCCTTTGGTAGGTTATTCCTCACTCTGGAGATCACTTTGAAACAGAAGGCGTTTTTTTTAGATGGAATGCCCAGTGTTGACGAGAAGTTGGATTATCTCACTCCTTAGATAGGCGCTATTACCTTTTCGTAGGCTTATGGTGGGATAGTTTTCTTGAACCCTTTTGGACAGGATATGTGTCGAACGACCAGTGAACTACATGGCTTCACAGTAACGGTTGAATTGATACATGCCCATAGAAGTTCTTGTTTTTCCTAACTTTATTACACTGTCAACAAGGAAATTAACCTAAATTTACCTCGTTCTCTATATGCATCTACCAGTTTGACTGCAGCTGCGGAGCCAGCTACATTGGACGTACAATTAGGCAGGTTCATCATCGTATTTCCAAACACCATCCAACATGGTTAAGCAAGAGACAAACAAGATCTATTCATAGCTCTATTTTAGTTCACCTTGTAGATACTGAGCATAAGGTTGACGTTAATACTGCACCTAAAATTATCTATCGCATTCCTGCTAACCTTACTTTTGCTTCGCGAGTATGTCTTCTACATACATCTGAAGCAATAGGAATCCACCTGAAGAAGCCAGCCAAACCTGTGTGTTCAGAAGAAAATTGTACAGCCACTTCCTTACCTTGGTCATCGTTACATGAATGTATAGACCAGACGAACTACTTCGCCCATCCTCCCTCTAAAACTTTAAAATTATAAAAATTATAATTGTCCAAATTATTTCATTTTTTATTTTTTCTGATCATTTCATCCTTAATTACATGTTACCCTTGTAAAATTATTTTTTTCTTATGACCACTTCAACCTTAGTTACAAGTTATCATTGTCCAAATGGTTTTATTTTCTTTAACAATCTGTTACGTAATCAACCTGTGCACACACTTATTCCTTAATTACTCTTCATTTTTTCAAAATTATGCATTATGCAACCCACGTGTTGTAACCATTTCCACCTTTTAATTGTGTGTATTAATTTTCTTCATTAATTATCACCCAACTGCTTGACATTTTGACACTGACTAATTAATAATAAAAAGACGGTTACAGAGAAGCAAATTTTCTTTTCGATGAAGTCATCAACTAGGCTGTACATTCGTGTACATTCAAAAGCTCAAGCCCATGATATGTGTTCAAAAGGAATACGTCCAACAGTTGTCCCTACTATGGTCATCACGAAAAGTCGATACCATCAGTAATGATTATTCTATTATCCTTTCTAATCCGACCTGTGCGTCGGTGGCACAGTGGTTAGGACTCTCGCCGACCATGCACATGGTCCGGGGTTCGAGCCCACGCCGGCGAACACCTGATATCTATGGTCGGCCTGCAAAAAATTTGGGCTACCGATATCCATGCTGAAAATTCCATACTTGTAACAAAAAATACAGTGTGGAATCAAGCTGTAAATCAAAAAAACCTTCGTGTTTACTTCTGTTAAATTTACTAGATTTAGTTGCAGTTTTTTTAATTTTCATAAATGTCCGAACTTCCTACTAATTTTTTGTTTTTATTACTATTGTCCTTAATCCGTAATTTGTATAAACAGTTAAGTTTTTTTAGTAATTATGATCTTATTTTGTCTTTATTACGCTTTTTATTCCACTTGTAAGCGGCCTTCTTGAATCAGTGGGCTACCACAATTACTTTCCACCAAAGTGATTAATTTCATCTGGATTTATTATTGTTTTAATCGTTAAGTTATATCAAATGGCCGATACATGAACTTGAGCACTTATTTAACTTACTCCCAAGTAAACGCTATGCAATTTTTCAACGAAATGAAGATATACTGCTAATTATTATTTTACATGTAAATCCTATATGAAGAAAAAAGGCAATTTAGATCTAAATACGCTGGAAATTTTTGTCCGATGAGTAACTCTTCTCATCTTTGACCTGCTGCTATATCGTGAATTTTCACAAGTTAGAATTCATGGACTGGCCATTGGATTGGAACCCAGTGTCTTGATGGTCTAGAAGCTCTCCAGCCTTGTAACCAGAAGGTCCTAGGCTCGAACCATGGTGGTATGAGTGCGTACTGATGAGGAGACCCAAACTAGGCTGACGAGACAACTGTCTGTCTAGTACTCCGTGCAAGTTTTCCCTGATGTCAGTCTGCTCATGATGAAATCCTACAACCAATCAAACAAAATCCTTGCAAAACCAGTGCCTAGAAATTTTTGTACCATATGTTCGCATACTGTCTGAAAAAAAAGCTTTATTATTGTTATTATTATTATTGTAGTTTTATTAATTTGACCTTTGACCTGAAATATTTGTAGAAATAGTACTACTTTGGTGGTGTGATACAGACAATGTCTACCAACGGAATATTATACTCACATATTCCCACAGTTGAATACTGCATACAATATATCTGTTTGAACATTCTATTTTATGTTATAGACAGAATACATTTCCCACGGTTATATACTGCATTATCAAAAGAATACTTACTATGTATGTATTTGAACATTCTATTTCATGTCGTTCAATATAAAGCAAAATCACACGCTCAGTGATTGGTTGACAAATATAAATTGTATGTATATGTAAATAGAGCTGGTCAATCATTTGAAGAAAAAATATATCTTGGCTTCCGTGTCTTGCCTTCTGGTGTTACACTACTTACTACCTTTCTATCTTACCATGTTTTGTATCTGATCTGATTGACGCTGACACTTGACAATTTCATTAAAATTTGACCATGGACAGGAGGAAATAGTTCTTAAACTTCCTCACACATTAACTGTAAACACACAAATGTACAGCCAAGTCGGTGTTGATTTCGTCTAAAAGGAAATTCTCTTCGCTGCAACCATCTTTTAAAATGAACCCTAACATCCAATGTGTATATTCTGTAATTATTAATAATTGAATGATTTTTCAAGCAGTATTTATTATTGCTCATCATTATTTCTGTGAATTGAAACAGCTTCAAAACTTACTGTGTAAAGCCTTACTTCATCAGTGATAATAATAATAATAATAATACTGATTTGCTTTATTCCAAAACAGTACTTTTCATACAGAATGGAATTCTCAGCATTTCACTACATACAGTATTGCGGATCCAGTTAGTACATTAACAATAAATAAAATTCTACATAGATTAAGGAAATCTCGGTTCATTATGACAACAACAATTGACATGTCGGTAGCAAAGCCAAAAGTGAACAGAATGTTTGAAGGTGCTTAGAAAAGTAGATGCTAGCATATTTACTGGCGTAAGCAGAAGAAAAAAACAAAGCTACACATAACAGAAAAAAAGAGAGAGGGAGAAAAGGAAAAGAAAGAAAGAAAACGTTGTACCTATATGAATGATATGAGTTGGAAAGACGAGACCCAGTTGTTCTACTGACTATTTAATAAGTTATAGGTATCACGCCTAATGCTTTCTTCATCGCACAGAACACGAGCTAATTAGGGAGGTTATGGTTGAGTTTTTGTACTTACCAGTGCGAGCATATAGTTTTCTATATAGGCTTCTGGTCCTGGCCGATGAGATAGATACAAGGGGAGAGTTGTGAATGAAGAGGGTGGTGTGAGTTAGATAGATAGACAGAATGGATTTAACCCATTTTTTTCACATGAGTCCATGTGTCTGTCGACCAGAATATTAACAAACTGGTTAAGTGGCATGTTGCTTACCCCGATGACAACCTTCAACACCCAGCGTAATAAGGTATATTCTTTCTTCAGTAGCCCTTGAAAAACTAAGAGGGAACAATAGAGAATAATAGGCAGGATGCAAGAGTTAACGAATTGTAGGAGTAAGGGTTGAGTTATTCCACTACTACTTTTTTATTCCAAACTTCGATATATCCCGCATAGGTGTGGCATTATTTCTATTTCACCTTTTTTCGGTGTTGATCAGATGAACGAAAACTCAGTGACCAACCTCTCTCTCTCTCTCTTCGTGGAAAATACCCCGATGGGATATTAGAGGAAAAAGAGCAAAATGTTTAGCAAAGATATGTTTCCAGCGATTTCATTTTCAAAAGCTGTTTCAACCCAGCCAGCAACTAACTCTTCACGGGACGCAGCCATAGGTTGAGAATATGTTGACTATTAAAAGACAAAAGAATGGAAGCTAATCGCAAATGTATTCTAACTTTTGTCAATTTACCGCTTTCTCGATTGTCATTTATGGTATGAAGCACCATGATATATTGTGAGCTAAATATTTTTGGCTTCCGAATGGAAATGGTGATAAATCTTCACCTCGAAATGTGCGTAAATTTGTGAAATGAATAATTTGATTTTATGAATCCACCATTAGCCAGAACTCGCGTGGTCTGAACTGATTTGTCTCTCGAAGTCGACTCGATCCAAGTGATGAACGGCTGGCTGGAGAGTTCAGCTCAAAACAAGCAAGACAGTCATTCTGTGTTTAGATAACTTTGGTCTAGCTAACAAGTACTATTGAATGAATGATGTAAGTGCTTCCTAATCAATGACATCAATCAGCAGTATAAACCATATCACATTTAAAATAATTTTTAAATATAATTAATCACAGTTCACATCAAAAATTCAGCATGATACTCAGTGCTGAATTCTAATTTCGAGTATGTCAGAGTTGAGATTATACAAGCAATTTAGCAAGCTCTGATTCACCATTATAGTTTGACGGCTCATGATACTACAGCATTTCCTGGTGTTGAAGTGCAATATTTAAATTTAAGCACTATTCTTGCTGAAACTCGACTGTCACTAGGATTTTATCATAAGCTGGTATTAGTTAGATAAACATTGGAAAAGCATCTGGGAGTACTGGGCAGCTGTATCGTCCCAGTTTGACATTCATCATCAGCGCTCACCCACCGGGATACAAGGCTAACGAACTCGTAGACCATTAGGCCTCTGCAATTGCGTAATGATGAAGAGCCCCAGGCTAGGACGAAACAGCTGCCCACTACTCTCAGCTGGCTTTCCAATGATTCTCTAGCCAATGTCAGCTGATGATGAAATCCTGTAATTAATCAGATTTAATCCCTGTAAGTCAATATTTGAATATTGACTATCATTATTATAAAACGAAAAATAAATTTTTTCGTTACTCAACAAAAAAAAATACCTACTCATATTCGTAAGTTCAGAATGAAAGTCAGTTTATAAGTTGGCATGAATTTATCGGCATTAGCATCAATCCCCACTTATTACATCAACAACAATATGCCAACTCAGGCCTATCAAAACTGGCCTTAGTATCTCAAGCAAGTAAAAACCTCCACCTCTCCTTCTGTCTAATTCAGTATGATCAAGACTGAGAGGAGAAGACCTAGCTGGATGGCTAGTTTGATGACAAATGGACAGTAATGTGTTTCATAACAGCTGGACATTACCAGGGGGGGACTACAGTGAAATAATGATGTGATTTGTTCGGTTGGATCTTGTATCGTCGCTCACTGGTATGAATCTTGTCAAGGTGTTCAGTCATGACTAAGTCATTAGGTTATCAGCAGTTTGTCAACTAAAATCTACCTCAAATAGTTTCACTATCAGTAAGAATATTTGATAAATTCTAATCTTCAGGAATTATTATTTATGAATATCAGTTTCAAATATGAATTAAGTAGATGTGGAATAAAAACGGTATTATTAAATTTCCTTTCCTCTACTTCTACAATGTCATCGGCCAGAAACTATGCTTATAAGTTAACTCTTATCTATGTGCATAGAAGAAATCCAAAAAGAGATTGTCTTCATCAAGTTCTGTGTATGCGGGGGTGGGGTGGGTTCAAACGTCTGAATATTTAATGTTTACAACAAAATTAGTAAAATAATCGGAGAAAATGAAAAATCTCTTCCATCCTTGATTTCAATCTGGAACAACTAGAAAACGGTGTGGAGTCAAACCTGCATGGAAGTTCTAGGCAGAAAGAAGAGACAGGACAAACGGTGGCTCACTACGGACACTTGGAGACTAATAGGAGAGAGAAGGACAGTGAAACAAAAGATTGCCTAGTGCACCGACGAGCAACAAAAACAGGAGTTGAATGCAAGCTACAATACGCTGAACAAAGAGTGAAGAAGAGTGCCAGGGAAGAAAAAGAAAATATTATGAAGCCATGGCAAGTGAAGCAGAACAAGCTGCAGTGCAGGCAAAGGAGACCTCGCCACACTCTACCAAACAACTAGGAACCCATCGGGCAAAAGTTCGACACAGATTATACCAATCAAGGATGACAATGGAAAGTCAATCACCAAAGAGGTGGAGCAAAGAAAACACTGGGCTGAACACTTCAAAAGACTTCTAAATTTTCCGCCACCTACAACGCGCCCAACAATACCAACAAAGGAAGCAGAACTACCAGTGGACATCAAAACTCCCCCCGACGAAATCAGAAGTCCTGAATGCAATCAAGATGCTAAAAGCTGGGAAAGCAGCAGGACCAGATGAAATCCCAGCAGAAGCATTGAAAATAGACCCAGAGACAACAGCGGAGTTAATGACGCCACTGCTGGAGAAGGTGTGGAAAGAGGGCAAAGTACCCGAGGATTGGAAGAAAGGATACTTATTCAAGCTACCAAAGAAAGGAGACTTAAGCCAATGCAAAACCTGGCGTGGAATTATGCTCCTGTCCATCCCAAGCAAAATACTAAACCGCATCATCCTGGAGAGAATCAAACAAGCCCTGGATGCAAAACTCCGACCGGAACAAGCTGGATTCAGGAGAAACAAGTCATGTATTGATCAAATTGCCACACTACGGATCATCATTGAACAAAGCTTGGAATGGCAGTAAGCTCTCCACCTCTCTATCTCAACTTCATCGGCTTTGAAAAGGCCTTCGACAGATAGTGTCGATCGAGAGGTGATTTGGCAACTACTTCGCTAGTACGGGGTTCTACCGACAATTATACATCTCATCCAACAGCCATACGACAAAGATGCATGCCAAGAAATCCACAACGGGAAAATTACGGAAGCCTTCAAGTGTGGACGGGAGTGAGGCAAGGCTGTCTACTATCGCCAATGATCTTCCTGAGTGCAGTAGATTGGATAATGTGACAAACAGCGGGCAATGAGGAAACAGGCATAAAATGGACTCACACAAAAGACTTGGAGGATCTGGACTTCGCCGGTGATGACATATGTCTGATTTCCCACAAACTGGAAGATATGCAAGTGAACAGCAACAAGTTGGCCAAAGAAGAAGCATCAAAGATAGGACTTCAAGTGAACATAGATAAAACAGAGGTGATGAAGATTCTTGGCCAACACCACCACCAACAACAACAGACAACAATCAGCCAGCATAAATTGGAGGAACCTGAAAGAAACAACCTCCTTCACCTACCCACCTACCTGGGAAGCATCGTCTCAACTACAGGCGGATGAAACTGGTGAGGATATCAAAGCCAGAATCGGAAAAACAAGACAGGCTTTCATTACCCTTAAGTCTCTGTGGAGGTCAACAGCACTCAGCATGAAAATGAGAATAAGATCCGGATTTTCAACTCGGGTGTGAAGTCAGTGCTACTCACCATACGGATCAGAGACTTGGCCAGCGCGTCATAAAGAGCACCTCAAACAAACTACAGACCTTCATCAACAGTTGTCTTTGCTCAAAACTCAAGATAAGATGGCCAGCCAGAAAAGATCAGTAACAGCGAGGGATCTCTGGGAGCGAACCAACCAGGAACCGATTGCGAAACAAATAGGCAGGAAGAAATAGAGATGGATTGGCCATACTCTGAGGAGACCATCAAGTGACATCACTAGACAAGCCCTCGAATGGAACCCGAAAGGGAAGCGGCGAATTGGTCATGCAAAGGTGACTTGGAGGAGGTCATGTGAAGAGGAGATAAAAGCATGTGGGCAGACTTGGAGCGGGGTGAAAAAGTTGGCAGAAAACAGAAGGCAATAGAGACGTTTGGCTGAAGCCCTATGTTCCTCTAGGAATTAAAGGATATAATAATAATAATATAATGATTAGTGTTAATATATACTTCATTAGCCTTCAATCCATGTAGGTCATTATAGATTTCGGATTAAGCCGTTGAGTAGTAGTGTCAACAAGCAGTCTGTACACACTATGAGTATGGTTTGGTATATGAAGAAGCTGTTCTGGGTTATCGAGTTCTAATCTGACCAGCATAAGGCAGTCACTCACAACTTACTTAAACATTGACTCATTTGCTTTCATTCTCCAATAATTGCGAGTAATATATGTGGGCAAAATTTTGCGTTTTTGAGCAGAGTTGGTAGTCATATAATTGGAATGTTTATTTTTTTGGCGTATACTCTTTGTGACGTACTCACTATGGTTATATTTCACAATCATATAGAAAAGTACAAAGCATAACTCAGTATGCGATGGTGTGATACACTGTTATGTATTGCTGAGTGAGTTATTGTCCTGACGCGGAAAGAGAAAAAATCAGAAGGCCACCACGTTCACGAAGATATATGTGTATTTTCCAACAAGGGAAACTGACTGTCACACAAATGTGTGAGTGAAAGGGTACGTAGTGTACGAAAGGTGTAAACAAGTGTGTATATAAAAGTGTGTACAATACAAAAGTATATACGAAAATGACTAATATACATGATCCAATAAGATAGACATCTAACCGCCATTGGATTCTGATTGGTTGTAATGTCATGTGACAAAAAGGTCATCATACATTGTTTATTTAGTTAATGGACAGACAGAAGCATATTGTCAATTATAATGGAATATCGATCAATATACACATAGCAAAATATGTCAGATTGTCAAAACAAGGTAGACATCATGTAACTACATGTCATACACAACAACGGAAGTTCCAACGGAATATTATTCTCACAGTAAGAATAATTGTATATGTGTTGGTGTTAACGTGTTTGAATACTATCCCCACAGTTGAATACTGCATTAGCAACAGAGTACTAACTATGTGTGTATTTGAGAATTCTATTTCAAAAGAATGGATACTGAACAAAGAATACTCTTTTCGATAACTTCATCATCAGGCTATACGGTTATATATCCATCCATAATAGTGAATGAATGAATTAGTGTTATGAACAACATTAATGTTGTTTAAATAACATCGAATCAATAATATTGATAGATTACAGAAAAATTAGGAAAGATAATATTACAAATTCATGAATTTATAGTCTCTACTGAAGGCCAACCAGGGCAGTAGTAGTGGCTGGCTGGACTTGCTTCTTTTGAACACAAAACACTGGTCGTTTCAGGGCAAAGTTCAACACTAGCGACCCAAGAGATGCGAACATTCACGAGTGTCCTTGAGCTGACCAATCATATATATCAGGAATTTCTGTATGAAAAATGACGTATATTTACAAGAAAATGCAGGAAAACACATCATAAACAGGGCATCTTTCTCTGACATGACTTAAAAATATTTCCCAGTTATAATGAAGAGTATCAGTTGCTAATTTAGATCAGTTTGTGTATATGTAAACACCAGCTCAGTGAAGATGAGCTGCTTTTGTGAATCGTATACCCCTCTGTTATGTACTCGTCGACAAATTATTCTTATGGACTGGTCGAGAAACTAATAGTCCTGACGCAAGAAGGCGGAAATCAGAAGACCACTAGGTTTGCGATGATACTTCTATTTTCCAAAACACAAGGAGAAGCAAAAAGTGGTATCACACCAAAGTGGTAAGTAAGTAAGTCACACAAATTGTGAGAGCGAAATATATATGAATGTTCAGACAAGGGTGTGAACAAATCACTAGACAGTCTTAACATGAATGAATAATTATAATGAAGTATCGATCCATATATACATAGCGAAATATAGCAGACATGTCAACAACTACCATATATGGATATATGTCACCAAGCAACGGACTGTCAACAAACACTCATACTATATATAATATAAGGGGAATAAACATTGTTAAAGGAGACACGTTCATACAAGTGAAATGGTCACAGACTAAGAGAGAAAACAGAAAGAGAGACCAAAATATATATATATATATATATATATATATATATATATATATATGTAAATGGATACATATCACTCTCTTATCCCGTTGTGCATCCTCCCCCAAAGCCTTCGGTTGAATTACTATAATTTCCAGTAAGGGGATCGACAAACACTTACCAGGGAAATGTGGATAATGAAACAAATTACAATAAATGACATCACCTCTAAATCTATCCCTAAACGTAACCCTAACCTTAATCCTGACCCTAACCCTAAACTTAACACGAACCCTAATTACCACCTTAATCCTAACTGTAAGCCTAACCGATATCCTAATTATGACCCTTATCCTAACCATAACCTTAATACTTACCTTAACCCTAATCCTAACCCTAACGAGCTATTAACACACTGTCCAAACAGTACTTAAAAACGTGAAAATTGGGTGAAAATTGCTCCTAAGTTGGTGAATATTACAGTTATGATAAAGACAGGTGTCGTTAGCCAACGACTAGCGCACGTTCAAGGTCATTGGAGCGTTCGCAATTCTGGGACGCTATTGCTGAACTTCGCCGTTTCACGTGAATCGCAAAAGCCTCTGCTTTTTGAAGCATGCGGTACCTCGATGTTTTCGCTAATTTATTTGGTACCTGGTGAATGATAGAGAAGGATTCTTCAATGCTGGCTTTGTGACCGGCCAGTTTGGACCAGGTGGTTCAATATCGAACTGTTGATGGTTTTTACTACACCTTTATTTAGCCATGCTGGGAGATGTTGTCGAGCAAGCACGAAAAATCAAGTTCCTAGAGCACCGGCCAATATAACTCACTCCATTAGAATCTCAGTTGAATTGGTAGATACAATTAGAAGTGACTAGCTAGTCTACGTACTTCATCTTTCAATGGAGCAATCATCATTGGTCATTTAGAAAATATGACGTGTAGTTTGCCAGCAATGAAAGTTTTTTTTTGAACTGATTTCCTTAATTTCTTCGTAATTATTATTTCCATTTAATGTCGTTTAATGTAACCCAAACTCACACCCTCAGTGATTGGGTAAAGAATATAAACTGTATACAGATATAAATAGCTCATTGACTGACTGACTGACCTTGTCTTTGATTGATTGACCTTATCTTCCGTGTCTTGCCTTCTGCTGTTACAAGTATACCCATGTACTCATATTTCAGAACAGCTAGTGAATAAATCTATGAATATCTTCGCGCAAAATTTACACTTGATAAAAACTCACATCCGAGTGACATCAAGAATATATTCGCCTGCTTCACTTTATTTCAAAGGTTCGCTATTGGAAAGTGAGTGTATCCATGGTTCAGTGTTAGAATGCCCACCAGCTACACACATATGACCTGAGTTCAATTCCCAGTGGATGCACTCCTATACTTCACATAGCTTATTAACACAGTGGTAGTAAGTTCAAAAAGAACGAAGGAAGGTTGAACGTAAGCCTATCAACCTCCCTGTGTGGAAACAATACCAAATCTAACTGAAACTTAAAATTTTATTTGAGATGAAAAATAAACTAAATGACATTCAACTAGAGAATGATGACATAAATGGTTAGTTTTGATATAACTAGTATTTATACTAACATACCAGTTAATATGGCCTTAGAAGCAGTTAAAAAAGAATTAACTGCAGATCCTGAACTCACTCATAGGACGAAGCTATCCATTGGAGAAATTATTTTAGGAATTCAGTTATGCCTCACATCTACTATCTTTAAATTCCAAGGCAAAATATGTAGACAAACTGAAGGTGTAGCAATGGGATAGATCAGCAATATCCCCTATCGTAGCAGATATATTTATGGATAGCTAGGAAAGTACAACTCTTAAAACGTTTAATCCTACTCCAAAAATATACTGGATGTATGTGGATGACACTTTCACGCACAGTGTTAAAAACAGAACATATCTCTCTCTAGCTTCTTGACACATATAAACTCACTAGTGGAGGGAATAAAATTCACATTTGAATCAGAAAATGAACAAGGAGAATTAGCTTTGGTGTTAGATTGTAAAATAAAACGAATAGAAGAAGGCAAACTAAACACTAGTGTTTATAGAAAACCAACGCATTCTATTAGATATTTAGACTTTAATTTTATTTTTGATTACAGCTTGATTTCACACTGTATTTTTGGTACAAGTATGGAATTTTCAGCATGGATATCGGTAGCCCAAATTTGACAGGCCGACCATAGATATCAGGTGTGCGTCGGCAGGGGATCGAACCTGGGACCATGTGCATGGTCGGCGAGAGTCCTAACCACTGTGCCACCATCTCATCCGTTAACTGTTAAGGCAGGTTTAGTTAAGTGTTTAACAAACCGAGCAATGGCACTAAGTAGCACAAAAAAGACCTAAATGATGAAATAAAACAGAAAGAAGAGGCGTTGGTGTTAAATAACTAACTATCCAATAAAATTCATTAGGAAGATCGAAAAAGGCCAAAAGAAAAAGAAAAATAGTTGTGAAACTAGAAATAATAACATAAATAAGAGAGAATACAAGTCATCTACAGTTATACCATATAAGGAGGGGACATCTGAGACCCTCCCTACGTAGGATTCTAAATAAAGCAGGAATTAGGGTGGCATTTAAACCTACAAACTCACCCAGATAGGACAAACTCTGTAGGCTAAAAGACCCGATGGACCCCATTAGACAAAATAATATCATTTACAAAATACCCTGCAATGACTGTGAGTTAAGTCAACTTCATAGGTCATTCAAACTAGTAGATCAGGGGTAGTAAGATTGTCGGAACATAAGAATTTAGCTAAGGTAAGAATGGTTGGCCCAGAGAAGATAAGTAATTTAGAAAAAAGCTCAGCAATTGGAATGCATACATTGACACACAACCACACAAAAGGGTGAGTGGGAGAGGGTTAAAATTCTAAAAAGTAATCTAGATAGGCGGGTAGCGAGAGAGGTTGATTACTGAATCCTTCCTGGTTCATCGAGTCTGCACCAAACACATGCAATATAGAATGATTCATCACTCATACCCGAATTATGGAAAATACCACCTACCAATCAAATCAAGTGGATAACAATGGAACTATACAAGCGAAGTTAGAGAGTTGTGTGAGTAATGCCTTGATATGATAATGAGCAGGAATAAATTGTGCTTGAAACATGGTCATCAGTAAACATTACTGTATAACACTACACTGTGAGACTTTATCAAAACAAAAATTTACCCATAATGGAATTAAAGCTGGAGGCTCTGTGTCCTATTCGAAACAACAAAATATGAAGAGAAAATCAGAGAATTTGCTGAGTGAAAACACAACACGTAGATCAGCGAAGAGTCTCTTTTCGCCGGCGAATTCATTTTCCACCTTAGCTGTACAGTCGCAAATATATACATATATGTGTTATTTTTTGTATGTATGTGTACATTAATTTTGTCAAACAAAAATAGACAATTGGTTAAGGTTACTTTTAACTAAACAGGTGAAGGTTGGTAATACAAGTCAAGAAAATTAAGTGTTAATGAAACTAGGGTAGTAACAAAGGTGACAAGCTGTCACAAACAGTTGTTAAAAGAAGTTATGTAATAATAATATGAATAGTTTGATGAGTGAGTTTTACTCAGGATGTACATAGAAACAAAGTAAAGAATACGAAATTATGTAAGAGATCTAAGTGAATACAAGCAATTAAAGAACAGGCAAAAAAACAAAATTCGGTCATCAAAAGAAAAATAAAAACTCAAAACAAATCAAAACATTGTTACCATGAGAGTAGAAGGGGTTAAGTAATCTTCTTTTGTATTCACAGCTCCGGTTTTTCCATGTAAATGGCCAGAGCTTCAGCGATACAAAAGAGACGAAACCGTATTGCCTTTGATAGGTTATTCTAGACTCTGCAGATTACTTTAAAGCAGGAGGTGTTTGTTGAAATGGAATGATCAGTGTGTTAATCAGGTGTTCAATTATCGCACTCCTTACAGCGCCACCACTATTGCCTTTTAGAAACCATTCCGGCTGGATAGTGTTCTTGATTCCTCTTGGACAGGATGCGCGTCGAACTACCGATGTACCTGGCTGGCTTCACAGCAGCGGGTGAACTGATATATGCACATAGAAGTGGTCAGATGCGGGATCTTGTCCTTGAGACTTCTGCAGATCGGTGGGCAACTGTAGAACACTATTCTTTGTATTGCTGGAAAGAATGTTCTTCTCTGAGAGATGATGTGATCCTTCTCTTGAGTATTACTTTTTATAAATAATGAAATAATGTATGCAAATTTCTAGACGAAAGTTTTTTCACTGTCTTAACTGTTTTGTTTTTCTTTTTCGTGTTCATAGGTGCTTGAATTTTCATAAATGGAAGTTGTTTACAAATTTTACTGACATTCATGTCTATCTGTGCGATTCACTGCCTCATTCACACACACACACACACACTCTGTCTCTCGCTACCTCTCCCTCTTTCATTCTGTGTATAAATCATATCAGATATTCTATCTAGTATTGTCAGCGTTACCATATCCTTATTCTTTTCAAAAATGGTGAATAAATATGTAAAACAAAACAAAGATAAATTTAAATCGTTTGTTTAAAAAAGTAAATGTATCGACATTATACATTCATTTATATTAAGCGCTACAAAGTAAAAGACTGCCGCTGCTTCTTTCTGGAACACGTAAGTAGATTCCGATCACTCTCTTGTTCGCGCACGTTAATGTTTACGTCTAAACGGACATAGAAAAAACTGTTAGCAGAAAAGCAGTTACACCTCCAGATTGATCGTGAAACTGACTCCCTATTTAAGGAGGAAACAGCGAAACGAGTATCTGAGATGAACATCAAGACTCCTCGTGAAGAAGCCTGGCACAATATATGCTTAGTTGTAGACATAGCTGTAAAAGCTGTTATTAACCTAAAACCAGTGGATTTCTACCGCCTCATCAGGACTGATTGAGGCAAGAAGATTGATTCCGGCGAGCTCCGATTATGATGAGGAGCAAAAGCTACTCAAACGCAAACTAACAAGAAGCCTTTGTAACGTCTGTGAACAATGGTGGGTGACAAAAGCGAAAGAGATGGAAAAGGCATCGATGATTGGTAATACCAGACAACTGCTTATCAAGGTAACAGGTGGTAAAAGGCAAATGATAAGTGAAACAATCTCTGAGAAAAATGACACTATAATTAGCTCTCAGGGTAAACGACTAGGATGTTGGAAAAAACACTTTGGGAAGCGATTTAATTGACCTACAGCCACGCCTAACTTACCCAGCATCCAAAATCTCCCTGAATTAGATAAAGACGCAGATCCTTCGTCCCTAACTGAGGTTACAGAAGCTGTCTGGAATGAGGCAAAGCTGCGGAACCTGATGACTCTACAGGTGTTTAAGGACGGTGGAGACGATTTACTGCCTTCGTTAACTAAGGTATTAGGCAGCGTCTGAGAATTTAGACGAAGTCCCGTTGGGCTAGTGTAAGTCATTGATTATCCCGATATACAAGAAGGGAGTCAAGTCTCCCTATGATAATCACAGGGGGATTTGCTTGACTAATATGGTATCTAAAGTTCTTGGCCCAATAATCATGCGTAGACAAAGTGGTCCACTGGAAGAACAAATACGAGAGAATCAGGCAGGCTTTAGACAATGAAGAGGGTGTGTTGGTCATTTCTTTACCCTTCGACAGATTCTGGAACATAAGCAAAATTACCAGCGTCCAACAATCGTCATATTTGTTGACGTGAAGGTGGAATTCGATTCCGTCGACCGACAGGAACTACGGCCATGTTTGGCTGTAAGGGGAATGCAGAGAAAATACATTGCACTGATCAAGGCACTCTACTAAAACTCATGCAGCCAGCTAGGTGAGAGCCTATGGAGATTTGTCATTTGAAGTGGTGACGAATAGTAGTGCCTGTCAGGGGTGCCCACTGTCCCCATTTCTCTTTAATTTCATCGTGTACTAATTGACTTAATCCTAACTGACTTCACCGACTCAGGGATCGACTTGCTACCACCAAGGAATAATCTCGTTGACTAACGATATTCAGATGATATAGTCCTGCCTCCTAGGTAAAGACGCTGACAAAATAGAGAGAGTCTTCAAAACATCTTGAGGAGCAGCTATCTTCGAATGTTTTGCATGCGATTCGCTCCCATTGTCGAATGTAAGATGGTGCTACAGGACTGAGCTGGACTACGTTGACTCCCAGCTTAAGGACAGAGGAGTGGTGGGTAGAGCGTGTTGACTATTAACTTCACTTATTTGGTAAGTTGCATCAGCCAACGTCAGTGGGTTGACTGTTGGCAAAATCTCAGTACGGATACATAAGGCTCATTCAGCATACGCCAACCTGCACCACCTCTGGTATAGACGTGATATCCTGCTGGCTGCCGGTCAAAGGACGTGTGTACTGCTCAGCAATTCGCTCCGTCCTCCTTCATGGCTGTGAGTTAGACATGACCATTGAAAGTGGAAGACATGAAAAGTTTAGCTAGTTGTTTTTGATCAGGAGTGACTGTGTTCTACCTTCTATGTTAAGATAAGATAATAATAGCTTTATTCCAAAACAGTACTTGTGATACAGAATGGAATTCTCAGCATTTCACTACATACAGTATTGCATCCAGTTAGTACATTAACAATAAATAAAATTCTACATAGGTTAAGGTTATATCAGTTAGTTTTGACAACAACATATTAGCATGTCAGTAGCAAAGCCAAATGTGAACAGAATGTTTGAACGTGTTAGAAAAGTAGATACTACTAGCATATTTACTGGCGTAAGCAGCAGAAAGAAACAAAGCAGCACATAACAGGAAAAAAGAGAGAGGGAGAAAAGGAAAAAAAGATGATTTCAGTTGGAAAGATGCGATCCAGTTGTTCTACTGGCTATTTAATAAGTTAAAGGTTTCACGCCTAATGCTTTCTTTATCGCACAGAACACGAGCTAAGTAGGGAGGGTATGGATGAGTTTTTGTACTTTCTAGTGCGAGCATATAGTTTCCTATATAGGCTTCTGGTTCTGCCTGATGAGATAGATACAAGGGCAGATTTGTGAATGAAGAGGGTGGTCGTGTGAGTTAGATAGATAGAATGGATTTAGCTTATTTTTCACATGAGTCCAAGTGCATGTAGACCAGAATATTAACAAGCTGGTTAAGTGGCACCCTGTGGCTTACCCTGCTGACAACCTTTAACATCCTGCGAAATAAAGTATAGTCTTTCTTCAGTAGCCCTGGAAAAACTAAGGTGGAACAATAGAGAATAATAGGCAGGATGCAAGAGTTAACGAATTGTACGAGTAAGGGTTAGGTTATTCCAGACTGTCTTAACTTCTTGATGTAGAAGGTAAGACGGAATATTCTCTTAGAAATCATCAAGATATGAGACGACCAGGAAGATCAGAAGATAGAGTGATGCCTAGGTATTTAATTTCTGACTTGGTTTCTATTTCAGTGCCATCAATGTTGCACATCTCGTGAGTGCTAACCAGTTTGTTTAGGTCAGATTTGTGCCTAAAGGTGAAATTAACTGTTTGGCATTTGGAAGGGTTTAAGGTGAGACCCTTTTCCTTGGACCATTGGCTGATTTCTGATAAAAAGCCGTTTACTTTAGAGCAGTCACTTTGACATTTGACAGGCAAAGATACAGTTAGGTCATCAGCATATATGACAAAATTAATGTCATCTGAAGATGGTAGGTCATGTGGAAAGAAAGAAAAGAGAAGTGGGGAGGGTACAGCCCCTTGGGGGACACCAGCTTCAGTGAGCACATCAGAGGAGGATTTGCCTTTGTATACGGTGTACTACATTCTGTTTGAAAAGTAGGAATGGAACCAGTTAGTGACCCAGGACTCGGTTTGTGTCATGGAGAGCTTATTTAGCAAGAGACATCTAGGTACAGAGTCGAAAGCAGAGGCGAAGTCAAGAAACGTGCAGCGGATGTATTTGGCACCTTTATCTAATGATGAGACGATACTGTTGTGAAAGACGGCTGCAGCGTCTAAAGTACTTCTATCCTATCTGTAGGCAAATTGTTTGGGGTCTTCGAAGCTTTTAAGGGAGGGCATAGTAAGGTAGTAGGTAAGGTAGTAGTAGGGTGAGTAATATTGAAGTCGGGCATTGGTCGAGTGTTAGGTAAGGAGGGAAAATCAGTGGATGATATTGTGCAGCTACACCAACTGAGATGGTTAAGATATGTGTCACTCATGTCTTGCTATCGCCGTCCTCGACAATATTGAATGTTAGCTGACATAGGACGGATCAGATTGGAAAAGAGTTAGCTAGTGGTGGTGAAACCAAAACATGGCTTCATCAGTCAATGAAATCCACATCAGTTGGTTTGATTCAGCCATTCACGTGGGGAGGTGAAGACATCCTGGCTGGTTGAGGTCCTTGGGATGGTAAAAACTAGTGGCTGGAAACGATTGGTATATGACTCAAAATGAGTTTTAGTGATGGTGCAGATGCATTCACTGTTTATGAATTATAAAATCCATTAAATTCCATTGTTCACCTATATTAATATTCTTTTTGCCTCATATTTCTGTATATTATCTCACTTTTTAATCTCTCTTTACTCTGTTGTCTTGCTTTGTGTGCTACATGGAGTGTGGCAACTCGAACTGATTCACATCTGTGAAAAGTTCTATTTTGAAACCAGTTTAGTCAGTTAGTCGGTAATTAAAAATGAATGGCTGTATTTAATTGGTTGAGTTTTGCAAACCAGTCAGAGCTCATTGTCATATGATAGGATGAAAAATGTATAGTGCTTGAGTACATGCTGAGGTGGAAAATAAATGATTAAGGATAATAATGGAAATTATGTGATAATCTAACGGTTAGAATGAACACAAAGTATTTTAAAATTACACATATCTAATTCACTTGCTGATATGTATCCACATATATATATTTATGCGTGTGTGTATGTTGGTCTCTCTTTCTGTTTGCTCTCTTAGTCTGTGACCATTTCACTTGTATGAACTTGTCTCCTTTAACAATGTATATTCTCCTTATATTATATATAATATGAGTGTTTGTTGACAGTCCATTGCTTGGTGACATATATCCATATATGGTGGTTGTTGACATGTCTGCTATATTTCGCTATGTATATATGGATCGATACATCATTATAATTAGCCATTCATGTTAAGACTGTCTAATGATTTGTCACACACTTTGTCTGGAACATTTCATATATATATATTTCGTTCTCACAATTTGTGTGACTTACTCTACTTACCACTTTTGGTGTGATACCACTATTGCTTCTCCTTGTGTTTGGAAAAATAGAAGTATCATCGCAAACCTAGTGGTCTTCTGATTTCCGCCTTCTTGCGTCAGGACTATTAGTTTCTCGACCAGTACATAGCAATAATTTGGCGACGAGTACATAACACTTGCCAAATCAATCGAATCAACAGTTTTAGATCGAGGGTTTTTGTCGTTCGAACCCTTCAGGAAGATGTATTTTCTACCTCCAAAAAAAAGGGTAATATTCCTTTGGATCTAATTTAACCAGCATCAAGGCTGAGGACTAGACATATGGGTTTAGTCACTCCTGTACCACGCATCAATGTATTTATTACGTTGCTATAAGAGGTTATCATACCCTGAAGTAGGTCTATGTGAACGCCTCTAACTGCATCAGTGGGTGATACAGGTTTATATCTCAGAGGTGACATAAATTCATTTGGCATTGTACGAACCAGTTGCTGACAGTTACCAATAAGCATATGACCTTGGTTCATGACTTTCCGCTGAGTTCCAAGTGAAACAGAAGGCTTCAAATTTTTGAAATTTCAGTACTGGTGTTGTTTTTATTTAACGGTGCAGGGCTGTTAGCCTCACGATTAAATATCTTTCTTTTAATGACGAGGTTTAGGGGTTTTTTGACCTGGAATCAAACCCCGAACCACGTGAATGGTTAGCCAGCATTCTACCTTTGAGTCATATAAATCCATGTCAGTTCTAAAGTTCTCTGGTATATCAGACAACCATGCAAAACAGCCTTTTCATGGTAATCATACAAAATCTCACCATTGGTTTGGGATTCCAAATTAAACTTAACAGTTAACTACTGCTTCATAGATGACGTTTACCTCGGATGAACACATGTGCAGTTTTCAGGACAATATACTGTGTCAAACCCTCTCTTTCTTCTTGACTAAGATGAATAGGCTATAAAGCTTTTTAATGGCTTAGTTTCATGATTTTGATTTCAATCACACTTTAACCTCTTTCTTTCACTAAAAAATAACTTACAAGCGAACAGTTGTTATGACTAACCCGCAGGTTTTAAGTAGCTATTATGATCATCGTTTAGAAAGTTCATGATAGTCAATCCGCTCAAAAAAGAAAACGATGTAGAATTACAAAATACACCAAGTTATTTAGAATTCCTGTCGACTGATTCCCTTGGGATGAAATCCTCTGTCTGTGTTGATGTCTGAAGAATGACATGGTGTTAATTTTGTTTGTTGTAGGTAGTTGTAAAATCTAGGAATAGCGTTTCATCTTACTTGGTCTTCGCAAATTGGATGCACCTATGTCGCTAGTGAGGGGGACGGCGATAGCACTAAGATTCGGAATGATGAAGACTAGCTTTTATGTACCAGAATGTGGAGAACCGAAATATGACTTTGTACACCTTTCCTATCAATATCATGGACAAATTGTTTGAAAAATTGATCCCGGACGATCTGTTTATAATATTTTGACATTTCAACCAACTTCGTAATTATTATACGCTTTCCCCCTAGACTGTGTGTCGACAATTTGACATTTGCATATATCACATGTTGATTTTGACCACCTTTATTATTTACCTTTGTCCTTGGTTAATCTTTAATAGTAATTCTTCTATTTGTGATTGTGTGTACACTGGCGATATTTTGTTTGAGAGGATAAAGGTGATTCTCACCCCCTCTATTCCCAACTCTCTCCTTGAATCTCATCAGGTAGAACCAGAAATCAGTACAAAATAATATATGCTCGTACAAACAAGTATAGGAACTCGACGATACCATATTTGGCCAGCCCGTGTTCTAAGTGACAGAGACAATGTTAAGCGTAAAACCTATGACTTTCTTTGTTGTTAATAAAATAATTTTGGCCCTTGTTATTTCTCCCTTACACTCTCTTATTTGTACTCTATAGTGAACAACCTTCTTAAACATACTGAGCTACCTAAAATTATTATCATTGGCTTACTTTTTTATACTTTATTCTATTCCTTCTTTTGTGTATCTACTGGGTCCGACTATATCTTTCACTATGAGTATTACAAAATTGTCCTGTCATTAACCATCATGTAATATTAGTTTTGTGGTTGTTCTTTGTTCAACACTATTTAACTGACAATCTTGGCTGTGAACGCCATTATCACCATCTTAAAAAATTTGTATTATGCAGGGTTTACTCACACTACCACAACAAACACTGCATTAGTGCTGACAATAAAATAAAAAACCCTGTAATGTTTATTTTATGATTGTTTAGTGTAGTTCGATCAAATTAACTGATCATCTTGGCTATAAACATTCTTAAGAACATCTCATAATTTCTTGTATGATTATAGCTGCTATTGTTCACCACCCGTACACATATCATAGCTTCCACTACCCAATACTGAAATATTTTTTTTCATTATCGGTGTTTATCTTCCTTTCTACTTGGTATTTTATTTGCATTTTTTTGTTATTTCTGTGTTTCTTTTTTGGTTTTTGTTGTTTTTTTTAAATATTTTTTTTTTTTATAATACTCCTTTTAAATGTACGATGAAATTAGATGCAATATTGTAGATATGTGCTGAAAATTCCACACTGTACCACAAGTACTGTTTCTGGAATAAAGCGAAATTGTTATTGTTATTGACTGTCCACGGGATGCCATGATTTCCGATTCTTATGCACAAAGCTTTTAATCCCACCCCATTCGGAAATATTGTCTTCCTCCTCAATTCTGAGGTACTTTATACAACTGAATTTTTTGGTTAACTAATTTCTTCTTACAGTACTTGTTTTGTATTTAGAGATCTACATTGCTTGTATAGCTCTAGCTGCTTACCTCACGGCACTGCCAAGGTAAATTTGAGTTTTGATGTGATTTTTTTATTGTTCAATAGAATCGATAAAATATTGACAAATAGTCGTCTTTTCCCTGTCTATGAAACGTTTCACAATACAGTATGCCTGCCATACAGTAGAACGTAGGGATTAGTTCCTACACCATAGTTCACACCATAACCGAATAAATTTGGTTGTTACAATCAAAATGTATCGTGTTCGATCCCTTGTTTGAAACAAACCTTTATTTATTTCATGAGTACATTTTCAACAAATAATTTTTTTTGCATACAACATAAAATATACTAGTAGCTGGCTAGTCGGCATTATAACGGTTGTGATATGTATCCACATATATATATTTATGTGTGTGTGTGTATGTTGGTCTCTCTTTTTGTTTGCTTGCTTAGTCTGTGACCATTTCACTTGTATGAACCTGTCTCCTTTACCAATGTATATTCCCCTTATATTATATATAATATAATATGAGTGTTTGTTGACAGTCCGTTGCTTGGCGACATACATCCATATATGGTGGTTGTTGACATGTCTGCTATATTTCGCTATGTATATATGGATCGATACTTCATTATAATTAGCCATTCATGTTAAGACTGTCTAATGATTGTTCACACACTTTGTCTGGAACATTTCTATATATATATTTCGTTCTCACAATCTTGTGACTTACACTTACTACTTTGGTGTGATACCACTTTTGCATTCTCCTTGTGTTTGGAAAATAGAAGTATCATCGCAAACCTAGTGGTCTTCTGATTTCCGCCTACTTGCGTCAGGACTATTAGTTTCTCGACCAGTACATAACAATAATTTAGCGACGAGTACATAACAATTTGGCGACGGGGAAAACTACTATTAACCACTCAGCAGCAGCAACATAACAGGTTGATTGAGGCTTTTGGAAACTTACAAGAAATTCATATCCTGATTCTAAAGAAAAATCAGATTACAAGGGGCTCAGAGACAAGATTGCATACGGTTGGAAAACAGTTACAACGTAGGCAAATTTAATATTTGATAACTGGAGAAATAATTTTAAAGGTGAATATAAGGTCATAACTATTTTCAACTTGATATGAATTACAAGAGACTTAGAAACAAAAGTTACGCAGGGATAGAATGAATTACAGATATCAAGAAAATGAGCATGGAAACGAAATGAAATCAAAATTTTTCAACTTGAAATGTAAGTTAGGCGGTGTGAATAAAGATTACAAGAGGCATAGAAACAAAAAATTACACAGGATTAGAATATAATTATAAAAATGGTTATTCGAAACGGATAACAAGTGTGATCAGGAGGAGAATGGAAACAAACTTAAAATAACTGATTTTATAACTGAAAAATAGGATGAATTGAATGAAGGCAAAGAGAGAAAATTACACACACACAGATAACAAGACAAAAAAAACTGAACGATAAGGGAACATACCGAACCAGATCCATAGTAGTTGTAAAGACTGGACTAGTTTCTTTTGAACACATAGCTCCAGCTTTTCGATGCATAGGGCGAGAGCTTCCACAGTACAAAGAAGTCTTTTGATGTGGTTTCGTTCTCTGAGCTGGATGGTTAGTTTGCGAAGCTTTCATCACCTTACTGGGTGACATCTTCAGCGCATACTTCAATTTGAAGTGAGCTTTTAGATTTCTCCACGAGTTTATTAATCATCTCTCCTGGTGACCTTGGACGTGATTGGTTGTTTGTGTGTGTTTTCACACCTTCTAGGTTACTTGTATTGGAACCGGTTGTTTCTTTGACTTGAATTTTGACCCTTTGTCTGTGAAGTTTCTTTCTTATTGGTTGATAAATTTTGTCTATGTCGATGTGTCTATTGATTGATGATCCACTGGAATGCCAAGCTTCTAAAAATTCTCTAGCATTCTTGTTATTTCCTTTGTCTAATATTTGAACGTTGTCCCAGTCGAATTGATGTCCGTAGTTGTCTGTGTGTAGTGAAATGAGGGAGTGGATATCATGTCTTTTGACGGCTAGCTTATGTTCGTGGATACGAAGACGAAGGGGACGTCCACTTTGGCCGATGTAGTGTTTTTCGCAGTTGTTACAGTTTATTTTGTAGATGATGTTGGTTTTATCTTCTTTCGCTGTTGAGTCTTTTGGTTGACATAGAATTGAGTGAAGCGACTTTGTTGGTTTGTGTACGACGTCAACTCCTAAAGGTTTGAAGAGTCTTGTAGTGATTTCTGAGATATCTTTTATATATGGTAAGGCAATTTTCTTTGTGTTCTCCTTGGTGGCTTTTGCTTTGGTAGGTTGGCTTGGGGGTATATGTCTCTTGATGAAATTCCGTGGATATCCATTCTTTTGGAAGACGTCCATGAGATACTTTTCTTCAATTTTTCTTAAGGTGGGAGTGCTGCAGTGAGTCCTTGCCCTCTTGAATAGTGTTTGTATGCAATTCCTTTTGTGTGTTATTGGGTTGTTGCTGTTGTAATTCAGTATTTGGTCTGTGTGAGTTGATTTCCTATAAACTTGAGTTTCTAATTCTCCTGTAGTTGTTCGCCTGACTAAGACGTCCAAAAATGGTATTTTGTTCTCGGATTCCTCTTCTCTTGTGAATTTGATGTCGTTGAAGACGTTGTTTATTAAGTTGTGAGTTTTATCTAATTCGTTTCTTTTGATGATTACAAATGTGTCGTCGACGTAGCGTATCCAAATCTTGGGTTTGATCTTTGGTAGAATTATATTTTCGAGTCTTTGCATCACTGCTTCTGCAATCAAACCTGATATTGGCGATCCCATGGGTGTTCCTTTGACTTGTTCATATATTTGGCCGTTGAATTGGAAGTATGTTGTTAGGCATAGATTTATGCATTCCATCCAGCTTGTGTGTTGCATTTTTGATTGTTGTGGCAGTTGTTCGTCGTTGCTAAGTATTGCTCCATGGTTTCTTTTGCTAGGTTTTGTCCGATGGATGTATATAATGCTGTCACGTCGAATGATACCATTATTTCTTGTTCATCTATTTGGATGCCTCTGATTTTCTCTAGGAATTGGATAGCAGAGTTGATGGAGTGATCGCAAGATTCCGTTAGGTGTTTTAGTTTTCTGTATAATTCTTTGGATAAATTATATGTTGGAGTTCCTGGGAGTGATACAATTGGTCGTAATGGGATATTTGCCTTGTGTATTTTGGGTCTGCCGTAGAATCGGGGTAGGACTGGTCCATTGGATTTCATTCGCCATTGGTCTTGTTTTGTGATCTGTCCAGTTTTGGTGAGCTTGTTTAAGGTCCTTTGGATGCGGTTATCCAATGTTTGTATGGGATTTGTTGGGAGTTGTTGATATACATCTTCATCTTTGAGTAGTTCTTCTGCTTTCTTGGTATATTCTTCTCTGTCCATGACTCCCACCTTAAGAAAAATTGAAGAAAAGTATCTCATGGACGTCTTCCAAAAGAATGGATATCCACGGAATTTCATCAAGAGACATATACCCCCAAGCCAACCTACCAAAGCAAAAGCCACCAAGGAGAACACAAAGAAAATTGCCTTACCATACATAAAAGATATCTCAGAAATCACTACAAGACTCTTCAAACCTTTAGGAGTTGACGTCGTACACAAACCAACAAAGTCGCTTCACTCAATTCTATGTCAACCAAAAGACTCAACAGCAAAAGAAGATAAAACCAACATCATCTACAAAATAAACTGTAACAACTGCGAAAAACACTACATCGGCCAAAGTGGACGTCCCCTTCGTCTTCGTATCCACGAACATAAGCTAGCCGTCAAAAGACATGATATCCACTCCCTCATTTCACTACACACAGACAACTACGGACATCAATTCGACTGGGACAACGTTCAAATATTAGACAAAGGAAATAACAAGAATGCTAGAGAATTTTTAGAAGCTTGGCATAACAGTGGATCATCAATCAATAGACACATCGACATAGACAAAATTTATCAACCAATAAGAAAGAAACTTCACAGACAAAGGGGCAAAATTCAAGTCAAAGAAACAACCGGTTCCAATACAAGTAACCTAGAAGGTGTGAAAACACACACAAACAACCAATCACGTCCAAGGTCACCAGGAGAGATGATTAATAAACTCGTGGAGAAATCTAAAAGCTCACTTCAAATTGAAGTATGCGCTGAAGATGTCACCCAGTAAGGTGATGAAAGCTTCGCAAACTAACCATCCAGCTCAGAGAACGAAACCACATCAAAATCATCCACCTGAGCTACAAATCTTCTCTGTAATATAAAGAAGTCTTTGGTAGATTTTTGTTCACTTTGTAAATGACTCTAAATGATGTGTCATCTGAGATTCTGTGACAGGTATTGATGAGATGTTCAGTTATTGCGCTTCTGATTGAACCAGTGCTTCCTCTTTGCAGCCATGCTGGATGATGTTCTCTAACACGTTTTGATAAGACCCGCATAGAACGACCTGTGTAGCTAGCTCCGCAAGAGCAGGTGAACTGATATATGCACATTCAAGTGGTCATATGGTCTGTACTTCCCGTTGCTCCGAAGTGGCTTGAGAATATCACTCTTAGAGTTAGTGCAGGAAAAGTCTTCTTCAAGTAATTGGAGATTCTCCTTTTAAGGATATCTGCTGCTAGGTCTCTCCTGAATTCCAGATTCAAATAGAGTGTCTTCTTTTGCACTGAAGTGTATTCTTCTCTTTTTGGTCTTGGTTTCATGTTCTTCTCCACGAAACGCGGCGGGTATTCATTTTACTCGCCTTTAGAATTGTTTCTCCAGTTATCAAATATTAATTTTCTATACGTTGTAAGTGTTTTCTAACCCTATGCAATCTTGTCTCTAAGCCCCTTGTAATCGATATTCGTACCTTCAAACTTTCATATCAAGTTGAAAATTATTATCACCTTCGTTACTATGTGGAATTAAACAAATAAAAATCAGATTGGCAAACCAGGAAAGGTGAAGAATCATTGGAATATACGATACATAGTCCTGTGGATCATAATATTAAATATGTTTCCAATGGACTAAAGCTTAGCCTCAAGTAACTGTCTACTGTGAGATTTTGTTATTCTTAGTGTGTTGTACTGTCTGAGTATTTGTATTACTTTGACTTAGTTCGATGTTACAAAGGCCTACCGAGTCTGCGGAAAGGTCCACCACAGGGTAGTAATTTTTGTTGATCGGAGAGTTTCGATAAGTTTCCTATTGGTTGATTATATAAGACCAAAGCATCGCTTACTAGGAGCTGAAAGGCCTTTGGACCCAGTGAATAGCACTGGAAATTTTTTCTTTTAACGACGGCTGTTGAGATCGAGTCTCACTGGGAGACTGAGGAATGCAGACACACCCAGCTGATGAGTCCCCGGAAAGCAGGTCATCACAAGCGCGCACACTGACTCCAACTGCTTTTCAACACCAACTAAGTAACATCAAGGTTTGTTCTATCTCTGTTCAAATTCATAAAAGGGAATTAGTATATAAAGTTTTTAAAGAATCGTCTCCCTGATGAATCATTCAAGTCACTAGATCGTCTGAATACCGTACGTTGGGTGTTTACAACCATGCTGTTTACCTCATTAGTTTTTGAAAAACCTTCGCTGGTGTAGACTCCCCCCATCTGTTTTAAAATCCTTAAGGAGTTACCGCGCATTCTGTTAGGATGGGTGGATTCCTATTGGTTGTTAATACTTTTAATGTATCACTAGATTGCTACATTTTCAAGGTCATTCTAACTATATATATATATAAATATATATATATATATAATATATATATATATATATATATATATATATACCGAGTTTCACCTTGGCACTTTGACTGTTGTTTGAGACAATAAAAGTTCTCTTATCGATGTCCAGTCTTTTCTTTTGTCTTTGCATGCCGGCGGTGTTATTGTTGACGTGAGATTAAGACAGATTAACCAGCGCATTAAGTAAGTATTCGTAAGTATTCATAATCTGTCTACTAGTTCGTGTAGTTCCGGTCACATAACAGTTAGTTCCACCTCTATTCAAGACTCATAAAGGGGGATTTGTGTATGAGGTAACGCCTCCTTCCTTCTTTCTGCTTCTATCAATGATTATTTTTCTAATTATAGCTTGGTTCCACACCGCAATTTTGGTACAAGTATGTAATTTTCAGCATGTGATATCGGTAGCCCAAACTTAGCAGGCCGACTATTGATAACAGGTGTGTATCGGCAAGGGATCGAAACCCCGGACTATGCGCATGGTCGGCGAGACTCCTAACCGCTGTGCCACCGGCACACAATGAATACAACAACAAATGGAGGGTTAGACACAAAGACTGATGATAACAAAAATTAAGCTTTATTGTCATTTATACACACACTCATACACATATGTGTACACACACACAACAACATATTAGGCGGATGATTAAACCGATAGATAAACAACCACAACAACATTTACATGCTATATGAAGAGTATTTAACTGAAGAAAAATATGTAACCCACTATGCAGATTTATACACCGACAAGACAACAGAGTATTTGCAAAAACAAATTCCTTCTATCCTCTGGCGATTACATAAAATCCAGTAAGTTTTGTGCTGCTGTTGTTGTCGTCAATTTTTGTGTGTATGTCTGTGTGTGCGGATCCATGAGTGTTGAAAACTCACCGCCCGTCATTCTGCTGTTACAATAGAAAGGAAATATACAGGAGAAAGATAGAACATCCACGATTATCATCCCTATTATTATTATTATTGTAATGCATCCACACCCAGAAGTCGTCTTGTACATCGATGAGTTGTTTGAAAGGAAGAATGATGACACATATGACATGTCTCTATGAGGAGAAATCCGACGCACACAAACACACGCACGCACGCACAGACACACACACACGTCAAAGTACACAACTACTCTACAAGTTGATGGAAAGCAAGGGGAAATGTCAAAATTGACAGGAAAAAGATACACACGAAGAAAAAATAATGACAATAACTGAAACGGAAATCATTTACAGAATCATGTATATATATATATATATATATATATATATATATATATATATATATATATATATATATATATACGATGCGATGAGTGAGTAGCTTTCGTTTAAAACATAAGTGAATGAAGAATAACAATGACAGTGGAGTGGAGTGGAGTGGGAGGGGGGAGCTGCGTGGAATGTGTGGAATGGAAGCCAAAAAAAGAGAAAAAGAAAAGAAAAAGGAGCCAGCAACTGAAGACATAAATAGTACTGGTGTGGTGTGTACAAAAAATACAATAACAGAACAGTTGTTAGAAAATCAAAAATAATATGCCTGTTTCTTTGTGATATTCACTCTAGAATGATACCTGTATTCATATTGTGAAAAATAAACACATTACAACAAGCAGCCACAGCAGAAGAGTAACGAAAGTTCTCCTTCAGTCGTCCTGCCTTTCTTACAACTCAATACCAGGGCTACAGGCTAGATTTTATTATTTGAAAACGTATATACTACTAACTACTACACTACTGAATAAAAGCGGAACACAATAGTTTTCAGAATTGTTTCTCTGGCAAATTCATGTACAGATAGGGCAAATATACATAAAATATATACGTAACATTCAAATCAACATTTGTACATGTTCTCCACACGCACACAATATACTACTTACAAAATCTAATCAGTAGTACACACCTGGCCACTACTACTACGACCACCACTTCTCAGTTCCCCTGGCTGATTGAGACAGGCGCAATGAGATTCAAAGCGGGGAGGGAATCTGTGGCTGTCACTGCTGTCATCGAAAATCTAGTACTTGAATCGGATAAACCCCACCTCAGGAATCATATTCTCGAGGATGATAGTTGAAGCAGAAATACTGGCGTTTTCTGTTTTTAGTTTTGTGATTTTAGAAAAGCATCTGTTTATGTGGACACTGAGGTAAGTCTGGAATTTACAAAGACATCGCGTTGAATGCAGACAGACGGACAGAATAACAAAGGAATGACTAGGAAGAATATCCACACATAAGGTGTGGTCATTCGGGATTATAGATGTGAAGACACGACAAAAAAAGAAAATATCGTTAAAAAATAAGTATAAATGTGCATATACATATATATAGTACTGAAATGCGACCATTTGAATAGTATAATAGTGTGCGCGCATGCATGTGAATCAGTTGACAGATGTGCAAGCATGACAGAAAGGTGGTTGGAAAGAAGACACTAAAGGGCGGGGTCTGTGTGTATGTGCGTGTGAAGACAGAGAGGTGGCAAACACACACACACACGCACACACACAAAAACAACATACAATTCAATCATTTTAAAATTTCTTTACACTTTTTGCCGCACCATTACCAAGCTTGTTACTATTTGGCGTTGGATATTTAGTATTATTACTACTACTACTATTAATGATGACAGGACTAGGTGTCAATGACTTGTTCGACACTAATGTCGACGTTGATGCCGGAGATAAATTATCAATGTCATCATAGGTTGAGGTATCAGATATACAGGTGAGTTCAGCACGAGCAAATGGAGCTACAGGAATAGTAGTCATCGGGGGAATGGAGAGCACCTAGCCGTAGACATACCACTAGTATGATCACATTGGAGTAGATCAGACATTGAAAAGATTAATGGAGATTTAATTGATTTACACAGTGATGAAGATGATGGTGACAGGATAGATGATCGACACAGGAGTGATGATGACGAGGATAATGAAGAGGATGCAGTACAGGGATTTACAGTTGTCTTATTACTACTATCGCTAATATCACCACCACAACCGCCACATGAACCTTGTTTTAAGTATTTCGAGATATTGTTGATGGCAGGGAAAAGTCTTCGGTGGAACGTTCCATTAATGGAGTCATTTCATTGATATTGTTCACTGAAGATGGTGTTGGATTAGGAATGATAATACGATGAACTGATTGCGGCTTTGATGAAAAGTAGACATTATCCATCGTCCTCCCTTTTTCCAAATCGTCACTAGCTGCAGGATGTTCATTCTTGTGGTGGAGAAAAAAAAGTAATAGAATAAAGCGGAAATTCAAACGAATAAATATTCACAGTTTATACAACATAAAGACAATATTTCATAACTAGAAAAATTATTACTTAGTGTTATTTTCGTAGATGTTAACTAGCAGTAGAATCCGAAATGCTCACTAACTGGATGTACCCGCCCCCCCCCAGTGGGCAAAGTAGTGGCTCTGATGGCTTAGTGGTTAACTCCTTGCTTGGCGTCTGTAACGATAGGTTCAGGGTTTGAGTCCCAATGGAAACATCATCACTAACTGGGGGGGGTATTTGGGCATATCCAATTGACGAGTTTTAAATCAGACCAAACGCGCACCACACGTTACACTGCAAGTCACTATCAGTCAAAAACAAAACACCAAGTTAATCCCGAGACATCTTCAAAGCGTCTGTATTACGAGTCCACATATCGACATAGACAGAACACATTAAGTGCAACATAATCAACCAAAAGGAAATTCAAATTTAAACCTTAAATAAATAATTATTACTCACTATAACTTGTCCGTCTGTGGCACAGTGGTAGAACTACTCGTCAACCACGCAGGTGGTTCGGAGTTCGATGCCCGGACACCTACGGACTCCTTCAAACTTGCTAAGCCAGTAATGAGATGACTGGTGAAGAGGGAAGGTTGACTAGCAATCTTATCCCGTAAAAATAATCACCTCTGCTATTGAAACTTCAAGCTAGAGGCTTGAAGCCCCCTAATGTTCGACTGAGAAGGTCAAGGAATAAACAAATACTCACTATAACTATAGTGGCCAAGTGGCTTGGTACATAACTCATTGAGTTTTGAAGCGATAAGATGCTGGATTCAAGGTTCAGTATGAACACCATCAGATACAAGAAATGTAGGTACATCACGGTTGTCGACTGTCAAATATAGAACAAAACGCGCAAGTGGATCCCACTGTCAACCATATAATATACCACTGGATTATCTTTAAAAAGCCCAACTTATTCTTATGCAGTTATGACTCATCGGTCTAAACCATGTACCCCCCCCGTCCCACCTATCAAGGTATGGCTCATTTCCAATAGCATGGATAAGCAAGTGGATGTTGGGTAAAACGCAGAAACGTAAGTACAGCCATCCATTCATAAGCGATAAGTCCGACCTCTACGATAAGTGTTTACACTTCACTGCTTTCGATATTAGTTGTCACGATGAGTAAACCAGTGGATAGGTAATTAATTGACTTGTCTCTTGATTGTTGTTAAGGAAAGTGACTTATCAGTTTAATCACTTGACATTCAGTCAATAGATGCTAAAAGTTCGATTACCCTAACCCTAACACCTATTTAAACCAGTGGCGACTAGATGATATCACTAACCCCAACATAGTCTGATAACCTTGTTTGTTGATATTCATGGGGCTTATACAGCTATCTCATTAGGACTAAGAAGTTTACGAATCCCCTTCGTATCATACTCACTACCCAGGATTGAAATCAGGGAATTTATTCATAGAATGGTCGTTATTAATTTAGGCATCAGGAAGGAACTCGATCTCGTGGCTCTCGTGGCCCAAGTCGTCTAGTGGATAACGCTTTGGCGTTTGAAACTATGGGCACTGGGTTCGAGCCTCGGTGGGAACATCATCACTCACTGAGAAATGCAGGTACATCCAGATGACGAGTCCCAAATAGGACGAAATGCTAGCCACTATCCACCAATTGTATACAAATCAGGAAGGAGCATTCAATGGAAGAGGAATAAGGAATTAATTACCACAGGAGAGTTCAGTTTCTTATTATTTCTACTATTTATTAATTAGAGAAGATTTTTTAGGCATTTTGATTAATTTTAATGTCTGCTGTTTAGTTCTTGTTTGTGTCTTTTCAGCAGTGTACACATACTCATGAACCACTCATCATGTATGGAACTCAATAACTCTATACGGGTAACAGTGTCAACCCAATGAGCCATCGAGACACCTATATTCTCTTTGCCAGCTTCCAGATCATTAACAACGACAAGATGGATGATGTCCTCAAGTCCCAATCAGAAGTCATCGATAGATGGCATTCATTATATCAAGGTGAAAAGGGTGGTTAAAAAAATGTCAGTAGTTGGCAATTTTGCTTGTTATATCGCGAATTCGTAAAAGTTGACATTTAAAGGGTCACTGAATAATCAGAGAATTGGTTTCCCACATCAAAGACAGATGATTCTATCTTTAGAATGGTAGTGGGTAAGCAATGTTGAAGAGTCTCACACCGGGACGAAGCAAAATTATTAATCACTGTCCTAATGGATATAGAGGTTCATGTGACGAAATCTACATTGATACCAATTAACTAATTGGTACACATCAAATGAATTACAATGAATACTGTTTTAATACTAATGAAAATATTGTCAATTCAAATATCTGACAGGTAGTCGATTTTAGGAAGGTGTGTGTGTGTGTGTATGTATGTATGAGGAGATATGAACAAGTGCTTTCTTCCCAGTATTCATCTACTACAGACAACGGAAAATGTGGATACACTTTAATTCAATTTTAGATTTCCCCCTCGACTGATTGGACCGAAGTACTCAGTCTCAGGTTGACATGTCGGCTTCTTGTGTAGATGCTTCGACGATGTTTGGGCAAGTAAATAGAAGTTAAGTGGTGGATGGTGACTAGCAGCGGAATCCATGATGCGGATTTCGTCCTATTTGGACTAGTCATCTGAATGTACCTGACGAGTCCCAAATAGGACGAAAAGCGCATGTGGATACACTTACCAAGAGGAAACAATACATAATGAAATAAATAACCTTGAGTGAGCCTAATGAGTATATATATATATATATATATATATATATATATATATATATATATATATATATAATCATTTAGACAGGACAAACAGTGGCTCACTACGGACACTTGGAAACTAATAGAAGAGAGAAGGACAGTGAAGCAAAAGATTATCCAGTGCACGGACGAGCAACAAAAACAGGAGCTGAATGCAAGCTACAATACACTGAACAAAAGAGTGAAGAAAAGTGCCAGGGAAGACAAAAGAAAATATTATGAAACCATGGCAAACGAAGCAGAACAAGCTGCAGGCAAAGGAGACCTCGCCACACTCTACCAAACAACTAGGAACCTTTCGGGCAAACGTTCGACACAGATTAAGCCAATAAAGGACGACAATGGAAAGTCAATCACCAAAGAGGTGGAACAGAGAAAGCACTGGGTTGAACACTTCAAAAGACTTCTAAATCGTCCGCCACCTACAACACGTCCAGCAATACCAACAACGGAAGCAGAACTACCAGTGAACACTGACCCCCCGACGAAATCAGAAGTCCTGAATGCAATCAAGATGCTTAAAACTGGGAAAACACCGGGACCAGATGGAATCCCAGCAGAGGCTTTGAAAATAGACCCAGAGACAACAGCGGACTTGATGACACCACTACTGGAGAAGGTGTGGAAAGAGGGCAAAGTACCCGAGGATTGGAAGAACAGTTACTTATTCAAACTTCCAAAGAAAGGAGACTTAAGTCAATGTAAAAACTGGCGGGGAATTATGCTTCTGTCCATTCCAAGCAAGATACTAAGTCGCATCATCCTGGAGAGAATCAAACAAGCCCTAGATGAAAAACTTCGTCCGGAACAGGCTGGATTCAGGAGAAACAAATCATGTATTGATCAAATCGCCACTCTACGGATCATCATTGAACAAAGCTTGGAATGGCAGTCACCTCTCTATCTCAACTTCATCGACTTTGAAAAGGCCTTCGACAGCGTCGATCGAGAGGTCATTTGGAAACTACTTCGCTACTACGGGGTCCCATCGACAATTATACACCTCATCCAACAGTTATACGACAATGCTGCATGCCAAGTAATCCACAACGGGAAACTTACGGAAGCCTTCGAAGTGAGGACGGGAGTGAGGCAAGGCTGTCTACTATCACCAATGATCTTCCTGATTGCAATCGATTGGATAATGCGACAGACAACGTCAACCAACGAGGGAACAGGCATAAAATGGACTGACACAAAAGACTTGGAGGATCTGGATTTCGCCGATGATATATGTCTGATTTCCCATAAACTGGAAGATATGCAAATGAAAAGTAACAAGTTGGCAGAAGAAGCATCAAAGATAGGACTTCACGTGAACATAGATAAAACAGAGATGATGAAGATTCCTTGCCAACATCAACAGCAACAACAGACCACAATAAGCATAAATGGGAAGAACCTGAAAGAAACAACCTCCTTCACCTACCTGGGAAGCATCGTCTCAACTACAGGCGGAACTGACGAGGACATCAAAGCCAGAATCGGAAAAGCAAGACAAGCTTTCATTACTCTCAAATCTGTGTGGAGGTCAACAGCAATCAGCATCAAAAATAAGATCCGGATTTTCAACTCCAATGTGAAGTCAGTGCTACTATACGGATCAGAGACTTGGCGAGTCATAAAGAGCATCTCAAACAAACTTCAAACCTTCATTAACAACTGTCTCCGCTCAATACTCAAGATCAGATGGCCAGAAAAGATCAGCAACAGGGATCTCTGGGAGCGAACCAATCAGGAACCGATTGTGAAACAAATAGGCAGAAAGAAATGGAGATGGATTGGCCATACGCTGAGGAAACCAACAAGTGACATCACTAGACAAGCCCTCGAGTGGAACCCGAAAGGGAGGCGGCGAGTTGGTCGTCCAAGGGTGACTTGGAGGAGGTCATGTGAAGAGGAGATGAAAGCATGTGGGCAGACCTGGAGCAGGGTGAAAAAGTTGTCAAAAAACCGAAGTCAATGGAGGTGCGCAGCTGAAGCCCTATGTTCCTCTAGGAACTAAAGGATACAATAATAATAATATAATAATAATTTAGACTTCCTGTAGCTTTTCAGCTATTTGTGACAATCAATTTAGTCAATACGTTGACCTTGAATAAAACAGTTTAAAACAGTACACAAAAGTGATGTTATTTTAGGCGTAAATTTGAATGTGAAAATGTGTTTAAAAAAAGTCGTATTTCCTTTCTCTAAACATAAAAGTGACCTTGTAAGGTCAAAGGTTGGCGTGAAAAATAAATTCATTTTTAAGTATTGGTTTGTATAGATTTGATTGATTGATCAAAGGATTTCATCATGAGCTGACATCAGTTGGAAAACCTAGGAGTAGTGGAAGGCTGTTTCGTCCACCTAGCTTGGGACGCTTCATCAGTACGCAAATTCATTTACACTTGAAATGCTGATTTTTTTTCAAGTTTCCTACAGCATATAATTTTTACTGTCGACTGTTAACAATCCGACAGAGAGTATTTCTTTTCCAAGACAAATGTCAGAGTGAGTACTAATGTTATAAGAGCTAGTAACGACCAGAAAAATAACGTGAATTTCGTGACCACTAGTGTCTTATGTAACGTTTAATGGTAAGCAAAAAGGAACCCTTGGAACGGACTAATCAAGAATCTACTGACCAGCAAATATGCCAAGGAGAAATGGAGACACTGAAGAGGCCATCGAATGACATCAAACATCAGATCATCCCTCGACTGGATCGTAGGAGGGTGATATGGAGGAGATCGTACTAGGAGGAAAGATGAGGGACCATGGACAAACCATGGAGACTGCCGAGAAAAGAATGGAATCGAGAGATGTATTCTGAATTATTTCAATGACAGCTGTTCCCTTCTACTCTGTGACTTCTCAATAGTGCAGATTTACGATCACACGAGGGATAGAAACTGGCATCTTCAGGTTACAATGTCAACACATTGATCATTCAGATATTCATAATCTGTACATCAATCTCCAGGTCATTGTCAGCGAAAAAATGGATGTCCTGAAATTCTAGTCAAAAGTCATAGCCAGCCAGAGGGTCCCTCTATGTCCGGTTGAAGTAGATATCCATATATGACAGACGTTGGAGGTAGTGCTAAATTACAAGTTGACAGAACTTAGGATTTAAGGGTAGTTGGACAGTCAAAGCTTTGGGCTTCACGTCATGATCGCGTCTCTAGTAATGTCATCCATGCGTACTGTTGAAGAGGCGCAAACTAGCTAGAAACAAATGTGTTCACTGGCTTCTTGATTTTCAGTGACACTCTAACGGATGTCACCTTGTGTAACGATATCTAACGTTTTTTTCCTTCACGTTCCCCAGTGGAACATACGGCTTCAAGATAGTGGCTTGAAGTTTCTGTAGCAGTGTTTATTTTACAGGATGCGGTTGCTAGCCTCATTCCCAACCTTTCCTCTTTACCAGCATTATTTCTGGCTCAGCGAGGTAAAGGAGTGCATCGGCCGGGGATTGAACGCCGGACCATATGCACGGTCGGCGAGCGTCCTAACCACTATACCACCGACACACGATATCTACATTGATACTAATTAATTAATTACACACTGAGTGATTTACAATGAGTACTGATTTTAATGTCAAATCACGTTGAATGAGCCTTTTAGACTTCATGTAGCTTTTTGAGTTATTTGACAAAATCAATTTAATCAATACGTTGACCTTGAATAAAACAGTTTAAAAACAGTACACAAAAGTGATGTTATTTTAGGCGTAAATTTGAATGTGAAAATGTGTTTAAAAAAAGTCGTATTTCCTTTCTCTAAACATAAAAGTGACCTTGTAAGGTCAAAGGTTAGCGCAAAATTAAAATTCATTTTCATATGGAATGAATGCCCTAATGTTTTTAGCTATCTACCGTAAATGATTTTTATTTTGGGACTGTAAACAATCCAACAGAGAATGTTTCATTTTAGAGACAAATATCAGAGGAAGCAAATAACTACCAGAAAATAACGTGAAATTCTGGGGCCACTTAAGTCTTATGTAAAATGTGATGGTAATTCTTAACACCTTTGATTAACATTCTAGAATATCCTTGTAACTTTTCTATGCATATTGTGACAACAGAAGACAAGGGCCGGCGACAGATCATTTTATTACGGAAATCAACACGTATTTATATATACTTCATGTACATTATCATAGCTTATTCAAGTAGACGAACGCAGTCTTCTGATTGGTTAATTTCGAGATTTCTCAGAAAGTGGAGCCATCTACCTGCGAATCATGTTTACCCACGTTCAAGTCTGCTGTGATTGGTTGTTGAATCAGCCTTGTTCATATTTTCTCACGGCCAATATTAGTGACCTAGACATTAACGTAGATTAATGTCTACCAATTGGCTAGCAGCCTGCTTTCACCACAATATTATAAATATGATAGCGAAAACACCTGTAATTCTTCCTTTACAATTCTTTGTGGATTCAGTTACGTAATTACGAAGGGTCTCCATCCATATCTCCATGTTAAGTAATTAGATAGAGTATGTGAATATTTGGCGTGTAAGGCAGATCTTCATCACCCTGAAATCAGTTTGGAAATCTACTGTACTCAGTATCAGAGACAAAATTCAGATTCTGTACAACACCAATTTCAAGTCAGTCAGTTCTTTTATATGGATACCAAATTTAGCGTGTGCGTTACATAAGGCATTTTCAACAGGCAACATCAAACTTTTATGCACAGGTGCATTTGCTGGCTGCACAAAGAGGGCCAGCCAGAAAGAATTAAGAACAAGAAACTCGGGGAACATATCAACCAAGAACCTATTGCTCAGTACATATGTAGAAGGAAATGGAAATGAATCGGAAACACGCTGAAGAAACAGTCGAGTGAGGTCCCACGCCAGACCATTGCTCGGGTGGGAACTGAATGAGAAATGACGAGTGGGTCGTCGGTGCAAGGGTGACGTGGAGAAGACGAGAGACTATAGGCTGTCTTTGATGATACGTGTCTGCGTCCTATCTCCCATGTTGGGTGGTGGTATAATACGGTGATCAATATTGAGGTTAGGCATCGGTCGAGTGCCAGGTAAGGAGGGGAAATCAATAGACGAGGTTGTGAAGTTACATTGACTGAGATGGTTGGGACATGTGTTACACATGAATCCCTAGCCATGCACAACAGTTAGTTTAAGCTAGTTACGTAGGAAGGTGTAGACTGCTAGTCTGGTTGAGGTCCTGAGGATGTTAAAAACCACTGAGGACTGGAGATAGTTGGTGATATGGCTGAAAATCATTCTCAATGGCTGGCGCAGATGGATCAGTCAAGACAGCACCTTCACCCAGTTAGACAAATACAAAAGCCCCGATAATGAAACCGCAAAGATTAAAGCCCTACGTTCCAGTACGAATACAAGGGATGAAAGAAAAACTGACTGGTAATCAGCAGAACAAAGTGGCCATGTGATTGGCAAACGTCAGTAAGGCGAATATACAACCTTGAAGGAACTGATATTCAGTTGGAGATTCAAAGTCGCATCATCCATTTTCCCAGTCAGGTAAGAGACATTCACACTGGGTTATTTGACGGTTATTTGATAGACCTCCTGTAGCAGTGTTACAAATACATTGACTCCTCACAAAGGAGTAACTAGTGCTATGTGTTTAATCCTTACTCTTCGGGTGCTGTCTGAATTCAATTCTAGGCGGGAGAGTGGGGAGGAACATTTTTTCTACCCGGTCATCTGATCTTCAGTATCAAGCATAGGTAGATGTTGATGAAATTCGCCGGGCAGAATATTGGAAATGCTTTTCGTAGTGTGGGTTTAAAGTCTCTCAACCGAAAAATAAGCACCAAATAGGCTTTAATGATGAAAATCCTGATCGTCTTCTTTGTACTGAATGCTGTAGATCTTCGCATTGATTCCAATATAAGGAAGGTCCATGTTGCTTAGCTGATCCTCCCTTTGACTTACACATCCATGCAGCCACTAGTAGAAACTATGATGCGGAGACAAGCTTTCATTTTTCTCAAGTCTGTGCGGAGGTCAGCAGCACTACTCAGTATCAAAACTAAGATCCGGATTATCAACTCCAAGGTGAAGTCAGTGCTACTCACTATGAGGATCAGAGACTTGGCGCGTCATAAAGAGCACATCAAAAAAACTACAGACCTTCAATTAACAGCTCTCTTCGCTCAATACTACTGAAAAGATCAGATGGCTAGCCAGAAAAGATCAGCAACAAGGTGGGACCTCTGGGAGAGAACCAACCCAGCAACAAGTGTGCAGGAAAAAATGGAGGTGGATTGGCCATACTCTGAGGAAATAATCAAGTGACATCACTAGACAAGCCATTACTCGAGTGGAACCCGAAAAGGAAGCGGCGAGTCGGCCGTCAGTGCAAGGGTGACTTGGAGGAGATCATGTGAAGACGAGATGAAAGCATGTGGCAGACTTGGAGCTAGGTGAAAACTTTGGCAGAGAACCGAACGCAATGGAGACGTGTGGCTGAAGACCTATGTTCCATTTCCAACAGGCTACTGCAGACTTCCATAAACAGCTATCTTCGCTAGCTCCATACAGAAGATCAGAGGGTCTGCCACAAAGAATTAAAAACGAGAAACTGTGAGATCAAACCAATCAAGAACCTATTAATCAACGAATATGCCGGAGGAAATAGAGATGGGTAGGATACACACTGAGGAGACTGTCGAGTGAGACCCCATCTCAGGCTATTGCTCGGGTAGGACCCAGAAACAGGGGAACAGCCATTTGAGCATTCCAAGATGATATGGTGAAGAGATGGGCGATTGTGGAGCCAGATAAAGAGAACGGCAGAGAACAGGAAAGAAATTGAGATGCGCTGTCGAAGTCCTATGTCTCAACCGGAATCCAAGCGAATAGATATATCCATCACCCACCCTGGGACTGGAACGCTTCAAATCCAGTCTAGTGGATTGTTGTTAACAGTACAAAAACCTCAAATGCGACAGTAAACGTTTCTTAACAAAGGAGCACAGAGAAGAACTAAAAGCAAACTGATAAATGATGAGAGACTGATAATCACAAAGCCGGATAAAGGATCAGGAGTAGTCCTCCTTGATAGAAGTGACTATAATAAAAAGATGAATGATATATTGAAGGACACACAGAAGTTTCAAAAACTTGAGGAGAAGAAAGATTTCAATAACAAAATAGAGAATGAATTAACCAGACGTTTGAAGAAACTAAAGGAAGAGCAGATATTTTCTGAAAGTTTATATGAAGAAATCAGACCAACGGGCACGTATACGCCAAGATTGTATGGCCTACCTAAAGTGCCATAAACCAGGGGTACCATTAAGACCAATACTTGATATGCAAAATTCGCCCTACCATGCTCTAGCTAGATGGTTAGTAAAAATTCTCAAACCTTTGCATGAGAAGATAGTTAAATATAGCGTCAAAGATGTATTTGAATTCGTAGACAAAATAAAAGATATTAACATCAAGGAAAAAACCATGATATCTCTGGACATAACATCATTATTCACAAATGTGCCTCTAATAGAAACAGTTAATTACATATGTGAACAAGTGGACAAGCAGTCGATAAACATAGGCATACATACTGCGATCCTAAAAGAATTGCTATTGAGATGTACCATGAATGTAAATTTCAAATTTAACGGCATGATTTACAGACAAGTTGACGGGGTGGCGATGGGCTCCCCACTGGGTCCCATTCTGGCTGATTTCTAAGTAAGCTAGAAAATGGACCTCTGAACAACCTTATCAGTAAGTTCTCATTTTATTGCCGATATATGGATGATACCTTTATTCTTTGTGATAATGGTTCTGATAAGAGTACAATAATCACTGAATTCAATGAAGTACATTCGGCTATGAAATTCACATGCGAAGAGGAATCCCAAGACAGAATTGCCTTCCTGGATGTCCTACTTACAAGAAAACCAGATGGTAGCATAAAAAGAAATTTGCATAGAAAAAGCACTTGGACAGGACAATATACACATTTTCATAGCTTCGTTCCTATCAAGTATAAAAGAAATTTAGTGAAAACCCTCAGCCACAGAGTTAGAGCTATATGCTCAGAAGAAGTAATTGAAGATGAACTGAGCATTGTATATGATACTTTGATCGAAAATGGCTATCCCGAAAAATTTATCAAGAAATATATGGCAAAAAAAAGGCAAAGGAGCACTCACTATCTGCAAAAAAGAAACCCCTTTATATACGACTACAATTCATGGGCGATATACCAAGCGAGATAGTTGCGAAGAAATTAAGAAAATCAGTTCAAAGAACTTTTACTGCTGGCGAACTAAACGTCTTATTCTCTACACGACCGATGGTGATTCCTCGACTGAAAGATGACTAGACTAGCTAGCCACTTCTAATTGTATCTATCAATTCAACTGCGCTTGTGGAGCCAGTTATATTGGCCGTTGCTCTAGGAACTTGATTTTTCGTGCTAACTCGAGAACATCTCCCAGCATGGCTAAGTAAAGGTGTAGTGAAAACTATTAACAGCTCGATATTGGAACATCTGGTGCAAACAGGACACAAAGCCAGCGTAGATGAATCCTTCTCTATATTATACCGGGTGCCAAATAAATTACCAAAAACATCGAAGCACCGCAGGCTCCAAACAGCAGATGCTATTGCGATTCGCCTCAAACAACCAGCACTCTGTGTCCAAAAGAAGCAAGTCCAACCCTTACTATTGCCCTGGCCTTCAGTAGAAGCTATAAACCCATGAATTTGTACTATTATCTTTCTTAATGTTTTTGACATACAGCTTATTCTATGTTGATGCGATTCAGCTGTAATCTATCAATATTGTTATTGATTCGATGTTATTTAAACAGCATTAATGTTGTTCATAACACTAATCATTCATTCATTCACTATAATGTATATATAAATGTAGAGCCTGATGATGAATTTATCGAAAAGAGTACTCTTTGTTCAGTATCCATTCTTTTGAGAATATATATATATATATATATATATTTTTATATAAACTCTGGTTAACTTTAAACTGTATAAAATCTAAGCAAAAAAGGGCATTCATTTTGAAGCGCCTACTAATATAATAAATAAATGAAATGTTGGGATGCAAAACAGATTTTTGTCGCCTATTCTAGCCACAACAACAACAAAAAGAATTCCATTTGTTTCATTTTGCATAATTATTCACCACTTTAAATGAAATATATGGAGGTATATAGCTGACAATAAATAGTAGATAGAATATTAAATAGGGTTTATAGACAGAATAAGACAGAGAGAGGAGAATACGGGAGGGAGGGAGGGAGGGAGGTTGAGACAGATAGACACAGACATGAGGCGCTAGTGAAATTTATAATCAACTTCCATAAAATGGAGATTTAAGCACCACCTACCAATGTACACATAGACATACACACAGGTGCGCACGCACGAGTGAACAAAATATTGAAAATCCGCATAAAAATTTGCATATCTCTCATTCTTACTACTCTACTACCTCTACTATTATGACTAGTAGTTAGATACTTTCGATTAGATACTAATTAGTAACTAGTTTAATGTGTCTAGTTCTCTGTTTGGTGTAGATTGAATTCTATCAGTCCAGTTTGCAATGTGGCCACCAAGCCTCTAGGTGGCTCGCCAACACGGTGCACTTTGAATTGTTAATATTACATGGTTGGAGGCAATCGGCAGGAAGCCTTGCTTCAACCAAGGTCTCATGCTACTTGACACTTACTAGTCAGTCAGTAAGGCATATTTGCAACCTTGAAGGGACTCCTGGCCCTTTTGAGTGCCTCCAACTATCTAATAGCAACAATTCAAAGTGCGCCATGATGGCGAACCACCTAATGGCATGGTAGCCACATTGCAAACTCGACTGATAGAATTCAGTCTGCATGCAAACAGAGGAATAGACATATCACATCAGTTACTAGTATCCAATACAGTCGTACAGGGGGTCAATCGCGAGACCGAATAGCTCAGTGGTAAAATCTCACACTGCGGCCACAGCGTGGTGACGCGGGTTCGAATCTCAGAAGGGAGATGAGTTGTTCCTTCAAGGTTGCAGATACACGTGGCTTCCTGTCTGTTTTCAACATAGAACATTGCGCAAATGTGCGGCTGTTCAAGTCGCCACACTCCATGTAGCACGCGAAGCAACAGAAGAAAGTACAACAAAAGCATAATAGAGACAGTAAGCAGTGATGTGAGACAAAGGAGGAGTAATAACGAAGAACAAAACAGTTTCATTGGAAATGATAAGTCACAAGGAATGGATGCATCTACGCCATCATTGAGAACGATTTTGAGCCATATCATTGATTGTTTCCGGCCATTGGTTCTCACCGTCCCGAGGACCCCGACCTGGAAGTCTACACCTTCCTACGTGGCGTAGACTAACTGTTGTAGATTTCAGTGGCTGGTGCCATGTTTTGGTTTGACCTCCACTAGCTTTTTTCCAGCCTGACCCTATATCCGCTAACATTGCCAGTCAGTCGAGGAAGGCGATGACTAGACATACGTAACACATGTCCTAACCACCTCAGTCTTTGTAACTTCACAACCTCGTCGATTGATTTCCCCTGTTTACCTAGAACTCTACGCCTAACTTCAATGTTGCTCAGCTTATTATGCCACTTTACACGGGAGATAGAACGCAGACGCCTATGATCAAAGACAGCTGATCAGGCTTTTCACGTCTTTCACTCTCAATGGCGAGGTCTCATAGCCATAAAGAAGGACGGAGCGGACTGATGAGCAGTACACCCGCCCTTTGGTCGATAGTCGGATATCTCGTCTACGCCAGAGACGGCGTAAACAGGCATATGCGAAACGAGCTCCCTGTATCCGTGTTGACATCTCACCAGAGATCAACTCGTAGGGGCTGATGGTACTTCCCAAATAAGTGAAGCGGTCAACACCCTCCACTAACCACTTCACTCCCTATTTCTAATCTAGGAGTCGGTGTAGTCCAGTCCTGTAACACTATCTTGCATTTGGCGGGAGCGAATGCAAGATGATGACCGAAAGCTGCTACCTTGACGTGGTGGTCGGGCTTGAACACCACAATGACCTAATGAAGCTATACTGGCTGAGACTTATGTTTCTTGAGGTCCTACCATGCCAGAAAGGTTGTTAGGATAGCGGTTAGACAAAATACAGCTACCCAATCCGATAATATGATACAAACAAACTCACAAAATATCATGCCGGATCGGCCGGGGCCCGGATTAACAACGACCGCGCTTCCTGCTGCCGTGTCACAGGGCAGAAGTGATATGTATGCTACTGAGACACACCAAACAATAACGAACAAACAAAAGCAGACCGCGTGTGACCGGCCCCAAGCAGTTGTCCCCTGGGCTCTGCGGCCACGTAACCAACTCCCACGGCGTGGGCAGCCGGGAAGTAACAATCGCCCTCACAATCTGAAATGCACGAAATGCAAGGCTTCCTGCCTGTCGATTACCTCCAATCATCCAATGTCAACAATTCATAGTATATGGATAGTTTACTAATGATCAACATGAAAAACACAAAGTAAAAACGCGAGTGAATATATATATTGGCGACGACGTCAATAAAAACACGAGTTGGTGTAGTGAACAGTTTAGTCAACACACATACACACTAATTGTTTTGGAAAATGAGTGTATTGTACACGGAGTTATAATGATTTGTGCCTTTTTATATGGTTGTGAAATATAACCGTTAAGAGTGCCATAAAATTGAACCCTACAAGTATTGGACTATCACCATCACAGTTCACAGCACACATTTATCATCACCATTAGAGAATGAAAATAACTGACTAATATGTCTAGGTAAGATCTTAGTAACTGTGTATAAAAAATAAATATAATTTTTCCTTCACGTTCCCAGTGGAACATAAGGCTTCAAGCTAGTGACTTGAAGTTTCTGTAGCAGTGTTTAATTTTACAGGATGGGGTTGCTAGCCCCATACCCAACCTTTCCTCTTCACCAGCTTTACTTCTGGCTGAGTGAGGTAAAGGAGTGCGCCGGCCGGGGATCGAACCCCGGACCATAAGCATGGTCGGCGAGCATCCTAACCGCTGCGCCACCGACGCAATAGTTTGGGAATCACCTGCAGTACGCACCCACTGAGGTTCGAACCCAGGACCTTCCACTTACAAGGCCAACGAGCTCGTATACTACTAAGCTACTACTAGTTACTAAACTAGCAACTGTGTAAAGCTGTTATATTATTATTATTATTGTTCCATAAGGTTCCTAGCAAAGAACATATGGCTCCAACAAAACGTCTTCACTTTGTTCTATTTCCAGCTGTCTTCTTTACCTAGGTCCATGACTGCCAATAGTCTCTCATCTCCTCCTCATAAGATCTCCCCATGTCACTCTCGGATAACCCAGTCGTCGATTACCATTCTACTCGAGCGTTGGCCTGGTGCGCGATGTCATTCAATGGTCTAGTCAGCATGTGCCCCATCCATTTTCTACATATTTGTTGAGCAACAGGGTCCTGGTTACTTCGTTTCTAGAGTTTCTTCTGGCTAATTCTTTCTGGCTGACTCTCAAATCCTCTTTGTGGAGCCAGCAAAAGAACATGTGGATAAAAAGTCTGACGTTGCCTGTTGGAAATACTTCCTGTGACGCATACGCCAAGTTTCGCACTCATAAAGAAGAAGAACTGACTGACTTGACATTTGTGTTGAAAATCTGAATTTTGTTCATGATGCTGAGTGGATTAAGATTTCCACATTGATTTCAACTTGCTGAAGATGCATATTGCCTTTCGGATTCTGGCTTTGATATCTTCATCCGTTCCGACTACCTATGGTTGAAACGATGCTTCCTTGCTAAGTGAAGGAAATTATTATTATTATATTGTTTCCTTTAGTTCCTAGAGGAACATAGGGCTTCAGCCGAACATCCTCATTGAGCCTTCGGTTCTCTGCTAACATTTTCACTTGGCTACACGTCTGCCCATAGACTTTCATCTCCTCCTCCATGTCACTCGCACACTGACCACCAACTAACTCGCCGCTTCCCATTCCGATTCCATTCAAGCGACGGCCTGGCATGCGATATCACTTGATGGTTTCCTTAGAGTATGGCCGATCCACCTACATTTCTTCCTGAAGACTTGTTGCACAATCGGTTCCTGGTTGGTATCAATTGTGAAGGAAATAACCTCTGTCAAATTTCTCCCGTTGGTGGTGACTGGTGCTGGTTGTTGTTGCTGTTGGTTGATTATCTTCATCACCTCCGACTCCGATAACAACCAGTGGTGTTCGACAGGGATGTCCACTTTCCCTATTTCTGTTTAACTTCGTCATATATATGCTAATGGAAGTATCCTTAACTGAACTTAACGACTTAGAAATCGACCTGTTACCAGGGAATAGTCTTATGAACTTAGAATATGCAGATGACATAGTCCTGTAAGGGGATGATGCTGACAAAATCCACCGGAGTCTTCTGAACACCTTGAGCAGCAATCTTCGTATGTTTAGCATGCGATTCGCCCCTACAAAATGTAAGATGCTGCTACAGGACTGGACTACGTCAACTCCTAGCTTAGAGATACGGAGTGAAGTGATAGAACATGTTGACCACTTCGCCTATTTGGGAAGTTGTATTAGCACCAACGGACTGATTGGCGATGAAATCTCAGTACGGATCCGAAAAGCTCGAGCTGCTTTCGCTGACTTACACCATCTCTGGCGTAGGCGTGACATCCGGCTATCAACCAAGGGACGTGTGTACTGCTCAGCTGCAGTTCACTCCGTCCTTCTCTATGGCTCTGAAACATGGCCAATACGAGTTGAAGACATGAAAAGGTTGACTGCTTTCGATCATAGATGTCTGCGATCTCTGTCTCACGTTAGGTGGTTTAACAAGGTAAGTAATGTTGACGTTAGGCGTAGAGTGTTGGGTAAAGAGGGAAAATCAATCGACGAGGCTATAAAGTTACATAGATTGAGTGAGATGGCTAGGTGACGTTCTGCGCATGCCTAACCACCGCCTCCCCCGCCGACGGCCATTACTAGCTGATATAGGTGCAGGTTGGAAAAGAGTAAGTGGCAGGTGGCCAAACAAAAACATGTCATCAATCCATGAAATCCTTGACAGTTAAACTGAGTCGGTCGGTCAGGTAGGGAGATGCAGACTTCCGAGTTGGGGCCCTCGGGACTGACTCTAGGAACCAATGGCTGGAGACAATAGGTGACATGGCTCAGAATCGCTGTCAATGGGCAACGCAGATGTATTCAGTCTTTGTAATTTTTCATATTCCTTTCTACTATTACCCATTCTCTTTCACTCTTATACTTGTCAGACTGTATTGATTCTCTTCACTCATCTTCTTGTCTACCTCTGTGTGTTATTTGGAACGTGGCAATTCGAACTGGTGCACTTCGGTGCCAAGTTCTATGTTGAATCCAGAGAGACAGACAGACTCCACCTGCTCTATGTTCACCAGGAGTCCTGTTTTCGCTGCCTGCCTCTTCTAGTTTGTTGACTTCTGCCTGTAAATTTTCGACTGTGTTATACTAGTTAGATAAAATTTCAGTAATCTAAATCACATTCTTCATGTACCGAGTCATAGTTACTTAGTGTGTGTGTGTGTGTGTTAAGGTTGGCTGCTGACCATACTACAAAGCTTCCTAGTCTGAAGTAGATAGTGAATCAAGACTGTACAAGAGTGACTTACATTGGCTGAAAGCGAATGAACTATAATATTAACACTACGCATCATACTAAGTAAAGCATCAATTTCTCTTCAAATCACTGCTGGTTATCTCATATCCTGTTGATATTTAAGAATGCTGTTTTTTGTTCGGCTTATTACATAAAGAAGTTGAAACTTTCTGCTAGTATAACTCAACCTCTTCTCTTACAATTGATTAATTCATGTATTCTACCCTTTCTCCTTTATCGTTCCACATTATTCTTTCTTGGGCACCTCAAAAAGGACATTATCATATTGCGTAGAACACTAGAAGCTGTAGTTAGCGGGGTTAGTGGTGTGCCTTTGACTCAGCTAAACTGACATTATTGTCAATAGGCACTACACAATTCTCGCAATCACTTGGCTAAAGTTATCTCTTGTCTGATATCGAACACCCCCTTCTTATCGTTCTCAACTTATTCCTTATATCTCTTCGGGTATAACACTAGAAGAAATTTCATAAGAAACATTTTCGCTCATACATCTACTAAATATAAAAAAAATTCTACCATACCACCATACTTAGCATGGGCTTTGTGTGTGAAGAGAAAGAGACAAATCTCAGGAGAGAACTCATGAACTTTTTAAATCAATATTATATCTATGATAGATATTATCTACTTATAGTTCATTATGTTTCCGCCAACATTCTGTTTTTTGCGGTTTCATTATTATTATTATTATTATTATTATTATTATTATTATTAATATTTTAGATTTTATACATTTGTGTAAATAGTTGCAATATGTATTAAAACGTTGAAAATTCGGTCAAGTTAAACTTTAAGCACCATTGCTTAACAATGGAGTGCGACCCCAACAATGACCTTGAAACCTAGCAAATAATGCTGTCACCATCAATAAAATATGCTCATCGAAATGTTATGCTATGAAATGCGATGTCTGGTAAGTTTCAGGTCAGGTTTGGAAAAGATTAAGTTAAGGGTTAGGGGCAAAGGGTAGATTAAGGTTAGTTTAACCTAATGACTACGATAATACTAGGGTTGGTTTGGAGTTAGATTAGAGCTAGTTTAAGGATATTTTCACGTTATGGTTAGGTTCAGGAAACGTTAGGGCTATCGTTAGGGTTAGAAGACCTAAATAATTATATGCATAGAATGTGGTTAAATTACTCTGCTGATATAAAAAAAAATAACTTTGTGCACTTTGGCGGTAGAGTATAATTCCACTGTTGTGGGTAAAATTTATTTTGATAAAATCAAACTGGGAGCTATTTTTTATCGCATGTGAGAGGAAGGTATACCCTGTAACACTTTTCTACAGTTTTTATGCATCTTTTTTTTCATAAATATATGTATTTCATACACTAAAAGTGCCTCCACATGATTGGTGCTTTCGACGCGTCATTTGCTGATTGATAGTGAGTGGTGCTTAAAGTTTAACTTTACCGGAAATTCCATTCTGTATAATAATAAGTATTGGTTTTTACGGATTTGATTGGTTCTCTAACCGATGTCAGCTCATGATGAAATCCTATAACCAATCAGTCAAATCCCTGCAAACCAATACTTGAATATCAATAAGACGCTCACTAGCAACTGGTCCTATTCAGGTAGGTAATTACCTGGACTTCTCTAGTGGGAAGTCGTGACCAGTAGGGTACAGCAAGTTGGGTGTGAGGACAAATACTCGCCACGGATGACGTTGGCTAGTGGATGAGCTATATCGTAAATCGGCAGAAGTTAGAATTCATGGACTGGCCAGAGGATCGGGTCCACAGAGTGGCTTAGTGGTCTACGAGCTCGCTAGCCTTGTAACCAGAAGATCCTAAGTTTGAAGCCCACGGGTGGATGTGTACCGATGAAGAGTCGCAAACCCGGCTGACGAAACAGTTGTCTAGTACTTCCGGGTTTTCCAATAGTTCTGTAACCGATGTCAGCTCATGAAGAAATCCTGCAACCTATTATTATTATTATTATTATTATTAAAAGTTGCAAACAAAGATGAAACAGCTGTTCAGTGCTCATCAGTCCTCTCAATGATTCTTAAGTGCACAAGTGATTATATCACATCCCATACAATTTAACAATTTTCGTGTGTGTGTGGACATACATACATAGGGAGGAGTAATCGCGCTTTGCACGTGAGGGTGGGAGAGCATATCCAAAATGTTTAGAAAAACAGATGAATTGTGACAAGCTAATAGATGCAGGTGTCAGACTACCAAATTCGTCTATAGCCAAACACCTAATCGAGATGAACCATAATATTGATGTTAACTCAGCCTTTAAAGTCGTCTATAAAAACGGTCAAGGGCGCTTATTGACATACGCCGAGGCTATATCTATTCATAAATTTAAGCTCCCCACTCTGTGTATTCAAAAACAGTTTATCTTTACTCTTAACCTACCTTGGTAATCCTTATTTGATTGGATTACCAAACGTTTGTGTTAATTATTCTTAATTCCGTTTTCTCTCACTTTGTTTAATTTAACCTTTCCATATATTGACTTGACAAGTAAATGTGTGATGAGATTGTTCGAAATGTATAGCGCTAATACATCACATTTTTCAGATAGTCTCCGTCTTCTAATAACGCTATCAAAATTTATAACAGGGACTAATTGTTTTAAATGATTCTTAAACTGATGTGTGTCAATTTGTTAATTTGGTTAAATAAAATAATAAACGATATTAATTTTTTCCTAAAAAAAAAAGGACCAGGAACACATAAGAAGGCAGAGAAATACAAGAACATACCGTCAGAAGATGAGATGTTTCACTGCTACCAGTCACAACTGTTTTCGCAGATTGAGTTAAATCCACTATATAAGAGGATTTGTTTTTTAAAAAAAAAAGACGAAAGTGAAATAATACTCGAAATGGCAGAGATAAACATAAAAATACTATATAAAAATATAAAAAAATAAGTACGTTGAATAAGTGAACCTGAGTAAAATTGAAACTAAGTGAGACTATTAAAATTTGAGACATTATTATTCCCTTGGGTTCCTAGTGGAATATAGAGCTTCAACAAATCATCTCTACTGTGTTTTATTCTATCTGGTGTCTTCTTCATCTGGCTGGGCCCTTGATTGCCCATAATTTCTCATCTCCTCCCCAACACACGACCTCCTCCATGTTATACCCTCACACTGACGACCCACTCGTCACTTCCTATTTGGATCCCACAATGTCATACTGTGGTGAGAGGTTTTATTGATGGAGACATATGCATCTTTGGACAGGACTTCGAGGCTTCTGAGTAGTTGAGTGGCGTTCAAGATCTGTCAGCGATGAGACTGATACTTAGGACGCTGCTGGGAGGTTGGGAGAAAGCAGTATATGAAAATGTGGGGCAAAATACCGACGGATGTGCGACAGGGTCAGGCAAACAGTTTCCAAAGTGGGAAGGACTACTTTGAGATGGGGTTACGCAGACACAATCGCAACAGTAATCAAAGATAAACGAGTGACCATCAGCAGGCGCCAAGAATCCAGACAACAAGACAAACGAGCAAAGACCCTAGAACCAAGAAGACCGAACCAACATCAGTTTCAAGTTTTTGACGGGGGGACGAATGTGGTGAGAGGTGGCTGCTAGCCAAAAGTGGTAGATAGCATTTTACGTCAATATGTACGTCCCAAATATTGGTGGTGAGAAAATATGAACAAGACTGATTCAACAACCAATCACAGCAGACTTTGAGTAGGCAGATATAGTTAACATATAGATGATCTGACATTCAAAAACAACCACAAAGAAATGCAAGGTCAACTTTCTGTGAGGAACAACCAATCAGAAGATTGTTTTTGTTTGCTTGAATAATCTATAATAATGTACATGAAAATATATAAATGTGTTGATTTCCTCAATAAACGATTTGTTGCCTGGCCCTTGTCTTCTGTTGTTACAATACGACGGCCTCCTCAACGTATATCCGATCCATTTTATCCTATATATTTGTTGAGCAGTTGGCTGGTTTGTTTGTTGGTTTGTTGCCAGAGTTTTAGACATTAATCAATCAGAATTTGGGAAATAAGTAAAATAAACGACACGGCTGACTGACTGCGATTCAACCAATTAAATTGGATGAAGTTGGTCGTCAATGCAAGGTTACTCACAGTTTACTTACATCACGTTTCCACTACTACACACTAATGTTTCATGAGTAATTACCTACATAGTCTTCTTTAGAATCTGTTGATTGTAACCTGAAATTCAAATCTCAATTAACACACCTGTGGAAACATTCATTTTCATGCTAAGATAATAGTGTAGTATCGTAAAAGCAGAAGACAAGGGCCAGGCAACAGATCGTTTATTAAGGAAATCAACACGTATTTATATGTATTTCATGTACATTATTATAGCTTATTCGAGCAGACAAACACAGTCTTCTGATTGGTTTTTTCTTGTTCAAGGTTATTCTGTGCTGCTTGTGACTGGTTTCTCGGAAAGTTAAGCCATATATCTGTGAATCTTATTTGCCTACGTTAAGTGTGCTGTGATTGGTTGTTGAATCAGCCTTGTTCATATTTTCTCACGGCCAATATTAGCGACATAGACATTAACGTAGATTAATGTCTACCAATTGGCTAGCAGCCTGCTCTCACCACAGTATTAGTGACTGTGTTGATGAACTCCCTGGATATGAGTATATATCTTGCTACTAGTTACACACACTCACACACAACAACAAACAGGACAAACAGTAGGTGATGTCGATCACAAATTGATCAAAATGATGAATATAATAATTTGTCGCTAGCAAAGCTAATTTACTTTTCATCATTCAAAGAACATGGCATTTGATCCTGTAGAATACTTGTGTTGAAAGACTCAGATCACAGTATATGCACTTTCAATATTGCTGCATTCTCTAAAATTTAACTTTTGTATGTCACACGTTGATTTTGACCTTTATTGAATTGCCTTTGTCCTTGTATAATCTTGAATTGTAATACTAATACTCTTTGTTGTTGGATGTACATTGACAATGTGTTGTTTAACAATATAAGTTTGTTTGAGTAAATAAAGGTGATTCTCATGCGTGAATGTCTTCAAAAAGCCTTGGTGTGTGATTCTTGTGGATAGAGCTTTTAATCTCACTTCGTTAGGAATATTCTCCTACTCCTCGATTCGAGGGTACCTTTTATAGTTGAACTTTATTTAGTTAGCTAATATCGTCTTACAATACTTTGTATTGTATTTAGAAACCTAACATTGCCTGCATAACTAACTAACTAACTAGCTGCCTCACACGTTTTTGAAGTAAATTTGAGGGCAAAGTTCAACAACAGTGTCGTCCCAGGAGTGCGAACGTACGAGTGACCTTCAGCTGACCAATCATAAAAATGAGGAATGTTTGCTCAAAAAATGATTTATATTGACAAGAAAATGCTTAAAAACACACTAAACAGGTTATCTTTCTGTGACATGGCTTAAAAACACGTCCTAGTTATATCAAGGAGTATCAGTTGCCAAGTTAGACTAGTTTCGGTACATGTATTCACCGAGATGACTACAGATGAACTGTTTTTGTGAATCATTTGTCTCTCTCATCCTGCTTGCAGTCTTCCAAAAAAGCCCTCGGTTGAACTATTATGGTTTCCAGCAAGCGGGATAAACGACTGCTTAGCAGGAAAACGTGGATAATAAAACAAATTAAAATAAATGACATCAACTATAAAGCTATCCCTAATCGTTACCCTAATCATGACCCTTATCCAAACCGTAATTCTAACCCTAATGCTAATTATTACCATGATCCTAACCCTAACGAGCTATTAACACCTTGTCCAAACGTGATCTGCTTAAAAATTTGCTCTTAAGTTGGTAAATAGCGTTGATATTTCAGCTATGATAATGACAGATGCCGTTAGTCAACAATGACTACCATGCGTTCAGGATCATTGGAGCGATCACACTCCTGCCTGGGACGCTATTGCTGAACTTCGCCAATTTGAGTTTTGATGTAAGTATTGTTGTTTAATAGACCGGTTAAAATATTGAAGAATAATCGTCTTTTCGCACCCTGTAATGACTGTGAGTTAAGTCAACTCTACAGAGGTCAGTCAAACTAGTAGATCAGGAGTAGTTAGATTATCAGAACATAAGAATTTAGCTAAGGTTAGAATGATTGATCTCCCCCGCGAAGATAAGTAATTTGGAAAGAGGAGCTTATCAAATCCACTGCATGCATTAACACACAACAACACACTAGGGTGGCACAGAGTTAAAATTCTAAAAAGTAATATAGGTAGGTGGAGAGAGAGAGAGAGAGAGAGAGGTTGATTACTGACTTATCACTCAAATCAGAAACATGGAAAATACTACTACCAATCAAATCAAACGATGAAAAATAATGATGGAAGTATATAAACGAAGCAAGAAAGTTGTATGAGTAGTGCCTTGATATGATTATGAGCAGTAGCAATAAATTGGAGTGCTCAAAACCTGTTCATCATCAGTAAAAATATTACCTACCCTATAACAAACACTGTGTGTGTGATTTTATCAAAATAAAAATTGTATCCATAATTGAACTTCAGTATAGTGTTATTACGTCATTCAATCAAATTGAACACTTGACCAGCATATTTTTGTTGCTAGTGACAAGTTCACAAATACACGTTCCTTGTAGTAATTACGTTGGACGGTTTTGTTTTTTAGTTCGAATCCCACTCCGTCATATCTCAACCACATAGAGAATAGATACTATTCATCAGTCCTGGTTACAATATATTTGCCTTATAGTACCCTGTATATGAAAAAAAGGCTAGCTGACCAACTGAGTTATGCAGCGATTCAAGTTACCACCCTTCATATAGTTAATATCCAAGGATAGAGAAAAAAAAGGAGATTGAAAAGAACTATAATACCCAGAAATGTTCAAGAGAAAGAAAATAGTGCGGATTGTGCTACTGACAAGATTTATCAGTAGTGATATAGACATTGATTGATAGGAAGCAGACAAAGTTGACAACTAGCTGCAGAGGTAGCAGTGTTTATTCCACAAATTTGGGTTTCGTTTACGATGTGGTCTGTCAATAATCTCATTGAAAAACTTTTTACTGCAACGTTTACCCTCCGGAAAATTGACAATCAATCAGAACAGTGTACTGTCCCTCTGAACTTGTCAAAATTTAATCTGGCTAGAAATGCTGTCTGTCTGTCTGTCTCTCTGTTTTCGACATAGAACTTTACATCAATGTGCACCAGTTCAAGTCGCCATACTCCCTCCATTTACCACACAAAGCAAGAGAAGAAAGTACAACAAAAGCATAATAGAGACAGTAAGCAGTGGTGTGAAACAAAGAAGGAGTAATAACGAAGAACAAAACAGTTTCATTGGAAACCATAACTCACAAGATATGGATGCATCTGCACCAGTCATTGACAACGATTTTGAGCCATATCACTGATTATTTCCAGCCATTGGTTCTTACCGTCCCAAGGACCCCGACCTGGAATTCTACACCTTCCTACGTGACTAGCTTAAACTAACTGTTGTAGATTTGATTGACTGGTGCCATGTTTTGGTTTGACCTCCACTAGCTTTTTTCCAGCCTGACCCTATATCAGCTAACATTGCCCATTGTTGAGGAAGGCGATGACAAGGCATACGTAACACATGTCCTAACCACCTCAGTCTTTGTAACTTCACAACCTCGTCGATTGATTTCCCCTGTTTACCTAGAACTCTACGCCTAACCTCAATGTTGCTCACCTTATTATGCCACTTCACACGGGAGATAGAGCGCAGGCACCTATGATCAAAAGACAGCTAACCTTTTCATGTCTTCCACTCTCAAAGAAATGCATGAATATTGATGTAAAGGATTACAACAAAACATGAATCAATTTGTGTCATTCAGGATGATTTTTAGCAATATCACCTAGACAGTCTACACCCGCCCCTCTCCCTAAGTAACTCAAACCAACTACCAAAGATTTTATGGACTGGTTATAAGAGAAGGTTTTGACTTGACCACCCCTAAACTCTTTTCCAACCTATTCCTATGTCAGTTAACATCACTCATCGACGAAGACGGCGGTTTGGTATGCGCAACACGTGTGTCTTGACTATCATCCACGCCCCAATCGATACAGCTTCACAACCTCATCAGTTAACTTGCCCACTATGCCTAGCACTGTACATGACAAATCTGTCCCACCTAACTGACTGACTTCCAAATATAGAAAACAAGAGAACGATGGGCACGTACACACACATGCACACACGCGCACACGCAATTATAACAAGACAATTACATCAATAAGACTCACCTTCACTATCCATATGACGAAAGGCTTGTATCTCAGCTAACATTCTATCATTTAAATTATTATTATTGTTATTTGTATTTGATGCAGCTAATGAATTAGGGCATAATTCTGGGACACTGTAAATATTTCCATCCAATTTACTAAAAGTATCAATACAACCACTACAAGTCACGGTAATAGCTGTGGGAGTAGTCACGATCATATCAAAAACAGTACTGTTATTATCACAAGGACAATTACTGCGTGTATTAGTATTAGTGATATTCATACCAGGATGTATGTCTGCTGCCGCTGGACTACACTGATTGCATAATCCAATTGTTGTTGTTGCTCTTGTTCTCAGCAGTGATGAATCATCATCAGTTGGTACAGTAGAATATACATGAGCATATGTACCATCACACACTGAATCTGCACCTGAAAACGAAGATAAACCAATGAACTATAAACTTTATTACTCAGCTATAAAAGTTAACTAACTTGAAATGGATTACAATGATATCCGGATTTAGTACAGTGAATTTGACAGAGGTAGGATAGAATTCTCAAACTACACAATTGCGAATAGTGGATCAAAAACAAAGAAAGTTCTTGTGTACTTATGGAAATTTGTAGGCAGTTGACGTCTTCTAGTTAGTTGCCCATACCGTGGAAATGTTGTTGCATGCCCGTAGAACCTAAAGGACAACTGATTGAAGTCAGCCACACACATCTTGTTCGAAGTGGTCTTTATTATTATTATTATTGTATCCTTTAGTTCCTAGAGGAACATAGGGCTTCAGCTGCGCACCTCCATTGCCTTCGGTTTTCTGACAACTTTTTCACTCTGCTCCAGGTCTGTCCACATGCTTTCATCTCCTCGTCGCATGACCTCCTCCAAGTCACCCTTGGACGACCAACTCGCCACCTCCCTTTCGGGTTCCACTCGAGCGATGGCTTGTCTAGTGATGTCACTTGATGGTTTTCTCAGCGTATGGCCAATCCATCTCCATTTCTTTCTGCCTATTTGTTTCACAATCGGTTTCTGATTGGCTCGCTCCCAGAGATCCCTGTTGCTGATCTTTTTTGGCGTATTTCCGCTGGCTACGGACCACCGCAACGTAAGTTGCGATGTGCTATTCTCTAACCATATATACACATATATTTGGAGCTAGATGCGTCACAAAAAGTAATTCCAACAGGCTGTACCAGACAACTTTCGTCAACAGTTGTCTTAGCTGCCTCTATGCCAAAGATCAAATGATTGGCAAAAAAGTATAAGCATTAAACGTAACGAAACAACTAAAAGTCTATCGGCCAACAAATAAACAGAAAGAAATGCAGATAGATTGGATATACATTGTGGAGACTGTTAACTGACATCTTGTGCCAGGCCTCCAAGGACAAATGCATTGTAGCTACGTAAATTTGGTATACCTTATTATTATTTGCACATCATTTGCAAAATGGTCGAATATCACCACATTCCATAGTTTGTTGTTGTTCTTCTTCTCACAGTTCCCTTCTTCGATTGCCTTTTAACAGCGCCCCGAAAAATATATTCTTACTATTCTAAATCCACTTAATCATATACTACTTATATCTGATTATAAGTAACACTAACCATAGGATATATATATATATATATATATATATCGCTGTATCTAGAGTGGTATTCAGATGAAGAGTTCTGTAGTGAACCTTGAATGTTTCGACTTTTGTTTTAACGCATACATGTACTAAGGCGCTACACCATCTTTTTTCATTCTACCTGACTGCTTGCATGTGACTCGCTCCCTCGTCGTGCTATCATTAAACGCACTCCTCGAGCTTGCTACTCCAGTCTGTCAACAGATAACTTGTACACTATTGCTACGCATTAATTTTTGGTTTATCGGTTGTAACATACATATAATCCATATCAAGACACACAACAGTGCATACGCCTTTTACCTTGACTTTATTCATAATCAGTACATACACGGTAGGATTAACCAAGGAAAGCAAGTTAAGTAGGTATTCAAGTGTTGGTTTGTAGGGATTTGATTGGGAACAGGATTTTATCATTAGCTGACATTAGTTAGAGAACCATTGGAAAACCAGCTGGGAGTACTGGAGAGCCGTTTCGTCCTGGTTTGGGACTCTTCAGCAGTACGCACCCACACCGCCACAGGTTTCGAACCCCAGGACCTCCTGGTTACAAGGCGAGCTCATATACCGATAAGCCACCTGGAGCCGATCCAACGGCCAGCCCATGAATTCTAACTTCTACTAATTGACGACATAGTACGACCGCTAGGCAATGCCTTTAGCAAGTATTCGTCGTCACACCCGACCTGCTGCATCCTACTGGTCACGACTTCTCACTAGAAGCTAAGGTAACTACCTACCTGAATCGGGCAAATCACCAGTGAGCATCTCATTGATATTCAAGTGTCGGTTTTTAGGAATTTAATGGATTGGTTACAGTTAAGTAGATGCTGACGTTTAGGCCTATCTAGAGATCGACATAGGCACTTACAGTTCTATCGAAACTAGATGGATTTATTTAATTCTATATATATATATATATATATATATATATATATATATATATATATATAAACATACCTGGCAACTCTGCATACGAGTGTTCAACATGTTTACCAATGCCACGTGAATTTAATTCACTATTATGTTTGTCATTTGTCAGTTTTATTCTATTTGTACAATTTAATAGATCAGCTGATTCAGGGTAAATACGTTCATATTCTGAAGATTCTTGATTCAACTATAAGAAGACAGAAATATTAATATTAACAATAATGTGACAATCAATGATGAGCACGTATTATCAATCATTTGGTTTGTAGCGAAAAAAGCATAGAAAAACATAGATAAGTGATCCGAAACTCAAAGATAGTAGTTTGTTCGTGGTGTTGATGCTTAGGCACAGAAGAATCGACAAGGTGCATTTTGTTCTACTTTCCGGGGGATGCAACCGATTCCTTTCAAGTCAACGATGGAAATGTCATCGAGAGTCGAACTCAGGACCGTTCTAGGTATCCTCATTGGATTCCCAACTTGTAGTTATTAATTATTTAATTCAAATTTAGACTCTCCCTGTCGATTGATTGGACCGAAGTGCTCGGTCTATGGGCACTGGGTTCCAGCCTCGGTGAGAATACACCATCAATGACTCACTGGAAAATGTAGGCACATCCACTGGTTGAAGAGTCCAAAAAGGACGAAGTGCGCACCCTGGTGGATTCCACTGCTAGTCACCATCCACCAATTTAACTTGTAGTTATTAATCTTGGAAATATCGAAGCATCCGCGTCCAAAGAACGCATATATATATATATATATATATATATATATATATATATATATATATCAAAGTGACGGTGATCGATTCCGTCTACAATGTGAGTACATCTTTTCTCACAGTATGTAACCTCGAGTTATAAATAGATAAGTATAAGCAACACATACTTTCAAAAATGATGTAAGCAGGCAAAATACTATTCAATGTTAAAAGACTAACTATTTATAATTAATTATATAATTACACAACAGGTGATGCTTAAATACTGTCTATTCATAACTGGAGGTCATTATGCGAGAAAAGATGTACACTGTTGAAAAGAATTCACCAAAATAAAGCAAGCTCATATTCAACTTCTCCAACGCATCGATTAAATATTGACAATTATGTTTCTGAATGGTGGAGAAGTGCTACGTTGATTTAAGCACTAGACGACTTACAGCCAGTGGGTGGTCCCGAGTTCGAGTTTCAACCCATATACCTCAGCCTGGGTAGTATATCACCAGCCCTCATACAATAAGTGTGTGTGTGTGTGGTTATGTCATAATCCGGTACCTACACTGAGTTCAGAAAAATATGTTTCTCAATGACAATTTATCCGCTTGACTATTAATCAGTTTAGTAAGAGAAGAAATTGTGCACAAATGGGATTGTACACCTACAAAGAGACAAAAATGAAATCGCCGACGAAAGCCTTCTCGACAGACTACTTGTTTGTTTGGTTTTTACTTTACATTTCATAAATGCCTGAATGGAGATTATTCAGGAATTATGAAGCAGTTGATTTGTTGTACAACCAGTTTGGATGTGGTAATCGAAAGTATTGAACATTTAGCGATTAAGAAGCATTTAAAATAGACCCAGAGACATCAACCGACTTTATGACACCACTACTGGAGAAGGTATGGAAAGAGGGTAAGGAACTTGACGACTAGAGGAAAGGCTACCTATTCAAACTGCCAAGGAAAGGAGACTTAAGTCAATTTAAGAACTGGCGCGGCATTTTGCTCCTGTCCATCCCAAGCAAAATACTAAGCTGCATCATCCTGAAGAAAATCAAACACGCCCTGGATGAAAACTTTCGGCCGGAACAGGCTGAATTCAAGAGGATTAAGTCATCCATCGATCAAATTGCAACTCTACGGATCATCATTCAACAGAGCTTGGAGTGGCAGTCAGCTTAATACCTCAACTTCATCGACTTTGAAAAGGCCTGCAGCAGCGTAGCGTCGGTTGAGAGGTGAGTGAGAACTACTTCGCTACTACCAAAGGGTGCCGCCAACAATTATACACCTCATCCAACAGTTGTACGACAATGATGCATGTCAAGTAATCCACAACGAGAAACTCACGGAACCCTTCGAAGTGAAGACAGGAGTAAGTCTAGACTGCCTACTATCTCCAATGATTATCCTGATTGCCGGCGGTAGACTGGATAATGAGACAGACAGTTAGCGGGAAACGAGGAGATAGGCATTAGATGGAACCTCACAAAAAACTTGGAGGATCTGGACTTCATCGATGATATATGTCTGATTTCCACAAAATGGAAGATATGCGCGCGAAAAGCGACAAGTTGACGGAGAAGCATCAAAGATAGGACTTCAGGTGAACATAGATAAAAAAGAGGTGATGAAGATTCCTGGCCAACAGCAAGAGCGACAGCAGCAACAACAACAAAGAGCATAAATGGGAGAAATCTGAAAGAAGCAACCTCCTTTGCCTAACTGGGAAGCATCGTTTCAAATACAGGAAGGCGGAACTGATGACAATGTCAAAGCGAGGATCGGTAAAGCAAAGCAAGCTGCCACTACTCTCAAGTCTGTGTGGGGATCAACAGCACTCAGCATGAAAATAAGATTCGGATTTTAAACTCCAATATGAGCACAGTGCCACTATACAGATCAAAAACTTGGAGCCGTGTCACGAAGAGCACTTCGAACAAAATATAGACTTTCATCAACAGCTACCTTTGCTCAATACTACTCAAGATCAAATGGCCGGCCAAAAAAGACCAGCAACAGTGATCTCTGGAGATGAGCGAACCAACCAACCCAACAGGAACCGATTGTGCAACAAATATGCAGGAAGAAATGGAGGTGAATTGGTCATACTCTGGGAAAAAAAGCCATCAAGTGAGCGAGACCACACGCTAAGCCATCACTCGAGTGGAACCCGAACAGAGAGAACAGAACGCGCAATGGAGACGTGCGGCTGAAGCCCTATATTCCTCTAGGGATTAAATGAAACAATAATAATAAGACGTGTGTGTTACGCTTGCCCAGCTATCCCTTTCCTTTTCGAGCAGTGTAAGTCGAAATAAGACTAAATTGGAAAAGAGTTAAGGGGGGAGCGAATTAAAGCAACGCATCAATCCGTGATGCTTTTGGCAGTTGGTTTGAGGTGTAGACAGTCTGGCTGGGGTCCTCAGGATGCTAAGAACCAATAGTTTGAGACTGTTGATAATATGGTTCAAAATCATTCTGAATGGTCCAGATGCATTCACTTTTTCTAATCTACAAAAGCCACCAAACCGTGAGTGTTTCTCCATTATCACTCATTATCGTTTTTTTGGAATTTTTCTTTATATTTTCGTGTGCTACTTAAAGTTCGATAACCTGAAGAATAAGATCACGCAGTTGATCAACTCTGTGTGCGTCTATCAATTCATCTGCTCGTGTGGAGCTATGTACATCGGTCGTTTGGTTAGAGTTTTGTCTAAGAGGATTAAAGAACACTATCCTGCCTGGTTACAAGAGGGTGAAAGTGGAATAATAAGAAGCGCGATCATTGAACATCTGGTCGATAATGATCACCCTATCTCTATAGCATCCGCCTTTAAGGTCATCTACAAGGCGAAGAGTAATTTACCCAAATCCCTACGTACCCGACTCATCTGTTGCATTGTTGAAGCCATCTTTGGCTAACGAAACAGAAAAGCCAGATCTCTGTGTACAGAAGAAGTTCGTTCAACCCGTCCAACTTTCATGGTGTCTTAATCCCTCTATGCTAAAGTATGGTAATCCCAAATCATATTTTAGCTCTACCAATTTTTCATTTTTTCATTTTGTCTATTCAATTTGTATTCTCTTCCTTTATTACGTCAATTGTTACTATTACTATTCTCACTTTGAACTGTCCCCGGTATTATTTCACTCGTTCCACTTGTCATTTTAAATCAATTCCTGTTTTGCAACGTTAAATTCTATGTGATCAAATTTCACACAATGTTACGCAACGTTTTTGTTTTATTCGATTTGTCTACTAATCCTATAATTGCACACCCTTTTTCAAGTTCTATCCCTCCTATGAATTATTCTATAAATGACATTAATTTGTTTTGCCACTTGACATTGAACTATGGTTATAATCACAAACATTTTAATTTCATTTCATACTACTATTATCATTTCAAGTATTCATATCTATGATTCAATTCCCTCACAGGATATAAGTTCTTAAAAACCACATTTACACGATTGTACAGCTTGATAATAAATTCGTTGTTGGAAAGAGTCTCTTCGCTGAATCCCCACTTGTTTTGATTTTTTATAGATTTAGAGTGTGGTGATTTGAAGTGCTGCACTTCTGTGCAGAGTTAAACGTTAAACCTCAGTAAGTCAGTCAATCAGTCACTCATCTAACGATTAACTTTGGTTATTTTTTGTTAATTATAAAAATCGATTACAACACACGGGGCTGATAATGTTAACACTGCCTTTAAAGACTAAAAGTGTCACATGGGTAAAAAGATAACGAGAACAGGGAACAAACTCCCCAACCCTGCAGCCTCAATCGCTCACACACTTACACATAAACATAAAACTTACATCAGCAACATCAATGTTCCCATGATCATGTTTTATAATACTGTACAAAATTGGTAGAGCATTTCTAGCGCGTAAATTAGCCAATGACTCTCGAACGCTGATATGACGATAATTTGATTCTAACAGGGGAGGATCTGATTGACGTACATTAGGACTGCATCCACCAGTACTACAGATACTCCCACAAGCAGGACCAACACTGCCACTAAGCTGTTGATGATTACTGATAAGTAATCGATCATTTTGTGGACTATTGGATCCGATGAGAAGAGTTTTCTCTGTAACAAGAAAGAAGAAGAGTAGATACTTGAAATTCAACCGAATAAAAATGGGAGATTGAAAAAGACATATAAATGTTCATACTAAAAATATAGTAGAATATGATGCTACTGGATGTGAGGAATTCTACGGAGGCGCCATACACCCTTCCTTAGGTTGGAGAGGCCAGATTTCACAAACATTTAGGAAGGCAGAGTAGATTGAAGTATTGCATTCTTGACCTTTGATAGCCAGCCTAACATCGTGAGAGAGTCAGAGGTGGTCTTTCATTATGGGGTCAGAGAGAGATGTCATCCGTCACACTGTTATCACTGAATTGAACTGAATAAACCCCGAGGCTATTCTGTTATTTCTGCGCCTGTTAATTACTATAACGGTCATGAACTCGACTGGTACGCTAATACATCTATTTTTCCGTAATACCTTCCAATTCACAGGGACACACAAATATCAAAAGACAAAGACTGGCCTGTGTATGTATGTCTGTCTGTCTGTTTTCGACATAGAACTTTGCACAAATGTGCACCAGTTCAAGTCGCCACACTCCCTCCGTGTAGCACACAAAGCAAGAGAAGAAAGTAGAAGAAATGCATAATAGAGACAGTAAAAAGAGGTGTGAGACAAAGGAAGAGTAATAACGAAGAACAAACAGTTTCATTGGGAATCATAAGTCACAAGGAGTGGATGCATCTGCGCTAACCATCACTGAGAACGATTTTGAGCCATGTCACCAATTGTTTCAAACCATTGGTTCTTACCGTCACGAAAACCTCAACCAGGAATCCTACACCTTTCTACGTGACTAGCTTAAACTAACTGTTGTGGATTTCATTTGCTGGTGCCATGTTTTGGTTTGACCTCGGCTAGCTTTTTTCCAGTCTGACCCTATGTCAGTTAACATTGCACGTCTGTTAACCAAGGCGATGGCTAGGCATACGTAACACATATCTAAACCATCTCGGTCAATGTAGCTTCACAACCTCGTCTACTGATTTCCCCTCCTTACCTAGAACTCGACCGATGTCTAACATCAATATTGCTCACCTTATTATACCACTTCACACGGGAGATAGAACGCAGGCACCTATGATCAAAGACAGCTAGCCAGCCTTTTCATGTCTTTCACTCTCACTGGCCAGGTCTCACAGCCATAAAGGAGGACGGAGCAAACTGATGAGCAGTACACCCGCCCTTTGGTCGACAGCCAGCCGGATGTCACGTTTACGCCAGAGACGGCGTAAACTGGAATATGCGAAACTAGCCCTCTGTATCTGTACTCAGCTGAGATTTCGTCAGAGATCAACCCGTTACCACTGGCTGATAGTACTTCCCAAATAAGTGAAGCGGTCAACACTCTCCACCGACCACTTCACTCCTTCCTATTTCTAAACTAGGAGTCAAAGTAGTCCAGTTCAGTCCAGTCCAGTCCTGTAATATCATCTTACATTTGGCTGGAGCAAATCGCATGCCAAACATTCGTAGATTGAGGCCCAAGGTGTTCAGAAGACTCTGCTCTATTTTGTCAGAGTCATCGCCTAGGAGGACTATATCGTCTACATATTCTAAGTCAACGAGATTATTCCCTGGTGGTAGCAAGTCAATCCCTGAGTCGCTGAAGTCACTTAGGGTTAAGTCCATTAGTACATCTATGATGAAGTTGAATAGGAAAGGGGATAATGGGCATCCTTGACGGACACCACTAGTCGTCATCAGTTCAGATGACAACTCACCGTAAGCCTTCACCTGACCTGTGACTGTAAGATAGTGTATTATACACGTATTAGAAAACAAAACATCATATTTATATATTTAATTTATCACAATACAGTTGGCTGACAACCGTGGGAATGGCTACTCTCATTGGCTGGTGATCCGACAAAGACCAATGTGAGACAAAAGACGATGAATTGATTACACAATATGTGTGAGAAATGATAGATCCAGATAGTAACTCCATCAAAAGATAAATCCCACGATTCGTGAGAAAGGATGATATACTATTTTATGCTGGGTCCTATCACATACCTTCTCCAATACTCACACAACAACTATCAACATACACGAACATTTTCACTACTTTCAACGGTTCATCCGCCAGGATAAGTGAAAGTAAGTACAGGCTCTTGTAGTTTTAATCAACGGAAAGCACATACCACCATGCTTACAAACATTAAGAGATATAATCCAAATCATCAGACAATAACATCAGATACACTAGAGAATCGTAATCAAGGACAGATATGTTGCGATCTCCTACTCTTGTTCTCTTTCTGAAAATAACACGAAGTAATCAATGCCCCCTGAATACTCTTGATAAGTGTCATTGTCTGTTTTCATGATACAATTCCTCAGTTATCCTACCTTTATCCCATATTATGTACGTTTTCAATTGCTTTTGTATAGCACATTTTTTGATGCCCATATACTTTACCATTGTAAAAGACAAGAGACTTGTTAAAGGAAAATTTATTAGATAGTTGGAGGCAATCGTCCACAGGAAGCCTTGCTTCACCTAGGTTTCGTGCTAGTTGGCACTCACCAGTCAGTCAGAAAGGCGTATCTGCAACCTTGAAGGAACTAATGTCCCTTCTGAGATTCGAACTCGCATCAGAGACGTTACCACTGAGCTATTCGGGCTCGCAATTGACCTCCTGTAGGACTGTGGTGGATACTTCGATTGACTGACTGCAGCACTGGCTAGGCGACGTGGATTCGAATCTCAGAAGAGACATAAGTACTTTCAAGTGTGCAGATACGCCTTACTGACGAGTGTCAACTAGCGCGAAACCTAGACCAAGCGAGGCTTCCTGCCTATTGATTGTCCCCAACCATCTAATATCATCGAATCAATGTGCACCGTGATGGCAAGCTACCTAGTGGCATGGTGACCGCATTGTAAACCGGACTGACAGAATTCGGTCTGCACCAAAGAAACGACTGGACACATCACACTAGTTACTAGTGTCCAATGAAAATAAAGCAAACTTTATTTGCATTTTGGTATCTCTGTATGGCGAAATCATGCACACCTCATCTTCAATGTACTATTCACACGAATCTTCCGTGTTGTGCTACTTCTGCCCTTCATACTGAGTTTCTTTGTGCTCCTTTCACGTCTTTCATGTATCTCGTCAACGGTAAATCATTTGCTTCCTCTGACATCAAATCTATCTCCTTGCTACTTGATATTTTTGTGTCGATGAACGTCTCTTTATATAATATATACTACTGATAAATCTTATGAGTAGCACAAGCCATATCATGTTTCAGTTTAAAATACTCTAATGGATTACTCTATTTGGAGTAATTTTGATGCTTTAGTCGTTAGGTATCCTAGGGGTAAAATCATTTACGCTCATGAAGGTACAGATACTACTACTTACTGCTGTGGCACGTACTACTGACACGATTTATAAGTAGTGTATAAAAATACAGATATTATAAATATTTACATTGTCTGCAAGAATATCAAATGTATATAGTGGAGAGATCTTCGATTCAACGGCGAAACAGAGAAAATGAACAGGTAAAACGTGTGGAAGGAAGACACAAAGAGAAGCAGCACAATATGGAAGACAGAAGAAGCTAGTACAATACTGAAAATGTGTGTGTCTTGGAGTAGATTTGTAGCTAAGATGGATGATTTTGATGTGGTTGTGTTCTCTGAGCTGGATAGGTAATTTGCGAAGCTTTCATCGTCCCCTCTACTAGGCGACATCTTCAGTGCACACACTTCAGTTGGATGAAGTGAGCTTTTAGATTTCTCCACCAGTTTATTAATCATCTTCCCTGGTGACCTTGAACGTGACTGGTTGTTTTGTATGCTTTCATACCTTCTAGGTTACTTGTATTGGAACTGATTGTTTTTTGGACTCGAACTTTGACCCACTGTGTGTGAGGTTTCTTTATTATCAGTTGATAAATTTTGTCTATCTCTGTGTCTATTGATTGATTGATGATTCACTGGAATAACAGGCAGACAACCACGGACATCGATTCGACTGGGACAACCAACGTTCAAATATCAGACAGAGGAAACAACAAGAATGCTAGCCAGAGAATTTTAAGAAGCCTGCCTGGTATTACTGTGAATCATCAATCGATCAGTAGACACATCGAGATAGACAAAATTTATCAACCGATAAGAAAGAAACCTCACACAGAAAGAGTCAAAGTTGAAGTAAAAAAAGAAATCAGTTCCAATACAAGTAACTTAGAAGGTATGAAAACACACAAAAACAGCCAATCACATCCAACGTCACCAACCAGGAGAGATGATTAACAAAATCGTGGAGAAACAAAAAAGCTCACTTCAGTGAATTCCCGACCGAAAGCTGCTACCTTGACGTGGTGGTCGGGCTTGAACACCGCAATGACCTAATCAAGCTATACTGGCTGAGACTTATGTCTCTTGAGGTCTACCATGCCAGGCAGGTTGTTTGGATAGCGGTTAAACAAAAAGCAGCTACCCAATCCAACATCATGATACACACAAAATCACAAAATTTCATGCCGGATCGGCCGTGGCCCGGATTAACAACGACCGCGCTTCCTGCTGCCGTGTCACAGGGCAGGAGTGATAAATATGCTACTGAGACACACCAAACAAAAAGAACAAACAAAAACAGGCCGCGTGTGACCGGCCTCAAGCAGTTGTCCCCTGGGCTCTGCGGTCACGCAACCAACTTCCACGGTGTGGGCAGCCGGGAAGTAACAATCGCCCTCACAATCCGAAATGCACACGAAACCTCTCTATTACTCACTCATCTTTGTCTTCATCTTCATCTCTATCATCTTGCCTTCCTTCCACTGATGCAACTCCTCGACTTGATAGCTCTCCACTTCCTCTCCACTCTGCGTCCACTAAAAACGATGGAAGCCAAAAAACCACCACCGACAGCCTCTTAAAGCCGCGCCACCAATTTCATATAGGAGCTCTTAATGTTAGGACACTTTGCCAAATAGGACAACAAGCATCACTAGCCAAGACCCTGGCATCACGAGCCATTGATGTATGCTGTGTTTCAGAAACACGCATACAAGACCCAAGTGTGGTTATTCACCTAACCCCACCTGGCCAACAGGTTGAATCTGCAAAATTCACCTTGAGGGTGTCAGGAGATGCCACAGCTAGTTCACGAGGATTAGCTGGCGTAGGGATAGCTTTGAGTACTAGGGCAGAAAAGACATTGCTTGACTGGATCCCGGTAGATAGCCGAATGTGTGCTGTCCGCCTGAACGGATCAGTAAGAAGGAGGAAGGACTGCACTACTCGCCGATGCCTTTTCGTAATCTCCGCCTACGCCCCCACTGACTGCAGTTCAGATGAAACGAAGGATGAGTTCTACCAAAAGCTGTCTAGTTTGGTGGAAAGGCTAAACGCTCAGACATAGTCGTTCTAGCTGGTGACTTTAACGCTCAAGTAGGGAAATTGTGTCAATCTGAGAAGGATGTCGGTGGCACCTATGGAGTTCCGTGCCAGCGAACCGACAACGGTGACCGTCTCCTACAGTTCTGCTCTGATAATCATTTGTTTCTTGTAAGCACTAACTTCAAACACAAGGAGAGACACTGTTTGACTTGGAGACCCCCTTCATCAAACCAACGCTGGACACAAATAGACCACATAGCAATAAGCTATCGTTGGCGTGGGTCGGTAGGAGATTGTCGCTCCTTCTGGAACACGTGCGTAGATACCGACCATGCACTGGTCCGCGCTCGGGTGTGCTTACGACTGAACGGACGTAGGAAACAGCTGGCGGTAAAACCATCACGTCCCCAGCTCGATCAGGAAACTAAATCCGTATTTGAGGAAGAACTAGCTAAACACATATCTGTGTTCGACAGCTGTGCTCACCCTGAAGAAGCTTGGAAAAATATCCAGGCAGCCATAGATACAGCTGTAAAAGCTGTGAATAAGGTAAACCCAAAGGTGAGTAAAAACCACTGGATCTCCACCGCCTCATCCGAACTGATAGATGCTAGAAGACTTATTCCGGCGAGCTCCGAATTCAATGAGGAGCGAAAGCTGCACAAGAGGAAACTTACGAAAAGTCTCCGCAAGGACCGTGAACAGTGGTGGGCGACAAAAGCCAAAGAGATGGAGAAAGCTTCGAGGATAGGCAACACCAGGCAACTCTTTGGACTCATCAGGGAAACGGGTGGGAGAAGACAAATCATTAGTGAGACAATCTCGGAAAAAAATGGCACTATAATTAGCTCCCAGGATAGACGACTGGATCGTTGGAAAGAGCATTATGAGGAGCAGTTTAATTTGCCCACAGCCACGCTCAACCTTCCGAGCATCCAACACCTCCCTGAATGGGATATAGACACAGGTCCTCCGTCCCTAACTGAGGTTACTAAAGCTGTCACCAATCTGAAACTAGGCAAAGCAGCGGGACCTGATGGAATGACTCCAGAGGTATTTAAGTACGGTGGAGACAGCTTACTGTCTGGATTAACTGAGGTACTAGGCAGCGTCTGGGAATCAGAAGAAGTCCCATCGGGTTGGTGTAAGTCACTGATTATCCCCATATACAAGAAGGGAGACAAGTCTTCCTGTGATAATCACAGAGGGATTAGCTTGACTAATATAGTATCTAAAGTCTTAGGCTCAATAATCATGCGTAGACTGAGTGGTGCTCGGGAAGCACAAACACGAGAGAGCCAGGCAGGCTTTAGACCAGGAAGAGGGTGTATTGATCATATCTTCACCCTCCGACAGATTCTAGAACATAGGGATTCCTACCGGCGTCCAACAGTCATTATATTTCTTGACCTAAAGGCAGCATTCGACTCTGTCGACTGGGAAGTTCTCTGGAGATGCTTGGCTGTAAAGGGAATTCCGAGAAAATATATTGCACTGATTAAGGCACTCTACTCGTACTCATACAGCCAGGTGAGGGCTTACGGCGAGCTGTCATCTGAACTGATGACGACCAGTGGTGTCCGTCAAGGATGCCCATTAACCCCTTTTCTATTCAACTTCATCATAGATGTGTTAATGGACTTAACCCTAAGTGACTTCAGCGACTCAGGGATTGACTTGCTACCACCAGGGAATAATCTCGTTGACTTGGAATATGCAGACGATATAGTCCTTCTAGGCGAAGACGCTGACAAAATGCAGAGTCTTCTAAACACCTTGAGCCTCAATCTACGAATGTTTGGCATGCGATTCGCTCCCGCCAAATGTAAGATGATGTTACAGGACTGGACTGGACTGACTGGACTACATTGACTCCTAGTTTAGAAATAGGAAGGAGTGAAGTGGTAGAGCACGTTGACCGCTTCACTTATTTGTGAAGTACTATCAGCCAGTGCCAACGGGTTGATCTCTGACGAAATCTCAGCTGAGTACAGATACAGAGGGCTAGTTTCGCATATTCCAGTTTACGCCGTCTCTGGCGTAGACGTGATATCCGGCTGGCTGTCGACCAAAGGGCGGGTGTACTGCTCATCAGTCCGCTCCGTCCTCCTTTATGGCTGTGAGTTAGACATGGCCATTGAGAGTGGAAGACATGAAAAGGCTGACTAGCTGTCTTCGATCATAGTTGTCTGCGTTCTATCTCCCGTGTGAAGTGGTATAATAAGGTGAGCAATATTGAGGTTAGGCGTCGACGAGTTCTAGGTAAGTTGGAGGGAAAATCAATCGACGAGGTTGTGAAGTTACAAAGACTGAGGTGGTTAGGACATGTGTTACGTATGCCTAGTCATCGCCTCCCTCGACCAACGGGCAATGTTAGCGGATATAGGGTCAGGCTGGAAAAAAGCTAGCGGAGGTCAAACAAAAACTTGGCACCAGTCAATGAAATCTACAACAGTTAGTCTAAGCCACGTAGGAAAGTGTAGACTTCCGGACTGGTTGGGGTCCTCGGGACGGTAAAAACCAATGGTTGGAAACAATTGGTGACATGGCTCAAAATCGTTCTCAGTGATGGCTAGCGCAGATGCATTCACTCCTTGTGACTTATGATTCTCAATGAAACTGTTTTGTTCTTCGTTATTACTCCTCCTTTGTCTCACACCTCTGCTTACTGTCTCTTTTATGCATTTCTTTTACTTTCTTCTCTTGCTTTGTGTGCTACACGGAGGAGTGTGGCGACTTGAACTGGTGCACATTTGTGCAAAGTTCTATGTCGAAAACAGACAGACAGACTTCAGTGAATTGAAGTATGCGCTGAAGATGTCGACTAGTAGAGGGGGCGAGGAAAGCTTCGCAAATTAAATATCCAGTTCAAAGAACACAACCACATCAAAATGTGTATGTGCAAATTATAATTCTAACATTATGGCAAACAGACGTATTCTGACGATACGTATACATCAAACTGCCCCTAAGTAATTCAGTGTCACCAAAATCTCTTGTATTCTGTCGTACATTACGACAACTACTACTAATCCATCTGATATGATTCTGTGTCCTATGTCCCTCTATAATTATGTTAGTGTCTAACACACACCAGGGGCATACATAAATGCGTATTCGATAGATAAAGACCAATAATTTTTATAAAAGATTGATGTTGTTATATGCACTCTATGATAGCTGTAGTATTCTATCCTTTGCACTAGACCTCCTCTCTCTCTCTCTCACCCTCCTACCACCATATGTAAAAAGAAAGATGCAGGAAAGAATGACAGTTGGCATAGTATACTACTAGATTCAGTGTATATGATAATAATAATGCCCGTCTCCATCCTTTTAAACGTGACAACTGGTATATGTGTGAGTCACATGATATATATATGTGAATTCAGAGGACTAGAGATAGGAAATAGTTCAACTGTAAGAATAGTATGAATTTACAACAACAATATGAAGAGGAAATAATCAATAAGTGGGGAATGGGAATTATGCGAAGAGAAAAGACGATAAGATTACAGAAATAGCGTAAATTCAAGTGTTGGTTTGTAAGGATTTGTTTGATTGGTTACAGGATTTCATCATGAGTTGACATTAATTAAAGAACCATTGGAAAACCAGCTGGGAGTACTCGACAGCTGTTTCGTCCTAGTTTGGGACTCTTCATCAGTAGACACCTTCATCGCGAGGTTCCAGGACCTTCTGGTTACAAGGGGAGTTAGCTCGTATACCATTAACCCACTCGGACCCCATCCAATGGCTCATGAATTCTAACTTCTGCCAATTCACGATAAAGCGCAACCGCTAGCTAATGTCTTCGGCGAGTATTTTTCCTTACACCCGACCTCCTGAGCCCTGTAACTAAATCAAATCCCTACAAACACACACTTGAATATCAATGAGATGTTCACTAGCGACTTGCTTTATTCAGGTAGGTAGTTACCTAGGGTTCTAGTGAGAAGTCGTGACCAGTAGGGTGCAGCAGGTCGCGTGTGGGGACAAATACTCGCCGAAGATATCAGCTAGGGGTCGCGGTGTGACGCGAATTGGCAGAAGTTAGAATTCATGGACCGGAAATTGGATCGGGTCCCAGTGGTTTAATGGTATAGGAGCTCGCTAGCCTTGAAACCAGAAGGTTCTGTGTTCGGACCCCCTGTGGTGGGTGCGTAATGCTGAAGAGTCCCAAGCTAGGACGAAACAACTGACCTGTACTCCCAGCTAGTTTTCCAATAGTTCTCTAACTAATGTCAGCTCATGATGAAATCTTGTAATCAATAACGCCAATCAAGACATTTTTGTGACCTAGACTCATAAACGTATAATAGTTTTTCAAGACACGAAACACTACTACGACTACTTTGAGATACACACAGCGCTTGACTAGAATTTTCGGATCGCTGCTAATGCTTCAGTTATGCTAAGAGACTGACTCTTCATCTCACTTCCTTTGACAGGTGTGATCCGATCTTTTTTGCAGGACTTTAAAGGATTTCAATAGAACGAAAATATTCATTCAGACAACTATAAAACACATCAGTAAAACACACAAAACACAACAACAATAAAAATCAGATTGCATTTGTATTTTCAGGGCATGAAGCTGAGGAGGAAGCAAAGAACATCCTGTCTGGATAAATTTAACGAGGTAGGTTCATCCTGCAATAAATTTTACTGTTGAGAAAGAAAAAGACTCCAGTATTTCATTTTTAGACATTCTTATGACCAGAAAAGAGGATGGCACAATAAGAAGAAGTGGATATAGAAAACCTACATCCACAGCTTCGTGCCCCTGAAACACAAACGCAATCTGATAAAGTGATTGGTTCACAGAGCAAGGGCAATTTGCCAGGATGAATGTCTTGATGAGGAACTTAATAATATTACTACACGGTTGCTGAGTGAAAATGGTAATCCAGAAAAGTTGATTGATAAGAATATGAATCTAAAATCAAAGGAGCCCAATGTACCACCACTTCCAAAAAAGGCCTTATTCTTATAAATGCAGTCCCTTGGGGACAACATCAGCGAGATACTAACACGAAGCCTTGCAAATGCGGTGAAGCTGAGAGCAATCGCTGCTGCTGAATTACACTGTGTCTTCAAAGCCACTCCTCTTTTGCTCTCGGGAGTTAAAGACAAACTGCCTAATTTGCCTCTTGCATGTGGATCTACTAAAATTTAACTGCTCCTGGAGCCAGTTACACAGGCCGTACAATTAGGCGTGTTTCTCGTCAAATTTCCGAACATCACCCTGCAAAGTGGTTTAGTAAAAAACAAACAAAATCTATTCGTAGCGCTATTCTATCTTATCTTGTGGATACAGAACACAAGATTGACGTTAACCAGGCTTTCAAGGTCATTTACCACATACCTACGAATCTCAATTTCGCCTTAGGAGTTCGACTACTAAATATTGCTGAGGCTGGCTGTTGGGATTCATATTAACAAGCCTCATTTGTGCATCCAAAAGAAGTTAGTTCAGACATTATCCTTGTGTTGGCCATCGAGTTCAGTGATATAAGAATAAAACTTGTGCACCATGGTAAAGTATAATTCCATTATGGATAAAATTTGTTTAGATAAAGTCTCACAGTGTTGTACAGTAAGTAATGTTTACTGGTGACAACGTTTCGAGCACAATTTATTACTGCTCATAATCATATCAAGGTACTCACACAACTTTCTAACTTCATTTATATAATTCCATGATTTTTCATCCTGATTTGATTGGTAGTAGTATTTTCCATATTTCCGGTAGGAGTGATGAGTCATTCTTATTGTATATGTTGGGTATAGACTCGATGAACAAAGATTCAGTAATCAACCTCCCTCTACACCTACCTAGATTACTTTTTAGAATTTCAGCCCTCTCTCCCCCTATTGTGTGGTTGTGTAATAATGCATGCATTGCAAGTGCTGAGCTTTTTTCGAAATTACTTATCTTTTCGGGGTCAACTATTCTTGCCTTAGCTAAATTCTTATGTTCCGACAATCTGACTACCCCTGACCTATTAGTTTAACCTGTGTAGTTGACCTCACTCACAGTCCTTGCAGGGTATTTTGTAAATTATATTATTTTGTCTAATCGGGTCAACAGACAGGCTCCTTTAACCTACAGAGCTTATCTTACCTGAGTGAGTTTGTAGGTTTAAATGCCACTCTAATTCCTGCTTTATTCAGAATCCTACGTAGGGTCTTGGATGTCCCCCTACTTATATGGTATAACAGTGGATGACTTATATTCTCTCTTATTTATGTTATCATTACTAGTTTCATAATTATTTTTATTTCGCTTTTGGCCTTTACTGATCTTCCTAATGAATTTTATAGGGTAGTTATTTGATACCAACGCTTCTTCTATCTGTTTAATTGCCTCATTTAGATCTTTTTAGTACTACTTAGTGCTACTGCTCGGTTTGTCAGTCATATTTGCAGCGTATTCACTAAGCTAAGAGACTCATCAGTGAGGTGCACTCTAAACTAGTATTAGACGGTCAGATGCAATTTTAGTAGGTAATCCAAGACCTAAGTTTTGTGCTTTTCATCACTTCGAAAAAAAGCTGACTCCATTTACCTGGAACATATCCCTCTTCCCATAACAGGTTACGAGTTACACATATATTGTGTCGAAGTTGATGATACTACCAACCAGTTAACCAACCAGACTGAAGTAAGCGGAAAGGGGGATTCGAACCATAGACCCCTTGGCTGCAAGTCGATTGTTTTGGGCCGACGAGGAACTTCAAGCAAGGTGCATACACATCTACAACCTAACAGGAATTAATGTCAGATAGAAGACTGAAACCCTGAGTACCGAGTTGAACATAAGGCTTCAAGCTGGAGCTTTGAAGTTTCCGTAGGAGTGCTTTTTTTCGCTTTTTACTGGGTGAGGTTGCTAGCCTCACACATTACCTTCCTACCTCTTCATCGGACTTACTGTTAGCTAAGCGGTGTTAAGGAGTGCGTCAGTCGAGGATCGAGCCCCGGGCCAAATAAGTGGTTGGCAAGGAGTATTTTTTCCGAAGAACTATCGATGCACAGTCAGTAACGACGCTACCGCAAAGTTATTTGGGCCCGCAACTGCCTCTAACTATCATCACTCCTTAAGGTGAAGAGCAAGTTCGCTTCTTTTTACTCTCTCTCTCTCTCTCCATAAAACTAGTGACAAATACACACAAAAAAAATATTTTTTAAAAACAATCACATTACCTTTATGTATAGGATGTGCTGTAAGTATTTTACATTCAGTTGATGGACATATGGTATCCAGTTGACGAGAGCATGTTCGAATTTGATTCACTAAATCAATATCTGCTTGATCATAACATCTGGCTGGAATTGGTGGTCCTTTATTTCATGATGCATTGCGAACACACACAAAAAAAAGAAACAAAGGAACCTTCAGTAGGATATATAATGGGTTAACGTTAACATAAATAAATATAATGTCGATAGAGAAAGAAAGAAAGACTAGATTTGCAGTATAAAATGATACCATCATCATTCTATTTCACAGGTTCTCATCAGGTAACTGCAAACCACTACCTGAAATTACAATGGTTATAAATAATAATAACATTTCATACTTCATTGTTTGAAAGGTAATAGAGAAAACATTACGAGATCGCCTTGTAACCAGAAGGTCCTGGGTTCGAATCCCGGTGGGTGCGTACTGCCGAAGAGTCCCAAACTAGGACGAAACAGCTTTCCAGTGCTCCCAGCTGGTTTTCCAGTGGTTCTCTAACTGATGTCAGCTCATGATTAAATCCTCCATGCAATCAAACAAAATCCCTGCAAAACCAATACTTGAAAACATTATAAGGCGAACGCATCTGGAATATAAGTATTGTAATTTATAGTTTAAGCAATAAAGAAATGCTTTCCTACAGCCAATCTGGTGACACTATACAGTACTACATGCTCTATAAGGCAATCGAGACTGGATAAGTACCCTGCTGATGTTACCTCCAACTGCATTTATAAATTTACGTGCACCTCCTGAGGCATCAAGTACATTGGAAGGACAGAAAGAAGGTAGGGATTCTATCCGGTTTTCAGAGCATATTCTGAGAAACTCATGCTTAAAAGGAAGCAGATATTTACAAAGTGCAATTACCAGACACCTTGTGGATACGGGTAGTTTTGTCGAGATTTCCAAATCCTTCAAAATATTAAACATACAAAAGACAGCGAATCTACTACGATTTACTGCTGAAGCAATTGCAATCAAACGTCACAGATCAAATTCATGCACACAGAAAGAGAGTGTAGTCAATCTATTACTCCCTTGGTAACCATATCACTTTCATTACACTGATTAGTCATACACACTAGTGGGCTCAACTCAATAAGTAAGTTTTGAAATGAATGAACTTTGACCTTCTTGAGTTGCCATGTTGACACTGTTTATTAGATTTTTTTCTGTTTTTGTGTCTTCTCTCACCTTCCCCCCCCCACTTTTTTCTTTTTTCATAGTTTGACAGCATATAAATTGATGGTAACTTAAACTAATAATAGTTGTAATACTTATATTCCAGATGCGTTCGCCTTATAATGTTTTATTGCATGGAGGATTTAATCATGACCTGACATCAGTTAGAGAACCACTGGAAAACCAGCTGGGAGCACTGGAAAGCTGTTTCGTCCTAGTTTGGGACTCTTCATCAGTACGCACCCACCGGGATTCGAACCCAGGACCTTCTGGTTACAAGGCGAGCTCGTAGACCGTTGAGCCACTGGGACCCGATCCAATGGTCCTTGAATTCTAACTTCTGCCAATTCACGACATAGCGCGACCACTTCGCAATGTCTTCTTCTTCTTCTATAGGGTACAGCAGGTTGGAGATGAGGCAGTAACTGCAACTCTACGAATCATAATTAAACAGAGCATTGAGTATCAGTAAAATCTCTACCTCAACTTTATCGACTTTGAAAAGGCCTTCGACAACGTTGACGCCAAAGTGATTTGGAAACTACATCAACACTGCAGAATTCTCCAAACATTTGTCAGCCTCATTCAGTAGCTGCATGATGATGCCGCACATATCAAGTGATTCACAAAGAAAATCTCAACAAAACCTTTGAAGAGAAGATAGGAGTAAGACAAAACCACCCACTGTTACCGATAATATTCTTAACTGTGGTGGATAGGATCACGTTAAAGACTATGAGGAGCAAAGAATACAATAATATGTTGAGCAAATAAGAAAACTTTGGAAGATATGTACGAATGTTACACAAACTCGAGGGCCTACAAGCGAGAACCAACAAGTTGGCAGAAGAGGCAACCAGGAAAAGACTTCAGTTGAACACTAAGTAAAACAGATGTGATGAAGGGAACCAACCAACAGCAAGAAGCACCAATCACTATCAACGGAAAAAAAAATTTGAAAGAGGTCACTTCTAATTAATCTAGACAGAGAATCGTTTCAACTACAGGCTGTGCGCACGTATGAGAATGTCAAAGGCAAGGAACGTTAAGGCAACAGACAAACCATCACAAATCTACTGCAATCAGAACAACCAGCAAGATTTGAATTTTCAACAATAATGTCAAGTCAGTCAGTCAGTTCATCTTCTATGTGGATCAGAAACTTGGCACACACGCGTCACCAAAAGCATTTCCAACAAGCCACTTCCGACTTTCACCAACAGCTTTCCTCATCGCTATCTGTATTCTGTGAAAATCAGACACTTGACCAAAAGGAATCAGCAACAAGGAGTCTGGAAAGAAACCAATCAAAAACTTGATGCTCAACAAATATGCCACAAAAAGAAAGTGTAGATGGATCGAAAACACAAATGAGGAGGCCCTCTTGAGTGACACCACGCGTAAGGCCATCGTTCCAGTGGAACTCAAATTGGTAACAACAAGTCGTGTGTGGGTCTGATGGTGACGTGTAAGAGATTATCTGAGGAGGAAACAACAACTTATAGTCAGCCAACCGTGGAATCAGCATGAAAGGACTGCAGAGAATAGGTTGAAATGGAGATGTGCCGCCGAAGCTTTCTCTTTCACTAGGACGAAATGCAGAGTCTTCTAAACACCTTGAGCCGCAATCTGCGAATGTTTGGCATGCGATTCGCTCCCGCCAAATGCAAGATGATGTTACAGGACTGGACTACATCGACGCCTAGTTTAGAAATAGGAAGGAGTGAAGTGGTAGAGCACGTTGACCGCTTCACTTATTTGGAAAGTACCATCAGCCAGTGCCAACGGGTTGATCTCTGACGAAATCTCAGCACGAATACAAGGGGTTCGTTTCGCATTTGTTAGTTTACGCCGTCTCTGGCGTAAACGTGATATCTGACTATCGACCGAAAAGCAGGTGTACTGCACATCGGTCCACTTCGTCCTCCTTTATGGTTGTGAGACCTGGTCACTGAGAGTGGAAGAGATGAAAAGACTAGCTGCCTTTGATCATAGGTGCCTGCGTTCTATTTCCCGTGTAAAGTGGCATAATAAGGTGAGCAACATGGAGGTTAGGCGTAGAGTTCTAGGTAAACAGGTGAAATCAATCGACGAAGTCGTGAAGCTACAAAGACTGAGATGGTTAGGACATGTGTTGCGTATGCCAAGCCATCGCCTCCCTCGACGAGCAATGTTAGCGGATATAGGGTCAGGCTGGAAAAAAGCTAGCGGCGGTCAAACAAAAACTTGGCACCAGTCAATCAAATCCACAACAGTTGGTCAAAGCCACGTAGGACGGTGTAGACTCCCAGGTTGGGGTCCTCGGGACGGTAAGAACCAATGGTTGGAAACAATTGGTGATATGGCTCAAAATCGTTGTCAATGTCTGGTGCAGATTCATCCACTCCTTGTGACTTATGATCTCCAATGAAACTGTTTTGTATTTCTTTATTACTCCTTTGTCTCACACCTCTGCTCACTGTTTCTATTATGTTTTTCTTGTACTTTCTTCTCTTGCTTCGCGTGCTACACGGAATGTGGCGACTTGAACTGGTGCACATCTGTGCAAAGTTCTATGTCGAAAACGGACAGACAGACAGACAGTTTCACCAGGAACAGAAGAGAATATCAATAATACTCATCCATATTCATATAAAAATTAAAATTTGAATATCTTTGTTTAATTCGATTTTAGATTTTCCCGTCGATTGATTGAACCGAAGCGCTCGGTCTCAGGTTGACATGTCAGCGGCTTCTTGTGCAGATACTTCGACAATGTCTGGGCACGTAATTAGAGGTTAATTCGTGGGTGGTGACTAGCAGTGGAACCCACGATGTCCTATTTGGGACTCATCCTCCACAGCTGGATGTACCTGCATTCCCCAAGGAGTGACGACGTTCCCGCCGAGGCTCGAACCCAGGAACATCACCACTCACTTGGAAATGCAGGTCCATCCAGCTGGAGGACGAGTCTCAAATAGGACGAAATAGGATTCCACTGCTAGTCACCATCCACCAATTATCTGAAGATCTTTCTTAGTTTAACCTTCTATTTTACCTTATTTTATACCAGTTCATTGTTTTCAATTTATTTTTCTATGCTGATTTGATAAGATTTTAGTTGGTTGTGTGTGTGTGTGTGAGTGTGTATTTCTGTGTTCATTAATTCTTTTGTTCTTGTAATTATAATAATATTATTATTATATATTATTGTGAGTCAACTCACAAAACAAAACTAGTAGTTCTGTCCTATCTCTCCACCCACCCACCCACCTACACACACACACACACACACAATAATGCACAATATGAATTCATTAAAAATGCTAATACACATATAACATATATCGTCTATATCAAATGATCACTATGACAATAGAAATGTGTTTAGTATGCATGCACTGTTTGGCAATACAATACACATTTGACACCTTCTTGTTTTACTTTTGTCCATCGTGTTTTCTCTTTTCTAGTGTTTGTTTGTGTGTGTGTGTGTGCATGTGTATGTATCTGAGTATTGGTAAGACAATTTTTAATGTAATGCAATTTGTTTTTACTCTGTTCTCTAATGTGAGCTTAGTCATCAAATAAGTAGACGTCTCTCTCTCTCCGTGTGTCTCTACCGTTACATTATGTTGGAAATTTTCGCCTTGAGCTGCAATCTACGAATGTTTGGCATGCGATTCGCTCCAGCCAAATGTAAGATGATGTTACAGGACTGGACTGGACTGGACTGGACTACACTGACCCTAGTTTAGAAATAGGAAGGAGTGAAGTGGTCGGTGGAGAGTGTTGACCACTTCACCTATTTGGAAAGTACCATCAGCCAGTGCCAACGGGTTGATCTCTGACGAGATCTCAGCACGGATACAGAGGGCTAGATTCGCATTCGCCAGTTTACGCCGTCTTTGGCGTAAACGTGATATCTGACTATCGACCGAAAAGCGGGTGTACTGCTCATCGGTCCACTTCGTCCTCCTTTATGGCTGTGAGTTAGACATGGCCATTGAGAGTGGAAGACATGAAAAGACTAGCTAGCTGTCTTTGATCATAGGCGTCTGCACTCTATCTCCCGTGTGAAGTGGTATAATAAGGTGAGCAATATTGAGGTTAGGCATCGGTCGAGTGCTAGGTAGGTGGTGGTGGGAGGGGGGAAATCAATCGACGAGGTTGTGAAGTTACAAAGACTGAGATGGTTAAGATATGTGTTACGTATGCCTAGTCATCGCCTTCCTCGACCAACGGGCTATGTTAGCTGACATAGGGTCGGACTGGAAAAGAGCTAGCGGCGGTCAAACCAAAACATGGCTTCATCAGTCAATCAAATCCACAACAGTTAGTTTAAGCCAGCCACATAGGAAGGTGTAGACTTCCTGACTGGTTAGGGTCTTCAGGACGGCAAAAACCAATGGCGGCTGGAAACAATTGGTGACATGGCTCAAAATCGTTCTCAGTGATGGTTAGTGCAGATGCATCCACTCCTTGTGACTTATGATTCCCAATGAAACTATATTGTTTTTCATTATTACTACTCCTTTGTCTCACACCTCTGTTTACTGTCTCTATTAAGCATTTCTTCTCTGGCTTTGTGTGTTACATGGAGTGTGGCGACTCGAACTGTCACACACCGGTACAAAGTTCTATGTCGAAAACAGACGTTTAGGCTAATATTCAATGAATCGTCTGCTTAAGTAGTAAGCTAAACTGTGATAAACGCATCGCTGTTGGTGCTTCAGCCTACCACAATGAGGCTGAAATTACAGTCGTGACAATAACAACAATGCTGGTATCATCCCTTGTTATTTACAATTGGTTATCCATAAAGGCCGTTGGTGACGGACTCAGTAGTTGTAGAATACTGCTCACCAACTACCCGTGCGATCCTGAATCTCGTTTATCCGGTATTAAGCCCAATGAAAAGGGGAAGGTTGGCCGTGATGCTAGCATGCCTACTCAGCAACCATGAGGAGTTAAAAACCTACTCAATAGTTGTGCCCTACTGACAAATCTAGGTTGTGTTGTCAGTGTCTAAGACAACCGAGATGAAGGTGCACCTGAATCTGTGTGTCGTCGTGGTGTCAGAGAATGAGCAACTTAAATGTTTAATTTAATTCAGTTTGAATTTTCCTATCGATTCATCGGACTGAAGTGCTCGATCTCAAGTTGACATGTCGGCACCTTATGCAGATGCTTCGACAATGTCTGGTCATGTAACTTGAAGTCAACTGGTGGATGGTGACTAGCACTGGGATACAGTGTGCGCATTTCGACCAATTTGGGATTCGTCAACTGAACGTACCTACATTCTCCACCGAAGTGGGTCTCGTGGCCCAGGTGGTCTGGTGGAAACTATAGACACTGGGTCCAAGCCTCGATGAGAACATCATCACTGACTGGGGAACGCAGATGCACCCAGTTGACGAGTCCTAAACAGGACGAAATGCGTGTCCCGAATTCCACTGCCGGTCACTATCCGCCGATAGACTTAAATGTTTGATCCTGTTAGGTTGTATGTCTGATTCTGCTGGGTTTTAAGTACACGATGGGTTGTCAGTGAATTCACTGTTGTCATCACTTTGTTCATTCTGTATTCATTTCATTTGATTGAGTTATTTCTTAAATTATTACATTCCAAAATTCTTCATTACTTGTTTTAAACTTCCCCTTCCCTCCAGCTACACACACAGTATTAACAAAACTATCAAAATCAATTTTGTCATTCCCCATGGATTGATCCCTCCATCAGTTTTTGACTGTACAGGACACTGCTGAATTGCTTTGCTGAGTCCATTTTTTAGCAGAGGCGAGAACTTCAGCATACTGACATTAAATTTCTACAGTTTCTTCTGATAGGATCTTTGTAAACCATTCAATTCAACACAATGTTCTGTACCGCAAGATTGATGGAGTGGTAGTTATGAGAAGTCTACTAGGTCCAATTCTAGCAGATATTTTTATGGACTACCTGGAGCAAACAAGGATGAATTCTGCAGTCAGTCAGACAGACAGACTTCGATGTCAGATATGTCGATGATATGTTCATCATTTATGTTTGTTTTAATGATACATCTTAAATACTAAACCTCCTGAATAGTTGTTATGTACTGGTCGAGAATTTAATAGTCCTGACACAAGAAAGACGGAAATCAGAAGACCACTAGGTTTGCGATGATACTTCTATTTTCCAAAACACCAGGAGAATCAATGTCACACAAGTGTGTGAGAGCAAAAATATATATATGAATGTCCGAAAGTGTGTGAACACAAGTGTGTGAGCGAATATTCAAAATGAACAAATCAATAAACAATCTTAACATGATTGGCTAATTATAATGGAATATCGATCCATATATACATAACAAAATAAGTCACTGTCAAACAAACACACATATTACATGGATATATATCAATAGTATTCATCCTACTATAAAATTTATAATGGAGTGTGAAAATCACAAAGAATTTCATTTTCTTGAACTTAGTATCCAACATGATATAGACAGTAAAGTCGTAAGGTATATCGACAGAAAACAGATCACGGCAGCAATTAATCTGAACTCTAAAAGCTTCTGTCCTAATAAGTTACGGAGAGAGATTGATAACAGTATTGTCTGACAGTATGAGAAAGCTTTGCTAAGAGGAGAGGCGTCGAAAAACATTTATCCTTTGTGGGGAAAAAAAATGCCTGCGTGGATACGACTATCTACAAAAATTCATCAATAAACATGAAAAGCGTAATGTGGGAAAGGTGAACTGAAGAATTTTTGGAAGCCTGGCATTCCAGTGAATCGGCGATTAAATCGGTAAATTGAAGCAGACAAAATCTACCAATCCATAAGAGGAAAATCTCATACACAAAAAGTCAAACCTCAAATCAAGGAAACAATCAATACCAATACAAACGAGTAGACTGGAGGGTGTGAAGACAGACAAGAACAGCCAATCACATTCAAGGTCATCACCCACCAGGAGAGATGACTAATAAACTCGTGGAAAAATTTCAAAGTCCACTTCAATCAAATTGAAGTATGCGCTGAAGATATTGCCTAGTACGGGGCAATGAAAACTTCGCAAGTGAACCATCCAGCTCGGAAAATACAACTGCCTCAAAAAAGGAGTAAAAGTTTATCTTTCTGAACCTTACAAACAGAATAAAATAGAGACTGAACGGTATACCTAAAAGAACATATCCAGCCGCCAAGCTTGTATGCATGTATAAAACAAATAATTGTTTTAGCAAATTTAAGGTGCAAAAACTCTCATTTTATGTTATCTCCAACTGCATCTATTAATTTTACGTGTACTTGGGAAATCCTACATTTTGGAAGTACATAGAGAGAAGGTTTATTGCCCGCAGTTGTGAAAACATATTCAAAAATCTGAGACTTAAGAGCTCCCGGGTATAGAACACTCAGATCGCACGTCATCTATATTGAGCACTGGTCATATTATGGACAAACTGAAGGCATTCAGCTACTAGTGTGGTGAGAGCAGGCTGCTAGCCGATTGGTTGACACTAAGCTACGTTAATATGGGCCGTCGGAAAATATGAACAAGGCTGAGTCAACAACCAATCACAGCAAAGTTAACGTGGCAAAATATGATTCGCAGAACTATATTTGTCAAGGAATCCCGAAACAACCAATCAGATGACTGCGCTTGTCTATAATAATGTATGTGAAATATGTATAAATACGTGTTGATTTTCATAATAAAACGATCTGTTGCCTGGCCCTTGTCTTCTGTTGTTACATTTGGTGTCGCTGCCTACCGACAAATGGAAAGCCTATGCCCTGCTGTTTTTGATGGAGACATATGGATCTTCGGGCAGGACTTCAAGGCTTCTGTGCAGTTGAGTGGCGTTCAAGATCTGTCAGTGATGGAGCTGCTACTTGGGACGCTGCTGGGAGTTCGGGTGAAAGCAGCATATGAAAGTGTGAGCCGAAGTATGGACGAATGTTCGACAGGGTCAGGCAAACAGTTTCCAAAGTGGGAAGGACCATATATGGTCACTTCGAGATGGGGTTACGCAGACACAGTCGCAATGGCGAATAATAAGAGGCGCGTGAACGTCAGCGAGCTCCAGAAATGGATACAGCGAGACAAGCCAACGATGACGCCTGCACCAAGTAGATCAAGCCGACTTCAGTCGCACGTATTTGACGGGGGGACGAGTGTGGTGAGAGCAGGCTGCTAGCCGATTGGTTGACACTAAGCTACGTTAATATGGGCCGTCGGAAAATATGAACAAGGCTGAGTCAACAACCAATCACAGCAAAGTTAACGTGGCAAAATATGATTCGCAGAACTATATTTGTCAAGGAATCCCGAAACAACCAATCAGAAGCCTGCGTTTGTCTGCCTAACTTCTGATAAACAACCAATCAGATGACTGCGCTTGTCTATAATAATGTATGTGAAATATGTATAAATACGTGTTGATTTTCATAATAAAACGATCTGTTGCCTGGCCCTTGTCTTCTGTTGTTACACTAGTTGTGATTTAATCGCGAAGCTTTCATCGTCTCCATTCACGATATCTTCAAAGCAGGTTTTAGTATAAGATGGACTTGGTTAAAGGATTTCATCATGGGCTGACATTAGTTAAAGAATCACTGGAAAACCTGAGAGAACTGGATAGTTGAACTTATTTAAATTCTCCATGAATGATGTAATTGTATCTCCTGGCACAACCACTGTCGTCAATGGTTGCTGGTTAATTTATGCCTCTATTGATCACTTTGATTGACTTGGAATGCGAACTTTCTTGTCATGTGATAATTTACTTTTTATTAGCTGATAAATTTGGTCGATAGTGATTAGTGTGTTTATTAATCGCTGACTAATTCACTTGAGTATCAGGCCTCTGGGAATTCCCTGGCAGTATTTCTGGTGTTTCCTCTATTTAAAATTTCTACATTATCTTAATCAAATTAGTGTCCATAATTATCTACATGCATTGATATTAAACAGGAATATATATCATGTCTTTTTACAGCTGATTTGTGTTCCTGGGTTCTGATTCGAAGGGGACGCCCACTTCGTTGACCGATGTAATGCCTGTTACAGTTCATACATCCAATTTATTTTGTAAGTGGTATTAGTTTTATCTTCTTTTACTGTTGGATGGGTCTTTTGGTTTGCACAATGTCGTATGAAGTGATTCTGTTGGCTGGCTGGCTGGCTTCTGGGCTATATCTATTTCAAACAGTCTTAATATTCAAGCTAATATTTCAGAGATATCTTTTATACATGATAGACTGGTGAATTTTCTTGTAGTCATTGATGATGATTTCTCGTTGGCGTTGTAATTCTATTTAAAACACTTTTTGATGAAATTGTCGTGGGGATAACCATTCTTTTTGAAGCAGATTGTTAGTATGGTATTTTTCTTCCATTCTTTTCAACTCTGGAGTGCTACAGTGTGTATTTGAACTCTCTTTTAAACAATAATGTCTGCACACAGTTTCTTTTATGAGTGAGTAATCGGATTATTGCTAGTATAGTTGCGTATTTGATCTCTCTCTGTGTGTGTGTGTGCATTGATTTTCTATATACTTGTGTTTCTAAATTTCCTGTGTTGGTTCTTTTGATTAAGACAACCATGAATGGAATTTTGGTGTCTAATTCTTCTTCTCTTGTAAATTTGATAAGAATGATGTATAAATTTCAAATACAGGAAACGCCAGAATTCCTGTCATGGAATTCTTAGCAAGCTGATACTCAAATGAATCAGCCAGTGATTAACAAGCACACATTACTATAGACCAAATTCGACAGCTAATATAAAGTAAATCATGACATGAAAAAAAAGTTCGAATTTCAGGTCAATAAAAAATGATCAATAGAGATGTGAATTAACAACCAGTCGCGACAGTACTTGCTAGGAGATACAATTACATTATCATTCATGGAGAATTTAAATAAGTCTAGCTGTCCAGTATTCCCTTCAGGTTTTCCAATGGTTCTCTCACCGATGTCAGTCCACGATGAAATCCTGTAACCAATCAATCAAATCCTTATAAACCAATACTTAAATATCAATGAGATGCTCACTAGCAACTGGCCCTATTCAGGTAAGTAATTACCTGGGTTCTAGTGGAAATTTGTGACCAGTAGGGTACAGTAGGTCGGGCGTGAAGACAAATACTCTCCGAAGACAGTAATTAGAATTCATAGGCCGGCCATTGGATCGGGTCCCAATGGCTTAATGGTCTACGAGCTAGCTCGCCTTGTTATCAGAAGATGCTGGGTTTGAACTCCGATGGGTAAGTGCGTACTGCTGAAGAGTCCCAAACTAGTTCCCCAGTACTCCTAGCTGGTTTTCTAATGGTTCTCTAACCAGTGTCAGCCCATGATGAAATCCTGTAGCCAAGTCCATTTTATACTAAAACTTGCACTGAAGGTGTTGTCTAGAATGAGGACAACGAAAGCTTTGCAATTAAATCACAGCTTGTAGCTTATAAAACAGAACTAATTCAATATCATCTACTTGAGCTACAAGCCTTCTCCATTATTTGACAATGAAACCTAGTAGGGGGCTGTGCTTTTCTACGGCAATAGCAATCAGGTCACTTAAACAAAAACCAATCCAATTCTCTATGTACACAGAAAGAGATAACAGTGATCTTTGCACTACTGCCTTGGTGATTTAAACTTACAAAACAAAGTTATGCAGTTTTTTTTTATGTCAATGTCTTCTCTTACTACATTTTCTCTGGTAGTTAGAAAATTTTATTGTTTCATCTGAACTTCACTCACCTAACTCCATTCATACTATTTTATAAAAATAAAACCTATTTTCTATAGTCACGTAACCTATTGTGTTGAATGATATACACGCTTACTAGGTAAACTTTATTTCTACTACCCACCCACACAAACCCGAAAAAATCTAAAAGACTTTGGACTCTGTCTTTTTGTTTTTTTAGGAATATTTAGTCTAATTATCCCAGAATCAGTCAACCCTATTCAGTTTTTAATAATTTAACAAACTACATCATTCTGGACTTATGATACTTTATATGGTTCCTTCCTATAAATAACTTCTGGTCATTTGCGTTAAAACGTATTTTTTTTTCAGGTATTGGTTTTGTAGGGATTTTGTTTGATTGCATGGAGGATTTCATCATGAGCTGACATCAGTTAGAGAACCATTGGAAAACCGGAGAGTACTCGACATCCAGGTGTTTCGTCCTAGTTTGGGACTCTTCACCAGTACGCATCCACAAGGCATTCAATCAAACAAAATCCCTAACAAATCAATGCCTGAAAATTCATCTGATGCTCACTAACGACTGGCAGTTAACCTGGGGTTCTAGTGGGAAACCGTGACCAGTAGGGTACAGCAAATTGAAGATGAGGCAGTAACTCATCGAAGAAGACATTATGAAATGGTCGCGCTATGTCGTGAATTGGCAGAAGTTACAATTCATGGGCTGGTCATTGGATCGGGTCCCAGTGGCTTAATGGTCTACGAACTCACCTTGCAACCAGAAGGTTCTGGGTTCGAACCCAGGTGGGTGGGACGAAACAGGTGTCCAGTACTTCTAGGTTTCCCAGTGGTTCTCTAACTGATGTCAGCGCATGATGAAATCCTCCATGCAAAAAGTATTTTTATGGAATCTTTTACGTAATTTGTAGTTTTGCATTGTTCAAGTTGTAGCCAGTTGAGGAGAAAAGGAATGAGCTTATATATCATCCTGGTATAACTACCGTTCTTGATTTGTTATCATTATCAGTGGAAGCAAGTTGGAGGGGGTTTCTTCCTTCACTTATCTCGCTAGGAAGCATGGTTTCAACTACAGATAGTCATCAGAACGCATGAAGACGTCAAAGCCAGCCAGAATCGAAAAGGCAAATAAAGTATGCACCTTCAACACTCTGAGACTAGTTTGGAAACCTTCTGACATCAGCACAAAGAACAAAAGTCCGATATTCAACACTCATATGAAGCCAGGTCTTCTATGTGTGTCAGAAACTTGGCGACCGCATCACAAAAAAGGATTTCCAACAAATTACCGACTCTTATATCAACAGCTGCCCACTTCGTTGGTTGCATAGTGAAGGTCATATGGCCAGCCGACCAAAGAGAAAGAATTAGTAACAAGAAACTCTGGCTGAGAACAAACCAACAAGCAAGAGCTGATTGCTCAACAAATATGTAGGGCCAAATGGAAATGGATTGGGCACACTCCACTGAGGAGAACATCGAATGACGTAGCACGCTAAGACTTCGAGTGGAACCCGAACGGGAAACAACGATTGGGGCGTCCGAGGGTGACATAGAGGAGGAGATGAGAGATTATGTGCAATTGTGAAGTCAGCTGAAGATTACCGCAGGGAATAGGACTCTAAGTGGAGACGTGCTGTTGAAGCCGTCTATAGTTCACTCGGAACCCAAGGGGACAATAATGAAATAATATTTTGACTCTACACTATCTTCGCTCATTACTAAATTTGCTTCCCAATCTGATAAGAAAACAGCGATTACATAACAAATCCCAAAATAAGAAGGCGAGAAGAAAATATGCTGACTACCAACTACAGAGTTACGTAGTGACTACCTCCGACTTAACGGCAGTGAAATAACGTAGCACTGCAACCTCATTTAAAACTCCTATTTGTGTGTAAATAATGGTGAAAAACAATATAATTTACTAGATATCATATAATGAGGTCAATCATATAGGTCAAATTAGTAGCCCGGGGTCAGTTAGGTTATCCAAAGTATCTGTCCCGTCAAGTTGAATGATCTGAAAAACAACTCAACCATTGCGCGTTGTGCATGCAATTGCGTGTAATCACACAATAGACCGGGACGGGGTGAAAGTACTTAAAAGTAATATAGTTAGGTGGAGAGACAGACAGGTGTTAATCACTGAATTTTTGTTTATCAAATCAACATCGAGAACACGTGCAATGACTCAATATCTATCTCGGATGTGGTCGAAAGTGAGTGAGGAGAGATACTCGTCAGCGATGACATTGGCTAGTGGTCGCGTTAAAAACCACCCATTGGTAGAAAGAATTCATAGATCATTGCGTCAGGTCCCAGTGGATGAATGGTCTACGAGCTCGGTAGCCTCGTAACCGGAGGGTCCCAAAGTTCGAACCCTGGAGGTGGGTGCGTACTACCGACGAGTTTCAAACTAGGATGAAACACCTGTCCAGTACTCCCTGGTTTTCAATGGTTCTCTAACTGATATCAATCCGTGATCAACTCGGAAAAAACATAACTAACCCTTACAAACCAAACTATAGAGAATACCTACATACTACTGCTACTCAGATATGATAACACAGAACGATTCATAGGGGAGTTCCAGTATTTTAGTGATCCACAACTATTATTCTCTTGGGTTCCGAGTGGAATATAAGGGCTTCAACAGCACATCTACATTTCAGCCAGTTCTCTGAAGTAGTTGTCTTTAGTTTGCTCCACAATTTTAACCATAATCTTTCATCTCGTTCATGTCACCTTCGGACGCTCAACTCGCTATTTCCGATTCGGATCATAATCATGAGATGACCTGTCACGCGATATCACTAAACAGTCTTCTCCCAGTCCAGCCGATTCATCTCCATTTGTTGAGGAATCGGTTCTCGATCGGTTCATTCCCAGATTTCCTTATTACTAATTCCTTTCAGCCAAGTATCTGATCTTTAGAATGGAGGTAGCGACGAGGGCAGCTGTTGATGAAATGGTTTTGGTGACGCGTGTGTCAAGTTTCTGATCCACATAAAAGAAGAACTGACTAACTTGTAACTGTTGTTGAAAATTCAAATCTTATTCGTTGGTCTACTTGCAGCAGATTTCCACCATGATTTTAGATTTTTGATAGTCTGTGTCTTGCCCTGACGTTCCTCCCTTTGACATCCTCATACGTGCGTACAGCCTGTAGTTGAAATGATGTTGACCAAATAAGAGAAAGATGTGACCTCGTTCAAATTTTTTCCACTTGTAGTAATACATATATCAACCTTATGTATATATACATCTTATGCGGTTGATAGTGTTTAGTGGAAGAATCCACAGCCGGGGCGTTTCATCTTATTTCAGGCTCGTCATCTGGATATGTACAGCTGCATTTCAATCAATCGATGGGGAATACAAAAAGTAAGCTAAGTAAACCTGTGCATATATTAAAATTATTTAACTTACGTATATAATTGGAACTATAAATAGTATAATTAGACATAGTCTCAGGATCAGTAACAGATCTTTTGCGCGGTAAAACCTGAGCATACAAATGACTAGAGAGAGTTGTCTAGAAAAAGGGAAAACAAAAAGGAGGAGAGATAAATAGAAAAATTCCGACGATATACTTGAGTGTTTTGAAACAAAATGTTCCCTACACACGGCATCAACTCTTAGTGTTAGTAAGAGTTACCCAACTACTACTCAATAAGCCACACCTTCGGTTGGACACTAGTAACCAGTCGGATGTGTCTAGTCCTTTTTTTGGTGCAGACTGAATTCTATCAGTCAGTCAGGTTTGCAATGTGGCCACCGTACCACTAGGTAGCTCGTCATTACGGTGTACATTGATTTGATGACATTAGATGGTTGGAGGAAATCGGCGGGAAGCTCTGTACCTAGGCTTTGTGTTAGTTGGCACCCACCAGTCAGTCAGCAAGGCATACTTGCAGCCTTGAAGGAACTCATGTCCCTTCTGAGATTCAAACCCGTGTCACTCCCTTCAAGATTGCAGATATGCCTTGGTGACTGGTGAGTGCCAAGGTACAGAGCTTCCTGCCGATTTTCTCCAACCATCTCATATCATCAACCCATACCTTATTGTGTGAAGGATGCTGATACTAAGTAGCTGCCCAAAACAGACACCCACCCTACGGCTTAAAGTCGAGACACACAAGAGAGAGAGAGAGAGCACCTTGACTAATAGACAACAGTTCCGCTAAGTGAAGAAACCCACGTGTTTTCTCCTAACTTGAGAGCCTTCTGACGGTCCCATAGGTGAGTGAATAATATTTTAGAGTTCCATATGATAGCTGGTTGGTTTGAGTGTTAATGGAAACACCGTTCACGACAGGCAACCTTGTTTAGTCAGTTATCAATATTGCATAACCATTAGAGGAGTTGAGATTGAATTTCTGGTGTAGACGTAATATCTAGCTGGTTATCAATCAGAGGACATGTAGACTGCACAACAACTCACCCAGGTCCTCCTTTATGACTGTCAGCTAAAGCCATTGAAGGTGGAAGACATGAAAAGGCTACCTATCTTTGACTATAGATGTTTGCGTTCTATCTTCCATGGCGGTTAGGCGTAGAATGTTAGGTAAGAATGGTAACTCAATCGATGAGCTTGTGAAGTCACACAGATTGAGATAACTAGGACGTGTGTTGCACATGCCGACAGTCATCGTCTTCCTCTCGACAGACAATGTTAGTCAACATAGGATTAGGTTGAAAAAGAGTTAGAAGTGATCACATCAAAACCTCACACCAATCCATTGAAGCCTTAGACTGTTGGTTTGAGCCAGCCACGTAAGGGAACTGTAGACTACCTACCTGGTTGGAGTGTCCTCGAGATCCTAAGAACCGACAGCAGGGAAGACAATTGGCGATATTGGCTTAAAATCATTCTCAGTGGTCTGTCTGTCCGTCTGTTTTCGACATAGAACTTTGCACATATGTGCGGAAGTTCAAGTCACCACACTCCCTCCATGTAGCACAAAAAGCAAGAGAAGAAAGTAGAAATGCATAATAGAGACAGTAAACAGAGGTGTGAGACAAGGGAATAGCAGTAACGAAGAACAAACAGTTTCATTGAGAATCATAAGTCACAAGAAGTGGATGCATCTGCGCAACTGAGAACGATTTTGAGCCAAATCACCACCAATTGTTTCCAATCTTCATTGGTTTTTACCATCCCGAGGACCCCAACTAGACTGGCAGTCTACACCTTCTGATGTGGCTGGCTGGTTTAAGACAACGGTTGTGGATTTCATCGACTGATGAAGCCATGTCTTCATTTCACCATGACTGACCAACTATTTTCCAACCTGATCCATCTTATGTCAGCTAACACTGCTCTTCGTCGAGGAAAGCTGTAGCTAGGCAGGCATGCGTGAGAAACACATTTCCTAACCATCTCAATCGGTGTAACTGTTTCACAACCTCGTCGATTGATTTCTTCTCCTAACCTCAATACATCTGCCCTATTATACCACCCTGACGCGGGAGATAGAAGACAGGCACTTATGATCAAAAACAGCTAGCTGCTAGCCAGTCTTTTCATGTCTTCCACTTTCAATGGCCATGTCTCACGCACAGCCATAAAGAAAGATAGAGCGAATTGCTGAGAGGTACACACCTCCTTTGATTGACAACCAGCCGGATATCACGTCTACTAAGCCAGAGACGGCACAAACCGGTATAAGCGAAACGAGCCTTCCGAATCCGTGCTGAGATTTCGTTAGCGATCAACCGGTTGTGGCTGATGCAACTTCCTAAATAAGTGAAGGAAATGGTCAACACGTTCCACCCAACACTTTACTCACTATTTCTAAGCTAGGAGTCAATGTGGTCCAGTCATATAGCCGCATCATTTAACAATTAGTGGGAGTGAATTGCATGTCAAACATTTGCAGATTGCAGCTCAAAGTGTTCAGAAGACACTGTATTATGTCAGCGTTTTCAGCATATTCTAAGTCACCGAGATTATTCCCTGCTGGAGACAAGTGAATTCTTGAGTCGCTGAAGTCAATTAGCGTTAAGTTCATTAGTTGTATGCTAAATAAGCATGTGGCGACTTAAACGTGCTACACTTCTGTACAAAATTCTACGTTGAAACTCGGTCAGTCAGTCAGTCGATCATTCTCTGTTCATTAGTAAGTAGTCCGTCAGTCTTTTCTCAGGAAGGCTTCGTGTGCTTTTGGAAGTGTATGGGCGGTTGTTACTTCCTGGCTGCTCACACCGTGGAAGTTGATTGATTCTTAGGGTACTTGAAACAGAGAGAGGGTTAGTGTTGCCTGACCACAGAGACCAGGAGACAACTGCTTGAGGCGGATCGGTCACACACAGCCTGTATGAAATGGCTTTTAGGTTTGGTTCCGTGTTAGTAACTTGCCGCCGGTTACGGACCACAGTAGGGTAAGTCGGAATGTACATTTTTCGGTGTTGACGTTTACTAACCCCCTCTCTCTAGAATGGAGAGACAGCATAGCTGGTATGCTGGTCATCTGATGAGGGAAACACCTCACTGCTGTTACATCCCTGTTCTCCCCAGTAGTACGACTTTGTCCCACAGGCCTTTAGAATAAAGTAAAAAATAGTCTTCCTCTATGCCGGTAACTGCTTTTAATCTAATCGCTATCCTAACAACCTTCCTGGCATGGTAGGACCTGCAGGAACATTGATTCCAGCCAGTGTAGCAGCTACCGGTCGGGCGTCAGTTTTTTGATATTTACAATGAACAAAAGTGTCAAAGAACACAGAATACACAGAATAAAACTTACACAAGAGCATACACAGCAATCTCCATGATTTCCAGGCATTTGAGAAGTTGCTTGTTGTTTTCCTGAATGACATTCACAAGGAAAATTGTTATTTACACCAGCACAACCATCACCACAGCTTGGCGGCATATTTGAAATATCTGTAGGAAGTGTAGTTACAGTCATAGTTGTTGCTACTCCTGTTGTTGTTGTCGGCTTCGTTGTCATAGCAACAGGAGTAATAGCAGTAGTATTAGTAGTAATGATTAACTCGCCATACGGGTTACCTTTACCACTGCCATTATTATTATTATTGTTTTTAATATTATTTTTACTATTCTCATTGCTCACATCACAATCATCATTTAATTGTGAGTAATAAGGTGATTGACAAATTTCATATCCTAATATACACAAGTATAATAGTAAAAAGAGAGATCGAAGGATAGAAATCAATCAATAAATTCAGAATCCTACACCAACAACAATAAATAAATAAAGATTATGTATATATAGACGTTTTGGAGGTGTGACAGTCTGTCAAATAATGTTGTTTAAATGTTCAAGCGCTGATTTGCGCAGACTTAATTGATTGATTCTGGAAGTTAGATTTTATCTTATGTAACGAAGTAGTGATATGGTGTGGCCTGTTTAAACACTTGACCTGCGCGCTACCAGAATTTCCGTCTATCTATCTATTACATAATGCTGTTTAAAGCCTTCTGCATTTTCTCTGATTGTTTTCATATCATTAAAAAACCACCACACTGCGTGCATAAACTCGCGCGCATATTTTTATTATTGTATTATTGTTTCCTTCAGTTTCTAGAGGAACATAGGGCTTCAGCCAGTCGCACGTCTCCATTGAGCGTTCGGTTGTCTACCAACATTTTCACCTGGCTTCATGTTTGCCCACATGCTTCCACCTACACTTCACATCATCTACTTCTACATGTCACCCTCGCACTGATCACCAACTAACTCGCCTCTTCACATTCAGGTTCCACTCGAGCAATGGCCTGGTGTGTGATTTCACTCACTTGATGGTTTTCTCAGATTATGGCCAATCCACTTCCATTTCTTCCTGCATATTTCTTGCACTGGTTCCTGCTGAGTTGGTTCGCTCCCAGAGATAAGTTGCTGTTGCTGATATTTTTTGGCCGGCCATCTGATCTTCAGTAGTATTGACCGAAGACAGCTAGCTGTTGATGAAGGTCTGTAGTTTGTTTGAGGTGCTCTTTATGATGCGCTAAGTCTCTGATCCATATAGCAAGTAGCACTGACCTCACATTGGAGTTGAAAATCTGGATCTCATTTTTCATACTCAGTGCTGCTGACGTCCACACAGACTTGAGAGAAATAAATGCTTGCCTTGATTTCCAGATCCTTGCTTTGATATCCTCGTCAGTTCAGCCTGTAGCTGAAACAATGCTTCCCAAGTAGGTAAAGGAGGTTTAAATAGTAGTCAAGGTGATGGAACAAGCACTCCTCACGCCCAATCCCCCGCACCACCCATCCTTCTTGGTCTTCCTATTGGTTAGTGAACTAGGCGAGGTTTAAAAGTACACTGGCCAGGGAATTTATCCGAACTATGTATGGATGTCATCCATTCTGTGTCAGTGAACCAGCACCGACGCGGTGAGATTTGATAATACAAACCAACCACTCAAACTTAAGTAGGTAAAGTTCAAGAGTTAGTTTATAGGGAAGTTGATTTGTCTAAAATTTGATTACACACTAATATCAAGTTAAAGAACCATTGAAAACTAGGGAGTACTGGACAGCTGTTTCATCCTAGTTCAGCAATCTTCATCACTACACACCTGTGAACCACCTAACCAGGGGACCCTTTAGGCTACATGGTCAAACTTGCTCACCATTCAGCCACTTAGGCTGTATAATTCAATAACCCAAGAATTCTAACTTCTGTTAATTCTTGATTTTAGCGTGACCACCAGCCAATGTCTTCAGCCGACCTGTTCGACGCCCCCCCTCGGCTGGACATGACTTCTCACTAGAAATCCATGAAATTTGGTCCAACAGTCAGTCGCTACTGCGTTCTAGTGAGACGTTCTGAATGGTGGGGTCCACCAGGTTGGGTGTGAGGGCAAATATTAATGCCGAACAGTCAATTTCACCTTTAGGCATAAATCTGACCTCTAAACAAACTGATTAGGTTGCACTCACGAGATGTGCAACATAGATGGATGGCACTGAAATAGAGACCAAGTCGGAAATTAAATACCTAGGCGTCATTCTATCTGGTGATCTTTCCCTATTGGTCGTCTCATATCTTGATGATTTCTAAGAAAATATTCCGTCTTACCTTCTACATCAAGAAGTTAAGACATTCTGGTATAACCCAACCCAACCCAACTCTTACTCATACGATTCGTTAACTCTCGCATCCTGCCTATTATTCTCTACTGCTCCCCTTAGTTTTACCAGGGCTACTGAAGAAAGACTAAATCTTATTACGTAGGATGTTAAAGGTTGTCAGCAGGGTAAGCCACAGGGTGCCACTTAACCAGCTTGTTGATATTCTGGTTGACAGACACTTGGACTCATGTGAAAAATGGGATAAATCAATTCGATCTAACTCACATCACCCTCTTCATTCACAACTCTCCCCTTGTATCTATCTCATCAGACAGACAGATCAGAGGCCTATACAGAAAACTATATGCTGGCACTAGTAAGTGCAAAAACTCAACCGTACCTTACTCAGCTCGTGTTCTGTGCGATAAACAAAGCATTAAGCGTGAAACGTGTAACTTATTAAATAGTCAGTAGAACAACTGGATCTCGTCTTTCCAACTCCTCATATCATTTGTGGTTACAACGTTTTCTTTCTTTCTTATCCTTTTCTCCTTCTCTCTCTTTTTTCTGTTATGTGCTGCTTTGTTTCTTTCTTCTGCTTACGCCAGTAAATATGCCACCATCTACTTTTCTAGCACCTTCAAACATTCTGTTCACTTTTGGCTTTGCTACCGACATGCTAATATGTTGTTGTCTAAACGAACTGAGACTACCCTTAATCTATGTAGAATTTGATTTATTGTTAATGTACTAACTGGATGCAATACTGTATGTAGTGAAATGCTGAGAATTCCATTCTGTATCACAAATACTGTTTAGGAATAAAGCATATTATTATTATTAATACTCGCTGAAAACGCAAAAATTTCAAACTGACAGTAGTTAGAATTCATGCGTTATTTAATTATAGCCCAGAAGGCTGGATAGTTAATGAACTTGTCCTCATAACGTGAACGTCCCTGATTCGACACCTGGAAGGATCTTGGATGTGTTCTGCTGAAGAGTACTAGCACTAGGATAAAAATACTATCCAGTACTCCCTGATTTTCCATGATTCCTTAACTAAGAATTACTAGACAAGATCAAGATGAACGCGCAACAGGTCTCAATAGCGAAGAGTCCTACCGCACACACACACAGACGATATGACACAGAATTACAGAATATACAACAAAAGTACACAACAACAACAGCACTTACTTCTTTGAGTATTACTATTAACTTTGGTATTTTGTAAATCTCTTCGCAGAGTACTACTGCTATTCGGAGCAGTAACAATGACAGATGAAGTAGTGGATTGTGCAGTTTGATGATGAGGAGGAGGAGCTGGAGGAAGAGGTAGAGGTAGTGGTGGTGGGGGAACAGATGGTGGCGGTTGATTAACACTTGCATACAGCCCGTCCGAATCTGAAGCAGCATCATCACACAGGGAAGAATAACATCGACTATTCGACTCGAAAGTGTTTGTTTGCAGCTTAATTCGTTGTTGTTGTTGTTGTTGTAGCTTAGGTATAATAGCGATATCATATAGATTTTGATCATTTTCTATTGATCGTTTAACAGCTGGTACTGAATAATACGTCAGCTGATCACTAATATCCTCTAGGGTATCCGCTTGTTCATGATTTATTGTCTTTATCGGTTTATTATTCTGCATAGAATAGACCGAGGGAGGGGAAGGCGTGGAGAGCAATGACAACATTTATTGTGAGTAGTTATTTGTTTAACAGTATAATGACATAAACACAATACACTGCGTTAAAACAATCGGCTGAGTTTTACATCCATTATATTATCTCTCTGTGTCTCTGTCTGTTTTCGACATAGAACTTTGCACAAATGTGCACCAGTTCAAGTCGCCACACTCCCTCCATGTAGCACACAAAGCAAGAGAAGAAAGTACAACAAAAGCATAATAGAGACAGTAAAAAGAGGTGTGAGACAAAGGAAGAGTAATAACGAAGAACAAACAGTTTCATTGGGAATCATAAGTCACAAGGAGTGAATGCATCTGCGTTAGCCATTGAGAACGATTTTGAGCCATGTCACTAACTGTTTCCAACCACTGGTTTTTACCGTCCCGAGGACCCCGACCAGTCAGGAAGTCTACACTTTCCTATGTGGCTTAGACTAACTGTTGTAGATTTCATTGACTGGTGCCAAGTTTTTGTTTGACCTCCACTAGCATTTTTCCAGCCTGACCCTATATCCGCTAACATAGCCCGTTGGTCGAGGAAGGCGATGACTAGGCATACGTAACACATGTCCTAACCATCTCAGTCTTTGTAACTTCACAACCTCGTCAATTGATTTACCCTCCTTACCTAGAACTCGACACATAACCTCAATACTGCTCACCTTATTATGCCACTTCAAACGGGAGATAGAACGCAGGCACCTATGATCAAAGACAGCTGATCCTTTCATGTCTTTCACTCTCAATGGCCATGTCTAACTCACAGCCATAAAGGAGGACGGAGCGGACTGATGAGCAGTACACCCGCCCTTTGGTCGATAGTCGAATATCTCGTCTACGCCAGAGACGGCGTAAACTGACAAATCCGAAATGAGCCCCTGTATTCGTGTGAGATTTCGTCAGAGATCAACCCGTTGTCACTGGCTGATAGTACTTCCCAAATAAGTGAAGCGGTCAACGTGCTCTACCACTTCACTCCTTCCTATTTGTAAACTAGGAGTCAGTGTAGTCCAGTCGAGTCCAGTCCAGTCCTGTAACATCATCTTACATTTGGCGGGAGCGAATCGCATGCCAAACATTCGTAGATTGAGGCTCAAGGTGTTTAGAAGACTCTGCGTTTTGTCAGAGTCGTCGCCTATGAGGACTATATCGTCTGCATATTCCAAGTCAACGAGATTATTCCCACCCTGGTAGCAAGTCAATCCCTGAGTCGCTGAAGTCACTTAGGGTTAAGTCCATTAGTACATCTATGATGAAGTTGATTAGGAAAGGGGATAATGGACATCCTTGACGGACACCACTAGTCGTCATCAGTTCAGATGACAGCTCGCCGTAAGCCCCCACCTGGCTGCATGAGTATGAGTAGAGTGATGGCCTTAATCAGTGCAATGTATTTTCTCGGCATTCCCCTCACAGCCAAGCATCTCCAGAGAACCTGTCAGTCGACAGAGTCGAATGCTGCCTTTTAGGTCAAGAAATATAATGACTGTTGGACGCCGGTAGGAATCCCTATGTTCTAGAATCTGTCGGAGGGTGAAGATATGATTAATACATTATATTACATACATTATATTATAATACATTATATAATAATAATAATAATAATGATAACAAGAATAATAATAATAGTAATAGAACAAATAATACAGTGAGGCGTTCGAAATGCATACCGAAGTAAGACAAAGCTGTCTCTTATCACCGATGATATTTTTAATTGTGGTGGACTGACTGGATCATGCGTCAGACTGTGCAGACTGTGGGGGCGAGGAGACAGGAAGGGGTTGGATCGACAGTAAGACTCTAGAAGATCTGGATTTCGAGACGGATAATTTATGTCTAATGTTACAGAAACTCGCAGACTTACAGGCGAAAACCAACAGGCTGGCTGAAGAGGCAGCAAAGACAGGTCTACAGGTGAACATAGAGAGAAGACGGAGGTGATGAAGACAACCAAAGAACCGCAACAACAACAACAACAACAACCGGCATCAACCAACATCAACGGGAGAGATTTGAGAGAGAGAGAGAGGTTACTTCCTTCACTTATCCAGTCACGAAGCACGGTTTCAACCACAGGTGGACAGCACCGATGAAGATGTCAAAGCTAATCAGCTAGAATCCGAAAGGCGAGATACGCCTTCATCAATCTGAAACCAGTTTGGAAATCTTCTACACTCACTCACTCACTCACTCGCTCAGCATAAGGAACAAGATTCGAATTTTCAAGAACCAATGTGAAGTCAGCCAGTGCTTCTATACGGGTCAGAAAATTGACCAGTGTGTCACGAAAAAGATTTCCAACAGGTCATTGCAGACTTTTATCAACAGCTGCCTTAGCTGACTCCATACTGAAGATCAAATGGCCGGCCGGCCGGTCGGCCAGAAAGAATTAGTAACAGGAAACTGTGGAAACGAACCAACCAAGAGCTGATAGCTCAACAAATATGTAGGAAAAAATGGAGATGGATCGGGTATACATTGAGGAAACCATCGAATGACATTGCGCGCAGGCCATCGAGTAGAATCCCAATGGGAAGCGACGAGTGGGTCGTCAGTACAAGGGTAACATGGAGGAGATTGTGTGGTGGGGAGGAGGAGATGAGAGATTATGGGCAATTGTGGACCCAGCTAAAAGGGATGGCAGGAAATAGAACAGAGTGGAGATGTGTAGTTCAAGCACTATGTTCCACTCGGAACCCAAGGGAATAATAATAATAATACATTGACAATCTGATTCCTTCGCGTTCCCAATGGAACACAGAGAGCTTCAAGCTTGAGTTTTAGAGTTTCAGTAGCAGTGGTTCAACTTTCTCACTTTATACCGGGCTTACTACCGGTTGGGCGAAGTTAACGAGTGTATCGACCCAGCGAATCGAATTCCAGACGATATGGGTGGTTGGCTAATATTGAACCACTTTTTCTTTAGAATGTTGCAAAGAGAACTCTGATATTTTCAAAAGAGTATTGACATTGAATGACTGACTGGTTTCAGCATAGAACTTTCCACATATATGTAGCAGTACGAGTTGCCATTCACCCTTCATGTAACATACAAAAGCAAGAGAAGAGAGTAGAGAGAGATTCACCGAAAGAGAGATAAAAAACAGAAGTGCGAGCGAGAGAAAAAGAATAGAAATATGGGCAAACAATAGAGTACTCTGATTGGATATGATAAATCACAAAGAGTGAGTGAATGCATCTGTGCCAGCCATTGACAACACTAGTGTCCAGCCTTCATTGGTTTGTACCATCCCGAGGATCCCTCCCAGACTGTCAGTCTACGCTTCCCTACGTGACTCAAATTAAGTGTTAGAGATTTCATGGACTCAATATAGGTTTTGGTTTGACCACCGCTAGCTAACTCTTTTCCAACCTGATCTATCCTATGTCAGCTAACATTGACCGTTATCGAGGAAGGCGATGTTTGGGCATACGAAACACATTTCTTAACCATCTCTTCCAATCGATTTCACTTCACAACCTTTTTGATCAACCAAATTTCCCTCCTTATATAGTACTCGACACCTAACCAAATCAGTATAACTCACCTTATTATACCACTTAACATGGAAGATAGAACCCAGACACCTATGATCAAAGACAGTTAGCTAGCCAGTCTTTTCATGTCTTCCACTTTCAATGGCCATGTGTCACTCACAGCCATAATGAGGGAACTGCTAAGCAATACACACGTCCTTTGATCGAGAGTCAGTCTGATATAACGTCTCTGCCAAAGATGCCGAATGTTGGCGGTATATGCCAAACAAGCCTTCTCTATGTTTCCTCAGGAAACACAGGAAGAGATACGCCAAAGCCTTCTCTATCCGTGCTCAGACTACGTCAGCGGTCATCAACTCACTAGCGTTGGCTGATGCAACTCCCCAAATAAGTGAAGTGGTTAACACTCGCTACTACTTAACTCTCGTCTATCTTTAAGCCAAAAGTCAATGTAGTCCAGTCCTGTCATTTGAATAAGTATCACTTTTGGTACACTCATTCTTTTTGACGTAGTTATGTGCTCTAAGCTGAATGATTTACTTGCGAAGCTTTCATTGCCCTATTAAACAACATCTTCAGAGCATACTTCAATTTGAAGACGTCAAATTCGTAGACTTCAAATTAAAGTATGAGCTGAAGATGTCGCTTAGTGAGGCAATGAAAGCTTCACAGACAAATCATTCAGCTCAGAGAACATAACTACATCAACAAAATCATCCACCTGAGATACAAATCCTCTCCATCATATCTGATGGTCACAAGTTCGGAATAGGTTTAAAACATTACTTTCCACAGTCAATTTATTCTGTGAATCTTGAAGGTCATTGGTTATTGAGAGGATGCATCAGCCCCATTGAGTTGATAACCGACGAAATCTCAGAACGAATACACAGAAAGCTAGTTAGGCATTTGCCAGTTTACGCTGTCCTGTGGCGTAGACCTGATATCTGATTATCGACCAAAGGATGTGGGTAAAGCTCAGGAGTCCGCTTACTCCCTCTCCCTTTATGGCCGTGAGACATGTTGGTCATTGAAAGTGGAAGATACGAAACGGCTGGCTATCATCTGTCTTTGATCATAGGTACCTGCGTTCTATCTCCCGTGTGAAATGGTATAATAGGGTGAGCGAAAATGTGGTTAGGCGTGGGGTCGAGTGCTAGGTAAAGAGGGGAAATCAATAAACGAGGCTGTGAAGTTACATCGACTGAGATGATTACGAAATGTATTACGCATGCATCATCCCTAGCCATCGCCTTTCTCGACAACAGGCAATGTTAGCTGACAAAGGATCAGGTTGAAAAAGAGACAGGGGTGGTCAAAAGAAAACATGACTTCATCAGTCAATGAAATCCACATCAGTTAGTTTGAGCCAGACACGTAGGAAGGCGTAGACTTCCTGGTTGAGGTCCGTGGGACGGTAAAACCAATGACTGGAGTAGATGCATTCACTCCTTGTGACTTATATTACCCAATAAAATTATATTGATCTTCGTTATTACTATTCCTTTTTATCTCATATCCCTGTTTATTGTTTATATTTTGCATTTCTAATTTTTTCTATTGCTTTGTGTGCTACATAGAGTGTGTGTGGCCACTCGAACTGCTGCACACTGATGCAAAGTTCTATGTTGAAATCAGACAAACAGACAATAATAAATTTAATTTTTCTGTTATTACGTATGCGAACTCAGATTGGCTGTCTCAAGGTCACCGTTGTGCTTCTCTGCTTGGATCCCTCCCTATTCGTGTACCTTCGTCCATGGATTAAAACACAACGACTGATGCTTATCCGGCAGTCATAGTCTCCACACATCTATAGATTATGAGTATGAATTACAACACTGACGAGTATCATCAAATGCCCGACAGAATTATCCTTCATCTCACAGAGTTAAGTGGTTTTCTTTGGTTGACCACCCCTTTCTTTACTTCTTCTTCTAAGATTAGTCTCAGGCTACGGAAAACAGAAAGGAAGTGTAACAACAGAAGACAAGGGCTGGCAACAGATCGTTTTATTACGAAAATCAACACGTATTTATATATATTTTATGTGCATTAATAAGGCTTATGCAAGCAGAAAAAGGCAGTCTTCTGATTGGTTGTTTCTCGGAAGTTAAGCAGACAAACACAGTCTTATGATTGGTTGTTTTCGATACTTCTCGGAAAGTAGAGCCATCTATCTGCGAATCATATTTGTCCACATTTAAGCTTGCTGTGATTGGTTGTTGAAACAGCCTTGTTCATATTTTCTCACGGCCCATATTAGTGACCTAGACATTACCGTAGATTAGTGTCAACCAATTGGCTAGCAGCCTGCTCTCACCACAGAAGTTGTTCAAATGGCATTTGTGACGCTTATTCAAACTGTCGAAGCTAGTATCTGCAAATAACATTATACACAGAGAGACGCTTTCCAAATACATATATCGTCGCATCACAGAATTGATCACACAGTATCGCTGCCATAAGCCTGTCGTACCACGGAGATAATATATATAATATAATACAAAGAGTTGCCACACATCTTATGGATGGAGAGTAAACCTGCGAGCACCGAAACGTAGTAAGTTCGACTTTTGTCGACTCAAACCAACATCGTAAGTGTCCTGGACATACTGTCCTAACTTTCATTAGACGCTTAAAAATTTCAGCCGCCACATTTTAAATAATGCTTAAACAACTACCTAGGTAGATAAGATCATGAAACGACTATTCGATGGGAATCTCCATGTAAGTTTCCGCTTCTCAGTAAAGTAATTCCCGTTGTTTTCCCTTGTATTATTATTATTATTACTATTGACAAGGATGAAATGCTTTTTGAAATCGTAATATCCTACAGAGCTTTTTACAAATGGGTTTAATCTGCACGTGTTGTGCAAATGCACCTAAAGGCGAAGAAGACAAATGTGTGTGTGAACATCAATTAAGTGTGCATGCATGTTATTCTTAAAAGTAAGGAATTGGACCAACCAAGCCAGCGAGTGACACAGTGTGAAACATTCAATATCAATGTCATTATCATAATAGTTTTTAAAAAAAATGATGTCAACATACTTCAATGAAATTTGTATCCGAATATGTAGGCACCGGAGGAAGTTCACAATTTCTATGGGAGTTACTTTCTTGCCTTCAGATAGAAAATAAATAAATAAAAAAGAGAGAGAGGAAACGTGTTGGATGGTTAGAAGTCATCAACAAAAAGGTTATAAAATTGGGGGGGGGGGGGTACATTCATAAAATATTTCAGCAAAACTATTAAACAGAACTTTACAGCTTTACAGCAACCTTAGTCAGTTAGACAGATGTTAGTTGCCCAATGCAGGGCTATTATTATGTCATTATTATTCCCTTGGGTTCCGTGTGAAACATAGAACTACAGCGGTATATCTTCATTTCTCTCAGTTCTTTGTAATCTTTTCCCTAGCTACTTCCACGATTGCCCAAAAGCTTTTATTTTCTCCCTGAATGATCAACCCTCTCGCCCCCCCTCCCCAGTGTCAGTTATCCAACACCCAACTCGTCGTTTTGCACTCTACAGTCTCCACAGTCTACGGCCAATCCATCTCTATTTCCTACTGCAGCAGGTTCTTTGTTAATTCATTGCTTATCCATTTCCATCTGACCTCCAGTATCGAGAGAATGCACTTGGTCGTTGTTGATGACAGTCTGTGGTAGCCTGTTGGAAAGGCTTTTCGTGACGCGTCACGTATCTTATCCATAAAAAGGCACTGATTCAATATTAGTGCTGAAAATCCTGATTATGTTTCTAATACTGGGTGCAGTCGATTTCCGGACGGATTTCGATCCAGCCTTCGACATCTTCATATCTGTTAGAGAACCACTGGAAAACCTGGGACTCTTCATCAAAACGCACCAACGGGGTTCGAAAATTGATCTAATGCTCACTAGCGACTGGTCCTATTCACCCAGTTACCTGGGGTCCAGGTGGGAAGCCTTGACCAAAAGGGTACAGAAGGTTGAAAGTGAGGACAGGACATTGCGAAGTGGTCACTGTACGTCGTGAATTCTCAGAAGTTGGAATTCATGGGCCATCGGATCTGGTCTCAGTGGCTTAATGGTCTACGAGCTTGCCGTGTAACCAAAAGCTCGGGGGTTCGAACTCAGGCGGCGGGTGCGCACTGACGAAGAGTAGCAAACTAGAACGAAACGGCTGATTGTCCAGTACTCCCATATGGTTTTCCAATGGTCCTCTAAGTGATGTCAGCCAGCTCATGATGAAATCCTCTAACCAATCAAACTAAATCCCTACAAACCAACCCTTGAAAATCTTCATATCTGTACCGCCTGTAGTTGAAATGATGCTGCCCAAATATGTAGACGAAGTCGTCTCCATTAGATTTCTCCCGTTGATGGTGAATGGCGTTTGTTGTTGTTGGTTGGGTGTCTTTATCATTTTTGTCGTAATGTGTCCGCCAGATACATAGCATCGCCTTACTCCTGTCTCCACTTCAAAAGCTTTACTGAATTTTCCACTGTCAACACTGTCAACGGCTTTTCCAAAGTAGGTGAAATTGAGGTAGGTTTGTATTGCTTTTATGATTGCGGCTGGGGCTTTGACACCTTCATATGTGCCGCCTTTGTAGGAATGATACTGTTTAGGTACCAGGCTATAATCCACGCTTATTGTGTCTGAGGGTTAATTTTATTGTTCAGTTGTCCAAACGTGTTGAAGCAGATGGAGCAGGATTTGAACACGCGACCCATAGGCTCAAAAGTTTAATGCTTAAGGACAATGGAACCACATCTGCATTCGTGGCAATGTAATGACAATCTCGGATCCAATAATTTCTAAATTCAAATCAGCTATCCAGTGTGCACTTCAAATATTTTCCCTAAGTGACAAAAAGTTTTGTTCAACAGAACCATGGCGTTTAATTAAATTACAAATATATGTGTTGATATATGGCTCGTTGGATATAAAAAAAGACACTCGGCTTTCAGTAACAATGAGCTCTGTCAGTTCCGTAAAGTTGCATCAACCAACGCCAGAGGGTTGATCGCTGACGAAATCTCAGCACAAATACAGAAGGTTTGTTTAGCATTTGCTAACATACGCCATTTCTGGTTTAGTAGACGTGATATCCAGCTAACTATTGATCAATGGACGTGTGTATTGCTCAGCATTTCGCTTCGTCCTCCATTATGGCTGTGAGTTAAACATTAGAAATGGAAGACATGAAAAGACTGGCTAGCTAGCTGTCTTTGATCATAGGTGGTGTCTGCGTTCTATCTCCCGTGTTTGGTTAGGCGTTGAGTACTACATAAGGAGGGAAAGTTGGTCGATCGATAAGGTTGTGAAGTTACACTGATTGAGAGAGATGGTTAGGAGGACATGTGTTATGCATGCATCCCTAGCCATAGCTCACCCTTTTTCGACAATAGGCAATGTTAGCTGACATAGGATGGATCAGGGTGGAAAAGAGGTTGGCGAGTGGTGGTCAAACACAACATGGCTTCATCAGTCAGTGAAATTCATAACAGTTAGTTTCAGTCGTCTAGCCACCCCACGTAAGGAGGTGTAGGCTTCCCTACCAGTCTGGTTGGGGTCCTCGAGATGGTAAGAATCTAATGAAGGCTGGAGACTATTGATGATGATGATGATGATGATATGGTTGCAAATCGTTGGCAATGGCTGGTTCAGATTCATTCACTCTTCGTGATTTGTCAGATCCAAACAAAGTACCCTATTGTTCTTCCATATTACTAAATGCTCTTTTTCTCTCATTCACACTTATGTTTTGTTATCTATTTTTTGAACCTCGCCTTACTGTCTGTCTCTTCCCTTACTTTGTGTGCTACATGGAGGGAGAATGGCAATTCAAAGTGCTGCACATCTGTACAAAGTTCTACGATGAAACCAGTCAGTCAGTCAGTGAGTCTTCCTGCCAGGTTTCAGTCTTACTCTACCCACGACATCAGCCTGGAGGCAACTAGGTAGTATCACCCACCTCCACACACACACACACACACACACACACGATAAGTCTATATCCTCGGTTGGTGTATATCAAAGATCTGTTAGGGATCATTCAGCCCAAAAACAAAGAAATCATACAATCACAACCTCACTAAGGATGTGAATAAACAGCGCGCGAGAGAGAGAGAGAGATCAATGACACTTTCATGACAAACAAAAGTCAGCTATAAGCTAAATATGAAATAGGCTTAAATGATAAATGAATGTATGAGGCAGTTATCCACACTCAAAACTAGATACATACATAGTAGACATGAGTTATTTTTTAAAATTATGTTTCAAACTTAGGTCAGTATTATATTTTAAATTTAAAATCCGACAATGTGTGCGTGTGTGTGTGTATGTGTGCGTGTCGGATTATTTTATTTACAGGTATTACAGCAGTAACAATGTCACACAGCCAAGGTATACACTAATATAGTATGAACCCGAACCATAGAATTCCTATACATTTGTAACAATTAGTTGCACATGTCTAGAGTTAAGGTCTAAAAACACACGAAAAACCTACGTAACAACAATTGATAAATTGTGTAATGTATATCTATACTATCTTTTTTCTCGTCTGAGAAAACTAAACAAAAGTACCTGTCTACGTCTAGAAACCTGATGCTAGTTACTTAGTCCCCAGTAATAGATTAATATTGTCCATTATCAATCACTACAGGAGACTAATCATCAACTCGAATGGGGTTACTGGTGATGATGATGACGATGTTCAGGAGGGCTTTGTCTGCTATTGGAAGTGTGTGGGCGAAGGTTATTACTTCCCGGCTGCCCACACCATGGCAATTTGTTTACCCTTCGGTTAACTGAAACAGAAAGAGGGTTAGTGTTGCGTGAGGCAGATCGGTCACACGCGGCCTGTATGAATTGGTTTCTTAGATTGGTCCCATATTTGTAAATTTACCGCCGGTTACGGACCAGAGTCTGCCTGCTTTCGACATAGAACTTTGCACATATGTGTGCAGCAGTTCAAGTCACCACACACCCTCCATGTACCACACAAAGCAAGAGAAGAAAGTACAAGAAATGCATAATAAAGACAGTAGACAGGGATATGAGACAATATAGTTTCATTGGAAATTATAAGTCACAAGGAGTGGATGTATCTGAGCCAGCCATCACTGAGAACGATTTTGAGCCATATCACCAATTGTATCCAGCCTTCATTGGTACTTACCGTCCCCAGGACCCCAACCAGGAAGTCTACGCCTTCCTACGTGGCTGACTGGCTTAAACTAACTGTTGTGGATTTCATTGACTGATGAAACCATGTTTTCGTTTGACCACCACTGGCCAACTCTTTTCCAACCTGACCCTATTCAGCTAACATTGCCCGTCGAGGAAGGCGATGACTAGGCATACGCAACACATGTCCTAACCATCCCAGTCGATGTAACTTCACAACCTCGTCGATTGATTTCCCCCCTCCCACCACCACCTACCTAGCACTCGACCGATGCCTAACATCAATATTGCTCACCTTATTATACCACCACCTGACATGGAAAAAGAACTCAGGCACCTATGATCAAAGATAGCTAGCTAGACCTTTCATGTCTTCTACTTTCAATGATCACGTCTAACTCACAGCCATAAAGGAGGATGGAACGGACTGCTGAGCAGTACACACTTCCTTTGGTCGATAGCCGGACCCTACGGACCACCGTAGGGTAAGTCGGGATGTACAATTTTTGTAGTTGACCTTTTCTAACCCCCTCTTTCCAGAGTGGGGAGACAGCATGACTGGTATACTGGTTATCTGAGAGAAACACCTTACTGCTGCTACATCCCTGTCCCCAGCAGTGCGACTTCGCCCACAGACCCCCAGAATAGTGCAGAAGAAAATTCCTACACTATTCCGGTAACTGCTTTTAGTCTAATCGCTACCCTAACAATCTTCCTGGGATGGTAGGATTTGCAGGAATATCACTTCCAGCCAGTATAACTTGCTGGGTGATTGCGATATGCAAGCCCGACCGTCGCGTCAAGGTAGCAGCTATCGGTTGGGGAGGTTACTGGTAAGTTCTCTGACTGTAGCACTGAATGATACGGGTTTGAATCTCCGGTAGGATACCATTTGCTTCGAGATTGCGGATACACCTTGCTGAAAATTATTAGAAAGCGCGAAATCTAGGTCCAGGAGATTTCGACAGATTCTCTCCAACCATCTAGCAGATATCAGTGCTTTATTTGAAAACAGACAAATCAAAAGACTATACAGGATATACAATTCGGTTGAAAGAGGGTTACGGGAGTGGCCGCCAAAAACCAAAGCTGATATCAATCGACGAAGTATTTGATATTTGGTTGGTTTAAACCACGTAGGGAGGTGTACAGCACCAATGTGCAGTAGTTCCATTTTGAAACTCAGTCAAGTTAATCAGACAAAAGATTAAAAGTATTACTTCTTGATGTGTATATGTGTATAGCAGAAGGACACACAAACGCACAAATTTGGTGGCTAAAACAGATGTAATTTCTAGCCAAACATGTGGAACGCACCTAGATTAGTTGTAGCAAGCTATTCTGATGGCTCGACATTTAGCAACAATGGTGATATACTCTACATACGTCAGCCTAAGCAATTGAATCAAAAATACCAGGGTGGAACACACAGTCTCAGCGGCACGTCACCATTCCACTCTTTTACATGACCCCATGATTGGCTGCTCAAAAGCTTTCACTTCCCCTTCACAGGATCTTCTCAGTGTGTTACCCTTATCGCTTCACATTTTGGTTCCACTAGATAGTCTGGTATGTGGTATCACTTAACGATCTCCTTAGTCGATAATTAATCCACCTCATTTACTTTTGCATATTTGTTGAGCAGTAAGTTGTTGGTTAACCCGCTACCTTCCAGAGTTCTTTGTTGTTCATAGACTTTTGTTTTATTCTTTTACGTTCCCCATGGAACATAGGGCTTCATCAAGCTTGAGCTCTGAAGTTTCGGTAGAAATGGTTTTATTTTTACGGGATAAGGTTGCTAGCCTCACGCCAAACCTCCCTTCTTTATCGGAGTTACTAGCAGCTTAGCGAGGTCTACGAGTTCGTCAGCCGGAGATCGAACCTTGGACCACCTGAGGCGTGGTTGACCAGCCGTTCTATCGCTGAACCACCGACGCATCCTGTTCGTAGAGTAATATGTAAAAAATATGTTCCGGAGTAAATGAGTTATAACTTTTAAATTTATAAACCTTTATCAACTGAAAAGGCTGTCATGTTATGCATTTCTCCCCCTAGAGATACATACTCACGATAGGCTCAACTACAGTTAGGCTAGAAGCAAGTTAATAATGTTCAAGTGTTACTTTGCAGGGATTCGACTGGTGACAAGATTTCATTATGAGCTGACATCGTTTAGAGAACTATCGGAAAACCTAGAAGTACTGTACAACTGTCTCGGCATAGTTTTGGAGTCTCCTCTAATCGGTATCAGCTCATGATGAAAGTTAATAGTGGTCAGGTAACCCATGACGTATCTCTCTTTCCTTCATTCGCTTTCCTCACATTTCCTTAATTATTTTTTTTATTCCTGTGCGTTCCCAGTGGAACATAGGCGGCTTCAAGCTAGAGACTTGAAGTTTCGATAGCATAAGTGTTTTTATTTTTACGGGATAGGGTTCCTAGCCAGCCTCATGTCCAACCTTCCTTCTTTACAAGTCTAATCACTGACTTAGCGAGGCTAAGGAGTGCGCTGGTGGCCGGGAATCGAATCCCGGACCACATACACGTGGTCTACTGCTGTGCCGCCGACACAACATTTCCTCATGTTTCTCATTAAACTCCCAATGTCCTCTTTTCACATGTTTTAATGTTTTAAGAAAAACGCCTAGCAGGAGTTTACCTTGAATCTATTTCTCTGTTTAGAAAATCAATTTTTGAATCGATTCAAGGAGATTAAAAGCCATCCTATATATACATATATATATATATATATATATATGCATATGGTTCTGTTCATGTGCGTTTGAACAGTCCTCAGTTAAGCACGTCTCTGCATATTTGATATATATATTAATCGCAATATTCTCAAAAGGAAAAATAAAATAAATCATAATTTTTTTTCGAATCATTATAAATTTTTTTTATCAAAATGTGGTATCCTGATTTTGACAGCAAGCTAGTATGTGAAAGTGTGCGAATGTCTATGTGTGTGTGTGTGTGTGTGGATTCGAGCAACCGACGCAAAATGTAACTATCTTAATAACGGCAACAACAATAACAACGAAAAGGAATTGATTCTAAGCCAAAAAGAAAGGCTTAAAATTATACGGTTATGATCAACATTAGCGATGTGTTACCCACTGAAGATAAGGCTTCCTTATAATTTCTGGGCGAGGAATGATATAGGACACAATGCAAACGGACTCATACAAATCCCCAAATTACAAAAAAATTGATTTGTTGAGACTGTTATTTAGAATTTTGTGTTGATTGATTTTTTTTGTTTTTCATGGCATTTCAATGATGATCAAATAACAACTAGTTAACCTGAATGTGTACTGTCCCAAACATCCGTACTTTGGGCAGACATATCAGCACAGAATTGACACCTCAGTTAAATGAAATCAATCACGTTACAGGTGTGGTGAGAGCAGGCTGCTAGCCAATTGGTAGACATTAATTTACGTCAATGTCTATGTCGCTAATATTGGCCGTGAGAAAATATGGACAAGGCTGATTCAACAACCAATCACAGCACACTTAACGTGGGCAAATACGATTCGCAGATATATGGCTTAACTTTCTGAGTGACCAGTCACAAGCAGTACAGAATAACCTTGAACAAGAAACAACCAATCAGAAGGCTGTGTTTGTCTGCTTGAACAAGCCATAATAATGTACATGAAATATATATAAATACGTGCTGATTTCCGTAATAAAACGATCTGTTGCCTGGCCCTTATCTTCTGTTGTTACACAGGTTTCGACCATGGGATGACATCATTTAGAGAACCATTGGAAAACCAGCTGAGAATACTGAACAACCGTGTGCGTCTCAGTATGAGACTCTTCAGCACAACGCACCCATCAGGGTTCGAACCAAAGATGTTGGCTGCTGGTGGCTGCGCCATATATATCACGAACTGGTAGAATTTGAAATCCATGTGTCATTGGATCACGTCCGAGTGGCTGGACAGTTTATGACCTCGCCTTGTAACCGGAAAGCCTTAGGTTCGAACCCCGGTGAGTGCGTGCTGATAAAGAGTTCGGAACTATGCCTAGTATTTCCTGGTTTTCCAATGGTTCTCCAGCTGATGTCATCTCGTGATCAAACCTGTAACCAACAAAATCTCCACAAACCAACACTTGGAAAGAAACCGATCAAGACAGAAATTCAAAATGATAATTTTTTCGCCAAGTAACCAAGGAACACTAGGCCTTTTTTGTCCTGATTTTGGACTCTTCGTCAGTACGCAGCAATCAATCCACTGGGGATTATGCCCAGGACTTACACATTACGAGGTGAGTCTGTTGACCAATCAGTCATTGAAACGAAGTCGGACGGCCCATGAATTCTAATTTCTTCCAATCTGCTATATATGCGTAACCGCAAAAGATAAGAAACTTGGTGGCTGACCTTTATTTAGGAATAATACATCATATTTATGCATTTTTAACCACGTTAAAAGTCGGCTAGGTCAGTGGAGGGACAAACTGTTTTGATTGGTCGGCAATTGGTCCAAGGTCAAATAAGTTGTCCAATGAGATCATTTCATATATCCACGACGTGAACTAAATTCAGATTTGAAGAATAAACACTTCTACCTCTGCAGTCATTGACTTAGAATGTTGATTTCAATTTCTGGCAGCTTCCTATCAATCTGCATCCATTTACCGCACACGCCACATACGTATGACGCCACGGCTTGCGAATGTCACCGACGAGTATCTCACTTTACAGCCAACTTCCTTCTGGAATCAGTCATTATTAACGACTAAATAGCAAATTATTGGCATAGATTAAATCATACATACGCAAAAGAATAAACCACTTACCGTAGTAGAGTGTAACCAGGTGATATAATATCTGTATCATTCAGACCACCTCTTAATCCGATTGTAGTCGCATACGCCAAATCGCCTTCATTGTCGAATAGACTTGAATTCTTAATTATAACATGATTGGGGGATGTGACGTCACCAGGAGTACGAGCAGCAGCAGCAGCAGCAGCGGATGTTAAATCAGCTACATTCGGGTTACGACCACTTCGAAAGGGACATTTCAGTCGACAAGTGATATGACGTTTTTGATCACCTTGAGTGTTTTTCTAAAACAGAATATAGATTGACATTGATTATTGAAAGTTGAATGGAAATAGCCTCCCTTTTATTTACTTATTCATAAATCTACTAAAGCGCTGATGCGGTTCGTTGGCTTAAGCGTTCGACTTTCAGTCCGCTCCACGTACTACTTCAGTCTGGCTGGCCAACTGGGGGGGGGGAGGCAGTATCATCAGCCCTCACACAATAAGTCTGGTTCTTAGTCTGGTACTCAAAATATCTGTCTCCAGTAGCAACGTAGTCATATTCATAATTTTCTTTGCCTGACAGAGTTAACTAAAGAAGACTTGACTGTCATTATATGCTGAAATAAGCACTGAAGATGTTGTTTAGAAGGACAATAAGACTTTCGCAATTAAACCGCATAGCTTAGAGGATACAACACTACACCGAAATAAACATCCATTTGAGCTACAAATCTTTTCTATTATTTCATAAATTTTATTTAATTTATGAAAATGAGATTTTAATCGCTACAATTCGTTAGAATACTGATGACGACGTAATCAACAGATAGAAGAATATGTGATTTGGAGTAATCATGTGTCACTCTACAATGTAACACCAACAACCTGCAAACAGTGCAGTCAACTGGACAAGAGAACAGACGAGAAGCTCACTGACTGATTGAATTTCAACACAGAACTTTGCACAAAATTGCAGCACATCAATTTGCTACACACTCTCTATGTATTGCAAAAAAAGTGGAGAAATGACAAAACTTCGAAAGAACTATCAAGAGCAGAAGTATGGAGAAAGATATGAGTATTTCCAAGTATTGGTTTTGTAGGGATTTTGTTTGATTGGTTGGTTGAGGATTTCATCATGAGCTGACATCAGTTGCAGAACCACTGGACAGCAAGCAGGTTGAAGATGAGGCAGTAACTCATCGAATAAGACACTGGCTAGTGATCGTGCTATGTCATGAATTCGCAGAAGTTAGAATTCATGGGCCATTGGATCGGGTCCCAGTGGCTCAATGGTCTATGAGCTCGCCTTGTAACCAGAAGGTGCTGAGTTCGATCATTAATCGATGTGTGTGTGCTGTGAATAATCCCAGGTTTTCCAGTGGTTCTCTAACTGATGTCAGATCATGATGAAATCCTCCATGCAATCAAACAAAATCCCTAAACAAATATTTGAAAATTAATCTGACGCGACTGGCCCTATTCAGGAAGTTAGCCTGAGGGTTCTAGTCGGAAACCATGACCAGTAGGTGGTACAGCAGGTTGAAGATGAGGCAGTAACTTGTCGAAGAAGACATTGCGAAATGGTCGCGCTATGTCGTGAATTGGCAGAAACATGAGTATTTAGCAGATCTTAAAGTTTACGAAGAGTGAATACATGTGAGCCCCATTCAGGATGATTTACAGCCGAATCATTAAGATATCTCAAACCAGTGGAATTTAGCGGCTTTAGCAACCTAACCAAGAAGTCTATATATCCCTATGTGGCTCAAACCAAAAGTTACAGACTTCATGGGCTGACGGCAGATTTTGATTGAACCATTTCATTTCAGAATTTTAGTATCATTCATCAGTAATTACAGTTACTAAATCATCACTATGAATCTCTTCAGACTCTGAAGAAACAGTAAAATGCAAAATCTGTCAATAAGTCTTTTTGCTCATTCCTTTGTGTTTCAAGCTCTAATCTTTAAAATTTCAGTACCAACTGAATTGTTTTTACAGGGTGGAATTGTTAACTTCATGTGGCCAACTTCCCCTCTTTCCTGGACCTAATACCGGGACCATGTGTGCATGGCTGGCGAGCATTCCACATATGAATCATAGACGCAAAACCAACAAAAAGTTATCAACAAGTTATTAAGCATTCAAAAAAGTACTCAATTATTGGTTTGTAGGGATTGGATTGATTGGTTACAGGATGTCATCATGAGCTAACCAGTGTAAACCAGCTTGGAGTACTGCATAGCTGTTTCGTCCTAGTTTGGGACTCTTCAACAGCATGTACCTGCTGGGGTTTGAACCCAGGGCCTTCTGGTTACAAGGCGAACTCGTAAACCATTAAGCCACTGGGACCTGATCCAATGGCCCACTGGGATGTATACTGATGAAGAGACCGAGACTAGGACGAAACAGCTGGCTGTCCAGTACACCCAGGTTTTCCAGTGGTTCTCCAATCGATATCAGCTCATGATGAAATCCTGTAAGAAAAAGAGTATTCGTCCATCAGGAATACATAAGTGAATTTAACAAGAAAATCATGTGTTATATACACTCACCTGATTAAATGATTTGATGCTAACATTACTGTTTGAATTGCTACGTTTTGGTAATAAACTATAGACAGGAAGATTAGATTAGTACTCAGGCGTAAAAATATTCTTAAACTTACCTATGCTTTTTATTCCAACAAAAGCATAGCAGGAGAATGAATGACAGTGATAAACCAGAAGTCAGTAGACCAATATAATTCAGCACATTCTCCATACGGTATATACACGAATGCACGCTCGCACACAGACACAGTGAATAACACTCTACTAGTTAATATTGACTAGAATTTAGTATTTTTAATAATTGAAGAGGTTTTGTTTTCTGATGTTATTTATGAAGAGCATATTCCGGTTAGGTAACGATAATCTGGTCAAGTATTACAGGAATCTGAAAAAGATAAGAAGCGGGAAAGGGAATAAGTGAACCAATAATAAGACACCGGTGAATTTATATTCTGGTAATGCGTTATAAGTCACATTTATCATTTGAAGACCGTTGATACCATCTGAATGTAATGACAAATTGGGCATCTAAAAAGATTAACAATCACACATCATTAAGTGCATCTAAATGTAACAGGAAATACGTTCCATATTTGCGGGCAGTCTGTAAGCAGAAAATACACATACAATGTACACTTCTGGACAAGAATTATCTGTCCAAGCTATAAAAATTGACATCGGTAGTTGATTTATAAGAGTACCATGTTTAGTGTTGTGAATGAGGCTATGAAAGCTATCTACTAACAGACTTAACAATGGCTCTATACACCATTTTATAGCAACCAAATGTCTTACAGAGGTATTAGCGACTATATGATAAATAGAAATGATAGGCAACTAAAACCACAGTTTTCCACTCGTGATAATTTGAATGACATGAGTGTGACTGACTGACTGACTGACTGACTGACTGACTGACTGACTGACTGACTGACTGACTGACTGACTGACTGACTGGTTTCAACATAGAACTTTGCACCGATGTGCAACAGTTCGAGTCGCCACACTCCATGTAGCACACAAAGCAAGAGAAGAAAGTAAAGAGAAATGCAAAATAGAGACAGTAAACAGGGATATAAGGTAAAAAGAATAGTAATATCGAACAACCATATAGTTGTATTGGGTATTATAAGTCATAAGAAGTAGATGCATCTATGGCAGCTATTGACAACGAGGATTTTGAACCATATCGCCAATTGTCTTCAATCACTAGCCTCTACCGTCCCGAGGATCCCAATCAGGAAGTCTACACCTTCCTACGTGGCTGACTGGCTTAAACTAACTGTTGTGGATTTCATTGACAAATGCCGCCATGTTTTGGTTTGACCGCCACTAGCTCTTTTCCAGTCTGACCCTTTATCAGCTAACATTGCCCGTTGGTCAAGGAAGGCGATGACTAGGCATACGCAACACATGTCCTAACCATCCCAGTCGATGTAACTTCACAACCTCGTCGATTGATTTCCCCCCTCCCACCACCACCTACCTAGCACTCGACCGATGCCTAACATCAATATTGCTCACCTTATTATACCACCACTTGACATGGAGAAAGAACGCAGGCACCTATGATCAAAGATAGCTAGCTGGACCTTTCATGTCTCCTACTTTTCAATAGTCATGTCTAACTCACAGCCATAAAGGAGGATGGAGCGGACTGCTGAGCAGTACACACATCCTTTGGTCGATAGCCGGATATCACGTCTACGCCAGAGATGGCGTAAACTAGCATGTGCGAAACGAGCCTACTGCATCCGTGATGAGATTTTGTCAGCGATCAAGCCTTTGGGGCTGATGCAAAACATGTGTGTCGGTGGCACAGTGGAAGAATGCTCGCCAGCCACGGCAGGTGGTCCGGGGGTTCGACACCCCGCCGACGCACTCCTTTACCTCGCTAAGCTAGCTAGTAAAAGGACTGGTAAAGAGGGAAGGTTGGGCGTGAGGCTGGCTAACAACCCTGTCCCGTAAAAATAAATACCACTGCTACCGAAACTTTAAAGCTCTAGCTTGAAGTTGTGTGTTCCACTGGGAACGTGAAGGAATAAAATATAAACAATAATATAATGAATGATATGGAACTATTTTGTGATGTTATCTTGAATTAAATTTTGCAAATAAGTATTATCTTTGGGTACAGTATATAGAGATTTCTGCAAGAATGGATCACTGATAATCACATTTGTTAGCCTTTAAGAAAATGCACCAAAGATTGTTTGCAAATGATAAAAAATTATTTTTAAAAAAACCTAGGTGAAAATCTCGTTAGAGTCACGTGCAACTCCCAATGATCATTTCACAGAGCATCTTAAGAGCATTATGTGTTCATCCTCACTTTTTATAGATGAACGAATAGTACTAAGTTCATATTGGCCTTACATGACTATCACAACTGGCTTGCTAACCGTTTATACATAAGACAAGAGTGTTACACTCTTCAGCAACACTAAATAACCGTTAAAGTGCTGATGACTCAACACATATGCATAATTAGCAAACCAATATGATATATTTGAGTTTAAGTTATGTAACACAGAAACTATGAGCTTTCTGCCTGAGCTGAATGATATTGGCAACATGAGTGATTGGTTTTACTTTGCGCTTTTATTTTTCAGTTGGACAGTTCACCGATTCAAGTGAATTCATGAAAAGTCAGACAGTTCTTTTATGATAGAATGTACATCTCTGTATGAGATTTGTTAGCACAACAGGATGGGATTATCAATAATATAAAGGTAATTTTTTGTCAAACACGGCTTTTATTATTCGACTGAGCCTTGTTTAGTAGTAATGTAAGTATCTATTTTCCTGGAATCGATATTCAACCGTTTCTGTTGCATGTGTTAGTTTGATAAACTTATGACAAATAATCAACCTCATCTCTGTGACTTATTAATATTAAAACATTAATATTGGGTTTCTTGCATTCTGTTACATAACAGTGAGTACAACGCATTCTAACAACACATTTTTGTGGTGTAAACATAACTGAGTGACTAACTTATCCACACAGGACCTTGTAAAACACACTAAATCATTTCATTTTATCACACTTCAAACAGGCATATGCAGCAGTACTGAAAATAAATGCAATGAAATTTTGATGAACGAAATTGTAGTGTAGGGAAAATAACTAGATAAGCAAACGAAAGTTTTAGTCCTTGTGAGTACTTTACATAATTTGAATAAAGAATAATTAGATGATTGATGAGGATGTCCATAATCTGGATGGTAAAAAATGGATGAATGTATCTACACCAATGAATCTCGAAAACCCCAAACATATGTTTATCTGTGTCGCTCATGCCAACAATCAAAGAGACGTTATGAGTTGATGGCAGGTTTTGATTCGACCAACCTCTCCTTACTTAATCGTATGTCAGCTAACATTGCTTACCGAGGAAGGTGGTGGTTAAACATGCGTCGGTGGCACAGTGGTTAGGATTCTCGCCGACCATGCACATGGTCCGGGGTTCGAGCCCACGCCGACGCACACCTGGTATCTAAGGTCGGCCTGCGAATTCTGGGCTACCGATATCCACGCTGAAAATTCCACACTTGTACTAAAAAAAATACGGTGTGGAATCAAGCTGTAATCAAAAAAAAAAATGTATAACCCCGTGGATCGATGCAGTTTCATAACTTCATCCACTGATCTTTCCTCTTTGTCTTATGCTTCACACCTAACCCCACAATTCCTGTCAATTTTGCCCCATCTACCATATGAGACTGAACGAAGGAATCCATGGTCAAAACTCGCTCTCTTCCTATTTCTTCCACTTCCAACCGCCAAAGCTCACAGCGATGAGGTAGGACAGAGAGAACTGACGCACAATATACAGACGTTTTGGCAGACAGTCAGAAATCTCGACTGCATCAAAGAAGATGTACGTTGGAGAATTTCAGAGAGCATTCGCAAACATGTTGAGATTTAGTCAGTGATCAGTTTACTAGCAAACAGGTTAACATTCTTAACCATTTTACTACCCCAAGCTAAATCGATAAACACAGCATTCTTAAATTTGATAAGATCCAACCGTCTTACAATACTTACATTTTTAAGAGTGCTGAAAGTTTCATTTCTAGCATCTTTGCCTGAAGAAACTGCATCATATGAATCACATCGTCCATAGAAACTTTCCCATTCAACAAGTTAATCACTTAAGACGGCTAGGATTGTGTCCATTGCCACGTGTTTAATGGAATTCAATAATGATGGCAACAATGGACATTCCTGAGGGACGCCACTGATTAACGTCACTTCAGATGATAACTTTCTTCAAGTTCTTACACGAATACAGTAATTCGAGTACGCCTTGATTAGTACAATAGATTGTCTGGTGACCTCACAGATAGGCAAGCTCATCACGTCACAGTCGATAGAGGTTAATTATACATACGCTTCAGAGATCGTCAAATGACATCATACTCAAGACCCTGTAACGGAACCCGAAGAGGAAGTGACGATTTGGGTGTCAGTTGATACGAGGTCACGTGAGAAGAACGTTAAATCCTGTGGATGGTTTCGGAAATATTTCAAAGTGATAGTCAATACCCTAGTGCAATGGATGTGCTCTACTGATTCCCTGTATTCCACTCACAATGCAAAGATAAAAGTGAAAATAAGAATCCACTAGCCCCCTATTTAGAGCCACGGCCAGACTGTGACTTCAAAATATTAAGGATACTCCAGGCGAATGTTTCTTATGCATCACTAATTAGCTACTTCTATCAACAACTACGCATAAACATTCTGAGTACTGACAATACGAAAACAAGCACTAGCGTTCTAGCTAATGGAACATTAATAAACCTAGTTTCCAGTGTATTAAACTTTACATAAATATATATATTTATATGACAGGTGTTTTAATGCAGTCCGTTTAAAATATAGAAGGGGGCTTATCAATGCGTAATTCTACATATTAAACAATTGTTTAATGATCATTAATGATCATATGTAACGTCAAAACCGTTTGATAGAAGCTAGCGCGTAATAATTATAGTAAAAACCCGCTTACAACTATCAGTTAGCTATTCAGCTCCAAACTATATATGCCCAAATTGTAAATGAATGGGCGTTGCGATTTTGAAAGGCAGGACATATGTTCATATTATAGATAAAATTTTGTCTCCAACTGATACACAACTAGTGAAAGCACACACCAAGATTTTTTTCGTCCACGTATCTTTACAAATAAAACTTGGCCAAAAAAAGGAACACCAAACCTTATTTCGGTCGGTCGGCAAAATAACTTTGAAACTGTAGCTGCAATCAAGGTCAAAATAAGATATTTTCAATAGCTCAAAGTATCACATATCAGTTCTAAAATTCATCTACAAACACAGAAAAGTTTCCTCTGATATTAATAACGACCTTAGATTTCAGACTTCCAATTGAGAACATAATGATCATTTCATTTCAAGTTTCTCTGCCAATCTATTCTCCACTTTACAGAGTTGGATGTGGATGCAGACATCATTTATTCTAAGAGTTGCCTGAGAAAATTAATAATTTAATGGAGATCCAGTAATTCACAGTAATATAAATTTTCTCCCTAGCTTTTGAGCCCTCCTTTATTGTCTCCGAAAATGTTACTACTTGATCGAAAAGGAAAGCCCTATTAGGCTCACGCTCATTTTATTTAACGTGGTGGTAGGTTCTAACCTCTGCCTGTGGTACGAAACGGAAAAGAACTTCTATTTGTTAAATCGTTCCTTCTGTGTCAGGTCAATGTAGCTATGAATCATAGTTATCACTGTCCTTTGGAATATCTCCAGTCTGCATGAGTGCCGTCTCAGCCAAAGGTTGGCTGCTCAGATTTCACCCAATATGTATTACCAGTTACTATAGTAAAAGCCCCACGTAGTTCATATAGTTATCTACTAATGGTAGCCACAACTCACTGAGTGTTCTTTAGCGTTTAGTTCGCAGACTATTACAACAGCCAAGTCAAATGTATTCTTTCTGTATTGTAAGGGTTGACAGTCGATTAATCGATGGGGATAGTTGCATACTCTTCCACGTCGATGGGAAGAATCCGCTCTTTAGACCGATTTGATGCCTGTTCTTGGGCCTTACGATACATGCTACATATCCTGGTACACTTGATGTTCTTAGCCTAATGTCACAACAAAGTGGTGTAACCACTTGCAGGGTTTTTCAATATCATGTGGCTTAGCAAACTCCTCACCCAAAAATATTTAGTAATGAGGTCCACCTCACCTTTATGAAGAAGTTTGCTTAATTCCATTCAAGTAGACCCTCGTGATGTGGAGGTCAGTTAGCATACGCCTGTGCAGGCGTAAAAGCTCCATCCTTTAGGACTATGAATACCGTTCAGAATTCACTAAAACTAAGGGAAGGCGTATTTAATGTATTTTCGCTTAAATACCTCCATCTTTAAACACAAAAGTCGTGCTTTGTGTACTATTCTGTATTTTGTGCTAATCAGACCGTTTGTGCTTCATTGAACTGTTATACACCTTTTGCTCGAATTAATATTCTGCCAATTTCTGGTTTCGACTACTGTGCTTTCTGTGTTCGAACGCCGGATAACCTCATATTTGAAAGTTTGTACCGTGTTTACCCAATACATTTCGTCCAGAAGAACAATAATCTTGCAGTTCTTCAACATTCTGTTATCAATATAATTCAATTTACGACTATTTGGTTGAGTTTTTGTAAACCATTTGGTTTTGTTTCGGTTTTGGTTGAAGACTACAAATCCTTTTCCTCAAATGTTATCCGTATGGAGCCTGCAACCATCTGCTTTATTTTGCTTAGATTGAAAATGGTGACTCCCACTCATGTTGATCACAGTAGATTATATATGGCAGATTTTATTAGACTGAGGTCCTTTTCGTTCCATATGTTCATGTCTGATTTACTCGATTCTTCTTATTGGTGGGAATTAACGACCTGTGAAGCAGATAATGTTTGGTGTTACTGGCATTTTGCCGTCTAGTAACTCACATATTATGACTTTCTCAACTGTGGACGCATGGCCACTCACGTGCAAGGGATCAGAGAAGTTAGTCTATTCATATTGACCTCATCCATTTAGCCTTTAGAGATCAATTAGTTTTTCTATGCTAACTACTGACAACTGAATCTTCAAGACGAAAGATCTCAATTTCTGCATTGTGGTGTGATTATATATCCATAAATTCTCCTTATACACTCGCTGATAGGTACATCACTGAACAAAAGTAAGTGTTATATTCTTTATTTACTAGTTGGGAACAGTCTGGTCAAGCTGAAGAGCTGGCTGGTAATGTGACCTAATCGCGGATTTCGAAGGACAGATGGCAACAGAGAAAGTAATCAGTGCTATTCCTAGTCATAGACAACCATAAAAATAGCTGAAGATAGTTCGGGCAGCGTAACTAACTGGCTTCCTTGCCATCTATATTATATTTTCGGTGTGATTTCAGTGGTGATGGTCTGTCATGCCAGTTTAGTAGAGTAGCCGCATTACTGCATTCCTAATTTGACTAACGATTGCTACTATCACGTTAGATGCCGTAATCTACAGGGAACGGCACGAAGGCCCTATGCAGATGCGTTTCTTAAGTCATTTGTCAAAAAGAATACCAAACAAATATAGAGGGAAACCATAAGAGAAATTTAATGAGGGGAATGAACCAGGAAAACAGGATAACCAAAATGTAAGGCAAACGTTTTATCAAAAATAACGTATGAAACGTTTGAAAAAATTTGATCCTAGTAAAAATAGACTATTTCAAAGTTTTCGGTTGGCTTTATTGGTTATTCACTTATCAGGTACCGATAGCGCGCTATCTTACGTAGAAAACTTTTATTCCTGAGCAGCTATTTAGCTGCACCCCAGGTGGTGGGTTCAACACTTCTCTAAAACGGATGATTGGAAATATCAGTGAGAGGATAACTCAGAGTATATGGATATTTTTCAAAGATAATACATGACACACATCGCGGTCCGAGGCGATTAAAGGCGCCCAAAAATCACCTGCGTTAAGGCGAAGAAAGCAACCATTCCTTTGATATGTGACATCAAAAGCAATAGCACGTTTTAGTCAATATATGGAGGACCTGCTAATTGCACTTATGTCGAATGAAGAAGGAGCATTATTTATTTCCTTCACATATGCAATTTCTCCGAATAGTTTCCGCACGGTTGAGGAGGCCCTACATCGCATAAGTGTACAGTTTGATAATGTAGGGCCTATACAGGATGCTATACAATGCTAATCAGGCAGAGAAAATAACTAGGAAATTTCAAAGTATAGGAACAGTAACCAAGTATGAACACAATATGCAATGTAGTTGAAGATTCAACGATCAATTCATGGTTGTTTGCTCAAAACCAACTTCCCCAATTTTCGCGGAGGAATCAATGCGACAGTCACCGTCTCATCGGTCGCTGTTCAGAAAGAAGTCAGTAGCAAACCATCAGAAGTAATCTTGTGATTTATTATTGTAATATTTGTTCACAGACCTTAGTCATACTTGATTTATATATTGGTGGTGCAATAAAGAAATCACAGGGGGGCAATGGATGTTTTGGTTTTTCGTCCGTTATTACTAAGCGTTTCTGAAAAACTGCAAGGAACAGCGTGGGCCCGATCGTAGCGAGAGCTAAGCATTAAGGGTTTACGAGACGTGGCTGACAGTTTCTGACGGTAGAAACAGATTTGGCGGATTCAGACAGTTGGTGAAAGTTTGGATAGTCACCGTTCATCTTTCCTGGTGCCGGTCAAGTCCTCTTTGAACAAGCAATATCTGGAACTTTTTTGGAATTAGGTCAAGTTCAACAATGCCTGGGTCAAAGAAGGGACAGAGTGTCTTGGATGCAAACAGGAAAGTAAGCCATGGTGACTTGTCTGTTAATTGTAACGATGTGTCTGATGTTAAGCATGACATGGTTGATGTTACTGTTTCGCCGTTCAGGGGTAATAGGAACATCAAACTCCCCAAATTTGAACCACGATGTTTTGATGGAAACCCGGCTGATTATTTACAATTTGTAAAGGAGTTTGAGATCAGGTTGAGTGGATTTTATTAAATGATGAATTGAAGTTAATGTATTTGATGAGATATTGCACTGGAGATGCTGCAAGTGCTATAGAGTGCTGTAAGTTTATGAAGCCAAAAGAGGGCTACTACGAGGCTATGAGCATATTACGTCAAAGGTTTGGAAGACCTTCGATGATTGCAGGGAAATTATTCGAGGCTGTTAAGGGTAACGGTGGTCAATTACAGGATGACTCCCAGGCACTTACTGAGTTTTTAGATAATTTGCTAATTTACAAGAATGGAATGATTTCGATGAATCGCATGAGTGACCTCAACTCGAGTTTTATACTAGCAGTAATAGCAAGACGTCTACCTACTCGACTGCAAAGGAAGTGGGTGAAGATAAGCTCCCGTATGGAGGATGAGGGTATCGAGCCAAAGATTGACGAAATGCTGAAACTAGTAAAAGATAGTGTCAGTCACGTCTCGTAAAGCGTTAATGCCCAGCTCTTGCTACGCTCGGGCCCACGCTGTTCCTTGCAGTTTTCAGAAACGCTTAGTAATAACGGACGATAAAACCAAAAAACCAATTGTTGACTCGAGGATTCTTTATTGTTACACCAACATATAAATCAAGTATGACTAAGGTCTGTGAACAAATATTACAATAATAAATCACAAGATTACTTCTGATGGTTTGCTACTGACTTCTTTCTGAACAGCGACCGATGAGACGATGACTGTCGTATTGATTCCTCCGCGAAAATTGGGGAAGTTGGTTTTGACCAAACAACCATGAATTGATCGTTGAATCTTCAACTCCATTGACACTCCCCGCCAAAAAAGGGATCCAACCCCTTTTTATTTCACGACCAATACACATTGATTTGGGTGCCATTGCGAGAACCTGGGTCACACGGACAGAGCTGAAATGGAAAACAAACAGAAAAGCCAACACACCACAGGCATACTCACAGCACAATCTCACACAACAATGACGACCTGCGCCTTCAAGTTAAAGGCATCCTCTCGCAACACAATCTCCACTTGCTAGAATGACTCTTGCAGAATGCAACGTGACTATGGCAGTACCTCACGATACTCAACGCACATCCTCTTATCTACTCACTACCAATTACCACTGAGATCGCTTGTCACTCATTCTGCCTCAATTCTAGCAACCATGATGTTAATGGAGTTAAAGATTGAACGATCAATTCATGGTTGTTTGCTTAAAATCAACTTCCCCAATTTTCGCGGAGGCATCAATACGACAGTCATCGTCTCATCGGTCGCTGTTCAGAAAGAAGTCAGTAGCAAACCATCAGAAGTAATCTTGTGATTTATTATTGTAATATTTGTTTCCAGACCTTAGTTCACTTATTCTTTTTATATGTTGGTGTAACAATAAAAAAAATATCAAGCGGCAGATCGGTGTTTTGGTTTTTCGTCCGTTATAACTAAGCGTTTCTGAAATCTTCAAGGAACAGCGTGGGCCCGATCGTAGCGAGAGCTAAGCATTAAGGGTTTACGAGACGTGGCTGACAGTTTCTGACGGTAGAAACAGATTTGGCGGATTCAGACAGCTGGTGAAAGTTTGGATAGTCACCGTTCATCTTTCCTGGTGCCGGTCAAGTCCTCTTTGAACAAGCAATATCTGGAACTTTTTTGGAATTAGGTCAAGTTCAACAATGCCTGGGTCAAAGAAGGGACAGAGTGTCTTGGATGCAAACAGGAAAGTAAGCCATGGTGACTTGTCTGTTAATTGTAACGATGTGTCTGATGTTAAGCATGACATGGTTGATGTTACTGTTTCGCCGTTCAGGGGTAATAGGAACATCAAACTCCCTAAATTTGAACCACGATGTTTTGATGGAAACCCGGCTGATTATTTACAATTTGTAAAGGAGTTTGAGATCAGGTTGAGTGGATTTTGTTAAATGATGAATTGAAGTTAATGTATTTGATGAGATATTGCACTGGAGATGCTGCAAGTGCTATAGAGTGCTGTAAGTTTATGAAGCCAAAAGAGGGCTACTACGAGGCTATGAGCATATTACGTCAAAGGTTTGGAAGACCTTCGATGATTGCAGGGAAATTATTCGAGGCTGTTAAGGGTAACGGTGGTCAATTACAGGATGACTCCCAGGCACTTACTGAGTTTTTAGATAATTTGCTAATTTACAAGAATGGAATGATTTCGATGAATCGCATGAGCGACCTCAACTCGAGTTTTATACTAGCAGTAATAGCAAGACGTCTACCTACTCGACTGCAAAGGAAGTGGGTGAAGATAAGCTCCCGTATGGAGGATGAGGGTATCGAGCCAAAGATTGACGAAATGCTGAAACTAGTAAAAGATAGTGTCAGTCACGTCTCATAAAGCGTTAATGCCCAGCTCTTGCTACGCTCGGGCCCACGCTGTTCCTTGCAGTTTTCAGAAACGCTTAGTAATAACGGACGATAAAACCAAAAAACCAATTGTTGACTCGAGGATTCTTTATTGTTACACCAACATATAAATCAAGTATGACTAAGGTCTGTGAACAAATATTACAATAATAAATCACAAGAATACTTCTGATGGTTTGCTACTGACTTCTTTCTGAACAGCGACCGATGAGACGATGACTGTCGTATTGATTCCTCCGCGAAAATTGGGGAAGTTGGTTTTGACCAAACAACCATGAATTGATCGTTGAATCTTCAACTCCATTGACACTCCCCGCCAAAAAAGGGATCCAACCCCTTTTTATTTCACGACCAATACACATTGATTTGGGTGCCATTGCGAGAACCTGGGTCACACGGACAGAGCTGAAATGGAAAACAAACAGAAAAGCCAACACACCACAGGCATACTCACAGCACAATCTCACACAACAATGACGACCTGCGCCTTCAAGTTAAAGGCATCCTCTCGCAACACAATCTCCACTTGCTAGAATGACTCTTGCAGAATGCAACGTGACTATGGCAGTACCTCACGATACTCAACGCACATCCTCTTATCTACTCACTACCAATTACCACTGAAATCGCTTGTCACTCATTCTGCCTCAATTCTAGCAACCATGATGTTAATGGAGTTAAAGATTGAACGATCAATTCATGGTTGTTTGCTTAAAATCAACTTCCCCAATTTTCGCGGAGGCATCAATACGACAGTCATCGTCTCATCGGTCGCTGTTCAGAAAGAAGTCAGTAGCAAACCATCAGAAGTAATCTTGTGATTTATTATTGTAATATTTGTTTCCAGACCTTAGTTCACTTATTCTTTTTATATGTTGGTGTAACAATAAAAAAATATCAAGCGGCAGATCGGTGTTTTGGTTTTTCGTCCGTTATAACTAAGCGTTTCTGAAATCTTCAAGGAACAGCGTCGGCCCGATCGTAGCGAGAGCTGGGCATTAAGGGTTTACGAGACGTGGCTGACAGTTTCTGACGGTAGAAACAGATTTGGCGGATTCAGACAGTTGGTGAAAGTTTGGATAGTCACCGTTCATCTTTCCTGGTGCCGGTCAAGTCCTCTTTGAACAAGCAATATCTGGAACTTTTTTGGAATTAGGTCAAGTTCAACAATGCCTGGGTCAAAGAAGGGACAGAGTGTCTTGGATGCAAACAGGAAAGTAAGCCATGGTGACTTGTCTGTTAATTGTAACGATGTGTCTGATGTTAAGCATGACATGGTTGATGTTACTGTTTCGCCGTTCAGGGGTAATAGGAACATCAAACTCCCTAAATTTGAACCACGATGTTTTGATGGAAACCCGGCTGATTATTTACAATTTGTAAAGGAGTTTGAGATCAGGTTGAGTGGATTTTGTTAAATGATGAATTGAATTTAATGTATTTGATGAGATATTGCACTGGAGATGCTGCAAGTGCTATAGAGTGCTGTAAGTTTATGAAGCCAAAAGAGGGCTACTACGAGGCTATGAGCATATTACGTCAAAGGTTTGGAAGACCTTCGATGATTGCAGGGAAATTATTCGAGGCTGTTAAGGGTAACGGTGGTCAATTACAGGATGACTCCCAGGCACTTACTGAGTTTTTAGATAATTTGCTAATTTACAAGAATGGAATGATTTCGATGAATCGCATGAGCGACCTCAACTCGAGTTTTATACTAGCAGTAATAGCAAGACGTCTACCTACTCGACTGCAAAGGAAGTGGGTGAAGATAAGCTCTCGTATGGAGGATGAGGGTATCGAGCCAAAGATTGACGAAATGCTGAAACTAGTAAAAGATAGTGTCAGTCACGTCTCATAAAGCGTTAATGCCCAGCTCTTGCTACGCTCGGGCCCACGCTGTTCCTTGCAGTTTTTCAGAAACGCTTAGTAATAACGGACGATAAAACCAAAAAACCAATTGTTGACTCGAGGATTCTTTATTGTTACACCAACATATAAATCAAGCATGACTAAGGTCTGTGAACAAATATTACAATAATAAATCACAAGAATACTTCTGATGGTTTGCTACTGACTTCTTTCTGAACAGCGACCGATGAGACGATGACTGTCGTATTGATTCCTCCGCGAAAATTGGGGAAGTTGGTTTTGACCAAACAACCATGAATTGATCGTTGAATCTTCAACTCCATTAACATTCCCCGCCAAAAAAGGGATCCAACCCCTTTTTATTTCACGACCAATACACATTGATTTGGGTGCCATTGCGAGAACCTGGGTCACACGGACAGAGCTGAAATGGAAAACAAACAGAAAAGCCAACACACCACAGGCATACTCACAGCACAATCTCACACAACAATGACGACCTGCGCCTTCAAGTTAAAGGCATCCTCTCGCAACACAATCTCCACTTGCTAGAATGACTCTTGCAGAATGCAACGTGACTATGGCAGTACCTCACGATACTCAACGCACATCCTCTTATCTACTCACTACCAATTACCACTGAGATCGCTTGTCACTCATTCTGCCTCAATTCTAGCAACCATGATGTTAATGGAGTTAAAGATTGAACGATCAATTCATGGTTGTTTGCTTAAAATCAACTTCCCCAATTTTCGCGGAGGCATCAATACGACAGTCATCGTCTCATCGGTCGCTGTTCAGAAAGAAGTCAGTAGCAAACCATCAGAAGTAATCTTGTGATTTATTATTGTAATATTTGTTTCCAGACCTTAGTTCACTTATTCTTTTTATATGTTGGTGTAACAATAAAAAAAATATCAAGCGGCAGATCGGTGTTTTGGTTTTTCGTCCGTTATTACTAAGCGTTTCTGAAATCTTCAAGGAACAGCGTCGGCCCGATCGTAGCGAGAGCTGGGCATTAAGGGTTTACGAGACGTGGCTGACAGTTTCTGACGGTAGAAACAGATTTGGCGGATTCAGACAGTTGGTGAAAGTTTGGATAGTCACCGTTCATCTTTCCTGGTGCCGGTCAAGTCCTCTTTGAACAAGCAATATCTGGAACTTTTTTGGAATTAGGTCAAGTTCAACAATGCCTGGGTCAAAGAAGGGACAGAGTGTCTTGGATGCAAACAGGAAAGTAAGCCATGGTGACTTGTCTGTTAATTGTAACGATGTGTCTGATGTTAAGCATGACATGGTTGATGTTACTGTTTCGCCGTTCAGGGGTAATAGGAACATCAAACTCCCTAAATTTGAACCACGATGTTTTGATGGAAACCCGGCTGATTATTTACAATTTGTAAAGGAGTTTGAGATCAGGTTGAGTGGATTTTATTAAATGATGAATTGAATTTAATGTATTTGATGAGATATTGCACTGGAGATGCTGCAAGTGCTATAGAGTGCTGTAAGTTTATGAAGCCAAAAGAGGGCTACTACGAGGCTATGAGCATATTACGTCAAAGGTTTGGAAGACCTTCGATGATTGCAGGGAAATTATTCGAGGCTGTTAAGGGTAACGGTGGTCAATTACAGGATGACTCACAGGCACTTACTGAGTTTTTAGATAATTTGCTAATTTACAAGAATGGAATGATTTCGATGAATCGCATGAGCGACCTCAACTCGAGTTTTATACTAGCAGTAATAGCAAGACGTCTACCTACTCGACTGCAAAGGAAGTGGGTGAAGATAAGCTCCCGTATGGAGGATGAGGGTATCGAGCCAAAGATTGACGATATGCTGAAACTAGTAAAAGATAGTGTCAGTCACGTCTCATAAAGCGTTAATGCCCAGCTCTTGCTACGCTCGGGCCCACGCTGTTCCTTGCAGTTTTCAGAAACGCTTAGTAATAACGGACGATAAAACCAAAAAACCAATTGTTGACTCGAGGATTCTTTATTGTTACACCAACATATAAATCAAGTATGACTAAGGTCTGTGAACAAATATTACAATAATAAATCACAAGAATACTTCTGATGGTTTGCTACTGACTTCTTTCTGAACAGCGACCGATGAGACGATGACTGTCGTATTGATTCCTCCGCGAAAATTGGGGAAGTTTGTTTTGACCAAACAACCATGAATTGATCGTTGAATCTTCAACTCCATTGACACTCCCCGCCAAAAAAGGGATCCAACCCCTTTTTATTTCACGACCAATACACATTGATTTGGGTGCCATTGCGAGAACCTGGGTCACACGGACAGAGCTGAAATGGAAAACAAACAGAAAAGCCAACACACCACAGGCATACTCACAGCACAATCTCACACAACAATGACGACCTGCGCCTTCAAGTTAAAGGCATCCTCTCGCAACACAATCTCCACTTGCTAGAATGACTCTTGCAGAATGCAACGTGACTATGGCAGTACCTCACGATACTCAACGCACATCCTCTTATCTACTCACTACCAATTACCACTGAAATCGCTTGTCACTCATTCTGCCTCAATTCTAGCAACCATGATGTTAATGGAGTTAAAGATTGAACGATCAATTCATGGTTGTTTGCTTAAAATCAACTTCCCCAATTTTCGCGGAGGCATCAATACGACAGTCATCGTCTCATCGGTCGCTGTTCAGAAAGAAGTCAGTAGCAAACCATCAGAAGTAATCTTGTGATTTATTATTGTAATATTTGTTCACAGACCTTAGTCATACTTGCTTTATATGTTGGTGTAACAATAAAGAATCCTCGAGTCAACAATTGGTGTTTTGGTTTTTCGTCCGTTATAACTAAGCGTTTCTGAAATCTTCAAGGAACAGCGTGGGCCCGATCGTAGCGAGAGCTGGGCATTAAGGGTTTACGAGACGTGGCTGACAGTTTCTGACGGTAGAAACAGATTTGGCGGATTCAGACAGTTGGTGAAAGTTTGGATAGTCACCGTTCATCTTTCCTGGTGCCGGTCAAGTCCTCTTTGAACAAGCAATATCTGGAACTTTTTTGGAATTAGGTCAAGTTCAACAATGCCTGGGTCAAAGAAGGGACAGAGTGTCTTGGATGCAAACAGGAAAGTAAGCCATGGTGACTTGTCTGTTAATTGTAACGATGTGTCTGATGTTAAGCATGACATGGTTGATGTTACTGTTTCGCCGTTCAGGGGTAATAGGAACATCAAACTCCCTAAATTTGAACCACGATGTTTTGATGGAAACCCGGCTGATTATTTACAATTTGTAAAGGAGTTTGAGATCAGGTTGAGTGGATTTTATTTAATGATGAATTGAATTTAATGTATTTGATGAGATATTGCACTGGAGATGCTGCAAGTGCTATAGAGTGCTGTAAGTTTATGAAGCCAAAAGAGGGCTACTACGAGGCTATGAGCATATTACGTCAAAGGTTTGGAAGACCTTCGATGATTGCAGGGAAATTATTCGAGGCTGTTAAGGGTAACGGTGGTCAATTACAGGATGACTCCCAGGCACTTACTGAGTTTTTAGATAATTTGCTAATTTACAAGAATGGAATGATTTCGATGAATCGCATGAGTGACCTCAACTCGAGTTTTATACTAGCAGTAATAGCAAGACGTCTACCTACTCGACTGCAAAGGAAGTGGGTGAAGATAAGCTCCCGTATGGAGGATGAGGGTATCGAGCCAAAGATTGACGAAATGCTGAAACTAGTAAAAGATAGTGTCAGTCACGTCTCATAAAGCGTTAATGCCCAGCTCTTGCTACGCTCGGGCCCACGCTGTTCCTTGCAGTTTTCAGAAACGCTTAGTAATAACGGACGATAAAACCAAAAAACCAATTGTTGACTCGAGGATTCTTTATTGTTACACCAACATATAAATCAAGTATGACTAAGGTCTGTGAACAAATATTACAATAATAAATCACAAGAATACTTCTGATGGTTTGCTACTGACTTCTTTCTGAACAGCGACCGATGAGACGATGACTGTCGTATTGATTCCTCCGCGAAAATTGGGGAAGTTGGTTTTGACCAAACAACCATGAATTGATCGTTGAATCTTCAACTCCATTGACACTCCCCGCCAAAAAAGGATCCAACCCCTTTTTATTTCACGACCAATACACATTGACTTGAGTGCCGTTGCGAGAACCTGGGTCACACGGACAGAGCTGAAATGGAAAACAAGCAGAAAAGCCAACACACCACAGGCATACTCACAGCACAATCTCACACAACAATGACGACCTGCGCCTTCAAGTTAAAGGCATCCTCTCGCAACACAATCTCCACTTGCTAGAATGACTCTTGCGGAATGCAACGTGACTATGGCAGTACCTCACGATACTCAACGCACATCCTCTTATCTACTCACTACCAATTACCACTGAAATCGCTTGTCACTCATTCTGCCTCAATTCTAGCAACCATGATGTTAATGGAGTTAAAGATTGAACGATCAATTCATGGTTGTTTGCTTAAAATCAACTTCCCCAATTTTCGCGGAGGCATCAATACGACAGTCATCGTCTCATCGGTCGCTGTTCAGAAAGAAGTCAGTAGCAAACCATCAGAAGTAATCTTGTGATTTATTATTGTAATATTTGTTTCCAGACCTTAGTTCACTTATTCTTTTTATATGTTGGTGTAACAATAAAAAAAATATCAAGCGGCAGATCGGTGTTTTGGTTTTTCGTCCGTTATAACTAAGCGTTTCCGAAATCTTCAAGGAACAGCGTGGGCCCGATCGTAGCGAGAGCTGGGCATTAAGGGTTTACGAGACGTGGCTGACAGTTTCTGACGGTAGAAACAGATTTGGCGGATTCAGACAGTTGGTGAAAGTTTGGATAGTCACCGTTCATCTTTCCTGGTGCCGGTCAAGTCCTCTTTGAACAAGCAATATCTGGAACTTTTTTGGAATTAGGTCAAGTTCAACAATGCCTGGGTCAAAGAAGGGACAGAGTGTCTTGGATGCAAACAGGAAAGTAAGCCATGGTGACTTGTCTGTTAATTGTAACGATGTGTCTGATGTTAAGCATGACATGGTTGATGTTACTGTTTCGCCGTTCAGGGGTAATAGGAACATCAAACTCCCTAAATTTGAACCACGATGTTTTGATGGAAACCCGGCTGATTATTTACAATTTGTAAAGGAGTTTGAGATCAGGTTGAGTGGATTTTATTAAATGATGAATTGAATTTAATGTATTTGATGAGATATTGCACTGGAGATGCTGCAAGTGCTATAGAGTGCTGTAAGTTTATGAAGCCAAAAGAGGGCTACTACGAGGCTATGAGCATATTACGTCAAAGGTTTGGAAGACCTTCGATGATTGCAGGGAAATTATTCGAGGCTGTTAAGGGTAACGGTGGTCAATTACAGGATGACTCCCAGGCACTTACTGAGTTTTTAGATAATTTGCTAATTTACAAGAATGGAATGATTTCGATGAATCGCATGAGCGACCTCAACTCGAGTTTTATACTAGCAGTAATAGCAAGACGTCTACCTACTCGACTGCAAAGGAAGTGGGTGAAGATAAGCTCCCGTATGGAGGATGAGGGTATCGAGCCAAAGATTGACGATATGCTGAAACTAGTAAAAGATAGTGTCAGTCACGTCTCATAAAGCGTTAATGCCCAGCTCTTGCTACGCTCGGGCCCACGCTGTTCCTTGCAGTTTTCAGAAACGCTTAGTAATAACGGACGATAAAACCAAAAAACCAATTGTTGACTCGAGGATTCTTTATTGTTACACCAACATATAAATCAAGTATGACTAAGGTCTGTGAACAAATATTACAATAATAAATCACAAGAATACTTCTGATGGTTTGCTACTGACTTCTTTCTGAACAGCGACCGATGAGACGATGACTGTCGTATTGATTCCTCCGCGAAAATTGGGGAAGTTTGTTTTGACCAAACAACCATGAATTGATCGTTGAATCTTCAACTCCATTGACACTCCCCGCCAAAAAAGGGATCCAACCCCTTTTTATTTCACGACCAATACACATTGATTTGGGTGCCATTGCGAGAACCTGGGTCACACGGACAGAGCTGAAATGGAAAACAAGCAGAAAAGCCAACACACCACAGGCATACTCACAGCACAATCTCACACAACAATGACGACCTGCGCCTTCAAGTTAAAGGCATCCTCTCGCAACACAATCTCCACTTACTAGAATGACTCTTGCAGAATGCAACGTGACTATGGCAGTACCTCACGATACTCAACGCACATCCTCTTATCTACTCACTACCAATTACCACTGAAATCGCTTGTCACTCATTCTGCCTCAATTCTAGCAACCATGATGTTAATGGAGTTAAAGATTGAACGATCAATTCATGGTTGTTTGCTTAAAATCAACTTCCCCAATTTTCGCGGAGGCATCAATACGACAGTCATCGTCTCATCGGTCGCTGTTCAGAAAGAAGTCAGTAGCAAACCATCAGAAGTAATCTTGTGATTTATTATTGTAATATTTGTTTCCAGACCTTAGTTCACTTATTCTTTTTATATGTTGGTGTAACAATAAAAAAATATCAAGCGGCAGATCGGTGTTTTGGTTTTTCGTCCGTTATAACTAAGCGTTTCCGAAATCTTCAAGGAACAGCGTGGGCCCGATCGTAGCGAGAGCTGGGCATTAAGGGTTTACGAGACGTGGCTGACAGTTTCTGACGGTAGAAACAGATTTGGCGGATTCAGACAGTTGGTGAAAGTTTGGATAGTCACCGTTCATCTTTCCTGGTGCCGGTCAAGTCCTCTTTGAACAAGCAATATCTGGAACTTTTTGGAATTAGGTCAAGTTCAACAATGCCTGGGTCAAAGAAGGGACAGAGTGTCTTGGATGCAAACAGGAAAGTAAGCCATGGTGACTTGTCTGTTAATTGTAACGATGTGTCTGATGTTAAGCATGACATGGTTGATGTTACTGTTTCGCCGTTCAGGGGTAATAGGAACATCAAACTCCCTAAATTTGAACCACGATGTTTTGATGGAAACCCGGCTGATTATTTACAATTTGTAAAGGAGTTTGAGATCAGGTTGAGTGGATTTTATTAAATGATGAATTGAATTTAATGTATTTGATGAGATATTGCACTGGAGATGCTGCAAGTGCTATAGAGTGCTGTAAGTTTATGAAGCCAAAAGAGGGCTACTACGAGGCTATGAGCATATTACGTCAAAGGTTTGGAAGACCTTCGATGATTGCAGGGAAATTATTCGAGGCTGTTAAGGGTAACGGTGGTCAATTACAGGATGACTCCCAGGCACTTACTGAGTTTTTAGATAATTTGCTAATTTACAAGAATGGAATGATTTCGATGAATCGCATGAGTGACCTCAACTCGAGTTTTATACTAGCAGTAATAGCAAGACGTCTACCTACTCGACTGCAAAGGAAGTGGGTGAAGATAAGCTCCCGTATGGAGGATGAGGGTATCGAGCCAAAGATTGACGAAATGCTGAAACTAGTAAAAGATAGTGTCAGTCACGTCTCATAAAGCGTTAATGCCCAGCTCTTGCTACGCTCGGGCCCACGCTGTTCCTTGCAGTTTTCAGAAACGCTTAGTAATAACGGACGATAAAACCAAAAAACCAATTGTTGACTCGAGGATTCTTTATTGTTACACCAACATATAAATCAAGTATGACTAAGGTCTGTGAACAAATATTACAATAATAAATCACAAGAATACTTCTGATGGTTTGCTACTGACTTCTTTCTGAACAGCGACCGATGAGACGATGACTGTCGTATTGATTCCTCCGCGAAAATTGGGGAAGTTTGTTTCGAGCAAACAACCATGAATTGATCGTTGAATCTTCAACTCCATTGACACTCCCCGCCAAAAAAGGGATCCAACCCCTTTTTATTTCACGACCAATACACGTTGACTTGGGTGCCATTGCGAGAACCTGGGTCACACGGACAGAGCTGAAATGGAAAACAAACAGAAAAGCCAACACACCACAGGCATACTCACAGCACAATCTCACACAACAATGACGACCTGCGCCTTCAAGTTAAAGGCATCCTCTCGCAACACAATCTCCACTTGCTAGAATGACTCTTGCAGAATGCAACGTGACTATGGCAGTACCTCACGATACTCAACGCACATCCTCTTATCTACTCACTACCAATTACCACTGAAATCGCTTGTCACTCATTCTGCCTCAATTCTAGCAACCATGATGTTAATGGAGTTAAAGATTGAACGATCAATTCATGGTTGTTTGCTTAAAATCAACTTCCCCAATTTTCGCGGAGGCATCAATACGACAGTCATCGTCTCATCGGTCGCTGTTCAGAAAGAAGTCAGTAGCAAACCATCAGAAGTAATCTTGTGATTTATTATTGTAATATTTGTTTCCAGACCTTAGTTCACTTATTCTTTTTATATGTTGGTGTAACAATAAAAAAAATATCAAGCGGCAGATCGGTGTTTTGGTTTTTCGTCCGTTATAACTAAGCGTTTCTGAAAAACTGCAAGGAACAGCGTGGGCACGATCGTAGCGAGAGCTGGGCATTAAGGGTTTACGAGACGTGGCTGACAGTTTCTGACGGTAGAAACAGATTTGGCGGATTCAGACAGTTGGTGAAAGTTTGGATAGTCACCGTTCATCTTTCCTGGTGCCGGTCAAGTCCTCTTTGAACAAGCAATATCTGGAACTTTTTTGGAATTAGGTCAAGTTCAACAATGCCTGGGTCAAAGAAGGGACAGAGTGTCTTGGATGCAAACAGGAAAGTAAGCCATGGTGACTTGTCTGTTAATTGTAACGATGTGTCTGATGTTAAGCATGACATGGTTGATGTTACTGTTTCGCCGTTCAGGGGTAATAGGAACATCAAACTCCCTAAATTTGAACCACGATGTTTTGATGGAAACCCGGCTGATTATTTACAATTTGTAAAGGAGTTTGAGATCAGGTTGAGTGGATTTTATTTAATGATGAATTGAATTTAATGTATTTGATGAGATATTGCACTGGAGATGCTGCAAGTGCTATAGAGTGCTGTAAGTTTATGAAGCCAAAAGAGGGCTACTACGAGGCTATGAGCATATTACGTCAAAGGTTTGGAAGACCTTCGATGATTGCAGGGAAATTATTCGAGGCTGTTAAGGGTAACGGTGGTCAATTACAGGATGACTCCCAGGCACTTACTGAGTTTTTAGATAATTTGCTAATTTACAAGAATGGAATGATTTCGATGAATCGCATGAGTGACCTCAACTCGAGTTTTATACTAGCAGTAATAGCAAGACGTCTACCTACTCGACTGCAAAGGAAGTGGGTGAAGATAAGCTCCCGTATGGAGGATGAGGGTATCGAGCCAAAGATTGACGATATGCTGAAACTAGTAAAAGATAGTGTCAGTCACGTCTCATAAAGCGTTAATGCCCAGCTCTTGCTACGCTCGGGCCCACGCTGTTCCTTGCAGTTTTCAGAAACGCTTAGTAATAACGGACGAAAAAACCAAAAAACCAATTGTTGACTCGAGGATTCTTTATTGTTACACCAACATATAAATCAAGTATGACTAAGGTCTGTGAACAAATATTACAATAATAAATCACAAGATTACTTCTGATGGTTTGCTACTGACTTCTTTCTGAACAGCGACCGATGAGACGATGACTGTCGTATTGATTCCTCCGCGAAAATTGGGGAAGTTGGTTTTGAGCAAACAACCATGAATTGATCGTTCAATCTTCAACTTCATTGATAGATAGTGTCAATCAAACGATGAGCAAGTTTGCCAGTATATTGAATCTCACCACTAGAATGGAGCAGTCTGAGAGCATATTGCAATCATTGATGACGAGTAGGCCTCAGAGAGGTGGATATCGAAAAGGCTCCATGATGTCTAGTAATGCATATAAACATAGTGAGTGTAACAGGTTTCGTAGTACATCCTCAACAGATAAGTTACAAGATGCAAGACAAACACGGTTGTGTTTTACACGTTTGCAGGAGGTGCATACAGAGGTGAACTGTGAACCGGTGAGCAAGTTCAGTGATAAGCTAAATGTAAACTCCAGGTCTGACTCCGAATTGTGTGACGATAACGGTGTGGTCGAGAAGTCTGTAGTTACAACTGGTAAGCCGTTGTTGAATAGAGTGTCACAGAATAGAGTTACTGCTTCAGAGTGCAGTTCTGACTCCAAAAGTTTACAAAGTATAACTAGTCAGAGTGAAGTTGTAAAACCTTTAATGATTTGTGAGGAGGAACCAAAATTGTCTACTTCTGTTATTAAAGAGTTTTGAAATTAATGAAGTCGACCAGATAGATGATGGTAAATTGAATATTTGTGATAATGATCATGATAGTGCAGATATGTCTTTGGTTGATCATGATGAGATGATAGATATGCCTACTGCTGCTGAGTTGAACAAAAGTTCTGTACAACTTGAACGTGAAGTAGAAATAAATGCAGATGCAGTTGCAGAAGGCATGCATACTTGTGAGACCGTCAGTGTGAGTGATCGGCATGTAGCCCACCTATCATCAGATGCTAATGTTAAACCTGAGCTGATAGTAAAAGACAGCAGTGGTGGTGGTCTTGCAGGTGGACAACTTTCTGAAAGTCGAGCAACAACAGCTTCTTATCCGCCGCTAACTTCGTCAACCGGTGTCAGTCGGTCATCGTTGGTGCTGTCATCCACAATGAAAAAGACGCCCATCAACTCAATTATCTTCTGCAATGTCTATGATGGTACTGGTGCATTTGAAAAACGAAAGATATTGCTCAGTTTAGAGAGGATAATCCAAGTGTAAACGAAAGAGTATTTGTCAATCACGTCTCGTAACCGTTAATGCCCAGCTCTTGCTACGCTCGGGCCCACGCTGTTCCTTGCAGTTTTTCAGAAACGCTTAGTAATAACGGACGAAAAAACCAAAAAACCAATTGTTGACTCGAGGATTCTTTATTGTTACACCAACATATAAATCAAGTATGACTAAGGTCTGTGAACAAATATTACAATAATAAATCACAAGATTACTTCTGATGGTTTGCTACTGACTTCTTTCTGAACAGCGACCGATGAGACGATGACTGTCGTATTGATTCCTCCGCGAAAATTGGGGAAGTTGGTTTTGAGCAAACAACCATGAATTGATCGTTCAATCTTCAACTTCATTGATAGATAGTGTCAATCAAACGATGAGCAAGTTTGCCAGTATATTGAATCTCACCACTAGAATGGAGCAGTCTGAGAGCATATTGCAATCATTGATGACGAGTAGGCCTCAGAGAGGTGGATATCGAAAAGGCTCCATGATGTCTAGTAATGCATATAAACATAGTGAGTGTAACAGGTTTCGTAGTACATCCTCAACAGATAAGTTACAAGATGCAAGACAAACACGGTTGTGTTTTACACGTTTGCAGGAGGTGCATACAGAGGTGAACTGTGAACCGGTGAGCAAGTTCAGTGATAAGCTAAATGTAAACCCCAGGTCTGACTCCGAATTGTGTGACGATAACGGTGTGGTCGAGAAGTCTGTAGTTACAACTGGTAAGCCGTTGTTGAATAGAGTGTCACAGAATAGAGTTACTGCTTCAGAGTGCAGTTCTGACTCCAAAAGTTTACAAAGTATAACTAGTCAGAGTGAAGTTGTAAAACCTTTAATGATTTGTGAGGAGGAACCAAAATTGTCTACTTCTGTTATTAAAGAGTTTGAAATTAATGAAGTCGACCAGATAGATGATGGTAAATTGAATATTTGTGATAATGATCATGATAGTGCAGATATGTCTTTGGTTGATCATGATGAGATGATAGATATGCCTACTGCTGCTGAGTTGAACAAAAGTTCTGTACAACTTGAACGTGAAGTAGAAATAAATGCAGATGCAGTTGCAGAAGGCATGCATACTTGTGAGACCGTCAGTGTGAGTGATCGGCATGTAGCCCACCTATCATCAGATGCTAATGTTAAACCTGAGCTGATAGTAAAAGACAGCAGTGGTGGTGGTCTTGCAGGTGGACAACTTTCTGAAAGTCGAGCAACAACAGCTTCTTATCCGCCGCTAACTTTGTCAACCGGTGTCAGTCGGTCATCGTTGGTGCTGTCATCCACAATGAAAAAGACGCCCATCAACTCAATTATCTTCTGCAATGTCTATGATGGTACTGGTGCATTTGAAAAAACGAAAGATATTGCTCAGTTTAGAGAGGATAATCCAAGTGTAAACGAAAGAGTATTTGTCAATCACGTCTCGTAACCGTTAATGCCCAGCTCTTGCTACGCTCGGGCCCACGCTGTTCCTTGCAGTTTTTCAGAAACGCTTAGTAATAACGGACGAAAAAACCAAAAAACCAATTGTTGACTCGAGGATTCTTTATTGTTACACCAACATATAAATCAAGTATGACTAAGGTCTGTGAACAAATATTACAATAATAAATCACAAGATTACTTCTGATGGTTTGCTACTGACTTCTTTCTGAACAGCGACCGATGAGACGATGACTGTCGTATTGATTCCTCCGCGAAAATTGGGGAAGTTGGTTTTGACCAAACAACCATGAATTGATCGTTCAATCTTCAACTTCATTGATAGATAGTGTCAATCAAACGATGAGCAAGTTTGCCAGTATATTGAATCTCACCACTAGAATGGAGCAGTCTGAGAGCATATTGCAATCATTGATGACGAGTAGGCCTCAGAGAGGTGGATATCGAAAAGGCTCCATGATGTCTAGTAATGCATATAAACATAGTGAGTGTAACAGGTTTCGTAGTACATCCTCAACAGATAAGTTACAAGATGCAAGACAAACACGGTTGTGTTTTACACGTTTGCAGGAGGTGCATACAGAGGTGAACTGTGAACCGGTGAGCAAGTTCAGTGATAAGCTAAATGTAAACTCCAGGTCTGACTCCGAATTGTGTGACGATAACGGTGTGGTCGAGAAGTCTGTAGTTACAACTGGTAAGCCGTTGTTGAATAGAGTGTCACAGAATAGAGTTACTGCTTCAGAGTGCAGTTCTGACTCCAAAAGTTTACAAAGTATAACTAGTCAGAGTGAAGTTGTAAAACCTTTAATGATTTGTGAGGAGGAACCAAAATTGTCTACTTCTGTTATTAAAGAGTTTGAAATTAATGAAGTCGACCAGATAGATGATGGTAAATTGAATATTTGTGATAATGATCATGATAGTGCAGATATGTCTTTGGTTGATCATGATGAGATGATAGATATGCCTACTGCTGCTGAGTTGAACAAAAGTTCTGTACAACTTGAACGTGAAGTAGAAATAAATGCAGATGCAGTTGCAGAAGGCATGCATACTTGTGAGACCGTCAGTGTGAGTGATCGGCATGTAGCCCACCTATCATCAGATGCTAATGTTAAACCTGAGCTGATAGTAAAAGACAGCAGTGGTGGTGGTCTTGCAGGTGGACAACTTTCTGAAAGTCGAGCAACAACAGCTTCTTATCCGCCGCTAACTTCGTCAACCGGTGTCAGTCGGTCATCGTTGGTGCTGTCATCCACAATGAAAAAGACGCCCATCAACTCAATTATCTTCTGCAATGTCTATGATGGTACTGGTGCATTTGAAAAAACGAAAGATATTGCTCAGTTTAGAGAGGATAATCCAAGTGTAAACGAAAGAGTATTTGTCAATCACGTCTCGTAACCGTTAATGCCCAGCTCTTGCTACGCTCGGGCCCACGCTGTTCCTTGCAGTTTTTCAGAAACGCTTAGTAATAACGGACGAAAAAACCAAAAAACCAATTGTTGACTCGAGGATTCTTTATTGTTACACCAACATATAAATCAAGTATGACTAAGGTCTGTGAACAAATATTACAATAATAAATCACAAGATTACTTCTGATGGTTTGCTACTGACTTCTTTCTGAACAGCGACCGATGAGACGATGACTGTCGTATTGATTCCTCCGCGAAAATTGGGGAAGTTGGTTTTGAGCAAACAACCATGAATTGATCGTTCAATCTTCAACTTCATTGATAGATAGTGTCAATCAAACGATGAGCAAGTTTACCAGTATATTGAATCTCACCACTAGAATGGAGCAGTCTGAGAGCATATTGCAATCATTGATGACGAGTAGGCCTCAGAGAGGTGGATATCGAAAAGGCTCCATGATGTCTAGTAATGCATATAAACATAGTGAGTGTAACAGGTTTCGTAGTACATCCTCAACAGATAAGTTACAAGATGCAAGACAAACACGGTTGTGTTTTACACGTTTGCAGGAGGTGCATACAGAGGTGAACTGTGAACCGGTGAGCAAGTTCAGTGATAAGCTAAATGTAAACTCCAGGTCTGACTCCGAATTGTGTGACGATAACGGTGTGGTCGAGAAGTCTGTAGTTACAACTGGTAAGCCGTTGTTGAATAGAGTGTCACAGAATAGAGTTACTGCTTCAGAGTGCAGTTCTGACTCCAAAAGTTTACAAAGTATAACTAGTCAGAGTGAAGTTGTAAAACCTTTAATGATTTGTGAGGAGGAACCAAAATTGTCTACTTCTGTTATTAAAGAGTTTGAAATTAATGAAGTCGACCAGATAGATGATGGTAAATTGAATATTTGTGATAATGATCATGATAGTGCAGATATGTCTTTGGTTGATCATGATGAGATGATAGATATGCCTACTGCTGCTGAGTTGAACAAAAGTTCTGTACAACTTGAACGTGAAGTAGAAATAAATGCAGATGCAGTTGCAGAAGGCATGCATACTTGTGAGACCGTCAGTGTGAGTGATCGGCATGTAGCCCACCTATCATCAGATGCTAATGTTAAACCTGAGCTGATAGTAAAAGACAGCAGTGGTGGTGGTCTTGCAGGTGGACAACTTTCTGAAAGTCGAGCAACAACAGCTTCTTATCCGCCGCTAACTTCGTCAACCGGTGTCAGTCGGTCATCGTTGGTGCTGTCATCCACAATGAAAAAGACGCCCATCAACTCAATTATCTTCTGCAATGTCTATGATGGTACTGGTGCATTTGAAAAAACGAAAGATATTGCTCAGTTTAGAGAGGATAATCCAAGTGTAAACGAAAGAGTATTTGTCAATCACGTCTCGTAACCGTTAATGCCCAGCTCTTGCTACGCTCGGGCCCACGCTGTTCCTTGCAGTTTTTCAGAAACGCTTAGTAATAACGGACGAAAAAACCAAAAAACCAATTGTTGACTCGAGGATTCTTTATTGTTACACCAACATATAAATCAAGTATGACTAAGGTCTGTGAACAAATATTACAATAATAAATCACAATATTACTTCTGATGGTTTGCTACTGACTTCTTTCTGAACAGCGACCGATGAGACGACGACTGTCGTATTGATTCCTCCGCGAAAATTGGGGAAGTTGGTTTTGAGCAAACAACCATGAATTGATCGTTCAATCTTCAACTTCATTGATAGATAGTGTCAATCAATCGATGAGCAAGTTTGCCAGTATATTGAATCTCACCACTAGAATGGAGCAGTCTGAGAGCATATTGCAATCATTGATGACGAGTAGGCCTCAGAGAGGTGGATATCGAAAAGGCTCCATGATGTCTAGTGATGCATATAGACTTAGTGAGTGTAACAGGTTTCGTAGTACATCCTCAACAGATAAGTTACAAGATGCAAGACAAACACGGTTGTGTTTTACACGTTTGCAGGAGGTGCATACAGAGGTGAACTGTGAACCGGTGAGCAAGTTCAGTGATAAGCTAAATGTAAACTCCAGGTCTGACTCCGAATTGTGTGACGATAACGGTGTGGTCGAGAAGTCTGTAGTTACAACTGGTAAGCCGTTGTTGAATAGAGTGTCACAGAATAGAGTTACTGCTTCAGAGTGCAGTTCTGACTCCAAAAGTTTACAAAGTATAACTAGTCAGAGTGAAGTTGTAAAACCTTTAATGATTTGTGAGGAGGAACCAAAATTGTCTACTTCTGTTATTAAAGAGTTTGAAATTAATGAAGTCGACCAGATAGATGATGGTAAATTGAATATTTGTGATAATGATCATGATAGTGCAGATATGTCTTTGGTTGATCATGATGAGATGATAGATATGCCTACTGCTGCTGAGTTGAACAAAAGTTCTGTACAACTTGAACGTGAAGTAGAAATAAATGCAGATGCAGTTGCAGAAGGCATGCATACTTGTGAGACCGTCAGTGTGAGTGATCGGCATGTAGCCCACCTATCATCAGATGCTAATGTTAAACCTGAGCTGATAGTAAAAGACAGCAGTGGTGATGGTCTTGCAGGTGGACAACTTTCTGAAAGTCGAGCAACAACAGCTTCTTATCCGCCGCTAACTTCGTCAACCGGTGTCAGTCGGTCATCGTTGGTGCTGTCATCCACAATGAAAAAGACGCCCATCAACTCAATTATCTTCTGCAATGTCTATGATGGTACTGGTGCATTTGAAAAAACGAAAGATATTGCTCAGTTTAGAGAGGATAATCCAAGTGTAAACGAAAGAGTATTTGTCAATCACGTCTCGTAACCGTTAATGCCCAGCTCTTGCTACGCTCGGGCCCACGCTGTTCCTTGCAGTTTTTCAGAAACGCTTAGTAATAACGGACGAAAAAACCAAAAAACCAATTGTTGACTCGAGGATTCTTTATTGTTACACCAACATATAAATCAAGTATGACTAAGGTCTGTGAACAAATATTACAATAATAAATCACAAGATTACTTCTGATGGTTTGCTACTGACTTCTTTCTGAACAGCGACCGATGAGACGATGACTGTCGTATTGATTCCTCCGCGAAAATTGGGGAAGTTGGTTTTGAGCAAACAACCATGAATTGATCGTTCAATCTTCACCTCCATTGACATTAGTTGGTAAATCTACTTGCATGATTAAAGGCATTTCTAGTTTCAATTTACTATTTGAATGTTTTTATCTTTGGTGTAAATTACTCTGTTTTTGCACTTGGTTGACCAGATACGTCGTGTGTTTGTTCGTCATCGTTAGCTGATCAGTAGATATGGTGGGGGTCACTAAGGTGAATCGCCCCATTCTGCATGAACTGCAATACACAAATTAAAGGCTCGAGATATTTCTGATTTTTATGAGGGTTTAGATCTTTATCTTGAAATAGATAATAATGAACGCGTTGACAGATCATGCTTCTACCTCTAAATATATACTATTCGCCCAGCCTATTGTTGAGATGCGACCATGTGGGATGTGCACAGTTTTATGGGGCATCTTATAAACTAACTTGCTGTCCATTGACTGATCTTTAAAAATACCACTTCACAATGTCTTATCACATTCATTTTCCAATAACGTCTTTACTTGATCCTCATTATATCCCATTAAACCTAACATTTTACAGCTCTTTATGACTTATTATATTCCTACTCTCTGAAGGGTACGGTTGTACATTAAATGCACAAAAAGGTATAAAACAAAAAGAACTGGCACAACTGAGGATAAATGTATTAAAACCAAAAGTGGACATCATTATATTACGAGGTATACGTGTAGCATTATACATTGCAAATGAACGTTGTCAGCCTAGGGAGTTTTCTTTTTTTTAATGCATTTATTAATGATACTTGCACTTACCTATTTCATTACAATTTAATGATTCACCTCAGCACTTTTACTTTTCTAAAACAGCTTCCAATCCCTTGTAAACGTTGTACGTACCTCAATATTGGTTGGTTATCGTATGCCGACAACCACGGGATGAGAACGAAACGACGTCGATTTTCCCGCTCAACCTGGAGGACAACTGTACAATTCAATAACTATACAGCCTAGTTCAGACAATGTGTATTTATATATATATCAAATATTTAACTGTTGAAACATTATTAACTTGTAGACAATCTACGATTTGATATTATATCATACTTGATCGTGCCTGTAAAAATGGCATGCATTTTCATGTAAATTTATATGTTTATATGAGAATATACATTATTATTATTATTATTATATTCTACGATACAATAACATGAGCGTGTTACCGTTCAGATTTGAGGATATAGCTGATAGAAGGAAGTCAGCAAATGAACTCTGCAACGATTTTCCAACCTAGAGCGTCAACCTGAGAAGGGTTGTAGGCGTACTGCTGTAAGTCCTACAGTTCTTCAAAGGGTAGCGCATCAATGAGCAGTCCAATGTGCTCGGTGTGTGATTTTGTACATATGTTCATATTGTATATACTGAATTGATATCATCTGTCATCTAGCTGTTGGTAATTCTCTTTGTGTCCGGACGACTTCCACTTGGATCATCAACCTGAGAAGGAATGTAGGCGTACTGGTGTAAGTCCTAAAGTTCTTCAAGGGTAGTTTGTCGTGCCAGAATCCACAACATTTGATTTGTTGATTGTACATATGTTTGTGTTAAATAATTGTGTGAGTTCCAATTATTGTAATTGTTGGTTAATCTTGTTTGTGTCCGGACATTCCACAACTTACAATCGTCAACCTGTGAAGGGTCGCAGGCCTACAGGTGTAAGTCCTGCAATTCTTCAAAGGAATTCCACCAAGACATGATCGGCGAGGTTGTTTGTACTATTTGTATATACGTGTGGTGTGTCATATCAATTGGTGTTTTTTGGATTCATTGTGTTGACTCGTTGTTTTCGTACCTTGTTTTTATTGCATAAATTTGTTAAAATTATCGTCGTGATTACTTCTGAAGTTAGTCTACTCTTCTACATCCGTGAATGAATTGATTGATGTTAAGGATAGCAGATGGGTCGTATACGCCGGGGAGGCTAGGTTATTGCTGAGAATGAAATGCACACGGAGATAATTATTAGCTGTGGTCCCACACGCCGGGGAGAAAGAGTGTAAACGACTGAGGCTCGCATACGTCATGGTTACCAGAATTGAGGCAGAATGAGTGACAAGCGATTTCAGTGGTAATTGGTAGTGAGTAGATAAGAGGATGAGCGTAGAGTATCGTGAGGTACTACCATAGTCACGTTGCATTCTGCAAGAGTCATTCTAGCAAGTGGAGATTGTGTTGCAAGAGGATGCCTTTAACTTGAAGGCGCAGGTCGTCATTGTTGTGTGAGATTGTGCTGTGAGTATGCCTGTGGTGTGTTGGCTTTTCTGTTTGTTTTCCATTTCAGCTCTGTCCGTGTGACCCAGGTTCTCGCAATGGCACCCAAGTCAACGTGTATTGGTCGTGAAATAAAAAGGGGTTGGATCCCTTTTTTGGCGGGGAGTGTCAATGGAGTTGAAGATTCAACGATCAATTCATGGTTGTTTGCTCGAAACAAACTTCCCCAATTTTCGCGGAGGAATCAATACGACAGTCATCGTCTCATCGGTCGCTGTTCAGAAAGAAGTCAGTAGCAAACCATCAGAAGTAATCTTGTGATTTATTATTGTAATATTTGTTCACAGACCTTAGTCATACTTGATTTATATGTTGGTGTAACAATAAAGAATCCTCGAGTCAACAATTGGTTTTTTGGTTTTTTCGTCCGTTATTACTAAGCGTTTCTGAAAAACTGCAAGGAACAGCGTGGGCCCGAGCGTAGCAAGAGGTGGGCATTAGGGTTTACGAGACGTGGCCTACATGAATCTTCTCCATGATTTCTAAGACTGTATTTTCTGTGGAATTACAAATGTCCCGTGTTTGGCTGGGTATTCCCCTGTACACCTGCCCTCTACCGTGCTTCGGAAGTACAGGTTCACAAACACGTTTGGTCTTCTACTAGATTAGATTTCGTCGCTTAGTAATTATAGTAGTTATTTTGACAGGAAAGCCGGCTTGTAAAATTTTGAACACGCTTCTTTGATACCTTGCTTTCCATCTTGCTACACTTGACTGTTATCCCTATATATACGAGTCTTTTTTGTTTTCCAGATTTTTTCATCCGTACGTACTAATTAGTTCATCAAGGGTGCTTATTATCACTAATGATATTCCAAATTGTGGTGGACTGACTGGATTATACGTCAGACAGTGGGAAATGAGAAGACAGGGATATCCTGGACCGACATGAAGAACCTAGAAGACCTGGATTTCGCGCGTGGATGACTTATGTTTGATGTCACACTAAATCGAAGACTTAAAAGCAAAAACCGACAAACTGGTCGAAGAAGCAGCAAATAAAGTACTTCAAGTGAACATAGACAAGACGTAGGTTATAAAAATAACCGACCACCACCAACAACAACAGCAACGTTCAGCACCAATCACCATCAACGGGGGGATTTGAAAGAGGTTACTTTATTCACTTATCTAGGGGGCACTGTCTCAACTACAGGAGGAGGAACGGATAAGGATGTCAAATCGAGAATTGGGAAGGCAAGAAACACATTCATCAACCTGAAACCAATCTGAAAATCTTCGTCACTCAGCATCAACGGCAAAATTCGTGAAGTTGACTATACAGCAGTTTTATCATCGAGTTCACAGTCAGTTAGCATAAAGACACTGACTTCAAGTCCATAACTGGCATCAATGTAGCGTTAATCAACACATCTGATCGCGTTGCTCTTGTCTTCAACCAACGAGCACACTTTAAAGCCACGGTAAGGATTATGACCTTCAGTAGGGACAAAAACTAATTCGAATAAGGAAGTTCACTGAGCATTCTTTTCACGTTCGCAACCTTGATACTTGGTGGCAAAAAAAGGATCCATACGTTTTCTCCATTACGACCAGCACACTGACTTGACCACTTGACGTCATAGTTTTCCATGGTAAGACCAATATGGTTAGAATCATAGATTGCAAAAGTGTACTGTCATTTCATTTACTGTATAGCTTATTGTTGTATTTTTCTTGTAAATATACTTCCAATAATGTACTATTCATGATTGCATTTTATACCATTTTGCAGATGCACAGGATTTTCTTCTCTTCCTGAAGTAGCGTTCAATCAAGTGGGGGTATAGCACTCGCTGAAATATATGTTGTTTATCGATGGGCCATAACTATCATCGGGAAATGGAACGAAGTTTGGGCTGTCGCTCAACTTTGTTGGTGACCTTAGTAAGCGATTTTCAATTTGACATTTATAAGAAACTGTTCAGATAGCTTGTACAATAATTGAACAATTTAAACTTTTGAAAAAGTATTAATTTATGATACTTCAAAGTTGTAATTTATAACATTCTTGTAAAAATGGCATGCATTTCTTGTAAATTTACCCGTTTATACGAAATATTTATTTGTTATTAGGAGAACCTGGGTCGCCAATGACAGGGCTGAAATAGAAAGCAAATTAAAAGGGCAGTATGCATACCTCCATTACACTGATACGCAATCACCCATCGTCGATATCGTGTAAAACTTGGCCAGGGATGATTTGGCTTACACTGAATTGACTTGCCACTCTGGCTTCCCTTGACGCCTTGAAACACGAACGCCAACTGCTATATTAGAAAACCAATTATTTAGTTAACTTGAACGTCTTCGAGCTTGCTTCCAGTTGGTCCTAGGCTAGAAGCAGTCCTCATGATTACCGTGTGACCATCTACCCTACCTAGACCTGAGCTTGGGCCACTCTGTTCGCTGATTATTTAGATTCTGCCACCCGGCCAGGCGACTAGGTTGTTCTTAGTGACGTTGCAACTGAAGAGAGGATACAACACTTGTGGCTGCTCAAGCTGTATTTGTTAACGATGACATGAAGAGATTGGAGAGATACGCAATCAAACCACAAGGGAGCCGCCACGTTCTTGCTGGCTGAAAATCTAATTGACCACCGAATGTTTCAGTTCACACAGATAAGACTATTGATTGTTTACTTTAAAACGGTGGAGGGCCGGTTGGTTCGATGCAGTTCGTCTCCACAGACTGGAGTGAGCTATTATTGGAGGAACATCAGGAAATGATAAAAGGAGTCATTCATACAGTAATCTCAAATACCGTCTGTCGATGGAAGTGAACATTGGACGTTTATTTTTGGAATTGGTATCCATTGGCGGGCAACTGGAAGGCGCGAATGGTTCGATCGTGTACAAGTTCGAAGAGGATGACCAAAAACGAATAAAAGTACTCCATCATTTTGTATAAAACATTTGTTTATAGACTTTAACCGTTCTCCGCACTAATTGCCAAACAATATAACTTCCTTCCTACAATACCGGTGTCTTGGAGTTAAAGAAAGTACATAGTATTTATAGGTGTGGAGCGTCTTTGTAACAATATGAACTTGGGATAAGTTCATTGACACCGTCTCTTTTGTCAACCCAGAAACAAGGAGGCAATCCTCATGGCTGAAGAGAGGCGCGCGGTGTACTCTGCAATTTAAGCGGAAAGCTTGGTTTATATGGCGATTCTCAAAGAGCTAGTTTGACCATCAGACACACCTGGACCTCAAGAGCCTATGCAACACAAGAGTCCGGAGTGACAGGGAGACATTTTGCCCAAATCCTCCCAGAATACTCCTGGCAAATGCCAAAGGCCTATGCGGGATCTTGTAGGAAAGAAAACCTACCAATAAGGGAACGTGTTTACTAGGATGTCCACCTGGTCAGTATCTTACTAGTTGGGGAGTGGTTGAAACATTAAGCTTGTCCTTTAATAGGCAACTAAGTAGAACTATGAGCATCGCCACCACAGGCTGTAGGGAACGCTCCGAGAGAAAACTTAATATATAAAATTTAGAGTAATCCTCCCCCCTCCCCAGCTCGTGATGACTTCGATAATCTGTTCTGAAAAACAGTGAGCTGAAACTGCCTGGAGACCCTTATGTGACCTGCCCCAACACCTCATGAACTCAGAGGAATTGCCAAGGGAGCGAAAGAGTACCATCCCTTCTCCTGTGTTCAGGGATCATGGTAGGCAAAACACTACGACATACGTATTAGTTATGCTACCCCCAGTGATATCAATGTTACTGAAAAGCTTGGTTGATGGTCATTTCAGCAACACTGCGACAGAACTAACTTACTGCAAAAAGCAAAATATGGTTTCAGGAGAGGTGGATTCTATGTGATAAACTGTTACCAGTTCCGTCTAGCTGGACATCATGCTGGGACATAAATCTAATGTGTTGTTTGATCTTCCCCAGCTACCGTAAGGCTGACACAGTGCAGCATGATATTCCCATTTACAAAATAAGTTATGCAAGTATTGGCTGCCCACTGCTCTCGTGGCTGTAGGGCCATTCGAACGGGAGTGAATTTCCCACCAAGGTCAGTCATATCCCATCATTCTGACACAGCTGATCATCAGGTGTGCAGCAAGATTCCATCCTTGAGCCCCCAGTGCCTTTGACTTTTACCAGTGACCTACCGTGCAGTCTAAATTGTTCGTCTCCTCGTTGCGCTGTTAGCGCAAAGGTTCGGAGAGGACTAAATTTCTTGGAAGACTCAGATAAGCTGCAAGTGGACCGGAAATTCTGGAAGACTGAGCCCCATTCGACTGTGTAACTTTCGTCCTGGAAAAATGCACAGTATTGCAGCTACGTACCTGTAGGCCTCAGAATGTAAATTAACCTTTGTGTATTTCCAGAGCGCAGCTTAGGTATAGTTCTGACAGAAAAACTGATACAAATGTGGATTACAAGTGTGGCGTAGCCAGGGACTATGAGGGTTTACACCTTAAGCATATACAGGTGTGCTCGCATCTGAGCCCTTCTTAAAATTGAACAAAACATATGTGAGATCACAGTATGAGTTGTTCAATATCTTTGCTCCGTTGTTGCCCAGATGAGACATCAATACTTTGGAAAGAGTCCAAAGAAGGTCTCTGGAGTAAAGTACTTGATTAAAGTCTGAATGAATTAGGTCTTTACATGCTTAGCTACCGTCATCCCAAGGGTGGCTTATTTACTATGCGCAAGATCATATATGTCCAGAACGACCCGAACTAAAGTACTCTACCTGTTACAGTTGCCGCGCGAATAACCCTTGAAGAAACAGACTCGCAGATTTGCTCGAACAGAAATAAAACCCAAATGTTACAAAAAACTCGTCTAAGATCGAAATAAATCAAACGGTTGACATCACAGGTGACTGAATCCAAAACAAGACCAAGTAGTCGTAAATTGAATTATATTGATAACAGAATGTTGAAGAACTGCAAGATTATTGTTCTTCTGGACGAAATGTATTGGGTAAACACGGTACAAACTTTCAAATATGAGGTTATCCGGCGTTCGAACACAGAAAGCACAGTAGTCGAAACCAGAAATTGGCAGAATATTAATTCGGGCAAAAGGTGTATAACAGTTTAATGAAGCACAAACGGTCTGATTAGCACAAAATGCAGAATAGTACACAAAGCACGATTTCTGTGTTTAAAGGTCGGGTAATTTAACCTAACACCACCATTAAGTCGTTACTGGACTTATCATGCTAACTGGAAGAATGGCGCATCAGGTAACAGAGACCACAGGGCTCACCCATTTATTTTGCTTTGATTTTTCCTATGGGCTCTTTGCCAGCAACTGTACCCACTGCGTCATCCACAAAAAGAACTTTCGAGTCTGAGTTTGTAACGTTCACGGGTAGTACGAGGTATACTAACGCAAAATCTAATAACCACAACTTCTACAGTATTCCTTCCATGTAGACCAAAGGTGAAGCCAAACACTGCAATCGATCGGCAAATTATGAATCATATTTCGGAACCAAATAGGAGTGCGAGATGATTGCTAAACTAGCTAGGGATCGTCCGCTAACGAACGTAACACAATGGCGTGCCGAATTGCGTGGATGATTGACCATAAGTTTTCAGCCCAACAAATCAACCTAAACATTGACGGTCATCATCCAATGTTCAGGGATGACTGCTGTGGCCGACAATCCTAGGAAATTACCTGCCGCTGAAGACCTAAGCGAACGTCGGAAAATCATGCATCAACACAAGAACTGCGTCCAAATTGTCTATCCCCTTAAAAACTCACACACCACTGTTAGTAGAACTACGTATAAACTCTACATAATCTACATTAAACATATCTAATATTAATACTTATAATTATTATCCTCCCCTTTTTTCACCACACTAGACAGCTTACTGGTGAGAGGATCATCTCAGTTCACAGCAGCAACACAGTTTTAAAATAGCGCACACTGCAAACCAAATATAGACATTTCCAGCTACACTTCCACTGGGGTCGTCCATAGCTACGCTAAGTGCGTGGCGGGACTCAATACGTAGAAATTTACTGAGGATCAGGCAACTATACATTACAACCAAGAAGCGAGTACAAAACAAATCCAACTAGTTTATCTTTGCTTCGTAAGGACGACTAGGTTAACAGATCCGAGTGGGAAAATTGCACTAAGTGAGAACTTCATAACACCCATCCCCATGGTAGACCATGAAACAAATAGGAAGGCCAAAAAGAAACGTTCACGACGTCGCAAGACGACAAGAACGCTCCCCAAGAAGACAGACGACTGCAAGGTCTGTGCTTCTGTTGTCGAACAAGCAGACTCTGCTTTCGAATGTAACTTTTGCAACCGATGGGTGCATTGCAGATGCGACAGTGGGGTACCAAAAGCATATTATGACTTAATGCGTAAAAACCCATGCCAATGGTTCTGGTACATATGCCCGAGTTGCCGTCCTGATGTAGCCTCGCGTAGTCCTTTGAAAACTAAAGATGACACAGAAGTAGCGGGGAAAAAGGTGAAAAGCTCGACCTCCACCAATCCGGAAGTTAGTACAAACGCGCGTAAACCGGGGATACCAAACTCCTCACCGGTTAAACTTGTAACTCTTGCCATAACCGCTCCAGACACAGAGGCTGGAGAACCGCGGGTTTCCGTCGTTGGAAAAAGACCCCAACCGTCTATCAGTAATGCTGGCTATAGCACTGAGACACATAAAAATACCCAGTCGCACCAGTCAAACCAAGACGGTCTTAAAGGTGATCACAAACGTGCGAGGACCGAGCCCAAGCCCACGGTTAGCAGATCAAATTGTGTAATCCTCTTTAATGTACCAGACTGTAGCAGTAGTCTGCTGAAAGATAGGGCCCTATTTGATCAGGAACAGTGGTCCATCTTGAGTAGCACACTGGGTTTGGACATCCAACCAGTAAATCTATACAGATTGTATAGGGGCACTGCTGCACCTGAAGGCAAACCACCCCCACTGAGGGTAACATTGGGCTCTACCGAGGATGTTGAAAAAGTGTTACTGGCTTCTCAAGTCCTTTCTATAGGGAGGGCCTGTAACATACGCGTTAAGCCAGACAGGCCGTGGAAGGAAAGACAAATGGCGAGGGAGTCGCCAGAGCTCATTCCTTCTGCCTCCATGATTGTGCATGGCATTCCCGAACTGGTAACTGGGAACGCCTGCGAAAAGCATTGTCATGATGTACAACAATGGAGATGGTTAGCATCCCAGATGGCCCTGGGAAGTTCAGGGGCTGTCTCTATTTATAGACTGCCTCGACCCACTCATCTTATGTCAATTAACTCGCCACGTCTGTTAGCTGTCAAGTTCAGCTCGCAAGACCAGTTGACTACCGCTCTCCATAGATGGTACGAGACCAAGGACAAGGTCAGCAAACACATTCGCTGCTGCGAGAGCCGGCCTCGCACTCAAAGGAGAGAACAAAACGTAGTTAAAAAATCCTCAACCCCTAGTCACACTACAGCGGTGCAGCACGGACGATGATAGCCAGTGTCATCCGAGTGCTCCAACTGAACTAGAAGAAAAAAACGCCAACAGGCCGGTTCCTGGGGAATCGGCCAACTAGTTCGTAGGATAACTCCTCAACCGATAGCCAATATCAAGTCAACTACCCCCCAATACGGGGAAGTGGTGAGACTGACTACCAGGTGCCTGTATAGTAATGTGAGAGGGCTAAGAGGCAAAATAGCTGAACTTAGACACCTACAATCACGACTGAACTCCAAAATCATCATACTGACGGAAACCTGGCTGACCCCTACGGTGGCAGACAGCGAAGTCAGTATAAATGATATGGTCCTAGTCAGGCGAGATAGGGACCTGAAAGAAGGAGGTGGAGTCGCCATATACGTCGACAAACAGCTCAGATGTGTTCACGCGATGGACCCTCCCCTCACAGAGCTCCCTGACTCCATATTTTATTTTTTTTAATTTTTTTATATTTTTGATTACAGCCTGATTCCACACTGTATTTTTGGTACAAGTATGGAATTTTCAGCAGGGATATCGGTAGCCCAAATTTCGCAGGCCGACCATAGATATCAGGTGTGCGTCGGCGTGGGCTCGAACCCAAGACCATATGCATGGTTGGCGAGAGTCCTAACCACTGTGCCACCGACGCACTTCACCGTTGGGTACTGCAAATATCTAGTGGGCAGCATTTATCGATCACCTTCATGTGGAGCAGACCACAACCAGGTACTGCTAAATACAATCTCAGCAACTCAAGACATGGGTTATGATCAAATTGTCATAGCTGGTGACTTCAATGCCCCATCTCTTAACTTGGTGTCGGGAAAAGCCCATGATAGATTTGATCGAAATCTGCTGCATACCATCAGGAAGGCTGGATTCACTGAAAATGTCAAGATGGATACTAGATGGGGCCCTGATGGGAAGTCTTCTAGACTGGATTACGTGCTCACTAGTGACCAGCTACTAGTGGAAAACGTTCAGATCACGACTCCCATAGGTAGTAGTGACCACGCGGTCATAGTATTCGACATAGTCCTCCGCGAGCGCTTACAGTGGGACAATACACAGCCCTATCTGTGTTATAACAAAGCCAACTATACCAAAATGCGAAGACTTCTGTCTGAAGCAAACTGGCCTAAAAAATGGACAGAGCTAACAGTAGAAGAACACTGGAGAGTGGTAAAGGAAATCATTCACCAGGCGGTCTCAGACACTGTTCCTTTAGTCTCACCAAAAGCTAGGAAGCAACGATCATGGCTGAAAAGAGGGACACAACGCCTTCTGCAGGCAAAGCGGAAAGCCTGGTTCGCGTGGCGACGATCGAAGAGTCAACCCGAATATGAAGTGTACCTTGAACTCAGGAATCGATGTAACATACGAGTCCGGAGCGATAGAAGGACATTTCAGGGAGACCTCGCCAATAAGCTTCTCGTGAACCCCAAAAGCCTATACAGGTTTATGGCCGAAAGAAAACCGACCAACCAGGGAGCATGCAATCTAGTGGGTTCTGATGGGAAATCTCTTACTAGTCTTGAAATGGCAGAGACATTCAGCCTAGCCTTTCACAGGCAACTAAATAGTAACGAGGATATTACCCCTACAGAACATCCAGATTACATCGCAAAACCAACACACGAAAACCTGCTGGGGACATTTCAAATTACCCCGGCTATGGTACTTGCAAAATTGGGAAGGTTGGCTTCGGGAAAGTCTCCAGGTTGTGATGGCATCAGACCATCTGTCCTGAAGCAGTGTTCAGAAAGTCTCTGTCAACCCCTAAGTGATCTGTTCCAACACTCCCTTGATGTAGGGAAACTTCCATGTGAATGGAAACGTGCAATCCTATCCCCTATCTTCAAGGGTGGTGACCGGCAGAATGTGACCAGTTACAGACCAGTTGCTCTACTTCCAGTGGTATCGAAGATATTGGAAAGTCTCATTGACGACCACATGAGAAAATACTTCGATGGGACTAACCTTCTTCACGAAGCACAGCACGGTTTCAGGAGGGGAAGATCCTGCGTGACGAATCTTCTACTAGCCTGGAACGATTGGACACTATCCTGGGACAAAAAGGTACCAGCCCACGTGATCTTTCTCGACTTTGCGAAAGCATTCGACACAGTTCACCATGGTCTGCTCCTTCACAAAATAGGCAAGGCGGGAGTTTCTGGAGCACTTCTCGCATGGCTGACAGATTACTTAGGCGAGAGAGAATTCTGCACCAAAGTCAACCGCATCCGATCATCCTGGCACACCTCGGCATCAGGGGTTCCTCAGGGTTCTATCCTAGGGCCGTTGATGTTTTTGATTTTTATCAATGACCTGCCCCCCAACTAAACTGCTCTGCGCTTCTTTACGCTGACGACGTAAAGATTTGGAGAGCAATAAACTCATCGGAAGACTCAGATAGATTGCAGGCTGACCTGCAAACTCTGGGAAATTGGGCTTTGGCTAACGGAATGCCTTTCAATCTAAAGAAGTGCAAAGTAGTGCAGCTTCATTCCGGCAGGTCACAGAGTGTAAATTACACCCTTGGTGGCCAGAACTTGAGTTGTGTTCCATCAGAGCGTGATCTAGGTCTTATTCTAACAGAAAAGCTAGACACCAGTGGAAATTACTCGAGGGACGTCGCCAAAGCCTACGCAACATTACACTTTATGCACAGGCAGCTGGGAGCTCTCACTCCCGAACTGTTCTTAAGGCTATACAAGGCATATGTGAGGCCACACCTTGAGGTGCATAATATCATTGCACCTCCGCTACTCAAAAGGGATGCTAACATTCTAGAAAGTGTCCAGAGACGAGCGACAAAATGGGTGATCGGCCTCCGCAACAAATCATATGAGGAAAGACTAAAGAAATTAGGTCTTTTCACACTTAGTTACCGTAGGCACAGGGGAGACCTCATCACCGTCTACAAGATCCTAAATGACCAGGCCCACCCAAATAAAAGCATCCTGCCATTAAGCGATTATAGGCTTCCACGAGGTAACCCGCTAAGGATAGCACACCAGAGACCAAAGACTCGAGTGCGATCACATTTCTTTTCGCTTCGTGTTTGCCGTCTCTGGAACGCTTTACCGGCGGCCGTGACTACAGCGCCATCTCTGGAGATTTTTAAGCGGAAGCTAGACAATCATGCAGAAATGCAAGGTTTGTGTCTCAATGGCTTATCCTCATAAAATTTGAAACCACACTGTCAATGATAAGCGTACAAACTAAATCCCCACGACCTATTCTGCCTTCTCTCACTCTATCTTTTCCTTAGGTCACCTTTATTATTCCACTTATCTCAACCTATATTATCTACACTACAACCTATTATTATTATTATTACTATTCTGCTTTTATGACTACACCGAATGACCAAGGGGAGTTAGGTCAAACTCCATTCACGGCAGCAATACAGTCCTAACATACTGCATACTACAAACCACATCTCGACCAATCCCCGCACCACTCCTCCTGGAGTCTACCAGAGCTAAAGCAGTCGAGTGTCGGGACTTACTACGCAGAAGCTCACCGAAGATCTGGAACCTCTACCTCACAATCAAGAAGCGAGCTCAAAGAAATCACTGGTTTATACTAGCTCGTAATCAGGATATTGGACCTTGAAAGGTGGTCAAGGTTAACCGCAATTGCGGTCCGCTATAAATGTCTGAGGTTAGTCGTTAGATTTCGGTAACTTTCCTGAGTAGTCTGCGTGTGATCACCTCAAGAGATTTTTATCAGAGTAAGCTTTTTTCGAATTTGGTTCTTAATATGTTAGAGTTGATGGTATACTTGGAATATTTGTTGCTGATAAGGATGGCGTTGTCATCGCGAGTGGTAATTCCTAATTATAATTATCACTCTTGTGATAATTAATTAATACAGCTTCTCTGGATGACATGCCAGACCAAGCCCGCTTACCATATGTGACTGCAGCATTCATCGTATCTTTACAGCAAGTAAATAAAATGGACCTTGGGAAAATGGAATGGATGATCACTAGTTACCAAGAGATGGTGGTATGTCGTTGCGTATAATTGTTTTGTAAACCCTAATAACACGTGTTCCTAACTGATATTCATTTGTAAGTGTAAATTTGACACTGGGAAAAGTTAAACCTTCTGGTCTGGCTTCATATTAGTTGTTGTTGCTGGTTATCTACAGCGGAATCTAGGGTTCTCATTTCTTACTGTTATGTTCTTTAATTGTATATAACTTAGTTGAAAGAAGTAACACACAGTATTGGATCAGGCGTAAATAAGGTTATTAATTTTGGGTGGGAATCAACCAGTCAGGCATTTGGAATAATCACATGTCAAGAAAGTATGACAAGTGGAAAAATCAGCACGTTTACCAAGTTAGTGTGTGAAAAATGCATACACGTTAAGAAAAATATTGCCTCAAAATATGCAGAAATATCTTGAGATCTTCCGTAGTTATGTCGGTCAAGAAATTCAAATAAGACGTATACATACGCAGCCTCAAATGCCTTAACGAAATTCACAATTCTTCCACTTATCTGTAGCGTGTTTCAGTATTTCATCAGTGAAGGCAAGATTAATTCATGAGTAAACTCTTTTGCCGGTGGTTTTATTCTTGAATAAGGTAGGCTTTGTAATCACCTGTAAAACTGTGATGTAACCAGTATGGCTTTCTTGAAGTTGATCACAAGAATCTAATCTAAGGAAAAGCATTCTGTCGACTGCTGTGTATCAATTTCCAGTGGTTGACTATGGTCATTTGGAGTTACTGACTACTTTCCGAGTTGGTTCCAAGCGTTATTAAATTGGTGGTATAATCGGTGGTGTACATCGGTGTAGCTTAGCCTTCACTTTTAATCTCTTCTGCCTTGTCGTTGGAGTTGTTTCTCCTTCATAGTTTGGAAAAGATGAACCAGGCATATATTCGTCATTTTAAATGATTTGACCCCATGCCCACGGTATGACAAAGAGAAGTTTCAATCTTTCTAGACACTGCTCCCAATTAACCGTCTTATAATAAACGTCACACGCGTGACCGTCCTTAGACATGGGCTAGCTACTGTGGTGCAAATTTTTGAATTAGAACTTACTAGAACGATGGAGCTACTAAACATCATAAGTGTTGTTTAGCGTTCTAAATTCCTGAGCAACAGTGCTCCATGATTCCTAGATCAGTATGTTTATAGGCCGTAGGAAAGGGCATTTTTCTAATTTTGTATACACTTCCATTTGCTTCCGTATGTGTATGATGACAGATTGAGGTAATTCGATATTATATTAATCGGCTTGGTGGATTGTTGAGATATGTTTGCAGAAATTGCACTTTGTTTGCTTCCTCAAACCCAATCTACACAGAATTATGAGGCAATTGTGATTAGTAAGTAATTGGTAAGTGTAGTTTTAAAGAAAAGAATTGCTGTTAAGACTTGGCCTATAATTCAGGAGGAGATTGCAGTATCTTCCATCTTGGATAGGAGTCACTAGTGCATTTTTCTAGTTACACATTTTTGTGAAGATAGTACTCAATAGACAAGCCATTTACATTGCCAGATACTTGAGAGGCCTTGGATGAAATTCATCCGGCTACGTTAATTCATCTATATCTAGGTTGCTTAATAATCTAAATACAATATTTCAGTCGATATTCACGAAAAATGTATTGCCTTCTGATTATGGATCTTCTGAAGTTAATGTTTTATGTGGTAGTGATTCCTAAGTAAACACTTTAGGATGATTTACTTTTAAGGTTCATGTACAAGAAGTCTTTTAAAGTGCTCTGCTTCACTGTGGCCGCTGCTAATTGTATCTCAAATCGTGTTCGAGATTAAAGAATTGCAGCAGTGCATTTACCTCAGACCGTGCTATGCATCTTTCTAACATCGGCATTGTGAAGTTTGGAATACATTCCAACACAGAATTTTCATAACTTATTCAACCGTCATATGTAAGGTATTTATCAAGCATACACATTTGTGCGTCGCTGGTTTGACGACAGAATGCTCATCAGCCACATGGGTACCCCTAGTTCTATTCCCCACCAACACGAACACCTAAACCTCCCCTAGTTTACTAGCCCGTAGCAGGTCTGGGTACGTTTGGTGTAAGGCTGGTGGTAACCTCACCCCGTAAGTAGAATGGTGCTGCTGAATATTCAAGGTTTGATGCTCTGTGTTCCACACTGTACGTAAGATACAAAATACACACTTGAGTCATTTGTGTTTTATAGTGATTGACCCATGCCTTTATACGCATGTTTTTACATCGTGAATTACAAAAGTGCACAATTGACTTACTTTTCGGAAAAAATGATCTTTGGATTTTCGGCTTTAGAACTTCAGAACATGTGTAATAACTCCCTTTATTTATATGTGTGTTTTTCAGATATGCCAGTTTCACTTTTCATATCGATCAGCCTTTCCATTATTTTTGACTGTTGTCGGTTCAAGTGAATGCAATATAGGTGAGTATGGAGGGAATTGTTTTTTTTAATCGTTATGTTTACTTATTATAAAAGTGAGATGTATTTTTTCAGATGTTAAGAGAAACAGTAGAAGGATTAATGTTTTGTATAAATCTGGCCCAGATTATTCTATCGTATAGGTACATTTTTCAACGATATCTTTCATTGTAAAAATTATATTTGTAAAATCTCAACGAAATTGAAGTGCGTAATTCCAACATTTTGTTCGGCAAACTTGTCCACACTTCTTCAAAGAAATTAATCGAAATTAACAGAGGTTTATGTATTAAAGGGACTTTGTCCAGTCATATGAGTCATTAAACAGTCATCAAAGTATAATAAACAAAATTGCATGAACTGTGATCAAAATTTGACCTGAGACTTCTTGCAAATATTAGTCTACTTTTTTTAAACACTTTAAATAGCGTGTACTTTTCATCGGAATTTTAGTGAGTGCGTTCGACTTTAAGTTCGTGGTTGTAGATAACTGAATATGAAAATATACTTGTATATGTGGTGTACAATGGTGAGTGTGTATGAGTAAACAGTTGTCAATCACTTGTTAGCCTCTCCATAAAAAAGATATAGGCAATCCGGAATTTCGACCAAGTATGATTAATCAGGATTTTCCATGCATCAGTCAGCTAACATCACACCTTCATGTCTGTTCAGACTGTTGGGATTCACCCATATATGTAGGGCTTCCGCAGTCAGTCTTTCTTCATACGAACCAAAATCTTTCTGTAGAACCTTAGTCCGATCAAAGTCGATTTTGTGTGCCGTTCCTATCAAATGCAGTGTAATTACTGATCTGTATAATAATATGGGAAGGCTTGTATAGAACACTTCCCTAGACACATTTCAGGGTTCTCCCTGTGTATGGCAAGGGCTTCTTATGTAGGCAGATGAAGTAACTGGAAAGCCTTCACCCAACTTGGCCTTACCTCATATATCACTCTGAAAGATTTTCATATTGATTCGGAATGATGATTTGTGAGAACAAGGTACTCGTGAATTGAACTGTTGATCCGTCTAATTTTTCCTTTCGAGAGTAATATTAGGAGTTCTTGTTCGCATCTAGACAGTGCCCTACGGATACGTTCTGTGTACTCAACGACATAGAAGCAAATGAATTCGTATCTGTACATGAATGATACCACCAACAGTGGGACTCTATATTTGATGTTTTGATAAGTAGGAGGTTCTCTCGAGTAGGTAAGATGTAAGGATACAGCGAGGAATGATTTTCGAATTACTCTCTGTAATGCACTTTGAGGAATTTCAGCTGTTGTATCACCCTTGAATTTCAGATTCACCACTAACTTCTTCTTTGGTACATCTGTCTTTTGTGAATTGTCCATTTTACCTTTCATCTACTTATTGATGAATAGCGGAGGGTAGCTATTGTGACTTGGAGTGTTAAGGAAAGGCTCTAGTTTTCTATTTAGTGTGTCCTCCTTCATGCCTACGTGACTGATTGTTGTGAGAAGAGATTTGATAAGATTACCTTTTTCTACTTAATGCGACAAAGCTGTGATAGTCGGTCCTCTGACTGTTCAGTTTTGGTGACATGGAGTATGTCATGCGGAGAGGAGATGAAAGCATGTGGTCAGACGTGGAGCCAAGTGAAAATGTTGGCAGAGAACCGAACGCAATGGAGGCGTGCTGCTGACGCCTTGTCTTCCTCTAGGAACTAAGGCACAATTAAAATAATATTTTTGAGGACGTTGTTGTACGTTAGTCTGAAGATTTAACTTTCAGCCAGCGGTGGGTGTGAAGTCCTAATCCCGCCCTACCTACTTCAGTTAGGGCAGCTAAAAACCTGGGACAGGCGTGATCTGTCTGAGGGACTGATTTCAAAACAGCAGTTATCGTGGTAGTATAGTATTTCAGTATACTGTGTGAGCACTTATGAGTGGTAAAATTGTAAACTTAATATATTTTGTTTCTTTAACTTAACAAGGGATAAAAGATACTGCAAACCGTGAACTGATTTCTAAATCGATAAATCAATTGTTGTTTTCTTATAGATAGCTAGATAGAAAGTCAATGAACTTATCCGTTATAACACCTACGTCATTGACTCGTGTATCCAGTACTCTTTGTTTCCTTGTATTAAGGTACTTCTCCGTCTCACCTCGCTCAAATGGTAGGCTGAAAAATCAAGTAGCCTTTATGTTGTAATATTGGAAGTGGATAAGCGAAATTCGTGATCACCGCCTTTGTTACTCGGGCTCGGATATCCTCTATCAATCCGAATCCAATATTGCGAAATGGAATGGCGGTCACCTCTCTATCTCAACTTCATCGACTTTGAAAAGGCCTTCGACAGACAGCGTCGATCAAGAGGTGATTTGGCAGGTACTTCGCTACTACGGGGTGCCACCAGCAATTAAACATCTCATCCAACAGTTGTATGACAATGCTGCATTCCAAGTAATCCACAACTGGAAACTTACGGAATCCTTCGAAGTGAGGACGGGAGTAAGGTAAGGTTGCCTACTATCGCCGATGATTTTCCTGATTGCAGTAGATTGGATAATGCGACAGACAACGGGCAATGAGGAAACAGGCATAAAATGGACTCACACAAAGACAAACTTGGAGTATCTGGACTTCGCCGATGATATATGTCTGATTTCCCACAAACTGGAAGATAGGCAAGTCAAAGGCAGCAAGTTGGCAGAAGAAGCATCCAGAGAAGATAAAACTTCAGGTGAAAATAGAGAAAACAGAGGTGATAAAGATTCCTGGCCAACAGCATCAGCAACAACAATCAGCCAGCATAAATGGGAGGAACCTGAAGGAAACTGTTATGTACTCGTCGCTGAATTATTGTTATGGACTGGTCGAGAAACTAATAGTCCTGACGCGAGAAGGCGGAAATCAGAAGACCACTAGGTTTGCGATGATACTTCTATTGTCCAAACACAAGGAGACGAAAATAAATGGTCTCACACCAAAGTGGTAAGTAAGTAAAGTAGTTGTAAAGTAAAGTAGTTCACACAAATTGTAAATGCGAATATATATGAATAATTCAGACAAGCGTGGGAAAAAATCATTAGACAGTCTTAACATGAATGGCTAATTATAATGGAGTGTCGATCCAATTATACATAGCGAATATAGCAGACATGCCAACAAACATATATGGATATATGTCACCAAGCAACGGACTGTCAACAAACACTCATATTATATATAATATAATATAAGGAGAATATACATTGATAAAGGAGACAAGTTCATACCAGTGAAAAGGTCACAGACTAAGCGAGCAAACAGAAAGAGAGACCAACATACACACACACATAAATATATATATGTGGATACATATCAGAAACAACCTCCTTTACCCACCCACCTGGGAAGCATCGTTTCGACTACAGGCGGACGGAACTGGAAAGGATATCAAAGCAAGAATCGGAAAAGCAAGACAAGTTTTCATTACTCTCAAGTCTGTGTGGAGGTCAACAACATTAAGCCTGAAAAATAAGATCCAGATTTTCAACTCGGGTGTGAAGTCAGTGCTACTCACCATACGGATCAGAGACTTGGCGCGTCATAAAGAGCATCTCAAACAAACTTCAGACCTTCATTAACAGTTGTCTTCGCTCAATAGTATTCAAGATCAGGTGGTTAGAAAAGATCAGCAACAGGAATCTCTGGCAATGAGCGAACCGACCAGGAACCGATTGTGCAACAAATATGCACGAAGAAATGGAGGTGGATTGACCATAGTCTTAGGAAATCATCAAGTGACATCACTAGACAAGCCCTCAAGTGGAACCCGAAAGGGAAGCGGCGAGTTGGTCGTCAATGGTAGGGTGACTTGGAGGAGGTAATGTGAAGAGGAGATGAAAGCATGTAGGTGACAGATGTGGAGCCGGGTGAAAACGTTGGCAGAGAACCGAAGGCAATGGAGACGCGCGGCTGAAGCCCTATGTTCCTCTAGGAATTAAAGGAAATAATAATAATAATTGCGAAATATAAAGCAACATCCCTAACTTATATATTTTGTGAATGTGCAGTTCAACTGTCAAATAAATATAAAGTTACACCTGTACGTTAAATTGACTAACTTATATAACAGATGCAATTCTATTTTCCATAATCCTTATATCCGCGTTTTATTCTCTTACCCTCTTCTCTCCTTATTATATAGGAGCTATAATCGCACTCGAACCGTCTATTCGTCCTTTATTAAATCGATTAGCACCAGAGGCAGCATCAAGACTACAAAATGAAGCTATGCTAAGTCGAACTACAAGTGGGCCTTACTTCCGAGTGTAATTAACACACATACATACATACACATCACGGTGTTTTGAATTATAAAGTCATCATTATCTTGTTGATTCATTTCGATATTTATTACTATTATTTTTGAAAAAAATATAATTATCTATGCTTTCTAGACTTCAACAAATGCTTCCTATTTTCACGTGTTGATTCGCAGGGATTCAGCTCATTTCGAGCTAGATTATAAACTTACATGACAACCAGATAATTGCTTCGCCCTAGTTGAAGACTCTTCAGGACGCGGTGGTGCTGTCTATCGCAAATTGGAGGAAGTTACAATTCACGGGTTATTGGATTCCCATCCAAGATATCTTTTCCGTGGTTTCATCCTCAAAAACTGTACAATCGCATTTATGTACCTAAACCTAAGTCTACGTAGTTGCAACTGTTACTTTTAATGCAACGTAGGACTCTGCACATATGTGGAGCAGTTCAGGTTGCCACACCAATTTGACGTTGGGCCCTGATGTTAAGTGCTCCATTAGGAAGTTGGCGCCACGGCTTTAATAGGCGTTTTTCCGACTCATCGTTATTTGTGGTCACAGGACGAAATGAAGATGACTCACTAGCCTGAAGCATAGTATTAACAGTGCGTCGGTGGCACAGCGGCTAGGGCATTCGCCGACCATGCCCATGGTTTGGGGTTCGATCGCTGGCTGACGCACACCTGATATCAATGGTTGACCTGCTAGATATGGGCTACCGATATCATATGCTGAAAATGCCATACTTGTACTGAAATACTGTGTGGAATCAATCTATAATAAAAAAAGATGATGAGGGTGACAGAGATAAAGGAGCATGCTGATCATGGGGGCTTCGTATGCTTTTGCAAGTGTGTGGATGGTTGTTACTTCCCGGCTTCCTACACTGTGGAAGTTGATTTATTCTTGTGGTACCTGAAACAGAAAGAGAGAGTAGCGTGACCGTGGAGCCCAGGAGACAACTGCTTGAAGCCGGTCACACACAGCCTGTCTGGACTGGTCTCTTGGATTACCTCCGCCGGTCACAGACCACTGTAGGGCAAGTCGGGATGTACAGTTTCTGGCATCGACCTTTCCTAATCTTCCTCTCCATACTAGAGAGACAGCATAGCTGGTCCTCTGGGGGAAACACTTTCCTGCTGTTACATTCGTATTCCGCAAGAGTACGACTTTGCCCCACAGACTCTCAGAATAATGTAAAAAAAAATAACTTTACACTATGCTGGTAACTGCTTTTGGTCTAATCGCTATCCTAACAACCTTACTGGCATGGTGAAACCTGGAGGAACATTAGTTCCAGCCAGTGTGGCTTGTTGGGCCATTGCCGTATGCAACCCCGATTACCACGTCAAGGTAGCAGCTATCGGTCAGGGGAAACATGATGACGGAGGGAGATTAAAGGTAATAATTTTCAACTCGATATGGGAGTTTGAAAGTTACATAGGACTATAAAATAGTTGCGCAATATATAAAGTGGTTTTTAACGAAGACAAATGTGAATGGGATGAGTATAGAAACCAGATGGATATGATATTTTTTATAAACGAAGGGGATGAAAAATCAGGTAAACAAAATGTAAGCAATCGAACAGAACTAGATCCATGGACTAGTTTCTTCTGAATACATCTTCGGCTTATTGATGAATGCCGTGAGGGCTTCTGTAGCAAAAAGAAGTCAGAAATACACTACCTTTTTTCCTTTTTCCGACCCTAGAATTATGAGCCGGTTCAGTTGGTGTTATGGCGCTTGTAATTGAACCAGTACTGCCTCTGCAGCAATGCTAGGTAGTGTTCTCTAATACGTTTTGAAAGGACGTGTACCCACCCCGTACGAGGTGAATTGATTTGTGCACATTGGATTGATTATATTCGACAGTTTATCCTTTACACAGCTCAGAAGCAGTATGGGTCTAATGAGTTTTGCTACAGGAATGGTATTCCTTAAAGAACTAGAGATTCTCCTCTTCAGGACATCTGCCACTATGTCGCCCTAACTAAAGTCCAAGTTCATATACAGTGTTTACTTTGAATCTAAACCGCATTTTTCTCATTTTGACTTCAGTTTTCCGCTCTATCCACAAAACACGCTAGATATCTTACTTAAGAAGTAATAACTCTTCTAAGCGAGTCAACGCTCCAGATTCTTTTGATACGGTGAGCAGGTGAACTCATGAGAACTATTACCTATTATGTAACTATCCTCCAGTGCTATGCAATTTTTCTAGTACCCCGTGTAATCGTACCTTTAAACTTTCTTGCCAAGTTGGAAATTATTATCACCCCTAATCTCGCTTCGTCACTATGTTGAATTATATGACAGTGATTCTTTTGAGGATGAAATCGCCCGGCGATGATATCTTAGCTGAGCTTCTTGCTCTTCCCTCTCACTGGATTTCGTCTTGATGGTTCAGTAGTGAACGGGCTAGCGTCGTAATCTGAAAGTCCTATCGTCCTCCGTTGGCACATAGGTGCGTGCTGATGAAGGGACTCCAGTTGGGATGAGACAGTACTTTATGGGTTCCAGTATTTCTCCACCTAGAAATGCTTTATGGTTAATCTCTACCTACTAAAATGTCATTCAAAACTCCGTTGATTCGGCCTAGCTAGATTTATATAGGTCCCAGGTATACTATTATACCTAAATAAAACACTAAGAATATACATTACTATTGTGAACTGTCATAAAAAGGTTTTTGTACTTTCCAATGAATGAAAAAGACCAAAACGATATTGTTGTTGTTTTTACTGACGTTTCGCTATTTAATGCTGCTGCTAATAGCTTTATCAAAGTATTATTAAACCAGAATTTACAAAATCCAATCAGCATATATATAACAAAGAGTTAAGAGGTGACAAAATTGACTACTTAGGTCAAGTTAAAAGGAGAACATATTGAAAGTCAAAATAACAAAGAAGATCACTAAACCAAATAACAAAGGTAACAAATAGTACGTCTGTTATGATATCAAAACAAAGTTTACTAACTTGATCATCGTTCGTCAGTCTGTCCATATAAAAGACCAAATCCCTAAAGATTCTCTATCTAATTGTGTCTATAAAATAAAATGCTTGGAATGTAATGTGATATACATCGGACAAACATCTCGAGAAATCAAAATCAGAAGAAATGAACACCGTAGAGTGTCTGTGTTCCACCACCCAGAAGTAAATCCAGTTGAACTAGAAAAATCATCAGCCATAGCTTGTCTATACGCTATAGAATCAGGCCATAAAACTGATTTTGGACAATATTGAAATAATCCAGAAAAACTCCAAGAATCACAAAGAACGACTAATATCAGAAGTACTTCATATCGAGTGGAATCCAAATTGCCTGAATAGGAATGATGGACTAAAATAGAATCTGACCTGGTTACAACACCTCCCTCCCCCATGAAGTGGCAAAATCAACACGAATGTGATAAGCAAATTTCACTATGTAAACACACGCTGCTTTTATAATTTTACACACTGATCAAATCCAACAATCTACACCTACCTGGTTTTGTTATCTTTACCAATTGACCAACTTGACAACGAAAAATGACCCCCAGACTGACGAACGATGATCAAGTTAGTAAACTTTGTTTTGATATCATAACAGACGTACTATTTGTTACCTTTGTTATTTGGTTCAGTGATCTTCTTTGTTATTTTGACTTTCAATATGTTCTCCTTTTAATTTGACCTAAGTAGTCAATTTTGTCACCTCTTAACTCTTTGTTATATATATGCTGATTGGATTTTGTAAATTCTGGTTTAATAATACTTTGATAAAGCTATTAGCAGCAGCATTAAATAGCGAAACGTCAGTAAAAACAACAACAATATCGTTTTGGTCTTTTTCATTCATTGGGAAATACAAGAAAACCTTTACTATAATGAATATCATTTACCCAATGCGCAATTTTTTTCAAACTGTTAAAAGTGAACTTGGTTTGGACTGTGAACTGTCGTTTGACTTCTCTCACGATGAAAGCCAAGGTGCAGACGCAAAAAACCAGAGGCTTGAAGCATCAGTTAGTTTTATTATTTCTTTTCATTTACATATTTTATAAAAAGTAACAATACAAATAAGCATTTTTATTATTATTAATGTACTTTGAAAAAGAAAAGTTATTCATTTACAGGCATCACTTGACGTACATTCATATTGATTCGTGTAGATGCCGCGTACTGTAGAAACTCTTGACAGTGTAAACATGAATCATTGCCTTTCTCGTGTACAACACTTTCGCAAATCTTGTGACTGACACGTTGAGCTGTTTCTAATACAACATTAGGAATATCGTTGAAGAAAATATTGGGAACAGCATGACGAGCTAAACGACTTTTACCAGCCATAATTACTATATCACCGTGTTGAAGGAACACGGGGAATATGGTATTGGAACCAGTGAATTCATGTACAGGACTATGTTGGCAGTCAATAGGTTTTGAAGTCTCCAGTAAGAATAGTGCAGTAGGTCCAATGCTGAAAGAAAAATTAAGTACAGAATTACTTGACTAAAATAAATGAAAAAGAAGAAATACCATTCAGTTTTTATGTATATTGCCTACAAAGGCAAAATGAATACTAACTTCGAGCATAACACCATTTCATTTTTAGTATTTTGTGAGAACACATATCGTATGAACAAGTATACTACAAGATTTGTTGAAATCAGTTGGTTTGACTCGGAAAGTTATTTATCAAACTCCCTCTGGAGTGAAAGGTAAACTCGTGTGGGTAGAAATTGACGAGTTAAGCGTCCGTCAACGACAAGAAGATCCCGTGAGTAGGCGACGAGAACTTGTGCACAGTTGTGCAGATCGTTGAAGGTGAATATAGCATAGGACGCAGTGCTATATATATATATATATATATATATATATATATATATATATATATATATCACTTTGGATGTGTTTCAACACTGCACTTTTTCACTTCGCTGATAGCGTTTACCCCAGAAGACCCAAAGGCACTTTCAAACTGAAACACAAGTTGCTACAGAAGTGAGAAAGGACAAAGCACCCGGATGGGTGTTTCTGTTCGGCAAATTCTCTTTACAGGTGTTCACCTATTGACTAATTAAACTGATTATATTTCTTTATCGCCCACCCGCAGACTCTGTCATTGGACAGTTTTCTCCACAGTCCACCTGATTTGCAATACGGGATTATGTGTGTAGTTAGCAGAGCTTCTTACATAGGTACTATTTACATAACATTTTTCAAAACATACGGTGCAGCAAGACTCAAAGACGTGACTTAACGAGTGAGATGAAAATTCTAACTGACTAGTATTAACGTAGAACTTTGTACAGATATGCAGCAGTTCCAGTTTCTACTCTCCATCCTTGTAGCACACAAAGCAAGGGAAGAGAGTAGAGAAAGATTCAAAACAGAAATGAGTCAAAAAATAGTGATGTAGAAGAACAATAGAGTTCTATTGGATATTATAAATTACAAGGAGTGGATGCATCTGCGCCAGCCATTGAGAACGACTTTGGGCCATATTACTAGTTGTCTTCAGCCATTGGTTTTCACAATCCTGAGGACTCCAATCAGTCAGTCAGTCAGGAAGTCTATACCTTCCAACGTGGCATAAACTAACTGTTGTGGATTTCACTGACTAGTGAAGCCATGTTTTCGTTTGACTACCACTAGCGCTTTTTTTTTTAACCCGATCCATCCTACGTCAGCTAACATTGCCCATTGTCGAGGAAGGCGGTGGCAAAGCTAGCATGCATAACACACGTCCTAACTATCTCAATTGGTGTAACTGCTTCACAACCTCGTCGATTGAATTCCTAGAACTCAACCAACTCAATATTGCTCACCTTATTATGCCACCACCTGACAGGGAGATAGAACGCAGGCACCTATGAGCAAAGACAGCTAGCTATTCTTTTCATATCTTCCACTCTCAGTGGCCATATCTCACTCACAGCCATAAAGAAGGACGAAGTGGACTGCTGAGCAGTACACATGCCCTTTGGTCGACATCCGCTAAGCCAGCGATGGCGCAAGCTGGCATATGCTAAACGAGCTTTCTCTATCAGTGCTGAGATTTCGTCAGTGACCCGACCCGCTGGCGTTGGCTGATGCAACTTCTCATATAAATGAAGTAAGTGGTCAACACGCTCCAACAGCCATTTCACTAACTATCTCTAAGCTAGAAGTCAGTGTAATCCAGTTCACTCCTGCAGCATCATCATCTTACATTTGACAAAGGGAGCGAATCGCATGCCAAACATTCGAAGATCACTGTTCAAGGTGTTCAGAAGACTCTGCATGTTTTCAGCATCTTTAACTATGAGGACTATGTCATCTGCTGTCTGCTTCAGTGTCTACTATAATTAGCCCGAGTGCTCCTTGGTCGGTTAGTACCGACCCACCCACCGAAGCGGAGGTCCGTAAGGAACTCCAAGTACTGAAACGCCATAAGGCGCCCGGCCCAGACAAATTACCCCCGGCTTTTTTTAAAGATGGTGCGAGACTCTCACAATGGCTCCAACTGGGTTGATCAGGAAGGCGTGGGAGACAGAGAGTGTACCATCAATATGGAACGAAGCCATTATCGTCCCCATCTTTAAAAGGGTCGACGTAATTCGTGTGACAATCATAGGGGTATCAGTCTGTTACCAGTCGCGTCTAAAATATTGGCTGCTGTCTTGCTTCGCAGACTGTGCAAAATACGTGAAGGATTGATTCGCGAAGAGCAGGCTGGGTTTCGTTCAGATCGTGGATGCATTGATCATGTGTTCACCCTTCGTCAGTTGTTGGAACACCGCCACACGTATTGCAGGCCAACGATCGTTGTGTTTCTTGATATTAGGGCTGCCTTCGATTCGTTGGACATAACTGTGCTCTGGAACTGTCTGTTAGGGAGAGGTGTACCTGAGAAATTTGTTAACATCTTGAAAGCCCTATACCTAAACACCTCAGGTAGAGTGAGGGCATACAACCAACTATCACCACTGTTCCCAACCAACAGTGGGGTTAGACAGGGTTGCCCAATCTCTCCATTTCTCTTTAACTTTGCCATCGATGACATTCTGGAGTCAGCTCTGAAGGATGTGCGTGAAAGTGGTGTAGATCTGCTACCTGGAGATAGACTTTTCGACCTCGAGTATGCAGACGATATCGTCTTACTGTGCGATAGCATGCAGGCTGCCCAAATCGCACTTAATCAGTTGGCGATCAGTGTCTGTAAGTATGGTATGTGCTTTGCGCCGTCTAAGTGCAAAGTACTGTTACAAGATTGGCAGGAGCCTGTACCTGCACTCACTCTTGCAGGTGAACCGCTTGAAGTTGTTGATAAGTTTGTGTACCTGGGTAGTTGTGTGAGTGATGGCGGAGGGGTGACGGATGAGATTTCCAACCGTATAATGAAGGCTAGGGTGGTATAAATCAACTTGAGCCACCTCTGGCGCCGTCGCGACGTTAGCCTGGCTGTCAAAGGTCGGGTATACAATGCTTCGGTGCGGGCTGCGCTGCTCTATGCCTGTGAAACCTGGCCTCTCCGAGCTGAGGATGTGCGGCAACTCTGCATGTTCGACCACCGCTGTCTCCGCAGGATTGCTTGCGTTTGGTGGCATCATCGCGTGAGTAATTCTGAGGTTCGGCGGCGTGTGTTTGAACATGGTGGAGATCACCATTCATTGAGTGTCGTCATCTGGAAACACCGGTTCCGGTGGCTTGGACATGTGCTCCGAATGTCACCCCAGAGGCTTCCGTACAGGTCTCTGTTTGCTAGCCCTGGGACGGGATGGAAAAGGCGGAGAGGTGGTCAGTCCACGACGTGGCGGCGTGGGATGAAGGATTTTTGTGCTAGATTAGCATCGGTTGGTGTGTCACGACTCCCTGGTTGGGGTCCGAGAGATAGCTCAAATCGATGGCTCGAAACGTTATCGGATATGGCCAAGAATCGTAATCAATGGCGAATGTGTTGCAATTTCCTTCTTTCTTCCCTTCCCGATGATAGTTAACGAACACTGTTTGAACTTGTTAAGCATGAATGTCTTCCTTCCAGATGGAGTTCTTTATCCGTTCTCTACTTATGTATATTCTTTTCCTTCCTTTTTTTCTTTTTGATCTATGTTGTTTTATTATTATTGTGTGGCGCATCCATCTTGGTGCCATATTGTACCAAGTTTTTTATGCGTTTAAATAAATAAATAAATAACTATGTCATCTGCATATTTGGAGTCAACGAGATTACCCCCTGGTGGTAACAAGTCAATCGCTGAAGTCAATTAGGGGTTAAGTCCATTAGTACACCTATGATGATGATGAATATTCTATACGAAAAAGAACTGACGTATTTATCCAGCCATGGATTACCGAGATACGAATGTATAGATAAATTCAGTGCACATGTGTTTTATTATGAAGCTTCATGCCATTTTGTGCTAACTTGATAGGACATAAGTGATATCATAAAGCATACCACCTAACTAAGCATGAGGTACACGTAGAAAATACGGATTTAATCTAAGGTAAATTAGAAGATTAACACGCATACCTTATCGAAACCAAAGGAGCTTCTTTGTCCAGCTCTGCATCATCAGAATGAAAGCCCATAGTTGTTTTTGTCCGATAATAATTTACTATGGAAGCCTCCGGTTTATAATTTTGACATTTTTCAAGTAAACGAGTGGAGTTGTTTGAAGAAATACTGCCAGTTTCTATGAGAAGACGAAGAAAATTCACCACATGCACAGTGATTTCATTCAACAATAAGGGGAACTCTCCAACTTTGGATTCATCGTAAACCTGAGAATAAGATGCATAAGATAGAAATTAATTTTGGATAAAAAATTTCGAAATCAGAACGTAACTAAGACCCACCCACTAACACATTAAGAGAAGACTACTCCACCAGTACAAACAACTACAAGATGTGAAGGTTATACCATATATATACAATTTTAGGAAGCAGAACTATTATGCAACGATTTGAGAAGCCCCCCACCCCGCGTAACTGTCAGAACTCAGATTTCTACACAGGGTATAAGGAATATCAACTGGGCATAGAGATAGGAGACAAACAAATAAAAGTCGAAGAGTTCCTTTCGGGGAAAAAGATGCAATATCGCAAATAATATGAGGTATACATGTATCTGTCGCCGACTCAAAGTCATACCACCTAGTATCTTGGACGACAGGCTGTGGTTGTCATGTTGACTCTACTCAACCATGCTACACAAATCAGACAAATGTTGGGAAACTGGATGGGTTGACATGATAAATTTCACTGATGATCAGGTCACCAACCATTTTCTCCTAACTGTTAATTAACGTGTAGAGAAAAGTGGGACTCCGCGTTCATAATACACTTTTCAGAAACTCAAGGAGACAACTCCCTTATATATGTGCAAATCAAGTTCACTTTTAAAAGTTTGAAAAAACTTGGGCATTGGGTGTATATGATATTCATTATAATAAAGGTTTTCTTGTATTTCCCAATGAATGAAAAAGACCAAAACGATATTGTTGTTGTTTTTACTGACGTTTCGCTATTTAATGCTGCTGCTAATAGCTTTATCAAAGTATTATTAAACCAGAATTCACAAAATCCACTCAGCTTATATAATAACAACTTAATCATCGTTCTTCAGTAAGGGGTCATTTTTAGTTGTCAAATTGGCCAACAAAATCAAGTGTAGATTGCTGGATTTGATAAGTGTATAAGATTATGAAAGCAGCGTGTGGTTACATTGTGAAATTGTTTATCACATCGACGTTGACTGTCATTTCATGGGCGAAACGTCAGTAAAAACAATATCGTTTTGTTTTTCATTCATTGGGAAATACAAAAACAACCTTTATTACAAAGATGACTCCCTTATCTAAAATTCAGCATCTGTGTCTACCTCGGTCGCAAAGTGATACAGAATGATGGCACAAAGACAGCAGTAACTGAATACATGACCACCATAATAATTACTAAAACGATTGTAGCCATCACCAAACCAATGCTTTTAGTAAGACAATTACATTTTTCACTATAGTTATGGTTGTTGAAGCGCTTAAGTATTTGTAGATTAGGGTAATGTTGTGTGACTTTCATTGCACACATACGCAATTCAATGCATACTGTATACCCCACGCAGAACTTCAAACAAAAGTGCAGCAGTTCGTCTATGTAGCATATAAATTTAGAGATAAAATTCAAAAGAACTATGTAATGAAGGGAAATGTACGGCAGAGAGAATAACTACATGAAAAGAAGATTTAATGGAAAGAGATCACCTAAGAGTGAATGCGTCTGCGCCAATAAGGCCGATTTTAAGCCACACCACGGACAATCTCCACCTCGTTACGTGACTCAAACCATCAATCAGTATTCATGGGTTAATTCCAAGTTTTGATATGGCCCATCAGTAAATCTGTTCGGTTAACATCGCTTGACAAGGAAGGCAGTGGCTTGACATAAGTAACACGTGTTCTGTCATCTTAACCAATAGAGCTTCACAACCACAACGACTGACTGTCATGCTCTCCTCATCAAATACTCTAAGCCTAGCCTCAATATTACTGTATGGCTACTTGAACTGCTACATTTCAGTGCAAATTTCCACGTTGACACTCAATCATTTAGTCATCATACATTTCTGAATACATACCAACGTAATATTTCGGCAAATTTAGGAACACCAAGGAGACATTTGGATCTAGTTCAAATACAACCTTAAATAAGCACAAGGTACCTGGATTGTCCCTAGGGGAGAGAGATGTATATCTTTCTCTTCCCTATAATAATGGAAGTAAGAACGAATGCGTACATAAGAATCGGAGTTCCTTTATTCATTACCCTTATTCAAAGCTGCAGTGGAAAAATGGCATGGATCTTTTAGTTGCATACTAATCAAAGTATACTAGTAGTGTGGTGAGTGCTACTTATAATCAGACAAAAGTAGTATATCAGTGAACGAATTCAGAAAAGTAACAATATGTTTCGGACAGTGGAAAAAGCAAGCGAAGGACAGAACTGTGAGAAGAATGTTAGAAACATTGTGCAGAATCATCCAACAAGCTATTGAATGTGGCGATATTCGACCAATTTGAAAGAGATGTGCATATAAAGCGTTGAAGATATGGTATACCAAAGAAAATTTATGTGCCTACAATGAGTTTGGTCTAATTAAACGTTCCTTTGAGTCTCATCAGTTTTTTCTTCTTTATGATACCAGCTAGATACAGTCACCTGCTTCAATTACAATGAATAATTAAAATATTATTTTATTTATTTACGTTCACAGTGGAACATAAGGCTTCAAGCTAGAGGCCTGAAGTTTCTGTAGCAGTGGTGTTTTTATTTTTACGGGATTGGGTTGCTAGCCAGCCTCATGCCCAACCAACCCTCTTTACTAGTTTTATTACTGGTTTAGCGAGGTGAACGAGTGCGTTGGTGGCCGGGAATCGAATCCCGGACCACATACACATGGTTGGCGAGCATTCTACCTCTGTAGGAGAATGATCCTCAGGAAGGCTTCGTGTACTCTTGGAAGTGTGTAGGCGGTTATTACTTCCTAGCTCTCCACACCATGGAAGTTGATTGGTACTTCGGGTACCTGAAACAGAGAGAGGGTTAGTGTTGTGTGACTGCAGAGTCAAAAAGAACACTGCTTGAGGGCGGTCACACACGGCCTGTATGAACTGGGTTTTTTGCTTTAGTTCCATATTAGTAACTTACCGCCGGTTACGGACCACCATAGGGTAAGCTGGGATGGACCTTTTCTATCACCCTTTCTCCAGAATGGAAAGACAGCACAGCTGGCATGCTGTTCATCTGAGGGAAACACCTTACTGCTGTTACACCCCTTTTCCCCAGCAGTTCGACTTCGCACACGCTATGCCATTAACTGCTTTCGGTTTAATCGCTATCCTAACAACCTTTCTGGTATGTTAGGACCTGCAGGAACAGTAGTTCCAGCCAGTGTAGCTTGTTGGGTCATTGCGTCGGTGGGCGAAGTCGTACTGCTGGGGAAAAGGGGTGTAACAGCAGTAAGGTGTTTCCCTCAGATGACCAGCATGTCAGCCGTGCTGTCTTTCCATTCTGGAGAAAGGGTGATAGAAAAGGTCCATCCCAACTTACCCTATGGTGGTCCGTAGTCGGCGGTAAGTTACTAATACGGAACCAAAGCAAAAAAAACCAGTTCATACACGCTACGTGCGACCGATCAGCCTCAAGAAGTTGTCTCCTGGGCTCTGCAGTCACGCAACACTAATTCTCTTTCTGTTTCAGGTACGCCAAGAATAAATCAATTTCTACAGTGTAAGTGGTGCTCGGGAGGCACAAACACGAGAGAGCCAGGCAGGCTTTAGACCAGGAAGAGGGTGTATTGATCATATCTTCACCCTCCGACAGATTCTAGAACATAGGGATTCCTACCGGCGTCCAACAGTCATTATATTTCTTGACCTACAGGTGTCATTCGTTTCTGTCGACTGAGAGGTTCTCTGGAGATGCTTGGCTGTGAAAGGAAGGGAGGCCGAGAAAATATATTGCACTGATTAAGGCACTCTACTCGTACTCACGCAACTAGGTGAGGGCTTACGGAGAGTTGTCATCTGAACTGATGACGACTAGTGATGTCCGTCAAGGATGCCCCTTACACCCATTTCTATTCAACTTCATCATAGATGTACTAATGGACTTAACCCTAGGTGACTTCAGTGACTCAGGGATTGACTTGCTACCGGGGAATAATCTCGTTGACTTGGAATATGCAGACGATATAGTCCTTCTAGGCGAAGACGCTGACGGAATGCAGAGTCTTCTAAACACCTTGAGCCGCAATCTACGAATGCTTGGCAGGCGATTCGCTCCCGCCAAATGCAAGATGATGTTACAGGACTGGACTACATCGACGCCTAGTTTAAAAATAGGAAGGAAAGTGGTAGAGCACGTTGACCGCTTCCCTTATTTGGGAAGTACCATCAGCCCCAACGGGCTGATCTCTGACGAAATCTCAGCACAAATACAGGGGCTCGTTTCGCATTTGTTAGTTTACGCCGACTCTGGCGTAGACGAGATGTTCGACTATCGACCAAAGGGCGGGTGTACTGCTCATCAGTCCGCTCCGTCCTCCTTTATGGTTGTGAGACCTGGCCACTGAGAGTGGAAGACATGAAAAGACTAGCTGTCTTTGATCATAGGTGCCTGCGTTCTATTTCCCGTGTAAATTGGCATAATAAGGTGAGCAACATGGAGGTTAGGCGTAGAGTTCTAGGTAAACAGGGGAAATCAATCGACGAAGTCGTGAAGCTACAAAGACTGAGATGGTTAGGACATGTGTTACGTATGCCAAGCCATCGCCTCCCTCGACGAGCAATGATAGCGGATATAGGGTCAGGCCGGAAGAAAGCTAGCGGCGGTCAAACAAAAACTTGGCACCAGTCAATGAAATCCACAACAGTTGGTCTAAGCCACGTAGGAAGGTGTAGGCTTCTAGGCTGGGGTCCTCGGGACGGTAAAAATCTATGGTTGGAAACAGTTGGTGACATGGCTCAAAATGGTTCTCAGTGGCGCAGATGCATCCACTCCTTGTGACTTATGATTTCCAATGAAACTGTTTTGTTTTTCTTTATTACTCCTTTGTCTCACACCTCTGCTCACTGTTTCTATTATGCTTTTCTTGTACTTTCTTCTCTTGCTTCGCGTGCTACACGGAGTGTGGCGACTTGAACTTCCGCACATTTGTGCAAAGTTCTATGTCGAAAACAGACAGACAGACAGACAGTGTAGGCAGGCGGGAAGTAACAACCACCTACACACTTCCAAGAGTAGACGAAGCCTTCAACAAGCCCACCGACGTAATTAAAATATAGACCAACCCAAACGTTTAAAGTGGAAATTGATGTTCTCACAACACTAAAAAAACACAATAACAAAGAAACCTCTAAACTTACCCTATCACTCCATTGGTAATGATATCCTAATGTTATCCAACGTAGTTTACAATACCATGGATTACTAGGAGATATTTCTATTAAGAGATTACTTTAGTTTAAAGATGAATAACCTACTTTTACTGTTTGTTATCACATCTGCGGTGGTGCTTAAATTATTCTCTGCTGACGGTAGATAACACCATTCAGTTAATGCAGCTAGTAACAAAGCGTCTATTTCATTCTCACTTAAAAAATTCTTAAATATAAAAAAATCTGTTTGGTTATACCTATCAACTGGCAAAATGATAAATAACTCACCTTCGTTAGGCAAATGCTGCACTGTACATATATCATGATGACGATCATTAAAAGGATTCTCCACACATAGTGTCTGTAGATGAGTATAGACGAAGGTTAAATGCCATAATACCTTTAAAACTGATTCGGCATATACGCATATCTGCATACATACATCTTGTGTATAGTCTAAAAGTTTGTAAAACTTAAAAATATTCTTCAAGTCCGAGTTGAGTTCTTCAGAATAAGCCATACAAGTTACACAGGTTTTAGAGAGAGTTTTGGTAACAAAACTTTCTAAAAAATATTTGCAGAGGAAAGAAAACATAAAGGGGAGAAAAATCGATAAACAGTAACTCCCCAACTCAGTCAAGAAATATGAACTGAACTCCTTGGAGATATTATGTTTACCAGATGAGTACAATTTTGTATCACTAAAAATCTTCAGATTTAATTATTTTTCACTGCGTGCCTGAGACAATAAGGATCATATAAAAACGTTAATTATTCCAAACATTTATACTTTAGTAATGCTCTAAATGGAGAGTTGTAGAAAACACCGCAGACAAAGCGAGTCTCAGATACCGAGGTAAATTGAAAAAAATTGGAATAATATACTTTCGTTAGCGTTATTACAAGACGGAGATTATCTGAAAAATGTGATGTATTTGCGCTATAGATTTCGAACAATCTGATCACACACACATTTACTTGTCAAGTCGATATATATGAAAAAAGTTAAATTAAACGAAGTGACAGAAAAAGGATTTCAGAATTATTAACACGTTTGGTAATCCAATCAAATAAGGATTACCAAGGTAGGTTAAGAGTAATGATAAACTGTTTTTGAATACACAGAGTGGGAGAGCTTAAATTTATGAATAGATATAGCCTCGGCGTATTTCAATAAGCGCCCTTGACCGTTTATATAGATGACTTTAAAGGCTGAGTTAACATCAATATTATGGTTCATCTCGATTAGGTGTTTGGCTATAGATGAAGTTGGTAGTCTGACACCTGCATCTATTGGTTTTTCGCAATTCATTTGTTTTTCTAACAATTTTGGGATATGCTCGCTGTCCCACCCTCACATGCAAAGCGCGATTACTCCTCCCCATGTATGTGTGACCACATACACGGAAATTGGTAAATGGTGTGGGATGTGATACAATCACTTGTGCACTTTTGAAGTTTGCAGTGGAGCGTATTTTTAGCTTTTTCGACAATTTCAAGGTGGGCTGCATTATAGGTTCTACGGATGATCAAATTCAACCTTTGTCTCAAAATCCTACTGTTTATTTCTCTGTCAGATGGTAATTTGATGAAAACATTTTTCTTAGGGGCGGTATGGATTGTAGCTTTAGAGACTAATTGACTTCTACACATGTTTAACAATTTTAAAGGATATCCGTTTTCAACAAGAGTATGATATGCGACGATCATGAAGATGCGAGTCGTCTATTAGACAGACTTAACTCTGTACAGAATCATGTAAGTCTAATATGCGAGGAAGAAAGACGAAACCAGCTTGCATTTTTAGACATATTTCTGAGTCGAAGAGATGATGGTTCAATGGGACGATCAATCTACAGAAAGCCCACTTGGACAGGGCAGTACTTTCACTTTCACAGTTTCTGTCCATTACAGTATAAGAGAGGCTTGGTGAAATGCCTATTTAAGAGGATTCAACGTATATGTACGGTTGATGTCATAGACAGAGAAAACGAAATATTGATGGATGCTCTTGTTGAAAACGGATATCCTTTAAAATTGTTAAACATGTGTAGAAGTCAATTAGTCTCTAAAGCTACAATCCATACCGCCCCTAAGAAAAATGTTTTCATCAAATTACCATCTGACAGAGAAATAAACAGTAGGATTTTGAGACAAAGGTTGAATTTGATCATCCGTAGAACCTATAATGCAGCCCACCTTGAAATTGTCGAAAAAGCTAAAAATACGCTCCACTGCAAACTTCAAAAGTGCACAAGTGATTGTATCACATCCCACACCATTTACCAATTTCCGTGTATGTGGTCACACATACATGGGGAGGAGTAATCGCGCTTTGCATGTGAGGGTGGGACAGCGAGCATATCCCAAAATTGTTAGAAAAACAAATGAATTGCGAAAAACCAATAGATGCAGGTGTCAGACTACCAACTTCATCTATAGCCAAACACCTAATCGAGATGAACCATAATATTGATGTTAACTCAGCCTTTAAAGTCATCTATATAAACGGTCAAGGGCGCTTATTGAAATACGCCGAGGCTATATCTATTCATAAATTTAAGCTCTCCCACTCTGTGTATTCAAAAACAGTTTATCATTACTCTTAACCTACCTTGGTAATCCTTATTTGATTGGATTACCAAACGTGTTAATAATTCTGAAATCCTTTTTCTGTCACTTCGTTTAATTTAACTTTTTTCATATATATCGACTTGACAAGTAAATGTGTGTGTGATCAGATTGTTCGAAATCTATAGCGCAAATACATCACATTTTTCAGATAATCTCCGTCTTGTAATAACGCTATCCAAATTTTTAAAAGGTACTAATTGTTTTAAATCTTTGGAATAATATACGCCAACTGAGTTTCAAAAATTCTTGATTTGAAAACAAAACAAACCAGTGGATGCAGCAGAGCTACTTACTGAGTGAAACACTCGAATTTCAAATGAGTCAATAGAGCAGAGTTAAAGAGTAACGATCTAAGGTGGGAAAAACACACAAACTAATGATTTTTAATCAGCCAATTGCATCAGCTTGGTTAATTTGGGCAGAAGAAGGAACATACAGGATTAAGCCTTTATATTAAATAGAAGTTTAATGAAAGGTATTCTGTCTAATATTCTTGACCTTTTTTAGCATACATTTGCAAATATGGAGGGGTTTGTACCTGGTTTCATTACCTTGATCTGATTGAGCATTCTGTCTGTCTGTCTGTTTTCGACATAGAACTTTGCACAAATGTGCGGAAGTTCAAGTCGCCACATTCCGTGTAGCACGCGAAGCAAGAGAAGAAAGTACAAGAAAAGCATAATAGAAACAGTGAGCAGAGGTGTGAGACAAAGGAGTAATAAAGAAATACAAAACAGTTTCATTGAAGATCATAAGTCACAGGGAGTGGATGCATCTGCGCCACTGAGAACGATTTTGAGCCATGTCACCAATTGTTTCCAACCATAGATTTTTACCGTCCCGAGGACCCCAGCCTGGAAGTCTACACCTTCCTACGTGGCTTAGACCAACTGTTGTGGATTTCATTGACTGATGCCAAGTTTTTGTTTGACCGCCGCTAGCTTTTTTCCAGCCTGACCCTATATCCGCTAACATAGCTCGTCGAGGGAGGCGATGACTTGGCATACGTAACACATGTCCTAACCATCTCAGTCGATGTAGCTTCACGACTTCGTCGATTGATTTCCCCTCTTTACCTAGAACTCTACGCCTAACCTCCATGTTGCTCACCTTATTATGCCACTTTACACGGGAAATAGAACGCAGGCACCTATGATCAAAGACAGCTAGCCTTTTCATGTCTTCCACTCTCAGTGGCCAGGTCTCACAACCATAAAGGAGGACGGAGCGGACTGATGAGCAGTACACCCGCCCTTTGGTCGATAGTCGAACATCTCGTCTACGCCAGAGTCGGCGTAAACTAACAAATGCGAAACGAGCCCCTTGTATTCGTGCTGAGATTTCGTCAGAGATCAGCCCGTTGGGGCTGATGGTACTTCCCAAATAAGTGAAGCGGTCAACGTGCTCTACCACTTCACTTCCTATTTTTAAACTAGGCGTCGATGTAGTCCAGTCCTGTAACATCATCTTGCATTTGGCGGGAGCGAATCGCATGCCAAACATTCGTAGATTGCTGTTCAAGGTGTTTAGAAGACTCTGCATTTCGTCAGCGTCTTCGCCTAGAAGGACTATATCGTCTGCATATTCCAAGTCAACGAGATTATTCCCCGGTAGCAAGTCAATCCCTGAATCGCTGAAGTCACCTAGGGTTAAGTCCATTAACACATCTATGATGAAGTTGAATAGAAAAGGAGATAATGGGCATCCTTGACGGACACCACTGGTCGTCATCAGTTCAGATGACAGCTCGCCGTAAGCCCTCACCTGGCTGTATGAGTACGAGTAGAGTGCCTTAATCAGTGCAATATATTTTCTTGGAATTCCCTTTACAGCCAAGCATCTCCAGAGAACTTCCCGATCGACAGAGTCGAATGCTGCCTTTAGGTCAAGAAATATAATGACTGTTGGACGCCGGTAGGAATGCCTATGTTCTAGAATCTGTCGGAGGGTGAAGATATGATCAATACACCCTCTTCCTGGTCTAAAGCCTGCCTGGCTCTCTCGTGTTTGTGCTTCCCGAGCACCACTCAGTCTACGCATGATTATTGAGCCTAAGACTTTAGATACTATATTAGTCAAGCTAATCCCTCTGTGATTATCACAGGAAGACTTGTCTCCCTTCTTGTATATGGGGATAATCAGTGACTTACACCAACCCGATGGGACTTCTTCTGATTCCCAAACGCTGCCTAGTACCTCAGTTAATCCGGACAGTAAGCTGTCTCCACCGTACTTAAATACCTCTGGCGTCATTCCATCAGGTCCCGCTGCTTTGCCTAGTTTCAGATTGGTGACAGCTTTAGTAACCTCAGTTAGTGACGGAGGACCTGTATCTATATCCCATTCAGGGAGGTGTTGGATGCTCGGAAGGTTGAGCGTGGCTGTGGGCAAATTAAACTGCTCCTCATAATGCTCTTTCCAACGATCCAGTCGTCTATCCTGGAGCTAATTATAGTGCCATTTTTTTCCGAGATTGTCTCACTAATGATTTGTCTTCTCCCACCCGTTTCCCTGATGAGTCCAAAGAGTTGCCTGGTGTTGCCTATCCTCAAAGCTTTCTCCATCTCTTTGGCTTTTGTCGCCCACCACTGTTCACGGTCCTTGCGGAGACTTTTCGTAAGTTTCCTCTTGTGCAGCTTTCGCTCCTCATTGAATTCGGAGCTCGCCGGAATAAGTCTTCTAGCATCTATCAGTTCGGATGAGGCGGTGGAGATCCAGTGGTTTTTACTCACCTTTGGGTTTACCTTATTCACAGCTTTTACAGCTGTATCTATGGCTGCCTGGATATTTTTCCAAGCTTCTTCAGGGTGAGCACAGCTGTCGAACACAGATATGTGTTTAGCTAGTTCTTCCTCAAATACGGATTTAGTTTCCTGATCGAGCTGGGGACGTGATGGTTTTACCGCCAGCTGTTTCCTACGTCCGTTCAGTCGTAAGCACACCCGAGCGCGGACCAGTGCATGGTCGGTATCTACGCACGTGTTCCAGAAGGAGCGACAATCTCCTACCGACCCACGCCAACGATAGCTTATTGCTATGTGGTCTATTTGTGTCCAGCGTTGGTTTGATGAAGGGGGTCTCCAAGTCAAACAGTGTCTCTCCTTGTGTTTGAAGTTAGTGCTTACAAGAAACAAATGATTATCAGAGCAGAACTGTAGGAGACGGTCACCGTTGTCGGTTCGCTGGCACGGAACTCCATAGGTGCCACCGACATCCTTCTCAGATTGACACAATTTCCCTACTTGAGCGTTAAAGTCACCAGCTAGAACGACTATGTCTGAGCGTTTAGCCAAACTAGACAAACTAGATTGAGCATTCAAAGGTTATGAGTTTACTCGTTCTCTAAGATAGCTATGTCTTTCTTGACCCGCAGTCCTTGTCGATAAGTGCCAGGATTTGACTAACCTAGACTATTGACATAAATGCGTAAATGAATCCGTGGTTAGTACTGTTGTCCAGCATATCTTAACAGTTAACTGGTCCAGTCAATAAATGGAAGTCAAGCCAAGCTGACAATAATCCTGAAGTAAATCTCGCAAATTATCAACTAACTCTAACTTTCCATAACGAGTAAATTCTGAAATGGTTTGATTTTCCACATAAACTAGAACTCAGTCCTGGTTTTCAGCATGACTCGCACTAATTCAACACCCTGTAATTTTCTAGGCATTCTCAAGAGTAGATCACAACCTACTGGATTCATTTATTAACCTTATTTCAGACCAGATTTAGCACTTACTGGCATTACTTGGGGACAATCAGACTTAGTGCTTGTTCTAATTTCAAACAAACTGTAGGTCACAATGAAAAAAATAGGTCCTGATAAGCGTGAAGTCATCGGTCGTCGTTCGGAGGGAAGGATGACATTTCCTTATAGGAATCACACCCTGAAAAGTGATAATATATTCCATGGTAAGGTACAACCAAGTCACCATCGGGACAGAACTTGTATTGGGGAATTGCCACTTGACATCGTCAAATCATTCCGTTTGGAGCCCATACATCTTATATACCCTGTTGTTAAGGAATTGGTGTTCTCGCAGCTCGGTGAGAAGAGCAAATGGATTGCATATATAGATAACAGACTGCGAGTAGGAACTTCATTCCTTCCAACTTTCAGAGGAAATGTCGGTCGCTAGCTGAGGTTAGCTAATGGAAGGCAACCGAGTGTAGACTTTTCCTATTATATATTTGGGTCCCGTCCTACTGAGGATCGCTGTCACTGCTCTGTACTCTAATTTCCGAAGATTATGCCTGACAGTATACTTACTGTCAAATTCTAAATACAGCCGTCTGTTTTTGGATGCTGTTCGGACAGATTTAAGTAATTCCTTGCTGCACTATGAGAATTGTTTCAGAAGTGGACATATTGCTTACAGTATTTATTCCCTAAAACATAGTCGGTGACGTCCAGCTGCACTAGCCACTAGAAGGATTTAGTGCATTTCCTTTCGAATCTCCTATATGCGTGAGTTCAGACAGTCCGTTCGATGTGAATATGCTGTGACCAAGCAGGCAGTTCAGCCTTATGCTGAGCAAGTTTACCTAGTGTAAAGTACAGGTGCAAAGCATGTACCTAAAGAAGCTGTTACTAATAGCGTTGAGTTTGCTCAACAGCAGTTAGATTTCTCGTCGTTCGTTTGGTGAAAGACGACAGTATAGTGGCTAATCCAGACATTTGAGCTGTGTCAAATGGTTTATATGCATATAACAGCCCTGGAAAACCACTTCGAGCCGGCGTTTACTGGGGATGGATGGTCATTATTTGAATTCCGTCAACTTCGGGAATATTGTAAGTTGGAATACTCATATGACCTTTCTAGACACGTTTGAGAATTGTAAAAAGTCTAAAAAGCTCTTGAGAAGCTAAGCAATAAAAATGTAGACACTAAAGACGACACCTTACCAATGGTTAGTAATGAACCGAAGAAGTACCGTTTTCTGTGTCTCACATATTTTCAAGGAATGCGAAGACTGACAAAGACCTTATTTACAACTCAGTGGATATTGATGTAGCTGCCAGCGAAGTCCGTTGCATCAAACCACAATATCCAGTTTTGAATATGTTCGATCAATTGGTCCCCCGATTCCAATGTGTCAAATTAATCAAATGCCATTCATTTTAAGTACCTCAAATGCCCCGAGCTCCCATTCATCTCCTATTGGCGAAAGGACTACAACTGTATCTAACCAGTAAGAATAAATGTGAATTTTTTGTATACTTACTTTAGATTGTCATCTAACGAAGCTAACAATGAGATGTTGACTCTTCACAGGCAAGGGCTCGGTAAGTATTTACAAATAATCATTTACTTCAAGAATCGTCATTGGAAATCCTCAACTGGTGTAAGGAAATCCTGAACATGCTAGAAGCATCTTTAAGAGATGATAAGTATGAGGGGATATTTGTGAGTTCGCGTACTTAATTTTCACTTTTTGTAGAGAGTTGGAGTAGTTAGCTACCTAGAGTGTTATCCAAAGTTGTCACTTAAAGTCATAATCTTTCATCTCGTTCATGTCACCTTCGGACGCTCAACTCGCTATTTCTGATTCGGATCATAATCATGCGATGACCTGTCGCGCGATATCACTAAACAGTCTTCTCCCAGTCCAGCCGATTCATCTCCATTTGTTGAGGAATCGGTTCTCGATCGGTTCATTCCCAGATTTCCTTATTACTAATTCCTTTCGGCCAAGTATCTGATCTTTAGAATGGAGGTAGCGACGAGGGCAGCTGTTGATGAAATGGTTTTGGTGACGCGTGTGTCAAGTTTCTGATCCACATAAAAGAAGAACTGACTAACTTGTAACTGCTGTTGAAAATTCAAATCTTATTCGTTGGTCTACTTGCAGCAGATTCCCACCATGATTTTAGATTTTTGATAGTCTGTGTCTTGTCCTGACGTTCCTCCCTTTGACATCCTCATACGTGCGTACAGCCTGTAGTTGAAATGATGTTGACCAAATAAGAGAAAGATGTGACCTCGTTCAAATTTTTTCCACTTGTAGTAATACATATATCAACCTCATGTATATATACATCTTATGCGGTTGATAGTGTTTAGTGGAAGAATCCACAGCCGGGGCGTTTCATCCCATTTCAGGCTCGTCAGCTGGATATGTACAGCTGCATTTCAATCAATCGATGGGGAATACAAAAAGTAAGCTAAATAAACCTGTGCATATATAAAATTATTTAACTTACGTATATAATTGGAACTATAAATAGTATAATTAGACATAGTCTCAGGATCAGTAACAGATCTTTTGCGCGGTAAAACCTGAGCATACAAATGACTAGAGAGAGTTGTCTAGAAAAAGGGAAAACAAAAAGGAGGAGAGATAAATAGAAAAATTCCGACGATATACTTGAGTGTTTTGAAACAAAATGTTCCCTACACACGGCATCAACTCTTAGTGTTAGTAAGCGTTACCCAACTACTACTCAATAAGCCACACCTTCGGTTGGACACTAGTAACCAGTCGGATGTGTCTAGTCCTTTTTTTGGTGCAGACTGAATTCTATCAGTCAGTCAGTCAGGTTAGCAATGTGGCCACCGTGCCACTAGGTAGCTCGTCATTACGGTGTACATTGATTTGATGACATTAGATGGTTGGAGGAAATCGGCGGGAAGCTCTTTACCTAGGCTTTGTGTTAGTTGGCACCCACCAGTCAGTCAGCAAGGCATACTTGCAGCCTTGAAGGAACTCATGTCCCTTCTGAGATTCAAACCCGTGTCACTCCCTTCAAGATTGCAGATATGCCTTGGTGACTGGTGAGTGCCAAGGTACAGAGCTTCCTACCGATTTTCTCCAACCATCTCATATCATCAACCCATACCTTATTGTATGAAGGATGCTGATACTAAGTAGCTGCCCAAAACAGACACCCACCCTACGGCTTAAAGTCGAGACACACACACAGAGAGAGAGAGCACCTTGACTAATAGACAACAGTTCCGCTAAGTGAAGAAACCCACGTGTTTTCTCCTAACTTGAGAGCCTTCTGACGGTCCCATAGGTGAGTGAATAATATTTTAGAGTTCCATATGATAGCTGGTTGGTTTGAGTGTTAATGGAAACACCGTTCATGACAGGTAACCTTGTTTAGTCAGTTATCAATATTGCATAACCATTAGAGGAGTTGAGATTGAATTTCTGGTGTAGACGTAATATCTAGCTGGTTATCAATCAGAGGACATGTAGACTGCACAACAACTCACCCACGTCCTCCTTTATGACTGTCAGCTAAAGCCATTGAAGGTGGAAGACATGAAAAGGCTACCTATCTTTGACTATAGATGTTTGCGTTCTATCTTCCATGGCGGTTAGGCGTAGAATGTTAGGTAAGAATGGTAACTCAATCGATGAGCTTGTGAAGTCACACAGATTGAGATAACTAGAACGTGTGTTGCACATGCCGACAGTCATCGTCTTCCTCTCGACAGACAATGTTAGTCAACATAGGATTAGGTTGAAAAAGAGTTAGAAGTGATCACATCAAAACCTCACACCAATCCATTGAAGTCTTAGACTGTTGGTTTGAGCCAGCCACGTAAGGGAACTGTAGACTACCTACCTGGTTGGAGTGTCCTCGAGATCCTAAGAACCGACAGCAGGGAAGACAATTGGCGATATTGGCTTAAAATCATTCTCAGTGGTCTGTCTGTCCGTCTGTTTTCGACATAGAACTTTGCACATATGTGCGGAAGTTCAAGTCACCACACTCCCTCCATGTAGCACACAAAGCAAGAGAAGAAAGTAGAGAAATGCATAATAAAGACAGTAAAAAGAGGTGTGAGACAAAGGAAGAGTAATGACGAAGAACAAACAGTTTCATTGGGAATCATAAGTCACAAGGAGTGAATGCATCTGCGTTAGCCATTGACAACGATTTTGAGCCAAATCACCACCAATTGTTTCGAATCTTCATTGGTTTTTACCATCCCGAGGACCCCAACTAGACTGGCAGTCTACACCTTCTGATGTGGCTGGCTGGCTTAAGACAACGGTTGTGGATTTCATCGACTGATGAAGCCATGTCTTCATTTCACCATGACTGACCAACTATTTTCCAACCTGATCCATCTTATGTCAGCTAACACTGCTCTTCGTCGAGGAAAGCTGTAGCTAGGCAGGCATGCGTGAGAAACACATTTCCTAACCATCTCAATCGGTGTAACTGTTTCACAACCTCGTCGATTGATTTCTTCTCCTAACCTCAATACATCTGCCCTATTATACCACCCTGACGCGGGAGATAGAAGACAGGCACTTATGATCAAAAACAGCTAGCTGCTAGCCAGTCTTTTCATGTCTTCCACTTTCAATGGCCATGTCTCACGCACAGCCATAAAGAAAGATAGAGCGAATTGCTGAGAGGTACACACCTCCTTTGATTGACAACCAGCCGGATATCACGTCTACTAAGCCAGAGACGGCACAAACCGGTATAAGCGAAACGAGCCTTCCGAATCCGTGCTGAGATTTCGTTAGCGATCAACCGGTTGTGGCTGATGCAACTTCCTAAATAAGTGAAGGAAATGGTCAACACGTTCCACCCAACACTTTACTCACTATTTCTAAGCTAGGAGTCAATGTGGTCCAGTCATATAGCCGCATCATTTAACAATTAGTGGGAGTGAATTGCATGTCAAACATTTGCAGATTGCAGCTCAAAGTGTTCAGAAGACACTGTATTATGTCAGCGTTTTCAGCATATTCTAAGTCACCGAGATTATTCCCTGCTGGAGACAAGTGAATTCTTGAGTCGCTGAAGTCAATTAGCGTTAAGTTCATTAGTTGTGTGCTAAATAAGCATGTGGCGACTTAAACGTGCTACACTTCTGTACAAAATTCTACGTTGAAACTCGGTCAGTCAGTCAGTCGATCATTCTCTGTTCATTAGTAAGTAGTCCGTCAGTCTTTTCTCAGGAAGGCTTCGTGTGCTTTTGGAAGTGTATGGGCGGTTGTTACTTCCTGGCTGCTCACACCGTGGAAGTTGATTGATTCTTAGGGTACTTGAAACAGAGAGAGGGTTAGTGTTGCCTGACCACAGAGACCAGGAGACAACTGCTTGAGGCGGATCGGTCACACACAGCCTGTATGAAATGGCTTTTAGGTTTGGTTCCGTGTTAGTAACTTGCCGCCGGTTACGGACCACAGTAGGGTAAGTCGGAATGTACATTTTTCGGTGTTGACGTTTACTAACCCCCTCTCTCCAGAATGGAGAGACAGCATAGCTGGTATGCTGGTCATCTGATGAGGGAAACACCTCACTGCTGTTACATCCCTGTTCCCCAGTAGTACGACTTTGTCCCACAGGCCTTTAGAATAAAGTAAAAAATAGTCTTCCTCTATGCCGGTAACTGCTTTTAATCTAATCGCTATCCTAACAACCTTCCTGGCATGGTAGGACCTGCAGGAACATTGATTCCAGCCAGTGTAGCAGCTACCGGTCGGGCGTCAGTTTTTTGATATTTACAATGAACAAAAGTGTCAAAGAACACAGAATACACAGAATAAAACTTACACAAGAGCATACACAGCAATCTCCATGATTTCCAGGCATTTGAGAAGTTGCTTGTTGTTTTCCTGAATGACATTCACAAGGAAAATTGTTATTTACACCAGCACAACCATCACCACAGCTTGGCGGCATATTTGAAATATCTGTAGGAAGTGTAGTTACAGTCATAGTTGTTGCTACTCCTGTTGTTGTTGTCGGCTTCGTTGTCATAGCAACAGGAGTAATAGCAGTAGTATTAGTAGTAATGATTAACTCGCCATACGGGTTACCTTTACCACTGCTATTATTATTATTGTTTTTAATATTATTTTTACTATTCTCATTGCTCACATCACAATCATCATTTAATTGTGAGTAATAAGGTGATTGACAAATTTCATATCCTAATATACACAAGTATAATAGTAAAAAGAGAGATCGAAGGATAGAAATCAATCAATAAATTCAGAATCCTACACCAACAACAATAAATAAATAAAGATTATGTATATATAGACGTTTTGGAGGTGTGACAGTCTGTCAAATAATGTTGTTTAAATGTTCAAGCGCTGATTTGCGCAGACTTAATTGATTGATTCTGGAAGTTAGATTTTATCTTATGTAACGAAGTAGTGATATGGTGTGGCCTGTTTAAACACTTGACCTGCGCGCTACCAGAATTTCCGTCTATCTATCTATTACATAATGCTGTTTAAAGCCTTCTGCATTTTCTCTGATTGTTTTCATATCATTAAAAAACCACCACACTGCGTGCATAAACTCGCGCGCATATTTTTATTATTACTATATTATTGTTTCCTTCAGTTTCTAGAGGAACATAGGGCTTCAGCCAGTCGCACGTCTCCATTGAGCGTTCGGTTGTCTACCAACATTTTCACCTGGCTTCATGTTTGCCCACATGCTTCCACCTACACTTCACATCACCTACTCCTCCGTGTCATCCTCGCACTGATCACCAACTAACTCGCCTCTTCACATTCAGGTTCCACTCGAGCAATGGCCTGGTGTGTGATTTCACTCACTTGATGGTTTTCTCAGATTATGGCCAATCCACTTCCATTTCTTCCTGCATATTTCATGCACTGGTTCCTGCTGAGTTGGTTCGCTCCCAGAGATAAGTTGCTGTTGCTGATCTTTTTTGGCCGGCCATCTGATCTTCAGTAGTATTGACCGAAGACAGCTAGTTGTTGATGAAGGTCTGTAGTTTGTTTGAGGTGCTCTTTACGATGCGCTAAGTCTCTGATCCATATAGCAAGTAGCACTGACCTCACATTGGAGTTGAAAATCTGGATCTCGTTTTTCATGCTCAGTGCTGGTGACGTCCACACAGACTTGAGAGAAATAAATGCTTGCCTTGATTTCCTGATCCTTGCTTTGATATCCTCGTCAGTTCCGCCTGTAGCTGAAACGATGCTTCCCAAGTAGGTAGAGGAGGTTACTTCTTTCAGATTTCTCCCATTTATGCTGAATGTTGTCTATTGTTGTTGTTGCTGTTACTGCTGGTCAGGAGTCTTCATCACTTCTGTTTTCTCTATGTGCTATCTTTGATGCTTCTTCTGCCCACCTGTTGCCTTCCATATGCAAATCTTCCAGTTTGTGGGAAGTCAAACATATATCACATCGATGAAGTTGAGATCCTCCTAACTGTTTGTGTTGGTCCATTTTAAGCTCGTTTCCTCGTTGCCCGGCCCACTCTCTGTCGCATTATCCAGTCTACCGCAATCAGGAAAATTATGGTAGATAGTAGGCGGCCTAGTTTTACACCCGTCTTCACTCCGAAGGATTCGGTGAGTTTCCCGTTGTGGATTATTTAGCATGCAGTATTATCGTACAACTGTTAGATAAGGTACATAATAGCGGCCGCACCCCTTGGTAGTAAGCGAAGTAGTTTCCAAATCACCCCCTCGATCAAAGCTGTTGATTTAATTAGCTTCCAGCTAAATACAACACACTGTGCGATTCTTGTAGGGAATGAAGAAGAAGTGCACAGAATTGTTTTTCTCTTCATTTCCGACAACACTACGACGTCAGATGATATGCTTGAGATTATTACTTGACATATATATCCAGAATGAAGACGAAATATTTCGGAATTAAATACAATGAAAAAAGTGCATCGCAAGGCATAGAGGTTAGGACGCTCACCAACCATGCACATGGTCCGGGGTTAGATCCCCGGCCGATGCACGCCTTTACCTCACTTAGTTAGTAATAAGACTGGTAAAGAGGGAAGGTTGGGCATGGGGCTAGCAACCCTATCCTGTAAAAATAAACACCACAGCTACAGAAGCTTCTAGCCTCTAGCTTGAAGCCCCCTATGTTCCACTGGGGAACGTGAAGGAAAAAAATTCTTTATACTGTATATCTGTACATATTGTCTGAAATAAGTCATTATATTGAAAACTATTGAGTACAAGATGACTGTCCAGCATCCAACTAAGGACAGAAATAGGCACCTATGACCTCCATCGGGGATCGAACCTAGGTTGTAAGGCATTGGCGGAATGACTTCAAGAGACTACAAATAGTGTTTCCCTGTTTCTAGTTGCTAGCCTTACTCTGAACAAAACGTTTACACACTATACAGAATTCACTGTTGCGTAATACCTTTCCTCTTCACCCAGAATCTTCAGGAAAAATAGCAGTCTACAATATTTTTTTATTCCTTTACGTTCCCAATGGAACACAGGCCGCCCCTTCTAGCTAGAGGCTTGAAGTTTCGGTAGCAGTAGTGTTTTTAATTTTACGGGGGAATGGGGTTGCTAGCCAGCCTCATGCCCAACCTTGCCTCTTGACCAGTCTTATTACTGGCTTAGTGAGGTAAAGGAGTGCATCAGTGGCCAGGGATCGAGTCCCGGACCACCTAGTTGATTGGTGAGCATTCTACTACTGTGCAACCGAAGCCCAGTAATCTCTACATAGCCAAATGATGCATACCATTATCCGCAAATTACCATTTGCACAGATCTTCCGGGTTGTGCTACTTCTACCTTTCTCACTGTATTCCTTTCACTTCGTCTCCCATGTATCTTCACAACGCTGAATTATTTGCTTTCTCTGACAACAAATCTATCCCGCCCCCGCCATTTAATGTTTATATATATATATATATATATATATATATATATATATATATATATATATATATGCTACTGGTAACTCTTGTCAGTAGTACATGCCACACTGTGACGCAGTGCTGCTTTTTAGATCTGAAGCAAATATCAATCCCTTGTAATATCTTTTCCTTCATAGCTTGAGAAATACGTACTAGTAGTTTGAAAGCCAATTGAAAATGAGTGTTGAGTACATTTCGCAACTCAGGGATATAATTGAATGGTTGGGACAAAAAGAATCAGGGAAAATATGATGAATTCAATTGTGTTAGGTGAAAATTCAAGTAGCCCAGAGTTATTCAAGCAAGCCGCCATTTATCACATGGTTAAGAGTAACGTAGAGAACACCTGTCTTTGCAATAGCATTTTAACAGTGGGAGGAAAGTTAGAATAAGTGTGTGGGCAGTTATCAATTTTTGCAGCTGTTCACACTGTCGAAGAGTATTAGGGTGCTGTGTGACACACACCACAAAAACCAGGAGGATAACTCCTTGAGACTGGTGTTCCACCCACAACCTGTTTCGGAGTTGTGTACGTGCATAAAAGGATCTTATCATCGGCTATGGACTGTCATAGAGTAAGTCGGGATATACTAATATTAAGGTGTTGACTGTTTTTGAATCCACCCTTCTCCTCTTCCTCCACACAGAGAAAAGGAATCACACCTATGTGCACCGGTAGTACGAATATGCATGCCCTCAGACCCCCCCCCCGCCTAACACAGTGTTTAATCCCTGACCAAACCACATTTCAGGCATGATATTATTTTTTTTTTTTTGGTTACAGATTGATTCCACACAGTACTTTTCGGTACAAGGATTGAATTTTCAACATATGATATATCGGTAGCGCAAATTTTGCAGGCCAACCATAGATATCAGGTGTGCGTTGGCGGCCGGAGGTTCGAACCCCAGACCATTTGCATGGTCGGCGACAGTCCTAACCACTGTGCCACCGACGCACACAGGCACATATTTGCTAAGAAACAATGTAGCTGTCGCTGTCACTGTGACATACAAGCCTAACCATCACATCATGTCAAGATTACGGCTATCGGGTCAACAAAACAAAAAATGAAGGGACCAAGCTCTAGGGAATGACAAAAATTGATTTTGAAAGTTAAATGAATACTTTAACAGAGAAATAAGCAACACATTGTACTTGATTGAAGTGTCATTCATCAAATGGCATTCTATCTATCGTCATGTCTTAAATCAAATAAACAAACTTATACAGAACTGAATCTTATCTTAGTTTAACCACAATTAGAAACATTTCACAAACCAGCAGACATTACTTCTGTCAATATTTTAAGTTTAAATAGTAGTCAAGGTGATGGAACAAGCACTCCTCACGCCCAATCCCCCGCACCACCCATCCTTCTTGGTCTACCTATTGGTTAGTGAACTAGGCGAGGTTTAAGAGTACACTGGCCAGGGAATTTATCCTAACTATGTATGGATGTCATCCATTCTGTGTCAGTGAACCAGCACCGACGCGGTGAGATTTGATAATACAAACCAACCAAACTTAAGTAGGTAAAGTTCAAGAGTTAGTTTATAGGGAAGTTGATTTGTCTAAAATTTTGATTACACACTAATATCAAGTTAAAGAACCATTGAAAACTAGGGAGTACTGGACAGCTGTTTCATCCTAGTTCAGCAATCTTCATCACTGCACACCTGTGAACCACCTAACCAGGGGACCCTTTAGGCTACATGGTCAAGCTTGCTCACCATTCAGCCACTTAGGCTGTATAATTCAATAACCCAAGAATTCTAACTTCTGTTAATTCTTGATTTTAGCGTGACCACCAGCCAATGTCATCAGCCGACCTGTTCGACGCCCCCTCCCCTTCGCTGGACATGACTTTTCACTAGAAATCCATGAAATTTGGTCCAGCAGTCAGTCGCTACTGCGTTCTAGTGAGACGTTCCGAATGGTGGGGTCCACCAGGTTGGGTGTGAGGGCAAATATTAATGCCAAACAGTCAATTTCACCTTTAGGCATAAATCTGACCTCTAAACAAACTGATTAGGTTGCACTCACGAGGTGTGCAACATAAATGGCACTGAAATAGAGACCAAGTCGGAAATTAAATACCTAGGCGTCCTTCTATCTGCTGATCTCTCCTGGTCGTCTCATATCTTGATGATTTCTAAGAGAATATTCCGTCTTACCTTCTACATCAAGAAGTTAAGACATTCTGGTATAACCCAACCCTTACTCATACGATTCGTTAACTCTCGCATTCTGCCTATTATTCTCTATTGCTCCCCCTTAGTTTTACCAGGGCTACTGAAGAAGGACTATATCTTATTACGCAGGATGTTAAAGGTTGTCAGCAGGGTAAGCCACAGGGTGCCACTTAACCAGCTGGTTGATATTCTGGTCGACAGACACTTGGACTCATGTGAAAAAATGGGCTAAATCCATTCTATCTATCTAACTCACACCACCCTCTTCATTCACAACTCTCCCCTTTGTTTCTATCGCATCAGGCAGGGAAACCAGAAGCCTCTATAGAAAACTATATACTCGCACTAGTAAGTACAAAAACTCAACCATAACCTCCCTAATTAGCTCGTGTTCTGTGCGATGAAGAAAGCATTAGGCGTGATATCTATAACTTATTAAATAGTCAGTAGAACAACTGGATCTCGTCTTTCCAACTCATATCATTTGTGGTTACAACGTTTTCTTTCTTTCTTTTCCTTTTCTCTCTCTCTTTTTCTCTGTTATGTGCTGCTTTGTTTCATTCTTCTGCTTACGCTAGTAAATATGCTAGTATCTACTTTTCTAGCACCTTCAAACATTCTGTTCACTTTTGGCTTTGCTACCGACATGCCAATATGTTGTTGTCTAAACGAACTGAGACTACCCTTAATCTATGTAGAATTTGATTTAATGTTAATGTACTAATTGGATGCAATACTGTAGTAAAATGCTGAGAATTCCATTCTGTATCACAAATACTGTTTAGGAATAAAGCAAATTATTATTATTATTAATACTCGCTGAAAACGCAAAAATTTCAAACTGACAGTAGTTAGAATTCATGTGTTATTTAATTATAGCCCAGAAGGCTGGATAGTTAATGAACTTGTCCTCATAACGTGAACGTCCCTGTTCGACACCTGGAAGGATCTTGGATGTGTTCTGGTGAAGAGTACTAGCACTAGGATGAAAATACTGTCCAGTACTCCCTGATTTTCCATGATTCCTTAACTAAGAATTACTAGACAAGATCAAGATGAACGCGCAACAGGTCTCAATAGCGAAGAGTCCTACCGCACACACACACAGACGATATGACACAGAATTACAGAATATACAACAAGAAGTACACAACAACAACAGCACTTACTTCTTTGAGTATTACTATTAACTTTGGTATTTTGTAAATCTCTTCGCAGAGTACTACTGCTATTCGGAGCAGTAACAATGACAGATGAAGTAGTGGATTGTGCAGTTTGATGATGAGGCGGAGGAGCTGGAGGAAGAGGTAGAGGTAGTGGTGGTGGGGGAACAGATGGTGGCGGTTGATTAACACTTGCATACAGCCCGTCCGAATCTGAAGCAGCATCATCACACAGGGAAGAATAACATCGACTATTCGACTCGAAAGTGTTTGTTTGCAGCTTAATTCGTTGTTGTTGTTGTTGTTGCAGCTTAGGTATAATAGCGATATCATATAGATTTTGATCATTTTCTATTGATCGTTTAACAGCTGGTACTGAATAATACGTCAGCTGATCACTAATATCCTCTAGGGTATCCGCTTGTTCATGATTTATTGTCTTTATCGGTTTATTATTCTGCATAGAATAGACCGAGGGAGGGGAAGGCGTGGAGAACAATGACAACAATTATTGTGAGTAGTTATTTGTTTAACAGTATAATGACATAAACACAATACACTGCGTTAAAACAATCGGCTGAGTTTTACATCCATTATATTATCTCTCTGTGTCTCTGTCTGTTTTCGACATAGAACTTTGCACATATGTGCGGTAGTTCAAGTCGCCACACTCCTTCCATGTACCACACAAAGCAAGAGAAGAAAATAGAAGAAATGCATAATCGAGACAGTAAAAAGAGGTGTGAGACAAAGGAAGAGTAATAACGAAGAACAAAACAGTTTCATGGGAATCATAAGTCACAAGGAGTGGATGCATCTGCGTTAGCTATTGAGAACGATTTTGAGCCATGTAACCAACTGTTTCCAACTATTGGTTTCTACCGTCCCGAGGACCCCAACCAGTCAGGAAGTCTACACTTTCCTATATGGCTTAGACTAACTGTTGTAGATTTCATTGACTGTTGCCAAGTTTTTGTTTGACCTTCGCTAGCTTTTTCCAGCCTGACCCTATATCAGCTAACATTGCCAGTCAGTCGAGGAAGGCGATGACTAGGCATACGTAACACATGTCCTAACCACCTCAGTCTTTGTAAATTCACAACCTTGTCGATTGATTTACCCTCCTTACCTAGAACTCGACGCCTAACCTCAATATTGCTCACCTTATAATAATAATAATAATAATAATAATAATTGCTTTTTTCCAAAAACAGTACTCATGATACAGCAAGGAATTTTCAGCATTCAGTACAATATTGCATCTAATTTACTCAAAAACGACACACGGGAGATAGAGCGCAGACGCCTATGATCAAAGACAGCTAGCTAGTCTTTTCATGTCTTTCACTCTCACTGGCCAGGTCTCACAGCCATAAAGGAGGAGGAAGTGGACCGATGAGCAGTACACCCGCTTTTCGGTCGATAGTCAGATATCACGTTTACGCCAAAGGCGGCATAAACTGGCGAGTGCGAATCTAGCCCTCTGTATCCGTGCTGAGATTTCGTCAGAGATCAACCCGTTGGCACTGGCTGGTGGTACTTTCCAAATAGGTGAAGTGGTCAACACTCTCCACCGACCACTTCACTCCTTCCTATTTCTAAACTAGGAGTCAGTGTAGTCCAGTCCAGTCCAGTCCTGTCCTGTAACATCATCTTACATTTGGCTGGAGCGAATCGCATGCCAAACATTCGTAGATTGAGGCTCAAGGTGTTCAGAAGACTCTGCTCTATTTTGTCAGAGTCGTCGCCTATGAGGACTATATCGTCTACATATTCTATTCTAAGTCAACGAGATTATTCCCACCCTGGTAGCAAGTCAATCCCTGAGTCGCTGAAGTCACTTAGGGTTAAGTCCATTAGTACATCTATGATGAAGTTGAATAGGAAAGGGGATAATGGACATCCTTGACGGACACCACTAGTCGCCACCAGTTCAGATGACAGCTCACCGTAAGCCCTCACCTGGCTGATGGCATGAGTTCTAGTAGAGTGCCTTAATCAGTGCAATGCATTTTCTCGGAATTCCCCTTACAGCCAAGCATCTCCAGAGAACCTCTCAGTCGACAGAGTCGAATGCTGCCTTTTAGGTCAAGAAATATAATGACTGTTGGACACCGGTAGGGATCCCTATGTTCTAGAATCTGTCGGAGGGTGAAGATATGATCAATACATTATATTACATACATTATATTATAATACATTATATAATATTATAGTTATTATTATTATATAATGTTATTATTATAATATAATATATAATAATAATGATAATAACAATAATAATAGTAATAGAACAAATAATACAGTGAGGCGTTCGAAATGCATACCGAAGTAAGATAAAGCTGTCTCTTATCACCGATGATATTTTTAATTGTGGTGGACTGACTGGATCATGCGTCAGACTGTGCAGACTGTGGGGGCGAGGAGACAGGAAGGGGTTGGACGGACAATAAGACTCTAGAAGATCTGGATTTCGAGACGGATAATTTATGTCTAATGTTACAGAAACTCGAAGACTTACAGGCGAAAACCAACAGGCTGGCTGAAGAGGCAGCAAAGACAGGTCTACAGGTGAACATAGAGAGAAGACGGAGGTGATGAAGACAACCAAAGAACCGCAACAACAACAACAACAACAACCGGCATCAACCAACATCAACGGGAGAGATTTGAGAGAGAGAGAGAGAGAGGTTACTTCCTTCACTTATCCAGTCACGAAGCACGGTTTCAACCACAGGTGGACAGCACCGATGAAGATGTCAAAGCTAATCAGCTAGAATCCGAAAGGCGAGATACGCCTTCATCAACCTGAAACCAGTTTGGAAATCTTCTACACTCAGTCACTCACTCACTCAGCATAAGGAACAAGATTCGAATTTTCAAGAACCAATGTGAAGTCAGCCAGTGCTTCTATACGGGTCAGAAACTTGACCAGTGTGTCACGAAAAAGATTTCCAACAGGTCATTGCAGACTTTTATCAACACCTGCCTTAGCTGACTCCATACTGAAGATCAAATGGCCGGCCGGCCAGAAAGAATTAGTAACGGGAAACTGTGGAAACGAACCAACCAAGAGCTGAGATAGCTCAACAAATATGTAGGAGAAAATGGAGATAGATCGGGTATACATTGAGGAAACCATCGAATGACATTGCGCGCAGGCCATCAAGTGGAATCCCAATGGGAAGCGACGAGTGGGTCGTCAGTACGAGGGTAACATGGAGGAGATTGTGTGGTGGGGGGGGGGGGAGGAGATGAGAGATTATGGGCGATTGTGGACCCAGCTAAAAGGGATGGCAGGAAATAGAACAGAGTGGAGATGTGTAGTTCAAGCACTATGTTCCACTCGGAACCCAAGGGAATAATAATAATAATACACTAACAATCTGATTCCTTCGCGTTCCCAATGGAACACAGAGAGCTTCAAGCTTGAGTTTTAGAGTTTCAGTAGCAGTGGTTCAACTTTCTCACTTTATATCGGGCTTACTACCGGTTGGGCGAAGTTAACGAGTGTATCGACCCGGCGAATCGAATTCCAGACGATATGGGTGGTTGGTAAGTATTAGACTAATATTGAACCACTTTTTCTTTAGAATGTTGCAAAGAGAACTCTGATATTTTCAAAAGAGTATTGACATTGAATGACTGACTGGTTTCAACATAGAACTTTCCACATATATGTAGCAGTACGAGTTGCCATTCACCCTTCATGTAACATGCAAAAGCAAGAGAAAAGAGTAGAGAGAGATTCACCGAAAGAGAGATAAAAAACAGAAGTGCGAGCGAGAGAAAAAGAATAGAAATATGGGCAAACAATAGAGTACTCTGATTGGATATGACAAATCACAAAGAGTAAAATGCATCTGTGCCAACCATTGACAACACTAGTCTCCAGCCTTCATTGGTTTGTACCATCCCGAGGATCCCCCCAGACTGTCAGTCTACGCTTCCCTACGTGACTCAAATTAAGTGTTAGAGATTTCATGGACTCAATATAGGTTTTGGTTTGACCACCGCTAGCTAACTCTTTTCCAACCTGATATATCCTATGTCAGCTAACATTGACCGTTATCGAGGAAGGCGATGTCTGGGCATACGAAACACATTTCTTAACCATCTCTTCCAATCGATTTCACTTCACAACCTTTTTGATCAAACAAATTTCCCTCCTTATATAGTACTCGACACCTAACCAAATCAGTATAACTCACCTTATTATACCACTTAACATGGAAGATAGAACGCAGAAACCTATGATCAAAGACAGTTAGCTAGCCAGTCTTTTCATATCTTCCACTTTCAATGGCCATGTGTCACTCACAGCCATAATGAGGGACAGAGCGAACTGCTAAGTAATACACACGTCCTTTGATCGAGAGTCAGCCTGATATAACGTCTCTGCCAAAGATGCCGAATGTTGGCGGCATATGCCAAACAAGCCTTCTCTATCCGTGCTCAGACTACGTCAGCGGTCATCAACTCACTAGCGTTGGCTGATGCAACTACCCAAATAAGTGAAGTGGTTAACACTCGCTACTACTTAACTCTCGTCTATCTTTAATCCAAAAGTCAATGTAATCCAGTCCTGTCATTTGAATAAGTATCACTTTTGGTACACTCATTCTTTTTGACGTAGTTATGTTCTCTAAGCTAATTGGTTTATTTGCGAAGCTTTCATTGCCCTATTAAGCACCATCTTCAGAGCATAATTCAATTTGAAGACGTCAAATTCGTAAACTTCAAATTGAAGTATGAGCTGAAGATGTCGCTTAGTGAGGCAATGAAAGCTTCCCAGACAAATCATTCAGCTCAGAGAACATAACTACATCAACAAAATCATCCACCTGAGATACAAATCCTCTCCATCATATCTGATGGTCACAAGTTTGGAATAGGTTTAAAACATTACTTTTCACAGTCAATTTATTCTGTGAATCTTGAAGGTCATTGGTTATTGAGAGGATGCATCAGCCCCACTGAGTTGATAACCGACGAAATCTCAGAACGAATACAGAAAGCTAGTTAGGCATTTGCCAGTTTACGCTGTCTGTGGCGTAGACTTGACTATCGACCAAAGGACGTGGGTAAAGCTCAGGAGTCCGCTTACTCCCCGCCCCCTTTATGGCCGTGAGATATGTTGGTCATTGAAAGTGGAAGATACGAAACGGCTGGCTATCATCTGTCTTTGATCATAGGTACCTGCGTTCTATCTCCCGTGTGAAATGGTATAATAGGGTGAGCGAAAATGTGGTTAGGCGTGGGTCGAGTGCTAGGTAGGTGGTGGTGGGAGGGGGTAAATCAATCGACGAGGCTGTGAAGTTACATCGACTGAGATGATTACGAAATGTATTACGCATGCATCCCTAGCCATCGCCTTTCTCGACAACAGGCAATGTTAGCTGACAAAGGGTCAGACTGGAAAAGAGCTAGTGGCGGTCAAACCAAAACATGGCGGCATCAGTCAATGAAATCCACATCAGTTAGTTTGAGCCAGACACGTGGGAAGGCGTAGACTTCCTGGTTGAGGTCCATGGGACGGTAAAACCAATGGTTGGCGTAGATGCATCCACTCCTTGTGGCTTATATTACCCAATAAAATTATATTGATCTTCCTTATTACTATTCCTTTTATATGGATGATTTCACCATGAGCTGACATCAGTTACAGAACCACTGGAAAACCTGGGAGTACTGGACAGCTGTTTCTCTAACTGATGTCAGCTCATGGTGAAATCATCCATACAACCAAACAAAATCCCTACAAAAACCAATACTATTCCTTTTATCTCATATCCCTGTTTACTGTTTATATTTTGCATTTCTAATTTTTTCTATTGCTTTGTGTGCTACATAGAGTGTGGCCACTCGAACTGCTGCACACCGATGCAAAGTTCTATGTTGAAATCAGACAAACAGACAATAATAAATTTAATTTTTCTGTTATTACGTATGCGAACTCAGATTGGCTGTCTCAAGGTCACCGTTGTGCTTCTCTGCCTGGATCCCTATTCGTGTACCTTCGTCCATGGATTAAAACACAACGACTGATGCTTATCCGGCAGTCATAGTCTCCACACATCTATAGATTATGAGTATGAATTACAACACTGACGAGTATCATCAAATGCCCGACAGAATTATCCTTCATGTCACAGAGTTAAGTGGGTTTTTTTGGTTGACCACCCCTTCCTTTACTTCTTCTAAGATTAGTCTCAGGCTAGGGAAAACAGAAAGGAAGTTGTTCAAATGGCATTTGTGACGCTTATTCAAACTGTCGAAGCTTGTATCTGCAAATAACATTATACACAGAGAGACGCTTTCCAAATACATATATCGTCGCATCACAGAATTGATCATACAGTATCGCTGCCATAAGCCTGTCGTACCACGGAGATATATATATAATATAATACAAAGAGTTGCCATACATCTTATGGATGGAGAGTAAACCTGCGAGCACCGAAGCGTTGTAAGTTCGACTTTTGTCGACTCAAACCAACATCGTAAGTGTCCTGGACATGCTGTCCTAACTTTCATCAGACGCTTAAAAATTTCAGCCGTCACATTTTAAATAATGCTTAAACAACTACCTAGGTAGATAAGATCATGAAACGACTATTCGATGGGAATCTCCATGTAAGTTTCCGCTTCTCAGTAAAGTAATTCCCGTTGTTTTCCCTTGTATTATTATTATTATTATTATTACTATTGACAAGGATGAAATGCTTTTTGAAATCCTAATATCCTACAGAGCTTTTTACAAATGGGTTTAATCTGCACGTGTTGTGCAAATGCACCTAAAGGCGAAGAAGACAAATGTGTGTGCGAACATCAATTAAGTGTGCATGCATGTTATTCTTAAAAATAAGGAATTGAACCAACCAAGTCAGCGAGTGACACAGTGTGAAACATTCAATATCAATGTCATTACCATAATAGTTTTTAAAAAAAGTGATGTCAACATACTTCAATAAAATTTGTATCCGAATATGTAGGCACCGGAGGAAGTTCACAATTTCTATGGGAGTTACTTTCTTGCCTTCAGATAGAAAACAAATAAATAAAAAAGAGAGACAGGAAACGTGTTGGATGGTTAGAAGTCATCAACAAAAAGGTTATAAAATTGGGGGGGGGTGGGTACATTCATAAAATATTTAAGCAAAACTATTAAACAGAACTTTAGAGCTTTACAGCAACCTTAGTCAGTTAGACAGATGTTAGTTGCCCAATGCAGGGCTATTATTATTCCCTTGGGTTCCGTGTGAAACATAGAACTACAGCGGTATATCTTCATTTCTCTCTGTTCTTTGTAATCTTTTCCCTAGCTACTTCCACGATTGCCCAAAAGCTTTATTTTCTCCCTGAATGATCAACCCTCTCGTCCCCCCCCCCTCCCCAGTGTCAGTTATCCAACACCTAACTCGTCGTTTTGCACTCTACAGTCTCCTCAGTCTACGTCCAATCCATCTCTATTTCCTACTGCAGCAGGTTCTTTGTTAATTCATTGCTTATCCATTTCCATCTGACCTCCAGTATCGAGAGAATGCAGGTGGTCGTTGTTGATGACAGTCTGTGGTAGCCCGTTGGAAAGGCTTTTCGTGACGCGTCACGTATCTTATCCATAAAAAGGCACTGATTCAATATTAGTGCTGAAAATCCTGATTATGTTTCTAATACTGGGTGCAGTCGATTTCCGGACGGATTTCGATCCAGCCTTCGACATCTTCATATCTGTTAGAGAACCACTGGAAAACCTGGGAGTACTGGACAGTTGTTTCGTCCTAGTTTGGGACTCTTTATCAAAACGCACCAAAGGGGTTCGAAAATTGATCTAATGCTCACTAGCGACTAGTCCTATTCACCCAGTTACCTGGGGTCCAGGTGGGAAGCCTTGACCAGAAGGGTACAGAAGGTTGAAAGTGAGGACAGGACATTACGAAGTGGTCACTGTACGTCGTGAATTCTCAGAAGTTAGAATTCATGGACCATCGGATCGGGTCCCAGTGGCTTAATGGTCTACGAGCTTGCCGTGTAACCAAAAGCTCGGGGGTTCGAACTCAGGCAGCGGGTGCGCACTGACGAAGAGTAGCAAACTAGAACGAAACGGCTGATTGTCCAGTACTCTCAGACGGTTTTCCAATGATCCTCTAAGTGATGTCAGCCAGCTCATGATGAAATCCTCCAACCAATCAAACTAAATCCTTACAAACCAACCCTTGAAAATCTTTATATCTGTACCGCCTGTATTTGAAATGATGCTGCCCAAATATGTAGACGAAGTCGTCTCCATTAGATTTCTCCCGTTGATGGTGAATGGCGTTTGTTGTTGTTGTTAGTTGGGTGTCTTTATCATTTTTGTCGTAATGTGTCCACCTGAAGTCCTGTCTTCGCAGCTTTTTCTGTCAACTCATTGGTTTTCGTCTGTAGACCTTCAAATTTGTGTGATAATTAGACATAAGTTATCTGCGAAGTTTAAATCTTCTAGAGTCTTCCTGTCTTCTTGTTCCCCAGACCTAAGGCATGGTCCAATCCACAACATTCAGATACATAGCATCGCTTTACTCCTGTCTCCGCTTCAAAGGCTTTACTGAATTTTCCACTGTCAACACTGTCAACGGCTTTACCAAAGTAGGTGAAATTGAGGTAGGTTTGTATTGCTTTTATGATTGCGGCTGGGGCTTTGACATCTTCATATGTGCCGCCTTTGTAGGAACGATACTGTTCAGGTACCAGGCTATAATCCACGCTTATTGTGTCTGAGGGTAAATTTTATTGTTCAGTTGCCCAAACGTGTTGGAGCAGATGGAGCAGGATTTGAACACGCGACCCATAGGCTCAAAAGTTTAATGCTTAAGGACAATGGGACCACATCTGCATTCGTGGCAATGTAATGACAATCTCGGATACAATAATTTCTAAATTCAAATCAGCTATCCAGTGTGCACTTCAAATATTTTTCCTAAGTGACAAAAAGTTTTGTTCAACAGAACCATGGCGTTTAATTAAATTACAAATATATGCGTTGATATATGGCTCGTTGGATATAAAAAAAGACACTCGGCTTTCAGTAACAATGAGCTCTGTCAGTTCCGTAAAGTTGTATCAACCAACGCCAGAGGGTTGATCGCTGACGAAATCTCAGCACAAATACAGAAGGTTTGTTTAGCATTTGCTAACATACACCATTTCTGGCTTAGTAGACGTGATATCCAGCTGACTATTGATCAATGGACGTGTGTATTGCTCAGCATTTCGCTTCGTCCTCCATTATGGCTGTGAGTTAAACATTAGAAATGGAAGACATGAAAAGACTGGCTAGCTAGCTGTCTTTGATCATAGGTGGTGTCTGCGTTCTATCTCCCGTGTTTGGTTAGGCGTTGAGTACTACATAAGGAGGGAAAGTTGGTCGATCGATAAGGTTGTAAAGTTACACTGATTGAGAGAGATGGTTAGGAGGACATGTGTTATGCATGCATCCCTAGCCATAGCTCACCCTTTTTCGACAATAGGCAATGTTAGCTGACATAGGATGGATCAGGGTGGAAAAGAGGTTGGCTAGTGGTGGTCAAACACAACATGGCTTCATCAGTCAGTGAAATTCATAACAGTTAGTTTCAGTCGTCTAGCCACCCCATGTAAGGAGGTGTAGACTTCCCTGCCAGTCTGGTTGGGGTCCTCGAGATGGTAAGAATCTAATGAAGGCTGGAGACTATTGATAGTGATGATGATGATATGGCTGCAAATCGTTGGCAATGGCTGGTTCAGATTCATTCACTCTTCGTGATTTGTCAGATCCAAACAAAGTACCCTATTATTGGATTGAATGACCCGTTGCACAAGAGGTGGCTCTCGTGGCCCAAGTGGTCTAGTGGATAACGCATTGGCGTTTGAAACTATGGGCACTGGGTTCGAGCCTCGGTGGGAACATCATCACTCACTGAGAAATGCAGGTACATCCAGCTGACGAGTCCCAATTAGGACGAAATGCGCATCCTGGATTCCACTGCTAGCCACCATCCACCAATTGTATACAAAGTACCCTATTGTTCTTCCATATTACTAAATGCTCTTTTTCTCTCATTCACACTTATGTTTTGTTATCTATTTTTTGAACCTCGCCTTACTGTCTGTCTCTTCCCTTACTTTGTGTGCTACATGGAGGGAGAATGGCAACTCAAAGTGCTGCACATCTGTACAAAGTTCTACGATGAAACCAGGCAGTCAGTTACTCTTCCTACCAGGATTCAGTCTTACTCTACCCACGACATCAGCCTGGAGGCAACTAGGTAGTATCACCCACCTCACACACACACACGATAAGTCTACATCCTCGGTTGGTGTATATCAAAGATCTGTTTGGGATAATTCAGCCTAAAAACAAAGAAATCATACAATCACAACCTCTGTCTGTCTGTCTGTTTTCGACATAGAACTTTGCACAAATGTGCGGAAGTTCAAGTCGCCACATTCCGTGTAGCACGCGAAGCAAGAGAAGAAAGTACAAGAAAAGCATAATACAAACAGTGAGCAGAGGTGTGAGACAGAGGAGTAATAAAGAAATACAAAACAGTTTCATTGAAGATCTTAAGTCACAGGGAGTGGATGCATCTGCGCCACTGAGAACGATTTTGAGCCATGTCACCAATTGTTTCCAACCATTTGTTTTTACCGTCCCGAGGACCCCAGCCTGGAAGTCTACACCTTTCTACGTGGCTTAGACCAACTGTTGTGGATTTCATTGACTGGTGGGGCCAAGTTTTTGTTTGACCGCCGCTAGCTTTTTTCCAGCCTGACCCTATATCCGCTAACATTGCTCGTCGAGGGAGGTGACGGCTTGGCATACGTAACACATGTCCTAACCATCTCAGTCTTTGTAGCTTCACGACTTCGTCGATTGATTTCCCCTGTTTACCTAGAACTCAACAGACGCCTAACCTCCATGTTGCTCACCTTATTATGCCACTTTACACGGGAAATAGAACGCAGGCACCTATGATCAAAGACAGCTAGTCTTTTCATGTCTTCCACTCTGAGTGGCCAGGTCTCACAGTTAGCCATAAAGGAGGACGGAGCGGACTGATGAGCAGTACACCCGCCCTTTGGTCGATAGTCGAACATCTCGTCTACGCCAGAGTCGGCGTAAACTAACAAATGCGAAACGAGCTCCTTGTATTCGTGCTGAGATTTCGTCAGAGATCACAACCTCACTAAGGATGTGAATAAACAGCGCGCGCGAGAGAGAGAGAGAGATCAATGACACTTTCATGACAAACAAAAGTCAGCTATAAGCTAAATATGAAATAGGCTTAAATGATAAATGAATGTATGAGGCAGTTATCCACACTCAAAACTAGATACATACATAGTAGACATGAGTTATTTTTTAAAATTATGTTTCAAACTTAGGTCAGTATTATATTTTAAATTTAAAATCCAACGATATGTGCGTGTGTGTGTGTATGTGTGCGTGTCGGATTATTTTATTTACAGGTATTACAGCAGTAACAATGTTACACAGCCAAGGTATACACTAACATAGTATAAACCCGAACCATAGAATTCCTATACATTTGTAACAATTAGTTGCACATGTCTAGAGTTAAGCTCTAAAAAAACACACGAAAAACCTACGTAACAACAATTGATAAATTGTGTAATGTATATCTATACTATCTTTTTTCTCGTCTGAAAAAACTAAACAAAAGTACCTGTCTACGTCTAGAAACCTGATACTGGTTACTTAGTCCCCAGTGATGGATCAATATTGTCCATTATCAATCATTACAGGAGACTAATCATCAACTCGAATGGGGTTACTGGTGATGACGATGATGATGATGATCAGGAGGGCTTTGTCTGCTATTGGAAGTGTGTGGGCGAAGGTTATTACTTCCCGGCTGCCCCCACACCATGGAAATTTGTTTACCCTTCGGTTAACTGAAACAGAAAGAGGGTTAGTGTTGCGTGAGGCAGATTGGTCACACGCGGCCTGTATGAATTGGTTTCTTACACTGGTCCCATATTTGTAAATTTACCGCCAGTTACGGACCAGCGTCTGCCTGCTTTCGACATAGAACTTTGCACATATGTGCAGCAGTTCAAGTCACCACACACCCTCCATGTACCACACAAAGCAAGAGAAGAAAGTACAAGAAATGCATAATAAAGACAGTAGACAGGGATATGAGACAATATAGTTTCATTGGAAATTATAAGTCACAAGGAGTGGATGTATCTGAGCCAGCCATCACTGAGAACGATTTTGAGCCATATCACCAATTGTATCCAGCCTTCATTGGTACTCACCGTCCCCAGGACCCCAACCAGGAACTCTACACCTTCCTACGTGGCTGACTGGCTTAAACTAACTGTTGTGGATTTCATTGACAAATGCCGCCATGTTTTCGTTTGACCACCACTGGCCAACTCTTTTCCAACCTGACCCTTTATCAGCTAACATTGCCCGTCGAGGAAGGCGATGACTAGGCATACGTAACACATGTCCTAACCATCCCAATCGATGTAACTTCACAACCTCGTCGATTGATTTCCCCCCTCCCACCACCACCTACCTAGCACTCGACCGATGCCTAACATCAATATTGCACACCTTATTATACCACCACCTGACATGGAAAAAGAACTCAGGCACCTATGATCAAAGATAGCTAGCTAGACCTTTCATGTCTTCTGCTTTCAATGGTCACGTCTAACTCACAGCCATAAAGGAGGATGAAGCGGACTGCTGAGCAGTACACACTTCCTTTGGTCGATAGCCGGACCCTACGGACCACCGTAGGGTAAGTCGGGATGTACAATTTTTGTAGTTGACCTTTTCTAACCCCCTCTTTCCAGAGTGGGGAGACAGCATGACTGGCATACTGGTTATCTGAGAGAAACACCTTACTGCTGCTACATCCCTGTCCCCCAGCAGTGCGACTTCGCCCACAGACCCCCAGAATAGTGCAGAAGAAAATTCCTACACTATTCCGGTAACTGCTTTTAGTCTAATCGCTACCCTAACAATCTTCCTGGGATGGTAGGATTTGCAGGAATATCACTTCCAGCCAGTATAACTTGCTGGGTGATTGCGATATGCAAGCCCGACCGTCGCGTCAAGGTAGCAGCTATCGGTTGGGGAGGTTACTGGTAACTTCTCTGACTGCAGCACTGAATGATACGGGTTTGAATCTCCGGTAGGATACCATTTGCTTCGAGACTGCGGATACACCTTGCTGAAAATTATTAGAAAGCGCGAAATCTAGGTCCAGGAGATTTCGACAGATTCTCTCCAGCCATCTAGCAGATATCAGTGCTTTATTTGAAAACAGACAAATCAAAAGACTATACATGATATACAATTCGGTTGAAAGAGGGTTACGGGAGTGGCCGCCAAAAACCCAAAGCTGATATCAATCGATGAAGTATTTGATAGTTGGTTGGTTTAAACCACGTAGGGAGGTGTACAGCACCAATGTGCAGTAGTTCCATTTTGAAACTCAGTCAAGTTAATCAGACAAAAGATTAAAAGTATTACTTCTTGATGTGTATATGTGTATAGCAGAAGGACACACAAACGCACAAATTTGGTGGCTAAAACAGATGTAATTTCTAGCCAAACATGTGGAACGCACCTAGATTAGTTGTAGCAAGCTATTCTGATGGCTCGACATTTAGCAACAATGGTGATATACTCTACATTCGTCACCCTAAGCAATTGGATCAAAAATACCAGAGTGGAACACACAGTCTCAGCGGCACGTCACCATTTCACTCTTTTAGATGACCCCATGATTGGCCGCTCAAAAGCTTTCACTTCCCCTTCACAGGATCTTCTCAATGTGTTACCCTTATCGCTTCACATTTTGGTTCCACTGGATAGTCTGGTATGTGGTATCACTTAACGATCTCCTTAGCCGATAATTAATCCACCTCCATTTACTTCTGCATATTTGTTGAGCAGTAAGTTGTTGATTAACCCGCTACCTTCCAGAGTTCTTTGTTGTTCATAGACTTTTGTTTTATTCTTTTATGTTCCTCATGGAACATAGGGCTTCAAGCTTGAGCTCTGAAGTTTCGGTAGAAATGGTTTTATTTTTACGGGATAGGGTTGCTAGCCTTACACCAAACCTCCCTTCTTTATCGGAGTTACTAGCAGCTTAGCGAGGTCTACGAGTTCGTCAGCCGGAGATCGAACCTTGGACCACCTGAGGCGTGGTTGACCAGACGTTCTACTGCTGAACCACCGACGCATCCTGTTCGTAGAGTAATATGTAAAAAATATGTTCCGGAGTAAATGAGTTATAACTTTTAAATTTATAAACCTTTATCAACTGAAAAGGCTGTCATGTTATGCATTTCTCCCCCTAGAGATACATACTCACGATAGGCTCAACTGCAGTTAGGCTAGAAGCAAGTTAATAATGTTCAAGTGTTACTTTGTAGGGATTCGACTGGTGACAAGATTTCATTATGAGCTGACATCGTTTAGAGAACCATCGGAAAACCTAGAATTACTGTACAACTGTCTCGGCATAGTTTTGGAGTCTCCTCTAACCGATATCAGCTCATGGTGAAAGTTAATAGTGGTCAGGTAACCCATGACGTATCTCTCTTTCCTTCATTCGCTTTCCTCACATTTCCTCAATTATTTTTTTTATTCCTGTACGTTCCCAGTGGAACATATGCGGCTTCAAGCTAGAGAGACTTGAAGTTTCGGTAGCATTAGTGTTTTTATTTTTACGGGATAGGGTTCCTAGCCAGCCTCATGTCCAACCTTCCTTCTTTACAAGTCTAATCACTGACTTAGCGAGGCAAAGGAGTGCGCTGGTGGCCGGGAATCGAATCCCAGACCACATACACGTGGTCTACTGCTGTGCCGCCGACACAACATTTCCTCATGTTTCTCATTAAACTCCCAATGTCTTCTTTTCACATGTTTTAATGTTTTAAGAAAAACGCCTAGCAGGAGTTTACCTTGAATCTATTTCTCTGTTTAGAAAATCAATTTTTGAATCGATTCAAGGAGATTAAAAGCCATCCCATGAATATATATATATATGCATATGGTTCTGTTCATGTGCGTTTGAACAGTCGTCAGTTAAGCACGTCTCTGTATATTTGATATATATTAATCGCAATATTCTCAAAAGGAAAAATAAAATAAATCATAATTTTTTTCGAATCATTATAAATTTTTTTTATCAAAATGTGGTATCCTGAATTTGACAGCAAGCCAGTATGTGAAGGTGTGCGAATGTCTATGTGTGTGTGTGTGTGTGTGGATTCGAGCAACCGACGCAAAATGTAACTATCTTAATAACGGCAACAACAACAACAACGAAAAGGAATTGATTCTAAGCCAAAAAGAAAGGCTTAAAATTATACGGTTATGATCAACATTAGCGATGTGTTACCCACTGAAGATAAGGCTTCCTTATAATTTCTGGGCGAGGAATGATAGGACACAATGCAAATTGGTGATTTGTTGAGACTGTTATTTAGAATTTTGTGTTGATTGATTTTTTTTGCTTTTCATGGCATTTCAATGATGATCAAATAGCAACTAGTTAACCTGAATGTGTACTGTCCCAAACATCCGTACTTTGGGCAGACATATCATCAGCACAGAATTGACACCTCAATTAAATTAAATCAATCACGTTACAGGTGTGGTGAGAGCAGGCTGCTAGCCAATTGGTAGACATTAATTTACATCAATGTCTATGTCGCTAATATTGGCCGTGAGAAAATATGAACAAGATTGATTCAACAACCAATCACAGCACACTTAACGTGGGCAAATACGATTCGCAGATATATGGCTTAACTTTCTGAGTGACCAGTCACAGGCAGTACAGAATAACCTTGAACAAGAAACAACCAATCAAAAGACTGTTTGTCTGCTTGAACAAGCTATAATAATGTACATGAAAATATATATAAATACGTGCTGATTTCCGTAATGAAACGATCTGTCGCCTGGCCCTTATCTTCTGTTGTTACACAGGTTCCGACCATGGGATGACATCATTTAGAGAACCATTGGAAAACCAGCTGAGAATACTGAACAACCGTGTGCGTCTCAGTATGAGACTCTTCAGCACAACGCACCCATCAGGGTTCGAACCAAAGACGTTGGCTGCTGGTGGCTGCGCTATATATATCACAAACTGGTAGAATTTGAAATCCATGTGTCATTGGATCACGTCCGAGTGGCTGGACAGTTTATGAACTCGCCTTGTAACCGGAAAGCCTTAGGTTCGAACCCCGGTGAGTGCGTGCTGATAAAGAGTTCGGAACTATGCCTAGTATTTCCTGGTTTTCCAATGGTTCTCCAGCTGATGTCATCTCGTGATCAAACCTGTAACCAGCAAAATCTCCACAAACCAACACTCGGAAAGAAACCGATCAAGACAGAAATTCAAAATGATAATTTTTTCGCCAAGTAACCAAGGAACACTAGGCCTTTTGTTTTGTCCTGATTTTGGATTCTTCGTCAGTACGCAGCAATCAATCCACTGGGGATTATGCCCAGGACTTACACATTACAAGGTGAGTCTGTTGACCAATCAGTCATTGAAACGAAGTCGGACGGCCCATGAATTCTAATTTCTTCCAATCTGCTATATATGCGTAACCGCAAAAGATAAGAAACTTGGTGGCTGACCTTTATTTAGGAATAATACATCATATTTATGCATTTTTAACCACGTTAAAAGTCGGCTAGGTCAGTGGAGGGACAAACTGTTTTGATTGGTCGGCAATTGGTCCAAGGTCAAATAAGTTGTCCAATGAGATCATTTCATATATCCACGACGTGAACTAAATTCAGATTTGAAGAATAAACACTTCTACCTCTGCAGTCATTGACTTAGAATGTTGATTTCAATTTCTGGCAGCTTCCTATCAATCTGCATCCATTTACCGCACACGCCACATACGTATGACGCCACGGCTTGCGAATGTCACCGACGAGTATCTCACTTTACAGCCAACTTCCTTCTGGAATCAGTCATTATTAACGACTAAATAGCAAATTATTGGCATAGATTAAATCATACATACGCAAAAGAATAAACCACTTACCGTAGTAGAGTGTAACCAGGTGATATAATATCTGTATCATTCAGACCACCTCTTAATCCGATTGTAGTCGCATACGCCAAATCGCCTTCATTGTCGAATAGACTTGAATTCTTAATTATAACATGATTGGGGGATGTGACGTCACCAGGAGTACGAGCAGCAGCAGATGTTAAATCAGCTACATTCGGGTTACGACCACTTCGAAAGGGACATTTCAGTCGACAAGTGATATGACGTTTTTGATCCCCTTGAGTGTTTTTCTAAAACAGAATATAGATTGACATTGATTATTGAAAGTTGAATGGAAATAGCCTCCCTTTTATTTACTTATTCATAAATCTACTAAAGCGCTGATGCGGTTCGTTGGCTTAAGCGTTCGACTTTCAGTCCGCTCCACGTACTACTTCAGTCTGGCTGGCCAACTGGGGGGGTGGGAGGCAGTATCATCAGCCCTCACACAATAAGTCTGGTTCTTAGTCTGGTACTCAAAATATCTGTCCCCAGTAGCAACGTAGTCATATTCATAATTTTCTTTGCCTGACAGAGTTAACTAAAGAAGACTTGACTGTCATTATATGCTGAAATAAGCACTGAAGATGTTGTTTAGAAGGACAATAAGACTTTCGCAATTAAACCGCATAGCTTAGAGGATACAACACTACACCGAAATAAACATCCATTTGAGCTATAAATCTTTTCTATTATTTCATAAATTTTATTTAATTTATGAAAATGAGATTTTAATCGCTACAATTCGTTAGAATACTGATGATGACGTAATCAACAGATAGAAGAATATGTGATTTGGAGTAATCATGTGTCACTCTACAATGTAACACCAACAACCTGCAAACAGTGCAGTCAACTGGACAAGAGAACAGACGAGAAGCTCACTGACTGATTGAATTTCAACACAGAACTTTGCACAAAAGTGTAGCACATCAATTTGCTACACACACACACTCTCTCTCTCTATGTAGTGCAAAAAAGTGGAGAAATGAGAAAACTTCGAAAGAACTATCAAGAGCAGAAGTATGGAGAAAGATATGAGTATTTCCAAGTATTGGTTTTGTAGGGATTTTGTTTGATTGGTTGGTTGGAGGATTTCATCATGAGCTGACATCAATTGTAGAACCACTGGACAGCAAGCAGGTTGAAGCTGAGGCAGTAACTCATTGAATAAGACACTGGTTAGTGATCGTGCTATGTCATGAATTCGCAGAAGTTAGAATTCATGGGCCATTGGATCGGGTCCCAGTGGCTCAATGGTCTATGAGCTCGTCTTGTAACCAGAAGGTGCTGAGTTCGATCATTAATCGATGTGTGTGTGCTGTGAATAATCCCAGGTTTTCCAGTGGTTCTCTAACTGATATCAGCTCATGATGCAATCTTCCGACGAATCAAACAAAATCCCTATAAACCAATATTTGAAAATAATTCTGATGCTCATTAGCGACTGGCCCTATTCAGGCAGTTAGCCTGAGGGCTCTAGTCAGAAACCATGACCAGTAGGTGGTACAGCAGGTTGAAGATGAGGCAGTAACTCGTCGAAGAAGACATTGCGAAATGGTCGCGCTATGTCGTGAATTGGCAGAAACATGAGTATTTAGCAGATCCTAAAGTTTACGAAGAGTGAATACATGTGAGCCCCATTCAGGATGATTTACAGCCGAATCATTAAGATATCTCAAACCAGTGGAATTTAGCGGCTTTAGCAACCTAACCAAGAAGTCTATATATCCCTATGTGGCTGAAACCAAAAGTTACAGGCTTCATGGGTTGACGGCAGATTTTGATTGAACCATTTCATTTCAAGAATTTTAGTATCATTCACCAGTAATTACGGTTACTAAATCATCACTATGAATCTCTTCAGACTCTGAAGAAACAGTAAAATGTACAATCTGTCAATATGTTTTTTTGCTCATTCCTTTGTGTTTCAAGCTCTAATCTTTAAAATTTCAGTACCAACTGAATTGTTTTTACAGGGTGGGATTGTTAACTTCATGTGGCCAACTTCCCCTCTTTCCTGGACCTAATACCGGGACCATGTGTGCATGGCTGGCGAGCATTCCACATATGAATCATAGACGCAAAACCAACAAAACGTTATCAACAAGTTATTAAGCATTCAAAAAAGTACTCAATTATTGGTTTGTAGGGATTGGATTGATTGGTTACAGGATTTCATCATGAGCTAAACAGTGTAAACCAGCTTGGGGTACTGCACAGCTGTTTCGTCCTAGTTTGGGACTCTTCAACAGCATGCACCTGCCGGGGTTTGAACCCAGGGCCTTCTGGTTACAAGGCCCGACCGAAAGCTGCTACCTTGACGTGGTGGTCGGGCTTGAACACCGCAATGACCTAATCAAGCTATACTGGCTGAGGCTTATGTCTCTTCAGGTCCTACCATGCCAGAAAGGTTGTTTGGATAGCGGTTAAACAAAAAGCAGCTACCCAATCCAACATCATGTCCAATACAAAATCACAAAATTTCATGCCGGATCGGCCGTGGCCCGGATTAACAACGACCGCGCTTCCTGCTGCCGTGTCACAGGGCAGGAGTGATAAGTGTGCTACTGAGGCACACCAAACAAAAGAGAACAAACAAAAACAGGCCGCGTGTGACCGGCCTCAAACAGTTGTCCCCTGGTCTGGTTACAAGGCGAACTCGTAAACCATTAGGCCACTGGGACCTGATCCAATGGCCCACCGGGATGCGTACTGATGAAGAGACCCAAACTAGGACGAAACAGCTGGCTGTCCAGTACACCCAGGTTTTCCAGTGGTTCTCCAATCGATGTCAGCTCATGATGAAATCCTATAAGAAAAAGAGTATTCGTCCATCAGGAATACATAAGTGAATTTAACAAGAAAATCATGTGTTATATACACTCACCTGATTAAATGATTTGATGCTAACATTACTGTTTGAATTGCTACGTTTTGGTAATAAACTATAAACAGGAAGATTAGATTAGTACTCAGGCGTAAAAGTATTCTTAAACTTACCTATGCTTTTTATTCCAACAAAAGCATAGCAGGAGAATGAATGACAGTGATAAACCAGAAGTCAGTAGACCAATATAATTCAGCACATTCTCCATACGGTATATACACGAATGCACGCTCGCACACAGACACAGTGAATAACACTTTACTAGTTAATATTGACTAGAATTTAGTATTTTTAATAGTTGAAGAGGTTTTGTTTTCTGATGTTATTTATGAAGAGCATATTCCGGTTAGGTAATGATAATCTGGTCAAGTATTACAGGAATCTGAAAAAGATAAGAAGAAGAAGCGGGAAAGAAGGGAATAAGTGAACCAATAATAAGACACCGGTGAATTTATATTCTGGTAATGCGTTATAAGTCGCATTTATCATTTGAAGACCGTTGATACCATCTGAATGTAATGACAAATTGGGCATCTAAAAAGACTGTCTGTCTGTCTGTTTTCGACATAGAACTTTGCACAAATGTGCGGAAGTTCAAGTCGCCACATTCCGTGTAGCACGCGAAGCAAGAGAAGAAAGTACAAGAAAAGCATAATAGAAACAGTGAGCAGAGGTGTGAGACAAAGGAGTAATAAAGAAATACAAAACAGTTTCATTGAAGATCATAAGTCACAGGGAGTGGATGCATCTGCGCCACTGAGAACGATTTTGAGCCATGTCACCAATTGTTTCCAACCATAGATTTTTACCGTCCCGAGGACCCCAGCCTGGAAGTCTACACCTTCCTACGTGGCTTAGACCAACTGTTGTGGATTTCATTGACTGATGCCAAGTTTTTGTTTGACCGCCGCTAGCTTTTTTCCAGCCTGACCCTATATCCGCTAACATTGCTCGTCGAGGGAGGCGATGGCTTGGCATACGTAACACATGTCCTAACCATCTCAGTCTTTGTAGCTTCACGACTTCGTCGATTGATTTCCCCTGTTTACCTAGAACTCTACGCCTAACCTCCATGTTGCTCACCTTATTATGCCACTTTACACGGGAAATAGAACGCAGGCACCTATGATCAAAGACAGCTAGTCTTTTCATGTCTTCCACTCTCAGTGGCCAGGTCTCACAACCATAAAGGAGGACGGAGCGGACTGATGAGCAGTACACCCGCCCTTTGGTCGATAGTCGAACATCTCGTCTACGCCAGAGTCGGCGTAAACTAACAAATGCGAAACGAGCCCCTTGTATTCGTGCTGAGATTTCGTCAGAGATCAGCCCGTTGGGGCTGATGGTACTTCCCAAATAAGTGAAGCGGTCAACGTGCTCTACCACTTCACTTCCTATTTTTAAACTAGGCGTCGATGTAGTCCAGTCCTGTAACATCATCTTGCATTTGGCGGGAGCGAATCGCATGCCAAACATTCGTAGATTGCGGCTCAAGGTGTTTAGAAGACTCTGCATTTCGTCAGCGTCTTCGCCTAGAAGGACTATATCGTCTGCATATTCCAAGTCAACGAGATTATTCCCCGGTAGCAAGTCAATCCCTGAGTCGCTGAAGTCACCTAGGGTTAAGTCCATTAACACATCTATGATGAAGTTGAATAGAAAAGGAGATAATGGGCATCCTTGACGGACACCACTGGTCGTCATCAGTTCAGATGACAGCTCGCCGTAAGCCCTCACCTGGCTGTATGAGTACGAATAGAGTGCCTTAATCAGTGCAATATATTTTCTTGGAATTCCCTTTACAGCCAAGCATCTCCAGAGAACTTCCCGATCGACAGAGTCGAATGCTGCCTTTAGGTCAAGAAATATAATGACTGTTGGACGCCGGTAGGAATGCCTATGTTCTAGAATCTGTCGGAGGGTGAAGATATGATCAATACACCCTCTTCCTGGTCTAAAGCCTGCCTGGCTCTCTCGTGTTTGTGCTTCCCGAGCACCACTCAGTCTACGCATGATTATTGAGCCTAAGACTTTAGATACTATATTAGTCAAGCTAATCCCTCTGTGATTATCACAGGAAGACTTGTCTCCCTTCTTGTATATGGGGATAATCAGTGACTTACACCAACCCGATGGGACTTCTTCTGATTCCCAGACGCTGCCTAGTACCTCAGTTAATCCGGACAGTAAGCTGTCTCCACCGTACTTAAATACCTCTGGCGTCATTCCATCAGGTCCCGCTGCTTTGCCTAGTTTCAGATTGGTGACAGCTTTAGTAACCTCAGTTAGTGACGGAGGACCTGTGTCTATATCCCATTCAGGGAGGTGTTGGATGCTCGGAAGGTTGAGCGTGGCTGTGGGCAAATTAAACTGCTCCTCATAATGCTCTTTCCAACGATCCAGTCGTCTATCCTGTGAGCTAATTATAGTGCCATTTTTTTCCGAGATTGTCTCACTAATGATTTGTCTTCTCCCACCCGTTTCCCTGATGAGTCCAAAGAGTTGCCTGGTGTTGCCTATCCTCAAAGCTTTCTCCATCTCTTTGGCTTTTGTCGCCCACCACTGTTCACGGTCCTTGCGGAGACTTTTCGTAAGTTTCCTCTTGTGCAGCTTTCGCTCCTCATTGAATTCGGAGCTCGCCGGAATAAGTCTTCTAGCATCTATCAGTTCGGATGAGGCGGTGGAGATCCAGTGGTTTTTACTCACCTTTGGGTTTACCTTATTCACAGCTTTTACAGCTGTATCTATGGCTGCCTGGATATTTTTCCAAGCTTCTTCAGGGTGAGCACAGCTGTCGAACACAGATATGTGTTTAGCTAGTTCTTCCTGAAATACGGATTTAGTTTCCTGATCGAGCTGGGGACGTGATGGTTTTACCGCCAGCTGTTTCCTACGTCCGTTCAGTCGTAAGCACACCCGAGCGCGGACCAGTGCATGGTCGGTATCTACGCACGTGTTCCAGAAGGAGCGACAATCTCCTACCGACCCACGCCAACGATAGCTTATTGCTATGTGGTCTATTTGTGTCCAGCGTTGGTTTGATGAAGGGGGTCTCCAAGTCAAACAGTGTCTCTCCTTGTGTTTAAAGTTAGTGCTTACAAGAAACAAATGATTATCAGAGCAGAACTGTAGGAGACGGTCACCGTTGTCGGTTCGCTGGCACGGAGCTCCATAGGTGCCACCGACATCCTTCTCAGATTGACACAATTTCCCTACTTGAGCGTTAAAGTCACCAGCTAGAACGACTATGTCTGAGCGTTTAGCCTTTCCACCAAACTAGACAGCTTTTGGTAGAACTCATCCTTCGTTTCATCTGAACTGCAGTCAGTGGGGGCGTAGGCGGAGATTACGAAAAGGCATCGGCGAGTAGTGCAGTCCTTCCTCCTTCTTACTGATCCGTTCAGGCGGACAGCACACATTCGGCTATCTACCGGGATCCAGTCAAGCAATGTCTTTTCTGCCCTAGTACTCAAAGCTATCCCTACGCCAGCTAATCCTCGTGAACTAGCTGTGGCATCTCCTGACACCCTCAAGGTGAATTTTGCAGATTCAACCTGTTGGCCAGGTGGGGTTAGGTGAATAACCACACTTGGGTCTTGTATGCGTGTTTCTGAAACACAGCATACATCAATGGCTCGTGATGCCAGGGTCTTGGCTAGTGATGCTTGTTGTCCTATTTGGCAAAGTGTCCTAACATTAAGAGCTCCTATATGAAATTGGTGGCGCGGCTTTAAGAGGCTGTCGGTGGTGGTTTTTTGGCTTCCATCGTTTTTAGTGGACGCAGAGTGGAGAGGAAGTGGAGAGCTATCAAGTCGAGGAGTTGCATCAGTGGAAGGAAGGCAAGATGATAGAGATGAAGATGAAGACAAAGATGAGTGAGTAATAGAGAGGTTTCGTGTGCATTTCGGATTGTGAGGGCGATTGTTACTTCCCGGCTGCCCACACCGTGGAAGTTGGTTGCGTGACCGCAGAGCCCAGGGGACAACTGCTTGAGGCCGGTCACACGCGGCCTGTTTTTGTTCGTTCTTTTTTGTTTGGTGTGTCTCAGTAGCAGATTTATCACTCCCGCCCTGTGACACGGCAGCAGGAAGCGCGGTCGTTGTTAATCCGGGCCACGGCCGATCCGGCATGAAATTTTGTAATTTTGTATTGGACATGATGTTGGATTGGGTAGCTGCTATCAATCACACATCATAAAGTGCATCTAAATGTAACAGGAAATACGTTCCATATTTGCGAACAGTCTGTAAGCAGAAAATACACATGCAATGTACACTTCTGGACAAGAATTATCCGTCCAAGCTATAAAAATTGACATCGGTAGTTGATTTATAAGAGTACCATGTTTAGTGTTGTGAATGAGGCTATGAAAGCTATCTACTAACAGACTTAACAATGACTCTATACACCATTTTATACCAACCAAATGTCTTACAGAGGTATTAGCGACTATATGATAAATAGAAATGATAGGTAACTAAAACCACAGTTTTCCACTCGTGATAATTTGAATGACACGAGTGTGACTGACTGACGGACTGACTGACTGGTTTCAACATAGAACTTTGCACCGATGTGCAACAGTTCGAGTCGCCACACTCCATGTAGCCCACAAAGCAAGAGAAGAAAGTAAAGAGAAATGCAAAATAGAGACAGTTAACAGGGATATAAGGTAAAAAGAATAGTAATATCGAACAACCATATAGTTGTATTGGGTATTATAAGTCATAAGAAGTAGATGCATCTGTGGCAGCTATTGACAACGAGGATATCGAACCACATCGCCAATTGTCTTCAGTCATTGGCTTCTACCGTCCCGAGGATCCCAACCGGGAAGTCTACGCCTTCCTACGTGTCTGGCTTCATTGAATGATGAAACCATGTTTTGGTTTGACCGCCACTAGCTCTTTTCCAGTCTGACCCTTTATCAGCTAACATTGCCCGTCGAGGAAGGCGATGACTGGGCATACGTAACACATGCCCTAACCATCCCAGTCGATGTAAGTTCACAGCCTCGTCGATTGATTTCCCCCCTCCCACCACCACCTACCTAGCACTCGACCGATGCCTAACCTCAATATTGCTCACCTTATTATACTACCACCTGACATGGAGGAAGAACTCAGGCACCTATGATCAAAGATAGCTAGCTGGACCTTTCATGTCTCCTACTTTTCAATAGTCATGTCTAACTCACAGCCATAAAGGAGGATGGAGCGGACTGCTGAGCAGTACACACATCCTTTGGTCGACAGCCGGATATCACGTCTACGCCAGAGATGGCGTAAACTGGCATGTGCGAAACGAGCCTACTGCATCTGTGATGAGATTTCGTCAGCGATCAAGCCTTTGGGGCTGATGCAAAACATGAGTGTGTCGGTGGCACAGTGGAAGAATGCTCGCCAGCCACGGCAGGGGTTCGGGGGTTCGACACCCCATCGACGCACTCCTTTACCTCGCTAAGCTAGCTAGTAAAAAGACTGGTAAAGAGAGGAGGTTAGGCGTGAGGCTGGCTAACAACCCTGTCCCGTAAAAATAAATACCACTGCTACCGAAACTTTAAAGCTGTAGCTTGAAGTTGTGTGTTCCACTGGGAACGCAAAGGAATAAAATATAAAAATAATACAATGAATGATATGAAACTATTTTGTGATGTTATCTTGAATTAAATTTTGCAAATATGTATTATCTTTGGGTACAGTATATAGAGATTTCTGCAAGAATGGGTCACTGATAGTCAAATTTGTTAGCCTTTAAGAAAATGCACCAAACATTGTTTGCAAATGATAAAAAATTATTTTAAAAAAACCTAGGTGAAAATCTCGTTAGAGTCACGTGCAACTCCCAATGATCCTTTTACAGAGCATTTTAAGAGCATTATGTGTTCATCCTCACTTTTTGATAGATTAACGAATAGTACTAAGTTCATATTGGCCTTACATGACTATCACAACTGGCTTGCTAACCGTTTATACATAAGAGAAGAGTGTTACACTCTTGAGCAACACTAAATAACCGTTAAAGTGCTGATGACTCAACACATACGCATAATTAGCAAACCAATATGATATATTTAAGTTTAACTTATGTAACACAGAAACTATGAGCTTTCTTCCTGAGCTGAATGATATTGGCAACATGAGTGATTGGTTTTACTTTGCGCTTTTATTTTTCAGTTGGACAGTTCACCGATTCAAGTGAATTCATGAAAAGTCAGTTTTTTTATGATAGAATGTACATCTCTGTATGAGATTTGTTAGTACATAACAGGATGAGATTATCAATAATATAAAGGTAATTTTTTGTCAAACACGGCTTTTATTATTCGACTGAGCCTTGTTTAGTAGTAATGTAAGTATCTATTTTCCTGGAATCGATATTCAACCGTTTCTGTTGCATGTGTTAGTTTGATAAACTAATGACAAATAATCAACCTCATCTCTGTGACTTATTAATATTAAAACATTAATATTGGGTTTCTTGCATTCTGTTACATAACAGTGAGTACAACGCATTCTAACAACACATTTTTGTGGTGTAAACATAACTGAGTGACTAACTTATCCACACAGGACCTTGTAAAACACACTAAATCATTTCATTTTATCACACTTCAAACAGGCATATGCAGCAGTACTGAAAATAAATGCAATTAAATTTTGATGAACGAAATTGTAATGTAGGGAAAATAACTAGATAAACAAACGAAAGTTTTATTCCTTGTGAGTACTTTACATAATTTGAATAAAGAATAATTAGATGATTGATGAGGATGTCCATAATCTGGATGGTAAAAAATGGATGAATGTATCTACACCAATGCATCTCGAAAACCCCAAACATATGGTGTTTATCTGTGTCGCTCATGACAACAATCAAAGACGTCATGAGTTGATGGCAGGTTTTGATTCGACCAACCTCTCTTTACTTAATCGTATGTCAGCTAACATTGCTTACCGAGGAAGGTGATGGTCAAACATGTATAACTCCGTGGATCGATGCAGTTTCATAACTTCATCCACTGATCTTTCCTCTTTGTCTTATGCTTCACACCTAACCCCATAATTCCTGTCAATTTTGCCCCATCTACCATCTGAGACTGAACGAAGGAATCCATGGTCAAAATTCGCTCTTCCTATTTCTTACACTTCCAACCGCCAAAGCTCAAAGCGATGAGGTAGGACAGAGAGAACTGACGCACAATATACAGACGTTTTGGCAGACAGTCAGAAATCTCGACTGCATCAAAGAAGATGTACGTTGGAGAATTTCAGAGAGCATTTGGCAAACATGTTGAGATTTAGTCAGTGATCAGTTTACTAGCAAACAGGTTAACATTCTTAACCATTTTACTATCCCCAAGCTAAATCGATAAACACAGCATTCTTAAATTTGATAAGATCCAACCGTCTTACAATACTTACATTTTTGATTAAGGAGTGCTGAAAGTTTCATTTCTAGCATCTTTGCCTGAAGAAACTACATCATATGAATCACATCGTCCAAAGAAACTTTCCCATTCAACAAGTTAATCACTTAAGACGGCTAGGATTGTGTCCATTACCACGTGTTTAATGGAATTCAATAATGATGGCAACAATGAACATTCCTGAGGGACGCCACTGATCAACGTCACTTCAGATGATAACTTTCTTCAAGTTCTTACACGAATACAGTAATTCGAGTACGCCTTGATTAGTACAATAGATTATTTGTTGACCTCACAGACAGGCAAGCTTATCACGTCACAGTCGATAGAGGTTAATTATACATACGCTTCAGAGATCGTCAAATGACATCATACTGAAGACCCTGTAACGGAACCCGAAGAGGAAGTGACGATTTGGGTGTCAGTTGATACGAAGGTCACGTGAGAAGAACGTTAAATCCTGTGGATGGTCGCGGAACTATTTCAAAGTGATAGTCAATACCCTAGTGCAATGGATGTGCTCTACTGATTCCCTTTATTCCACTCACAATGCAAAGGATAAAAGTGAAAATAAGAATCCACTAGCCCCCTATTTAGAGCCACGGCCAGACAGTGACTTTAAAATATTAAGGATACTCCAGGCGAATGTTTCTTATGCATCACTAATTAGCTACTTCTATCAACAACTACGCATAAACATTCTGAGTACTGACAATACGAAAACAAGCACTAGCGTTCTAGCTAATGGAACATTAATAAACCTAGTTTCCAGTGTATTAAACTTTACATAAATATACATATTTATATGACAGGTGTTTTAATGCAGTCCGTTTGAAATACAAAACGGGGCTTATCAATGCGTAATTCTACATATTAAACAATTGTTTAATGATCATTAATGATCATATGTAACGTCAAAACCGTTTGATAGAAGCTAGCGCGTAATAATTATAGTAATAACCCGCTTACAACTATCAATTAGCTATTCAGCTCCAAACTATATATGCCCAAATTGTAAATGAATGGGCGTTGCGATTTTGAAAGGCAGGACATATGTTCATATTATAGATAAAATTTTGTCTCCAACTGATACACAAATAGTGAAAGCACACACCAAGATTTTTTTCGTCCACGTATCTTTACAAATAAAACTTGGCCAAAAAAAGCGAACACCAAACCTTATTTCGGTCGGTCGGCAAAATAACTTTGAAACTGTAGCTGCAATCAAGGTCAAAATAAGATATTTTCAATAGCTCAAAGTATCACATATCAGTTCTAAAATTCATCTACAAACACAGAAAAGTTTCCTCTGATATTAATAACGACCTTAGATTTCAGACTTCCAATTGAGAACATAATGATCATTTCACTTCAAGTTTCTCTGCCAATCTATTCTCCACTTTACAGAGTTGGATGTGGATGCAGACATCATTTATTCTAAGAGTTGCCTGAGAAAATTAATAATTTGATGGAAGATCCAGTAATTCACAGTAATATAAATTTTCTCCCTAGCTTTTGAGCCCTCCTGTATTGTCTCCGAAAATGTTACTACTTGATCGAAAAGGAAAGCCCTATTAGGCTCACGCTCATTTTATTTAACGTGGTGGTAGGTTCTAACCTCTGCCTGTGGTACGAAACGGAAAAGAACTTCTATTTGTTAAATCGTTCCTTCTGTGTCAGGTCAATGTAGCTATGAATCATAGTTATCACTGTCCTTTGGAATATCTCCAGTCTGCATGAGTGCCGTCTCAGCCAAAGGTTGGCTGCTCAGATTTCACCCAATATGTATTACCAGTTACTATAGTAAAAGCCCCACGTAGTTCATATAGTTATCTACTAATGGTAGCCACAACTCACTGAGTGTTCTTTAGCGTTTAGTTCGCAGACTATTACAACAGCCAAGTCAAATTTATTCTTTCTGTATTGTAAGGGTTGACAGTCGATTAATCGATGGGGATAGTTGCATACTCTTCCACGTCGATGGGAAGAATCCGCTCTTTAGACCGATTTGATGCCTGTTCTTGGGCCTTACGATACATGCTACATATTCTGCTACACTTGTGCAACAGACCGTTGATGTTCTTAGCCTAATGTCACAACAAAGTGGTGTCACCACTTGCAGGGTTTTTCAATATCATGTGGCTTAGCAAACTCCTCACCCAAAAATATTTAGTAATGAGGTCCATCTCACCTTTATGAAGAAGTTTGCTTAATTCCATTCAAGTAGACCCTCGTGATGTGGAGGTCAGTTAGCAAAAGCCTGTGCAGGCGTAAAAGCTCCATCCTTTAGGACTATGAATACCGTTCAGAATTCACTAAAACTAAGGGAAGGCGTATTTAATGTATTTTCGCTTAAATACCTCCATCTTTAAACACAAAAGTCGTGCTTTGTGTACTATTCTGCATTTTGTGCTAATCAGACCGTTTGTGCTTCATTGAACTGTTATACACCTTTTGCTCGAATTAATATTCTGCCAATTTCTGGTTTCGACTACTGTGCTTTCTGTGTTCGAACGCCGGATAACCTCATATTTGAAAGTTTGTACCGTGTTTACCCAATACATTTCGTCCAGAAGAACAATAATCTTGCAGTTCTTCAACATTCTGTTATCAATATAATTCAATTTACGACTATTTGGTTGAGTTTCTTGTAAACCATTTGGTTTTGTTTCGGTTTTGGTTGAAGACTACAAATCCTTTTCCTCAAATGTTATCCGTATGCCGCCTGCAACCATCTGCTTTATTTTGCTTAGATTGAAAATGGTGACTCCCACTCATGTTGATCACAGTAGATTATATATGGCAGATTTTATTAGACTGAGGTCCTTTTCGTTCCATATGTTCAGGTCTGATTTACTCGATTCTTCTTATTGGTGGGAATTAACGACCTGTGAAGCAGATAATGTTTGGTGTTATTGGCATTTTGCCGTCTAGTAACTCACCTATTATGACTTTCTCAACTGTGGACGCATGGCCACTCACGTGCAAGGGATCAGAGAAGTTAGTCTATTCATATTAACCTCATCCATTTAGCCTTTAGAGATCAATTTGTTTTTCTATGCTAACTACTGACAACTGAATCTTCAAGACGAAAGATCTCAATTTCTGCATTGTGGTGTGATTATATATCCATAAATTCTCCTTATACACTCGCTGATAGGTACATCACTGAACAAAAGTAAGTGTTATATTCTTTATCCACTAGTTGGGAACAGTCTGGTCAAGCTGAAGAGCTGGCTGGTAATGTGACCTAATCGCGGATTTCGAAGGACAGATGGCAACAGAGAAAGTAATCAGTGCTATTCCTAGTCATAGACAACCATAAATATAGCTGAAGATAGTTCGGGCAGCGTAACTAACTGCCTTCCTTGCCATCTATATTATATTTTCGGTCTGATTTCAGTGGTGATGGTCTGTCATGCCAGTTTAGTAGAGTAGCCGCATTACTGCATTCCTAATTTGACTAACGATTGCTACTATCATGTTAGATGCCGTAATATACAGGGAACGGCACGAAGGCCCTATGCAGATGCGTTTCTTAAGTCATTTGTCAAAAAGAATACCAAACAAATATAGAGGGAAACCATAAGAGAAATTTAATGAGGGGAATGAACCAGGAAAACAGGATAACCAAAATGTAAGGCAAACGTTTTGTCAAAAATAACGTATGAAACGTTTGAAAAAATTTGATCCCAGTAAAAATAGCCTATTTCAAAGTTTTCAGTTGGCTTTCTTGGTTATTCACTTATCAGGTACCGATAGCGCGCTATCCTACGTAGAAAACTTTTCATTCCTGAGCAGCTATTTAGCTGCGTCCCAGGTGGTGGGTTCAAAACTTCTCTAGAACGGATGATTGGAAATATCAGTGAGAGGATATCTCAGAGTATATGAATATTTTTCAAAGATAATACATGACACACATCGCGGTCCGAGGCGATTAAAGGCGCCCACAAATCACCTGCGTTAAGGCGAAGAAAGTAACCATTCCTTTGATATGTGACATCAAAAGCAATAGCATTTTCTAGTCAATATATGGAGTAGCTGCTAATTGCACCTATATCGAATGAAGAAGGAGCATTATTTATTTCCTTCCCATATGCAATTTCCACACGGTTGAGGAGGCCCTACATCGCATAAATGTCCAGTTTAATAATGTGGGGCATCTACAGGATGGTATCCTATTGCTAATCAGGTACAGCAATTAACTGAGGAATTTGAAAGTATAGGAACAGTAAACAAGTATGAACTCAATCTTCAAAGTAGTTGAAGATTGAACGATCAATTCATGGTTGTTTGCTCAAAACCAACTTCCCCAATTTTCGCGGAGGCATCAATACGACAGTCATCGTCTCATCGGTCGCCGTTCAGAAAGAAGAGTAAAACACCGTCAGAAGTAATATTGTGATTTATTATTGTAATATTTGTTCACAGACCTTAGTCATACTTGATTTATATGTTGGTGTAACAATAAAGAATCCTCGAGTCAACAATTGGTGTTTTGGTTTATTCGTCCGTTATTACTAAGCGTTTCTGAGAAACTTCAAGCGACAGCGTGAGCCCGAGCGTGGCAAGAGCTGGGCATTAACGGTTTATGAGACGTGGCTGACAGTTTCAGACGGTAGAAACAGATCTGGCGGATTCAGACAGTTGGTGAAACTTTGGATAGTCGCCGTTCATTTTCCTGGTGCCGGTCAGGTCCTCTTTGAACAAGCAATATCTGGAACATTTTTGGAATTGGGTCAAGTTCAACAATGCCTGGGTCAAAGAAGGGACAGAGTGTCTTGGATGCAAACAGGAAAGTAAGTCATTGTGACTTGTCTGTTAATTGTAACGATGTGTCTGATGTTAAGTATGACATGGTTGATGTTACTGTTTCGCCGTTCAGGGATAATAGGAACATCAAACTCCCTAAATTTGAACCACGATGTTTTGATGGAAACCCGGCCGATTATTTACCATTTGTAAAGGAGTTTGAGATCATGTTGAGTGGTTTTTATTAGGTGATGAATTGAAATTGATGTATTTGATGAGGTATTGCACTGGAGATGCTTCAAGAGCTATACAGTGCTGTAAGCTCATGCCTCCTAATGAGGGATACGCTGAGGCTATGAGCATATTACGTCAAAGGTTTGGAAGACCTTCAATGATTGTAAGGAGCGTATACGAAGCTGTCAGAGGTAACGGCAGTCAACTTCAAGATGACTCCAAGGCAATTACTGAGTTGTTAGATAATCGTATGACTTATAAGAATAACTTGATTTCGATGAATCGAATGAGTGACCTCAACTCGAGTTTTATACTAGAAGTAATAGCAAGACGCCCACCTACTCGACTGCAAAGGAAGTGGGTGAAGATGAGCTCCCGTATGGAGGATGAGGGTATCGAGCCAAAATTTGATGATATCCTGAAACTAGTAAAAGATAGTGTCAATCAGTCGATGAGCAAGTTCGCCAGTATATTGAATCTCACCCCTAGAATAGAGCAGTCTGAGGGTAAAATGCAATCATTGATGACGAATAGGCCTCAGAGAGGTGGATATCGAGAAGGCTCTATGATGTCTAGTAATGCATATAGACCTGGTGAGTGTAACAGGTTTTGTAGTACATCCTCAACAGATAAGTTACAAGATGCAAGACAAACACGGTTGTGGTTTACACGTGTGCAAGAGGTGCATACAGAAGTGAACTGTGAATCAGTGAGCAAGTTTAGTGATAAGCTAAATGTAAACTCCAGGTCTGACTCCGAATTGTGTGACGATAACGGTGCTGTGAAGAAGTCTGTAGTTGCAACTGGTAAGCCGTTGTTGAATAGAGTGTCACAGAATAGAGTTGCTGCTTCAGAGTGCAGTTCTGACTCCACAAGTTTACAAGGTATTGCTAGTCAGAGTGAAGTTATAGAACCTTTAAGGATTTGTGAGGAGGAACCAAAATTGTCTACTTCTGTTATTAAAGAGTTTGAAAATGATAAACTTGACGGTAAATTGAATATTTGTGGTAATGATCATGATAGTGCAGATTTGTCTTTGGTTGATCATGATGAGATGATAGATATGCCTACGACTGCTGAGTTGAACAAAGTTTCTGTACAACTTGAACGTGAAGTGGAAATAAATGCAGATTCAGTTGCAGAAGGCATGCATACTTGTGAGACCGTCAGTGTGAGTGATCAGCATGTAGCCCACCTATCATCAGATGCTAGTGCTAAACCTGAGCTGATAGTAAAAGACAGCAGTGGTGGTGGTCTTGGAGGTAGACAAATTTCTGAAAGTCGAGCAACAACAGCTTTTGGTCCACCGCTAACTTCATCAACTGGTATCAATCGGTCATCGTTGGTGTTATCATCCACAATGAAACAGTCGCCCATCAACTCAAGTATCTTCTGCAATGACTGTGATAGTATTGGTGCATTTCAAAGGACGAAAGATATTGCTCAGTTTAGAGAGGATAAGCCAAGTGTAAACGAGAGAGTAATTGTTAAATTGACTTGCATGAATAAAGGCATTTCTAGTTTCAAGTTACTATTTGAATGTTATTATCTTTGGTGTAAATTACTCTGTTTCTACGCTTGGTTGACCAGATACGTCGTATGTTTGTTCGTCATCTATGTTCTACGATACAATGACATGGGCGCGTTACCGTTCAGATTTGAGGATATAGCTCATAGAAGGAAGTTAGCAAATGAACTCTGCGACGATTTTCCAACCTAGGGCGTCAACCTGAGAAGGGTTGTAGGCGTACTGCTGTAAGTCCTACAATTCTTCAAAGGGTAGCGCATCAATGAGCAGTCCAGTGTGCTTGGCGTATGATCTTGTACATATGTTCATATTGTATATACTGAATTGATATCATCTGTCATCTAGCTGTTGGTAATTCTGTTTGTGTCCGGACGACTTCCACTCGGATCATCAACCTGAGAAGGAATGTAGGCGTACTGCCGTAAGTCCTACAGTTCTTCAAGGGTAGTCTGTCGTGCCAGAATCCACAACATTTGATCTGGCGGCCTGCTTGAACATAGGGCTACCAAAAATTCCACCTTACAACATTTTGCAAAATTGCTTTGGTTTGCTCTTTTAATTTTGTTTTAATTTATCAATAATGTGTCCTAATCGTATTATATATAATCGCGCATTTTTAAAATCATTACAACCTACCGCGTTGTGTCATCCACAAAAATTGAGAAAAAAGCATCACTGTGGCTGGCAGCGTGCACTGAAACGTACACAAATTAATCAAATGACTGTTCCTGAACTCGTTAGCACTAATTGTAGATCCCTGTCCAACAAAATGGATTACCTTCAATCCCTAATGTATTCCAATGTTTATCGAAATGCTGGCGTTTTAGCAATACAAGAGACTTGGCTGCACCAGCATTATGATGATAATCTAATTTCAATAAATGGATATAAAGTTTTTCGCCAAGATAGAAATAGTTCCAAGAAAAAATATGGAGGAGGGGTAGCCACATATATAAACACAAATTGGTCTACATCAAATCACGTTTGCTTCAATTATTCTAATGACAGTATAGATTGCATAACCGTCAGGTGTCGCCCAAAACACTTAAGTAAATATTCTTATATATACATAACAAATATTTACATAACACCCAATTGTAGCCTTTCTAATATAGTTATGTTTGCAGATGAGTTTACTGAATTCGCTGCTCCTGCATTCGGAAACTCGTTGTCTATAGTCTGTGGTGATTTTAATTTATGTGATCACAGCTTTCTTACTTCGCTTGGTCATGAGAATCTAGTCAAGTTTAATACACGTCTGGACAAATCACTAGACCTGGTTTTCATAAATGACCGTGATGTATATGAAACCCGAAGGAGAGCTCCTTTGCTAAATTCTGACCACTGCATTATTCGTATTTTACCGAAAGTGTACGGCAAGTTACAACGAAAATTGTTTAGTCATTTAACAAAGAAGATACATGAACGTTCATATTCCCATGACAACATTCTAGCATTAAGAAGCATGTTGCATGATACCAACTGGGAACTGTTTACTGACGATAAGTTGGATGCTACTGTCTCTAATATAACCGATTATCTGAAGTTTTGTTTGGATATTTGCTGTCCTTATGAAACACTGTTTTCGAGATTTGACAGAATCTCTTCTTTGCAACTGAAAAAACTTAGAAGACAAAAAGAGAAGTTGTATAAGAATTGTGATAATACTGGTGTCCGTAAAATAAACACCCTTATAAAAATTGAAATAGAAAGGTTGAACAGACTATATAATGAAAAATTTTTATCATGTAAAAATCCTTCAAACATTTGGAAACTTTTCAATAAACTAACAAGTAAAAAACAAATGTCCGTTGATGCTTATTCTGATGTAAATGCTTTAAACAAATCATTTATCAAGAAACAAATTAATATGGTTGTACCTGATGTACCTAGTCAAGAAAATGGTCATTTTCAGGGTTTTGAAGAAAAGGATGTACTATTATGTTTGAAGTCATTAAATCCAACACACAGCCTTGGTCCAGATGGTGTACCAAGCATTCTTCTCCAAAAGTGTGCAGACATCTTGTGTCATCCTCTTACTCAAATCTTTAACGCATCATTTAAGAGGGAAACGGTACCTGCTGACTGGAAAGAAATCAAGGTTGTACCTGTACAGAAATCATCTTCTGGAGCAGGTATAAAGTTTAGACCAGTCGCTATAACATCTCCTTTTTTGAAAACTATGGAGAAACTTCTTTTGAATATTCTTAAACCTTCTTTAAAAGCTTTTAGTGACCCTAAGCAGTTTGCTTATAAGTGTGGAAGAAGTACATTAGATGCAGCCATTGTACTACACCACAATATTGTTTCCTGCCTTGATAAGGGCGCTAAGTTCGTTCGAACAGCTTTCTTAGACTATACTGCAGCTTTCGACTCTGTTCCTAGGACACTTTTATTAGGCAAGATGAATTCAGCACAAACAGAGTCCTGGGCAACTAGATGGCTGTCTTCTTATTTTAAGGATAGGAAACAGCATACTGTTTTGGCTGGAAAGCGCTCCACTTCCCAGCTAACTGAAAGTGGTGTGCCTCAAGGTGCAGTACTTTCTCCATTTCTTTTCTCTTTCTTTCTGCATGACCTTCCGAACTCACCCAAAGTTAACTTCATTAAGTATGCTGATGACCTGACCGTTTCTGTCCCTGTAGTTGCCACATCGGATTGTTCCTATATGAATGGCTTCCTAGCTGAAGTTAAGGATTGGTCTCGCTCAAATGGTCTTAAACTAAATCCAACTAAATGTAACACTGTTGATTTCAGCTTGAGAAGTGAAAAAGACATGCATGGATTGATTCAATCTCATGATTGTTGTAATATTGATGGTACCATGATAGAGAGTAAGTCAAGTGTTTCTTATCTTGGCATTAGTTTCTCTTCAAACCTTTGCTGGTCGTCTCATATTCTTATAGTTTCCAAGAAAGTTTTCCGTCTGACTTATTACATAAAGAAGTTGAGGCACTCAGGTATAACCCAATCTCTTATCATACAATTTATTAATTCATGTGTTTTGCCCATCATTCTTTATTGTTCTCCATTATTCTTCCCTGGGCTAATCAAGAAAGACCATATAATACTACGAATAACATTGAGGGCTGTAAGTAGGGTCAGTGCTATCCCTTTGACTCAACTAAATGACACTGTTGTCAATAGGCATATGAATTCTTGTAAACACTTAGCTAAAGTTATCCTATCTGATAGTGAACATCCTATTTATTCACAATTATTTCCTTGTATCTCTTCGGGTAAGACCAGAAGAAATTTCATAAACATTTATGCTCGTACTACAAAATATAAAAAATTCGACCATACCATATTTGGCACGAGTATTGTGTGAAGAGACAAATATCAGAAAAGAACTTTTACAACTTTTGAATAAATAACTAAATTATAAAATGAAATGATGCATATTAATGCATGTGTTATTTGTTATATTACTTATTTATTATTCACTATGACCTAGAAAGGGTATGATTTTGTTGGGTTTTTATTTTTATTTATTTATTTTTTTTATTATTTTTCCTATTAACTATCAATATTTAAACATTTTATATATTTATATAATTATAAACAGAGCTAAACCGTTGCAATATGTAAAAGAAACGCTGAAAATTCCATGCTGTAAATTGTTATTGTTGTGGAATAAAGTGATTATTATTATTATTGTACATATGTTTGTGTTAAATAGTTGTGTGAGTTCCAATTATTGTAATTGTTGGTTAATCTTGTTTGTGTCCGGACATTCCACAACTTACTATCGTCAACCTGTGAAGGGTTGTAGGCGTACTGGTGTAAGTCCTGCGATTCTTCAAAGGAATTCCATCAAGACATGAACTGCGAGTTTGTGTGTACTGTTTGTATATACGTGTGGTGTGTCATATCAATTGGTGTATTTTGGATTCATTGTGTTTACTTGTTGTTTTCGTACCTTGTTTTTATTGGATAATTTTGTTAAAATTTTCGTCGTGATTACTTCTGAAGTTGTTTCGAGTCTTCTACATCCGTGGATGAATTGACTGATGTTAAAGGCAGCAGATGGGTCGTATACGCCTGGGAGGCTAGGCTATTGATGAGAATGAAACGCACACGGAGATAATTGTTAGCTGCGGTCCGACACGCCGGGGAGCGGGAGTGTAGACGACTGAGGCTCGCATACGTCACCGCTACTAGAACTGAGGCAGAATGAGTGACAAGCGATTTCAGTGGTAATTGGTAGTGAGTAGATAAGAGGATGAGCGTAGAGCATCGTGAGGTACTGCCATAGTCACGTTGTATTCTGCAAGAGTTATTCTAGCAAGTGGAGATTGTGTTGCAAGAGGATGCCTTTAACTGGAAGGCGCAGGTCGTCATTGATGTGTGAGATTGTGCTGTGAGTATGCTTGTGGTGTGTTGGCTTTTCTGTTTGTTTTCCATTTCAGCTCTGTCCGTGTGACCCAGGTACTCGCAATGGCATCCAAGTCGACGTGCATTGGTCGTGATGGAAAAAAGGGATGGATCCCTTTTATGCCGGGAAGTGTCAATGTAGTTGAAGATTGAACGATCAATTCATGGTTGTTTGCTCAAAACCAACTTCCCCAATTTTCGCGGAGGCATCAATACGACAGTCATCGTCTCATCGGTCGCTGTTCAGAAAGAAGAGTGAAACATCGTCAGAAGTAATACAGAGATTTATTATTGTAATATTTGTTTTCAGACCTTAGTTTACTTAGTTCGCTTATTCCTTTTATATGTTGGTGTAACAATACAGAAATATCAAACGGCAGATCGGTGTTTTGGTTTTTGCGTCCGTTATAACTAAGTGTTTCTGAGAAATCTTCGAAGAACAGCGTGGGCCCGAGCGTAGCGAGAGCTGGGCATTAACGGTTTATGAGACGTGATTCACAGTTTCTGATGATAGAAACAGATCTGGCGGATTGAAACAGTTGGTGAAAGTTTGGATAGTCGCCGTTCATTTTTCCTGGTGCCGGTCAAGTCCTCTTTGAACAAGCAATATCTGGAACGTTTTTGGAATTGGGTCAAGTTCAACAATGCCTGGGTCAAAGAAGGGACAGAGTGTCTTGGATGCAAACAGGAAAGTAAGTCATTGTGACTTGTCTGTTAATTGTAACGATGTGTCTGATGTTAAGTATGACATGGTTGATGTTACTGTTTCGCCGTTCAGGGATAATAGGAACATCAAACTCCCTAAATTTGAACCACGATGTTTTGATGGAAACCCGGCCGATTATTTACCATTTGTAAAGGAGTTTGAGATCATGTTGAGTGGTTTTTATTAGGTGATGAATTGAAATTGATGTATTTGATGAGATATTGCACTGGAGATGCTTCAAGAGCTATACAGTGTTGTAAGTTTATGAAGCCAAAAGAGGGCTACTACGAGGCTATGAGCATATTACGTCAAAGGTTTGGAAGACCTTCAATGATTGTAGGGAAATTATTCGAGGCTGTTAAGGGTAATGGTGGTCAATTACAGGATGACTCCCAGGCAATTACTGAGTTTTTAGATAATTTGCTAATTTACAAGAATGGAATGATTTCGATGAATCGAATGAGTGACCTCAACTCGAGTTTTATACTAGAAGTAATAGCAAGACGCCCACCTACTCGACTGCAAAGGAAGTGGGTGAAGATGAGCTCCCGTATGGAGGATGAGGGTATCGAGCCAAAATTTGATGATATCCTGAAACTAGTAAAAGATAGTGTCAATCAATCGATGAGCAAGTTCGCCAGTATATTGAATCTCACCCCTAGAATAGAGCAGTCTGAGGGTAAAATGCAATCATTGATGACGAATAGGCCTCAGAGAGGTGGATATCGAGAAGGCTCTATGATGTCTAGTAATGCATATAGACCTGGTGAGTGTAACAGGTTTTGTAGTACATCCTCAACAGATAAGTTACAAGATGCAAGACAAACACGGTTGTGCTTGACACGTGTGCAAGAGGTGCATACAGAAGTGAACTGTGAACCAGTGAGCAAGTTCAGTGATAAGCTAAATGTAAACTCCAGGTCTGACTCCGAATTGTGTGACGATAACGGTGCTGTGAAGAAGTCTGTAGTTGCAACTGGTAAGCCGTTGTTGAATAGAGTGTCACAGAATAGAGTTGCTGCTTCAGAGTGCAGTTCTGACTCCACAAGTTTACAAGGTATTACTAGTCAGAGTGAAGTTATAGAACCTTTAAGGATTTGTGAGGAGGAACCAAAATTGTCTACTTCTGTTATTAAAGAGTTTGAAAATGATGAACTTGACGGTAAATTGAATATTTGTGGTAATGATCATGATAGTGCAGATTTGTCTTTGGTTGATCATGATGAGATGATAGATATGCCTACGACTGCTGAGTTGAACAAAGTTTCTGTACAACTTGAACGTGAAGTGGAAATAAATGCAGATTCAGTTGCAGAAGGCATGCATACTTGTGAGACCGTCAGTGTGAGTGATCAGCATGTAGCCCACCTATCATCAGATGCTAGTGCTAAACCTGAGCTGATAGTAAAAGACAGCAGTGGTGGTGGTCTTGGAGGTAGACAAATTTCTGAAAGTCGAGCAACAACAGCTTTTGATCCACCGCTAACTTCATCAACTGGTATCAATCGGTCATCGTTGGTGTTGTCATCCACAATGAAACAGTCGCCCATCAACTCAAGTATCTTGTGCAATGACTGTGATAGTATTGGTGCATTTGAAAGGACGAAAGATATTGCTCAGTTTAGAGAGGATAAGCCAAGTGTAAACGAGAGAGTAATTGTTAAATTGACTTGCATGAATAAAGGCATTTCTAGTTTCAAGTTACTATTTGAATGTTATTATCTTTGGTGTAAATTACTCTGTTTCTACGCTTGGTTGACCAGATACGTCGTGTGTTTGTTCGTCATCTATATTCTACGATACAATGACATGGGCGTGTTGCCGTTCAGATTTGAGGATATAGCTGATAGAAGGAAGTTAGCAAATGAACTCTGCGACGATTTTCCAACCTAGGGCGTCAACCTGAGAAGGGTTGTAGGCGTACTGCTGTAAGTCCTACAATTCTTCAAAGGGTAGCGCATCAATGAGCAGTCCAATGTGCTTGGTGTATGATCTTGTACATATGTTCATATTGTATATACTGAATTGATATCATCTGTCATCTAGCTGTTGGTAATTCTGTTTGTGTCCGGACGACTTCCACTTGGATCATCAACCTGAGAAGGAATGTAGGCGTACTGCTGTAAGTCCTACAGTTCTTCAAGGGTAGTTTGTCGTGCCAGAATCCACAACATTTGATGTGTTGATTGTACATATGTTTGTGTTAAATAGTTGTGTGAGTTCCAATTATTGTAATTGTTGGTTAATCTTGTTTGTGTCCGGACATTCCACAACTTACAATCGTCAACCTGTGAAGGGTTGTAGGCGTACTGGTGTAAGTCCTGCGATTCTTCAAAGGAATTCCATCAAGACATGAACTGCGAGTTTGTGTGTACTGTTTGTATATACGTGTGGTGTGTCATATCAATTGGTGTTTTTGGATTCATTGTGTTTACTTGTTGTTTTCGTACCTTGTTTTTATTGCATAATTTTGTTAAAATTTTCGTCGTGATTACTTCTGAAGTTGTTTCGAGTCTTCTACATCCGTGAATGAATTGATTGATGTTAAAGACAGCAGATGGGTCGTATACGCCGGGGAGGCTAGGCTATTGCTGAGAATGAAATGCACACGGAGATAATTGTTAGCTGCGGTCCGACACGCCGGGGAGCGGGAGTGTAAACGACTGAGGCTCGCATACGTCACCGCTACTAGAACTGAGGCAGAATGAGTGACAAGCGATTTCAGTGGTAATTGGTAATGAGTAGATAAGAGGATGTGCGTAGAGTATCGTGAGGTACTGCCATGGTCACTTTGCATTCTGCAAGAGTCATTCTAGCAAGTGGCGATTGTGTTGCAAGATGTCAAGAGGATGTCTCTGTCTGGAGGCGCAGGTCGTCATTGATGTGTGAGATTGTGCTGTGAGTATGCTTGTGGTGTGTTGGCTTTTCTGTTTGTTTTCCATTTCAGCTCTGTCCGTGTGACCCAGGTTCTCGCAATGGCATCCAAGTCAACGTGCATTGGTCGTGATGGAAAAAAGGGTTGGATCCCTTTTTTGCCGGGGAGTGTCAATGTAGTTGAAGATTGAACGATCAATTCATGGTTGTTTGCTCAAAACCAACTTCCCCAATTTTCGCGGAGGCATCAATACGACAGTCATCGTCTCATCGGTCGCTGTTCAGAAAGAAGAGTAAAACACCGTCAGAAGTAATATTGTGATTTATTATTGTAATATTTGTTCACAGACCTTAGTCATACTTGATTTATATGTTGGTGTAACAATAAAGAATCCTCGAGTCAACAATTGGTGTTTTGGTTTTTTCGTCCGTTATTACTAAGCGTTTCTGAGAAACTTCAAGCGACAGCGTGAGCCCGAGCGTAGCGAGAGCTGGGCATTAAGGGTTTACGAGACGTGGCTGACATCAATCTTCTCCATGATTTGTAAGGCTCTATTTTCTGTGGAATTACAAATGACCTGTGTTTGGCTGGGTATTCCCCTCTACACCTGCCCTCTGCCGTGCTTCGGAAATACAGGTTCACAAACACCTTTGGTCTTCTACGATATTAGAGTTCGTCGCTCAGTAATTAGAGTAGTTATTTTAACAGGAAAGCCGGCTTCTAAAATTTTGAACACGCTTCTTTGATACCTTGCTTTCCATCTTGCTACACTTGACTGTTATCCCTATATATACAAGTCCTTTTGCTGTTTTCCAGATTTTTTCATCCGTACGTACTATTTAGTTCATCAAGGGTGCTTATTATCACTAATGATATTCCAAATTGTGGTGGACTGACTGGATTATACGTCAGACAGTGGGAAATGAGAAGACAGGATATCCTGGACCGACATGAAGAACCTAGAAGAACTGGATTTCGCGCGTGGATGACTTATGTTTGATGTCACACAAAATCGAAGACTTAAAAGCAAAAACCGACAAACTGGTCGAAGAAGCAGCAAATAAAGTACTTCAAGTGAACATAGACAAGACGGAGGTTATAAAAATAACCGACCACCACCAACAACAACAGCAACGTTCAGCACCAATCACCATCAACGGGAGGGATTTGAAAGAGGTTACTTTATTCACTTATCTAGGGAGCACTGTCTCAACTACAGGAGGAGGAACGGATGAGGATGTCAAATCGAGGATTGGGAAGGCAAGAAACACATTCATCAACCTGAAACCAATCTGGAAATCTTCGTCACTCAGTATCAACGGCAAAATTCGTGAAGTTGACTATACAGCAGTTTTATCATCGAGTTCACAGTCAGTTAGCATAAAGACACTGACTTCAAGTCCATAACTGGCATCAATGTAGCGTTAATCAACACATCTGATCGCGTTGCTCTTGTCTTCAACCAACGAGCACACTTTAAAGCCACGGTAAGGATTATAACCTTCAGTGCGGACAAAAACTAATTCGAATAAGGAAGTTCACTGAGCATTCTTTTCACGTTCGCAACCTTGATACTTGGTGGCAAAAAAAGGATCCATACGTTTTCTTCATTACGACCAGCACACTCTGACTTGACCACTTGACGTCATAGTTTTCCATGGTGAGACCAATATGGTTAGAATCATAGATTGCAAATGTGTACTGTCATTTCATTTACTGTATAGCTTATTGTTGTATTTTTCTTGTAAATATACTTCCAATAATGTACTATTCATGATTGCATTTTATACCATTTTGCAGATGCACAGGATTTTCTTCTCTTCCTGAAGTAGCGTTCAATCAAGTGGGGGTATAGCACTCACTGAAATATATGTTGTTTATCGATGGGCCATAACTATCATCGGGAAATGGAACGAAGTTTGGGCTGTCGCTCAACTTTGTTGGTGACCTTAGTAAGCGATTTTCAATTTGACATTTATAAGAACCTGTTCAGATAGCTTGTACAATAATTGAACAATTTAAACTTTTGAAAAAGTATTGATTTATGATACTTCAAAGTTGTAATTTATAACATTCTTGTAAAAATGGCATGCATTTCTTGTAAATTTACCCGTTTATACGAAATATTTATTTGTTATTAGGAGAACCTGGGTCGCCAATGACAGGGCTGAAATAGAAAGCAAATTAAAAGGGCAGTATGCATACCTCCATTACACTGAGGCGCAATCACCCATCGTCGATATCGTGTAAAACTTGGCCAGGGATGATTTGGCTTACACTGAATTGACTTGCCACTCTGGCTTCCCTTGACGCCTTGAAACACAAACGCCACCTGCTATATTAGAAAACCAATTAGTTAGTTAACTTGAACGTCTTCGAGCTTGCTTCCAGTTGGTCCTAGGCTAGAAGCAGTCCTCATGATTACCGTGTGACCATCTACCCTACCTAGACCTGAGCTTGGGCCACTCTGTTCGCTGATTATTTAGATTCTGCCACCCGGCCAGGCGACTAGGTTGTTCTAAGTGACGTTGCAACTGAAGAGAGGATACAACACTTGTGGCTGCTCAAGCTGTATTTGTTAACGATGACATGAAGAGATTGGAGAGATACGCAATCAAACCACAAGGGAGCCGCCACGTTCTTGCCGGCTGAAAATCTAATTGACCACCGAGTGTTTCAGTTCACACAGATAAGACTATTGATTGTTTACTTTAAAACGGTGGAGGGCCGGTTGGTTCGATGCAGTTCGTCTCCACAGACTGGAGTGAGCTATTATTGGAGGAACATCAGGAAATGATAAAAGGAGTCATTCATACAGTAATCTCAAATACCGTCTGTCGATGGAAGTGAACATTGGACGTTTATTTTTGGAATTGGTATCCATTGGCGGGCAACTGGAAGGCGCGAATGGTTCGATCGTGTACAAGTTCGAAGAGGATGACCAAAAACGAATAAAAGTACTCCATCATTTTGTATAAAACATTTGTTTATAGACTTTTACCGTTCTCCGCACTAATTGCCAAACAATATAACTTCCTTCCTACAATACCGGTGTCTTGGAGTTAAAGAAAGTACATAGTATTTATAGGTGTGGAGCGTCTTTGTAACAATATGAACTTAGGTATAAGTTCATTGACACCGTCTCTTTTGTCAACCCAGAAACAAGGAGGCAATCCTCATGGCTGAAGAGAGGCGCGCGGTGTACTCTGCAATTTAAGCGGAAAGCTTGGTTTATATGGTGATTCTCAAAGAGCTAGTTTGACCATCAGAAACACCTGGACCTCAAGAGCCTATGCAACACAAGAGTCCGGAGTGACAGGGAGACATTTTGCCCAAATCCTCCCAGAATACTCCTGGCAAATGCCAAAGGCCTATGCGGGATCTTGTAGGAAAGAAAACCTACCAATAAGGGAACGTATTTACTAGGACGTCCAACTGGTCAGTATCTTACTAGTTGGGGAGTGGTTGAAACATTAAGCTTGTCCTTTAATAGGCAACTAAGTAGCACTATGAGCATCGCCACCACAGGCTGTAGGGAACGCTCCGAGAGAAAACTTAATATATAAAATTTAGAGTAATCCTCCCCCCTCCCCAGCTCGTGATGACTTCGACCATCTGTTCTGAAAAACAGTGAGCTGAAACTGCCTAGAGACCCTTATGTGACCTGCCCCAACACCTCATGAACTCAGAGGAACTGCCAAGGGAGCGAAAGAGTACCATCTCTTCTCCCGTGTTCAGGGATCATGGTAGGCAAAACACCACGACATACGTATTAGTTATGCTACTCCCAGTGATATCAATGTTACTGAAAAGCTTGGTTGATGGTCATTTCAGCAACACTGCGACAGAACTAACTTACTGCAAAAAGCAAAATATGGTTTCAGGAGAGGTGGATTCTATGTGATAAACTGTTACCAGTTCCGTCTAGCTGGACATCATGCTGGGACATAAATCTAATGTGTTGTTTGATCTTCCCCAGCTACCGTAAGGCTGACACAGTGCAGCATGATATTCCCATTTACACAATAAGTTATGCAAGTATTGGCTGCCCACTGCTCTCGTGGCTGTAGGGCCATTCAAACGGGGGTGAATTTCCCACCAAGGTCAGTCATATCCCATCATTCTGACACAGCTGATCATCAGGTGTGCAGCAAGATTCCATCCTTGAGCCCCCAGTGCCTTTGAATTTTACCAGTGACCTACCGTGCAGTCTAAATTGTTCGTCTCCTCGTTGCGCTGTTAGCGCAAAGGTTCGGAGAGGACTAAATTTCTTGAAAGACTCAGATAAGCTGCAAGTGGACCGGAAATTCTGGAAGACTGAGCACCATTCGATTGTGTAACTTTCGTCCTGGAAAAATGCACAGTATTGCAGCTATGTACCTGTAGGCCTCAGAATGTAAATTAACCTTTGTGTATTTCCAGAGCGCAACTTAGGTATAGTTCTGACAGAAAAACTGATACAAATGTGGATTACAAGTGTGGCGTAGCCAGGGACTATGCGGGTTTACACCTTAAGCATATACAGGTGTGCTCGCATCTGAGCCCTTCTTAAAATTGAACAAAACATATGTGAGATCACAGTATGAGTTGTTCAATATCTTTGCTCCGTTGTTGCCCAGAAGAGACATCAATACTTTGGAAAGAGTCCAAAGAAGGTCTCTGGAGTAAAGTACTTGATTAAATTCTGAATGAATTAGGTCTTTACATGCTTAGCTACCGTCATCCCAAGGGTGGTTTATTTACTATGCGCAAGATCATATATGTCCAGAACGACCCGAACCAAAGTACTCTACCTGTTACAGTTGCCGCGCGAATAACCCTTGAAGACACATACTCGCAGATTTGCTCGAACAGAAATAAAACCCAAATGTTACAAAAAACTCGTCTAAGATCGAAATAAATCAAACGGTTGACATCACAGGTGACTGAATCCAAAACAAGACCAAATGGTCGTAAATTGAATTATATTGATAACAGAATGTTGAAGAACTGCAAGATTATTGTTCTTCTGGACGAAATGTATTGGGTAAACACGGTACAAACTTTTAAATATGAGGTTATCCGGCGTTCGAACACAGAAAGCACAGTAGTCGAAACCAGAAATTGGCAGAATATTAATTCGAGCAAAAAGTGTATAACAGTTCAATGAAGCACAAACGGTCTGATTAGCACAAAATGCAGAATAGTACACAAAGCACGATTTCTGTGTTTAAAGGTCGGATAATTTAACTTAACACCACCATTAAGTCGTTACTGGACTTATCATGCTAAATGGAAGAATGGCGCATCAGGTAACAGAGACCACAGGGATCACCCATTTCTTTTGCTTTGATTTTTCCTATGGGATCTTTGCCAGCAACTGCGTCATCCACAAAAAGAACTTTCGAGTCTGAGTTTGTAACGTTCACGGGTAGTACGAGGTATACTAACGCAAAATCTAATAACCACAACTTCTACAGTATTCGTTCCATGTAGACCAAAGGTGAAGCCAAACACCGCAATCGATCGGCAAATTATGAATCATATTTCGGAACCAAATAGGAGTGCGAGATGATTGCTAAACTAGCTAGGGATCGTCCGCTAACGAACGTAACACAATGGCGTGCCAAATTGCGTGGATGATTGACCATAAGTTTTCAGCCCAACAAATCAACCTAAACATTGACGGTCATCATCCAATGTTCAGGGATGACTGCTGTGGCCGACAATCCTAGGAAATTACCTGCCGCTGAAGACCTAAGCAAACGCCGGAAAATCATGCATCAACACAAGAACTGCGTCCAAATTGTCTATCCCCTTAAAAACTCACACACCACTGTTAGTAGAACTACGTATAAACTCTACATAATCTACATTAAACATATCTAATATTAATACTTATAATTACTATCCTCCCCTTTTATCACCACACTAGACAGCTTACTGGTGAGAGGATCATCTCAGTTCACAGCAGCAACACAGTTTTAAAATACCGCACACTGCAAAATATAAAGGTTACGCGCGCTCCTTGAATACGACGTGCTTTTTCCTCTCCAACCGGAAAATACCAATTCTGTGAATTATCCGTTTGGGAAACCTGATCTTCCTAGCCGGTGAATTTAATTCAACCATTACTTACATAGTAAATCTCTGTGTGGTAAGTCCAGCTGTCTCGAACTACTGCCAAAGCTTCAGGTGCTACTTTTGTAGCAGCATCTTCCTCACTCGTTCAGAGAAACAAGACTTGTTGGTCTACCACGTGATTGCCGTGAAGCCGATCATTCAGAAAGTACTAGGTAAAGTCGAAAACCTTTTCTTTTCCTTGCCTTACACTTTTTCAGTCTTATTCTTGCTCTTTTGGTTAGAAACTGTTGCTCTCTTAGACGTACATAGCATAATTTATAGTGATTGTTAATATGGTTGTTGAAAGCAGCCTTAAAAAAGCCACTAGAATACCGTACTCTGTAGTCACAAGGGCTTCAGCCAGGGAAGGAAAAAATCCAGGGATTTCAACCCCTTCCCGCATACCGATCCTAAAGACTCGTGTAGCTTTAGTCTGCCCTGATACAACGCCTGCATTGCCACAGTCTAGTACTGAAACGGCACAGGCAATACCAGAAGGACAGAATTCTACACCTGCATCAACTGTAGGCCAGTGTGTGAAACACATCAAGCCTAAAAGGAAACGTTCAAGACGTCATAAGACCTCGAAGGCGTCATCAAGGAAAGGGGATGAATGCCAGGCGTGCAGCATCACAGTTTCTAAAACTGATTCAGCGTTTGAATGTAATTTTTGCAAACGATGGGTGCACTGCCGTTGTGACAAAGAAGTACCGAAAGCATACTATGAGTTTATGAGAAATAACCCATGCCCATGGTTTTGGTACGTGTGTCCACTTTGTCGCCCTGGCATAGTCCCACAAAGCGTGTCTGCGGATAGCAGAAATAACACGCTCTTGTGCCCCAACACAGTATCATGCAGCTCCCCCTGCTAAACTCGCACTGCCGAAACTGGTCAAAGACTTAAAGAAGGACACACCAGCCCTACTGACTGGAAATGCCAATTCTCACAAGGTGAAGATTAGCAAGGTTCCATCCACATCAGGGGAAGGCAAAATTACAAAGGCACCACTTGCATCCACTAGCAAGCCTGGCAACACAAAAAAGGCTGTCCAGGTACCGACGAAGCCTAATGTTGCTAATGATGCAAAGGACTGCAAGAAGCCGAAGGCAAAACCTAAGTCTGAGGGTAGTCGGTCTAACTCTCTCATCCTCTTTAACGTACCTGTGAGCACGGATAGCTTGCTCGAACAACGGGCCCTGTTTGATCAGGAACAGTGGTCCAACCTGTGCGGCAAACTAGGTCTGAACATTAGTTCAGCAAAACTGTGCAGACTGTACAGGGGTGTCCACACGCCTCAGGGTAAGCCACCCCCATTACGGGTTACACTGGACTCTGCCGAAGAGGCCGAAAAAGTACTGTTAATGGCTCAGGTACTAGCCCTGGACAGAAGTTCTAACATAAGAGCGCGGCAAGATAGACCATGGGCCGTCAGAAATATGGCGAGGGAGTCACCGGAACTGATGCCTTCCACCTCTATGGTGGTACACGGTGTTCCGGAGCTGGAAACCGGCACTGCTTGTGAAAAACACATGCACGACGTACAACAATGGAGATGGCTGTCATCTCAGATGGCCCCTGGCGCTTCTGGAGCCATCTCCATTTTCCGACTACCTCGTCCCGCTCATCTAACATTGATTAACTCTCCAAAGCTGCTGTGTGTCACATTCAACTCCCCGGAGCAGTTGTCCATATCACTTCAACGGTGGTATGAGACCAAGGGAAAAATTGGAGGACACATCCGATGCTGTGAAAGCAGACCCAGAAATATAAGGAGGCAGCAAACTGAGGCTTTAATACGACCCCAAGCTTCGGTGACACTAGAGCGATGCAGCTCTGAGAATAATAGTCTGTGTCTCCCAAGTGTCCTGCCTAAATCCATTGAAAAAAACTACAACGGGCCGGTTCTATCGGAATCGGCCAACTAGTTCCAACATCAAGTCCCCCACCAGCAGACGGTTTCACGTCAACTACCCCACAACACTCTGAGGTTGTTAGACTCACTGTCAGTTGCCTATATAGCAATGTGAGGGGGCTGAGAGGGAAAGTAGGTGAACTCCGAAATCTCCAAGCACACCTTCAACTGAAAATAATCATTCTTACTGAAACGTGGCTAAACCCCACTATCGCCGACAATGAAATCAGTATAGGTGATATGGTACTGGTCAGGAGAGACAGGGATAATAAGGAAGGAGGGGGAGTTGCTATATACTTTGATAGGCAACTTAAATGTGTGCGCGCAACGGACCCACCACTTATCGAACTCCCAGACTCCATATGGTGTCATTTCACCGTAGGCCACACCAAGCACTTACTGGGTGGCATCTACCGATCTCCCACCTGTGGGGCAGAGCACAATCAGCTACTGCTCAGCACTATCACAGGAATACGAGATTTGGGCTACGACCAAATCACCATAGCTGGAGATTTCAATGCTCCATCACTGAACCTTGGCTCCGGGTGTGCTAAGGGAAAATTTGGCCGAAACCTACTGCAAACTATTCGAAACACGGGACTGACTGAGAATGTTGGAGACGACACTAGGTGGGGCCCTAGTGGAAAGTCATCAAAACTAGATTATATTCTAACTAGTGACCAGCTACTCGTCGAAAAGGTCCAGATCATGACTCCTCTGGGAAGCAGTGACCATGCAGTCATAGGTTTCGATCTTGTCCTCCGTGAGCGTTTGCAATGGGATGTTACGCGACCATGTCTGTGCTACAGCAAGGCTGACTATGCTGAAATGCGGAGGCTCTTGTCCGACGCAGACTGGCCCTTAGCATGGGACGACCTATCTGTGGATGAACACTGGGAAGTGGTAAAAAAGATTATCCATGCAGCAATCTCGGATACCGTCCCTTTAGTCACAACACAGCCTAAGAGAAAGACGTCATGGTTGAAGAGAGGCACGCAACGTATTCTGCAAGCAAAGCGGAAGGCTTGGTTTACGTGGCGTGTATCTAAGAGTCAGACCGACCATGATGCATACCTCGAACTCAGGAACCGGTGTAATGCAAGAGTTAGGAGGGACAGAAGGTCATTCCAGGCTAACCTTGCTAAAAAACTCCTATCAAACCCTAAAAACTTGTACCGATTCATGTCGGAAAGAAAACCGACAAACCAAGGGGCATGCGCCTTAGTAGGCCCAAACGGTCAATATCTCACTAGTCTGGAGATGGCTGAAACATTCAGTTCAGCCTTCGCTAAACAGCTAAACAGCAATGTGGATATTACAGTTACGGACCAAAATGGTGGCACCACTATTTCAGAGGAGGAAGACCTAGCGACTACTCCCCAAATAAACCCCGCAATAGTACTAAGGAAGCTACAGCGACTCATACCTGGGAAGTCCCCAGGTTGTGATGACATCAGGCCATCTGTTCTGAAACAGTGCGCCGAGGCTCTCTGTAGACCCCTGTGCGACTTGTTCCAACACTCAATGGATTCGGGGACCCTGCCAAGGGAGTGGAAAAGAGCCATCCTTTCTCCAATCTTCAAGGGTGGGGACAGGCAAAACGCTGCTAGCTATAGACCAGTAGCTCTACTCCCAGTGGTATCAAAAGTACTGGAAAGTATTATTGACGACCACATCAGGGAATATTTCGATAGGACTAATATACTACATGAAGCCCAACATGGTTTCAGAAAAGGCAGATCCTGCGTCACTAACCTACTGTCAGCTTGGGACGACTGGACATCATGCTGGGACTTGAACGTACCAGTCCATGTGGTCTTCCTAGACTTTGAGAAGGCATTTGACACTGTTCACCATGACCTTCTCCTACATAAAATAAGCCAGGCAGGCATAGGTGAGCCACTTCTGTCATGGTTGAAGGACTACCTAGCCGACAGGCAATTTTGCACTAAGGTTAACCGAGTCCGATCATCTTGGCACAGATCGTCATCAGGAGTGTCGCAGGGTTCTATCCTAGGACCACTGATGTTTTTGATTTTCATCAATGATCTACCACGCCGTCTGAGCTGCCCGACTCTCCTGTACGCTGACGACGTAAAAATATGGAGGGCGATAAAGTGTCCGGAGGACTCAGATAGGCTACAGGAAGACCTAAACCTTCTGGAAGACTGGGCGGTGGCCAGTGGCATGACTTTCAACTTGAAAAAGTGCAAAGTAGTGAAGTTGCGCACCTGTAGACTGCAGAATGCAAGTTACACCCTGTGCAATGAAAGCTTGTCCTGCACAACGTCGGAACGCGACTTAGGTCTAGTTCTAACGGAAAAAATGGACACAAGCGTAAATTACACAGGGGATGTAGCGAGGGCATATGCGGTCATACACTTTACGCATAGACAGTTAGGTGCACTCACTCCTGAGCTCTTTCTAATGTTGTACAAAACATACGTCAGGCCACACCTTGAGGTGCATAATATTATTGCACCCCCAATGCTGAGAAGAGATGCCAACCTCTTGGAAAGAGTCCAACGACGGGCAACAAAAGGAGTGGTTGGTCTCCGAAACAAACCATATGATGAAAGGCTGAAGAAATTAGGCCTGTTCACACTTAGTTACCGTCGGCTTAGGGGGGATTTGATTACTGCCTACAAAATAACAAATGACCAGAATCACCCAAACAAAGGTGTTCTGCCATTGAGTAGGTATAGGCTTCCACGTGGAAATCCCAGAAGGATAGCTCACCAGAGGGCAAGGACCCGGGTGCGCTCCCACTTCTTTTCACTGCGGGTTTGTCGTCCCTGGAATTCCTTACCGGCAGATGTAGCTATGGCACCGTCTTTGGACGCCTTTAAGCGAAGGCTGGACAACCATGCAGCGATACAAGGACTGCATCCAAATGGCCTATCTCCTTGAAATCGCATTTTAATAATAATAATATATATTCTCATTTTTTACATGAGGGACGCCAGTTTACAGGCATCATCAATTCGATAATTTACACATAATATTAATAAGCATATTTAGTAAAGATAATATAATAAGGTACATTTTTTCCCTAGCTATGTAGGGTACACCAATTGTATAGGCATGCATAAATATTGTTTTAATAATAAAATAAAATAAATTTATTCTCATGATACAGTACATGAGGGACGCCAGTTTACAGGCATCATCAAATTGTTACAGAAATAGGATCATATTATTCAGTCACAATTTACAGTCGATAGCAAAATATGTTAAACATGTACACTGGAGATTATACGTACACTTGATAAATGTTAATCCGAATAGTATAAAACATCCTTTTCACTTATGTACAATCATTTCTGTGCATAGTTGGAAAAATCCGCTAGATTTTCAGTGAGTGCAACACATCAGGAAATACAGAAGTATTGTCTTCGCATTAACAAAAAAACCAGGTCTTTGGTGGATGGGTTATAAGTGCCTGGGAAAAAAATAAAGCTAGAAGTCAGTTTTCATACATAATTTTCTTGTGTACAGAATCCTTGATTTATAGTTCATTGATGTGTTATTTTGAAATCAGAGAAATGTTTATTTCATTTAAATAAATAAATACCAATCAGGGTAGATAATTAAACTCGTCATTTTACTTCTTTACATTCTCTCCCGTCTTACTCTCCTGACAACTTATTAATATTATAATTACTATTATTATTATTACTATTACCGATATATATATTATTCTTCAAACTTGATGAGCTGACTGTTGTTACGTTTCCTATTTTCGTTTCTGTCTCTTAGTCTGAATAGCTTCACTAATTATATCTATTATTATTACTATTATTATTATTACTATCTCTTTCCTCTTGTCGACAACACCGAAGGACTAACTGGCGAAAGGATCAACTCCAATCACAGTAGTAACAGTCTTAACATACCTCATACTACAAACCACATATAATTAATCCCAGCACTACTCCCTTTGGAGTCAACCAAAGCTACGACAGTCGAGTGGCGGGACAAGCTACGCAGAAGTTTACCGAAGATCAAGAACCTATACCTCACAATCAAGAAGCGAGCACAAAGAAATCAAATTGGTTTATACTAGCTCGTAAAAACGATATTGGATATTGGAAACCAAATATAGACATTTCCAGCTACACTTCCACTGGGGTCGTCCATAGCTACGCTAAGTGCGTGGCGGGACTCACTACGTAGAAATTTACTGAGGATCAGGCAACTATACATTACAACCAAGAAGCGAGTACAAAACAAATCCAACTAGTTTATCTTTGCTTCGTAAGGACGACCTTGAAAAGTGGTCAAGGTTAACCGCAATTGCGGTCCGCTATAAATGTCTGAGGTTAGTCGTTAGATTTCGGTAACCTTCCTGAGTAGTCTGCGTGTGATCACCTCAAGAGATTTTTATCAGAGTAAGCTTTTTTCGAATTTGGTTCTTAATATGTTAGAGTTGATGGTATACTTGGAATATTTGTTGCTGATAAGGATGGCGTTGTCATCGCGAGTGGTAATTCCTAATTATAATTATCACTCTTGTGATAATTAATTAATACAGCTTCTCTGGATGACATGCCAGACCAAGCCCGCTTACCATATGTGACTGCGGCATTCATCGTATCTTTACAGCAAGTAAATAAAATGGACCTTGGGAAAATGGAATGGATGATCACTAGTTACCAAGAGATGGTGGTATGTCGTTGCGTATAATTGTTTTGTAAACCCTAATAACACGTGTTCCTAACTGACATTCATTTGTAAGTGTAAATTTGACACTGGGAAAAGTTAAACCTTCTGGTCTGGCTTCATATTAGTTGTTGTTGCTGGTTATCTACAGCGGAATCTAGGGTTCTTATTTCTTACTGTTATGTTCTTTAATTGTATATAACTTAGTTGAAAGAAGTAACACACAGTATTGGATCAGGCGTAAATAAGGTTACCAATCTTGGGTGGGAATCAACCAGTTAGGCATTTGGAATAATCACATGTCAAGAAAGTATGACAAGTGGAAAAATCAGCACGTTTACCAAGTTAGTGTGTGAAAAATGCATACACGTTAAGAAAAATATTGCCTCAAAATATGCAGAAATATCTTGAGATCTTCCGTAGTTATGTCGGTCAAGAAATTCAAATAAGACGTATACATACGCAGCCTCAAATGCCTTAACGAAATTCACAATTCTTCCACTTATCTGTAGCGTGTTTCAGTATTTCATCAGTGAAGGCAAGATTAATTCATGAGTAAACTCTTTTGCCGGTGGTTTTATTCTTGAATAAGGTAGGCTTTGTAATCACCTGTAAAACTGTGATGTAACCAGTATGGCTTTCTTGAAGTTGATCACAAGAATCTAATCTAAGGAAAAGCATTCTGTCGACTGCTGTGTATCAATTTCCAGTGGTTGACTATGGTCATATGGAGTTACTGACTACTTTCCGAGTTGGTCTCAAGCGTTATTAAATTGGTGGTATAATCGGTGTAGCTTAGCCTTCACTTTTAATCTCTTCTGCCTTGTCGTTGGAGTTGTTTCTCCTTCATAGTTTGGAAAAGATGAACCAGGCATATATTCGTCTTTTTAAATGATTTGACCCCATGCCCACGGTATGACAAAGAGAAGTTTCAATCTTTCTAGACACTGCTCCCAATTAACCGTCTTATAATAAACGTCACACGCGTGACCGTCCTTAGACATGGGCTAGCTACTGTGGTGCAAATTTTTGAATTAGAACTTACTAGAACGATGGAGCTACTAAACATCATGAGTGTTGTTTAGCGTTCTAAATTCCTGAGCAACAGTGCTCCATGATTCCTAGATCAGTATGTTTATAGGCCGTAGGAAAGGGCATTTTTCTAATTTTGTATACACTTCCATTTGCTTCCGTATGTGTATGATCACAGATTGAGGTAATTAGATATTATATTAGTCGGCTTGGTGGATTGTTGAGATATGTTTGCAGAAATTGCACTTTGTTTGCTTCCTCAAACCCAATCTACACAGAATTATGAGGCAATTGTGATTAGTAAGTAATTGGTAAGTGTAGTTTTAAAGAAGAGAATTGCTGTTAAGACTTGGCCTATAATTCAGGAGGAGATTGCAGTATCTTCCATCTTGGATAGGAGTCACTAGTGCATTTTTCTAGTTACACATTTTTGTGAAGATAGTACTCAATAGACAAGCCATTTACATTGCCAGACACTTGAGAGGCCTTGGATGAAATTCATCCGGCTACGTTAATTCATCTATATCTAGGTTGCTTAATAATCTAAATACAATATTTCAGTCGATATTCACGAAAAATGTATTGCCTTCTGATTATGGATCTTCTGAGGTTAATGTTTTATGTGGTAGTGATTCCTAAGTTAACACTTTAGGATGATTTACTTTTAAGGTTCATGTACAAGAAGTCTTTTAAAGTGCTCTGCTTCACTGTGGCCGCTGCTAATTGTATCTCAAATCGTGTTCGAGATTAAAGAATTGCAGCAGTGCATTTACCTCAGACAGTGCTATGCATCTTTCTAACATCGGCATTGTGAAGTTTGGAATACATTCCAACACAGAATTTTCATAACTTATTCAACCGTCATATGTAAGGTATTTATCAAGCATACACATTTGTGCGTCGCTGGTTTGACGACAGAATGCTCATCAGCCACATGGGTACCCCTAGTTCTATTCCCCGCCAACGCGAACACCTAAACCTCCCCTAGTTTACTAGCCCGTAGCAGGTCTGGGTACGTTTGGTGTAAGGCTGGTGGTAACCTCACCCCGTAAGTAGAATGGTGCTGCTGAATATTCAAGGTTTGATGCTCTGTGTTCCACACTGTACGTAAGATACAAAATACACACTTGAGTCATTTGTGTTTTATAGTGATTGACCCATGCCTTTATACGCATGTTTTTACATCGTGAATTACAAAAGTGCACAATTGACTTACTTTTCGGAAAAAATGATCTTTGGATTTTCGGCTTTAGAACTTCAGAACATGTGTAATAACTCCCTTTATTTATATGTGTGTTTTTCAGATATGCCAGTTTCACTTTTCATATCGATCAGCCTTTCCATTATTTTTGACTGTTGTCGGTTCAAGTGAATGCAATATAGGTGAGTATGGAGGGAATTGTTTTTTTTAATCGTTATGTTTACTTATTATAAAAGTGAGATGTATTTTTTCAGATGTTAAGAGAAACAGTAGAAGGATTAATGTTTTGTATAAATCTGGCCCAGATTATTCTATCGTATAGGTACATTTTTCAACGATATCTTTCATTGTAAAAATTATATTTGTAAAATCTCAACGAAATTGAAGTGCGTAATTCCAACATTTTGTTCGGCAAACTTGTCCACACTTCTTCAAAGAAATTAATCGAAATTAACAGAGGTTTATGTATTAAAGGGACTTTGTCCAGTCATATGAGTCATTAAACAGTCATCAAAGTATAATAAACAAAATTGCATGAACTGTGATCAAAATTTGACCTGAGACTTCTTGCAAATATTAGTCTACTTTTTTTAAACACTTTAAATAGCGTGTACTTTTCATCGGAATTTTAGTGAGTGCGTTCGACTTTAAGTTCGTGGTTGTAGATAACTGAATATGAAAATATACTTGTATATGTGGTGTACAATGGTGAGTGTGTATGAGTAAACAGTTGTCAATCACTTGTTAGCCTCTCCATAAAAAAGATATAGGCAATCCGGAATTTCGACCAAGTATGATTAATCAGGATTTTCCATGCATCAGTCAGCTAACATCACACCTTCATGTCTGTTCAGACTGTTGGGATTCACCCATATATGTAGGGCTTCCGCAGTCAGTCTTTCTTCATACGAACCAAAATCTTTCTGTAGAACCTTAGTCCGATCAAAGTCGATTTTGTGTGCCGTTCCTATCAAATGCAGTGTAATTACTGATCTGTATAATAATATGGGAAGGCTTGTATAGAACACTTCCCTAGACACATTTCAGGGTTCTCCCTGTGTATGGCAAGGGCTTCTTATGTAGGCAGATGAAGTAACTGGAAAGCCTTCACCCAACTTGGCCTTACCTCATATATCACTCTGAAAGATTTTCATATTGATTCGGAATGATGATTTGTGAGAACAAGGTACTCGTGAATTGAACTGTTGATCCGTCTAATTTTTCCTTTCGAGAGTAATATTAGGAGTTCTTGTTCGCATCTAGACAGTGCCCTACGGATACGTTCTGTGTACTCAACGACATAGAAGCAAATGAATTCGTATCTGTACATGAATGATACCACCAACAGTGGGACTCTATATTTGATGTTTTGATAAGTAGGAGGTTCTCTCGAGTAGGTAAGATGTAAGGATACAGCGAGGAATGATTTTCGAATTACTCTCTGTAATGCACTTTGAGGAATTTCAGCTGTTGTATCACCCTTGAATTTCAGATTCACCACTAACTTCTTCTTTGGTACATCTGTCTTTTGTGAATTGTCCATTTTACCTTTCATCTACTTATTGATGAATAGCGGAGGGTAGCTATTGTGACTTGGAGTGTTAAGGAAAGGCTCTAGTTTTCTATTTAGTGTGTCCTCCTTCATGCCTACGTGACTGATTGTTGTGAGAAGAGATTTGATAAGATTACCTTTTTCTACTTAATGCGACAAAGCTGTGATAGTCGGTCCTCTGACTGTTCAGTTTTGGTGACATGGAGTATGTCATGCGGAGAGGAGATGAAAGCATGTGGTCAGACGTGGAGCCAAGTGAAAATGTTGGCAGAGAACCGAACGCAATGGAGGCGTGCTGCTGACGCCTTGTCTTCCTCTAGGAACTAAGGCACAATTAAAATAATATTTTTGAGGACGTTGTTGTACGTTAGTCTGAAGATTTAACTTTCAGCCAGCGGTGGGTGTGAAGTCCTAATCCCGCCCTACCTACTTCAGTTAGGGCAGCTAAAAACCTGGGACAGGCGTGATCTGTCTGAGGGACTGATTTCAAAACAGCAGTTATCGTGGTAGTATAGTATTTCAGTATACTGTGTGAGCACTTATGAGTGGTAAAATTGTAAACTTAATATATTTTGTTTCTTTAACTTAACAAGGGATAAAAGATACTGCAAACCGTGAACTGATTTCTAAATCGATAAATCAATTGTTGTTTTCTTATAGATAGCTAGATAGAAAGTCAATGAACTTATCCGTTATAACACCTACGTCATTGACTCGTGTATCCAGTACTCTTTGTTTCCTTGTATTAAGGTACTTCTCCGTCTCACCTCGCTCAAATGGTAGGCTGAAAAATCAAGTAGCCTTTATGTTGTAATATTGGAAGTGGATAAGCGAAATTCGTGATCACCGCCTTTGTTACTCGGGCTCGGATATCCTCTATCAATCCGAATCCAATATTGCGAAATGGAATGGCGGTCACCTCTCTATCTCAACTTCATCGACTTTGAAAAGGCCTTCGACAGACAGCGTCGATCAAGAGGTGATTTGGCAGGTACTTCGCTACTACGGGGTGCCACCAGCAATTAAACATCTCATCCAACAGTTGTATGACAATGCTGCATTCCAAGTAATCCACAACTGGAAACTTACGGAATCCTTCGAAGTGAGGACGGGAGTAAGGTAAGGTTGCCTACTATCGCCGATGATTTTCCTGATTGCAGTAGATTGGATAATGCGACAGACAACGGGCAATGAGGAAACAGGCATAAAATGGACTCACACAAAGACAAACTTGGAGTATCTGGACTTCGCCGATGATATATGTCTGATTTCCCACAAACTGGAAGATAGGCAAGTCAAAGGCAGCAAGTTGGCAGAAGAAGCATCCAGAGAAGATAAAACTTCAGGTGAAAATAGAGAAAACAGAGGTGATAAAGATTCCTGGCCAACAGCATCAGCAACAACAATCAGCCAGCATAAATGGGAGGAACCTGAAGGAAACTGTTATGTACTCGTCGCTGAATTATTGTTATGGACTGGTCGAGAAACTAATAGTCCTGACGCGAGAAGGCGGAAATCAGAAGACCACTAGGTTTGCGATGATACTTCTATTGTCCAAACACAAGGAGACGAAAATAAATGGTCTCACACCAAAGTGGTAAGTAAGTAAAGTAGTTGTAAAGTAAAGTAGTTCACACAAATTGTAAATGCGAATATATATGAATAATTCAGACAAGCGTGGGAAAAAATCATTAGACAGTCTTAACATGAATGGCTAATTATAATGGAGTGTCGATCCAATTATACATAGCGAATATAGCAGAAATGCCAACAAACATATATGGATATATGTCACCAAGCAACGGACTGTCAACAAACACTCATATTATATATAATATAAGGAGAATATACATTGATAAAGGAGACAAGTTCATACCAGTGAAATGGTCACAGACTAAGCGAGCAAACAGAAAGAGAGACCAACATACACACACACATAAATATATATATGTGGATACATATCAGAAACAACCTCCTTTACCCACCCACCTGGGAAGCATCGTTTCGACTACAGGCGGACGGAACTGGAAAGGATATCAAAGCAAGAATCGGAAAAGCAAGACAAGTTTTCATTACTCTCAAGTCTGTGTGGAGGTCAACAACATTAAGCCTGAAAAATAAGATCCAGATTTTCAACTCGGGTGTGAAGTCAGTGCTACTCACCATACGGATCAGAGACTTGGCGCGTCATAAAGAGCATCTCAAACAAACTTCAGACCTTCATTAACAGTTGTCTTCGCTCAATAGTATTCAAGATCAGGTGGTTAGAAAAGATCAGCAACAGGAATCTCTGGCAATGAGCGAACCGACCAGGAACCGATTGTGCAACAAATATGCACGAAGAAATGGAGGTGGATTGACCATAGTCTTAGGAAATCATCAAGTGACATCACTAGACAAGCCCTCAAGTGGAACCCGAAAGGGAAGCGGCGAGTTGGTCGTCAATGGTAGGGTGACTTGGAGGAGGTGATGTGAAGAGGAGATGAAAGCATGTAGGTGACAGATGTGGAGCCGGGTGAAAACGTTGGCAGAGAACCGAAGGCAATGGAGACGCGCGGCTGAAGCCCTATGTTCCTCTAGGAATTAAAGGAAATAATAATAATAATTGCGAAATATAAAGCAACATCCCTAACTTATATATTTTGTGAATGTGCAGTTCAACTGTCAAATAAATATAAAGTTACACCTGTACGTTAAATTGACTAACTTATATAACAGATGCAATTCTATTTTCCATAATCCTTATATCCGCGTTTTATTCTCTTACCCTCTTCTCTCCTTATTATATAGGAGCTATAATCGCACTCGAACCGTCTATTCGTCCTTTATTAAATCGATTAGCACCAGAGGCAGCATCAAGACTACAAAATGAAGCTATGCTAAGTCGAACTACAAGTGGGCCTTACTTCCGAGTGTAATTAACACACATACATACATACACATCACGGTGTTTTGAATTATAAAGTCATCATTATCTTGTTGATTCATTTCGATATTTATTACTATTATTTTTGAAAAAAATATAATTATCTATGCTTTCTAGACTTCAACAAATGCTTCCTATTTTCACGTGTTGATTCGCAGGGATTCAGCTCATTTCGAGCTAGATTATAAACTTACATGACAACCAGATAATTGCTTCGCCCTAGTTGAAGACTCTTCAGGACGCGGTGGTGCTGTCTATCGCAAATTGGAGGAAGTTACAATTCACGGGTTATTGGATTCCCATCCAAGATATCTTTTCCGTGGTTTCATCCTCAAAAACTGTACAATCGCATTTATGTACCTAAACCTAAGTCTACGTAGTTGCAACTGTTACTTTTAATGCAACGTAGGACTCTGCACATATGTGGAGCAGTTCAGGTTGCCACACCAATTTGACGTTGGGCCCTGATGTTAAGTGCTCCATTAGGAAGTTGGCGCCACGGCTTTAATAGGCGTTTTTCCGACTCATCGTTATTTGTGGTCACAGGACGAAATGAAGATGACTCACTAGCCTGAAGCATAGTATTAACAGTGCGTCGGTGGCACAGCGGCTAGGGCATTCGCCGACCATGCCCATGGTTTGGGGTTCGATCGCTGGCTGACGCACACCTGATATCAATGGTTGACCTGCTAGATATGGGCTACCGATATCATATGCTGAAAATGCCATACTTGTACTGAAATACTGTGTGGAATCAATCTATAATAAAAAAAGATGATGAGGGTGACAGAGATAAAGGAGCATGCTGATCATGGGGGCTTCGTATGCTTTTGCAAGTGTGTGGATGGTTGTTACTTCCCGGCTTCCTACACTGTGGAAGTTGATTTATTCTTGTGGTACCTGAAACAGAAAGAGAGAGTTGCGTGACCGTGGAGCCCAGGAGACAACTGCTTGAAGCCGGTCACACACAGCCTGTCTGGACTGGTCTCTTGGATTACCTCCGCCGGTCACAGACCACTGTAGGGCAAGTCGGGATGTACAGTTTCTGGCATCGACCTTTCCTAATCTTCCTCTCCATACTAGAGAGACAGCATAGCTGGTCCTCTGGGGGAAACACTTTCCTGCTGTTACATTCGTATTCCGCAAGAGTACGACTTTGCCCCACAGACTCTCAGAATAATGTAAAAAAAAATAACTTTACACTATGCTGGTAACTGCTTTTGGTCTAATCGCTATCCTAACAACCTTACTGGCATGGTGAAACCTGGAGGAACATTAGTTCCAGCCAGTGTGGCTTGTTGGGCCATTGCCGTATGCAACCCCGATTACCACGTCAAGGTAGCAGCTATCGGTCAGGGGAAACATGATGACGGAGGGAGATTAAAGGTAATAATTTTCAACTCGATATGGGAGTTTGAAAGTTACATAGGACTATAAAATAGTTGCGCAATATATAAAGTGGTTTTTAACGAAGACAAATGTGAATGGGATGAGTATAGAAACCAGATGGATATGATATTTTTTATAAACGAAGGGGATGAAAAATCAGGTAAACAAAATGTAAGCAATCGAACAGAACTAGATCCATGGACTAGTTTCTTCTGAATACATCTTCGGCTTATTGATGAATGCCGTGAGGGCTTCTGTAGCAAAAAGAAGTCAGAAATACACTACCTTTTTTCCTTTTTCCGACCCTAGAATTATGAGCCGGTTCAGTTGGTGTTATGGCGCTTGTAATTGAACCAGTACTGCCTCTGCAGCAATGCTAGGTAGTGTTCTCTAATACGTTTTGAAAGGACGTGTACCCACCCCGTACGAGGTGAATTGATTTGTGCACATTGGATTGATTATATTCGACAGTTTATCCTTTACACAGCTCAGAAGCAGTATGGGTCTAATGAGTTTTGCTACAGGAATGGTATTCCTTAAAGAACTAGAGATTCTCCTCTTCAGGACATCTGCCACTATGTCGCCCTAACTAAAGTCCAAGTTCATATACAGTGTTTACTTTGAATCTAAACCGCATTTTTCTCATTTTGACTTCAGTTTTCCGCTCTATCCACAAAACACGCTAGATATCTTACTTAAGAAGTAATAACTCTTCTAAGCGAGTCAACGCTCCAGATTCTTTTGATACGGTGAGCAGGTGAACTCATGAGAACTATTACCTATTATGTAACTATCCTCCAGTGCTATGCAATTTTTCTAGTACCCCGTGTAATCGTACCTTTAAACTTTCTTGCCAAGTTGGAAATTATTATCACCCCTAATCTCGCTTCGTCACTATGTTGAATTATATGACAGTGATTCTTTTGAGGATGAAATCGCCCGGCGATGATATCTTAGCTGAGCTTCTTGCTCTTCCCTCTCACTGGATTTCGTCTTGATGGTTCAGTAGTGAACGGGCTAGCGTCGTAATCTGAAAGTCCTATCGTCCTCCGTTGGCACATAGGTGCGTGCTGATGAAGGGACTCCAGTTGGGATGAGACAGTACTTTATGGGTTCCAGTATTTCTCCACCTAGAAATGCTTTATGGTTAATCTCTACCTACTAAAATGTCATTCAAAACTCCGGTGATTCGGCCTAGCTAGATTTATATAGGTCCCAGGTATACTATTATACCTAAATAAAACACTAAGAATATACATTACTATTGTGAACTGTCATAAAAAGGTTTTTGTACTTTCCAATGAATGAAAAAGACCAAAACGATATTGTTGTTGTTTTTACTGACGTTTCGCTATTTAATGCTGCTGCTAATAGCTTTATCAAAGTATTATTAAACCAGAATTTACAAAATCCAATCAGCATATATATAACAAAGAGTTAAGAGGTGACAAAATTGACTACTTAGGTCAAGTTAAAAGGAGAACATATTGAAAGTCAAAATAACAAAGAAGATCACTAAACCAAATAACAAAGGTAACAAATAGTACGTCTGTTATGATATCAAAACAAAGTTTACTAACTTGATCATCGTTCGTCAGTCTGTCCATATAAAAGACCAAATCCCTAAAGATTCTCTATCTAATTGTGTCTATAAAATAAAATGCTTGGAATGTAATGTGATATACATCGGACAAACATCTCGAGAAATCAAAATCAGAAGAAATGAACACCGTAGAGTGTCTGTGTTCCACCACCCAGAAGTAAATCCAGTTGAACTAGAAAAATCATCAGCCATAGCTTGTCTATACGCTATAGAATCAGGCCATAAAACTGATTTTGGACAATATTGAAATAATCCAGAAAAACTCCAAGAATCACAAAGAACGACTAATATCAGAAGTACTTCATATCGAGTGGAATCCAAATTGCCTGAATAGGAATGATGGACTAAAATAGAATCTGACCTGGTTACAACACCTCCCTCCCCCATGAAGTGGCAAAATCAACACGAATGTGATAAGCAAATTTCACTATGTAAACACACGCTGCTTTTATAATTTTACACACTGATCAAATCCAACAATCTACACCTACCTGGTTTTGTTATCTTTACCAATTGACCAACTTGACAACGAAAAATGGCCCCCAGACTGACGAACGATGATCAAGTTAGTAAACTTTGTTTTGATATCATAACAGACGTACTATTTGTTACCTTTGTTATTTGGTTCAGTGATCTTCTTTGTTATTTTGACTTTCAATATGTTCTCCTTTTAACTTGACCTAAGTAGTCAATTTTGTCACCTCTTAACTCTTTGTTATATATATGCTGATTGGATTTTGTAAATTCTGGTTTAATAATACTTTGATAAAGCTATTAGCAGCAGCATTAAATAGCGAAACGTCAGTAAAAACAACAACAATATCGTTTTGGTCTTTTTCATTCATTGGGAAATACAAGAAAACCTTTACTATAATGAATATCATTTACCCAATGCGCAATTTTTTTCAAACTGTTAAAAGTGAACTTGGTTTGGACTGTGAACTGTCGTTTGACTTCTCTCACGATGAAAGCCAAGGTGCAGACGCAAAAAACCAGAGGCTTGAAGCATCAGTTAGTTTTATTATTTCTTTTCATTTACATATTTTATAAAAAGTAACAATACAAATAAGCATTTTTATTATTATTAATGTACTTTGAAAAAGAAAAGTTATTCATTTACAGGCATCACTTGACGTACATTCATATTGATTCGTGTAGATGCCGCATACTGTAGAAACTCTTGACAGTGTAAACATGAATCATTGCCTTTCTCGTGTACAACACTTTCGCAAATCTTGTGACTGACACGTTGAGCTGTTTCTAATACAACATTAGGAATATCGTTGAAGAAAATATTGGGAACAGCATGACGAGCTAAACGACTTTTACCAGCCATAATTACTATATCACCGTGTTGAAGGAACACGGGGAATATGGTATTGGAACCAGTGAATTCATGTACAGGACTATGTTGGCAGTCAATAGGTTTTGAAGTCTCCAGTAAGAATAGTGCAGTAGGTCCAATGCTGAAAGAAAAATTAAGTACAGAATTACTTGACTAAAATAAATGAAAAAGAAGAAATACCATTCAGTTTTTATGTATATTGCCTACAAAGGCAAAATGAATACTAACTTCGAGCATAACACCATTTCATTTTTAGTATTTTGTGAGAACACATATCGTATGAACAAGTATACTACAAGATTTGTTGAAATCAGTTGGTTTGACTCGGAAAGTTATTTATCAAACTCCCTCTGGAGTGAAAGGTAAACTCGTGTGGGTAGAAATTGACGAGTTAAGCGTCCGTCAACGACAAGAAGATCCCGTGAGTAGGCGACGAGAACTTGTGCACAGTTGTGCAGATCGTTGAAGGTGAATATAGCATAGGACGCAGTGCTATATATATATATATATATATATATATATATATCACTTTGGATGTGTTTCAACACTGCACTTTTTCACTTCGCTGATAGCGTTTACCCCAGAAGACCCAAAGGCACTTTCAAACTGAAACACAAGTCGCTACAGAAGTGAGAAAGGACAAAGCACCCGGATGGGTGTTTCTGTTCGGCAAATTCTCTTTACAGGTGTTCACCTATTGACTAATTAAACTGATTATATTTCTTTATCGCCCACCCGCAGACTCTGTCATTGGACAGTTTTCTCCACAGTCCACCTGATTTGCAATACGGGATTATGTGTGTAGTTAGCAGAGCTTCTTACATAGGTACTATTTACATAACATTTTTCAAAACATACGGTGCAGCAAGACTCAAAGACGTGACTTAACGAGTGAGATGAAAATTCTAACTGACTAGTATTAACGTAGAACTTTGTACAGATATGCAGCAGTTCCAGTTTCTACTCTCCATCCTTGTAGCACACAAAGCAAGGGAAGAGAGTAGAGAAAGATTCAAAACAGAAATGAGTCAAAAAATAGTGATGTAGAAGAACAATAGAGTTCTATTGGATATTATAAATTACAAGGAGTGGATGCATCTGCGCCAGCCATTGAGAACGACTTTGGGCCATATTACTAGTTGTCTTCAGCCATTGGTTTTCACAATCCTGAGGACTCCAATCAGTCAGTCAGTCAGGAAGTCTATACCTTCCAACGTGGCATAAACTAACTGTTGTGGATTTCACTGACTAGTGAAGCCATGTTTTCGTTTGACTACCACTAGCGCTTTTTTTTTTAACCCGATCCATCCTACGTCAGCTAACATTGCCCATTGTCGAGGAAGGCGGTGGCAAAGCTAGCATGCATAACACACGTCCTAACTATCTCAATTGGTGTAACTGCTTCACAACCTCGTCGATTGAATTCCTAGAACTCAACCAACTCAATATTGCTCACCTTATTATGCCACCACCTGACAGGGAGATAGAACGCAGGCACCTATGAGCAAAGACAGCTAGCTATTCTTTTCATATCTTCCACTCTCAGTGGCCATATCTCACTCACAGCCATAAAGAAGGACGAAGTGGACTGCTGAGCAGTACACATGCCCTTTGGTCGACATCCGCTAAGCCAGCGATGGCGCAAGCTGGCATATGCTAAACGAGCTTTCTCTATCAGTGCTGAGATTTCGTCAGTGACCCGACCCGCTGGCGTTGGCTGATGCAACTTCTCATATAAATGAAGTAAGTGGTCAACACGCTCCAACAGCCATTTCACTAACTATCTCTAAGCTAGAAGTCAGTGTAATCCAGTTCACTCCTGCAGCATCATCATCTTACATTTGACAAAGGGAGCGAATCGCATGCCAAACATTCGAAGATCACTGTTCAAGGTGTTCAGAAGACTCTGCATGTTTTCAGCATCTTTAACTATGAGGACTATGTCATCTGCTGTCTGCTTCAGTGTCTACTATAATTAGCCCGAGTGCTCCTTGGTCGGTTAGTACCGACCCACCCACCGAAGCGGAGGTCCGTAAGGAACTCCAAGTACTGAAACGCCATAAGGCGCCCGGCCCAGACAAATTACCCCCGGCTTTTTTTAAAGATGGTGCGAGACTCTCACAATGGCTCCAACTGGGTTGATCAGGAAGGCGTGGGAGACAGAGAGTGTACCATCAATATGGAACGAAGCCATTATCGTCCCCATCTTTAAAAGGGTCGACGTAATTCGTGTGACAATCATAGGGGTATCAGTCTGTTACCAGTCGCGTCTAAAATATTGGCTGCTGTCTTGCTTCGCAGACTGTGCAAAATACGTGAAGGATTGATTCGCGAAGAGCAGGCTGGGTTTCGTTCAGATCGTGGATGCATTGATCATGTGTTCACCCTTCGTCAGTTGTTGGAACACCGCCACACGTATTGCAGGCCAACGATCGTTGTGTTTCTTGATATTAGGGCTGCCTTCGATTCGTTGGACATAACTGTGCTCTGGAACTGTCTGTTAGGGAGAGGTGTACCTGAGAAATTTGTTAACATCTTGAAAGCCCTATACCTAAACACCTCAGGTAGAGTGAGGGCATACAACCAACTATCACCACTGTTCCCAACCAACAGTGGGGTTAGACAGGGTTGCCCAATCTCTCCATTTCTCTTTAACTTTGCCATCGATGACATTCTGGAGTCAGCTCTGAAGGATGTGCGTGAAAGTGGTGTAGATCTGCTACCTGGAGATAGACTTTTCGACCTCGAGTATGCAGACGATATCGTCTTACTGTGCGATAGCATGCAGGCTGCCCAAATCGCACTTAATCAGTTGGCGATCAGTGTCTGTAAGTATGGTATGTGCTTTGCGCCGTCTAAGTGCAAAGTACTGTTACAAGATTGGCAGGAGCCTGTACCTGCACTCACTCTTGCAGGTGAACCGCTTGAAGTTGTTGATAAGTTTGTGTACCTGGGTAGTTGTGTGAGTGATGGCGGAGGGGTGACGGATGAGATTTCCAACCGTATAATGAAGGCTAGGGTGGTATAAATCAACTTGAGCCACCTCTGGCGCCGTCGCGACGTTAGCCTGGCTGTCAAAGGTCGGGTATACAATGCTTCGGTGCGGGCTGCGCTGCTCTATGCCTGTGAAACCTGGCCTCTCCGAGCTGAGGATGTGCGGCAACTCTGCATGTTCGACCACCGCTGTCTCCGCAGGATTGCTTGCGTTTGGTGGCATCATCGCGTGAGTAATTCTGAGGTTCGGCGGCGTGTGTTTGAACATGGTGGAGATCACCATTCATTGAGTGTCGTCATCTGGAAACACCGGTTCCGGTGGCTTGGACATGTGCTCCGAATGTCACCCCAGAGGCTTCCGTACAGGTCTCTGTTTGCTAGCCCTGGGACGGGATGGAAAAGGCGGAGAGGTGGTCAGTCCACGACGTGGCGGCGTGGGATGAAGGATTTTTGTGCTAGATTAGCATCGGTTGGTGTGTCACGACTCCCTGGTTGGGGTCCGAGAGATAGCTCAAATCGATGGCTCGAAACGTTATCGGATATGGCCAAGAATCGTAATCAATGGCGAATGTGTTGCAATTTCCTTCTTTCTTCCCTTCCCGATGATAGTTAACGAACACTGTTTGAACTTGTTAAGCATGAATGTCTTCCTTCCAGATGGAGTTCTTTATCCGTTCTCTACTTATGTATATTCTTTTCCTTCCTTTTTTTCTTTTTGATCTATGTTGTTTTATTATTATTGTGTGGCGCATCCATCTTGGTGCCATATTGTACCAAGTTTTTTATGCGTTTAAATAAATAAATAAATAACTATGTCATCTGCATATTTGGAGTCAACGAGATTACCCCCTGGTGGTAACAAGTCAATCGCTGAAGTCAATTAGGGGTTAAGTCCATTAGTACACCTATGATGATGATGAATATTCTATACGAAAAAGAACTGACGTATTTATCCAGCCATGGATTACCGAGATACGAATGTATAGATAAATTCAGTGCACATGTGTTTTATTATGAAGCTTCATGCCATTTTGTGCTAACTTGATAGGACATAAGTGATATCATAAAGCATACCACCTAACTAAGCATGAGGTACACGTAGAAAATACGGATTTAATCTAAGGTAAATTAGAAGATTAACACGCATACCTTATCGAAACCAAAGGAGCTTCTTTGTCCAGCTCTGCATCATCAGAATGAAAGCCCATAGTTGTTTTTGTCCGATAATAATTTACTATGGAAGCCTCCGGTTTATAATTTTGACATTTTTCAAGTAAACGAGTGGAGTTGTTTGAAGAAATACTGCCAGTTTCTATGAGAAGACGAAGAAAATTCACCACATGCACAGTGATTTCATTCAACAATAAGGGGAACTCTCCAACTTTGGATTCATCGTAAACCTGAGAATAAGATGCATAAGATAGAAATTAATTTTGGATAAAAAATTTCGAAATCAGAACGTAACTAAGACCCACCCACTAACACATTAAGAGAAGACTACTCCACCAGTACAAACAACTACAAGATGTGAAGGTTATACCATATATATACAATTTTAGGAAGCAGAACTATTATGCAACGATTTGAGAAGCCCCCCACCCCGCGTAACTGTCAGAACTCAGATTTCTACACAGGGTATAAGGAATATCAACTGGGCATAGAGATAGGAGACAAACAAATAAAAGTCGAAGAGTTCCTTTCGGGGAAAAAGATGCAATATCGCAAATAATATGAGGTATACATGTATCTGTCGCCGACTCAAAGTCATACCACCTAGTATCTTGGACGACAGGCTGTGGTTGTCATGTTGACTCTACTCAACCATGCTACACAAATCAGACAAATGTTGGGAAACTGGATGGGTTGACATGATAAATTTCACTGATGATCAGGTCACCAACCATTTTCTCCTAACTGTTAATTAACGTGTAGAGAAAAGTGGGGCTCCGCGTTCATAATACACTTTTCAGAAACTCAAGGAGACAACTCCCTTATATATGTGCAAATCAAGTTCACTTTTAAAAGTTTGAAAAAACTTGGGCATTGGGTGTATATGATATTCATTATAATAAAGGTTTTCTTGTATTTCCCAATGAATGAAAAAGACCAAAACGATATTGTTGTTGTTTTTACTGACGTTTCGCTATTTAATGCTGCTGCTAATAGCTTTATCAAAGTATTATTAAACCAGAATTCACAAAATCCACTCAGCTTATATAATAACAACTTAATCATCGTTCTTCAGTAAGGGGTCATTTTTAGTTGTCAAATTGGCCAACAAAATCAAGTGTAGATTGCTGGATTTGATAAGTGTATAAGATTATGAAAGCAGCGTGTGGTTACATTGTGAAATTGTTTATCACATCGACGTTGACTGTCATTTCATGGGCGAAACGTCAGTAAAAACAATATCGTTTTGTTTTTCATTCATTGGGAAATACAAAAACAACCTTTATTACAAAGATGACTCCCTTATCTAAAATTCAGCATCTGTGTCTACCTCGGTCGCAAAGTGATACAGAATGATGGCACAAAGACAGCAGTAACTGAATACATGACCACCATAATAATTACTAAAACGATTGTAGCCATCACCAAACCAATGCTTTTAGTAAGACAATTACATTTTTCACTATAGTTATGGTTGTTGAAGCGCTTAAGTATTTGTAGATTAGGGTAATGTTGTGTGACTTTCATTGCACACATACGCAATTCAATGCATACTGTATACCCCACGCAGAACTTCAAACAAAAGTGCAGCAGTTCGTCTATGTAGCATATAAATTTAGAGATAAAATTCAAAAGAACTATGTAATGAAGGGAAATGTACGGCAGAGAGAATAACTACATGAAAAGAAGATTTAATGGAAAGAGATCACCTAAGAGTGAATGCGTCTGCGCCAATAAGGCCGATTTTAAGCCACACCACGGACAATCTCCACCTCGTTACGTGACTCAAACCATCAATCAGTATTCATGGGTTAATTCCAAGTTTTGATATGGCCCATCAGTAAATCTGTTCGGTTAACATCGCTTGACAAGGAAGGCAGTGGCTTGACATAAGTAACACGTGTTCTGTCATCTTAACCAATAGAGCTTCACAACCACAACGACTGACTGTCATGCTCTCCTCATCAAATACTCTAAGCCTAGCCTCAATATTACTGTATGGCTACTTGAACTGCTACATTTCAGTGCAAATTTCCACGTTGACACTCAATCATTTAGTCATCATACATTTCTGAATACATACCAACGTAATATTTCGGCAAATTTAGGAACACCAAGGAGACATTTGGATCTAGTTCAAATACAACCTTAAATAAGCACAAGGTACCTGGATTGTCCCTAGGGGAGAGAGATGTATATCTTTCTCTTCCCTATAATAATGGAAGTAAGAACGAATGCGTACATAAGAATCGGAGTTCCTTTATTCATTACCCTTATTCAAAGCTGCAGTGGAAAAATGGCATGGATCTTTTAGTTGCATACTAATCAAAGTATACTAGTAGTGTGGTGAGTGCTACTTATAATCAGACAAAAGTAGTATATCAGTGAACGAATTCAGAAAAGTAACAATATGTTTCGGACAGTGGAAAAAGCAAGCGAAGGACAGAACTGTGAGAAGAATGTTAGAAACATTGTGCAGAATCATCCAACAAGCTATTGAATGTGGCGATATTCGACCAATTTGAAAGAGATGTGCATATAAAGCGTTGAAGATATGGTATACCAAAGAAAATTTATGTGCCTACAATGAGTTTGGTCTAATTAAACGTTCCTTTGAGTCTCATCAGTTTTTTCTTCTTTATGATACCAGCTAGATACAGTCACCTGCTTCAATTACAATGAATAATTAAAATATTATTTTATTTATTTACGTTCACAGTGGAACATAAGGCTTCAAGCTAGAGGCCTGAAGTTTCTGTAGCAGTGGTGTTTTTATTTTTACGGGATTGGGTTGCTAGCCAGCCTCATGCCCAACCAACCCTCTTTACTAGTTTTATTACTGGTTTAGCGAGGTGAACGAGTGCGTTGGTGGCCGGGAATCGAATCCCGGACCACATACACATGGTTGGCGAGCATTCTACCTCTGTAGGAGAATGATCCTCAGGAAGGCTTCGTGTACTCTTGGAAGTGTGTAGGCGGTTATTACTTCCTAGCTCTCCACACCATGGAAGTTGATTGGTACTTCGGGTACCTGAAACAGAGAGAGGGTTAGTGTTGTGTGACTGCAGAGTCAAAAAGAACACTGCTTGAGGGCGGTCACACACGGCCTGTATGAACTGGGTTTTTTGCTTTAGTTCCATATTAGTAACTTACCGCCGGTTACGGACCACCATAGGGTAAGCTGGGATGGACCTTTTCTATCACCCTTTCTCCAGAATGGAAAGACAGCACAGCTGGCATGCTGTTCATCTGAGGGAAACACCTTACTGCTGTTACACCCCTTTTCCCCAGCAGTTCGACTTCGCACACGCTATGCCATTAACTGCTTTCGGTTTAATCGCTATCCTAACAACCTTTCTGGTATGTTAGGACCTGCAGGAACAGTAGTTCCAGCCAGTGTAGCTTGTTGGGTCATTGCGTCGGTGGGCGAAGTCGTACTGCTGGGGAAAAGGGGTGTAACAGCAGTAAGGTGTTTCCCTCAGATGACCAGCATGTCAGCCGTGCTGTCTTTCCATTCTGGAGAAAGGGTGATAGAAAAGGTCCATCCCAACTTACCCTATGGTGGTCCGTAGTCGGCGGTAAGTTACTAATACGGAACCAAAGCAAAAAAAACCAGTTCATACACGCTACGTGCGACCGATCAGCCTCAAGAAGTTGTCTCCTGGGCTCTGCAGTCACGCAACACTAATTCTCTTTCTGTTTCAGGTACGCCAAGAATAAATCAATTTCTACAGTGTAAGTGGTGCTCGGGAGGCACAAACACGAGAGAGCCAGGCAGGCTTTAGACCAGGAAGAGGGTGTATTGATCATATCTTCACCCTCCGACAGATTCTAGAACATAGGGATTCCTACCGGCGTCCAACAGTCATTATATTTCTTGACCTAAAGGTGTCATTCGTTTCTGTCGACTGAGAGGTTCTCTGGAGATGCTTGGCTGTGAAAGGAAGGGAGGCCGAGAAAATATATTGCACTGATTAAGGCACTCTACTCGTACTCACGCAACTAGGTGAGGGCTTACGGAGAGTTGTCATCTGAACTGATGACGACTAGTGATGTCCGTCAAGGATGCCCCTTACACCCATTTCTATTCAACTTCATCATAGATGTACTAATGGACTTAACCCTAGGTGACTTCAGTGACTCAGGGATTGACTTGCTACCGGGGAATAATCTCGTTGACTTGGAATATGCAGACGATATAGTCCTTCTAGGCGAAGACGCTGACGGAATGCAGAGTCTTCTAAACACCTTGAGCCGCAATCTACGAATGCTTGGCAGGCGATTCGCTCCCGCCAAATGCAAGATGATGTTACAGGACTGGACTACATCGACGCCTAGTTTAAAAATAGGAAGGAAAGTGGTAGAGCACGTTGACCGCTTCCCTTATTTGGGAAGTACCATCAGCCCCAACGGGCTGATCTCTGACGAAATCTCAGCACAAATACAGGGGCTCGTTTCGTATTTGCCAGTTTACGCCGACTCTGGCGTAGACGAGATGTTCGACTATCGACCAAAGGGCGGGTGTACTGCTCATCAGTCCGCTCCGTCCTCCTTTATGGTTGTGAGACCTGGCTACTGAGAGTGGAAGACATGAAAAGACTAGCTGTCTTTGATCATAGGTGCCTGCGTTCTATTTCCCGTGTAAATTGGCATAATAAGGTGAGCAACATGGAGGTTAGGCGTAGAGTTCTAGGTAAACAGGGGAAATCAATCGACGAAGTCGTGAAGCTACAAAGACTGAGATGGTTAGGACATGTGTTACGTATGCCAAGCCATCGCCTCCCTCGACGAGCAATGATAGCGGATATAGGGTCAGGCCGGAAGAAAGCTAGCGGCGGTCAAACAAAAACTTGGCACCAGTCAATGAAATCCACAACAGTTGGTCTAAGCCACGTAGGAAGGTGTAGGCTTCTAGGCTGGGGTCCTCGGGACGGTAAAAATCTATGGTTGGAAACAGTTGGTGACATGGCTCAAAATGGTTCTCAGTGGCGCAGATGCATCCACTCCTTGTGACTTATGATTTCCAATGAAACTGTTTTGTTTTTCTTTATTACTCCTTTGTCTCACACCTCTGCTCACTGTTTCTATTATGCTTTTCTTGTACTTTCTTCTCTTGCTTCGCGTGCTACACGGAGTGTGGCGACTTGAACTTCCGCACATTTGTGCAAAGTTCTATGTCGAAAACAGACAGACAGACAGACAGTGTAGGCAGGCGGGAAGTAACAACCACCTACACACTTCCAAGAGTAGACGAAGCCTTCAACAAGCCCACCGACGTAATTAAAATATAGACCAACCCAAACGTTTAAAGTGGAAATTGATGTTCTCACAACACTAAAAAAACACAATAACAAAGAAACCTCTAAACTTACCCTATCACTCCATTGGTAATGATATCCTAATGTTATCCAACGTAGTTTACAATACCATGGATTACTAGGAGATATTTCTATTAAGAGATTACTTTAGTTTAAAGATGAATAACCTACTTTTACTGTTTGTTATCACATCTGCGGTGGTGCTTAAATTATTCTCTGCTGACGGTAGATAACACCATTCAGTTAATGCAGCTAGTAACAAAGCGTCTATTTCATTCTCACTTAAAAAATTCTTAAATATAAAAAAATCTGTTTGGTTATACCTATCAACTGGCAAAATGATAAATAACTCACCTTCGTTAGGCAAATGCTGCACTGTACATATATCATGATGACGATCATTAAAAGGATTCTCCACACATAGTGTCTGTAGATGAGTATAGACGAAGGTTAAATGCCATAATACCTTTAAAACTGATTCGGCATATACGCATATCTGCATACATACATCTTGTGTATAGTCTAAAAGTTTGTAAAACTTAAAAATATTCTTCAAGTCCGAGTTGAGTTCTTCAGAATAAGCCATACAAGTTACACAGGTTTTAGAGAGAGTTTTGGTAACAAAACTTTCTAAAAAATATTTGCAGAGGAAAGAAAACATAAAGGGGAGAAAAATCGATAAACAGTAACTCCCCAACTCAGTCAAGAAATATGAACTGAACTCCTTGGAGATATTATGTTTACCAGATGAGTACAATTTTGTATCACTAAAAATCTTCAGATTTAATTATTTTTCACTGCGTGCCTGAGACAATAAGGATCATATAAAAACGTTAATTATTCCAAACATTTATACTTTAGTAATGCTCTAAATGGAGAGTTGTAGAAAACACCGCAGACAAAGCGAGTCTCAGATACCGAGGTAAATTGAAAAAAATTGGAATAATATACTTTCGTTAGCGTTATTACAAGACGGAGATTATCTGAAAAATGTGATGTATTTGCGCTATAGATTTCGAACAATCTGATCACACACACATTTACTTGTCAAGTCGATATATATGAAAAAAGTTAAATTAAACGAAGTGACAGAAAAAGGATTTCAGAATTATTAACACGTTTGGTAATCCAATCAAATAAGGATTACCAAGGTAGGTTAAGAGTAATGATAAACTGTTTTTGAATACACAGAGTGGGAGAGCTTAAATTTATGAATAGATATAGCCTCGGCGTATTTCAATAAGCGCCCTTGACCGTTTATATAGATGACTTTAAAGGCTGAGTTAACATCAATATTATGGTTCATCTCGATTAGGTGTTTGGCTATAGATGAAGTTGGTAGTCTGACACCTGCATCTATTGGTTTTTCGCAATTCATTTGTTTTTCTAACAATTTTGGGATATGCTCGCTGTCCCACCCTCACATGCAAAGCGCGATTACTCCTCCCCATGTATGTGTGACCACATACACGGAAATTGGTAAATGGTGTGGGATGTGATACAATCACTTGTGCACTTTTGAAGTTTGCAGTGGAGCGTATTTTTAGCTTTTTCGACAATTTCAAGGTGGGCTGCATTATAGGTTCTACGGATGATCAAATTCAACCTTTGTCTCAAAATCCTACTGTTTATTTCTCTGTCAGATGGTAATTTGATGAAAACATTTTTCTTAGGGGCGGTATGGATTGTAGCTTTAGAGACTAATTGACTTCTACACATGTTTAACAATTTTAAAGGATATCCGTTTTCAACAAGAGTATGATATGCGACGATCATGAAGATGCGAGTCGTCTATTAGACAGACTTAACTCTGTACAGAATCATGTAAGTCTAATATGCGAGGAAGAAAGACGAAACCAGCTTGCATTTTTAGACATATTTCTGAGTCGAAGAGATGATGGTTCAATGGGACGATCAATCTACAGAAAGCCCACTTGGACAGGGCAGTACTTTCACTTTCACAGTTTCTGTCCATTACAGTATAAGAGAGGCTTGGTGAAATGCCTATTTAAGAGGATTCAACGTATATGTACGGTTGATGTCATAGACAGAGAAAACGAAATATTGATGGATGCTCTTGTTGAAAACGGATATCCTTTAAAATAGTTAAACATGTGTAGAAGTCAATTAGTCTCTAAAGCTACAATCCATACCGCCCCTAAGAAAAATGTTTTCATCAAATTACCATCTGACAGAGAAATAAACAGTAGGATTTTGAGACAAAGGTTGAATTTGATCATCCGTAGAACCTATAATGCAGCCCACCTTGAAATTGTCGAAAAAGCTAAAAATACGCTCCACTGCAAACTTCAAAAGTGCACAAGTGATTGTATCACATCCCACACCATTTACCAATTTCCGTGTATGTGGTCACACATACATGGGGAGGAGTAATCGCGCTTTGCATGTGAGGGTGGGACAGCGAGCATATCCCAAAATTGTTAGAAAAACAAATGAATTGCGAAAAACCAATAGATGCAGGTGTCAGACTACCAACTTCATCTATAGCCAAACACCTAATCGAGATGAACCATAATATTGATGTTAACTCAGCCTTTAAAGTCATCTATATAAACGGTCAAGGGCGCTTATTGAAATACGCCGAGGCTATATCTATTCATAAATTTAAGCTCTCCCACTCTGTGTATTCAAAAACAGTTTATCATTACTCTTAACCTACCTTGGTAATCCTTATTTGATTGGATTACCAAACGTGTTAATAATTCTGAAATCCTTTTTCTGTCACTTCGTTTAATTTAACTTTTTTCATATATATCGACTTGACAAGTAAATGTGTGTGTGATCAGATTGTTCGAAATCTATAGCGCAAATACATCACATTTTTCAGATAATCTCCGTCTTGTAATAACGCTATCCAAATTTTTAAAAGGTACTAATTGTTTTAAATTTTTGGAATAATATACGCCAACTGAGTTTCAAAAATTCTTGATTTGAAAACAAAACAAACCAGTGGATGCAGCAGAGCTACTTACTGAGTGAAACACTCGAATTTCAAATGAGTCAATAGAGCAGAGTTAAAGAGTAACGATCTAAGGTGGGAAAAACACACAAACTAATGATTTTTAATCAGCCAATTGCATCAGCTTGGTTAATTTGGGCAGAAGAAGGAACATACAGGATTAGGCCTTTATATTAAATAGAAGTTTAATGAAAGGTATTCTGTCTAATATTCTTGACCTTTTTTAGCATACATTTGCAAATATGGAGGGGTTTGTACCTGGTTTCATTACCTTGATCTGATTGAGCATTCAAAGGTTATGAGTGTACTCGTTCTCTAAGATAGCTATGTCTTTCTTGACCCGCAGTCCTTGTCGATAAGTGCCAGGATTTGACTAACCTAGACTCTATTGACATAAATGCGTAAATGAATCCGTGGTTAGTACTGTCGTCCAGCAGTTAACTGGTCCAGTCAATAAATGGAAGTCAAGCCAAGCTGACAATAATCCTGAAGTAAATCTCGCAAATTATCAACTAACTCTAACTTTCCATAACGAGTAAATTCTTAAATGGTTTGATTTTCCACATAAACTAGAACTCAGTCCTGGTTTTCAGCATGACTCGCACTAATTCAACACCCTGTAATTTTCCAGGCATTCTCAAGAGTAGATCACAACCTACTGGATTCATTTATTAACCTTATTTCAGACCAGATTTAGCACTTACTGGCATTACTTGGGGACAATCAGACTTAGTGCTTGTTCTAATTTCAAACAAACTGTAGGTCACAATGAAAAAAATAGGTCCTGATAAGCGTGAAGTCATCGGTCGTCGTTCGGAGGGAAGGATGACATTTCCTTATAGGAATCACACCCTGAAAAGTGATAATACATTCCATGGTAAGGTACAACCAATTCACCATCGGGACAGAACTTGTATTGGGGAATTGCCACTTGACATCGTCAAATCATTCCGTTTGGAGCCCATACATCTTATATACCCTGTTGTTAAGGAATTGGTGTTCTCGCAGCTCGGTGAGAAAAGCAAATGGATTGCATATATAGATAACAGACTGCGAGTAGGAACTTCATTCCTTCCAACTTTCAAAGGAAATGTCGGTCGCTAGCTGAGGTTAGCTAATGGAAGGCAACCGAGTGTAGACTTTTCCTATTATATATTTGGGTCCCGTCCTACTGAGGATCACTCACTGCTCTGTACTCTAATTTCCGAAGATTATGCCTGACAGTATACTTACTGTCAAATTCTAAATACAGCCGTCTGTTTTTGGATGCTGTTCGGACAGATTTAGCACTTACTGGCATTACTTGGGGACAATCAGACTTAGTGCTTGTTCTAATTTCAAACAAACTGTAGGTCACAATGAAAAAAATAGGTCCTGATAAGCGTGAAGTCATCGGTCGTCGTTCGGAGGGAAGGATGACATTTCCTTATAGGAATCACACCCTGAAAAGTGATAATACATTCCATGGTAAGGTACAACCAATTCACCATCGGGACAGAACTTGTATTGGGGAATTGCCACTTGACATCGTCAAATCATTCCGTTTGGAGCCCATACATCTTATATACCCTGTTGTTAAGGAATTGGTGTTCTCGCAGCTCGGTGAGAAGAGCAAATGGATTGCATATATAGATAACAGACTGAGAGTAGGAACTTCATTCCTTCCAACTTTCAAAGGAAATGTCGGTCGCTAGCTGAGGTTAGCTAATGGAAGGCAACCGAGTGTAGACTTTTCCTATTATATATTTGGGTCCCGTCCTACTGAGGATCGCTGTCACTGCTCTGTACTCTAATTTCCGAAGATTATGCCTGACAGTATACTTACTGTCAAATTCTAAATACAGCCGTCTGATTTTGGATGCTGTTCGGACAGATTTAAGTAATTCCTTGCTGCACTATGAGAATTGTTTCAGAAGTGGACATATTGCTTACAGTATTTATTCCCTAAAACATAGTCGGTGACGTCCAGCTGCACTAGCCACTAGAAGGATTTAGTGCATTTCCTTTCGAATCTCCTATATGCGTGAGTTCAGACAGTCCGTTCGATGTGAATATGCTGTGACCAAGCAGGCAGTTCAGCGTTATGCTGAGCAAGTTTACCTAGTGTAAAGTACAGGTGCAAAGCATGTACCTAAAGAAGCTGTTACTAATAGCGTTGAGTTTGCTCAACAGCAGTTAGATTTCTCGTCGTTCGTTTGGTGAAAGACGACAGTATAGTGGCTAATCCAGACATTTGAGCTGTGTCAAATGGTTTATATGCATATAACAGCCCTGGAAAACCATTTCGAGCCGGCGTTTACTGGGGATGGATGGTCATTATTTGAATTCCGTCAACTTCGGGAATATTGTAAGTTGGAATACTCATAATATGACCTTTCTAGACACGTTTGAGAATTGTAAAAAGTCTAAAAAGCTCTTGAGAAGCTAAGCAATAAAAATGTAGACACTAAAGACGACACCTTACCAATGGTTAGTAATGAACCGAAGAAGTACCGTTTTCTGTGTCTCACATATTTTCAAGGAATGCGAAGACTGACAAAGACCTTATTTACAACTCAGTGGATATTGATGTAGCTGCCAGCGAAGTCCGTTGCATCAAACCACAATATCCAGTTTTGAATATGTTCGATCAATTGGTCCCCCGATTCCAATGTGTCAAATTAATCAAATGCCATTCATTTTAAGTACCTCAAATGCCCCGAGCTCCCATTCATCTCCTATTGGCGAAAGGACTACAACTGTATCTAACCAGTAAGAATAAATGTGAATTTTTTGTATACTTACTTTAGATTGTCATCTAACGAAGCTAACAATGAGATGTTGACTCTTCACAGGCAAGGGCTCGGTAAGTATTTACAAATAATCATTTACTTCAAGAATCGTCATTGGAAATCCTCAACTGGTGTAAGGAAATCCTGAACATGCTAGAAGCATCTTTAAGAGATGATAAGTATGAGGGGATATTTGTGAGTTCGCGTACTTAATCTTCACTTTTTGTAGAGAGTTGGAGTAGTTAGCTACCTAGAGTGTTATCCAAAGTTGTCACTTAAAGTCATGATGCACACTTTTTCGAAACCTGAAGTGGGTTGGGAGTTTACATTTCAGCGGACAATGAATAAGTTCAGCATTGTGCCCCCATGCCTGCTATAATATCATGACATGTGAGGCTCATTTATGAAGTATTTAATTCTGTAGCTGTCATTATGGCAGAGTTCTCCGGCCAACTAATATTGTCTAGAGAGGTTGGAGAGATTATGAACAAGATCGTGTCCAGTGGTGTATACTCGAGGAAGTCAGGTAATATTACAAAAAGCTTACTTAATTTTAAAGGCCATGGTTCAGTCAACACGTAGAAGTAACATTAATTCCTACCACATGAAGAAAAACAACCTTGGGACGAGACTGCCGGTTACGTAAATACATCTTTCTAAATGTAAATGCTGAAAATGTAACGACTAGACGTTTTCCTCAACTAATCTAAGTTTATATTTTACTTATTTGCAGGATGCTGCTAGTGGATTTAACCTGACGGATTTGCAGTAATATTACAACATAAAATTCTCCAAATAAAAAACTGACTTCTTTCTGCAAACTGGATGGATCGCGTAAGCATATGAAAGTGAATGTTAATTAGCAGCAACAGCGTTTCCACAGTGCGATGAGTGTGTCGCTTTCTTGGGAATGTTCGAGAATTGCGCCAGTATACACATAGGCAGTAGTGAAACGATGCTAGTCAATGGGAATTTACGGCTGAAATCCCTCTGAAGAAAGTGCTACTATGCGTTGAACTAAGTCTGACTGTCCTGAAGTAATGCCAGTTAGTTCCAAGAGGGCTGAAATACGGTTGATAACCGAATCTAGTAGGTTGTGACCTACTTCTGAAAGTGCCTGGAGAAAGCACAGGGTGGTGAATTAGTGCGAGTTATGCTGAAAACCAGGACTGAGTTCTAGTTTGTTTGGAAAATCACACCATTTGAAAATTTCGAAAATTGTTCATTATGGGAAGGCATAATTAGTTCAAGATTTACGAGGTTTAGTTGAGGATTTCTGTGAGGTTGAGCAGGTGAAGGATATTAAGTTTACTGTGCACCTTTTTTAATAGGTTAACCTATTAAATTATTTCAATTGAAATAGAATGACATGAATATTTAGACAGATGTCGTGGATATAAAACGAGAAGTTTATATGAACTATTCAGCATTCCTAATCAAAGAAACTTAGGAGTGATTTGGAGTAAACCAGTGTAAGACTTTTTTAAAGGGACATTATGTGAACTTTTATTCATATTAATGAAATGCTTTTTTCCAACAACAGGAACCAGACAGCTCACGTATATATAGATAATTAACTCGGACATATTTGTTCTCAATACACATGGAGAAATCTTTAGCCTTCCACAGAGATATTATACGGTAACGTACATCTCGTTTTTTGAACTTCCCGCGCTTCTTTGCAGATCACGTGGCAGTTCATTTTCCCCTCACTTTTCACAACAGTTGGTTGCTACTGTTAGCATTCTTCTTTACAAAATGTTAATCCATTTTAAGTAAGAATTCTGATCCTTTGTGATTTTATTGATTGATTAGACACTAACAAGTGATGCCTCCCTAGTTGCCTTTAATATCGAATATACTACCTACGAGCCAGTCTTCAGTAAATTGATTTCTTTGAGCCTATTTCTTGATGGAAATGTGAAAGCTTCTAATTTCCGGTGACTTTCCTATTGGATAGTCTTGAAACTCGCCCTCAGACCTTATTTTAAGACCTCATTTGAGTTGAAAACTGTCTAGGTTTTGAGGGTAGTTTGTGATAACATTGGTAGTTCTTTTTACAGATATAATAATGTGATTTTCGCCATGTGGTCTTGGTTGATATACTAAACGAAATTCCACCTTTAGACGGTTGATCAAATAGGATGGGATATTAGCAATCACCACAATAATATCAGATATGAGAAAGAATTCTGGGGAGGAAAATAAAGAAACAGGCTAACGAAGACAAAAATAAGTAAGCAGAAGAAGAAAGCAAGATAGGTGCGGAAGTGCCAAAGGGACTGAATCGTCGGAATCAATTAGAAACCCACTGATACATATGATATCTCGCTGAGGTATTATTCGACCACTTGAAGCTTTCTCTGATAACGTAGTAACTATGTCTGTTCCTGAAGTTTCCTTGTAGATGTGACCTAGAAGGTAATTGTGGGGGAGCTTCTCGATCATTCTCCCTCTGATGAGTCACACTTCGTAGACTGTCATCTAGACATCCACAATTATATGATGTATGAATTTCTCTCTTTGGGTGAATATATTATACGATTATTATTGTTCCAGTGGGTTCCGAATGAAACATACGGCTTCATTAGCACATCTGGACTTTGCCATTTTTTCTACCTCCCCTTTAGCCACTTCTGTGGTTGCTAATAGTTCACCATCTTCAGCTCGCATGATCTCTACCATGTCACTTTCTAAGAAACGGCCAACTCGTCTTTTCACATTCAGATTCCACCCAGAGTTCATCATCTTACATGCTGTGTTTGACGAGACACTGCCTCCACAGTCTTTCGTTGAGTGCTGTGTTCCGAGGACCCATGAAACCTATTGGCACTCAACTTTGTATCGCTTCCTAGTGACAGGTGTCTTTTTCAAAGAACGACAGAATGATAATTAAATGCACCTCAGGTTGATAACACCTACTTCACACCATTTGAGGTTGAAAGACACTGCATTAACGTGCTTTCCAGTTTTACTGTTTCCTAGCAGGCTGCGTGAGCGCCACACACATTTGATCGGTTTCCAGATATTTACAGAATCAATATGAAGGCAAGCTGGCAGCCCAAACGCCCCAATAGATTTCTGTGGAATATCAAGTCTCTCGGAACAGAAACTTGAGAAATTTCAGAGATATAATAAGTGATAGAGTTCACCTTGTACTGACCTTCCTACCACCACTTAAAGGGAAGAAGCTGATCACCAATACTTACCTGAAATATCTTTCACTAGACGTTTCCATTACAGCATAATGTCTCCTTATAATGTTTCTGTACTCAACGTGTTGTTTTGTTCACGCTGATTTGTCCTCCAGCATGGTCATTTATCAGACTGTTCAATAACCTTGGCATTACCAAAATCATGGTGTAGGTCTTTGTCACACAGCACTCTACTGATCTTCACGTTTAGAATCGGAAAAGAAAATGGTCCCCTTCCAATGCTTGGAGAGTTTCTTAAGGCAAGAGAATCGCTGGAATAGACTAAACTTTTGATGACGGACCTCCTGTAAAGTAGATCAAAATAGATGGCAGACTGTCATTGCACCCTAGCGAGAGTGATTGTGGTAATTTTGTAGGACTACCCTACCTCGCTTTTACTCGGTGATACAGTAGGGCAATTTTTCTGCCCTCGAGGAGTGTTGTTTAGGTGTACATCGAAAACCGGACCGATAGTCTTCATCTCTTCCACACCAGTGAGATAATGACCGTCCAGGCGATCCTATATGTATGCCCTGTGCGTCGGTGGCACAGTGGTTAAGACTCTCGCCGACCATGCACATGGTCCGGGGTTCGAGCCCACGCCGGCGCACACCTGATATCTATGGTCGGCCTGTAAAATTTGGGCTACCGATATCCATGCTGAAAATTCCATACTTGTACCAAAAATACAGTGTGGAATCAAGCTGTAAATCAAAAATAAAAAAAAGTAAAAAAAATAGTTTGTGGGCTTTATTTCTTAAACGGATTGGTGTACATTTTTTGGACTGGCAAGCAGTTTCTTGACAAAATCCGCCCGTAGTGACCTTCTCTCTTTCCGGAATCTTGGGTAGCACTGGTTGCTCATAGCTGCGCATTCCTTAATACCAGTCTCTTCCCTGAGTGGCTCCTCTTATGCCGAGTCCTTGCTTTCCCTTTCAGTCCACTAGGTGAGCTTTGCTTTACAGTAGAAGATGGCTGCTTGCAGTCCTACGTCACTAGGGGCACTGTACCTTCGATGTCTCTGAGGGTAATGTGGTCCATCGTTTCCCATCGTTCATCTATCGATACTGCGGCAAAATCTATTGGGTATTTGGCGATGGACGAATATCCCTTATTTTGTTGTAGTAGGCCATATACCTCGCTCTCTACTCCCGTGAATCACTGGGTCGAACTTTGTGCAGCCTAGTTATTACCTCCTACAAACACTGATTTGGATGTTTTATACCAACTTTTGTTTACCATTTAGGAAAATATTTCTTTTCACGGCTTTAAACCATAATTATACCTGGTGGCATCATCTGCAATCGTAATCACTCTATCCCTCATGATAATGTGTCAGATTTTCATCAATGGAACTGTTAGCGTCCTCCTATCCTAGTTTCGGATGCTGATCATCTAAATCCCCAGCTATGGTGGTTTGGTAATAGCTCAGTTCTTGCACCATCATTAGTGTGCCTATTGCTACTCGTATCCCCCTTCATAGGGTGGCAGTCAGTGGGTGTCCCAAAAATGGACGCCTAACGTAGTGAATGGAATAGTGTTGTAGGGCCTCTACAACACAGTATGCTATGGTCACTCAGATGTTGTAAGTGGTTAAAGAACTCAAGAGTATAGAGTGAGAGAACTGGCGGGGAGTGTGTCTCCTTAATGATTTGTAAGGCTTTTTATCTGTTGAATGGTAAATATCCTCCCGTTTGTTTGAATAGGTATGCCCACTTTGCCTGCCCTTCCTGTGCTCCGAGAAACAAAGATACATAAATACCGTTTCCCACGACACACGTCGTCCTTTGGTAATTTGAGTAATCGTCCTGATAGGAAATTGTGTTCCTAAAATGTCACTGTCTTGAATTTAATGGTTCAGCGGGCAACATGCATGCATTTCAGTTGCTAACTAACCTCTAGACAACTCCGTCCTCCTTCGAATTAAAGCATGTGTTAAATCAGTACAACAGAATACCTTGTGCTCAACACTTTATTGGCAACAACTGATGTTGCCTTCTTCGTACAGTTATTCGGAGAACCTGGGTTCGATCATTTCTGCTCTCAGCACCGTTGCGGTGTCAAGTGCAAAGCATCTGATTTGCACTTGATTGTCAGGAAGCTGCCGGGGAGAATGTTGCTGAGTAAAAAGCTGGCTATCTGATTTAGGCGAAACCGACACAAGCAAGCTTGATTTTTTAGCCCTACTGAACTGGGCAGATTGCCACCACGGCAAGCTTCTTCACATTGTAATTCTATGGGATAAATGAGGCTTGGGGATGCACAATGAGCTCCGTTCGCACCCTCTTTGATATTCGAGGCAGACTGAGATTGGTAGCATTTGAGGTTCCCACTAAACGTGACTTTTAAAAGGGACTAGTTATGGAGTAATTTGGCAAATGGCTGCGGCTGGGCAAATGTCGCAATGACCGACCGGGATGATGTGATTGATGAGAGGTGAATAGGATAAGACATCTGGCGAAAAATCCAACGCCAGGATTGTGCTTCTGGTGGACACAGTTTTTCGACAGTAGCTGTAGTGGTGCCAACACATTGGTAGTGCATGGTAGGGAGTCAGTCAACTGCATAGCCGAATGCATGTCTAGCAGGATGGGTGGTCACATACATGTACTACCGATTCTGTTGAGCGTTTTGTGACCAAAATTATTTGGCAGACTACTACTACTATTCAGCACTTTCGGGCCTGAGAAAAATTTTACAGTTTAACTTATTCGTGACATGCTGCTTAATTGTTGTGCACATGCAGTGAAATTTTGGATGACTCAGGCGATTTTTGAGTCCGAAAACGGATTCTTAATCACTGTTTATGTATGACCAATCTCAATTTGTTTTAAGGCTCTGGAAGTCACTGTCAGCTATTAATATATTCAGCATACATATTGTTGTATCACTGTGGCGACAAATCAGCTTGGGAGGGATTGCCGACCGTGACTACCGAAGATCAAACGTAAGAGTTGTGATCAGGATGTTGAAGAAGCAGAAAATACTCCCACATTGCGCTAAGCGGCTTGTTATTTTAATTTTCCATGACCAGCTTCATTTACACACTCATGAATAATCAAACTACTCTGTTCGAAATTTAGCTCTTCACTTTTACTAACTGTCGGAAAAACACGTGCGACACTTGATGGGCTAATTATTGACTGTAGCTGGTGTGGTTGGTACTCGATAGGCGAGTTCGCTCATAAACAAGAAGAAGCCGAAGATAGTTTGTTGTACCTAGCACACTGTTCACCTTTTTGAACCCATAGAATTTCGAGTGAATTGATAAGTAAACAGTACGAATTCAGTGTATTTGAATGCCTAAAATTTCTGAAGGTTGTTTGAAGGATTTAGTGACGCATTTACACTACGATTGTAAAAGCAGGTTTGTTTCTACTACACAGTCATCAAGTGTAAAGAGTTGGACGAAGCTCGAACAAAAAGCACATCTACTGGAAATCTCTTATGAATACATAGTAGGGGAAGCCGATATTACTAGGTGTCATGTTAACCACGATATTAAGAGAGGACAGTTCACTGAGCAGATAAGTATGAGGGTCGTATGTAAACAAATGGTTACGGTTACTCGGAGTTAGCCTCTAATCTCACCAACCTATATATCTGAAAATTGCTATTATTAATAACAAACTACCCCACATGAACTTATAACTCCCACTTACCACTAAATTCAAATTTTGAAGGATTTGAGGATGTTCCTCCGATAGTCTCAGGGTCTCATTGTAGCCTAAAAAGTTTAAACTGACTTTATGGTTTAAATCAGATGCTTAAACCCACTGTCCACAGAGGTCATACCATTTTCATCTCTTCAAAAAAGTAAGAGACTTACTGAGTTATGTAAGGGTTCGCAACCCTTGTAAGTGTATTACACTTCACACCCGAGAGCATTTCACGATCTGAAGTTTTTCTGATTATGTTAGTGAAATCATAACCAGACTTGTTCCAAGACACTTAGTGCCAAACAGAAATATTTTGAACTGGTCCAGATGAGAGTCCCAGTCGCTGTGTCTGGCTTCAGGAATCAGATTTGTTGCTTCCTTCTCACAATCTTACATGTTTTAGGTAGCACATTTACATTGTCTCCTATTGAGAATAACGTATGGTTAATTCAGCAGAATAAGCTGAGATGCAGACAGCGAAAGCAGGCAAACACAAAAGAGTGAGAACATTCACAACGTCAGAATTTGCAGCATGAAAATTTTCTCCAGCTGTTCATCCCTGCTACCTTACTGAACACTACTCATGAGTTCACCAAGGAGGGAGGATTTAGGAGAGTTATCCTCTGAAAGCTTCTTAAATATTAGGGACGCCGAAATTCATGAGTCACATCTGGGAAAACTTCCGGATTTTCTCATGTGTGGTGTAGGGATTTAGGACAGAAAGACAGTGCATTTAGCACCGTAAAGCTATTCCTTTCTCCTCATTTCTTCCACACCAATTTGGAGGTTCAACCCCTTTAACATTGTTCTCAGTGATTATTCGTGGTCGGATAATATGGTGTTGATTTTATTAGTAATATACAGCGTCGAACTGAAAGCATTTGGTGATAATAATGATTTCTTCCCAACCTTGTCTATACGAAAGCCATCAGTATTCAGGTATCGCTGATAATTTTGAGTATGAAGTGTATTTGTCTTTCGAGGTAACAATATGAGTGTATATCATCAGCCAGAAGGTATTTTGCAAGTCATAGCGAGAGTAGTAAGTTTGTCGTTTAGGCTATTTCTCTTCCGGGATCAATAATGCTAAATTACGGTGTGTGATTAGCTTGGTAAACGTCGTTCGGAAACGAATGAGTGAAGAATGACATTACGTTAAATGATGACAGTGCTTGGATGAGTGCATTCTGCCTAACTATTCCCCTGAAACAGTGAAAGTTAGCAGCCATTATGGATTTTCACTACATCTATAGTATACCTATTAAGTGGATTTATGTAACACCACAGTCATGAGACTTCCAGTTTGAGAAGAGGTTTTCTTGAATGCTAGGGTTTAATGACAATAAAAAAGTCGACACTTTCCGAAGATGCATATGTTTTATAGAGCCTAATCCCCCTGGAATAGCTGAAGCTAGTGCGTCATACTTGGTGATTGCAAGTATCACCTGAAAGCTATCATAAAATTGTCATTGACTGACGGGTTTTAAACCTACCACGTCGCCCCACTCTTCTATACACTGATATGGAAGTCAATGAAGTGTTCAGAAGAATCAGGTAGGCTGCAGGCAGATTTATATTTTCTGGAAGACTGGGTGGTGGCCAGTGGTATGACTTTCAACCTGAAAAAGTGCAAATTAGTGAGATTGCGCACATGTGGTCTGCAGAATGCAAGTTACAGTTTGTGCAACGAAAGCTTGTCTGCACAACGTTGGAGAGTGACTTGGGTCTAGTTCTAACAAAAATTGACACTTAGATGAATTACACGGGGGCGTATAGGGTCATACACTTTACATATGGACAATTGAGTGCACTCATGTCTGAACTCTTTAAAATGTTTGTTATGTTGCTGCTGCTGAGTGGTTAATAGTAGTTTTCCCCGTCGCCAAATTGTTATGTACTCGTCGCCAAATTATTGCTATGTACTGGTCGAGAATTTAATAGTCCTGACACAAGAAGGCGGAAATCAAAAGACCACTAGGTTTGCGATGATACTTCTATTTTCCAAACACAAGGAGAATGCAAAAGTGGTATCACACCAAAGTCACACAAGATTTGTGTGAGCGAAATATGTATGAATGTTCAGACAAGGTGTGAACAAATCATTAGACAGTCTTAACATGAATGGCTAATTATAATGGAGTATCGATCCATATATACATAGCGAAATATAGCAGACATGTCAACAACCACCATATATGGATATATGTCACCAAGCAACGGACTGTCAACAAACACTCATATTATATATAATATAATATAAGGAGAATATACATTGTTAAAGGAGACAGGTTCATCAATGTGAAATGGTCACAGACTAAGCGAGCAACAGAAAGAGATATCACCATACACATATATATATATATGTATATGGATACATATCAATGTTGTACAAAACATAAATCAGACCACACCTTGAAGTGTACAATATCATTGCACCTTCACTGCTTAGAAGAAACGCCAACCTCTTGGAAAGAGTCCAAAGACAGGCAGCGAAAGGAGTGATTGGTCTCCGAAATGAACCATGTGCTGAAAGGCCTATCCACACTTAGCTACTGTCGGCCTAGGGAGAACTTCATCACTACCTACAAGATAACAAATGACCAGAATCACTCAAACAAAGGTGTTCTGCCATTAGGTACGTTTGGGCTTCCTCGTGGGAATCCACGAAGGTTAGCTTACCTTAGGGCAAAGACTCGAGTGGACTCTTATTTCTTTTCACTTCGAGTTTGCCGCCCATGGATTTCTCTACAGGCGGATGTGGCTACTTCATCATCAGCGGGCAGCTTTAGATGAAGGCTAGACAATCATGCAGTGATGCACGGATTGCGTTCAAACGGCCTATCCCCTTAAAATCTGATACTCCACTAATGTGTAGACATCTAAAGTTATCGTTTTACTTATGCCCATTCTCTATTGTTTCACCCTCCTAATTAATTCAACTATTGCGTCCCTTACACTTGTTATTATTGATATTATATACATATATATTTACATTATTACATCAACTTCAAATTTAAATGACTGTCCGAATTACGTTATTATTTCTGTTATTATTTCTTTTCTTTTGATTACGATGCCGGAGGACTAACAAGTCAAATGATCAACCCTAATCACAGTAGCAACGAAGTCTTAACACTTTGCGTACTACGAACAACGTATAATTAATCCCAGCACTACTCCTTGTGGAGTCTACCAGGGCTACGACAGCCGAGTGGCGGGACGAACTACGGAGAAGTTTACCGAAGACCAGGGACCTTTACTTCACAATCAAGAAGTGAGTGCAAAGAAATCAAATTGTTTGAAACTAGCTCGTACAGACGGCATTGAATATTGAAACATAATGTAAAGTAACATTTTGATAGAGAAGATTTGTAGCTCAGTAACATTTTGTTTGAAGCACTATCAACGACTCGCCGCTCTATGTGAATTTTTCAGGAAAGATAAATGATCACGTTATCTGTAAGACTGCTCTATATTTTCTTTAATTTGCTATAGTCGAGAATGACAGACACTTTGCTATCTGTCCGTAATCCTCCTGAGTTTGTAAATGCTCACTGTGACCGTAGCACATATGTTACGGTTACAGCTGAAAATACCTTTGATATTTCAAGAGTTCTGAAATTAATTTCTGATCCGCATACAGTAAGTGTCTTCGTTTTAATTAACCGTTTGTAGGATTTCATGTATGAGAGGCACAAAATCTCCTTAAGAAACCTAAGAAATGCGAACATTTTCGGAATTGTATCCTTTCTAAATTATTATTTCCGGACATTTTGCATCAATAATATTAATGAATAAGAATAACCAAACTATGTTTTGACTATATTCTGCAATAATGTACGCCCCGTGCATCTATCTTTACACTTATTTATATACATTTGTGTTCCTTGGTGTTACCTATTCCGAAATTTGATAATTTTTATGTTATGATGCTTGCTCTGAAATATATAGATTCCCCAAAACGTATACTCCGTACGATTCTGAATGCATTTTTGGTAACCTAGTGGTTAAAGCTCACAGTAAAATGAAATGAGACTAGACCCCACTTTACTGGTCGAGCAGTCATTCAGCAACATAATATGAGAAAAGCATTAGGACCGTTTTGTTTTTCAAGAGTATGCATGAATTTAGCATTTTGAAAACTCGTTTATGTAATTCGGGATAAAAATATCTATGTTTTATAAATATGTAGGTTCACTCAATTTTCCATGATCTGAAGTATTCACAGCTAATTTCCTATTAAAAATGCAATATTTTCTCCCAAAAATTATAGAAAATACGTGATCTTATACATTACCGTAATATTTTGAATATCTGTGCTAAACGGGTCACACGTTTATCGGACGTTTACCATCAAAGTTTAATTGAATTGATAAAGTTATGTGGCAATCCATTTTTAAAAAACTTAAGTTCAGATGAAGTGAATTACTTCAGTGCGGCTGTTGATTTCATGAATCATTTCGGTATGTCTGTTTGACTTTCATTCACACTGCATTATATTCTTTCGTAAAAATTAATAATTATAGGATACCTTTTACGTGTAAAGAATGAAGAGATTTCTTTGGATGTTTGTCATGCTTTGGAGAAATTTTATTTCATGAAAGATGCTTTAATTCAGATACCTGAAGGTAAATGATTCTTAAAATTTTCTGTTGGATGTATTTTTGTTTAGAAGGTAATAGAACACTTAGACCTAGACATTGCAATGTCAGGGAGTCCCAGGTGCCAAAGTTGTCTTGATGGCAGTAGCCGTATACTAGATTTGAACTCATGAAATTCTGTGCCCGTATCACGTAGCCAGTGTATAATAATTGTTTTTAAAAAGTAAAGATTGAAAGTGGAAGTAATCAGAAGTGCTTATACTGAGCTAATATTTAAACCAGATTCAGAAGTCACTGTTAAGTATGACTGTATTAAAATTAGTAATCAGGGAAACATTATAATATGTACTGAAGATTCATGTTACTACCATAGAGAAAAGTGCTAATGCTGAAACACAGATCATGTTTCAAGATATTCAAGAGAAGGTACTTATGATATTTGGAATTACTTTATTGTATACCAAGTTACTTATAACGATGTATAAACCATGTCTACTATGTGGGAAAGAATCACGTACTCATCAGCTACTAATAGCGAAATTTACATCAGAAAATGTTTTCTGTATGTGACATAGTCTTGAGGTGCATTGTATTCACATTTTTGGATAATATTAGTGAACTATATTTTAACGCTTTTATACGGCAGAATAAGTGATGCTAATGTAGAAGAACATTCAAAATTTAGTTTCATTATAATTTGTAACTTAAAATTAATTTTAAATTTCTGCTCTGAAAAGATTCTAACTGGTGAAAAGTATACTTGAAGACATTTTGAAATATAAAAATATGTTTTTCAGGCATCATTGCGAGTGTTAGTTCGAATGCAATAAGTAAACCTCTTCTGAACATAAATGCTAGCAGGCTGACTAGTGATTATTTCTTCAGCAATATTGAGAAAGTTTATGTGACTTAAATGGTATCAGTTGATTTTTAGACTAGATCAAATACACTTATACTGATAGACTGGTGTTATTGCGCAATAGACTGATTCAAAGAAGGGAGATTCTGGGATAGCAATAATCATAATTTATTATTATTCTTTTGGGTTTGGAGTAGAATGTTGGGCTTCAGCGACACAACTCAGTATTACTCTCTTTTCTAGAGTCACTTCCAATTGGTTCCACGACTGACCATAATCTTTTATCTTCTCATCACGTGATGCCGACCATATCACCCTTGGAAACACAATCAACTCTTTGTCAAAAAAACAAAAACTAATCCTTACAAACCAACAACAGAAAATTAATCTGATGCTCGCTAGTTACTTGCTACAGGATGGAGTTTCCTGGAGTTCTAGAGCGAAGTCATGACCAGTGAGGTCCATCCAGTCGAGTGTGAGAATGGTGGTTGGTGGTCGAGCTAAATGACGAATTGGTAGAAGTTAGAATTCATGCACTGGCTGTTGAATCGGGTCCCAGTGGCTTAATGGTATACGAGCTCGCCAGCCTTGTGACCAGAAGGTCCTGGGTTCAAACCTTGGCAATGGATGCGTACTGACGATGATTCCTAAACTAGGATGAAACAGCTTTCCAGTGCTCCGATACTGGTTTTTAATGGTTCTCTAACTGATATCAAACAGTGATCAGCTCGTAAAAAAAGGATATTGGTTAGCTTGTTGCCATAGTTGAGTTAGGAATAACGCTACTCAAAAACTGTTAGTCCAAGTGTCGCTACAGTTTGCGTTTTAATTTCACTTTCAAATATCAAATTATTGCATATAAATCAACATTCCCACCTAGTTATTTATTCGTATTTTTGTGTTTTTCCATTCATACATTTGGAACGAATTCCTCTGCCTATTTTGGTGTTTACTGTCCTTGAATAGATACTTTGATATTATCAAGCTTAAAATCTAGAAGTTTCTTGTCTGATGGAGTTTAGCAGTAGAATCCAGGATATGGATTTTGTCCTATTTCAGAATCGTTGTCTGGTGTACCCTGATTCTTCCAATGAGTGGCAGTGTTTCTTACTGGAATTCGAATCCTGAGCATACCAATTTAAAAAAAACTGGTGGCCCCTGAGGTCTACTCAATAAAATTTTAGCGGCTGAAACTATGGTGCTTGGTTCGAGTCCTAGTGGGAATACCATTAGTTACTGGGGGTGGGGATGGAGGTGGTAGACGCATCCTACTGATGAGTCCAGAATATAGCGAAACGCTGATTGTGGATTCCATTGCTAACTCCTAACCATTTTCATTTTACAAAAATTCACCAACCTTCTTTGATTACTTCCTTTAAACAGAAATCAAGGAACGACAAACTTCAAAGAAATTTAATCAAAATGTCGTATGTCATAGTGATATTATTGAATCGTTATTACTGGTAAGATTATTTCCTACAAAAATCCTACATAAAAATTAGAGTTATCACGAAACCAGCGAAACAAACGAATTGTCTTTAGCTATCATTAAATTAATAGAGAGATTGACAAAACATTCAGGTAGGCATTCCGTTAAATTAAAGAAATCAAAACCAACAGAAATGAATTCAAACAAAATCATTTTGAAATCAGGCGCGAAAATTATCTGTGATCATATAAATTTAGCAGTATCGTCGAATGACTTACTTTCTTATAGTATTTCTACTTTATGGAATTTAATTGATAATATAACGGATGAAAGTATTAAAATCGAGTGGATGAAACAGATAGGAAATGAAGTAAGTCATTCCCTTGTCTTTCTTGTTATTGATTTTTAAATGTTCTCGCTTGCTGTAGAGATTCCTTTTAACATTAGAGACAATCTAACTTAATAGGTCAGTTTAAATAAAGCAAAAGCAACGGTTTGGTTAAAACAAGATAGCACCACCGTTTATTTCATCGACTTCCCAGTAATTGCCTACAGCCTAGAAAATTAATTAAGTCTATGTACAGCGTAATTTTAAAGCACTTGAAAAGCCGACATGATGTTAGTGGACGAGAGGCTTCGAAATTAATAAACTTAGCTCAGAAACTAAACTTGCTGTTCTGCATGCCTAGTAAAATACTAATTCGCATCATTCTGGAGAGAATAAAGGATGCGCGGAATGCAGAATTCCTCACCCTAGACACAAGCTGGATTTGGTCAAATCTTTACCTCAATTTCATTAACTTTGAAAAGGCCTTCGACAGTGTTGAGTGCGAAGTAATTTGGAAGCTACTTCAACACTACGGCGTGCAGTGCCCAAATCTTTACCAACCACATTCAACAGCTATATGAAAGCGGCACATGTCAGGTGGTCCACAACGGCAAACCAAGAGAGACGTTTCAACTGAATGCAGGAGTAAGACAAGACTGCTTATTATCGCTGATGATATTCTTTATTGAGGTGGATTCGATTATATCAGACTATGGGAAGCAAGAAGATAGGAATACTCTGGGAGGGTAAGAAGACACTAGAAGATCTGGATTTCGTGCGTGAATAATTCATGTTTAATGTTACACAAACTCGAAGAATTACAATAGAAAACCAACAAACTGACTGAAGAAGCAGGCACCGAATACAGGACTCCGAGTGAACATAGAGAAGACAGAGGTGATGGAGACAACCAACCAGCAGCAGCAACAACAACCAGCCGCAGTCACAATTTGGTAGGAGAGATTTGACAAAGGTCACTTCCTTCAATATCTGGGTCGCACAGTGTCAACTACAGTCAGAACGAATGAGTATGTTAAAAACCAGAATTGGACAGGCAAGAAAGACCTTCATCATTCTGCAGTCAGTTTTTAGAAGTCTTCTGTTCTCCGCCTCAGCATTAGGAAAACAAGATTGGGATTCTATTCAACACCAATGTAAAGTCAGTCAGTCAGTCACTGCTTCTATACGAGTCAGAAACTTTGTGTGCGCGTCACGAAAGCCATTTCCAACAGGCTGTTGCATACTTTTATCACCAGCTAACTGCCTTCTCTTACTCCATAGTGGAGATCAAATGGCACTAAGAAACTATGACAGCGAACTAACCGAGAGCCAGTCGCTCAACAAAAATATTCCGTAGAAAATGGAGGTGGACTGGGCATACACTGAGGGGACTGTTGGGTAATGCCTCGCTCCAGGCAATAATCACTCAAGTGAAATCCGAGTGGGAAACGACGAGTCAGGCATCGCTTCGAGGATGACATAGAGGGGATCGTGCGATGGAGGGGGGGAGAAGATGAGAGACCATGGACAATTGGGGGCCCAGCTTAGGAGGATAGCAGAAAATAGAACACGGTCTAGATTTCTTGCTGAAGTCCTATTTTCCATTCGGAAACCAAGGGAACAATAATTGAGTAATAATACGCTTGTATAACTTACACATGGAAGGTTCAAGTTTAAACAAAACGAAAAATGATAAATTTTTGAATACAATGGAGAATAAAAGTCAATCTGAACGAAGAATATTCTTTTCAATTATTTCTCCTCTTCAGGTTCTTACAATTATAAATTGATAATATTTGTGGTCGCTACAATAAAGGCAAGTTATGTTATGCGGCGGATGCATTTTTCACGTAGAATAACAGATTAGTTAGTTAGGGGCTGTCAAAATAAATAGTCGTATTTGTGTGACAAACTTGCAAGTTGGCTGAAATCGATTACAAAATATTTCGGTGAAATGGGAGACAATGGTGGTGATTAATCATAATAGATTTGTAGAGTGTGGGGTAGGAAAATTGACAAATCAGTTCAAGGTTATAAAAGGTGCCAGGCGTCAGGTGAGTGGCTAGTACAAAGTGGTCTGTATTAAACAGGAGATAGTAAGACTGGAATGAGAGGTTCACAGTGAGATAACGAATATGTTAAATGAAACAGGTGCAGGTATATATTGAAAAAACAGATAATATCACTAATAATAAGTCCGTATAAATGAAAATTCGATAGTATTGAGGGAATGTTCGCATAAAGGGCATAAATTATGACGAATAATAATAATAACTGTAATAATAATATTTATAATAATAAGCAAAGTAAAAAGAAAAAAAACACCAAGAGGGTTAAAGGGAAGGAGCACTCTTGGTGAGAAGAAAAATCTTCAGTCCAAGGTTGGCCACGGTAGGAACAGCATCTGGACGTGTTCTTTTTGGATACACAATCCCGGTTTAGTCGATCTTATTGCGACAGCTTCAGCGCTATGTGTAGGAGACGTAAGCGAACTGTACGTGATAACGACTTCGGAATTCGGTATGTAACCCTGAAAGCTGTGTTGACATCGATGCGGTGTCTGTTGAACTCAGACCACTTTGTACTAGCCACTCACCTGACGCCTGGCACCTTTTATAACCTTGAACTGATTTGTCAATTTTCCTACCCCACACTCTACAAATCTATTATGATTAATCACCACCATTGTCTCCCATTTCACCGAAATATTTTGTAATCGATTTCAGCCAACTAGGACGTTTGTCACACACAAATACGACAGTTTATTTTGACAGCCCCTAACTAACTAATATGTTATTCTACGTGAAAAATGCATCCGCCGCATAACATAACTTGCCTTTATTGTAGCGACCACAAATATTATATTTTATAATTGTAAGAACCTGAAGAGGAGAAATAATTGAAAAGAATATTCTTCGTTCAGATTGACTTTTAATTCATAATATGGGAATATTTCACACTATCAAATGGAGAATAAGTTGTGTAATAAAGAACAAGAAGTGGCCAAGATAAGTTGCATAACATCGTGATGAGTTTGATTCAATTCATAGAAGCGAAAGGCAAGCGGAATTATATAATCGCGAAAGTGTTTAAAAAGGTTAAAGCGCTAAAAAAAATCTGTAATCAAGTAATAAAACGGTGATTAAAGGGATCAAGTTAATAGGACAAGGAAAGACTGAGAGCTGCATTTGTCTGAACAAATAAATCTGGCTTGATAGCAGTTGCTTCAGCAAGCTTGAGGAGTTTTGAAGTGTACTGTTTATCAATAATTTTAGAGAATTTTAATAACCTGTATTATTGAGATATCTGGCCATAGCTCTATTCATAGCGTTTGTTTCCTTGAGATGTAGGCTTTTTGATACATGTTCGGAAAATCGAAAGTTCGCCTTTTTTTGTTCCCATAATGTAACTACTGCCACAGACACATCTAAATTTGGATACACAGTAAGAGCTAACATAAGAGAGGTGTCTCTGTCCATCTATCTTCGGTTGCATCAAAGAGCCTGTAGTCAACCAGACGGGAATAAACTTAGCTATAGAATAGATTCTGGTCAGTTGACCACTATCCAATCTTCTTTTGGCTACTCCTAAAATATTATCGCCTTTGAAATGAAGTTATATGAAAAAAGAATTTAGTTTTAGACTGCACGCAACCGGTGAAAAGCCAACGAAATAATCGATTTTTATTATTATTATCATTACTATTCTCTCGCGTTCTGAGTGGGATATTGGGATTCAGTAGAACATCTTCAATTTGTCTTGTTCCTGAGTTCCTTTTTAACTGGCTTCACAGTTGTTCATAGTCTTTTATCTCTTCCTCACACGATCTTCTGCAAATCACCTGGGGAAGCTACACTCGTTGTTTCTGATATGTATCCATATATATATATATATATATATATATATATATATATATATATGTGTATGGTGGTCTCTCCTTCTGTTTTCTCGCCTAGTCTGTGACCATTTCACTTTGATGAACCTGTCTCCTTTAACAATGTATATTCCCCTTATATTATATATAATATGAGTGTTTGTTGACAGTCCGTTGCTTGGTGACATATATCCATATATGGTGGTTGTTGACATGTCTGCTATATTTTGCTATGTATATATGGATCGATACTCCATTATAATTAGCCATTCATGTTAAGACTGTCTATTGATTTGTTCACACACTTGTCTCGACATTCATGTATATTTCGCTCACACAAATCTTGTGTGACTTTGGTGTGATACCACTTTTGCATTCTCCTTGTGTTTGGAAAATAGAAGTATCATCGCAAACCTAGTGGTCTTTTGATTTCCGCCTTCTTGTGTCAGGACTATTAAATTCTCGACCAGTACATAGCAATAATTTGGCGACGAGTACATAACAATTTGGCGACGGGGAAAACTACTATTAACCACTCAGCAGGAGAACATAACAGTTTCCCGCTTGAATCCCACTTGAGCTATGGTCTGAAGTGCTATGTCATTCTATGACCTCTGTGTATGTCCGATGTAGTAAGCAATGGTGCCATCTTATCCCGCACAAACCATTATTTTTGCTTTATTCCAACTTGTATAGGAAAACAAACGTATGAAATATCAGATCACTATATAAATGAAACCGATTTGTTTTTTAAGATTTCCTAATAACCTGTAACTAACCTGAAAGGTATGCGTCGGTGGTACAGCGACAGAATACTCACCAATTACGCGTGTGGTTCAAGGGTTCAATCCCCGGCCACCGACGCACTCTTTTACTTCGCTAAGCCATTGGTAAAACTGGTAAAGAGGGAAGGTTGAACATGAGTCTGGTTAGTAACCCCATTCCGTAAAAATAAAAACACCATTACTACTGAAACTTCAAGCCTCTAGCTTGAAGGTGCCCTATGTTCCACTGGAAAAGCAAAAGGAATAAAAATTGAAACAAAAGAAACAAGCTGAAAGTGAATCAGACAACCCGAAAGTCGATTGTTTTGGTAAATTCTTATTGGATAATTTCAAACTAAATTAATTTGAAACACCGAAAGAGCAAACATTAAATTGGAAGAACATGATTCTAGTGTATATTGTCAGATTTCTTCAGCTACGGACAACAAGTACCACTTAACACACCAAGTTAAAATGGAATTTTAATATGGTTTTTAATTCTCAGCAGGAATCAGTCCTTCAGTAAAGACTGCTGCAAGAAATTCATTGTGAAGTGAAACTTAAGGATGACAATATATATATATATATACGTATTAGATGGTTGGAGGCGATCGGAAGGAAGACTTGCTTCACATAGCTTTCGTGCTAGTTGACATTCAGCAGTCAGCAAGGCGTATCTGCGACCTAGATGTATCTTATGTCCCTTCTGAAATTCAAACCTGCATCACCCAGTGCTGCAGTCAGTTAGAGACGTTACTACTGAGCTATTCAGGCTTGTGATTGACCTCCAATAGGTTGGTATTGGATACTTTGATTGGACAGTCGTAACTAGTGTAAAGTGTCTAGTCCTTTTTGTTTGGGTGCAGACTGAATTCTATCAGTCAGCTTTACAGTGTGGCCACGATTCTAGATAGCTCACCATGACGGTGTATACTAATTTGATGATGTTAGATGGTTGGAGGCAATCGTTACAAAATCTAGGTCAAGAAAGGCTTCCTACCGATTACCTCCAACCATCTAACATCAACAATTCAAAATACACCGTGACGGCGAGCGACCTAATGAGAATGGTGGTCACATTGCAAAGCTGACTGATAGAATTCAGTCTGCATCCAAACAAAAAGGATTAGACACATCACTTTAGTTACTAGTGTCCAATCAAAGTATGTATAGACGTCTAATAACAGCTAATTTTCTTCTAAAAAAAGCCTATTAGGTTCAATTTATGTCTAGTAAATCAGACAGTGAACCTACGTTACTTGAAAAATGCCTGAAAGAAAATGCTTCCCATTAATTTTTAAATCAGGAACATATTATTAACTACTTAAATTTTAAATAAAGTATAATTATATTTCAATAGTTTACACACAATGATAAGTTTTGTTATTGGTAATTTTGCTCGAAATATTACCAATAACAAAACTTATCATTGTGTGTAAACTATTGAAATATAATTATATTTATTTGATCTAATCCACAATGCTCAAACTTTCTACTGATATTACTTAAATTTTATTAAGTAGCACAATTAATTTTTAGTAATTTTATGCCAATACATCATCAAATGCTTTCTTTGTCTTTCTGTGTGTACACATAAATATGGAAGGATTGCCTGATAAAACTTCGAGATATCTTCTTCACATTATTGGCACAAAGTCATTCAAAATTCTGTCGTAATCTACGTAATGATGTGCTGACGATAATTTTATTAATTATAAAATATGCAAATGTCTATGGACAGTTGAAACAAATTCGTATAGTAGAAACTGGCCTGGTGAAACGATTGGTAAACTTGTTAACATTTGATGAATGTAAGTGACTCACTGTGGTTTTTTCGTTTATGCACCTTTTGGATATTAAGGAATAAAACTGTTTGTAATTTGTATATGCTGGGATAGGTTTGCTCCAAGTCTGATCGTCCTCGCTTGGGGGACATTGTAGGTTCAAAAGGAGAACCTTCAGGCTGAGAGGCAAGTCCATTATCACTTCAACCAGGAGGAAGAAATCTAATCACTCTTGAATTCTAACTTCTGCCGATTCGCGCAATATACAGCATCTCCGCGAGCTAATGTCACTAGTGAGAATTTGTTGTTCTCATGCCTAATCTGGTGAATCTCATTGGTCCGTCCAAGTTATGGGTGAGTACTTTTAACGAATTGCAAACTAGGACGAGATAGCTGTCTAGGAGTCTTTGGTTTCCAGTGGTTCCCCAATTCATGTCATTTGGCGGGCAAACTTGAAATTTTTTGCATATCAACAGCTGTAAATAAGTCCACTTATTGTGCACTTAAGGTGACCATTGAATTAAGCTATACAGGGTCCTATTCGCGCTTGCTGGCTTTCCCTAATAAGATATATCCACATGCTTTTTGAAGCTAATGTGTTTTTTTCTAAAATATGAATTCCTGGAGACATGGTACTCGCATCACTTTTCATGTGGATGTAAAGATTAAATTTGTCAACCAACTGGTAAAATATCAGATGAACGGAAGGACCCATAGCAATAAAAATGTAATAAGTTATAAGGAGACTTACAGGAAAAATCAATCACTCCAAAGGTCATCAGGAGGGGCAGTAATATTATCCAATGAGAGTTTCCAAGTCTCATTTCACTTTAAAGTTTGATCTCAAGATTATGGATAAGATTTTATTTTGATAAATCACACAGTGTTGTACAGTAATATTTACTAAGGACCACGTTTCGAGCACAAACTATTGACACTCATTATCATATCAAGTCATTCACTCACACAACTTTTTTCTTTCATTTATATACATGTGTGGAATTGACCAGATATTTGAAAAAAATCAATATAAGATAATGTACATTCAGAAATAATAATATGAGTGTTATTGATCAATTACAATCAGATGTGCGTCGGTGGCACAGTGGTTAGGACTCTCGCCAATCATGCATATGGTCCGGGGTTCGAACCCCTGCCGACGCACACCTGATATCTATGGTCGGCCTGCGAAATTTGGGCTACCGATATCCACGCTGAAAATTCCATAATTGTATCAAAAATACAGTGGGGAATCAAGCTGTAATCAAAAAAAAAAAAAAGATGGGAAGTAAGACGAGTGTTTTTGTAGTCATGATAAGTAACTTGTTAAAATGTTGTGATGTGCTTGAATTGAAATAGAATTTTATGATTGTTTATTATCCTCTTCTGATTTGACCGGCGGTAATAATATCTTCCATATTTCTGGTATTCGCACAGAGTCATTTCTGTTGCATGTGTTGGGTGTAGACTCGACGAACAAGGATTTCGTAATCAACCTCTCTCTCCACCTACCTATATTACTTTTTAGAATTTTAATCCTATCCCACCCTATTGTGTGGTTTACACCCAACACATGCAACAGAAATGACTCGATGCAAATACCAGAAATATGGAAGATATTACCGCCGGTCAAATCAGAAAAGGATAGTAAATAATCTCAAAATTCTATTTCAATTCAATTCACGTACATCACGACATTCTAACAAGTTACCTATTATTATGACTATAAAAACACTCATCTTACTTCCCATCTGATTGTACTTGATTGATAACACTCATATTATTATTATTATTTCGGAATGTACATTATCCTATATTGATTTTTATTCAAATATCTAATCAATTCCCCATATGTATATAAATGAAGGAAAAACGTTGTGTGAGTGAGTGACTTGATATGATAATGAGTGGCAATAGTTTGTGCTCGAAACGTGGTCATCAGTTAATATTACTGCACTGTACTGATTTGTCAAAATAAAATTTTATCCATAATGAAGTTATACTCTGTCCCACAGCGCCCAAGTTTTATACTTATATCAAGTGATCTGAAGATATTGTCCTGAGAAATAATGGAAGCTTCTCGAGTGAACTATCAACACTAGAGAATACAACAATACAGGAAAAAAGTTAAGCCACTCTGTTCATGTACATTGTGGATCTCCTGAACACTGTAGGCGGATAATGTGACGCTAATACATCCCTTATTGACCACTTTTAAAGATTTAAAGCTATTACAGGGAAATTATTTTAATTGAATGAACAATAAAGCTAAAGTTGTCTGTTGTTCCAGTGAATAGTGAACACAATTCTCTGAAAAAAAAAACCTGTCGTATTTCACTTCAATTGTTTAGTGATCATATCTCTCTTAACGATAAATATGAGGATCTATTCTAAAGTATTGGTTTTGCAGAGATTCTGTTTGATTGGTTAGAGGATTTTATCATGAGCTGACATCAGTTAGAGAATCATTGAAAAATCTGAGAGTTTTGAATAGCTGTTTTGTCCTAGTTTTTGGGACTCTTCACAGTACGCCCCCCACTGTTAGGTACCCACCTAATGGTTCTCTAATTTGTTTAATCTCATGATGAAATCCTCCAATTAATCAAACAAAATCCCTATAAAACCAATACTGGAAAATTAATCTGATGACTGGGACTATTCAGGCAGTTACCTGCGGTTCTAGTGAGAAGCCGTGACCGGCAGGTTGGATGTGAGGAGAGTTATTCATCAAAGAATACATTGCGAGGTGGTCACGCTATGTCATGAATTCGTAGAAGTTAGAATTCATGGGCTGGCCATCGGTTCGAGTCCCAGTGGCTCGCTAGGCTTTCCTAGGTTCGAATCCCTTTGGTTGGTGCGTACTGTTGAAGAGTCCCGAACTAGGCTGACGAAGCAGCTGGTTGTCCAGTACTCCCTGTTGGTATTCCAATGGTTCTCTAACTGATGTCAGCTCATGATGAAATCCTCCAACCAGATATGAGGATCCTGAACTTAATTCTAGAACTAAAATATAGGATTGTATTCATATTGAGAACAGTAGAGAGGAGGACATCACAGTTATTGATTCAAACTATTGTTTTGAATTTCCTACCAATTGATTATGATGGACGTAAATACGCGACTTTTAGTGAAATGTAAGTTCATGGTAAGAATACTTTGACTAGGCTCTGAGGAGAATATGGTTATTAGTGGAGTCCAATAGGAGGATATCGTTTTTATTTGAAATTTGTCAAATAGATATACATGCATCTCCAATAAAACCTGAATTCACTATTTATTTTATTTTTTTTATTTTTGATTACAGCTTGATTCCACACAGTATTTTTGGTACAAGTATGGAATTTTCAGCGTGGATATCGGTAGCCCAAAATTCGCAGGCCGACCATAGATATCAAGTGTGCGTCGGCGCGGGCTCGAACCCGGACCATGTGCATGGTCGGCGAGAGTCCTAACCACTGTGCCACCGACGCTACAGGATTTTGTAACGTTTGCATAAATCGACCAACCTCTTGTAACAAATATACTTATGAAAGTCTTAACTATATCGGGTGAGATCTTTCTACCAAGTATGGATTGTGAACAGGGCGATCCAGTTTCTATGGTAATTTTCACATTCATGTTACTCCATGAATTCAAATTACAAGGTTTAACGTTAAGTCTCAATATGATTTTGTTCGAAAACTAAATATGTCTGATATTTAACTAATATTAACTTAACTCACAATATAATTTTTTTTCATTGGTGGATGATGACTAGCAGTGGAGTCCTCCAGGATGCGCATTTCGTCCTATTTTGGACTCGTTATCTGAATATACCTGCATTCCCCAGTGAGTGATGATGTTCCCCGCACTGAGGCTCGAACTCTATGCCCATAGTTTCAAACGCCAAAGAGTTATCCACTAGACCACTTGGACCACGAGAGCCACCTTTTGTGCAACCGGTCATATTAATTTAATTGAATTTGAGATTTTCCCGTCGATTGATTGGACCGAAGTGCTCGGTCACCACTCGCTGGAGAATGCAGGTACATCCAGCTGCAGGACGAGTTCAAAATAGGACGAAACGCGCATCCTGGATTCCACTGCTAGTCACCATCCACCAATTAAATTCTAATTACATGCCCAGACATTGTGGAAGCATCTGCACAAGAGGTCGACGACATGTCAACCTGAGACCCAGCACTTCAGTCCAATCAATCGATGGGAAAATCTAAAATTCAATCATATTCCATTTGTTTACCGACAGTTTTCTAATGAAACAACAGGGGATTTTGGGGAGAAAATTCTCTTTACAACCATTTCATTTCCACAGTTATACACTGACACGTATATCTATCTATCCATCTATCTATCTGTATATTTCAATTACAATAGATAAATACATTTTTACAGTCATGAAAATGAAGTCATCGCAAATGAGAATATCTTTTTCCTCCTGAAACCTTCGTCTCACGTCTCAGTGAGTCGGTGGCACAGCGGCCAGGACTCTTGTCGACCATGCACATGGTCCGGGGTTCGATTCCCTGCCGACGCACAACTGATATCTATGGTCGGTGTGCAAAATTTGGGCTACCGATATAACATGCTGAAAGTTCCATACTTGTACCAAAAATGCTGGGTGGTTTCAAGCTATAATAAAAAAAATTAAAAAAGAATATATTGATTTGGTTTCTAGTGACTTAGGTAATCTTATAATTCCTGTACTCCAATATCTTCTCACTGCCCATGACATTTTCTATAGAAATTTCGATTCTATTAAAATATAGTTAAAGCGATTCATTCAGCATTAATAACTCGAAATCTATATGTACCATGATCATGCCTAATTATTGTTGACCAAGTCAAACTTCAACTGCCAATGTTCTGCGTCCGCACCAAATGATCTAGAATGGCCCAAGGATTTTTTGTTCACGTGAGTTGAAGCTTCTATTCCGCTTGATTCGAGTCAAATGCCTGCTCCGCATGGAGCTAAGTTTGCAATTTGGTGAGGACCAACTCTTCCAGCATTGCTTAGATAAAGGGTTGATAAGCAAAGAAATGATTTGTTCATGTGGAGGTGTGATGACTATAAATAGCTTCAGCAGATTGGTCGATGGACATGTGTATAGCTGTGAAATTTCTTTGAGACGCGTCAGTGTCAGGGAAGGCAAGCTGTCTTTAACCCAGATTTTGTGTATTTGTAATTACTGGGTTTTAAAATAGTCTATCAGAGGTACAGCTGCAGGTTATAATTCCTTGTTATTCCTTGGATATATTCACTATAGAGTCAACCATTCTGATGATTCTGTGGATCTCAATCCAGGAAGTCACACCAACTCTATCGAACGCTTTTTGGGGAAGGTTGAGAAACCGGATTAGAGCCATTAATGGATCGCATAGCGGTGTTGTTTGTAGTCATTTAGATGAATATAAGTAAAGAATGTGGTGTAACTTTTCTACTAATACCTCCTATTGTTAAACTGGGCGATGTTTTTATCACATTTGAGAGAAAAGTATCCTTTGTAACATTTTTATACAGTTTTAATGCATTCTTCTTCATAAATATGTGTATTTCATATCTAAAAAATGCCTCATTCATGTGATTGGTGCGTGCCTTCAAGGTCATTAGTAGATGGTGGTGCTGAAAGTTTAACTCTGCCTCATTGTCGTTCGACATCTGTATCTCTAATGAACTAAAGAGTTATGTTAAAATTGTAATAAAAACATTAAACTACCGTTATTCCGGTTTTAAACAGTCGACAAGTGGTACACCGATGGTAAACTGAGTGGATCCATTTCATTTCTCTATTTTCACTTGTCATTATTATTACTACTGCTTTGTTCAGATTCACTAAAAGTGAAATTGATCAACGCAATTTCATATGATTTATTTTATTCCATTCTATTGCTTTTTTTTTCAAAATGTCTATTTCTTTAGTTCGATGTATGAATCCATTGTTTAAAAATTTAAAATTATTACCGAATGATGAGAATTTCGATATGAAAAAGTTGATTATTTCAATACTTGTGGAGATATCAAATGATCCAGTTGCAGTTTATGTAAGTGCCTTCAAGATTAAACAAAAAATCAATTATGTTTTTTTTTTCCCATTGGGTGTTCCGATAGTCGATTTTATCACGAAATGACATCAGTGTAAAGGAGCACTGAAAACTAAAGGAGTACTGGATATTTTTTAACTCATAGAAAATTCCCATTGTAACATTGTAGAAAATCAAAACAAGTGGTGATTCAGCGAAGAGACTCCTTCCAACAACGAATTTATCATCAAGCTGTACAGTCGTATATATATGTTGGTTTTTAAGAAGTTATATCCGGTGAGGGAATTGAATCATAGGTGTAAATGCATAAAATAATAATAATCGTATGAAATTCAATTAAAACTAAAATGTTTGTGATTATAATCGTAGTTAAATGTCAAGTGGCAAAGCAAATTAATGTCATATATAGAATAATTCATAGGATGGATAGAACTTGAAAAAGGGTGTGCAATTATAGGATTAGTAGACAAATCGAATAAAATAAAAACGTTACGTAATATTGTGTGAAATTTAATAGCATAGAATTTATCGTTGTAAAAAACAATTGATTTAGAATGACAAGTGGAACAAGTGAAATAATACCGGGGACAGTTCAAAGTGAGAATAGTAATAGTAACAATTGACGTAATAAAGGAGAGACTACAAATTGAATAGACAAAATGAAAAAATGAAAAATTGGTAGAGCTAAAATATGATTGGGGATTACCATACTTTAGCATAGAGGGATTAAGACACCATGAAAGTTGGACGGGTTGAACGAACTTTTTCTGTACACAGAGATCTGGCTTTTCTGTTTCGTTAGCCAAAGATGGCTTCAGCAATGCAGCAGATGAGTCGGGTACGTAGGGATTTGGGTAAATTACTCTTCGCCTTGTAGATGACTTTAAAGGCGGAGGCTATAGAGATAGGGTGATCATTATCGACCAGATGTTCAATGATCGCGCTTCTTATCGCTCCACTTCCGCCACTTTCTAACCATGCAGGATAGTGTTCTTGCACCCTCTTGGACAAAAGTCAAGTCAAACGATCGATATACCTAGTTCCACACGAGCAGGTGAATTGATAAACACTCATATTGCGTGACAATTTTATCTTATTCGATTTGTCTACTAATCCTATAAATGCACACCCTTTTTCAAGTTCTATCCATCCTATGAATTATTCTATATATGGTATTAATTGTCTTGCCACTTGACATCTAACTATGAGTATAATCACAAACACTTTAGTTTTAATTGAACTTCATATGATTATTATTATTTTATGCATTTACACCTATGATTCACTTCCTTCACCGGACATAACTTCTTAAAAACCAACATATACTTACGTTTGTACAGCTTGATGATAAATTCGTTGTTGGAGGGAGTCTCTTCGCTGAATCACCACTTGTTTTGATTTTCTATATGTTACTGGATATTTGTTTAGTCATTACTGTCAAACTTTTCGGCAGTAGGCACACACAAAGCTATATCTTTGGCGATTGAGCCATCTGGGTCAGGAATGTACAATCTGGATTAACATAAGTTTGAGGGGAGAGGAACCAAATAAATAAAAGTTTCCGCTGCGATTTCACCTTTGAATTCTAGGTTCATGAAGAGAGTTTTCTAAGGAACCGCTGCGATGTCTGACAACGGAGGCTTCTGCTTCATGTTCCTGTCGATAAATCTTGGTGGATACCCGTTCCCTAGTAGGGTTTCACATAATAAATTTCTTTCTTTCTCTACCATGTCTTCTGAACAGATTTTTCTAATATATATATATACTATCAGGCAACACCAAATCTTCGAATCACCCAACCAGGATGACATGACCGAAAGAACAGAAAATCTCCTTACAAAATTGCTGAAGAGAATGAAAGAAGATTCAGTCATAACACAGGAGGTTTATGAGCAAATAAAACTATGCAGTTCAACTATTCCAAGACTGTAGGAACTGCATAAAGTTCATATGAAGAATGTCCCACTTTGACCTGTCATAGACATGGCTAACTCACCATATCATCAAATCGCGAAGTGGCTAGCTGATATCCTCGAACCAGTTAAAAGACATTTGACAAAATATAGCCTCAGAGATACATTTGACTTTATCGACTCAGTGAAGGATGTCAACGTGTTTGAAAGAACGTGTCGCCTCTCTATCCACAAGCATCTGTCTAACCGAAACAATATGGTTCATTTGTAATTACATCGGAACCAACAACCTAGAAGTTCCTCTTTCCATAAACTACCTGAAGGAACTTCTCAGATGTATGTTCAATATCCAGTTCAAATTCAATGAACATTTCTATGTACAGAAAGATGGGGTAGCCATAGAGACTACTCTCGGTCCACTCTCATCCGACTGCTTCATGGCGAGTGTCGAAAATGACATTGTCGATCCCTTGATAAGTCAACTGCACTTATACAGGAGATACGTAGATGATACGTTAATAATCTGTGATGAGAAATCTGATTTAGTTTCTCTCCTTAAAACCTTTAACGCAGTGCGCCCATCAATAAGATTCACCTTAGAACGCGAATCGAACAACGCATTTCCATTCCTCGATGTACTACTCACCAGAAGACACAACTGTACAATCCAAAGATCGACATATCGCAGGCCAACATGGACTGGACAGTATCAACTTCCAGAGCTTTGTCCCACTGATCCGAAAGTGAAACCTGGAATGTGCATTATGTTCAAGGATTAGAAAAATCTGTTCGGAAGACATGTCAGAGAAAGAATTAAATATTATTACTTGAAACCCTGCTAGATAATGGTTATCCATCAAGATTCATCGACAAGAACATAAGTAAAAGTTGTTTGGAATTTCAAATGTGACTCCTTACAAAAGATAAATAGTTCGTAGTCAGGTGATAATGGGCTCTAATCGTCTGATCCTTAGTCTTCTGAAGACATCGGTTAGAGAATTTGGAGACGATCGCCAACCTACTTTAGATAGCTCAAATAAACAGCTACAGACTTTGAGAACTGATACTAAGTTCTGGTCTTTTCATCCCTAAATATCTTCTAGTCTTATACAAGTAACAGTGATAATACTAGTGCATTTCTTGATTCATTGGGCGGCGAAGTTCAGCAATAGCGTCCAGGAGTGCGAACGTCCAAATGACCTTGAGCTCTCGCTAGTCGTTGGTTGAGGAAACCTACCATTATTCTAGCACAAAAATGAACGGTGTTCATCTGCTCAGATGCGAATTTCACCCAGATCACGTATTTCAATACTGCCTGGATAATGAATTGATTGGACGTTCTCGTATATGTAGCTGTGATGTTTCAATAAACCTGCAACCGTACTCCAAGGTCATTGATGGATATATATTTAAATGTACAGAGTGTAGGAAACGAATAAGTGTTCGTACTGATAAGTGACACTCTCAGTTAATTGTCTTCTAAAAGCTTCCAGGAACTTTCTTTGAAAAATCGAAACTTTCCTTGACGAATATACTGTTTATATGCCATTACTGGATTTTTAAGTCCAGTGTGAGATCAACTGGCACTCAGACAGATAATACATTGACGTCTACTGTGCAATGATTCCAATTTTGTCGGGATTTGACTTCATGGAAAATGAACAGTATTATACAAGTGTTGGGAGGAGTCGGTGTTTTCGTTCATGTCGGTGAAACGGTTCTTATAAAGAAGAACAACAATCGGGGACGTGCTAGGGCAAACAACGTTTGGGTATTGGGAATTTACGACACTCACATTCGGAAAGGATTTATTGAACTTACTCCGGATAGGAGTCCCTATTATTCAGAGACTCGTCTTGCCAGGCACTACCATTCACACGGATGAATGGGCAGCATATAACCGATTATCCGATACGGGATATATACACCACCGAGTTAACCATTCTGATGACTTCGTCGATCCCAGTAACGGTACTCATACGAATTCAGTAGAAGGATCCTGGAGAATACTAAAAAATAGAATAAGAGCTATAAACGGCTCTCGAAATAAAGTTATTTTTAGTCACCTAGATAAATACATGTGTAGGAATTGGTTTAGTTTAAAAACTGACCCTCACCATTATAATTGGGACATCTTTCTATCTCATATTAGAAAAAAATACCCTGTTTAATGTTTTTTCATGCTCTTTTTATGTAAATACACGTGACGTTTTACACAAAAATCCTCCATTTTTCTGATTGGTCGATTCAAGGTCACTCGCGCGTTCATATCCTTTGGGACGCTATTGTAGAACTTTGCCCATTGGGCTTTCAAATGCATCTAAAAAAGAAAGTATGTGAAACTGTCTTCTTAGTGACCTTCAGAAAAAGACTGTCAATGAATATGATTTGAAAATATGTACTTTCTAGTGTTAGTGATTTTCCGTGAACAAAAAACTTTGACTTGCACTCAGGAAATGAAGTAGTAACATGCTTACACCATGACTTGCAGGCTCTCACTTCAACTACTGACACAGTCTTGAGTACTTATAGATGAGAAGACTCACACTAGGAAGAAACAAATATTCAGTACTGCTTGGCTGTCAACAGTTCTTTGACTGGGTTCAGTTTTGTGAAAAACATTCTGTCTTATTCGATTTCCATTGTGCTTTCGATTAATAATCATACCGGTTTAGTAGGAATGTTGGTTAAACTACAGAAAATTTTTTTTGGATGAAATGCTGACCAGGTCAGCAGTTATGTCTCACGGATAAGCTGGTAAACTACTGGTCTAGTAATTCGAAGGCCTGTGGTTCAAATCCTAGTGTAATCTAAGTTCTCAGCTCTCCTCCTGCATACGTCACCTACTACAGCAATAACGGTACGTCAGTATAAGGCTATCTCAGAGAGTCTTACAATTAATCTTAAAAGCGTCAAAAAGAGAAGTTTTATACAGATTCAGTAAAAAATGAAATGGGAAACTACACTGGACACTGATGTTCGTCTAATGAAGTCGTCTCTACAGTTATAAGCCACAGTTTATCGTATAATATTTACAAGTTCTAGTAAAGCAGTAACTTTGGTGCTTCAAAGGTTGAATACTAGACAACCACTCAGGAAATCCTGGATCGATTCCCAACAGACACACTCCAAAACGTCATCTAAGTCTACTAGACATTAGTAGGCCGGGAAAAGTGAGGTAAGGTTGGACGTGAGATTAACATCCTCATTCCATGAAACCATATCACTGCTAATAAGACTTTAAGGATAAAAGTCCTATCTCCCACATGGAACCCAAGCAATGAAGAAAAAAGTGAACCAGTCGTGAAAAAAACATACTTATTCATCAAATCTGTAGAATGCCTATCACAGACTAACATTAACTGAATTAGGCTCAAAAAGAATCAAATGGATCATTTGTCTTAGACTAAAACCTTATTTTATATCCTACCGGAGGATATATAAATACAATATGGGATATAAAGTCTATGTGCTTAGATAAGTTTAATTTTACGGGTATATGTCAACTCTCCTAAATGCTTGTTTCAGATGAGTTTTCTTGGATGTTGTTGTATTGTTCAAAGATAACTCCGAAGTTATTCCTGGAAATATTGTTCTGAGGAACCGTATATAGCCTTATAAATGAAACATTTATCTCAGGGAATCCAACAGCACCAGTGTCATTCACATGAGTTCCATTTTGCGATTCTCCACCATTTATCACCTACACCCTTATTAAATTTCGAATTCACGACCTTCGAATTAATAAGTGAGCCTATTGAATGTTTAGCTGCTAGTCTGGATTTCATTAAAACATAAATCCAAACTGTTGGTGATTTGCGATATGACTCCACGGTTGAAAAAAATTAAAAGTTATTTGTTTACGAGATTTCATCATGAACTGACACATTGGTTAGAGAACCACTGCAGAACCTGGACAGACAGCTGTTTTGTCAGCCTAGTTAGGGACTCCTAAGCAGTATACATCCACCGGAAGTTGAACCCAGGACCTTATGGTTACAAGGCTAGCGAGCTCGTAGACCATTAAGCCACTGTGAACCCGATCCAATGACCAGCCCATGAATTCTAACTTCTGCCAATTCATGACATGGCGCAACCGCCAGCCAATGTCTTCGGTGAGTATTTGTCCTCAAATCCGACCCGTTGCACCCTACTGGTCACGACTTCCTAAAAGAACCTCGGGTAGCTATCTAACTGAATAGGGCCAGTCGCAGTTGAGCATCTTATTGATATTCAAGTATTGGTTTGTGGGGATATGATTGATTGGTTACATGATTTCATTATGAACTGATACATTGGTTAGAGAACCATTGGAAAACCAGCTGGGAGTACTGGACAGCCATTGGATCGGGTCCCAGTGGCGGCTTAATGGTCTACGAGCTCGCTAGCCTTGTAACCAGAAGGTCCTGGATTCGAACCTCTATGGTGGGTGTGTACTAACGAAAAGTCCAAAACTATGCTGACGAAACAGCTGTCCAGTACTCCCTTGTTGCTTTTTCAATGATTCTCTAACCAATCTGTCAGTTCATGATGAAATCCTGTAACCAATATTTAAAAGTTATTTGTTAAACAATTCTAATTTTTGCTAGGATTAATGCTACTAATTTTTGCAGGTAATGTCTGATACAGGTCTTATCAAAGGCCTATTTCAATGGATATGTCCAGTGATACAAACAAATTCAGGATATCTAAGCGATGAGCACAGACAAAGCTTACGAAGTTCTACAATTTTCAGTGAATATTACAATTTAAACAAATGTAATGTACAATCGCAAAGTCAACTCATAATGAAACATGAACAAGATCAATCAGAAGATGAGGAAGAAAAAGGCGCCATTGATAAAAATATTCCGAATAAAGAAAATTCAAAGCTGAAGACAACTCAGACAGATTTATGCAATGAACAAACTGATCATGATGATGATGGTAATGAGCATCATGATGGTGGAAACACTTTCATGAAAGATGAAAAACGACAAAATCTTGATGTGATAAGTAAATGGCCACAAGCTTATTTAGAAGAGCTACATTTATATATGCTTGATGCATTGGCTACATTAGCACCACGTTTGCTGAGTGACTGTATTACTTATGGTATCCCACCAAGACTGATGTTATTATTACAATGGTGTACTAGTTCAGGTGAGGAAGTATTTCTCGAATGTATAAAAAGGTGTTCCAGCTTATCTGTGTATTTTATGTATACATGTCATTCCCTACGTGTAGATTTCTTCGCAGAAATTCAAACCGATAATCCAATCGATTAGTTAAACCACGCGCTGGGTGACGCGTAAAATCCGAAAACGCGGGACATGTTTAGAGCATGGTACTATTTTATGAACGAAATAATGAATACAATATTCAAACCTCAAATTGTGAGGTATCTAAGGCTGAGTACCATTAAATGCACAGTCACTATTCGTCGATAAGAAAAACAAGCAAAACTCTGTCATAGGCGATCCACTACCAGTTTAAATAGCGCACGAATGCCAGAAAAAATATATAAAGATTTCAATAAACAGTACTCTTCAACAGAGAAGGGTATATTAATGAAGCATATATAGTAGACGCTGTTAGATGGTTGGGGGTAATCATCAGGAAGCCTCACACCTAGGTTTCGTGCTAGTCAGCACTCATCAGTCAGTCTGTCAGCAAGGCGTATCTGTAACCTTGAAGGAACTCATGTCCCATTTGAGACTCAAATCAGAGTATCTAATACATTCCTAAAGGAGGTTAATCACGAGCCCGAATAGCTCATGGATAACATCTCTGACTGCCGTAATAGGTGATACGGTTTCTAATCTTAGAAGGGACACGAGTTCCTTGAAGGCTGCAGCGACGTCTTACTGAGTGGTGGGTATCAAGAAGCATGAAAACTAGGTGTGGAGCTTCCTGCCGATTGCCTCCAACCACCTAATATCAACACTTCTCAGCGCGACGTGATGGCGAGCCATCTAGAATAGTAACCATACTGCCGTCTTGACTGAGAGAATTGAGTCTGCACCAAACAAAAGAAATAGGCACATGCTCCGAGTTTAATTCCCAACTGTTGTGATCCTAAACCTCTCCTAGCTCACTAACCCATAGTAACCCAAAAAAAGAAGGCAGATTGGGAGTGAATTTAGCAACTGCAATGCTTAAAAACGCCATCAGAACCAGTACAACTTCGAAAAGAGTTTGAAGCCTAAAGTATGTTCTACTGGGAAATCGAGAAGTGAGGAGGAATTCACAGATTTAAGTTCACTACCTGTATTATGTATTAGTATTAGCAATCAGCCAATTGGAAAAGTTTTCTCATGCACTAGGCAGTGAGCCACACGTATTCTGTCAGCATCTACTTAGACAGATGTAGGTGGAAAGGAGCGTGGCGGGGGTTCAAGACCATAATCTTTTGACTGAACCAATGAGCTGCATCTCTACTAAGTATCCGAGTAGATTACCTTAACGTGTTTAAAATTTATGATCATATTAAGAAGTATTACGCTGTGTGGAAAAAAGCCTACTGATTATCCAACCTTTGGTAAGGTACACTCTGCCACGATTTTTCAATTTGTTTATATGCGTACTTCAAATCTGGTCCAAGGTATTGAAAGTTGAGATTCTTATCATAAACTTCTGAGATGTTATGAAGAATTCGTTACTTTCTTATTTGTGAAAAACTTTAGAATGAAACAGATTCCATTATTGTCAATCTTGTTTCCTCCTTAATCGATCAATATATTTGTTTTATCAGTCTCTATTATGTAACAGTTCTTCCTATAAGCTAACCAGGATTCAGGTGTTTTGAGATGATTCAGCTCTCTGAGTTGATCCAAGCCAAGGAAACCGATGATAAACTGGTCCCCAAACAACTGCGACGGCCGTCTGGTGTTTAGGTAACTTCTCTTGGTTATTAAGCTACTCATATCAGTCAGTAGGATATACTATGTAAAACGATACACGTATTAAAATTATAACTTTGGTTAGCTGGAGCTCCGTCTGTTCAGTTGGATCTTTTGGGATGTTTTTTTAAATTTGTTGTCATCAGATAGAACTGACGAGAGTTTCTTCACGTAGTCTGACCTGTTGAACAGAACAATTCCAGAACTTTTGTCTGGTCGAGTTATTATCAGGTTTTCATTCGATTTCAGTTCTTTGAGTTGCTTTCGATGTTCTTTTGAGAGCAACTCAAAGAACTGAAATCGAATGAAAACCTGATAATAACTCGACCAGACAAAAGTTCTGGAATTGTTCTGCTCAACAGGTCAGACTACGTGAAGGAACTCTCGTCAGTTCTATCTGATGACAACAAATTTAAAAAAACAATCCCAAAAGATCCAACTGAACAGACGGAGCTCCAGCTAACCAACTTATTGAAAAAATGAAAGATGAATCGATTATTAATATAGAACTATATGAACAACTCTTCTCATCTGGTTCTACATCGCCATGAATGTACGGACTACGCAAATTGCACAAGAAGGACGTCCCACTTCACCCAATATACTAGATATGATTAATTCGCCATATCACCAAACAATGATATATTGAGTTAATAAACGGGATGACGGAATTATTAAAGAGTCAGCGCTTATATAGGGTAAAGTCACTTGGATCGCGCGTCACGGAACGCATTGTCAACATTGAGTGTCGATGGCACAGCGGTAGAATGCTCACCAACCACGCATGTGGTTCGGTGTTTGATCCCCGGTCGGTAATATGACTGGTGAAGAAGGAAGGTTGGGCATGAGGCTGGTTAGCAACCCCATCCCGTAAAAATAAACATCACTGCTACCGAAACTTCGAGCCTCTAGCTTGAAGGTGCCTTATGTTCCACTGGGGGGAACGTGGAGGAATAAAAGCTTATCAACAGGCTGCTGCATAATTTCATCAACAGCTGCCTTCATTCGATACTGAAGAACAAATGGCCTGAAAAGATCAGCAACGGGGGTCCTAGAAAACGAACCAACCAAGAATTTGCCATCCAGCAAATACACAGAATGAAATGCAGATGGATGATGTATAATGAAGAGACCATCAAATGAAATCACTCTCCAGGCGCTTGAGTGGGATCGGAATGTGCGACAACGAGTTGGGTGTGAGTTCAAGGGTGATATGGAGGAGATCGTATGGGTAGAAGTAGGCTTTAAGCGGTCGAGGAATTCGGTAAAAATACTGAGGAGAATAGAGTGAAAATGAGGTGTCCCTTTGAAGTTCTATATTCCATCTGGAGCCTAAACCAGTGGTATTACCTTGTCATCAATCAGAAGAAATTTATATAGTGCCTGAATGCTTTCAAAATCTATTTCACACAGGATTTTACAATGAACTAAACAACCGAAATTTCAATAATTTTCTTGCCCCTTCAATTTAAGATGCAAATGTTTATTATCATATCACCCGCGGATATCTCATTTTAACAAACTGACTCAATTCAAACAATATTATTACACAATAACCGTCAAAAATATTTCATTAGCAGCATTTATCGATTTCAGGTAACCTAGCAACGTAGATGCATATGCGATTAGAAGTTTATAAAGCCAGAGGTGTTCCTAAATGGTGACCGTTAGCTTCTGTATTGTTTCCTTCTTTGCATTCCCTGTGAAACAGAATGGGGCTTCAGACATTAAAGTTTCAGTCGTCGTGATGCTGCTTCTGTTACGTGATGGGTTCACCAGCTTCATGACCAACCTTCCCTCTTTCTCGAGCTAACTACTCTCCAGTAAATTAAGCATATTTCTAAAATTTAAGTATTCAACGGATCAAATGTGAATTGCTTGTATCATAGAGAGACAGTAAGCTGTTAAATGTTTACAGATAGGCTCTTCCGTTTCTAGGTTGAGAAACATTAAAGATTTAGCCTTACTGCCGATTTCACAAGTTTGAATAATAACACAGATTCTAGTTAAGTAACATATGTTGTTCATTGTTTCAATAAATGCTGATAATTGATAATGTTTATCCATCTTAGAAGCAAAGAACTCTAAAATTAATTAAAAAAAAATATCATATTCAATCATTTGTTACTTATTGGAGAAGTCTGAGAATATTCTTTGACAACTTTAATTTGGTTTGATTATGCGTTATAAACCCGGCAAAGTTAAACTTTCGACACCACTAACAACCAATCAGCAAACGACCTTGAACGGACCAGTCACATTAAAGAGGCATATATGATGAATGGAAATGTATATTTGTAGAAAAAAGCATAAAATAGAGAATAAAAAAGTTACATGGGATATCTTTCTCGAACATGTGAGAGAAACATCTCCCAGTTTAGCATGGGACTGTCAATGGAGAAGTTACACCATATCCTGTACATATATTCATCCAAATGACCATAAATTAGATCCATCTATAGCCCTTATCCTATTTTTCAACCTGCCCCAAAATCCTCCAATAGAATTTGTATGTGTCCTCGTAACGGGATCCACAAAATCACTTGAATGGTTGACTTTATGATGAATGTATCCCAGAGATGACAGTGAATTGTAGCCTTTCCACTCGTCGGTGTGTATAATTGACCCCCGCTTAACAAGTCTGGTAATAATAGGTATAAGAGTAGTTGCTTTTCTATCTGCTATCCTTAGGGAGAGAAGTGACCTAGCGAAAAAAGTTCCTACGAAATATTAAAATTATCAGCTTACTCTCTCTAGCGTTAGTAGGCTTCAAACATATAGCACAACGATGAACAAACCCATCAGTTGATTTGGTATAGCTTTTTAAAGTCATGATACCACCACACAAACAGATTCGCTCTTTCCGGCGCAACTCAAATCCAGGAAATACTGGAAAACACTAACCTCCTCGAATTTCAACAATAGCTTTGTAAGGTCACGCATTAGAAATGAATCAAGCGCTATACAGCATTGAACTGCGTTCGTGAACCTCATTGGATAATTCGAAATCGTTCGTGAATCTCATTGGATAATTCGCTGATTGGTAGTTAGTGGTGTCGAAAGTTTAACTTCGCCATAAACCCTTTTAAACTAGCTAAAGAAGCAGTTAGAGAAGCCAGGACTCCCGGTGAACATAGATAAGATGGGAGCGATGAAGATAACCAACAGCACCAACAACCAGCGCCAGTCACCATCAACGGAAGAGATTTGATAGAGGTTCATTCCTTCGCTTATCTGGCTAGGAAGCGTCGTTTCAATCACACTCAGTCGGAATGGATGAAGGTGTCAAAGTCAGCTTGAACTGGGAAGGGGAGGTACGAGTGTATCAATCTGAAACCAGTTTGGAAATCTTCTGCTTCACTCAGCCAGGCAGCAAAAAGAATAAGATTCGGATTTTCAAGACTAATGTTGAGTTAGTCAGTTCTTCTATATAAGTAAGAGAGTTGGTGCAATACGAAAAGAATTTCCAACAGGCTGATACAGACTTTCATCAGCAGGTGCCTTCTCCCTGAGTCCATGCTGAAGATCAAATGGCTGGCCGGGAAGAATTAGCAACATGAAAACCTGGGAACAAATGAACCAAGAACCTGTTGTTCAAGAAGTATATAGGGGAAAACGGAAATGGATTGGGTATACGTTGTGAAGGCCGTTGAACGGTATCGTGCACAACACCATCACTCAAGTGGAATCCTAATGGGATTTGACTAGTGGGGCCTCACTTCGAGGGTGGCATGAAAGAGATCGTGTGTGGAAGAAGAGATGAGAGATAATCGGCTATCGTAGACCCAAATGAAGAGGGCGGCAGAAAATAGAAGAAAGTGGATCTGTTTTGTCGAAGCGTAATGCTTTATTTGGAATCCAAGGGAATAATAATAATGATGATAATGTAAACCCCTTTCCTTACCTTGGTCATAGTGATATTCTTTATTTTTGGCTTTATTTTATTGCTTGAATTCATTCCACTTCAACTTTTCTTCTTTATCTTCTTTATTGTTATCATCATCGCAGAATTAACTTTTTGAAAGCAGTGGCTCTTGATATGTATTCGCATATATATATTTATGTGTGTGTGTATGCTGGTCTCTCTTTCTGTTTGCTCGCTTAGTCTGTGACCATTTCACTTGTATGAACTTGTCTCCTTTAACAATGTATATTCTCCTTATATTATATTATATATAATATGAGTGTTTGTTGACAGTCCGTTGCTTGGTGACATATATCCATATATGGTTGTTGTTGACATGTCTGCTATATTTCGCTATGTATATATGGATCGATACTTCATTATAATTAGCCATTCATGTTGAGACTGTCTAATGATTTGTTCACACACTTTGTCTGGAACATTTCATATATATATTTCGTTCTCACAATCTTGTGACTTACACTTACTTTCTCTTTGGTGTGATACCACTTATTGTGTCTCCTTGTGTTTGGAAAATAGAAGTATCATTGCAAACCTAGTGGTCTTCTGATTTCCGCCTTCTTGCGTCAGGACATATAGTTTCTTGACCAGTCCATAACAATAATTTTGTCGACGAGTACATAACAGTTCTCTAATTGATATCAATCCATAATCTAACCTGAAACAAATAGAATCCACACACATACCAATTCTTGAAAAATTAATCTGATGCTCGCTAGTGACTGACAGGCTACAGGACGAAGTTTCCTGGAGTTCTAGTGAAAAGTTGTGACCAGTGGGATCCACACAGTCGAGAGTGAGGATGGAATTCCTGCCGTTGAAATTGGTTGGTGATTGCGCTACAATCACTAAATGCTAGAAGATAGAATTTACGGGCCACTGAATCAGGTCCCAGTGGCTGACTGACATACTGGAAGATCCTGGGTTCAAAACTCAGTGGCTGCTTACTGTCGATGAGTCCCAAACTAGGACGAAACAGCTATCTAGTACTCCCCAGTTTTCAATGGTTCTGTAACCTATATCAATTTTCGGTCTGACCTGAAATAATTGAACTACTTTTGAAATCATAATACAAATTCATTTATGTCCAGTAATATTTAAAAAAAATTTGTAATTCACGCACTTCAACTCTTAACCCCCTACCCTGCCCTCATCACCTTAAACACACCACGTTAATTATCTTTATTCTTATCTAATTGTATAATGACCGGGTAATTTTTAGTGCCACTGAATACCGATTTTCCATAATATAAATATGACTGTACAGAGTGAAAATGTAGTCATTGAAATATTTCTTAATTGAACAAAATTGTGTATTTCCCTATTATTGAGTTATATAGTGCTATTTCTTAAAATCGCCTAGTGTCATCAAAAATTTACTGAGAAGGCATCAAATACTATCATCCAGTTAATTTTTTAATGTCCACTCACAGACAAAAATAACAATAACAATCAGTCTTCAGGGTAGATACGCTCAGGAATTCAAATCATACGCAGTGATAGAGAGACAGACAATCAATGAACAACTCTTCCTTTCCAGACTGACAAAAACAACCTAGTACGGCCAGAGGTGGTTAGACTTCGGTCTTCCTGTTAAAATGCTCCCATATAACTGTTTTTTTCAGCCAGTTAATTCCTACTCACTACTTTTAAACACCGGGGGGGGCGGGGATTTTCCTCACAAAAGTGAAACAGTGTGCTTACAACCAAACTGGTACACATGCAAGGCTACCTAGGGAAGCTTGGAAAACTTAATTTCAAAGCTATCGTGTACATGGACCCTAGAATATAAACGAATCGAATTTCATATGAAGCATCTTTGGTAGCGTGCCAACTTTGGGAATGTAGACGCTGATGCTGCTCCTCTGATGTGTGGATCAGACTTTAAGTTAAAGGTTCGGTAGGCGGTGGCTCCTTAAAGCAACCTGCCTGCTTCAACCCCTAGGTAGTATCTTAACCCTCTAACAAACTGGAAAATCTTATACGGTGCATCTCTTGGTGCCCATGAGGTATCGAGTTTGCATTGGTCCTTGGTTAAATTCACTAAATATCTATGCACATAACTATTATTTTTATCCATTATTTTCTTTTTTTCTTTCTTTATGTTTTCTTTTATCTTGTTATGATAGAACCATTTCTTGGACAAGGGAATAGTTTTCATGGTGTTGGTGGTAGAAATAACAAGCGAGCACAGTTACGTTATTCTTTACGTCTGATACGTAGTCTTGTCGAAACAAATGATGAACGTATTATCCTGGTAAGTAAAAACCAAAAAAAAATTCATGTGTTCGTTTGCGGGGATTTGATCTGATTGGATACAGGATTTAGGTGCACCACATAATTTTTCAAAAGGTCCGAGAGATCAATAGATATGAAGCTGTGAGGGAAAACTCTATTTGTATGACTCATATATCACATATTAACTCCAGTGGGATTTGCATCCAATTGCTGGAGGTTCGAAAGAGCTAAGAGTACTTTACGTCGATAATTAGGATCGTGTCTTGTACGATCTGAGTTCAAGAAATAAATGGGATTTTGTTCCATGTAAACTGTGTAAAGTTTTTTCAAAACACTTAGTTTCTCTATTTGTCCCCAGTCAGATATTTTGTAGTCGTTGAACCAAATATTCTTCTAAATTTTGTAGATGTGACATGTTTTGTATTTGTGATATGAAAGTGTACGCTAGGTCTAGAATTTGTAGTTTTGATAATATTTCTAGTCCTTCGATTTCCGTTATTCCCTTCTCACTGAGATACAACTGTTCTAGATTGACAAGTTTGGCCAATCCACACATTTTAGTGACTCTGTTACCCTAAACACTAGTTAATGTATCCAAGTTTTCCAGAGCTGATATCTTGTTTTTACCACAATATAGTTGGGTTAGCTTTGTCAACTCTTCTAGATTTTCCAGTTTTCGTATTTTGTTTGAACCAAGTTCCAACGGTTCTAAATCCCGCATACTGCTTAGATTCTCTACTTTTGATATACAATTATTTACCAAAAAACAGCTTTTTCACACAGTGTAGATTATTTAGATTTTCAATATATTTAATGCAATTGAAACTCAAATCCAAAATGACAAGCTTTGAAAGACATTCCAGATTTTCGATATTTGTAATTTGATTATCATATAAATCTAACTCCTCAAGGGTTTGACAGACAGGTTCAAAATTTTTCAGCTTTTTCAAAAGATTATTCCGGAGACACAGCCGAGAGATATTCGGGAAACGCTTTAATTTGCAGATGCATTTTATTCGGCAATGTTCCAAATCAATTTATTCACCTTCTATGTTTGATATATCGAGTTGATCAATTTCAACACCAGGTACAGACTGTTCCTCATCATTATTAATGGGAGGTTTGGGTTGATTATGTTCAGTCATAGAAACAGTTCGTAAATGATTCGCAGGGATACCCAATACACAGAAGGTTACACACCTCTCCTTGGGTGGTTACAGGATTTCATCATGAACTAACATCGGTTAGAGAACTATTGGAAAACCACCTGGGAGTACTGGACTAGCTGTTCAATATTTATTGATGCTATTTTAAGACATTTTTGAAAATAGCTGCATCATATTGCGAACTAAATTATCTAACGAAGTATTGTAATGGTAGAAAACGACAGACTTGGTAAAAGAATGTTTATTAGGAAATTGTTATGTCTATAAGACGAAATTATGTACACCTTATCTTCAACGTACCATTTGCACAGATCTTCCGCGTTGTTGTAATTCTCGCCTTCGTGTGTTGGGTTTCTTTCACGTCTTCCATGTGTCTTCTGAATGCTGTATCACTTGTTTTCTCTGAGATCAAAACTACCTCCCTGCTATTGATGATTTTTTATGCTGATGAACATCTCTTCACATACTGCTGATAAACCTTATCAGTAGCACACACCACACTCCTCCTCCCATCAGATAGCTTCTAAAGGAGCATTTCCGACTTTCTTGGTTCAACTGCTTGCTGTTGTATCTCGGTCCCGACTTTCTTATCCAACTGAATCCATTCCTGCAGTTGGCTGATGTTAACAAATTTCTGTTTATTTCCTCTTTTGATAGTTTGAACGGGATCACGTCTCTTGATGACACTATATGACACTCCCTTCCCGATTGAGGAGGAGTTTCAGTGAACCTGGCCCACATCTGCTAGCGTCATTTCTTTCTCTACACCTTACTTGATCACCGAACTCAAAGGTTATGCATCTCATCTTTTCTCCCCGCTCTGGTTTCACGGCGTCTTCCTTCTCTTTACGCTTTACATTCCTGATGGCTTCTTTCCTTTCCGTTCTCAACCTCGTCATATTACACTCCTGGTGTAGGGGCCAGGTTGTTCTGTCTATTGGTAGTTGTGATTTCCTCTCATACACAAACTGAAATGATGACTTCTTTGTTGTTTCCTTGGGGGGGGGGCGCACGATGCGCTAGTTGAATCAGTGGAAGCTCTGTCTCACAGTTCCCTATCTTTGAGGCCAGCCACTCCTTCAGTGAACGGTTATTTCTCCATGTCAGACCACTAATTTGCAGATGATATGTTGTTATTCTGATCTTCTTGATACCAAACTGTTGCCAATGGGAGATGAATTCTTCGCTTTAAAAACAAGGGCCCTGATCCGCCAGTATCGTCTTTTGTACACCATGGTCTGCAAAGGTGTGTCAAACTACTACGTCAGTCACGGTTTTCGCGCGCTGATCAGGGATCACGACAGCCTCTCGCCGTTGTGTGTAGCATGCTCCGTCATCACCGAGAGGTAGTGACTGTCAGTGGACATCTTCGGAAATTGACCCATCACATTTATGGACCACAAGTCACCTACCGCTGTTTTTGAAACGGAAACCAAGAGTACTTGTTTTAAACATGCAAGTGTCAATATGTAGTCTGCTGGAGTTATGCGGGTTGAGTGTCATCGAATATTTTCGATTACTAGGACAAATTGTCATCAACTGTGTTTTCTAAAACAACATAAAGATTGGTCAAAACATAACTGCGCTTATGAATTTACGTGCACTTGCGGGAGAAAGTACATTGGAAGGACGGAAAGAAGGGTTTCTATCCGGTTTTCTGAACATATTCCAAGAAACCTGCGCCTGAAAGGAAGCAAATATTCTCACAGAGTGCAATTACCAGACATACTGTTGATACCGGACATCTCGTAGAGATTTCCAAGTCCTTTAATATATTAAATAGACAAAGTAAAGCAAATATACTACGATTCGCTGAAACGATCACAATCAAACGATTCAAACCAACCAGACTTATGCACACAGAAAGAGAGTGTGATTAACCTCTCACTCTTTTGGTAAGTGAAATTCGATTTCAATTACATTAATTAGTCGGTTAGTTCAGTGATCTCAACTCACAGAACAAATCTGAATCTACTAAACTTTAACCGCTTTTGTTTCTTGAGTTGCTATGTGAACCTACAAGCTAACACTGTTCTGTTAATTTTAATTTTTTCTGTTTTCTGTCTTACCCCTCTCTCCCCTGTTTTCAACTTTGAAAGCGTATAAATTGATGATGAAAACTTAAACCAAAATATTGTAATGCTTTCATCATTTTGGATGCGTCCATCTTATAGTATCTCTTCTCTACCACCACTCAAACATTAAAGTATGTTATTATCATCTATATATACCCATTGTAATTTCAGGCAGTCTACGGCAGTTGATGAGAACCTGTGATAAAGAACTATGATTTCATTTTATACTGCAAATTTCGTCTTCCTTTCTTTATCGAAATATAATATCGTTTATTACTGAGGTAATTATTTTGAATTTTCAGTCGAGATTCTAAGTCTGTCATATGACATTGGCGACACTCGTACTACGGACACTCTGATTATTTCTTGGCTATAGGTAGTTTTTTCTTTCACGTTCCTCAGTGGAACATAGGGGGCTTCAAGCTGGTGGCTTGAGGTTTCTGTAGCAGTGGTGTTTAGTTTTACAGGATGGGGTTGCTAGCCTCATGCCCAAACTTTCCTCTTTACCAGTATTATTTCTGGCTTAGATAGGTAAAGTTGTGCGTCGGCCTGGGATCGAACCTCGGACCATCTGCATGGTCGGCGGGCGTCCTAACCGCTATGCCACCGACGCAGGTAGTTAGGTAATATCAAGTTAACTTCATGAATTCCGTAGAATTAACCAACATCTCGGTATATAACACGTACTTAGGTGTTGTAACCAGGTCAAGTTCTTCCATATTAGTTTGTTTATTAGATGTATCACACAGTCGTTGAAACAGTATTATTTACTGGATGACGTTTCGAGCGGAATTTATTGTTCATAATCACATCAATTGTAATCACTCGACTTTAAGACTTGAGTTTTATAGTTTTCTTTGTTTTCTCCTATTTGTCGTAGGGGTAGAGAAATTTTCCAGATGTCAGGGATGGGTGATGAGTCATTTCTATTACATGTATTTGCAGTTGATTCGATAAACAAAGCTTCTGTTATCAATCTCTCCCTATACACTGTGACCTTAGATTTTAAAACTGTCATCCTATCCCATCCAGCCTATTGTATGGTTGTGTGTAACTGCATGTAGTGTAGTGCTATGGCTGAACTATTCTCTAGATTTCTTATCTTATTTGGGTCAACCGATCTAGATTTTGCTGCTAGGTTTTTATGATCGGCTAGTCTAACTGACTGCACCTGTTCTACTACTTTGACCTATGTATTTGACGTGACAATCATTCCGGCAGGGGATTAGATAAACTAAATTGTTTTGTTTCAAAGGCCCCACAGGATTGATCCCTTAACCGACAAAGCTTGTTTCTAATTGAGTTTGTGGTCTGTTTAAATGCCAACCACTTTTATTCCTGGCTGCCTTGTTAAGAATTCTGCGGAAGGCTGCCGAGGTTCCTTCCTTGTATGGAATTACTGTTGATGATTTCGATTCCTTATTGTTGGTGTCGTCATTAGTATTAATTTTATTATTATTACCATTATTACTATTATCACTATCGCTACTATCACTATTTATTTTATTTTTAAATTTCCTTACATATTTCCTGACGTATTTGTCCGGATAATTATTAAGTTTCAAGGCTTCTTTTATGTGTATCACTTCCTGTCTTAGATTTTCCTTAGTACTACTTAGTTTTTGTGCTCTTTCAGTTAAACATTTTATCAATCCTATTTTCACTGACATAGGATGGGATGATCGGAACTCCAAATATCTGTTTGAATGTGTGGGTTTTTTGTAAACACTAGTGTTTAACTTCCCATCTTCTTTCCTTTTTACGTGGCAATCTAACATTGGAAGCTCCCCTCCCTGACTTTCGAATTCATAAGTGAATTGAATTGCCTCTACCTACGGGGATCGATAAATCAAAGTGGGCTATCAATCTCTCATCACATATATTAGGTCCTTCGGAAATAAGTGTATTAGAAAAGGGACTAAATTTCAACGTATCAGTAGACAAGCTGAAACCTGAAGATGTCATCCCTAAAATAGTTTATCATAACATACTTTAATGTTTGAGTGGTGGTAGAGAAGAGATACTATAAGATGGACGCATCCAAAATGATGAAAGCATTACAATATTTTGGTTTAAGTTTTCATCATCAATTTATACGCTTTCAAAGTTGAAAACAGGGGAGAGAGGGGTAAGACAGAAAACAGAAAAAATTAAAATTAACAGAACAGTGTTAGCTTGTAGGTTCACATAGCAACTCAAGAAACAAAAGCGGTTAAAGTTTAGTAGATTCAGATTTGTTCTGTGAGTTGAGATCACTGAACTAACCGACTAATTAATGTAATTGAAATCGAATTTCACTTACCAAAAGAGTGAGAGGTTAATCACACTCTCTTTCTGTGTGCATAAGTCTGGTTGGTTTGAATCGTTTGATTGTGATCGTTTCAGCGAATCGTAGTATATTTGCTTTACTTTGTCTATTTAATATATTAAAGGACTTGGAAATCTCTACGAGATGTCCGGTATCAACAGTATGTCTGGTAATTGCACTCTGTGAGAATATTTGCTTCCTTTCAGGCGCAGGTTTCTTGGAATATGTTCAGAAAACCGGATAGAAACCCTTCTTTCCGTCCTTCCAATGTACTTTCTCCCGCAAGTGCACGTAAATTCATAAGCGCAGTTATGTTTTGACCAATCTTTATGTTGTTTTAGAAAACACAGTTGATGACAATTTGTCCTAGTAATCGAAAATATTCGATGACACTCAACCCGCATAACTCCAGCAGACTACATATTGACGCTTGCATGTTTAAAACAAGTACTCTTGGTTTCCGTTTCAAAAACAGCGGTAGGTGACTTGTGGTCCATAAATGTGATGGGTCAATTTCCGAAGATGTCCACTGACAGTCACTACCTCTCGGTGATGACGGAGCATGCTACACACAACGGCGAGAGGCTGTCGTGATCCCTGATCAGCGCGCGAAAACCGTGACTGACGTAGTAGTTTGACACACCTTTGCAGACCATGGTGTACAAAAGACGATACTGGCGGATCAGGGCCCTTGTTTTTAAAGCGAAGAATTCATCTCCCATTGGCAACAGTTTGGTATCAAGAAGATCAGAATAACAACATATCATCTGCAAATTAGTGGTCTGACATGGAGAAATAACCGTTCACTGAAGGAGTGGCTGGCCTCAAAGATAGGGAACTGTGAGACAGAGCTTCCACTGATTCAACTAGCGCATCGTGCGCCCCCCCCCCAAGGAAACAACAAAGAAGTCATCATTTCAGTTTGTGTATGAGAGGAAATCACAACTACCAATAGACAGAACAACCTGGCCCCTACACCAGGAGTGTAATATGACGAGGTTGAGAACGGAAAGGAAAGAAGCCATCAGGAATGTAAAGCGTAAAGAGAAGGAAGACGCCGTGAAACCAGAGCGGGGAGAAAAGATGAGATGCATAACCTTTGAGTTCGGTGATCAAGTAAGGTGTAGAGAAAGAAATGACGCTAGCAGATGTGGGCCAGGTTCACTGAAACTCCTCCTCAATCGGGAAGGGAGTGTCATATAGTGTCATCAAGAGACGTGATCCCGTTCAAACTATCAAAAGAGGAAATAAACAGAAATTTGTTAACATCAGCCATCTGCATCGAAACTATCGCAAAACATTTTGCTAATCAATTTCTTTGGAGCTTTTTACTTGGTGCATTTCATCTATCGATGTCGTCATGGTATTTCTGAATATCATGAATCTTGGTTTGGAAAGGTCCAATTGAAGCCATACCCAGCTCAATGCTAGCTCGTCTCGTCGATACTGTACATCAAGTCGACTCTAACAAAGCTTTCAAAGCTATTTATCGTATATTACCCAGCCTCTCGCCGCATGACCTACGAGTAGGAGTTTTAAATACAGCAGATGCAATCGGAATTTATGTGAACAAGCCAAATCTGTGAGTGTTCAAAAGAAAGTTGTACAGTCCGTTTCTCTGCCATGGTCAACTACATAAAATATGTATTAAGTTCTTAAAAACTACTTTTTCCTCTCCTACTATAACTAACTTTTGACTTTGTTAATTTTTACAATTCTAGCTAATTCTATCAATTTGTTTGTACTTAACGTGATTCTTCTAAGTCACCATTGTTTTACAAGTTTCTTGATTATGTAATAACTTGTTGCTAACGCCTAAGAATCAACTTATTTTGAATTCCGGCATTAATTTTCACCTCATTCCTCCTTCAAAACTTAGATATCTTGTTACTAATTTCTGTGATTCAATTGTTTTGATGACCTTTAACCTCTTAATTTCACCCACGCCGTCTATACCCAGAACATATTCACTAAAATCACCACTTGATTTGTAGAAAACTTTTAATGTAAAAAACTGTATGTTTTATTTTTTTATTTTTTTTATTTTTGATTCACAGCTTGATTCCACACTGTATTTTTGGTACAAGTATGGAATTTTCAGCATGGATATCGGTAGCCCAAATTTTGCAGGCCGACCATAGATATCAGGTGTGCGTCGGCGTGGGCTCGAACCCCGGACCATGTGCATGGTCAGCGAGAGTCCTAACCACTGTGCCACCGACGCACACATGTTAGTGAAGAACCGATGATGAAGAACTAATTAAAAAGTAGTGCATATTTTGAAAAATCATCAGCCAGCCATGGCTCGTCTACATGCTATAGAATCAGGCCACAAAATTGATTTTGACAATAATGAAATATTTTCATGTATTGGTTTTGTAGGGATTTTTGCTTCACTGGAGGGAGGATTTCATCATGAGCTGGCATCCAATCAAACAAAATCCCTACCAAAACCAATACTTGAAGATTAATCCGATCCTCACTAGCGACTGGCCATATTCAGGCAGTTAACCTGGGGTTCTAGTGGGAAGCCGTGACCAGTAGGGTATAGCAGTAACTCATCGAAGAAGACACTGCGAAATGGTCACGCTATATCACGAATTGGTAGATGTTAGAATTCATAGGCTGGTCATTTGATCGGGTCCCAGTGGTTTAATGGTCTAGGAGCTCGCTAGCCTTGTAACCAGAAGGTTCTGAGTTCGAATCCAGGTGAGTGGATGCGTACTGATGAAGATTCCCGAACTAGGACGAAACGTTTGGCTGTCCAGTACTCTCAGGCTTTCCAATGATTCTCTCTACTGGTTTCAGCTCATGATGAAATCCTACATCCAATATTGAATTAATCCAGAAAAATTTTAGAAATCACAAAGAACGTCTAGCCATCATCAGGAGCATTTCATCTCAGTTGGAACCCAAATTGTCTGATGAACAGGAATGATGGACTAAAATAGAATTCGACCTGGTTACAACACCTCCCTCCCTCATGAAATGACAGAATCAACACGAATATGTGATAAGCAATTTCACTATGCAAGCACATGCTGCTTTTATAATTTTACACACTAATCAAATCCAACAGTCATCTACACCCCGTTTTGTTATCTTTACCAAATGGCCAGTTGGACAACGGAAAAATGACCCAATGCCGAGGAACGATGATTAAATTTGTTATATATAGTCTAAGTGGATTTTGTAAATTCTGGTTTAATAATACTACTTTGATAAAGCTATTAGCATCAGCATTAAATAGCGAAACGTCAGTAAAAACAAAAATATCGTTCATTGTTTTTCATTCATTGTGAAATACAAGAAAACCTTTATTTATAAGCAGTGCATATTTCTTCACTCAATCTATTGTTCTTTCTAAATACGTAAATAAAAAATTTGGAAATTAATAAATATCAAACAACTGGGGCCTGCGTCGGTGGTACAGTGGTTAGGACTCTCGCCAACCATTCACATGGTCCAGGGTTCGAGCCCACGCCGACGCACACCTGATATCTATGGTCGGCCTGCGAATTTTGGGCTACCGATATCCACGCTGAAAATTCCATACTTGTACCAAAAATACAGTGTGGAATCAAGCTGTAATCAAAATAAAAAAATAAAAAAAATAAATAACTTAAACGAAAACCAGCTGTTACTCGTTACACAGTAGTAGACTCTTGTAATCCAGTGGATAACTGTTGAGAGTTCTAGCCAACGGAGGCTGGATCTGAAGCACACTGAGATTTAGATATATGCTAGATTCCGCTGCTGGCCAACATTAGTCAGCCAATAGTATGAAGTAGTTTGCATTTGCATTTTATGTCGGTGATACTGTGCGTCAGTAGCACAGGGGTTAGGACACTTGCTAACCTTACACACGGTCCGGGGTTCGATCCCCTGCCGACGCACACCTGATATCTATGGTCGGCCTGCAAAATTTGGGCTACCGATATCACATGCTGAAAACTCCATACTTGTACCAAAAATACTGTGTGGTTTCAAGCTATAATCAAAAACAATACCTATCACCGACTACTCTTGACCCTCATAGTCCACGGATATACATAGAGAAGAACAATTCGATTTTAAAGAACTACAATAATAAACAAACTCTGCATATCTCAGAAAGTTAAGCCAACAAATGACCAATTACATTCATTGCATAAGGTCATGCTCTTAGATTTTCCAATAGCATTGTAATAAATATGCGGCTATAGCCCACGGTCGTTTAATCTTGTCTAAGTCTGTGTATCTATAAATTTAGTTGCTCCTGTGGAGAAAGCTCGCTATATAGTGCGAACAACTAGACAGCTTAACAAACGCACCACTAATGAGCATCTTCCTTGATGGGTCGGAAAAGGTCAAATAAAATCCATACGAAGTTCTATTTTGGCTCATTTGACTGATGATAGCGGTCACCAAGTGGACAAAAATTGTGCCCTCAAAGTTGTCTATCGCATTCCATAGAGTCTTTCGAACAGAATCAGAACCCGTCTTTCACACTTAGCAGAAGCTATCGGAATTCGAGAGAACAATCCTAGTCTTTGTATACAAAAGAAGTTTGTTCTACCTTTGCCTCTCCCTTGGCCTAGGTGAATTCTATTCAAAACCCTCCCACCCTTTCTTATTTTCCATCTCCTTCGTACTTTCATGATATTTATTTAAACTCTGATTATCGTTCCATTTCACCTTTTAAGATTTGATCTAGTTTGTTTATTTATTGAATTGTCTACATATACTATCTTTGTTATTCTTATCACTTGCATAAACCTTATTATCAATATTTTGTTATCATTATAATCATCGTTACTAACTTCATTCACAACATTTGCCACATTTGTAAAAAATTATATTTGTAAAATCTCAGCGAGATTGAAATGAGTAATTCCAGCGTTTCGTTCGGCAATCTGGTCCGAACTTCTTCGGGGGAAATTAATCAAAATTAACATAACCGAGGTTTATATATTGAAGGAACGTTTCTCGTTTTTAAAAACTTTGTCTAATCATGATTCATAAAACAAGTAACAACAAGTATAATAAACAAAAATTGTATGAGCTATGATCAAAATTTGACCGCGGACTTACAAATATTGGTCTACCTTTGTTAAACACTTTAAACACAGTGTGTATGTGTGTGTCTGTGTGCGGTTAAACAGTTGTAAAACAATCTCTTAACGTCTCCGTAAGTAGATATAGACAGTCGGTAATTTTGACCAAGTTTTATTAATTAGTGATACATATCCATTCTTATTTATTAATCAGGATTTCCTATGCGTCAGCTAACATCACACCTTCATGTCTGTTCAAACTGTTAGTATCTATAATTTTATGATTAGACGTACTTTCAAAATTATGGTGTGTTTAGGATTAGAGTTTAGTTGAAGCACCCTGTCAAACTTATTACTTTGTCTTCTTTCTGAAAATTGAGCTGCTTTATTCGACCTACTGAAGTTGTCAGGTGACTGGACAGCTATGGATTTCGGATGTGCATTCTGTTGCAGACAACGGAGAGTGGAAACACGATGATTGAGCCAATTACATAGTTTCTTTGTTAATTTAATTCGATTGCAAAATAAATCAAATGAACTGTAGTCAAGATTTGACAGAATAGTTCTAAGATATTTGGGCACCGAGTGAGAATTACTCATTTCAATCTCGCTGAGATTTTACAAATATAATTTTTTACAAATGTCTACTTCTCATTTGGCGCACAAATATCTTAAAACTATTCTGCCACATCTTGACTACAGTTCATTTGATTTACCACATTATCATTGTTATTATTATTTGATTCACAAAAATCACCGTCATTGGTTAAATTCGTTTTTTATGTATAAATCTATGTAAATTAGAGTAAAGCCTGAAGAAGATCTAATTGAAAACAGCAATAGTGTTCGCTTATATGTCTTGTTCTAATATTATAAATGGGAAGATTTAAAGATTAAGCCTGTTTTCTCTGGTGTTGACATGTTTAAACTAGTTTTAATCGCCTTCTATTACAGCGAATAAAGCAGGGTGCAGGGACTATTAGGTGGTTGCATTCGGTGGCACAGCGGTTAGGACTCTCGCCGACCATTCACTTGGTTCGGGGTTCGATCCCTTGCCGACGCACACCTGATATCTATGGTTGGCCTGCAAAATTTGGGCTACCGATATCACATGCTGAAAATTTCATATTTGTACCAGAAAATGCGGTGTGGAATCAAGCTATAATAATAATAAAAAGAGGTGTTCACTTGTATTATTATAATGGATTCGTTCTCATTGTTCACCGTTTTTATCTTCGTTTTTCTTATCTCACACAGGATTTTGTCTGTCATGGCTTAGTTCAATTTCTGATACCACTAATCTGTCCAATTTCATTAAGACTGAAATCGGAACGACCTCATGATGAATTATTAAGGTTTGGCGGTGAAACATTAAGAGAAAGGCGTCGTTTACAAAATGAACAAAATATTGCGCTGGCAAACTCAAAAGTGTTAGTGGACGACGACAACGACGAAGAAGAAGAAGATATTGTTGGATTAGAGATGCAGTGTGACTTGCTCTTGATCTTAGCCAAATTATGTGATCTTGATGCTGAAAGGTAGTTATTGATTATCGGTTATTGATTTATATATATAATTGTTTTCAGTTTAAATAAGTCAGCTAAAGGATTTCATAGCTCTCCCATTCGCGCTATTTATGCTTACATGCTTCTGGCCAACATCATCAGCAACAGCGACAGACAACAATCAGCATAAATGGGATAAATCTGAAAGAAGCAACCTCCTTTACCCACCTACCTACCTGGGAGGAATCGTTTCTAATACAGGCGGACGAAACTGATGAAGATTTATTTTTTTTTATTTTTTATTTACAGCTTGATTCCACACTGTATTTTTGGTACAAGTATGGAATTTTCAGCATGGATATCGGTAGCCCAAATTTTTCAGGCCGACCATAGATATCAGGTGTGCGTCGGCGACGGCTCGAACCCTGGACCATGTGCATGGTCGGCGAGAGTCCTAACCACTGTGCCACCGACGCACAAAGAGAGGATCGGTAAAGTAAGACAAGCTTTAATTATTCTCAAGTTTTTGTGAAGATCAACAGCACTACTCAGCATGAAAATGAAAATAAGATCCGGATTGTCAACTCCAATGTGAAGTCAGTCATTGCTACTTACTTATACGGATCAAAGGCTTGGGGCCGCATCACCAAGGGCACTTAAAACAACCTACACAACTTCATCAACAACTGTCTTCGCTCAGTACTGCTCAAGATCAGATGGCCGGCCAGAAAAGATCAGCAACAGGGATCTCTGGTTAAACAACCCAGCAGGGACCAACTGTGCGACAAATGTGCAAGAAGAAATTGAGGTGGATTGGCCATATTCTGCAAAAACCATCAGGTGATATCACACGCCAGGCCGTCGCTCGAGTGGAACCCGACCGAATGGGAAGTAGCGATTTAGTTGGTCATCAGTGAGAGGGTGACATGGAGGAGGAGGTCATGTGAAGAGAAGATGAAGCCATGTAGGCAGACGTGATGCAAACGTTGTCGGAGAACCAAACTCAATGGGGACGTGCAGCTGAAGCCCACGTTGTACAAACTATACATCATTTTTACCTGACCATTCAAAAATATGGTGAAGATTTGCAGATCAGATGGAGGGTTTTGAGGTGGTTGTATTCTCTGAGATGCATCGTTTAACTGCAAACCTCCCATAGTTCTTCTAGATAACATCTCCAGAGATGACTAGTGATGCAATAGTTCCAAATTCATTTGTTTGTTGAATATATCACACCTTGAGACAGTATCATTTATTGGATTAAGAAGTTTCTAACATTATACATTATTCCTGAATAATCCCCATCCACACAATAATGAAAAACAAAACACGTGTTATTCAGCGAAGAGTCTCTTTTCGTCGGCGAATTCATTGACGCTTAGCTGTACAATCGCAATTATATATGCTTATTTTTGTGTGCGTGTGTGTGTACATTAGGTTTTCTCGATACAGTATAAGAGGGGCTTGGTGAAGTGTCTATTCAAGAGGATTCAGCGTATTTGCACGGCTGATGTTATGGACAGAGAAAACGAAATATTAATGGATACTCTTGTTGAAAACGGATATCCTTTGAAATTTTTAAACAGATGTAGAAGTCAACTAGCCTCTAAACCTACAATCCATACCGTCCCTAAGAAAAAGGTTTTTATCAAATTACGATATAACGGGGAAATAAACAGTAGGATTGTGAGACAAAGGTTGAATTCAATCATCCGTAGAACCTACTATGCAGCCCAGCTTGTAATTGTGGAAAAAGCCAAAAATATGCTTCACTGTAAACCCCAAAAGTGCACAAGTGATTATATCACATCCCATACAATTTACCAATTTTCGTGTGTGTGTGTGGACATACATACATAGGGAGGAGTAATCGCGCTTTGCACGTGAGGGTGGGAGAGCATATCCCAAAATGGTTAGAAAAACAGATGAATTGTGACAAGCTAATAGATGCAGCTGTCAGACTACCAACTTCGTCTATAGCTAAGCATCTAATCGAGATGAACCATAAGATTGATGTTAACTCAGCCTTTAAGGTCATCTATAAAAACGGTGAAGGGCGTTTACTGAAATACGCTGAGGCTATAGCTATTCATAGACTTAAGCCCCCCCCTGTGTATTCAAAAACATTTTTTTATTACTCTTAACCTACCTTGGTAATCCTTATTTGATTGAATTACCAAACGTTTGTGTTAATTATTCTTAATTCCGTTTTCTCTCACTTTGTTTAATTTAACCTTTCTATATATATTGACTTGACAAGTAAATGTGTGATCAGATTGTTCGAAATGTATAGCGCTAATACATCACATTTTTCAGATAGTCTCCGTCTTCTAATAACGCTATCAAAATTTATAAAAGGGACTAATTGTTTTAAATTTCTCGATAAGAATAAAAATTAGTTAGGGTTATTGTTGTCAAGACATTTCAGAAACGTGAGGAGTCATCAAATTGTAACAAGGGGTGGGGGTGGGGGGGTGAAGATTAGTAAGAGGGTGGTGATGATATGTCATCAAAAAAAGTTCATAATCATGTCATCAATGATACATACACAACATCGAAACTTGAGTTTTATATTTTTCTTAATTCTCCTCCATTCGTCGTAGCGGGGTAGTAGAACTTTCCAGATGTCTGGGACAGGTTTTGAATGGTTTCTGTGTACAAAGTACTCAGATAACACTAACAATGAGTTTGAAACACTGACAGTACTTCCATACAGGGAAGGAACCTCAGAAACATTATGTGGAATTCATAGGAAAGCAGAGGTAAATTGGCATTCAAACTCCCCCACAAAACTCACTTAGAAAAATTTCTATCAGTTAAAGGATCCTGTGGAGGCCATTTAACGAAATAATTTAGTTTATCTAATACCTTGCAATGAATGTCACGTCAAATACATAGGTCAAAGTAGTAGAACAGGTGCAGTCAGTTAGACTAGCCGATCATAAAAACCTAGCTGCAAAATCTGGATTAGTTGACCCTAATAAGATAAGAAATCCACAGAATAGTTCAACTATACCACTCACTGCATGCAATTACACACAACCATACAATAGGCTGGATGGGATAGGATGACAGTTTCAAAATCTAAGGTCACAGAGTATAGGGAGAGATTGATAACAGAAGCTTAATTTATCGAATCAACTGCAAATACATGTAATAGGAATGATTCAACGCCTGTCTCAGGCATCTGGAAAATTCTACTACCCCTACGACGACGTTTAGGGAAGAATAAAGAGAACCATTAATATCAAGTTTCGATGTTGTGTAGTTACTGTTATATGATATGATTGTAAATAAGTTGTGCTCGAAACGTCATCCGTTATATAACGCCGTTTCACTGTGTGTGACATACGGAATTAAAATTATTTCTACAATGCCCAAGTTTTACACACATACTAATGAAATGATTCACCTTGAATCTTACACCAAACAATTCGTCTAGGAAGACACTGTGAAAGCATATCAGTTAAACAGCCTAGTTCAGAAAGCACCACTGCAACAAAACCTCATTTATCATGAAATGGGTTCATGAGTACCTTATCTTCAGAGTATCTTTCGTGTAATTTACTTCTGGAAAGGGGTAGATATCGTTTTTCATACATCCTATGAAATGTATTTTACTAAATATTACTATTTCAGTAGTATCTAAACGATTCACTGAAAATCAATTTTTGTTTATAACCAGAAATTATAATTACTAGCCGGTAAGATGGGATACAAATATTCATTATTATCATTATTCTAACAGTGAACGAAATATTCCCATATTCAGTCATAAGGAAAAGGCGCAAACAGCGAAGAAAATTTTCTTTTCGACGATTCATTTTCATGATCTGTGCAATCGTAATTGTATTTAACAAAGAAATCATAAGACCAATCACATGCTGGTAAAATTTGTCCCCAAAAATGCATTACATAATGTAAGGTGTAACCTAAAGGCGATAACTATGTCTATTCTACATGAGCTTATTGATTAGTTGCTCACTATCTCACACTTGTTACGTCATGCCAACTTTTGTCTCCTTTCTAACTTACAATTAGTCATCCCGTCTAGGTTACACCTTACATTATGTAATACAATTTTTGAGGAACAAAGCTTACCAGTATCTGATTGGTCTAAAGATTTCTATGTTAATTATGATTACGAATGTACAGCTGATGAAAATGAATCGTCGAAAAGAAAATTTTCTTCTCTGTTTACGCCTTTCTCTTGGTATTCATGTCTTTTCATGACATGTCTTTTGACTTCAATATAGAAGAAAATTAGTAAAGTTGTATTCATAAAATTTGCTAAAATATGTAAAGATACATAAATCTCAGCTTGGAACTGGCCATAGGTGTTTTGTACTCCTGAAAATTGTAGCATGATTATTCTTCTCAAGACGAGATTTACTGTTGCAGTCCTCCATAGCGTCACGAATATAGGATATTTGGAGGTCCTTCACTTAATGCGCATCTGTGACCACTGTTGTGCTGAAATCCACCCAAAGAATCTATCTGATTAGTGGCGAATTTTCAAATGTGATCACTGTTCTACAGGATTTGCTGTTGCCGTTCTCTTTGAAAGCATCCCAGCGAGTGAGTAGTCACGGTGTGGACAGCTCAGTAGTAATGTCTCTGACTAAATCAAACAACATGATTTGATGAGGACACCAGTTCCATAGAGGAGTTCTGTTTTGTTAATATCTGCCTCCAAAGAAGATCAAACCGATGTGTCCTACTATAATAACTTTTGGGTAGATGGGCATTTTACGAAATACACTGGTAGAAACCGGTTCTCACAAAAGGATTAGATAACAAGAGACTAGTTATCTACAAGTGATATCTGTAGTTGAACAGACTGATGGTTGTATGGCGAATGATCACCTTGATTATAAACAAAACCTGGACTTGTTGCAGTAACATTGACAAACAATTCCTGGTTACTGGTTAATTATTGCTTGAATTTGTGTTAGGTGGTTAGTGATGATCTATAGGAACCCTTGGATTTAGGTTTGTATTTATTGGAGCTAGTTAGTAAGGTGTATCTGCAGACCTCGAAGGAACTAATGTCTCCCAAGGAATTCGAGCTGATGGTTAATGCGCTACCTCCTGATCAGCTGATCATTTTGTGACTTTGCTTAAATCATTATGGGTTCTGACAATGAAAGATCAACATACTTCAGATCCACCAAGGTATCTGAGTTAGGACGAAGAAGAAAATTATGTGTTCTAGAAAACTAACACTTGCTGTTCTATATTTTTCTTTGTAATACTGATTATAATCCCCGTGGGTTCCAAGTGGAAGGTAAGATTTCAGCGGCACATCTCTTTTCACTATTTTCCCAGCAGTATTTTTTCCACCAGCTTCTATGACTGCGCGTAAACTTCCATTTACTCTCAACACGACCTCTTCTAAGTCACTCTCGGACGCTTAATTCTTCACTTCTCACTCCGGTTCCATTTAAGGAAGGGGAGTCTGATGCCAGTTAAAGTTCTCCTCAGTGTAGGCTTAATCTACCTCCAATTCCTTCTGCATATTTGTCAGGTTATTTTCATGATAGAGTTCCTGGATGCTTTCCCTTTCTGGTCGGCCTTTCGATGTGCGTTATCCAAGGTAAGCAGCTACCGATGAAATTTCGCTCTAGTCTGTTTGAAATTCCATTCCTAACGACCACTTCAAGTCTCTGCACTACATGGAAGAGCTGACTGAATTGACAATTATGTTGAATAGAATTCGCATCTTACTCCTTGTGGCGAATTTTCCACTCTGATTTCGGATTAGTGAAGGTATGTGTTGCTTACGCAGTCTTGCCTAACCTTAATATCCTCATTTGTGCCGCCTGTATTTGAAACAATACTACCTAAATAAGCGAGAGAGAGATGAGTTTCTTTAGATTTCTTCAGATGATGGTGATTGGTACTTGTTGTTGGTAGTCGGGTATCTACCTCTCCCCAATCTCCTCTATGTTCATTTACAGTCCTGTCTCTCCAAGTGTCAGGTGGTTAATTTCACTTTCAGACACAAGTGCAACTCACATGAACTAGTTAGTTAGCCAGGGTTCCACTATCATAGATGACACTGAAATTGAAACGAAATCGAATGTTAAATACTTTGGACTGTCCTATTTCCTCTGATCATCTTTCCTAGTCTTTCCCCACATCATGTTAGTCTCCAGAAAGATATTTCGTCTGACATTCTATGTAAGGAAGCTAAGATGATCTTGCATCATTCTGTCTCTACTGCTGTCATTTGCTAGTTCTATCCTTCTTTACTCCCACTTAAGAAAGACTTTGTTATACTGCGTTGGGCAATAAAAGCCATTGGTAGGGCAAATGGGGTGTCAATAAACCAACTTGTTAGTATTGTTGTAGATAGACTGATGGACTCCTGGAAGAAATTAGCAAATATTATCCTGTCAGACTGTGAACATCCTCTCTCTAAAACACAACTGTCTTCTTGCATCTCATCAGCTGGGTACAACTAGAAGCAACTACAGAAGACTGTATGCTTCGAAGACTTACTACAAAAGCTCTACAATAGCTTATTTGACTGACACACATTTTATGTGATGAGAAAGGTGTGTATAAGACAGGAGATGACCAACTTACTGAGGAACTCTAAGTAGACGACATTGTTTTTTGTACTCATTATTACCCCCTGTAGTTAATATTTTCGCTTGATTTAATTTTAATATTCACTTCCCATTGAAAAATATTATTAACTTAAATGCCGTATTTTAATTATTGCCCCTGTAACAAGAAAATTAGATGCAATATTCTATTGTAACGACAGAAGACAAAGGTCAGGCAATAGATCATTTGTTGAGGAAATCAACAGATATTTATAGATACGTGTGTACATTACTATTCAGAACAACACATTTAAGCGAACAATAAATAGCGTTTTCAATTAGATCTCATCAGGCTTAACTCTAATATACATAAGTTTACAAATAAAAATTCAAATAATGATAATAATAATAATTTACTTTATTCCGAAAACGGTACTTGTGATACAGGATGGAATTCTTAGCATTAATCACAGTATTGTTGCATCTAATTTCCTCAAATTATAAATAAAAATTAATCACACAGAAGATTTTCCACATTTACAATAGGGGTAATGTCAAAAACACGCAGCATATAAAATGGAAATAATAAATGATAACAGCTAAGGTAACAACAATAATAATACAAGTGAGAATTCCCGTGGGCTTGTTTCATACAGTATTGGCAATGTGGTACAGAGATCCTAATATGTTTAACAATTTTGAATATAATGTTCTCTTTACATGATATGGTGAGGGGAAAAACAAAGATTACAGCAGTCATGGCGATAAGTTGGTGTTTGCAATTATTGAGAGTAAAACAAACAAAGAAGCAACAGGACCATAAATATAATAGAAATAATAAAAGTAAAACTTGAAGGTATATAAGGATGGATGGAGGAAATTGTCAAGTGCCTATCGACAACGACGTTAACTATGTGGTCCACTGGGACACCACTCACCCTACTGACAGTCTTCAGCATTCTACGAATTGTGACATAGACCTTTTTAAGCAATCCAGGGGAAAGAATAAGGGTGAACAATAAAGAAGAATAGGTAGGATGCAAGAGTTTATGAACTGTACGAGAAGGGGTTGGTTGAGTTATACCCGAGTGTCTTAACTTCTTAATACAAAATATCAGGCGGAATATTTTACTGGAGATCGCTAAGACATGGGAAGTCCAGGAGAGATCAGAAGAGAGAATAGGTTCAAGATACTTAATTTCTGAATTAATTCCTATATCATTGTCGTCAATTTTACAACTGTCATGAGAATCGACGACTTCTTTTAACTGTCTTTTACATCTTAAGTTGAAATTAACAGTTTGACATTTAGAAGGATTCAGTTTAAGACCGTCAGACTCAGACCATTTGCTGACTCCTGATAGAAAGCTATTTATTTTAGTACAATCTAGCTGGGAGTTAACAGCCATTGAAACCGTTAAATCATCAGCGTACTTCACAAAGTTTATTTGATCAGAGTGAGGCAAGTCATGCAAGAAGAAAGAAAAAAGAAAAGGACAAAGGAGAGCGCCTTGAGGGACACCAGCTTCAGTAGGCAATGAAGTGGATGACTTCCCTTTACATACGGTATACTGCTTTCTTTCTGAGAAATAGGAATGTAACCAGTTAACAGCCCAACATTCTGTTTGACTAGCAGCAAGTTTATTTAATAATATGTCCCTAGGGACAGAGTTAAAAGCAGAAGTGTAAACCAATCATGGTGTTTTGTCTATCGGATAATACGATGGTGCATATAAATATGGTAATAATAATGGTTTTATCAAAAATAAGGAGATGGGCTATCCGAGTAGTTTCATAAAGAAACATATGAAAACACCAGAGAGCAAACCTGAAACTCTGACTGCACGTAAAAAGCCTCTATTTATTAAGTTACAATTTAATGGTGACTTGTCAAGTGAGATGTTTGTTCCAAAGACTTTTCAGGAGTATATGAAGAAGATTTTATTCAGCATACCTATGTTTGTCATTCTCTAGCTGACGAATGATTGGGACGCAAACGAAGGATAAGGTAGATAGTTTTCCCACATCAGTGTGCATCTATCATTTCAACTGCACCTGCAGTGACAGTTACATTGGGCGTACTATTAGACAGGTTAGCCAACGTGTTAGTGAACATCTCCCATCGCGGTGGTTTGGCAAGGGACAGACGAAAACAATCCGTAGCTCAATTTTATCATATTTAATTGATAGTGGTCATGTAGTGGAGAAAACGAAAGCTTTTAATGTAATTCATCGTATCCCACCGAATCTTTCCCATAGACTTCATATTCGTGTACTGCACACAGCTGAGGCGATAGGCATTCGAACAACTATTAAGCTTAACCTATGCATTTAAAATAAGTTCGTACAGCTATTATCCCTCCCTTAGCCTATTAAGACATAACCAACTAATGACTTCTCCACCACCCCTTGTTTATGTTTTCGACCCCTTTCTTATCATCCTTTAGTCTTATCACATCTTTATTAAAAATGTGTCTCATTTACCTCCCTTACAATCTAGCATTACTTAATCGGTTCATTTGTTTTTACTAGCCTTTATCGACTACTTCCACCTGTTGTTTGTTTAATCATGCTATTTTTTCATTATTCGTGTTATCACAGATTGCCTCACTTTTTCATCCTTATTATTGATAAAACCATTATTATTATTATTACTATTATCATTACTACTATCATGACTAATTGCACAATTTATATTCACCATCTTATTATCCTATAGACAAAACACCATGATTGGTTTATATTTGAATTTTTATTTGCAAACTTATACACATTAGAGTTAAGCCCGATGAGATCTATTCGAAAACAATATTGTTCGCTTAAATGTGTTGTTCTAAATTTTACTATGGGAATATTTAATGTACATTACTATTGGTTATTATTAGCAGAGAAGCGACGTCTTCTGATTGGTCGCTTTCCTGCTGAAGGTTATCCTGTCATCTCTTTGTGGCCGTTTCTTTGAAGGTCAGACCATATACCTGCTAATCGTATCCGCCCATGCAAAGTCTACTATGATTGGTTGTTCAGTTAGTCTTTGTTTTTGCTCTTTTTCTCATGACCAAGATTTGGGACGTAAACCTTGGTGTAAATTGCTGTCTACCAATTTTTGCTAGCAGACAGCTCTCACTACAACATTACATGCTGAAAATTTCATATCTATAGCAAAAATACTGTTTGGAATAAAGTTATTATTATCATTCTTCTCAGTCTTCAATGCCTTTTGAATGACACATTCCACCACAGTAGAGAATAGAATCACTGGCAGTGGACAGCCTTGTCTTATTCCTGTCTTCACTTCAAACTCTTCTCTAAGCTCTCCGATGTGAATTCTTTACATATTAATGAATATGTTTTTCAATAAGTTAATAATTCCTATTTTAGCATTGAAGAGACTCTCTTCAATAACGAATTTATTATCAAGCTGTACAATCGTATATATATGGGGTATTTTAAGAAATTATACCCGGTGAGGGAATTAAGGTCAATGGTGTGAATACATGAAATAATAATAGTAATAATAGTATGAAATGCAATTAAAATATTTGTAATTATAATCATGGTTTAATGTCAAGTGGCAAAATAATTAATGTTATATATAGAATAATACATAAGGTGTATAGATGTTGAAAAGGGGAGCATAGTTACAGGATTAGTTGGCGAATACAAAGTGTTACATAACATGGTGTGAAATTTGATAAGACAGAATTTAATATTGTGAAAATAAAAATGAAAAATATAAAAATTAATAATTTTGGGTTTGAAATGACAAGTGGGTCAAGTGGAAAATATTCAGAGTGAGAATAGTAATAATAATAATAGTCGTAGTAATAAGGGAAAAGTACATAGAATAACTAAATAAACAAAATAAATAAATATCTATCCCTCTACAGCCAAGGCAGAAAGAAGTAGGGATTGTACATACTTCTTTTGTATACAAAGGTCTGGCTTAAAGTCATGAATTGCCAAGGCCTCAGATGTCTTTAGAAGTCTGTAACGAATAAAACGCGGCCAGATAGTTAGCACGTATTCTATATATGATCTTGAAATTATGGTCAGGATTAACCGAGTGACAGGAGTCGATCAGGTGTTCCAGAATAGAGCTTCGCATACACTTCCTTTCTCCCTTGTAAAACCATGCAGCTGGAATATGTTCTCGTATCCATGTTTTTTTTTACTAAACCTGTTACTTTTATTGTCTATAGGAAACAAATGATTGGTACAGACGGTATTGATGCTATCATCCAACTACTTAAACAAACTTCAAAAAGATTAGCCACAATTGAATCTGTTCAATATCGTTTGTTAACTCAATCAACGCCTATTCAGGCAACATCATCTTTGTCGTCATCTCTGCCATCAATGCATTCAATTATATTATATCGTGAACCTTTGTTTAAATTAGCTTACGCTTTGACTGAAGCTGTATGGTCTTGTATAATCGGTTCAAATGATTGTGAAGATTGTTTCCTGATGAAAAATGGTGCAACATATCTACTCAATTTATTAGAGGTAAGGCGAAATAATTAAATCATTTAGAATATTTCAAAACAGTAAACATACTAATTAATTAGTATACGATTAATGGATGATGGCTAGCAGTGGAATCCAGGATAACGCGCATTTCGTCCTATTTAGGACTCGTCAACTGGATGTACCTGCATTTCTCAGTGAGTGATGATGTTCCCACTGAGGCTCGAACCCGGTGCCCATAGTTTCAAACGCCAAAGCGTTATCCACTAGACCACTTGGGCCACGAGAGCCACCTCTTGTGCAACGGGTCATATTAATTATTGAATTGAATTTTTGATTTTTCCCGTCGATTGATTGGACCGAAGTGCTAGGTCTCAGGTTGATATGTCGGCTTCTTGTGCAGATGCTTCGACGATGTCTGGGCATTTAATTAGTATACGATTGGTGGATGGTGGCTGCACAAGAAGCCGACATGTCAACTTGAGACCGAGCACTTCGGTTCAATCAGTCGACGGGAAAATCAAAAATTCAATTCAATACTAATTAATTAATTAATAATAGTATCTTTATTCTGGCCAGTATATATAAAATGTTGGGAATTTTTAGAGGAGTTTATCGTATGGTATTTTCATTTCGTACAATCAATATCTTCAAGTAAAGTAGTAATTGACAGTATATCCTATGTGTGTGACACAATAGTCTCTCAGCTGATGAAGCACAAACCACATTCCATTATGATATGTATGTCTGCTTTGTCTCCTGCTATAAGAATAAAACTTGTGCACTGTGGTAGAGTATAATTCCATTATGGGTAAATTTTGTTTTGATAAAGTCTCACAGTGGTGTTATGCAGCAATGTTTACTGATGACGTTCCGAGCACAATTTATTATTGCTCATAATCATATCAAGGTAATCACACGACTTCCTAAATTCATTTATACAGTTCCATTGTTTTTCTCTTGATTTTCACTTGATTTGATTGGTAATAGTATTTTCCATATTTCAGGTATGAGTGATGAGTCATTCTTATTGCATGTGTTGTTGGGTGTAGACTCGATGAACAAGGATTCAGTAATCAACCTCTCTCTCCACCTATCTAGATTACATTTTAGAATTTTAACCCTCTCCCACCCTATTGTGTGGTTGTGTGTTAATGCATGTAGTGCAATTGCTGAGCATTTTTCTAAATTACTTATATTCGTGAGGTCAACCCTTCTCTTGCCTTAACTAAATTATTGTGTTCCAACAATCCGATTACCCCTGACCCACTAGATTGACCTATTCAGTTGACTTAACTCACAGTTATTGCAGGGTATTTTGTAAATTATATTATGTTGTCTAATTTGGTCAACAGGGTCCTTTAACATAAAGAGCTTGTCCCGCTTGAGTGAGTTTGTAGGTTTAAATGCCACCCTGACTGCTGCTTTATTGAGAATCCTACGGAGGGAGGGTTTCAGATGTCCCCTCCTTATATGGTATAACTGTAGATGACTTATATTTTATCTTATTTATGTTATTATTAGTAGTTTCACAATTATTTTTATTGTGAAACTATTAATAATAACATAAAATTAGCTAAGGCAAGAGAAGGGTTGACCTCACGAATATAAGTAATTTAGAAAAATGCTCAGCAATTGCACTTCACGCATTAACACACAACCGCACTATAGAGTGGGTGGGAAAGGGTCAAAATTCTAAGATGTTAATATAGGTAGGTGGCGAGAGATATTGATTATCGAATCCTTGTTCATTAAGTCTACACCCAACACAACACGTGCAATAGGAATGATTCATCACTCACACGGGAAATGTAAATGGAAAGTACTACTATCAATCAAATCAAGTAAAAAAAAATGATGGAACTATATAAATGAAGTTAGTAAGTCGTGTGAGTACCTTGATATTTGTCTCCTGCCTTCAAGTAATCTACGATATCTGTCTGTCTCTGTCTGGATTCAACATCGAACTTGGCACCGAAGTGCAACAGTTCGAGTTGCCACGTTCCAAATAGCACACAGAGGTAGACAAGAAGATGAGTGAAGAGAATCAATAGAGTTTGACAAGTATAAGAGTGAAACAGAATGGGTAATGGTAGAAACGATATCTAGTTGAAAGTCAGTTGTAAGATGTTCAGAAGTACATTTTGAGACCGAAGGACATAACTGAAGAACAGTTATCTCATGCATTGTGTCATTTCGCCACCAACAATCAGGCTATTCCTCAAGTTTAGTAGGAACTTGTGAATCAGAAGCATTACAGGTCATATCATAATCGATTAAAAGAAACCGAACGAGAGAAATATATATGCAATAATGAGAGATGGAAGTTTTTGGTAGCCTAAGTTTCGAACAGGCCTCTGTAAAATAGGTAGGTGTATATGGATTTTATCACGCATGAACTTACTCTAGGTCAATGATGAAATAACTTGTTCTGATTGGTTATATGAGGTCGACAAAAAACAACTACATAATTCTGATGTAAAACATAGTTAGGGGTACTATATAGATATTCTGTCCTATTTTTAGGCCCTTAAGAACCTACGCAATACCAAACCCAGTTACTTAAGATGATGAGAAGCGCCCATCTACCATTCAGTAGTTACTGTTACTAATTCCTACATAACGGAGAGGAAGCTAGAGAATATTCAAATACAAAAAGATAGAGAAGTGATTTGTTTCGAAGTAACTAGATTGTACACTAGTATCCCAGTTAATACAGCTCTGAAAGCAGTTCTCAGACTGTGGGGGGTAAGAAGACATGAGTACGTTGTGCCGATAAGAAGATTCCAGAAGTTCTGGATGTCGCCACGGATGTTTATATTTAATGTCATTCACACAAACTTGAAGGCTTACAGGTGTAAACCAACAAATTAGCTGATTAAGCAGCAGGTGGACATAGAGAAGACGGAGGTGATGGAAATAACCAACCAACAACAGCGACAACAACAACAACAACCAGCACCAATCACTATCAACAGGAAAGATTTAACAAAGGTCATCTCTTTCAATTATCTGGCTAGTAAGCATTGTTTCAACTACAGGCAATCAGAACGTATGAAAGTGTCAAAGCTGTCCAGAATTGGAAGGGCAAGATAAGTATTTATTCATCAACCTGAAATAAATTTGAACATCTTCTGTACTCAGGATAAACAGCATGATATCGATTTCCAACACCTATCATGAGTCAGTCAGTTCTTTTATATGGGTCATAAACTTGGCTCACGTATCCACGAAAATAATTTGCCACAAGTTACAGACTGGCTTCATACTGCAGATCAAATGGCCAACTGACCGGAAGGAGATATAACACCAAGAAACTCTGGCTGCCAACAAACCAAGGAAGACCTGATTGCTCAACAAATATGTCGGGGAAGATGGAGGAGGCCGTCGAATAACGTCGCTAGCAATACAACTGCTCGAGTGGGAAGCGACGAGTGAGTCGTTCCGTTGAAGGTGACGTGGAAGAGATAGGAGATAACAAGCAATCGCGACGCTAGCCAGTTGAGGAGGACAGCAGAGAATAGAACAACATGGAGATGTGTTTGTTCAAGCCCCATGTTTCATTCGAAACCCAATAGGAGTCGTAATAATAATAATAATGGAGGCACTTAAGAATGAAGTGGACACTGATCATGTATTCAGAAATAGGACTTAATTCTCAGCTGGTGAAATACTATTATGGGTTTAGTTGTGTCTGACCTCCACTGTATTCAAATTTCAAAATAAAGTATACAAACTAAAATGGAGCGGTAATAGGATCATCAATAGACCTCCTCTGTGTTGGATACATCTATGGATTTTTGGATATATAAAGCTCTTGGAAAGTTTAATCCAGCTCCGAGGCTGTGGCAGAGATATGTGGATGACTCATTCACTGTGTTGAAGTCTGACACACATATATATAGACTTAGTAGTAGACAGAATTCAATTCGCTTTTGAGTTAGAAAATGAAAAGATGAGTTAGCTATGCCAGACTGTAAAATCAAATGAAAAAAGGACAGTGGGGGTTGATACTATCATCTAAAGAAAAACAGAAACGACATATTCTAATAAATACCTAGACGTTAAATCATCCCATCCAGAATCAGCAAAGGTATTGTTTAGATAAATGTCTATGTAGTCGGGTCAGGAGACTTAAATATTGAAACCAAACATATAAGAGAATCACTATTAATATTCCCTTGGGTTCCGAGTGGAAAATAGGGCTTCAACAACATATCTCCAATTTATTCTCTTTCCCACCATCCTTTTCAGCTGACTGCCGCCACGATTGCCCATAATCTCTCATCTCCTCCTCACACGCACTCCTCCAGATCACCCTCTCACTGAAGACCCACTCATCGCTTTCCATTGGGACTGCACTCGGGCGATGGGCTACATTGCGCGCGATGTCATTCAACAGCCTCCTCAGTGACGTATGCCCAATCCATCTCAACTTTCTCCTACATATTTGTTGAGCAATCGCTGACCATATGATCTTCATTATGGAGTCAGGGAATGCGGTTGGTTGATGAAAGTCTATAGCCTGTTGGAGTTCCTTTTCGTGACTCGTATAGAACAACTGACTTCACATTTGTGTTAAAAGTCCGAATAATTACTAGCGAATGGTTATTCATCACATTTTATCGAAAAATGCGTGAAGACCCATAATCGGAATACAAGTAGTAGTAGTAGTAGTATAAAGTAATGAAAATAATATAAATAATGAGATATTTAAAGCCTCAATAATGCTGTCATGTAAAGAAGGAACATCAGATGCCCTATTATTGTTATTCCATTGGGTTCCTAGTGGAACATAGGGCTTCAACTGCACGTCTCCACTTGCCACTTCTGTCATGCTTCTGCTGAACTTTTCACCTACATCCACCATGTTAGTCCATACTGTTTCAACTCCTCCTCTTCACACGATCTCCTCCATGTCATCCTTATACCGACGTCCCACTCACCGCTTCCCTTTCGGCCTGGTTCCACTCGAGCAATGGTCTGACGCGCGCGATGTCACCCAGCGGTGGCCTTCTCAGCGAGTGTCCAATCTATCTCCACTTTCTCCTGCATATTTGTGAGGCGACTGCTTCTTGTTTTGTTTCTTCCCATAGTTTCTTGTTGGTGATGTTTTCCGGCCCAGCCATCTGATATTCAGTATAGAGCGAAGATGGTTGTTGATAAAGGTGAGATCTGCAACAGGCTATTGGAAATATTCTTTGTGACCCGCCAGCCAAGTTTCTGATCCGTATAGAAGAACTGACTGACTTGACGTGTTTGTATTGAAAATCCGACTGAATTTTGTTGTTGATGGTGGCTGAGTGACGAAGATTTCCAGATTGGTTTCAGGTTGATGATGAATGTGTTTCTCGCCTTCCCGATTCTCGCTCGATTTGACATCCTCGTCCGTTCCACTGCCTGTAGTTGAGACAATGCTCCCTAGATGATAAGTGAATGAAGTAACCTCTTTCAAATCCCTCCCGTTGATGGTGATTGATGCTGGATGTTGCTGCTGTTGTTGTTGGTTGGTTGGTTATTTTCATAACCTCCGTCTTGTCTATGTTCACCTGGAGTCCTGTCTTCGCCAGCTGCTTCTTCGACCAGTTTGTCGGTTTTCGCTTGTAAGTCTTCGATTTTGTGTGACATCAAACATAAATCATCCACGAGCGAAATCCAGGTCTTCTAGGTTCTTCACATCGTCGGTCCAGGATATCCCTGTCTTCTCGTTTCCCACTCACTGTCTGACGCATAATCCAGTCAGTCCACCACAATTAGGAATATCATTGGTGATAATAAGCAGCACCCTTGTCTGACTCCTGTGTTTACTCCAAACGCCTCGCTGAGTTTTCCGTTGTGGATCACTTGACATGTGCCGTTGTCGTACAGCTGTTGAATAAGGTTGATGAATATTTGGGGTACGCCGTAGTACTCGAGTAATTTCCAAATTACTTCACGGTCAACGCTGTCGAAGGCCTTCTCAAAGTCTATAAAGTTGAGGTAGAGGTTTGATTGCCATTCCATGCTTTGTTCTGTGATGATGATGCGTAGAGTTGCAATTTGGTCAGTACATGATTTGCCTTTCCTGAATCCAGCTTGTTCTGGTCGGAGTTCTGTATCCAGTGCGTCCTTTAATCTCTCCAGGATGATGCGACTCAGGATTTTACTTGGCGTCGACAGGAGCATGATTCCTCGCCAGTTCTTGCAGAGGGGCCTAAGTCTCCCTTCTTTGGTAGTTTCACGAGGTAACCTTTCTTCCCTCCTTCCAGACCTTTTGCAATAATGGAGTCAGCATGTCTGCTGTAGTCTCTGGGTCCGCTTTCAGTGCTTCAGGGGGTATTCCATCTGGTCCAGCTGCTTTTCCAGCTTTCAGAAGCTTGATTGCATTCAAGACTTCAGCTCTCGTTGGAGGATTGGTGTCAACTTGCAGTTGTGTCGCGCTGTTGTTGGTATTTCTGGACGGGTTGCAGGTGGTGGTCGGTTCAAGAGTCCTTTGAAGTGATCCGCCCATTGTTTAATCTGTTTTCTTCCTTGGTAATTGGGTTCCCTTGGCTGTCTTTTATAGGTTTCGCTTGTGTTGATTCTCTTCCCGGATAGAGATTTGGTTATCTGATATAATGTCCTCAGGTCCCTTTTGCCTGCTGCCTTCTCAGCTTCAGTGGCCAGGTTGTCGTAGAATCGTCTTTTGTCCTTCCTAGCACTCTTCTTCACTTCTTTGTCCAGTGCTGTGTAAGTTGAGCTCAGCGTCTCCTTCTCTTGTCCGTCCTTGCATTGAATCATTTTCTCTTTCACCATTCTCCTCTCTTCTATTAATTTCCAAGTGTCCGTTGAGAGCCATTCCTTGTCTTGTCTCTTCTTTCTTCCTAGAACCGTTGAACACGTTTCGTTGAGAATCGCCTTCAGAGACTTCCAATGTTCTTCCACGCATGATTCTTCAGTGATGTCGCGTAGTGTTTCCTGCTTTGCTCTGACAGTTGCAGTGAAGGTGTCTTTTGTGGTTGTGTCCTTCAGTTTGAGTGTTGAACTTGCATTGTGGCCTATCCCCAGCTATCCTCGAGGCTTTTAGTTTCACCTTGAAAGTCCCTTGTACTAGATAGTGGTCTGAACCCACATCTGCTCCTCTCCTTGACCTTGTGTCCAGTAGGCTCCGTCTCCACTTTCTTGAAATTGAGATGAAGTCTATTTGGTTCTTGGTGTTTCCATCTGGTGAAATCCATGTCGTCTTGTGTATATCCTTGTGTTTGAACACACTGCCACCAATCACCAAATCATTGAAGGCGCAGAAGTCTGAGAAGAGTTCACCATTGTCGTTCATTTCACCGAGGGCCACTCGACCCATGGTGAGTTCTCTTCCTGTGTTGTCTCCTCCCAGCTTCGCATTCATGTCGCCCATCAGGATTTTGATATCGCCATTTGGGACGTTGTCCATTGCTGTTTGTAGTTGTCTGTAGAACGCCTCCTTCTTCTCTTGTTCTGAGACGTTTGTAGGCGCATAGCATTGAATGACTGTAACTTTCCTTCCTTTTGAGTTGAACCTGGCTGTCATTATCCTGGAGGAGATTGGTTCCCACTGCATGAGAGCTTTGGCTGCTGTTGGTGACATCATGATGGCCACTCCCTCGGTGTGCTCGTGGTTGTCCTCTGGGTGGCCGGAATAGATTATTGTCTCCCCAGTTGGCACCTTCCACACCCGTTCCATCTGCTTTCGCAGATTCCCAACACTTCTATTCTGTACCTTCTCATTTCAGCGGCTATCTGGGCAGCCTTTCCAGTTTCGTACATTGTACGAACATTCCAGGTACCCATCCTTACTTTTGCTTTCATCGAAAGAAGGCACATCGGCTGACTGGCTTCCCGAAGGCTTTCACCAGCCTGCATCATTTCACTTCCCCGATTCTAGCGAAAAATAAGGTTACTGTTTATATTTTTAGAATTTTTAATATATTGGTGTATTGAAGTTTCTGTAGCGGTTTGGTTGAGTTTTAGAGGTGGAGTTGCTAGCACCACACCCCAACCCTCCCTCTTTATTCTGGCTCGGGACCGGCTAGAAAACTAGCAAGCTAGCAGTCTAGGCGAGGCTAGAAAACTAGCGAGCTAGTAATCCAGGCGAGGTTAGATGCTCTATGTAGGATTCTTAATAAAACTGTATTCAAGTAGCATTTAGGTCAACCAGCCCACCCAGAAACAAACTTTGTTGGCTTAAGAAGTCAATAGATCCAATTTGAGAAAAATAGTATAGAATTTATTTGCTGTGAAGTCATTAACATACATCAAGGCACATCTAGAATGATTGAACCTGCTAATCTAAATAATCTAGAAAAAAGCTCATCCATTGCAGTATATCTGTTTTCATCTATCCACATACAGTTGAGTGAGATGGGATAAAAATCTTAAAAATTAATATGATTACGCGGTGAGAGGTAGAGAGAGAGAGAGAGAGAGGTTAATCATCAAATCAACACCGAATATGTACAACCTAAATGAAGCGACGCCTATACCGGATATACAATGAGAGAATAAGACTGTATTAAACAAGTTGTGAAGTTGTGTGGATAGATTGTTTTATGATTATGAGCAATAAATTATGATGGAAACGTTATTTAGTTATTAGCACTCTATCACTGAGTGTGATATATCAAATAAACTCATTTAATATGTAGTAATTATATTTCACCACAGCACCAAAATTCTAATTAGATTACTTACCATTTTTAGTGTGTTTAGAGCATGGAACTGATAGTCACACACACACAACCTTCCAGGCTTAGCGAGGTTTGAAAGGGCACCACCGGTCAAGAATGAAACTAGGATCACGTGTATAGTTTGTTAACATTCCATTGATGAACCACCGACTTTGCATTACCTTTTATTATATAAATTTGAAGGAAGTTAGAACACACACACACACCTTTGGATCAGAATAACATTGATCTCAAAGTAGGTTTCTTCTGGTCTTTATGAAATCTCCCCTGAAACCAAAGAAACTTCAGCAGTGTACTTTAGTTACTGACTAAGGTAAACCTTGACAGTTCGCGTCCACTAATCCAGAAGCGAAAACGTACTAACTAGTGGTATTATGTTGCAGTGGTATTAAAAGAAGTTAGATTGCATGAGTCATTGGACTGTAGCCCTAACGGTTAACTGATCAACCGTCTGGCCTCATAACCGCAAAGGCCCTGGGTTCGATACCTAATGGATTATTGCTTAGTTGCTCCTGAAGACTGCCAAATTACGATAAAACTGCTATCCAGTACTTCAATAAAAACCAAAATGCACCAGCATACTTTTCATTTCAATTTGGAAGATATTCATCACTAAGAACCTCTCACTGCTCTACGGTATATTCTCTTTTGGGTAGTCAGTTTAAAAAGCACCCTAGTAACTATCTAATATCTATCTAGATATCTTTGTTTGTTACAAGTGTTGATCTTCAAATGAGTAAACTCTGAATAACCTGACGGCTTGACAGTAGTTCACTGCATGTTAGTGGTTAGCCTAAGACTAGATTTATAAAACTTCCACTGACCATTTGTGGCTGGTGTAGTTGAAGGACTTAGACAGGATAAGTATATGTGTGAAGGTAGTTGCATAGCGGTTAGTACGCTCGCCGACCATGTACATGGTCCGAGGTTCGATCCCCGGTCGACGCACTCCTTTACCTCGCTAAGCCAGAAATAATCCTGGTATAGAGGAAAGGTTGGACATGAGGCTGGCTAGCAACCCCATCCTGTAAAAATAGTCACCACTGCTATAGAAACTTCAAGCCACTAGCTTGAAGCCCCCTATGTTCCACCGGGGGAACGTGAAGGAGAAAAAACATCAATCAACTGAATAACTATGTGTTTCTTGTCTACGAAACTCGATTTCTAGTGGGATAATAGGTCCGTACTGTCTACAGTTCTCTAACGGAAATCAGACAGATGTTCAAGGCCTTTGGATATCCGACTTCACTTTAATTGATATGGATTTATGTTATTTTGGTCTAATTTACTTTCTTTCTGTTCCTTTTCAGTGGTATCCAACTGAAGCAGTCAACTATTTATTGGGTTGTTTAGTCGATTTAACTGAGAATTCTAAATGTCTACCATATTTATCCAGTTGGTCTGGTATTCGTCCTTTAAATGAGACCATTGATGATAATACCAACGATGAAAGCCAAGTTCAACTTGATCATTTCCATACTCTGAGTCATACAGATACCAATCCATTGAAACAACAAATGAGTCATCTGGAACTGACTACTTCACTGTTAACCAAATCACCTGATCTAGTTGTATCAACTAAACTACACAAGATAATCACTACTACGACCAGTAGATCAACGGTGCATGATACTAATACAAATACCAATGACATTAATAATACTAATGATGACCAAACGCCTTTAAGTGAGAATTATGAAGAAGTTTCAAGTCAAATTTGTAAACAAGATACAGTAAATCTCATAGACCCAGATGAATCGATCAGTGTATGGTTGAATGGACCAAGTTTACCTCAGCTACTCTGTTATCTATGGAGATGGGAAGAAAAGAGGAGGATAAGACAAATGAAAGAAAAAAGTATTAAAGTTGGTAAGTCAGAACAGAAGGAAACGTTTATTTATGTTGTCATGTTAATCAATAACAAGCTACCACAGACTTTCGTCAGTAGCTCCCTTCGGAGAATCGATAGTGAATATCAGATGGTTGACCGGCCGGAATGGATAAGCAACAAGGATGTCTGGCGAGAAAATAACCAAGAACTTGTCTGTCAATAAATACGCAGAAGCAAATGGAGATGGATTAGACCTCTGAGTGACACCACATGCTATCCAGACCCTTGAGTAGGAAATAACGAACTGGACGTCAGTCAGACGATGACATGGAAGAGATCGTGCGTAGAACCGTCATGTGGCTAGCAAAAGGGGCCACAGAGCACAAGGTGGAGATGATGTGTGCTACAGAAGCTCTATATTCAACATGGAACTCAAGGGAATGATAAAAATAGTAATAATAATAATAATAACGAAATCATTACTTGATTAATCGGACTAACAGAATTATCTCAACCCTGTAAATCAAATTCACAGTGTGCAAATTATTATGATCTGAATGATTACGGTTTCCAGAGGAATCTTTGCTGAAAGTTCACCTCCTCGAACTGTGTAAATTTCAAATTAGCTTGTTGTTATGTACTGGTCGAGATTTTAATAGTCCTGACGCAAGAAAAACGGAAATCAGAAGACCACTAGGTTTGCGATGATACTTCTATTTTCCAAAACACCAGGAGAATCGATATCTCCCACAAAAGTGTGAGAGCAAAAAATAAGAATGTTCGAACAAGTGTGTGAGCGAATATTCAAAATGAACAAATCAATAGACAGTCTTAACATGATTGGCTAATTATAATGGAATATCGATCCATATATACGTAGCAAAATATATCAGACTGTCAAACAAACACACATATTATATGGATATATATCACTTGTCAATTGCGAATTTGATTTATGGAATTACAAGTTCACCCAAGTAGCTTAAAAGAAATTGGGTGGTTTAGTCTGATTCGGCTCTTTGAACTGAGTCAAGCCCGGAAACAGGCATAAAATGGACTCACACAAAAAACTTGGAGGATCTGGACTTCGCCGATGGTATATGTCTGATTTTCCACAAACTGGAAGATATGCAAGTGAAAAGAAACAAGTTGGCAGAAGAAGCATCCAGGGAAGATAGGACTTCAGGTGAACATAGATAAAACAGAGGTGATGAAGATTCCTGGCCAATAGCAAAAGCAACGACAACAGCAGAAAGCAATCAGGATAAACGGGAGGAACCTGAAAGAAACAACCTCGTTACCTACCTGGGAAGCATCGTTTCAATTACAGGCGGAACTGACGAGGATGTCAAAGCAAGAATCGGAAAAGCAAGACAAGCTTTCATTACTCTCAAGTCTGTGTGAAGGTGAGCAGCATTCAGCATCAGAAATAAGATCCAGATTTTCAACTCCAATGTGAAGTCAGTGCTACTATACGATTGGATCAGAGACATGACGGGTCATAAAGGGCATCTCAAACAAACTACAGACCTTCATCAACAGTTTTCTTCGCTCATTACTACTCAAGGTCAGATGGCCGGTCAGAAAAGATCAGCAACAGGGATCTCTGGTAATGAACGAACCAACCCAGCAGGAACCGACTGTGAAACAAATAGACAGGAAGAAATGGAGATGGATTGGTGGCCATGCGCTGAGGAAACCATCAAGTGATATCACTAGACAAGCCATCACTCGAGTGAAACCCGAAAGGGAAGCGGCGAGTTGGTCGTTAGTGCAAGGGTGACTTGGAGGAGGTTATGTGTAGAGGAGATGAAAGCATGTAGGTGACAGACGTGGATCCGGGTGAAAACGCTGGCAGAAAACCGAACGCCGGGTACACGGCTATGATGAGCTCAACCCCAAACGGGTGAAATTGCCGTCCGGGGTGTTTGGACCACTTCAGTCTGGCTGGCTAGGGGAGAACTACTGACTAATGTCACACCTAGAACCACTCAGTTCTAGTGATTTGTAATTGTTTATTTGGGCTTAAGCAAGTCACTGATAACCTTTTTGATTGTAGAGGTGAGGTAATGAACTCCAAAGAAGTAGGATAATGATAGAAAGGTAGTTTGCAATAAGCAGACCGGATGTATAATTCAATTTAGAATAATAGAGGAGATATGCGGCTTATTTGGATGTCTTCGGTGTTGTTTGTATACTCTGAGCTGGACGATTTCAGTTACGAAGTCTTCCTTTTTTTTGACAGTATCACAGGTGAACTGACACTGAATTAAGTGTTTCTAAGATAATTTTAAAACGTTATTTAGGCTAGCCGGTTTATAATGATTTGATTGATGTCAAAGTTAAATTGTATCACAAACCGATATCAATTAGAGAACCATTAAAAACCAGGGAAATACATTTCGGATAGTGTTATTAGAAGGTCGAGATTATCTAAAAAATGTGCTGTGATGTATTTGCGCAATACAATTCGAACAATTTATGTGAAAAAAATAAAGGGCAGTTAAAGTACACAAATAGACAAAAAAAGAATTTAAGAATAATAAGAACAGGTTGGAGGATTTCATAATGAGCTGGCTGACATCAATTAGAGAACCATTGGAAAACCAACAAGGTGTACTGGACAACTACTTCGTCCTAGCTTTGGACTCTTCAACAGTACGTACCCACTGCGAGGGTTTGAACTCAGGACCTTCTGAACCTTCTGAAGCTAGCGAGCTCGTAGATCATTAAGCTACTGGACAGCGGCCATGAATTCTAATTTCTGCCAATTCATGACATGAGGCTACCATTTCACAACGTCTTCTTCGATGAGTTACTGCCTCAACTACAACCTGTTATACCCTACCGGTCACGGCTTCCCACTAGAACCCCAGTTTAACTGCCTGAATAGGGCCAGTCCTAAACTAGGAAGAAACAGCTGTCCAGTCCTGCCTGTAGGCTTTCCAGTGGTTCTCTAAACTGATGTCAGTCAGCTCATAATGAAATCCTCCAACCAATCAAACAAAAATCCCGACAAAACCAATACTTGAAAAATAATTTGAAAAAATAACACAACTTTTGGTTATTCAATCAGGGAGGATTACGAAGGTAGGCTAAGAGTAATAATAAATGGTTTTTAAACACACCGGGTTGAGGAGCTTAAGTTTATGAACAAATATAGCCTCAGCGTATTTCAGTAAGCGCTCTTGACCGTTTTTATAGATGACTTTAAAAGTTGTGTTAACTTCAGTCTTATGGTTCATGTCGTATAGAAATTTGGCTATAGACGGAGTTGGTAGTCTGCCATCTGTATCTATTGATTTTCCAAAGTCCGTTTGTTTTTCTAACCATTTTGGAATATGCTCTCCAATCATCACAGGCAAAGCGCAGTTATACCTCCCTATGTATGTGTATCCACACACGAAAACTGGTAAACAGTGTGGGCTGTGACATAATCACCTGTGAACTTTTGAGGTTTGCAGTGGGGCATATATTTGGCTTTTTCGATAATTACAAGGCGGGCTGAGTAACGGGTCCTACAGATGACTGGGTTTAATCTCTGTTTCAAAATCCTACTATTTATTTACCCGTGGCATGGTAATTTGATGAAGACAGTTTTCTTAGGGGCGGAACAGATTGTAGGTTTTGAGCCTAGTTGACTTCTACACCTGTTTAAAAATTTTAAAGGATATTTGTTTTCAACAGGAGTATCCATCGGTACTCCATTTTCCCTCTCCGTAACATCAGCCGTACAAATATGCTGAATCCTTTTAAATAAGCATTTCACGAAGCCTTTCTTATACTGCAGTTGACAGCAGCTGAGAAAATTTTGATTACTGCCTTGTCCAAGTAGGCCTTCCGTAAATCAGTCGTCTTATTGAACCATTAATCTCTTCGACTCAGAAGCATGTTTAAAATGCAAGCCGGTTGCGACTTTCTTCCTCGCATGTTAGAATTTTATGATTATGTACAGAGTTAAGTCTATGTAATAGACGGCTGCACATCTTCATGACTATAAAATTGAGGTGGAATCCAAGACCTTCAGCCGATTGAATCGTATCCAATGAATGGTTAATTCCAACTTCTGTGAATCAGTTCACTTTAAAATGCCACAGTTAATAAGCGTTCATTACTGAAAAGCCTCATGCTAGAACGAAACTGTTGTGCACTGCTGAAAGCTCTTCGATGGTTCTCTAGCTGGTCTCGGTTTGTAATGAAATCTAACTTGACATCAATCAGCTGCCTACAAACCAACATTTGAAGGTTGGTATACTGTTGATTATTGTCTGACTATGGAATAAACATCATGGAGTTTTATTGAGAAATCGCGACTGATGCTGTCTGTCGTACCAGGTGTGAGGACAAATGCTAACTGATAGTGTTGGATAGGCGGATACCACCTTTGCAGTCAGTTTGCGAAAATGATCTGGAACTTCAAACTTTGATTCAGAGGCAGTCAGTACTTCCGTTCTGCAACGGTCGGCGTTCATGTTGTACCGTCTCTCTCTCTCTCTTCGCTATTCAGGTTGTTATGCGTCATAATAAGATCATCAGATGCGAGCACAGGAACTACTTTCCGAAAAGCTAATGAACGCTTTTCAGCCTCTTACTGTCAAATATCAACAATTCAAAGTGTATTGGGATGGTGAACCAACTAGAATGGTGGTCACACTGCAGACTTGACTGATAGAGTTCAGTCTACACAAAACAAGGGACCAGACACCTTACGCTAGTTACTGACTAGTGTCTAAATCAAAACTATCGAATACAGGACTAGAGGAGGCCAACCATGGTCTGGAATAGCTCACTGGTAACATCTGTGACTGAAGTACTCAGTGGGTGACGCTGGTTCGAATCTTAGAAGGGAAATAAGTTCCTTCAAGGTAGCAGATGCACCTTGCTGATTGGCGAGTACCAACTAGACAGAAACCTAGGTCGAAGCCTTTCTACCTGTCACTACAACGAAGTATACTTACCGGAAAGTTGTTGAAAACTATAGAAGGAATGTACAGTGTTAACCTATAAAACACAAGAATGAAAATAAAGATGTAGGCATCATAAGCTCTGGCATGTAACGTACCACATGGCCACTATTTTGTTCTGCGCTATGATCAAAAATACCAAAGAAGAGTCCTAGATACTTCACTGGATGCAGGCAGGAGCAGCTGACATTTCTCAGGGAGAAAGCAAAGTAGTTCCGTTTTATTAGCTGGTCAATACGAATCATTTTTCGTTTGTGAGAAGTAAAATCATGTGTTTGAGTATGATTTACTTTCCCACACACTTCGATCCGTGTAAAACTGTCATTAAGTGTGTTATTTTGCGGGGGGGGGTATTATTGGTGTTTCAGCTTTGATGATAGATTGATATCAGTTAAAAAAACCATCGGAAATCTTGGAGTACTACACAGTTGTTTCGTCCCAGCTTGGGACTCATTGGCAGTGTGCACCACGTTTCAAACCTGGGATTTTTCACTCACAAGGCGAGCTCCTAGATCATTCAGCCACTGGAACCTGGACCCCGCTGGTCATGAATTCTCCCAAGAACTCCAGCCAACTTCGTCCTGTGTCCAGTCAGTAGCAAATGTCACATCGATTTTTAGAGAATTAGTTCGTAGGGACTTGATTCGAGTCCTAAACTTTGAGGAAACAGGTGTTCAATGGTTCTCTAACTGAATATCGATCCATGATCAAATTTAGAACAAATCAAACCCCTACAATCAAACTCTTGAATATTATTGACGTGTTAAAAAATTAACCTTAATGTGTAAATCCCTTGCCCCTTTTCTTTATGTTACAACTTTTAGATGAAGAAACCAAAGTTGAAAATGAAAGGAGAAGTGACAACAACTGTCCATCGTCAAGATCAGGATCTAAATGTGATAGTCTCAGAATGAATATTTACGCTTTATTTTTAAGATTAGGATTTAATACTCATGAGAATCTTACACCAAAGGATCAGATTACCCTGGAAAAAATTGAATCATATCTTGATTTAAAGGTAAGATGGTTGAAAATTGAATACAATACTGATAACTTTTTTGCTGATTTCTGTGCTACTGAATAGAATTTTAAGTAGGCAGACGTTCTGCAAGTAAAATCTGTGACCACTTTTAGGATCATATAACAAGGATGGGACTAGCAATATTATTTCGTAAGAAATAACTCTGTCTCTACTGAGAATTCAAAGCACGGAAAAAGAAAACATACTCACCTTTGAAATCAAGAAAACTCCACAATTGGAGAGCGGATAGTGAAAACCAGGTGGAAGCCAATAGTTCTTTGTGTCTGTTTTTCTATGAAAGCAGAAGCGTGGGTGGGGATAATAAAATACCGATACCACGTTTGAGTCTGACTAGGCTGCTCAGGCTGTAGAAGAAATGAGGAGATATGATATAGAGGTGTTAGAAATCTGTGACAGAAGGTGGATTGGAAGTGGACTCTTTCGATTGCTAACTTGAGAGTTAATAATCTACTCAGCTTACAAAGGTGACAATCACGAGCACCCTGAGGGTGTTTCTGTTATGATGTCACAAACAGTATAAAGTACTATTCTGCAGTGGGGCTCAGTATCCTTCTAGTATTATGACAGTAACAGTGATGTCACCTGTCAGTGGATCAGGTGATCTAGAATATCCCCCATCTCACTTATAAGTTATAATTAACAGGCCTAGAAGTCTCACTGTAGGCAACATTTTGCAGACAGCTATCCAGGTCATCCACTGAAATGTACCAAGAGATGGTCAATAAAACCACATTGTGGTTATAAGAACACGGTATTTGTTAACTGTGCATTCTTTCAGAGTATTAAAGACTATATTCATTGTTTGTGTGAAGTCTTCTAAGTGCTGGTGACACTAATTTTTTTCCTTCTTGAGGAGCAATACAACACTGCTGAGTATACAGGCAACACTAGATAGGATTAAGTTAAATACATGAACAACAAGGTGAGAATGACTAATTTATGACAACCAATAAACCTCATGAGAAATATAGTATGTACTGAAATCTTATAAAGATTCAAAATTTGTGTCCTAAGAAGAGTTGTCATCCATATTCGCACTCATTCCATCTATAGATGATTACAATTCAACCCGTTTGAGTACAGGTTTCATCTGGAGATTTCAGTTACAAGTTGACCTAACGGTAGTGGTTTGTGGCTAGAAAAGAAGCTCTGATTTATGTCGAGCTGCGATAGACCAATAATAATAATAATAAATAATAATTTTTCCTTCACGTTCCCAGTGGAACATAGGGCTCCAAGCTAATAGCTTGAAGTTTCTGTAGCAGTGTTTAATTTTTACAGGACGGGGTTGCTAACCTCATGCCCAACCGTTCCTCTTTGCCAGCATTATTTCTGGCTCAGTGAGGTAAAGGAGTGCGCCGACCGGGGATCGAACCCCGGACCATGTGCATGGTCGGCGAGCGTCCTAACCGCTGTACCACCGACCAATACCTTTCAAATAATCATCTACTATCTGAATAGTTCGACTGAGACGATACTTCCAGGTTTGTGTTTAAAGTGAAGTGGATTTCTGACACTGTCTTTGGATAAAATATCCGTCTCTCCTGATGGCTGTGATAGTGAATGTTGTGACAGGAAGTACGACCTAGTGGACTAAGAGCGAATACTAACTTAGTTCTCTAGCTAATCTGGCCTAATTGCACGTAAACAACAACAACAACAAGAACACCGCCAGCATGCAAAAAGAAAAGGAAAAATCTGGACGTCGATAGAGAGCTCTTACTGTTTCAAACGATAGTCAAAATGCCAGACAGCAACTCTGTATATATACAGTTATAATGACCTTGAAAATGCGGCAATTCATCAGTCCATTAAAAGTATTAACAGCCAATAGGAATCCAGTAATCAAAACAGAAAAAAGGTCTCACACGGTGCGCGATAACTCCTTATATGGTTGTTTCAAGGTTTTAGGCTAAATTAGGCAAAACTAGGAGTATATAACAATGAATACCTAGATTGGGGGGATGTCCTTAACGTTGTGTATGCTTGGACTTTTTTGCAATGGAATAAGAATAGACAGAAGATCAATAGTTCAGCGAAAAGTCTCTTTTGGCGAATTCATTTCCATAGCTGTGCAATCGCGAATATTTATCGGCTATTTTGCATTTATGTGCACATTAAATTTGTCAAACGAAAATACAATTAGTAAGTTCACGTGAATTGGATGTTGATGTAAGAGGGTAGTAACAAAAGCGATGAGTTGCCACAAACGATTGTTAAAGAGGAGTTACGTAATAACAACATGAATATTTTGATGAAAGAGTTGTGCTCAGGGTGTAAATGGAAACAAAATAACACACGGAATTGCACAAGAGTTTTAAATAGCTAGAGAAATAAGCATGCAAGCAGAAGAAGCGCTTGAAGTAAGTAATTATTCAGATGAACAAAGCAGAGCTAATACAGACTGGATGATATTATTTTTGAAAAATGTGGGATCTTTCACCTTGAAATAATAGCGAAACTTTGGAGCTCCGATGGATGACGCTGATGCATCTCTGAGCGGGGTGATTTAATTGCGAAGTCTCCGATTTCCTTCTAAATAACATCACTTCAGTGCAAACTTCAATGACAAGTGAGCTTATTTGAATTCTCCTTGGGTGATATAATTGTATCTCTTAAAACTTTTGTCTTGTTTAAGTGTCAATATGCATATCAGTATTGATGGTTTTCATTGATTTGGAATTCGACTTTAATTGCCGCCTGGTTTATTCTTTATTAGTTGATAAATCTGATAGATACTGATGTGTCTGTTAGTGTCGCTAACTTGTCTGAGTACCAGGATTTTAGGGATTCTTTAGTATCTCTGAAATCTCTGGTGTTTGAAATTTCTAAATGTTTCCAATCAAATTGGTGTCCATAATTGCCTGCATGTTTTGACAAGAAAGAATGCGTATTATATACTTTGACAGCTAATTTCTGTTATTGGATTCTGAGTCGACGGGGAAGCTCAACTTGACCGGTTTAACGTCCACCACAGTCCATATAATTCATATGCAACAGCGACAATAACATCAGACAACAAACAGAATAAATGGGAGACATTTGAAAGAAGCAACCTCCTTTACCTGTCTACCTGGGGAGCAGAACTGATCAGGATATCAGAGCAAGAATCGGGAAAGCGAGACAAGCTTTCATTACTCTCAAGTTTATGTGGAGATCAACAGCACTACTCAGCATCAAAAATAAGATCCGGATTTTCAACTCCAATTTGAAGTCAGTGCTATTATACGAATCACAGACTTGGAGCCGCACCGCTTCACGAAGGGCACTTCGAACAAACTACAAACCTTCATCAACAGCTGTCTTCGCTCAATACTACTCAAGATCAGATGGCCGGCCAGAAACGGTAAGCAACAGGAAGGGATCTCCGGCAGTGAGCGAACCAACTCAGTAGGAACCAATTGTGCAACAAATATGCAGGAAGAAATGGAGGTGGATTGGTGGCCATACTCTGAGAAAACAAACTATCAACTGAGTGACATCACACGCCAGGCCATGGCTCGAGTGGAATTCGGCCGGAAGGCAAGCGGCGAGCTAGTTGATCGTTAGTGTGAGGGTGACATGGAGGAGGAGGAGGTGATGTGAAGAGAAGATGAAAGCATGTGGACAGACGTGGAGCCAGGTGAAAGCATTGGCGGAGAACCTAATGCACAATGGAGACGTACGGCTGAAGCCCTTTGTTCCTCTAGGAATTCAAGTAAACAATAACAATAATAACAATATTTTTTTGATGGGTATGTTCTTATCTTCTTTTGCTGTTGGGTCCTTAGCTCTGCACACTACTGAATGAAGTAATTATGTTGATTTGTGTGCAGTGTCTTTTCCGAACAGTTTTACTATTCTAGCTGATATTTCAGAAACATTTTACATGTCTGGTAAGATAAATTTCCCTGTAGTTTCATAGTGTGATGTTCCACTGGTAAGTTGATTCGAGTTTAGACAGTTTTTGATGAAATCGTAGGTATATCTGCTTTCCTTGGAGATATTTAAGAAATATTTTTCCTGTATTCTTCTGATGCCCTGGGTATTGCAGTTTGTTCTGGCTCCTTTGAATAGTGTTTGTACACAGTTTCTTTTGTATGCTACTGAATTTTTGCTGTTGTAATTGAGTATTTGTTCTGTGTGAGTTGATTTCCTGAGTTCGCTCGCTTAACTAAGACATCTAGTCGCGTCATCTCTCTGTCTGATGTATTTGTTTCAGTCTTGTTCTCTACAACTGTTCTCGCGAACACTGCTGTTAAAACCTGCTTCAAATTATCATCATTATTCCGTTAGGTTCCAAGTTGAACGTAGGGTTTCATGAGAACATCTCTATCTTATTATGTTTTCTGATATCGTCTTTAGTTCGCTCCACGATTGTCCATAAGCTTTCACATGCTCCTTCACGATCTCCCTCAGGTCAATCCCGAACCCACTACTGCTACCTTAACGTCATCCATTCCCGTTCCACCCGGAGGTCAGCTTGGCGCACGCTGTCACAAAACGCTGTCATCTGCGTGTGCCTGATCAATCTCTTTCTGCATATTTGCTCACCAGTAGGTTCTTAGGTAGTTTGTTCTCAGGTTTCTTTGTCGCTGATGCATTCTGGCCATCCGATCTTCAGTATGGAGCTGGTGAAGTCAGCCACTGATAAAAATTGGAGGCCTCTTGATGTAATTGTGATCTCTGAGCTGGATGGTTTATTTGCGAAGCTTCCATTGCCCCCCCAATAGTAGGCAACATCTTCAGCCCATACTTCAATTCGAGGAAGTGAGCTTTTACATTTCTCCATGAGTTTATTAATCATCTCTCCTGGTTGGTGACCTTGAAAGTGATTGGTTATTTTTGTGTATTTTCACACCCTCTAGGATAATTTTATTGGTACTGAATTTTTCCTTGACCTGGGCTTTGATCTTTTGTGTATGAGATTTCCTTCTTATCGACCGATAGATTTTGTCTTTGTCAAGAATGCCAGAGATCTTGTAAAAATCTGGTATTCTATTGAATCGGCAAATAATAGACACATTGACACAGACAGAAAATATCAATCGATAAGAAGAAAACCTCATCAACAAACTATCAAAGTTCTAGTCAAGGGGACAATCAGTACCAACACAAGCAGCCTAAATGGCGTGAAAAGATACGAAAACAAACAGTCACGTTCAAGGCCAGCAGGAGAGATGATTAATAAACCCATGGGGAAATGTGAAAGCTCACTTCATCGAATTGAAGTTTGCGCTGAAAATGTTGCCCAGTAGGAGAATGAAAGCTTCACAAGTATAAACCATCCAGCATAAGCCGTCATCCACCTAAGTCACAACTCTCCTTCATTATATCTAAATATGAAGCTTGTTCGAAATGCTTTTTGTGACATGCCAAGTCTATGAACCATGTAGGAGAACCATTTCGTCATTGGCTTTAATGATCCAAATTTCGTTCTTTATGATGAGTTCAGATCTTTACACCTGTTTAAGATTAATGAAGGCTTATCTTTATCAGGATATATTACTGTACAAAACTATGGGACTTTATCAAAACAAATTTCACCCATAATGGAATTATACTCTAACACAGTGCACAGCCTCCAAAGCCTCAGGATGGTCGGGGGTGGGTACCTTGCGCTGCGGGTTGGCCACCCCTCCGCACACCTCTTGAAATGCTCCCATATGACCGGGCGTCTTACATAGCCTCTCCTGAGGAAGTCCTACTCACTGCCTTCACGTGGCGGAGGTGTTTCTCACCAAAGTGAGAGGGCAAAAGCGGATGCCCGGCGCTCTTCACCGGGTTGACTGTCCGTTGGAAGACAGTCTAGGGGAGATGGCTAAACCCTGATTCCAAACCTCCAACGACTGGCGTATGAAGCTCACTGGAGCTCACCGGCAGACGTATGGACAAAGGGCTTGTTGGATGTCCTGGATGTGTGGCCCCATTCAAAAAGGCGTATGAACCGAACTCCGGTCACCGGCTGCCAATGGATAGTGGACTCTTTACTCCACTCCTACTGCCTTGTAGGTCACACTTGGCTGTGCAAAGGCTAGAGCTGCACTCTCAAACAAAAGGCCGAGCGACGCTGGGGACATCACTCGTACCAAATTCCCATGAAACTACATGAACTCTCTTACAAATTGCCGCGCCTGGGCAGCGATGATTCGAGACGTTCATGAAGCCGGCTCATCCTCTCGTAGGAGATAGCCGAAGTAAAGTAAAGTAAGTACAGTACACAAGTTCTATTCTTATATAAAGGTTTATCTTTCCTTTCCAGTTCTGGCCTACCTCAAAATCTTGATCCATACCACCTGTAATCAGAACTATGCTTCCCAGATAGGTGAAAGTGTTGACCTCCTTGAAATTTCTGCCTTTTTTTATAGATAATCTTAACTGTCTTCTACATTATTGTTCTTATTGTTGTTAAACTAGGTTGCCGAAGTATGGATCGATATGCAGTTGGAATTCAATGAAACAGACTTTAGACCAATTACACCAGATCAGCAGATGTTATCATGTATTTCAAACTGGTGTAAAAAACAACTTGACAATTTACAAAGTAGACAACAGAAAATATTAAAATCTTCAAAAGATGCTGAATTAAGCGATGAACAAAATTATTATTCATCAGTAAGTTTATCTACTTTAATATAATAAAGTAGTATAAAGAATAAACCAGAAGAAAATTATCCAAGTTTTATGTAGTTCTGGTTATAGAGGAGTTGCATTCAAGGAATCTTTAGAAACCATGAAGTACTGGACAGCTGCTCGTGTCTTAGTTTGGAATGGCATATCCATTGAAATTAATCCAGATTTCGATGAAATCCAGTAGCTCTGAATATCAATGATGCCTGGTGGCATGATGCGTAAATGTAGCATAAAATATTATGGTGCGAGCTAAGTGCAAGCCATAATTGTAGACAACAGTTTATGTCAGTGTTCACATCTCGAATCATAGTCATGAGAAAAACAATAACAAACCATAAGCTTGAGGAACTCACCAACCAATCACAGCTGACTTAGCGTGTGCAAATACGATTCGCAGATATGTGGCTTAACTTTCTAAGAAACGGCAAGAAAACAACCAGTCAGAAGAGATCGCTTCTCCACTAATAATAATCTTTTTGATGTGGTTGTGTCCTCTGAGCTGGATGGTTGATTTGCACAAATCAACTGGTTTTGATTCCACTGTCAGCCTGACTAACTGAACAGTCTTGTCAACCTTCATATAATGAGAGTGTGTTTTTTCTAGTCCCTGATATATAAGAAAATCTGTTCTGCGTTACTGAGTTCTAACTGATTAAATGAAGAATGAATTAGAGAATTAATTAGACTGTCAGCATATATACTTTAATTTTATCATCTGTTAGCTTTATTTTGTTTATCTCTGAGGTTTCCGTATAGCGTGTTTCAAGACAGTGTAAAATATGAGGTTAAACTAGGATTAATAATTTTCCAAGTGATGTCAAACTATGACAGGAAGCCTTGTTTCACCTAGGTTGCGCGCTAGTTGGCACTCGTCAGAAAGGAGTATCTACAAGCTTGAATGAACTCATATCCTTTCTGAGATTCGAACCCGCGTTACTAGTTACTAGTGTCCAATCCAAAGTATCCACTACAGTCCTACAGGAGGTCAACCGCGAGCCTGAATAGCTCAGTGGTAACGTCTCTGACTGTGGCACTGTTTGACACGGGTTCGAATCTAAGGAGGGACATGAAATCCTTCGAAGTTGCAAATATGTCCTGCTGACTGACTGGTGAATGCCAACTAGCATGAAATCTAGGTGAAGCAAGGTTCCCTTCCTAATTGCCTCCAACCATCTAATATCATCAAATCAATGTGCATCGTGATGGCTAGCCACCTAGAATGGTGGTCATATTGCAAACCTGACTGATAGAATTCAGTCTACAGCAAAGAAAGGAGACTAGACACATCACACTAGTCACTAACAAGTGTCCAATCAAAGTATGACAGAATCTGTCTTGAAAGCAACTAGACTTTCTCAAAGCTAATAGTTTTTCCCCTTGATAATGACTAGTTTTCAGATGAACTCCTTGAAGTTCTAAAAAGGATTTTAATATCCAATTGGGTTCATAAATTTGAACATGGAAACACTGGGTGATGGTAGGACTATACCGGTAATTGTCAAAGGCTTTCAAATGTCAACCCATCAACTGAATGTTAATTCATTCATTTCGAAGTTTCATAGTATTATGTTTTATCTTCTGCAGGATCATACGTTCTTCCTAGTGACGACTTTAGAATTCGAAATAACAAATTGTTCAGCTCCCATCCAATTCGCTCATTTTAAGTGACTGAAATCCCATTAGATGATAATAATAACAATTGTGACATTGAATTCATTCGTTCAGAACACACAAACGCACATATACATGCATACAATGATTGTTCACTTGGCAGTGAACGGTTTCAGGTACTTAGTCCTCATGGTTGACTGTTAGAAATCAATACTGAGCTTCCTGTCTATTGACTCCAGCCGTCTTAAATCAATTAAATTGTTCTGTGATGATGATCCACCTAACTGACCGACAGGATTCAGTCAGCGACATTACTAAGGACTAATAACATGACACAGCTTAATTCCTAGTGATAATACTGTTAAGTATATTAACAAAAGTGGTCGGTCTCAGGCTGACATGTCGGCTTCTTTTGCAGATGCTTCGGCGATGTTTGGGCATGCAATTACAAGTTAACTGGGGGACGGTGACTATCAGTGAAATCCATGATGAGCATTTCGTACTATTTTGGACTCGTCATTTGGATGTACCTGCATTCCACAGTGATTGCTCGGTCCGGTCAACTGACGGGAAAATCTAAAATTCAATTAAAATAATTAATATGACCCGTCGCACAAGAGGTGGTGGCTCTCGTGGCCCAAGTGGTCTAGTGGATAACGCTTTGGCGTTTGAAACCATGGGCACTGAGTTCGAGCCTCGGTGGGAACATCACCACTCATTGGGGGATGCAGGCACGCCCAGTTGAAGGGTTCCAAATAGGACGAAATGCGCATCCTGGATTCCGCTGCCAGTCACTATCCACGAGTTAACTTATAATAACAAGAGCTTTCTTCCGCAAAAAGGTTTATACACAGTACAGAATTCTCAGCGTCTTTTATTGCAAAGTGTTGAATCTTTATACAATATTCTAAGTAATACAACAAACAAGAATACACACTTTGAAGCACTATTGTTTCACGCAAAACATGCTACAATGCTCAATCGTAGTTGTTCTGTATTTCCTTCTAAAAATGAGTAGCATTTGGTTGAAGCGTATTTGAAAAACAGCGTGAGTCTAAACACTGCCATTCATGGATATATTTGGATGATTAACATATTACGAAATGGAATAAAAATGGTGCATTTTGAAAGAAAGATTACCTGACCTATCAATAATTTCAGCAGTTTGCCATGACAGACCCATCAGAATATCAGTCACAGTCATACAGGAAGTCGGTCATTAGCTTGAGTGGCTCAAAGGTAACGTCTTTTTACTGTAGCACTGGGTGATGCAGGTTATAACCTTCTGAGGAGGTGGATATAAGTTCCTTCTCCAACACAGATATATTTTGTTAACTTATGTCAACCTACAGAAACAGTTATATATATATATATATATATACTTTTTAATTCATGAATAATTCCCATTCGAACATTAATAGACAAAAGACAAGTAGTTCAGCGAAGAGTCTCTTTTCGGCGAATTCATTTTCATATCTGTACAATCGCAAATATATATGGTTATTTTATGTGTGTGTATACATTAAATTTGTCAAACGAAAATACAGTTAGTAAGTTCAGATGAATTAGATGTCGATATAAGAGGGTAGTAACAAAAGTGATGAGGTGTCATAAATGATTGTTAAAAAAGAGTTACGTGATGGCATGAATAGTTTGATGAATGAGTTGTGCTCAGGGTGCACATGGAAACAAAATAATATACAGAATTAAACAAGGGTTTTAAGTTAGAAAAAAAATAAGCATACAAACAGAAGTAAGGTCAAATCAAACAAACAAACAAAAGTTAGGTCAAATCAACGGAGTTGTTACCATGAGAGTAGAAGTGCATAGTTCTGGTTCCACCAACTGAATGGCTAGGGCTCCTGCGATGCAAAGAAGACGGAATCGTACTGTCTTTGGAAGGTTGTTCTTCACTTTGTAGATTACTTTGAAGGAGGCGTTTGTTGACATGGAATGACCTGCAGTGTTGACGAGATGTTCGATAATTGCACTCCTTATACGGCCATTACTTCTTTTCTACCGCCGCGCTGGATAGTGTTCCATTACTCTTTTTGACAGGATGCGCGTTGAACGACCGATGTACCTGGCTCCACAGCAACAGGTGAACTGATATATACACATAGAAGTGGTCATGTGCGGAATCTTCTCCTCTAATGTTATTTGCTGCGGATATAGGGTCAGGCTGGAAAAAAGCTAGCGGCGGTCAAACAAAAACTTGGCACCAGTCAATGAAATCCACAACAGTTGGTCTAAGCCACGTAGGAAGGTGTAGACTTCCTGACTGGCTGGGGTCCTCGGGACGGCAAAAATCTATGGTTGGAAACAATTGGTGACATGGCTCAAAATCGTTCTCAATGGCTGGCGCAGATGCATCCACTCCTTGTGATTTATGATCTCCAATGAAACTGTTTTGTTCTTCGTTATTACTCCTCCTTTGTCTCACACCTCTGCTCACTGTTTCTATTATGCTCTTGTTGTACTTTCTTCTCTTGCTTCGCGTGCTACACGGAGTGTGGCGACTTGAACTTCCGCACATTTGTGCAAAGTTCTATGTCGAAAACAGACAGACAGACAGAATGTTATTTGCTAGGTGATGACTAACCGTAGAATCCAAGATATGGGTTTCATCCAGTCGGCTACTCGTCATCTGGATGTACCTACCTCCTGGATTTCACTATTCAACACCATCATATGCATAAATTTAAGTTAGAAATCATTATAAGATTCAGAGTTTGAGGTCCAGTAATCTCAATGGAGGATTGAAACAAACGTTAACTGACCCCCTGATAACCAGTCCTTATTAACACTGATACTTTTTTGGTTGTTTTCCCACAAAATAGTATCGGCTATTTCAGTGACACTCATTTTTTAAATAAAATGTGCTGACCAACTTTATTTTACCTTCATATATATCCGACTTCTTGATTTCTCTCTCTCTCTCTCGCTTTCTGCTTCTGTTTTCCCATTTCAGATAAGAAATATTATCCGAAATCATGAATACGCTATGAACAGCTATAATGATTACCTGGCAAGAACATCAAATTATGAATATTTAAAACAAGCTCGTCAGAAACAGTTATCAGCAATTGATGCATCACGTATTGGTGGACAGTTGAATAAGACGAAACAACATTTAGATGGTGAGAGTTCATTGAAATCATCTTTAGAATCTAATCAAGATGTACAGAAAAATGGTCTTCCTGAAAGAGAAGTCAAACATCATCCTCACCATCATCATCATCATCACCATCAACATCATAACCATCGTGCTGAAGTTGTTATACCAAGTAATATTTCAATTCATGGGACAGAATCTACAGCTTATCATAAAACAGATATTGACAAGCTGAATGTAACAGTGAGTATTTTAAAATTTAGGTATAAAGTTTCTGAGCAGCGGTTATTTGTTAAAGTCTTCATGATTAGAGCAGATGGAGAGAAATGCCTGAAAACGATGTAGAAGAACGATGAGACAGTCAATGAATTACGGGCGTTAAAACTGAGAAGAAGAATAATAGTTAAAACACTGCTTACGACAACACTATGTGTTTAAGATTCACCACTCGTCGGATAATCTTAAGCAAGTGAAGGATAAGCTTATGAGTCTGGCCATTTCAGTGTGTATTTATAAATTTAATTGTTTGTTCTCCCTGTTCATTAATGTCTCTTTATTAGGGACCATCGACTTTATCTGTGAATCTCTTATAGAAAATGATAAGGAGGTAGGTATACCACCTCGAACACTACGGGGACTGCTACTGCGTTGTACGATGAAATATGCAGTTTAACCTCGAATTTTACCGTCGTAGCAATGGAGTCCCCTTTGGGTCCTCTCTTAGACGATATGCTTATGGCGAAATCAGAGAATCATCCACTCAAGAACGTAATCAACGAACTCTTGTTCTACTGTAGATATATGGACGATACTTTTATCTTGTATAATAGTTAAATAGATTCCGAGGTCCTTCACCAAAAGTTCAGTATGCCTCCCCCACAAATTGAGTTCACATATGAAAAGCAGAAAGACAACACTTTATCATTTCTTGATGTTCTGCTAACAAGAAGGCAAGATGGCAGTATTAAGAGGGGTATTATCCGGGAGAAGCCATGGGTTGGAAAATATACCCGTTTCAGGTCATTTGTTCCTCTTTCATGCAAGCGAAATCTTATCAGTGCGTTGATGTATCATGCTAGAACAATCTGCACAACTGAAACACTAGACGATGAAATGAAGAAAATAGAAAACTTTTTATACAGGAACGGATACCTCGAAGAATTTGTTGAAGTCTCGATGAGGAGAACAGACAGAACTAGGTGCCTCCAAGCTGTGCTGAAGAAACGCATGTACATGACTTTATCTTTTAAAGGAGACGCAGCAAATGAATTGCTGGAATCGAAACTTCAAAAAATAATAACTAAAACATTCTTGGCCGTAAAATTACGTTTAAAATCTTCCACTCGGATAATTCCAAGCAAGGGAGGGATAAGCTACTGAATCTGTGCATTTATAAGTCTAGTTGTTCTTGTGGAGACAGTTACATAGGTAGAGCAACTTGGAAAGTTCACTTTTGGTTAACTGTTTAACGTAGTTAGAAATAGGAATCGAAAAGTTACATATTAGCCCCCCCCTTAGTGAATGTCAAGCACGAAATTGGTTAAAAATACGGCTTTTACAATTCTATACAAGGTTACACTTCAGTTCTCGAGTTCTGTACGCCTTCGATTGCTAAGAATAACTGATACAGCTGCCATAAAATTGTTTTCAACCCAGTCTGTGTGTTCAGAAGAAAAGTTGCTCCGATCTCTCTCCCTGTCATGGCTTTTTGGCCCAATCTGGGATAGTTATCCCTCCCATTTGTACTGTGTCGTCGGTAGCACAGTGGTTAGGACTCTCGCCGACCATGCATATGGTCCGGGGTTCGAGCCCACGCCGACGCACACCTGATATCTATGGTCGGCCTGCGAAATTTGGGCTACCGATATCCACGCTGAAAATTCCATACTTGTACCAAAAATACAGTGTGGAATCAAGCTGTAATCAAAAATAAAAAAAAATAAACAAATATTATCTCTCGGTGGTCGAACAGAGTCGGCTCTACGGTGTTCATTTCTTCTGATTATGATTTCTCGAGATGTTTGTCCGATGTATATCGCATCACATTCTGAGCATTTTATTTTGTAGACACAATCAGATAGAGAATGTTTCAGTTGTTTCGCAGTGTGTGTGTGTGTGTGATGTTTTGAAGAAAGTTTTAATGTCGAGCTGATTGAGTACTCTTCTGATATCGTCGGACGTCTCTACTATGTATGGAATAACGACTGTTGAGGTCCATGTTTTCGGAATGCGTTTTAAGCGATACTTGATGTTTGTGTTGATTTTTTGATGAAGTTCCTTGGGTAGTTGTTTTGCTTGAGAGTTTCAGTAATGTTTGATATTTCTTCTTTGTTCTTTTTCTTTCTCATCCGTTCACATCAGTGAGTGTCCTCGTCTAAGAAGACTTGAGCCAACTGAAACCTTTGCGCTGATGGGGTATGATGATCCGAAGTCTAAATATTTATTGCAATGGGTTTTCTTCCTGAATATGGATATACTAAAATGTCCATTTTCTCTCCTCTTAACTAGGCAGGCAGTTTAGAAATGGTAGTTCACCGACGTCTGAGTCTGTCTACTTCCGAGGTAAACTGGACTCTTAGAGACAGATTGTTCAGTTTCTTCAAGAATGAACTGTGTAGATCTCGCTTTAGCACTACAAAAGTATCATCTATATATCTTAACCATATTTGATAAAGCTATTAGCAGCAGCATTAAATAGCGAGACGTCAGTAAAAACAATATCGTTTTATTTTTCATTCATTGGGAAATAAAAAAAACTTTTATTATTATTATGAACAAACAATCTGTTATCTGGAAATAAATAAATCCCCATATTGAAATCAAAACAACAGTTTGAGCGAACAACGGTGGTTTCGATAACTTCTTCTTCAGGCTCTACAATTATAAATCCATGATTAATAGAGTACATATAGCCAGCCAATAAAGGCAAATGAAAATAATATCAGAAACTGTATTGGGGTGAATGTGTAAGTTGAGAGATGATAGTCCATTAGTTAGCATAGTCAATTAAATGTGTATAGGGTGTATAGTCAGAGGAAAATGTGATGAAGTGTGAATGAACAATTGGGTGATATAGTGTTGTTTTTTATAGTTAACAGAATACAAGTGTCATTGGGGTGAGAAAAATGCGATAACCACAAAATACATACAAACACTCATTAACAAAGGATGCACTGAATGTGAGGGCTGACCGATAATGTCTAATGATAAAATAAAGAGGCTAAATTGTAAATTGTAATAAAATGCTACCGAATTGGTAGGCTTAGTATAAAATCATAAAGGTTGACAAAAATAAGGGTAACAATGAGGTGAAATAAACTGGGTGGAGAAATGGATAATAAAGACATGGTATCACAAAATAATAAAAATGATAATAATAGTACGAAAAATTATGATCCTGGTGACCTTATAGTGGGCCAGGGTAGACAAAGAGAGTGAATAGGTTTTTCCTGTAGACATAGGTCTGGTCTCCCTCTATTAATCTCTTAAGCCTCAGCTATGGCTAGGAGGCGTAATCGTGCGCCTTTGAGGAGATTGTTCGGTACTCGATACACAAGTGTACATCACTCATCTACTTTGATGCTGTGTTCGCTATCCACTTGATGAGACAGAATTGCACTATTTAATGATTTGGTTGCTCTTTTCCCAAGCCAAACAGGAATATGTTCACGAGTGCGTAGAGGTAAATTCCTCTGGGTACGACCTATATAACTAGCTCCACAGGAGCAGTTCAATTTATATACACACATTGATGTAGCCGTTTTGGGCAATCTATCTTTAATGCACAGTGTCAATATCGGTTTGGCTGAGAAGCTGACATGCAGTTTTGCGACATTAAAAGTTCTTTCAATTGATCTTGTTAATCTACGGTTTAATATATCGCTGGGTTTATCACCTTTGAGTTGTACACTTGAGTAAAGCTTTTTCTTACTTACTGTGTCTCGCTTGGTATTATGTGTAGTTTTGTAGATATACTTCGTTACAAAGTTGGTAGGATAGTCATTTTGCAGCAAGGCGTTTGTAAGATTTCTTATTTCATCTTCAATACAATCCTCGGTACGTATGCGTCTAATTCTATGACTAAGACAACGAATTAGGTTGCGCTTATATTGTATAGGTATGAAGTTATGGAAGTGGTTGTATTGTCCGTTCCACGTCGCTTTCCAATAGATGTTTCTTTTCAAGGTTTTCAAGCCGCCCTGTTATTTAATCGCTAAGAGACAGTAGTTGTATTCCTCTCTACCCCTAAAAGAACACACATTCATGCATTCACGACGACTAGATTATATAAACATTTGAATGAATTTATCCTTACTGCGCGTCGGTGGCACAGTGGTCAGGACTCTCGCCGACCATGCATATGGTCCGAGGTTCGATCCCCTGCTGACGCACACCTGATATCTATAGTCGGCCTGCAAAATTTGGGCTACCGATATCCATGCTGAAAATTCCATACTTGTACCAAAAATACAATATGGAATCAAGCTGTAATAAAAAAATAAAAAAAATATTACGATCACACTGATGATTATCCATTAACTAGTATGCTTCGGATGAGGATGTCAAAACGACAACGGTAAAGGCATGACAGACCTTCATCACCCTGAAATCAGTTTGTAAATCTCCTGCATGCACTATAAAGAACGATCAGAAACTTGACGCATCATGAGAAGCAGACTTTTATATCCAGCTGCACACACTTCGCTGGCTCCAAACTGAAGATTAAACGGTCAGAAAGAATTAGCAACAAGCAACTCTAGCTTAGAACAAATCAACCAAAAAAATGATCGCTCAGCAAATATGTAAAAGAAAATACAGATGGATTGGACATACGTTGAAGAGGCCATCAAACGATATCCGGCACACCAACCAGGCCGTCACTCGAGTGGATTCCGAATGGCAAGCCATGAGTGAGTCATCAATGTGAGGGTGATTTGTAGAAGATCGTGTGAGAAAGAGAGATGAGTGATTATGGTCAATCGTGGAGTTAACCACTTGAAGAGGACAGCAGAAAATAGAGTAAAGTGGAGATGTGTTGTTGAAGCCCTAAGTTCCACTGGGAATCTGTTATGTACTCGTCGCTAAATTATTGTTATGTACTGGTCGAGAATTTAATAGTCCTGACGCAAGAAGGCGGAAATCAGAAGACCACTAGGTTTGCGATGATACTTCTATTTTCCAAACACAAGGAGAATGCAAATAAGTGGTATCACACCAAAGTAAGTAAGTAAGTCACACAAATTGTGAGAGCGAAATATATATGTATGTCCAGACAAGGGTGTGAACAATCATTAGACAGTCTTAACATGAATGGCTAATTATAATGAAGTATCGATCCATATATACATAGCAAAATATAGCAGACATGTCAACAACCACACATATAATATGGATATATGTCACCAAGCAACGGACTGTCAACAAACACTCATATTATATTATATATAATATAAGGGGAATATACATTGTTAAAGGAGACAGGTTCATCAATGTGAAATGGTCACAGACTAAGCGAGTAAACAGAAAGAGAGATCACCATATATATATATATATATATATATATATATATATATATATATATATATATATATATGGATATATATCAGAATCTAAGGACGTAATCATAACAATAAATTCACATATCTAAACTTCATTCCAGTTAAACACAAAATAATTTCCACTGGGAACAAAAATGAATAAAAAATACGCATGAAAATATCACTCAGATCACAGATTTATTATACTCACCTCTTAGGAAACACGTATTTGAAGGGAATATTCAACGGAGAATTTCACGCAGTTATCAGAAGAGCAGTTCGAGTTGCTGCGTTCCAATAAGTACATATAAAGATAAGAGAAAGAGTGCCGAAAATCTTTACTTAACGGAAATGTGTGGTATAAAGAATGATCACACGCAGAATAGTAGTCATTTAATAACTCTAGCAGAAATTTCTTAAAATTTTTTTGCATTTTTACATAACGCGACATTCACATGTTAGAATAAATCTTTCTCATTTGGAGCTAAAGGTGTGTAAAATGTCAAGTCTTTACAGAATGCGTAGGATTCTGTTGGGGCTTTTCAAATATAAGATTTTTTAAAATTTTTGATTATAGCTTGATTCCACACCTTATTTTTGGTACAAGTAAGAAGTTTTCTGGAAGAAACAACCTCCTTTACCTACCTTCCTACCTGGGAAGCATCGTTTCAACTACAGGCGGAACTGACGAGGATATCAAAGCAAGAATCGGGAAAGCAAGACAAGCTTTCATTACTCTGAAGTCTGTGTGGAGGTTAACAGCACTCAGCATGAAAACCAATATAAGATCCAGATTTTCAACTCCAATATGAAGTCAGTGCTACTTGTCGCTTCAAGGAGAGCACTTCAAACAGACTACAGACCTTCATTAACAGCTGTCTTCGCTCAATACCACTCAAGATCAGATGGCCAGGAAAAACTAGCAAAAGGGATCTCCCGGAGTGAACCAACCAGGAACCGATTGTGAAACAAATAGGCAGGAAGAAATGAAGATGAATTGGCCATACTCTGAGGGAACCATCAAGTGACATCACTAGACAAGTTATCGCTAGATTGGAACCCGAAATAGAAGCGGCAAGTTGGTCGTTCACGGGTGGCTTGGAGGAGGTCATGTGAAGAGATGAAGGCGTGTGGGCAGACTTGGAGAGGGGTGGAAAACTCTAGCAGAGAATCGAACGCAATGGAGACGTTTGGCTGAAGCCCTATGTTCCTCTAGGGATGAAAGGAAATAATAATAATAATAAGGAGTTTTCTGCATGTGATATCAGTAGCCCAAATTTTGCAGGCCGACTATTGATATCAGGTGTTTGCGTCGGCCAAGGATCCAACTCCGGACCATGTACATGGTTGGCGAGAGTCCTAACTGCTGTGCCAGCGACGCCACCAAGGATGAAATGTGCATAGGGACTGAGACTTGTCACTTACAAATAACACAGTTTGAAATGAAAACAGTTTATGATTCCTATTTGGGGATCAAAATAGTTCCAGTCGTAATATTTGATCTGTTCGACAGTAATAAATGACAATCAACATAACATGATGCCAAGTGTTACTGATTGACCAATATAATAATAATAAAAATAATAATGATTTACTTTATTCCAAAAACAGTACTTGTGATACAGAATGGAATTCTCAGCATTAATCACAATATTGCATCTAATTTCCTCAAATTATAAATAAAATTAATCACACAGAAAACTTTCCACGTTTACAGTAGAGGTAATGTCAAAAACATGCAGCGAATGAAATGGAAATAGTAATAATACTGATAACAGCTAAGGTAATAATAATAATAATACAAGTGAAAATTGCTGTGGGCTTGTTTCACACAGTATTGTTGATGCGGTATGGAAATCCTAGCATGTTAAAAATATTAAATATAATGTTCTCTTTACATGATATGGTGAGGGGAAAAACAAAGATTACAGCAGTCATAGCGATAAGTTGGTGTTTGCAATTATGAAAGTAAAACAAACCAAGAAGTAACAGGACCATACATATAATAGAAATAATAAAAGTAAAACTTGAAGGTATATAAGGATGGATGGATGGAGGATATTGTTTATTTACTAGATGAAAAAAGGTTAGTTAATTGTTGCCTGACACTATTTTCATCACATAAAATACGTGCTAAGTATGGTATCATAGAATTTCTATACTTAGACGTGCGAGCATACGGTTTCCTGAAGTTACTCCTTGTTCTACCTGAGGAGATGCAAGGTGAAAGCTGAGAGTAAAGCGGATGCTCCAAGTCAGACAAAACCCCTCTAGCAAATTTATTGCACAAAGTCAAGTGCCCATCGATAACAACATTAATTATATGGTTCACTGGGACACCACTCACCCTACTGATAGTCTTCAGCATTCTACGAATTGTGGCAAAGTCCTTTTTAAGCAAACCAGGAAAGAAGAAGCAAGGGTGAACAATAAAGAAGAATAGGTAGGATGCAAGAGTTTATGAACTGTAAGAGGAGGGCTTGGTTGAGTTATACCCGAGTGCCTTAACTTCTTAATGTAAAATGTCAGGCGGAATATTTTACTGGAGATCGCTAAGACATGAGAAGACCAGTAGAGATCAGAAGACAGAATAAGTCCAAAATATTTAATTTCTGACTTGATTCCTATATCACTGTCGTCAATCGTACAACTGTCATGAGAATCGATGACTTCTTTTAACTGTCTTATACATCTTAAGCTGATTATGGTCAGCTGTGATTTAGTCACATCAAACAATAGTACCTGTTAGGTAGATCGAAGCTTTTCTAGATGGCAGAAAATCGTCTCACTAGTTTGCAAATGGTTTAATTAGTGATTTATCTGAACTGACTCAGTCCGGGATGTCAATTCAATCTATAAACCATCCAAACTCTGACTATCTACTCGGTTCAGCCGTTAGCGCATAGAATCGAATTCCAAATAAGCAAACTATCCACAATTCGAGGTGGAAATTTACCAACCTTTCGGTTTGGAAACTGAAAGTATCCACAGCAGAATATATAGTCTGTTTAGTGTCATGAACAACAATCAACAAAGAAAGCATAAATGTATAATAGCATTTACTAAAAATCCACATAAAAGTTTGTAGTAGATACAAGAGCTGATTCGTCTGTCAGGCTTAAACCAAACTCAGCTTACCATTGATAAATCTATCTTCGAATCCAATTCGAATACTTTTCTGGTGCCCGTGTCACCTCAGTCTCACTGGCAAACACTACTGCATCATGACATAAATGATTCTGACCAACTAACTACACATACCAAACTCGCCTAGATTACTATCTCGCTAGCAAAATCCAGCATCAGTCACCATCAACGGGAGGGATTTGGAAGAGGTTACTTCATTCACTTATCATCTAGGGAGCATTGTCTCAACTACAGAAGGAAGAACGGACGAGTATGTCAAATCGAGCGAGAATCGGGAAGGCGAGAAACACATTTATCAACCGACTGAAACCAATCTGGAAATCTTCGTCACTCAGCCACCATCAACAACAAAATTCAGTCGGATTTTCAATACAAACCACGTCAAGTCAGTCACTTCTTCTATATGGATCAGAAACTTAGAGGGCGGGTGGGTCACAAAGAATATTCCCAACAGCCTGTTCCAGACCTTTATCAACCAACAACTGTTTTCGCTTTATACTGAAGATCAGATGGCTGGGCTGGAAAGAATCACCAGCAACAAGAAACTATGGGTAGGAACAAACAAAACAAGAACCAATCGCAGGAGAACAAATATGCAGGAGAAAGTGGAGATGGATTGGACACTCGCTCGCTGAGGAGGCCGCCACTGGGTGACATCGCGCGCGTCAGGCCATTGCTCGAGTGGAACCAGGCCGAAAGGGAAGCGGTGAGTGGGACGTCAGTTCGGGGGTGTCATGAAGGAGTTCGTGTGAAGGGGAGGAGTTGAAACAGTATGGACTAACTAACATGGATGCAGGTGAAAACTACAGCAGAAGGAAGACAGAAGTGGCAAGTGGAGAGGTGGATTTGAAGCCCTATGTTCCACCAGGAACCCAAGGGAACAATAATAATAATAAACTACTCATGTCAGTATAAGGTGAGTATATCCTAGCATGAAATACGCATAAAACAAGCAGTCTGATATCGATTATCCTTGACTAATGCTTATTCTAATTACTTTGCTTTGAATTAATTTTCATTTTTTTAGGCTTTCTGTTCACAATCAGTTACAATCGATTCAACACCAGCACATTTGTTTATGCATCCAACAAAAATTGAAGAAGAACTACTCAAGGTTATCGAATTAAAACAATCTCAAATGACCAATGAAAGTGATGAAGATGATGTTTAAACTGATCAGTTGACTAATTAATTAATCAATAGTAATTAGGAGGCAGAAATGAAAACGAAAAGATAGAAAAGGATAGTTCTAGGATATTTTCATCTCTCACTTGTTTGTTTCATTTATTATTCTTGTTTGATAAATATAAACACAAATAATTAATTAGACAATAAAGAGTAGTAAGATGTCAAGATCTTTTTCTGATTAATATCAATATCAATAAACATCGATGTCGGCATTCTTATATCTTTTTATAAAAGAGCTCCTCTTGAGATGCACAATGAATGTTCACCCTTTATCTAATAAGGATCTATGTAGACATATCGATGATGTGGCAATGGGGTCATCACTAAGACACCCATTCTAGCCGACATTTTCCTTGTGAAAGTAGAAAATGGGACTTTGAAAGATGTCATTAATGAACTTGAATTCTATTGTCGGCAAATGGATGATACATTTTTGAATATGAAAAATGAGCAGGTAGCAAAGAACATCCTGTCTGGATAAATTAAACGAGGTAGGTTCATCCTGCAATAAATTTTACTATTGAGAAAGAAAGAGAATCTAGTATTTCATTTCTAGACGTCCTTATGAACAGGAAAAAGGATGGCACAATAAGAAGAAGTGTACATAGAAAACCTACATCAACTGACTGTCAGTATACTCATTTTTTTCAGCTTCGTGCATTTGAAATACAAACGCAATCTGATAAAGTGTTTGGTTCACATAGCAAGCGCAATCTGATCGGATGAATGTCTTGATGAGGAACTTAATAACATTAAATGGTCACTGAGTAAAAATGGTCATCCTGAAAAGTTTATTGATAAGAATATGAATCTAAAATCAAAGCAGATCAAGGTACCACCAGTTCCTAACAAGGCCTTATTCTTACGAATTCGCTTCCTTGGGGACAACATCAGCGAAATACTAACACAACGCTTTAGAAATTCGGTGAAAAAGAGCATTCTGTACTGCCGAATTAATATGTGTCTTCAAAACCACTCCTATTTTGCGTTTGAGAGTAAAAGATAAACTGCCTAATTTCGCCTCTCTCAATTTAACTGCTCCTGTGGAGTTAACCAGTTACATAGGCCGTACAATTAGGCGTGTTTCTCGTCAAGTTTCCGAACATCACCCTGCCTGGTGGTTAAGTAAAGGACAAACAAAACCTATTCGTAGTGGTATTCTATCTCATCTTAAGGATACACAACACAAGATTGGTGTTAACGAGGCAGCTTTCAAAGTCATTTACCGCATACCAACAAATCTTAACTTAGCCTTAAGAGTTCGTTTACTAAATATTACTGAGGCTGGCTGTTGGAATCCACACTAAGAAGCCTAACATATGTGTCCTTACCTTGGCCATCTAGATTTGAATGATCCTCAATTTTTGTAGAAACTTCCGTAATTTTAGATGATATTCTATTCGCTACTATGTCTTTATTATTATTATTATTATTATTATTATTATTATTATTATTATAATCTAAGCATCTTTAATGAACTGTGGCGATTCCATTGTGATCTTACTTTACAAATTGATATTATCTAAAAAAACACTAATATTGTTATTACCTACTATTCTAGAATATTTATTTATTTATTTTTGATTACAGCTTGATTCCACATTGTATTTTGGGTACAAGTATGGAATTTTCAGCGTGGATATCGGTAGCCCAAATTTTGCAGGCCAACCATAGATATCAGGTGTGCGTCGGCGACGGCTCGAACCCTGGACCATGTGCATGGTCGGCGACAGTCCTAACCACTGTGCCACCGACGCACATGTTATGTACATAAACATTTGTATATATAATTGTGAAAAGGTTGGTGAGCGCGCTTTTCGACTATTACGCTACATTTTGGTCATAAATAAAATCTCTTATTACTCTAAAATTTTATGCAAAGTGTTTGCGGAAATTATCACAATTATTAACCTTTCGAACACTGAATCCAAAAAATACAATCTTATTGACAGATAATACACATAACTCACTGTTTGGATTTGTGGAATTTTTAAACATAAACACATCTATAATTGTATATATTGTTGGATTTATATGTTCAAGTTGCTCCAAGTCAGTGAGTTTATGGTTAAGATATCATTTTAGTTAACAATACTGAACTATATTGCATGTTGTCTTATTGTATAGTTGTCGTCGCTTTTTGCCCTTTTTTCTGTGAACTGTTTCCTTTGTTGATGTTGTTCTCATTGTTTGTCCGTTATTTTCTGATTTTGAGGGGAGCAACCCAAAAAGTTGCTTCTCTCTAAACTTTTACTTAATGTAATCATTCTTTTCTCAGGCGTGAGGCTAGCAACCACACCCTGTAAACAAAGTTGCTACAGAACCTTCAGCAAAATGAACCTCTTTGCACCAAAAGAAAAAGTCTGTGTAGGAACATGGAACGTCCGAACTATGTACGAGACTGGAAAAGCTGCCCAGATCGCCAACGAGATGAAAAGATACGGAATACAAGTGCTGGGAATATGTGAGAGCAGATGGAATGGGAGTGGACTCACCAAATTGTCAACAGGTGAGTCAGTGATCTACTCCGGTCACCCAGAAGATAACCACACGCACACCGAGGGCGTGGCTATCATGATGTCACCAACGGCAACGAAAGCCCTGATACAATGGGAGGCGATTTCGTCCAGGATAATGACCGCCAGGTTCAACTCCAAAGGAAGGAAAGTGTCAATCATACAATGTTATGCACCCACAAACAACGCAGACCTCGAGAAGAAAGAAGAATTCTACAGGCAACTACAGGCAACAATGGACAATACTCCAGCTGGCGACATGAAAATACTAATGGGAGACATGAACGCCAAACTGGGACCAGACAATACGGGAAGGGAACTCATCATGGGTAGAGAAGCTCTAGGAGAAATGAATGAAAACGGAGAACTCTTCGCCGACTTCTGCGCCTTCAACGAACTGGTGATTGGTGGCAGTGTATACAAGCACAAAGATATCCACAAGGCTACATGGGTGTCACCAGACGGGCAAACCAAAAACCAAATCGACTTCATCTCAATCTCAAGGAAGTGGAGGCGCAGCCTACTGGACACAAAAGCAAGAAGAGGAGCAGACGTTGGCTCAGACCACTATCTCGTACAAGGGACAATCCAAATCAAATTAAAAGCTTTCAAAGAAGGAGGAGCTGCAGATAGACCACAAGCCAAGTTCAACACTCAAAAGCTGAAGGACCAGGCTACAAAGGACATCTTCATTGCAAGCATAAAGGACAAAGCCGAGACACAAATCAACACTAGCGAAGAGGTCGGCGTTGAAAAGCACTGGAACAACTTGAAAACGGTGTGGAGCCAAACCTGCATAGAAATTCTAGGCAGAAAAAAGAGACAGGACAAACAGTGGCTCACTACGGACACTTGGAAACTAATAGAAGAGAGAAGGACAGTGAAGCAAAAGATTATCCAGTGCTCCGACGAGCAACAAAAACAGGAGCTGAATGCAAGCTACAATACACTGAACAAAAGAGTGAAGAAAAGTGCCAGGGAAGACAAAAGAAAATATTATGAAACCATGGCAAACGAAGCAGAACAAGCTGCAGGCAAAGGAGACCTCGCCACACTCTACCAAACAACTAGGAACCTTTCGGGCAAACGTTCGACACAGATTAAGCCAATAAAGGACGACAATGGAAAGTCAATCACCAAAGAGGTGGAACAGAGAAAGCACTGGGTTGAACACTTCAAAAGACTTCTAAATCGTCCGCCACCTACAACACGTCCAGCAATACCAACAACGGAAGCAGAACTACCAGTGAACACTGACCCCCCGACGAAATCAGAAGTCCTGAATGCAATCAAGATGCTTAAAACTGGGAAAACACCGGGACCAGATGGAATCCCAGCAGAGGCTTTGAAAATAGACCCAGAGACAACAGCGGACTTGATGACACCACTACTGGAGAAGGTGTGGAAAGAGGGCAAAGTACCCGAGGATTGGAAGAACAGTTACTTATTCAAACTTCCAAAGAAAGGAGACTTAAGTCAATGTAAAAACTGGCGTGGAATTATGCTTCTGTCCATTCCAAGCAAGATACTAAGTCGCATCATCCTGGAGAGAATCAAACAAGCCCTAGATGAAAAACTTCGTCCGGAACAGGCTGGATTCAGGAGAAACAAATCATGTATTGATCAAATCGCCACTCTACGGATCATCATTGAACAAAGCTTGGAATGGCAGTCACCTCTCTATCTCAACTTCATCGACTTTGAAAAGGCCTTCGACAGCGTCGATCGAGAGGTCATTTGGAAACTACTTCGCTACTACGGGGTCCCATCGACAATTATACACCTCATCCAACAGTTATACGACAATGCTGCATGCCAAGTAATCCACAACGGGAAACTTACGGAAGCCTTCGAAGTGAGGACGGGAGTGAGGCAAGGCTGTCTACTATCACCAATGATCTTCCTGATTGCAATTGATTGGATAATGCGACAGACAACGGCAACCAACGAGGGAACAGGCATAAAATGGACTGACACAAAAGACTTGGAGGATCTGGATTTCGCCGATGATATATGTCTGATTTCCCATAAACTGGAAGATATGCAAATGAAAAGTAACAAGTTGGCAGAAGAAGCATCAAAGATAGGACTTCACGTGAACATAGATAAAACAGAGATGATGAAGATTCCTTGCCAACATCAACAGCAACAACAGACCACAATAAGCATAAATGGGAAGAACCTGAAAGAAACAACCTCCTTCACCTACCTGGGAAGCATCGTCTCAACTACAGGCGGAACTGACGAGGACATCAAAGCCAGAATCGGAAAAGCAAGACAAGCTTTCATTACTCTCAAATCTGTGTGGAGGTCAACAGCATTCAGCATCAAAAATAAGATCCGGATTTTCAACTCCAATGTGAAGTCAGTGCTACTATACGGATCAGAGACTTGGCGAGTCATAAAGAGCATCTCAAACAAACTTCAAACCTTCATTAACAACTGTCTCCGCTCAATACTCAAGATCAGATGGCCAGAAAAGATCAGCAACAGGGATCTCTGGGAGCGAACCAATCAGGAACCGATTGTGAAACAAATAGGCAGAAAGAAATGGAGATGGATTGGCCATACGCTGAGGAAACCATCAAGTGACATCACTAGACAAGCCCTCGAGTGGAACCCGAAAGGGAGGCGGCGAGTTGGTCGTCCAAGGGTGACTTGGAGGAGGTCATGTGAAGAGGAGATGAAAGCATGTGGGCAGACCTGGAGCAGGGTGAAAAAGTTGTCAAAAAACCGAAGTCAATGGAGGTGCGCAGCTGAAGCCCTATGTTCCTCTAGGAACTAAAGGATACAATAATAATAATAATAATATATAATTGTAGAGCGAGAAGAGGAAATTATCGAAAAGGATATTCTTTGCTCAATTATTTTATGTCTTATGAATATTTCTTTTGCTTTCATATCATCCGTTGCATTCATTTCCATATAGAACGGAACCACCGGTGTTTTGAAATGTAATTTGGGCCTCATAATATATGAGTGAGTGCTAACCCGAAAATCAACATTCCCCATTACAAGTAACTGACTTAAATTCAGCATAGGTTGAGGAACATTTTGGGCTGTTTCACTACCAATAGTCTCAGGCTGTTGACTTCTAACAACCCGAAGACTCCAACCAAGAGTTGTGCATCTCCCTGTGTGGCTCAAATCAACAGTCGAAAAAACTTCATGGAATGACGCCATTGTTTGGTTTAGCCATAGACTAACTTTTTTCTAAACTAATCATAAGTCAGACAATATAACTCGACTGAGAAGGTGGTGTCTCAGCGTGCACGACACGTATCTCAGCCATCTCTCAGTCGATTTAACTTCACCACCAAATCGACTAACACTGCCAAAAATAACGTCAATACTACTCACCGTATTATACCACTAAACACGGTGGACAGAGTACAAATATTTGTGGTCAAATGCACCTACCCATTTCATATTTTTCAATTACATTGGCGTAAGGGACGACAGAGTAAACTGCTGTGCAGTACACACATCCTTTGATAGATAACCAGATATCACGATAGCCGTCTAGGATACTATTGACGTAAGTCTGTCAAATGTTATAAGAAGCTACATTTGATAGAGAAGATTTGTAGCTCAGGTGGATGACTTAGAGGTGGTTGTGTTCTCTGAGCTGGATAGTTGATTTGCGAAGCTTTCATCACCCTACTAGATGACATATTCAGCGCCTACTTCGATTTGAAGTAATAAGAACCTTTTGTATTCGTGCTGAGATTTCATCATCAATCAATCAATCAATTAGGGCTGATGAAACTTCCCGAATAAGTGAAGTGGTCAACACACTCTTCTACTTCACTCTCTCTCTGTCTTTAAGCCAGGGATTGGTGCAATTCAGTACTGCAGCATTATTTTACATTTGACAGCAGGAGCGAATCACATACTGAATATATGAAGATCTCCATTAACGGTGTTCAGAAGACTCTGCATTTTATCAGCATCTTAAACAAGGAGGATAATGTCAAGGCATAATCAGAGTCAGCAAGATAGTTCCCTGGTAAAAAGTCAATCCTTAAGTCGCTAATTTGATCAAATTGCAACTCTACGCATCATCATCACAGAACGAAGAATGGAATGGCAATCAAACCTCTACCTCTACTTTATGGATTTAGAGAAGGCCTTAGACAGCGTTGACCGCGAAGTAATTTGGAAACCACTCGAGTACTATGGCGTACAGTGCCCCAAATATTCATCAACCTTATTCAACAGCTGTATGACAACAGCACATGTCAAGTGATCCACAACCGAAAACTCAGCGAGGCGTTTGGAGTAAACACAGGAAGGAGTCAGACAAGGGTGCTGGCTTACTATCACCAATGATATTCCTAATTGTGGTGGACTGACTGGATTATGCGTCAGACAGTGAGTGGGAAACGAGAAGACAAGGATATCCTGGACAGACAGATGTGAAGAACCTAGAAGACCTGGATTTCGCGCGTGGATGATTTATGTTTGATGTCACACAAAATCGAGGACTTACAAGCGAAAACCGACAAACTGGTCGAAGAAGCAGCCAGCGAAGACAGGACTCCAGGTGAACATAGACAAGATGGGGGTTATGAAAATAACCAACCAACAAACAACAACAGGAATATCCAGCGTCAATCACCATCAACGGGAGGGATTTGAAAGAGGTTACTTCATTCACTTATCTAGCCAGGAAGCATTGTCTCAATTACAGAAGGAAGAACGGACGAGGATGTCAAATCGAGCGAGAATCAGGAAGGCGAGAAACACATTCATCAACCAACTGGAACCAATCTGGAGATATTCGTCACTCAGCCACCATCAACAACAAAATTCAGTCGGATTTTCAATACAAACAACGTCAAGTCAGTCAGTCACTTCTTCTATACGGATCAGAAACTTGGCGGGCGGGTGGGTCACAAAGAATATTCCCAACAGCCTGTTGCAAACCTTTATCAACCAACAACTGTTTTCGCTATATACTGAAGATCAGATGGCTGGGCTGGAAAGAATCACCAGCAACAAGAAACTATGGGTAGGAACAAACAAAACAAGAACCAATCGCAGGAGAACAAATATGCAGGAGAAAGTCGATGGAGATAATAATGATAATGATAATTTGCTTTATTCCAAAAACAGTACTAATGATACAGCAAGGAATTTTCATCATTCAGTACGATATTGCATCTAATTTACTCAAAAACGACAAGAAGTATAATAAAAATAAACATTACATAATAATAAAACGTTGTTATAGCAGCTACGTAGCAAATTACTGTATGCCATACGGAGAAAAATCTGCATATAGTAGAAAATTGTAGTAATAATAGTAATAAGAACTAAAATAAAATAGCAAAGTTATAATTAAACGGTAGAATGTGTGACACCATATAATACAGAAAGATGAACAATGAAAGGGTCGAATCACTGTGCTAATTGCATAGTAACTTATGTGTTTCACGTCTTCGTCACATAAAGTACGGGCTAAATAGGGTATTATAGAATTTCTGTACTTAGTGGCACGAGCGTATAACTTTTTATATTGACTTCTCGTCCTACCTGATGAGATGCGGGGGGATAGTTGTGAATAAAGGGGGTGCAGAGGGTTTGACAGTACAGCCTTTGCCCATTTTGTACAGGAATTTATGCGTCTCTCGACTATAATATTGGCGAGCTCACGCTGTGGCAGACCACAAGCCCTGCTCACAGCACTTAATACTCTTCGTAATATGATATAATCTTTTTTGAGAAGCCCAGGAAAGATTAATGGAGAGCAGTAGAGTACAATAGGTAAAATACAGGAGTTTAAAAATTGCAAAACTAAGGGTTGGTTGATACATGATCGTCTTAACTTTTTAATGTAGAAGGTAAGACGAAACATTTTCTTAGAGATAGATAAGGTGATGTGGGATGACCATGAAAGGTCAGAGGAAAGAACTAATCCAAGGTATTTAATGCTTGACTTGGTTTCAATTTCAGTGTCATCTATGCTACAGGCATCATGCGAACTAACTAGTTCATGTAAGTCACGTCGATGCTTGAAAGTAAAGTCAATTGCCTGACATTTGGAAGGATTTAACATAAGACCATTTGACTCAGACCACTTGCTGAAATCCAACAGAAAGCTATTAAATTTGGAGGAGTCAGACTCGGAAGTGATAGACGGTGATACAGTCAGATCGTCTACATATTTGACAAAGTTAGTTTCGTTTGAATGAGGCAGGTCGCGTAGAAAGAAGGAAAAAAGAAAAGGAGAGAGGACGGCACCTTGAGGAACACCGGATTTTGTAAGCGGACACTCGCTGAGGAGGCCACCACTGGGTGACATCGCGCGCGTCAGGCCATCGCTTGAGTGGAACCCGAAAGAGAAGCGGTAAGTAGGACGTCAGTGCGGGGGTGTCATGGAGGAGTTCGTGTGAAGAGGAGGAGTTGAAACAGTATGGACTAACTAACATGGATGGAGGTGAAAAGTACAGCAGAAGGAAGACAGAAGTGGCAAGTGGAGAGGTGGATTTGAAGCCCTATGTTCCACTAGGAACCCAAGGGAACAATAATAATAAGTCGCTAAAGTCAGTTAGAGTTAATTTCATTAGTACATATATGATGAAATTACACAGAAGTCGAAGCAGTGAGCAGTGACTTTTATCACTCTAGATGACAACTCTCTCTCTATAGATACTCACCTATCTGTTTGTGTTCGAGTAGAATGATTTAGTTAGTGAGATATGCTTTCTGGGCACTTCCATTCACGGATAAAATACTGCCATAACACCTCTTGATCGATGAAGTCGAATTCTACCTACAGGTAACAAAAACAGACCAAGTGTTGAAATACCAGTAAGTAACCCTTCTGACTGGAGCACTGAATGATGTGTGTTTATATCTCAAAAAGATACAGTTTTTGTTCAACATTGTAACGAAAACGTCTTCATGAGTACTAACAAGAATGAAACCTAGGCTAGACAGAGCTTTCTGCGTACTACATAAGACCATCTAATTGTAATGACCAGAACCCAAGGATACTGTTCTAAACGCAAAAAACCAATCATTGAGTTCTACTGCATAGTTTGCCAAATTCCTGTGAGTTACATACAACCAAAAATTATATTCCAACAATGTGGAAACATGATTAAGCATGATAGAATCTAATAGTACTATTGAACATTAATAACTTATTTTAAAAATACAAAACGACATGAGCAATTCCGTCCGGAAGCTATACAGTCCACAAGTTTTTCAGGCACAAAACACGTAATGTACAGCCATATTAGTTGACCAGACTAGGTCGTGAAAATACCTGAGAAACAATAGGAATATTCCTAACAGTGTGGAATCAAAACTCTGTTTTATTCAAAGAATTAGATAGGACTCACAACTTAATAAACAACGTCTTCAACGACAGCAAATTCACAAGAGAAGAGGAATCTCATAACCGAACCCCATATTTGGACGTCTTAATCAATAATAATAATAATAATAATAATAATAATAATAATAATAATAATAATAATAATAATGATAATTTGCTTTATTCCAGAAACAGTACTACTGGTACAGTGTGGAATTTTCAGCACACATCTACAATATTGCATCTGTCTGTTTTCGACATAGAACTTTGCACAAATGTGCGCAAGTTCAAGTCGCCACATTCCGTGTAGCACGCGAAGCAAGCAAGAGAAGAAAGTACAAGAAAAGCATAATAGAAACTGTGAGCAGAGGGGTGAGACAAAGGAGTAATTAAGAAATACAAAACAGTTTCATTGGAGATCATAAATCACAAGGAGTGGATGCATCTGCGCCACTGAGAACGGTTTTGAGCCATGTCACCAATTGTTTCCAACCATAGATTTTTACCGTCCCGAGGACCCCAGCCCGGAAGTCTACACCTTCCTACGTGACTGGCTTAGACCGACTGTTGTGGATTTCATTGACTGATGCCAGGTTTTTGTTTGACCGCCGCTAGCTTTTTCCAGCCTGACCCTATATCCGCTAACATTGCTCGTCGAGGGAGGCGATGGCTCAATATTGCTCACCTTATTGAGGTTAGGCGTCGAGTTCTAGGTAAACAGGGGAAATCAATCGACGAAGTCGTGAAGCTACAAAGACAGAGATGGTTAGGACATGTGTTGTCTGTCTGGATTCAACATAGAACTTGGCACCGAAGTGCAGCAGTTCGAGTTGCCACGTTCCAATTGGCACACAAAGGTAGACAAGAAGATGAGTGAAGAGAATCAATAGAGTTTGACAAATATAAGAGTGAAACAGAATGGGTAATTGTAGAAAGGAATATGAAAGATTAGAGAGACTGAATACATCTGCGCCATTGACAACGATTTTGAGCCATGTCACCTATTGTCTCCAGTCATTGATTCCTAGAGTCCCGAGGGCCCCAACCCGGGAGTCTGCATCTCCCTACCTGACTCAGTTTGACTGTCAAGGATTTCATGGATTGATGAGGCCATGTTTTTGTTTGGCCACCACTGGCTCTTTTCCAACCTGCACCTATCTATATCAGCTAGCAATGCCCGTCGGGAGAGGCGGTGGTTAGGCATGCGCAGGACGTCACCTAGCCATCTTAGTCTATGTAACTTTATAGCCTCGTCGATTGATTTTCCCTCTTTGCTCAACACTCTACGCCCAACGTCAACATTACTTACCTTGTTAAACCACCTAACGTGAGAAAGAGATCGCAGACATCTATGATCGAAAGCAGTCAACCTTTTCATGTCTTCAACTCGTATTGGCCATGTTTCAGAGCCATAGAGAAGGACGGAGCGAACTGATGAGCAGTACACACGTCCCTTGGTTGATAACCGGATGTCACGCCTACGCCAGAGATGGTGTAAGTCAGCGAAAGCAGCTGGAGCTTTTCGGATCCGTGCTGAGATTTCATCGCCAATCAGTCCGTTGGTGCTAATACAACTTCCCAAGTAGGTGAAGTGGTCAACAAGGACATGTGTTACGTATGCCAAGCCATCGCCTCCCTCGACGAGCAATGTTAGCGGAAATAGGGTCATTTAATTTCATAGCACATTTAAAAAGGAGTATTAGAAAAAAACAAATATGAAAAACAACAACAACAACAAAAGAAACACAAAAATTGATATAAGTATAAAACTTAGGCGCTGTGGTAGAGTATAACTCCATTATGGATAAGATTGTATTTTGATAAATCACACACAGTGTTGTACAGTTATATTAACTGATAAAAATAAATACCAAGTAGAAAGGAACAACAACAGGGGAATTAGAAACTCAATTTTATAGAAAATCAACTCACACAGACCAAATCCTGAATTACAACAGCAAAAACCCAATAACACACAAAAGGAATTGCATAAAAACACTACTCAAGAGACTCAGTCAGGACTCATTGCAGAACTCCCACTTTAAGGGAAATTAAAGAAAGATATCTCGTGGATGTTTTTCAAAAGAATGGATATCGACGGAATTTTATCAAAAGACATATATCCCCGAGCCAACCTATCAAACCAAAAGCCCCCAAGCAAAGCACAAAGAAAATCGCCTTACCATATATAAAGGATATCTCAAGAAGCACTGCACTACTCTTCAAACCTTTAAGAATTGATATCGTACACCCAGTTCTATGTCAACCAAAAGACTGAACAACGAAAGAAGATAAGGCCAACATCATCTACAAAATAAATTGTAACAAGTGCGAAAAACACTACATTGGCCAAAGTGGACGTCCTCTTCGTCTTCGTATCCATGATCATAAACTGGCCGGTCGTCAAAAGACATGATATCCACTCCCTCATGTCACTCGCTGCATACAGACAACCAAGGACATCAGTTCGACTGGGACAACGGTCAAATATTAGACATAGGAAACAACAAGAATGCTAGCCAGAGAATTTTTAGAAGCCTGTCTGTTATTCCAGTGAATCATCAATCAATAGACACATCGAAATAGACAAAATTTATCAACCGATAAGAAAGAAACTTCACACACAAAGGGTCAAAGTTCACTTCAAAGGAAGAATCAGTTCCAACACAAGTAACCTAGAAGGTGTAAAAACACAAAAACGACCAATCACGTTCAAGACCACCCTACAGGAGATATGATTAATAAACTCCTGGAGAAATGTGGAAGCTCACTTCATCGAAATGAAGTGTATGCGCTGAAGATGTCGCCTAGTAGGGTGATGAAAGCTTCAGAAATTATCTATCCAGCTCAGAGAACACAACCACATCAAAATGAGTAATATTCAAGTGTTGATCTGCAAGGATTTGATTGGTTTCAGGATTTCATCGTGAACCGACATCGTGGACCATTAAGCCGCTGGTACCCAATCCAATGACCAGCCCATGAATTCCAACCCCTGCAAATTCACGATATAGCGCGATCATTAACCAATGTAGACTCTATAAACTATCTGTTCTCACACCTGACTTTTTCCAATGGTTCTCTAACTGACGTCAGCTCATGATGAAATCGAAAAAGTAATAATTCCAAAGAAGATATGGGAATGTCGGGACCATGATACAAATGTCAGGGGAAAAGATTGGAAATTAAAAATTCAGTTGAGATATTCAAGTATGCGTCAAATCGGAGGGATTTCAGGAACAGTTATAATGTTACATCAGCATTGGACTTAATAACACCGTGATGATGAATCACATGGTAAACAAACTTGACTGATAGGATTTAGACAGAACTAACACTACTATGACATACTATAGCATAATGTATATATATAAATATATTAATGACAAGTCCGTGTATGATCAGATTGTTCGAAATGTGTTACGTAATTGCATTACACGATTCAGACACATTACATCTTCTTATTGCTTTATCTAGATGTTTATATAATCTACAGAATTTACAACGGAGTTTAATGCACGATTTCTTCTTGTCGTCCAGGATCTTCAAAAAAAGGATTATTTGATGGTAGGTAGTGTGATATACAGTTCTATCTGACCTGGAGCTCAAAACAATCCATTATGTTATCTCTTCTCTGTTTTCTTCGAGAGATGCTCTACATTTTGTTGAGTACTGATTATGAAAAGTTCAGGAGTAGATTTTAGTGAACCAAGGACACCACTCAGGGCAAAGTTAAACTTTCGACACCACTAACAACCAATCAGCAAACGACCTTGAACGGACCAGTCACATTAAAGAGGCATTTATGATAAATGGAAAAGTATATTTATACAAAAATAGCATAAAAAAGGATAAAACTGTTACAAGGGGTATCTTTCCCTAACATGTGAGAGAAACATCTCCCAGTTAAGCATCGGACCGTCAATAGAAAAGCTACACCACATTCTGTACATATATTCATCCAAATGACTATAAATGAGATCCTTTTGAGATCCATTTATAGCTCTAATTCTATTTCTCAACCTCCTCCAAAATCATTCAATAGAATTTGTATGTGTCCTCGTAATGGGATTGACAAAGTCACCTGAACGGTTCACTCTGTCATGAATATATCCAAGAGACGACAGAGTATTGTAACCTTTCCATTCATTCGTATGCATGATTGATTCCCGTTTCACAAGTCTGGTAATAATAGGTATTAAAGCAGTTGCCATTCTACCTGCTACCCTTTCCACGAAACCCTTTCGGAGGGAGGTGTCCTACAAACCAATTACTCAAATATTGTTAGCTCGCTGATGACCACCGTTGTATTTCTTCTTTACCAACACAGTTTCGTCAACGTGCACAACGATGTCATCTCCATCCAACAAATAAGTAATTTTCTCCATTTTCCACGATGCAATGTCTCTGCAATGCTGATACCACTGATCTGTTGAGACGAGGCTATTCTCTGTTTCAGCAGCGATGGCTCTCACTGGATGTTTTAAGACCCAGTAGTTGCAAACAAACAAAACCTGTGTTAAGGAGAGAAATGATCTTGAAAAAAGTTCCTACGAAATATCAAAATTATCAGTTTACCTTCTCTAATGTTAACCCGCCTCAAACAAATCACACAACAATGGACATATCCATCAGTTGAACTACTAAAGCTTTTTAAAGTCATCACACCACCACATGAAAACGTTCTCTCCTTCCGAAGCAATCCTATATCCAAGCAATACTGGAAAACACTATCCTCCTCGAATTGCAACCGTAACTTCGTTAAGGCACGCATTTGAAACGAATCAAGCGCCATACAACATTGAACTCACGTTCATGAATCTCATTGGACAATGCGACGTCGTTCGTTGATTGGTAGTTGGTGGTGCTTAAAGTTTAACTTGGCCTCACTCAGGAACAGTTCTCTCATATATTGAGTGGGATAAGCTGCTATTGAGGATAATGCGTCTGGTCATGTTTAGTTAAAACATGAGAATCAATGGGTTGTAAATGTTTCAAATACTTGATAGAATGTAAAACATTATTGGGGGTCATATTTAACTACATTTAAACAAACTCAATACAAGAAATAATACGCAATATATTGATGGAGGTTTGCGGTAGCTGAGGGTTTTTAGCAAGCCACTCTTGTATTTGTACGTTTCAATTGTTATCATTGCATATCTTTCTACGTTTCAATAAACTTTCTTTCCTGTCCGTCGACCAATGAACAGGTAGTAGAAATCAAACAACATTTATTTTTTATTTTACTCTGGAAATTTTATTCACCTAACTGATTCGATTGAAATATCTTAACGAGAAACGCAGGAATCAGCTAATTGTTGGTTGAATTCAACAGTGTCCACTTTTAAGCAGTGTGAGATTTCACGCATTGAAGTTATTTTGCATTAAGCCTTAATCGATTGATTCCATGCTAGATTGAAATGCTTGATCGCCGGTGGTTGTCGTCTCCTAGTATGAGATGAACCAGTAGTAGGTCAATGAAAAATGCTTTTGCGTTTGAAAAAAGTGGGTGTCAGATTCCAGTTACAGTAAGAACACTATCACGTACTGATAGGCATGTAGATCCAGGGTGAGAAGTAGTCCTAAATGGGATGAAACATACGTGTTCTGCATTCTACTTGCTAGCCTCCACCAACCAAATAACAAACTATGAGAGTTTCGTGCAATTGTTTGTTTGTATGGATAGATTGGCGTACATAACTGTTCTTTTATTAAGCCCTTTATTGTATATTCTCCTCTAAATGAATTAATGAATGACCTTTAAATTAACTATTGATTAGACAATAATTTGAGATCATCTGATGAAAAGTTGTAAGCAACTTATTCTTGTAATTTGCTTAGTTAGTACACTGTTAGATTTGAAATTTCTGTTGTGACTTCCTTTCACTTAAAATCATCAGTACACAAATATGTCTGTTAAATCAAGTCTATCTCGAGGAGATTTAACAACATTAGTTGATCATATAGATTTTGTGGTGTTATATCCGTGATGATGTAATAATCCTACTGATTTATGGGTTCGATAACCACTAGTCACCACATACTTCTAATATCTCCATATCCCACAAAACTGATGATAGAAGTACAGATTGTTCTGTATCACTGAGGATGATTCACTTTTATAATACAAAAGTACCTTAAAATAGAAATATTATATATACCTCAGAAAGTTAACAAATAATCAATCTTATTGATTACTATTATTGTTTCCTTGGGTTCCTAGTGGAACATAGAGAGGGCTTCAACACCACGTCTCCACTTGCAACTTCTGTCTTCCCTTCCGCTGTACTTTTCACCTGCATTCATGTTAGTTAGTCCATACTGTTTCAACCGACTCCTCTTCACACGACTGAGATGGTTAGGACATGCCTAGTCATCGCCTTCCTCGACCGGCGGGCAATGTTAGCTGATATAGTAGGATCAGGCTGGAAAAGAGCTAGCTAATGGAGGTCAAACCAAAACATGACACCATTCAATGAAATCCACAACAGTTTGTTTAAGCCAGTCATGTAAGGAGGTGTAGGCTGGCTTCCTAGTTGGAGTCCCCAAGACGGTAAAAAAACCAATGGCGGCTGAAAAAAACAATTGGTGATATGGCTGAAAATCGTTCTCAATGGCTTGTGCAAAAGCGCATCCACTCCTTGTGACTTGTGATTTCCAATGAAACTATAGTGTTCTTCGTTATTACTATTCTTTTTTTTACCTCACACCCTGTTTACTTTCTCTATTACGCATTTCTCTTTACTTTCTTCTCTTGCTTTGTGTGCTACATGGACGGAGTGTGGCGATTTGAATTGTCGCACACATCAGTGCAAAGTTCTATGTCGAAAACACACAGACAAAGAGACAAACAACGTGATGACTACTAAAACCAATAAACAAAGCTTAGAGCCTTTATGTGCAACACATACGGAAGGCAACGAAATAGAGAGAAGAACACGAAGAGAGACAGAAAGAGAGAGAGAGGGAGTAGCGGTCATCATCTCATATAATTCATAACATTCACATTGCTTGCAGCATAATACAGTAAATACGTCAATTAGTAAATAAATAAATAAATAAATGGATAAATCAATAAGTTGAGTAGTAATAAATGTTCAACTTTATCAGCTAATAAATATACACTAGAAAGTGTTGGAAAACACAGCTGAATGTGAGTAGTATATAAATAAGTTAACTACTAATACTACTAGAAAATAAGAGGTAGGTCAAAGTTTGTCTAAGTGTATCATCTTTCGAGTATAAGAGAAAAGAATGAAAACAAGCAGAAGAAGAAAAAGAGGATAACTGTTATTAATGTACACATATATCAAGATTTCTGTTATTGATTCATAACGGTTCATAAACTGATGCCCTACTATGTCATCTGTTAAGAGATACAACTAAAATAGTAATAATAATAATAATAACAAGAATAACATTGGAAAGGCATTAAAGGCGATTTCAGCTGAATACGTCGAGACGAAAAGCACACACTGAAGCGTAGCAGTTTATTGTTGTTGTTGTTGTTGTAGTACTCGTTGTAGCAGGATTAAGAGCAGCGTTATAGCGTGCTTCCATATATTGCAGACAACATTGCTGTTCGAACCCAGATTTAGTTGAAGTACAGTTAGTAAGTTAGCTAGTTGAGAATTAGATAGGCTACAGGCGATTTACACCGTTCGTTCGTTCCATTTCGCTGTTCATTTCAGCTTATAGCTTGGTATACTGGTGGTCGTGGTGGTAGTAGACGTAGGCGTGTTAGATAGTTTATCTTCAAGAAATATTAAAACTATCGCTTCTAAATGACTTTGATGATTTAAACGGTGTCGAGAATTTGGATAGAACTGATGGAAATAATATAAAAATAAAACAAGAGAGAGAACTAAGACTCTGGTGAAATAATAATAAATAGCATTATATGTGAAATATTTATGGATATTACTTATTATATAGTGTGTATTGAATGGAGTGATGAGAATCTAGACTGTGCCATAATTCAAATTGTAACGACAGGAGACAACGGCGCGGCCAACCAGATCGTTTATTGAGAAAATCAACAGATATTATTTATAGATTTTTATGTACATTATTATTAGCGTTATTGTTAGCAGAGAAACAACGTCTTCCGATTGGTTGTTTTCTTGCTGAAGATTATTCTGTCATCTCTTTATGGCCGTTTCTTAGAAAGTCAGGCCATATCTCTGCGAATCCTACTTGCACGCGTTAAGTCCGCTATAATTGGTTGGTGAATTCCTCAAGGTTAACCTTTGTTATTGTTTTTCCTCATGACCCCGATTCGGGACTTGAACATTGACATGAACTTAATTGGTGTATGGTTACTGACAGTGGAATCCAGAATAGGCACTTCGTTCTATTTAGGACTCATCACTGGATGTACCTGCAGGTACATCTAGATTACGAGTCCCAAATAAGACGAAATGCTCGTCCTGGATTCCACTGTTAGTTGCCATCCACCAATTAAATTCTGATTAAATGCCCAAACATCGTCGAAGCATCTGCACAAGGAGTTGACATGTCAATCTGAGACCAAGCACTTCGGTCCAATCAATCGGCGGGAAAATCTAAAATTCAAGTAAAACTTCTGTTACTCTAAAATCAATGTGAAAATCTTCTGCATTCAGCCTAGCCAGGAGAGTCCCGAGTTTTTAAACACTCATATCAAAGCTAATGCTTCTATTATTTTTATCTTGATTATAGCTTCATTTCACACCGTATTTTTGGTACAAGTATGGAATTTTCAGGGCAAATTTTGCAGGCCAAGCATATAGATATCAGGTGTTTGCGTCGTCAGGGGGTCGAACCCCAGACCATGTGCATGGTCGGCAAGCATTTTACCGCTGTACCGCCGACACATAGAATTGTAGCGCGCTTCACTACCAGAATATGCCACAGGCTAGAGCGGATGTCTATCAACAACTGACTTCGAAAATGTGATACTGAAAATCAGCTGATTCGGTTGGAAAGACATAAAAGGAACGATGAACTCTATCGACGAACCAACGAAGACTTCATCGCGCAGCATATATATATACACAAGGAGACAGAGATGGATTGAGTGAGATATTATACGTCAGTCAGGCCGTCGAGTAGAACTTCAATAGAGAACTATGAGTTAGGCATCGCTTTGAGGGTGAGGGAGATGGGGGGGGCGAGTGCAAATTTATGGGCAATCGTGGAACCAGCTAAGCAAGACAACAGAGAGAACAGAGCAAACTGATGATGTGTTCTTGAAGCCCTATACTCCCCTTTAAACACCAGAGAATAATAAGGAAATAAGAATAATTTAAACAAAATATTATCACTATAAATATTTTACCTGAAAATGATGCGGTTTACCAGCAGCTTTCAGTTTTTCAATCAATGATGATGTATGCACAAAGTGGACATTTTCATCTTGACCGCCATGAAATATGTACAAACGATATTCATCATTTGACGGCATATTCGATACATACTGCATTACATTACCTTTCCTGAAAAATAAAGGAAAACACAGGTGAGAGAAAAAACAAAGTTAAATTGATACAGGTTGTTATAGTATAGTGTTCACAAGTCACTGAAATCTATGCATAAAAAACCAATGGCTAAATGGTTAATGAGGTCATTTTGTAACTTGACGTTCCTCTGTTTACTGTCGTGGTTAGGTCGGGTTTACACGCCTGGGTAGATGGAAACAGTTAAGTCGTTGTTTCATTTGAACCCCCTAATTAACTTTCAGACAGCTGTTTTCGTCGCCTGTTAGCATAATTGCGAGTCTATTGTGATTCTTACGCTTTTTTTCTAAGCATTTAACTCTTCATGACTGCAGAATCCTTTAACTTATCAGAGAAATTAATCTTTGTTAAATAAATTCACAAAGTATGTATTCCATCAGCATCGATGTCAAGAATTTTGAATTCTGTTTGAGACAGTGAAATCTTTATTGTGTCAGCAGCAGTCCACGTTGATAGTCTCGTTACAATCAGCAGTTGGCTTAAAACTTGGGCTAGCAAAAGCTTCCATCTCTTGCTATTGCATCGATTTTCTTCATGCATTTATTTCCCTTGATAAATTTGAATAAAGCAAGAACAACAGTGGTGGCGGTTTGTACAGAATAAGAAGATGGTACCATCCTGTGTTTATTTCGTTGGCTTCTCATCACCTGCCACTTCCCGACCGAAAGCTGCTACCTTGACGTGGTGGTCGGGCTTGAACACCGCAATGATCTATTCAAGCTATACTGGCTGAGACTTATGTCTCTTCAGGTCCTACCATGCCAGGCAGGTTGTTTGGATAGCGGTTAAACAAAAAGCAGCTACCCAATCCAACATCATGATAAATACAAAATCACAAAATTTCATGCCGGATCGACCGTGGCCCGGATTAACAACGACCGCGCTTCCTGCTGCCGTGTCACAGGACAGAAGTGATAAATATGCTACTGAGGCACACCAAACAAAAAAAGAACGAACAAAAACAGGCCGCGTGTGACCGGCCTCAAGCAGTTGTCCCCTGGGCTCTGCGGTCACGCAACCAACTTCCACGGTGTGGGCAACCGGGAAGTAACAATCGCCCTCACAATCCGAAACGCACGCAAACACCTAGATAATTTATGAGGTTCATGGACAGAAAAGTTTGAACACACTTGCAAATTTTTCATGGTGTCAGTTGACAAAATGTTCCACAATAATGTGAACAGTGCTCAGAAAATTGTACTTATATAATTTTTACGCAGGCAGTTCAAGCTTAAACAAAATGAACGTATGCATACAATGGTGAAGGAGTTACGTAATAAGGACGAGAGATGCGTAAGATGCAGAGTGACTAATAAATTAAATAACACGGTATTGAGTTCAACTCAAATCATAGAGACAAGAAAAATTATAAATTATAAAACGGGGATGAGGTTAAAGACAAAGATTACGTAATCAGGTGAGAGAATAAAGATGATATTCAGTTACAATGGTGGCAAGAAAAGACTAATAAGTGCTTTCTGAGCACACAGATTGGGTTTCAGGCGCTTGATGGAGATGACTTCAGCAAACTTCAGGAGAATTGAACTTTTTTGCCTATTGATAATTTTGAACGACCTTGCGACGTCCACCTCATGACCCGTGTTAAGGAGATACACTGTTTAGAGCATTTGTTCCTTGTAGACATAAGGTTTTCGGTACATGTTAAGAAAATCGTAGATATGCCCTTTTTTCTGTTCTTCCAATGTATCTGCTCCCGCAGATACATGTAAATTTGTATATACAATTGGAATTGTTAACGTGAGAAGGATATCTGTCGATTTTTGATTGCACCAAAGAGCAAGATATTTGATACACAGGAACGACCTTATCTGCAGGATAGGCTCCGGTTAGTGATGTACTCAATCTTCTGTAGACAATTGCCGTAATATGTTTCACCTTTATAATCCAGTTGAATGAAGAGATGCTTTTTTCCACTGTGATTTATTTGACATTTGAGACTTCATATCTTCCATATCTGTTAATGAATCTCTGGGGGTAACCGTTGTTTTTCAACACCTTTTCGAGAATCATAAATTCTTCCTCTAGTTCCTCTGCAGAGCTTATTCTCCTAGCTCTGAGAGACAGAATCTTGCCTAGTGCTCGTTTATAGCTATTTGGACAAAAGCTGTTAAAATGTAAGTATTTTCCATTCCATAGCAGCTTTCAGTAAATTGACCTCTGGAGACTACCATCTTCTAGGCGTTGCATGGCAATGTCAAGGAAATGGAACTATCCATCCTTTCCATGTGCCATAGTAAATACAATATTTGTATGTGCGTTGTTGAATAGTGTCTGAGTAGGTAGGAGGGCATGACTTTCGCTGTTGCACACTACAAATGTGTCATCAACAATATCGACAATAAGAAGTTGTTTGGTCGTTTGCATGCATCTATTTTCTCTCTCCTTCAGTTTGTTTCATTCGATTAAGACATGACCTCTAATGGTATTGTCTACTCTTGTGTGTGTGTGTGTGTGTGTGTATTTAAAATGTTTACAAGCTTCTGATTCGCAAATTCTTACTAAAATTGAGGAATGGCCTGATTGTGTGTGTGTGTGTGTGTCAACATGCGTTAACTGCTCTTCTGTTAAATCCTTGGGTCTCAAAATATACTTCTGAACATCTTAAAAATTGACTGTCAACTAGATATCGTGGATTTCTTGAAGGAAGGAGAAATAGCAGATATACATATCATAATGGAGTGTGGTTTGTGCTTCATCAGCTCAGAGACTATTGTGTCACACACACACACACAGAATATACTGTCAGCTAATTTTTTACTTGAAGATATTGATAGCACGAAGGGAAAATATCATACGTTAAACTCCTCTGAAAATTCCCAACATTTTATAAATACCGTCTAAATTAAAAAGTTGTTATTATTATTATTGTTATTGTTGTGATTAGTGATTACAGTGGATATCTTTTGGCTTGTTAGGTTCATATCACATTTGCATTGTGATAAGTCGCATTACCAGCAACATTGACTAACTATAAACATAAAACTTTGTACAGATGTGCAACAGTTCCAGTTGCCACTCTCCCTTCATGTACCATACAAAACATGAGAAGAAAGTAAAAAGAAATGCAAAATAAAGACAGTAAACAGAAATATGAGGCAAAAAGAAGAATAGTAATATGGAAGAACAATACAGTTATTTTGGATATTATAAGTCACAAGGAGTGGATGCATCCTCACCATCATTGAGAACGATTTTGAGCTATATCACTAATTGTCTCTAGCCTTCATTGACCGTCGCGAGGACCCCAATTAGCCAGTCGGAGAGTCTGTATGTCCCTATGTGGCTGTCTGGCTGACTTAAACTAACTGTTGTGGATTTCATTGACTGATGAAGTCATGTTTTCATCATGACCCCCCCCCACCACCACCAGCTGGCTCTTATGAAAACCTGATCCATCCTATGTCAGCAAACATCGCCCATTGTCGAGGAAGGTGATAGATGGCTAGGCATGCAGGAGCAACGCATATCCTAACCATCTCAATCATTGTAATTCCCTAACACGTCGTCGATCGATCAACTTTCCCTCCTTACCTAGGACTCGACCGATACCTAACCTCAATATTGGTCACCTTATTATGCCATTTTATAAGGGGAGATAAAATGCAGGCAGCTATGATCAAAGACAGTTAACTAGTCAACCTTTCATGTCTTTCACTTTCAATGGCCATGTCTCAGTCACAGAGATAAAGGAGGATGGAGCCGGATATCACATCTACACCAGAGACGGCATAATTCGCAGAAAATGAATGTATCTTCGCTATTTGAGTACAATTTAAAACCCTATATCACCAACTGTCTCCAGCCACTGATTCATAAAATCCTGAGAACTTCAAGCAGGCAGTTACTACCTATCTAAGTGACTGAAACCAGCTACCAAAGACTGTGTACTGCTCAGCAGTTCGCTCCGCCCTTCTCTATGGCTCTGAAACATGGCCAATACGAGTTGTTGAAGACATGAAAAGGTTGACTGCTTTCGATCATAGATGTCTGCGATCTCTGTCTCACGTTAGGTGGTTTGATAAGGTAAGTAATGTTGACGTTAGGCGTAGAGTGTTGGGTAAAGAGGGAAAATCAATCGACGAGGCTATAAAGTTACATAGACTAAGATGGCTAGGTGACGTGCTGCGCATGCCTAACCACCGCCTCCCCCGACGGGCATTGCTAGCTGATATAGGTGCAGGTTGGAAAAGAGCCAGTGGTGGCCAAACAAAAACATGGCCTCATCAATCCATGAAATCCTTGACAGTTAAACTGAGTCAGGTAGGGAGATGCAGACTCCCGGGTTGGGGGCCTCGGGACTGACTCTATGAATCAATCAATGGCTGGAGACAATAGGTGACATGGCTCAAAATCGTTGTCAATGGCCAGCGCAGATGTATTCAGTCCCTGTAATCTTTCATATTCCTTTCTACCATTACCCATTCTGTTTCACTCTCATACTTACCAAACTCTATTGATTCACTTCACTCATCTTCTTGTCTACCTTTTTGTGCTATTTGGAACGTGGCAACTCGAACTGGTGCACTTCGGTGCGAAGTTCTATGTTGAATCCAGACAGACAGACCAAAGACTTGATGCATCGAGTTCAAGTATTTTTGTTTGACCACCACTAGTTCTTTTCCAAACTGATTATATATCAGTTAAAATTGCTCGACATGGGGGTAACACGTGCTCTAGCTATCTCAACTTTATAACATCATCGATTGACATACCCTGTTTAGCTAACACTCCACGTATCACCATGGTAATACTCATTATATTATATCACTTCATATGAGAGATGGAATGCAAACATCTGTGGTCAAAGACAGACAGTTTTTTCATGCCTTCCACTCTCAATATGCATATTTCACATTATTATATATGTGTTAAACTTGGGCACTGTGGTAGTAAGTAATTCCATATTAGTTTGTTTATTAGATAGGTCACACAGTGAGTGAAACAGTATTAGTATTATTTACCGGATGACACAGTTTCGAACACAGTTTATTACTGTTCACAATCATATCAATTGTAATCACACAACTTTAAAACTTGAGTTTTATAGTTTTCTATGTTCCCTTATATTTGTCATCGTAGGGGTAGTAGAATTTTTCGAGATATCTGATCGGACAGGTGTTGAATTATTCCTATTACACATATTTGCAGTTGATTTGATAAACAAAGCTTATGTTATCAATCTCTCCCTCCACATCACTTTTATATCATATTTTGAAATTGTCATCCTATCCCATTCCATCGTATTGTATGGTTATGTGTAATTGCATGTAGTGAGTGCTATAGCTGTTCAACTATTCTCTAGACTTCTTGTCTTATTCGGATCAACTAATCTAGATTTTGTTAGGCTTTTATGCTCGGCTAGTCTGACTGCTCCTGTTCTACTACTTCGACCTATATATTTGACCTGACAACTAATTCCAGAAGGGTATTAGACAAACTAAATTGTTTTCTTTTATTGGCTTCACAGGATTATTTAACAGACAAAGCTTGTTTCTAATTGAGTTTGTGGGGGTGTTTGAATGCCAGCCACTTTCATTCCTCCTCTGTTAAGAATTCTCCATAAGGTTTCCGAGGTTCCTTCTTTGCATAGGAGTCCTACTGATACCATACTTCACAAGCATAGAAAAGGACAGAGCACACTGCTATGCAATCCACACCCTCTTTGATCGATAGCCACCCCAATGGAGCAAAAATACGATCGATTAAACTATCCAATATAAAAACGAAGTTGTATAGATAGGGGAAAAAAAGAAGAAGAAGAAGAGTACAAACTTACTTATAAGCGTCTGGATTATCCTCGGGTAGACCAATATATCGTTCGGTGTACGCTGAATCATACAGTGCCCAGTCAACAACTGGTGACACAGCAATAGCTGCTCTATATACATGATGATATCTTACTGCAGCCATCAGAGACATATAACCACCTAGAAGAAGTGAGAGTAAAAAAAGTGTTGTACAGAATACTTTAGAAACTTTATGCATTTATTTCCCTTGATAAATTTGATGATGAAAGCAAGAACAACAGTGGTGGCGGTTTGTGCAGAATAAGAAGATGGTACCATCCTGTCTTTATTTCGTTGGCTTCTCATCACCTCAGCTGCTTACAGCCTAAATAAATTATGAGGTTCATGGACAGATAAGTTTTAACATACTTGCAAATTTTACATGTTGTCAGTTGACAGAAAGTTCCACAATTAGTAAACAGTGTTCAGAAAATTGCGCTTATATAGTTTTTACACAGCCGGTTCAAGTTTAAACAAAAATAAATGTATGCATACAATGGTAAAGGAGTTACGTAATAAGACGAGAGATGCGTTAGATGCAGAGTGAATAATATATTGGGTAACAATGTACTCAGTTCAACTCAAATCATAGAAACAAGAGACAAGCAAAATTACAGATTATAAAAGGGGGTTGAGGTTAAAGACAAAGATTACGTAATCAGATGAGAGAATAAAGACATCCAGTTGCCAGGGCAAGGAAAGACTAATAACTGCTTCTTTCTGAACACAAATAAATCGGGTTTCAAGCGTTTGATAGAAATTGCTTCGGCAAACTTGAAGAGAATGGAGCTCTTTTGTCTATGATAATTTTAAAAGATTTCTCGATTTTCACCTTATGACCCGTGTCGAGGAGATGCCAGGTAATAGCGCTACTATAAGAGTTTGTTCTCTTGAGGCGTAGGCTTTTCGGCACATGTTCAAAAAGTCGGAGGTGTGCCCTTGTTTCTGTTCTCCTAATGTAACTGCTCCCGCAGATACATGTAAATTTGTAGACACAGTTGGAGTTAACATGAAACAGGTATCTATCGAATTTGACTGCACCAAAGAGCATGTTGTTCGATGGACGGGAACCAACTTAGCTGCAAGATAGGCTCTGGCAAGTGACGTTCTCAGTCTTCTGTTGACCATTTCTGCAATGTTTTCACCTTTAAAATCTAGTTGAATGAAGACGCATTTTTTAAACTGTGATTTGCTTGATATATGAGTCTTCACATCTTCCATATTTGTTAATGAATCTTTGTTTTTCAGTACCTCTTCGAGAATCGTAAATTCTTCCTCTAGTTTTTCTGCAGAGCATATTTTCCTCGCTATATAGTACAGAGTTTTGACTAGTGCTCGTTTATAGCTATTTGTAAAATTTGCAAGTATGTTAAAACTTGATATCAGCATAAAACTTGGGCACTGTGGTGGAGTATAACTCCATTATGGATAAGATCTTATCCATAATGGAGTTATGTTAAAACTTTTCTGTACTTAAACCTCATAACTTATCTAGGCTGTAAGCAGCTGAGCTGATGAGAAGCCAACGAAATAAACAATGATGGTACCATATTATTCTGCACAAACCACCACCACTGTTGTTCTTGCTTTATTTGAATACTTTAGAGTTAGTACGACATCCATCCATGATCCACCACAGTGAAATGACGATATGATTACCTACCTGGGTCTCATAGGTCAGATCGTAAAGTGCAGAAGGGCAGGAATCCGGAGGAAGTCGGTTTGAATCTTTTCTAAACTCAGATTGTCACAAAAAATGTCACAGGTATAATCACAGTTATACTCCTTTTTATCTTTATTATTTTTTTTAAACAACTGGTATGAACAGTACTCAAAAGTGAAAGTCGTTTCAGATTGACTACCTAATTATTTAGAACATAGTTATTCGTGTGGCTACGCCCTCATAGACTCTGCCAGCCAGGTAAATCCTATTCACTGGCTTCACGTGAAACGGGCATTCCTCACGAAGGTCATGTCACTTCTGTGATTCGAACCCACGTCACCCATTACTGTAGTCAGAGATGTTACCACGTTAAGCAGTTGAAGATTACACAAGTGAAAGAGAGAATCATTGCGAACCGAAGAGCACTAGAAAGCCATTTCCTCCTGGTTTTGAACTTATCCATCGTGTTCAATAACGACCCTACCAGAAATCGAATCTAGAAAGGTGAAACCATTGACCACGATAGGGTTGTCGACAGGCACTGTTGCATAAGCCCAAACTGCGAAGAAACAGCTGTCCAGTAAGTATCCCTTGGTTTGCAAATGATTTTCTAACCGATGCCAAGATGGTGCTACCAGATATATATACCATAAAATCATTCAAAATTTTTATGAAAGACAAAAACTAAAAATCATACTCTTAACTAACATCTCAACTGACGTACCAAATGAATAGCCCATAATTGCAACACGTGAAAGATCAATTAAACCAGTGGCTTTCGCAGCATATTTTAGAAAGGCGACATGATCGTCAAGTTCTACCTGACCCTAAAATAAAGTGGAAAGAATCGAGAAGTGTGGATTATTGACTTTATTTCAATGTTTCTATCATAATGAACAAAAAATAAAACTTCATGTAGGTAAATAACCTGGGTTCTAGTGGGAAATCGTGACCAGTAAGATGCAGCAGGTAGGGTGTCGCGCTATGTCATGAATTGGCAGAAGTTGGAATTCATGGGCTAAACATTGGATCGGGTCCCAATGGTTGATGAATAATCTACGAGCTCGCTAGCCTTGTAACCAGAAGGTCCTGGGTTCGAACCCTGGCGGTGTATGCATACTGATGAAGAGCCCCAAACTAGGACGAAACAGCTGGCTGTCCAATACTCCCAGGTAGTATTCCAATGTTTCTCTACCCGATGTTAGCTCATGACGAAATCTTGTAACCAAACTGCAAAGATGAAGAGCGTTTAATGCAATTATTATTCCCCATTGTGACAACAGTATCATTTGTTTCTATCCTGACTGACTGACTGGTTTCAACAAAGAACTACTTTGCACTGATGTGCACCAGTTCGAGTTGCCACAGTCTCTCCATGTAGCACACAAAGTAAGGGAAGAAAGTAAAAAGAAAAGCGAAATAGAGACAGCAAACAGAGGTATAAGGTAAAAAGAATAATAATATCGGAGAACAATATAGTTTTATTGGCTATGAGAAGTCACAAGTAGTGGATGCATCTGCGCAAACCATTGACAACGATGAGTTTGAGCCATATCACCGACTGTATCCAGCTTTCATTGGCTTTTACCATCCCGAGGACCCCGACCAGTCAGGGAGTCTACACCTTCCTACATGGCTTAAACTAATTGTTGTGGATTTAACTGACTGATGAAGCCGTGGTTTCATTAGATCACCACTGGCTCTTTTCTAACCTGACCCTATGTCAGCTAACATTGCCCATCAGTCGAGGAAGGCGATGGCTAGGCGTATGCATACGTAACACATGTCCTAACCATATCTGTCGAAATAGCTTCACAGCTTCGTCTATTGATTTCCCGTCCCACCTACCTAGCACTCGACCGATACCTAATCTCAATATTGCTCACCTTATTATACCAATTCACACGAGATTGAACGCAGGCATCTATGATCAAAAACAGATAGTCTTTTCATGTCTTCCACTTTCAATGGTCATATCTCTTTCACAGCCATAAAGAAGGACGGAGAGGACTGCTGAGCAGTACACACGCCTTTTGGTCGACAGCCAGCCGGTTATCACGTCTAATCGAGAGACGGCGTAAACTGGCATATGCGAAACTAGCCTTCTGTATTCGTTCTGAGATTTCGTCCACGATCAACCCATTGATTGTGAAACATAACTGATAAAAGTAACGATTTTTATTGATGAGTGTATGAGTTCAACTTGTCATGTTCGTTGGTGGTGCAATATAATCAGTATTTATGGGATAACACCTATATTGAGTGATAAGAACCGAAATTCAATCGATAAAATTGTGAACTTGAAATGCGACTGAGTTGAAAAAGAGTTATGAATAGTCAGACGGAAACACAAAACTTATCCACCATGGAATATTTGACAGTTAGTTGGTTTGAGCCATCTAGAAAGCTGTGAACTGCATGGCTAGGGTCCTTGAAATGCTAGGAATCAATAGTTAGAGACTACTAGTGATACACCTTGAAGCTGTTCTCGATGGAGAAGATGTATTTACCCCTCACTATCATCCAGAATCTAGAAATTCTCACTCATCTTCTTATATATTATCGTCTATCGTAGTTTTAATAGATTAACTTCCTCATATTGGATAGATGAGCATTTTTGCTGAGTTCTACATTCGTAATTCGGTTTATTATTATTATTATTAATATACTGTTATCAATACTATTGTTGCTTCAGACATAACCTCAATATGTATCTGCAGCCCAGGCATTCGACTGTTAACTGCAATGTCAGGAGATCATAAATGTACATCCAACATTTGTTATATTTGTTGACCTGAAGGCACCCTTTGGTTCTGTTGATCAAGGGGTACCCGTGGCTGTCTGTTCGGGAAGGGAGCGTTGAGAAAGCATATTGCACTAATCAGGGCAACCTATTTGAACTCATGTAGCTGTGTAAGAGGCATGGAGAGTTTTCATCTGAAGTGATGACAGCCAATGGTGTACAACCACGGATGTCCACTGTCTCCATTTTGGTTTAACTTTACGAGAATTCATCATAACTAACTTAGGGGTTAGCCTGTTACCAGGGTGTCTTAGAGTATACAGAGGATACTTTCTTCCTTCCAAGGTGAAGACGCTAATAAGATGCACAGCTATCTAAAGTGATTGACCATGGTCGACTTCAGCCGCTTACGGATTGACTTGTTAGTTACCTCATCATCTATCACATTGTACAGAAATCTCCGTATGTTTGGCATGCTATTCACCCTTGTTCAATGTAAGACGATGCTGCAGAACTGATCTGCACCGACGTGTAGTTTACAGATAGGCAGTTAATAGCTGATCGTGTTGACTAATTCACTTGTTTAAGAAGTTTCAGTATTCCTAATGGACTGACTGCTGACAAGATATCAACTTGAGTATACCAGTAGGCTCATCTATCTATGTTCGAATTCCGTTACATTTGGCGTAGGTGTGATACAAGGTATCCATCTAAGGATATTTTTTACTGCACAGCAGTTCTCCTCGCTCCGACTCTATTTATGGCCGAGACGGCCATAGCAAGATGAAGAAATGAAGACAGACGTCTTCGACTACTTGCGACTGAGTATAATATGGTCAGTAATAATGACTGCATATTTAAAATATTAGGTAACGAGGGAAAGGTAGTCGATGAAGTTGTAAAGTTGTACCAGTTAAGATGACCAGGAGATGCATTACTCATGCACGCTATTACCCCCTCCGTCGACAAATGTTATCTGACATAGAACTGGGTTAGAAAAGAGCAAGAGGTAGTCAAATCGAAACATGACATTCATTCGTGAATTCTTTGACTAATAGTTTAACCCACGTAGGGAGGGAGATGAGGACTACCTCGGTTGGACGTCCTCCGGATACTAGGAATTAGTGATTGAAATTTGATTTTCGAAGTTTCAGTAGTGGTCATGTGTTTTACGGGGTGGAACTACTAGTCTCACACCCAACCTTTCCTCTTTACTGGGTTTACTAGCGGTTATGCGAAGTTTAGGAGTGTGTCAGTCAGGAATTGAATACAAACCACGGGGGGGGGGTGGTTGTAGAATATTGTACGACTGAACCATCGATGTACGCAGTGTTACTTACGGCTGATTTGCAAGTCTGTAACAAAATGTACAAAATATTCAGCAACAATATTCAACTTACCATACGATTTTTAATATAACCGTCAAAGTGAATACCACGATTTGCAGAACCACGACAATCACACAAAAACACCGCATAACCATAATGACAGAATAATTGAGCGTGGGCGAATCTAAATTATTTTTGGTGAAAACAAGGAATAATATTTTACAAGTTATAATCAAAAACAACTAAAACAAGTAACATTTGAAATTTAACCTGTGACTTGCGTTACTACTGATAAGATTTATAACTAATCCTTACAAACCAAAACTATAGAAAGTTAATCTGATGCTCGCTAGTGACTTGCTACAGGTTGGAGTTTCCTGAGTTCTTGTGAGAAGTCGTGACCAGTGAGGTCCAATTAGATGTCGCGTGTGTGGATGGATGTCCAACCAACAACAATGGTTGGGGTCGCGCTAAATCACGAATTGGTAGAAGTTAGAATTCACGAGCCATTGAATCGGGTCCCAGTGACTGAATGGTATACGAGCCAGCTTGCCTTGTAACCGGAAGGTCCTGGGTTCGAATCCCAGTGGGTGCGTACTGCCGATGATTTCCAAACTGGGATGAAACAGCAACTGTCCAGTACTCCCTGGTTTTCAATGGTTCTCTAACTGATATCAATCCGTGATCAACTTGTAAAACATAACTAATCCTTACAAACCAAAACTATAGAAAATTTATAAGTAGTATTAAAGTACACACATAAAAATGTCTATCATCTGCAAGACTATCGAATAGCGGAGAGATGAATTTAATGGAAATAAAAAGGAATGAACGATGTTTGCGAAAAAACACGGCAAATATGAAAGGAAGACAAAGAAGTACAATATGGAAAACAAAAGTAGTACAATGCCGAAGATATGTGCGAATTGTGATTCCAATGTATGATAGACGTATTTTGCCTATATCTACACATCGAGTCGCCAATAAAGAATATCGTTAGCAAACATTCTTGTGTCTCCCTGTTTTAAATCTTCTGCCCGTTGGTGATAGACTATGGTATGGATTTTAACGTAGTTCTGCCGAGAAGTCGTCACTGGTGGAGTCCACTAAGTAGAGTATGAGGGGGTATATTTGCCGACAAGACTAGACGCCGCTGGTGCGAATTGACACAAGATGAACCTAAAGGATCAATGGGTTCCTCCTAATCGACGGTTTAATGACTGACGGAAAAGCCTTATGGTCTTAAGGTCTTATTTTAGGTTCATAGGAGAGTTGGTGGAGTGCACTATCCAAGAATTCAAAACTAGAACGGCACACCTGTTGAATGCCCTCTGATTCTCACTTGTTTCCTAAAAAAGTGTCGGTTCGTCACTTTATGAATCTAACCTTTGACGGTTAGACTGACATCATGACAACGGCTGACATCAATGAAATTGATATATGTCCATATAGGTTTTGTTTTGGGCATTTTCACTAACGATCAGAAGCTATTCAGTGGAACATGATCAGTGTTCGGTTATGACTTCATATAAGATGAATGTATTCACATTCAAAAGATATAAGCAGTTGTTAGGTTAGGACGAGTGGGTTTATAGGTCACCCTTATTAAGGCGGCATAGTTCATTGCTATGTAAACTTAATGATATAAATGATATATAATTTTTTTATGTTTGGCATTAAGTTATGAATTAAAAAATTTTTTACGATTTCTTCTTAGTCTGTAGCAGTGAATGTTGGTTGATGGTCAAATCTAGGCGTCAGGTCTGAAAGTTAAACATGTATAATTACCGCTTCATAATTTTCTGATACTATGTATGGCCAACTACACAAGAAACACTCCATTTTTATTCGTGCCACAAATGCGCTCGTTCAAAATGGAGTGATTATAATAATAATTATTATAATAATTATTATTATTCCCTTGGGTTCCGAGTAGAACACAGATCTTCAGCAGAACATCTCCATATCACTCTGTTCACTGCAGTCATTCTTAGCATGACTCCACGATTGACTATAGGCTTTCATTCACCCCCCCTCACAACACTATCTACTCCATGTCAACGTAGGACTTATGTCCAATCCGTCGTTTCCCATTCACGTCTCATTGAATGGTCTGTCTAGTATGTGATGTCAATCACAGGTATCTTCAATGCATGTCTATTTCATCCATACTATATTGGACATTTTTGTTGGGCAACAGTTCCTTGGTTGGTTCGTTCCCATAGTTTCTTATCACTTATCGTTTACAATCGACCATCTGATCTTTAATATTCAAGTCTTAGTTTGTAGGAATTTGATTTGATCTTCAGTACCCAAGTCAGAGAAGCCAGCTGTTGATGACAGTCTGTGGTAGTCTGATGGAAATGCTTTCCACGATGTACATGGCAAGTTTCTGAACCATGTAGAAGCTCTAACATGATGTCAGTGTTGAAATGAAATCGGATTTTGTTCCTTATGCTGAGATGAGTGCAGCAGATTTCCACACTTGATTACAGCGTAATCAAAATCTGTCTTGCTTTTCCGATCCTGTCTTAGACACGTCCATCCGATGCTACCTAGGTGAGTGAAATAGTTGACTTTCTTTAGGTTTCTCCCATTGACGCCATAGTATATATCCGCTGACTGTTTCACTGTCTTCTCAGTCAGTCAGACAGACTTCTGTATCTACTTCACTATAGGAATAGTATTCATGTAATCAGTTGTATATTGTTGTGTTTAGTAAGCATGAAGTCGAATCCAGCATTGCTCTCCATTATAACGGTGTAATATTACGCCCAAAATACATAAACTGATATCCTACAAGTCACTAGCCAGAGCCTATGTGCAATAAAGAAAGTCATGCTTCCCACTTACTCAGATTATTCACATGACGCAGATACAAATATTGAATTTACTATGGGACATGAAACTGATAGAAAGTTCCACCTCCTCAATATTGCCATGCAACGCCTACAAGACGGTAGTCTTCAAAAGTCAATTTATCGAAAGCCTACTTGGAAAGGACAATACTTACATTTTAATGGCTTTGTCCAAATAGTTTTAAACGCGGACTAGTCAAGAATCTATCTATACTATAGAGCTAGGAGATTATGCTCTATAGAGAAATTAGAGGAAGAATTTGTGTTTCTCGAAAAGATGTCGAAAAGCAATGGTGACCCTCAAAGATTCATAAACAAGTACGGAAGACCTGAAGGCTCAAATGTCAAGCAAATCACAGTGGGTAAAAAGCCAATCTACATTCAGCTTGATTATAAAGGTGAAAACATTGCAGCAATGGTCAACAGAAGATTGAGTACGTCATTAGCCAGAGCCTACCTTGCAGATAATCTCGTTCCCGTCTATCGAACGAACAGCTTGCTTTTTGATGCAATCAAAAATCGACAGATATCCTTCCCATGTCAACAATTCCAACTGTGTATACAAATTTACATGTATCTGCTCCCGCAGAAAAACAGAAAGAAGGGCATATCTACGATTTTCTGAGTATATACCGAAAACCTTATGTCTACAAGGAACAAATGCTCTAAACAGTGTATCTCCTTAACACGGGTCATGAGGTGGACGTCGCAAGATCGTTCAAAATTATCAATAGGCAAAAGAGTTCAATTCTCCTGAAGTTTGCTGAAGTCATCTCCATCAAGCGCCTAAAACCTGATTTATGCATTTAAAAAAGAAGCAGTTATCAGTCTTGCTGTGCCCTCCCTGGTAACTGGATATTTTCACCTTTCTTTTATCTTGATTACGCAACGCCGAGAGTTTCTGTTGTGTATGAACATTATTGTTCGGAATGCATATATTGACTGATTGATTTTTGTTTAAAAATGAACTCTGTGCAAGTATGTTGATGATGTTGCTGATGAGAAGTCAACAAGATAAACAATGACGGTACCATCTTCTTATTTTGCAAAAACCACTCACTGTTGTTCTTGCTTTATTCAAATTCATTAAGGGGAATAAATGTATGAAATCAATATTCCATAAATAAAATGTAATTCGATACACTAGATACAACAAAATAGATGTTCAATTATACCAACTCACTCATTATTCACTCCACAACCAAACGAACACACACACACACATACACATGCACAAAATAATCAAAAAACTTACACTGATCTCGAATAACTACCACGAACTAGCTGGATTCCAGGACCACCATAGACAAAATGTACAGTTGGATAACCATTCATTAATCGACTATGATTATAATTTGGTATAAATAATTGTCCATAGAGAATTGACTGTGGATCATTAAATTCCACATAATTTGACGATACTACTGATAATTTGTTATTATTCATGTCTAAATTATTAAATATATCACATCGAAGTATCATAGGTGGATTAGTCGGTTGAAAACCATTGTAGGCATTGTAATGAGACACTGTGGAGAGAGAGAGAGAGAGATGAGAAGTACAACAGTTGAGAAGATTCGTAGCTCAAGTTGGTTCTCTGACCTGGTTGATTTAATTGTGAAGCTTTCGTTGTCCACCATCTAGACAACATCTTCAGCGCAGATTTTAGTATGAAATGAATTCATTTGAATTCACTTCGTAATAAAACTTGCGCAGAAGATCTTGCCTAGAAGGTGGACAACGAAATCTTCGCAATTATATCAACTAAATCGAAAAGTACAATCAACAAGAACTAATACAAAAGCGACATATGAAAATAAGTTTTAATTGGGATGATTTATTAATATTATTATTATTCCCTTGTGTTCCGAGTGGAACATAGTTGGGCTTCAACAACACATCTCCACTTTGTTCTATTTTCTGCCGTTCTCTTCAGTTGGTTAGCTCCACGATTGACCGAAATCTCTCATCTCTTCTTCATGCGATCTCCTCCATGTCACACTGACCATCCACTCGTCGCTTCCCATTGAGATTCCACCCGAAGGACCTCCTCAATGTGTGCTCCATAAATCCATCTCCAATTTCTCCTACATATTTGTTGAGCGATCGACTCTTGCTCATTGGTTTGTTCCATTGGCGAGTTTCTTGTTGCTTATTCTTTCTGGTCATTTAAAATCTTCAGTATGGAGCCAGCGAAGTGGGCAGCTGTTGACAAAAGACTGTAACTGCCTATTGGAAATCCTTTTTGTGACACGCTGGGCCAAGTTTCTGACCCGTATAAAAGAACCGACTTCACATTGGTGTTGAAAATGTGAATCATGTTCCTTATGCTGATTCATTGCAGAAGATTTCCAAACTGGTTCCAGGTTGATGAAGGCGATTCTGGCTGGCTGATTTTGACACCTTCGTCCGTCCCGCCTCGCCTGTAGTTGGAACTAATGCTGGCTGACTAGATAAATTGAATCTCTCTTGTTGGTGGTGACTGGTACTGGTTGTTGTTGTTGTTGTTGCTGTTGATTGGTTGTCTTCATCACCTCTGTCTTCTCTGTATTCATCTGCAGTCCTGCTTTCATTGCCTCTTCACAGCCACTTTGTTGGTTTTCGCTTGCAAGTCTTCGAGTTTGTGTGACACTAGACATAATATCATCTGCGAAATCCGTATCTTCTAGAGTCTTCTTATCGGCCGTCCAGCGTATTCAATTTTCAAGAGTTTGTTCGCGGGTATTTGACTTGTTTCCAGTTTGACCACGTATTGATATCAGTTAGAGGTGTAGACTTCCAGGCTGGGGGTCCTCGGGACGGTAAAAATCTATGGTTGGAAACAATTGGTGACATGGCTCAAAATCGTTCTCAGTGGCTAGCGCAGATGCATCCACTCCTTGTGACTTATGATCTCCAATGAAACTGTTTTGTTCTTCGTTACTACTCCTCCTTTGTCTCACACCTCTGCTCACTGTTTCTATTATACTTTTCTTGTACTTACTTCTCTTGCTTCGCGTGCTACACGGAGTGTGGCGACTTGAACTTCGCACATTTGTGCAAAGTTCTATGTCGAAAACAGACAGACAGACAGAGAACCATTGAATACCACCAGCAGAGACTAATGTACAGATAGCTGGCTGTTTCGTCCTAGTTTGGGACTCATTGGCAACCACCGAGTTTCGAACCCAGGACCTTCCGATTCCACGGCAAGCTCGCAGACTCTTCAGCCACTGGAACCGGACTCAATGGCCCATGAATTTTAACTTTTTACAATTAATATAATTAATTGCGTATTAATCAACCTTTTCAAAGTTGAGGCACAGCGGTTAAGACTCTCGCCGACCACCATCCACATGGTTCAGGGTTGGATCACCTGCCGACTCAAACACCTGATATAGCAATGGTCAGTCTGCGAAATTCGGGCTACCGATATCACATGCTGAAAATTCCATACTTGTACCAAAAATATGGTATGGAATCAGGCTTTAACCAAAATTAAAAAAAGAGAACATTTTACTTTCATCTTTTTGCGTCCTAAGTGGCATAAAGAGCTTTAAGTTTGAGGTTTGAAATTGCAGTATCAGAGATGTTCTTTCTACGGGTTGTGGCTGTTAGCCTCACACACACTCAACCTTTCTTTTTTACTGGAGTACCATTTTTAATTCCTTTACGTTCCCAATGGAACATGGGGCACCTTCAAGCTAGAGGCTTGAAGTTTCGGTAGCAGTGATATTTATTTTTCCGGGATGGTGTTTCTAGCCAGCCTAATGCCCAACCTTCCCTCTTTACCAGACTTATTACTGGTAAAGGAGTGGGTCGACCGGGTATCGAACCCTAAACCACATGCAGCGTGGTTGACGAGCATTTTACGGCTGTGTGCCACCTACGCTTTACAGGAGTTACTATCCGCTAATCAATATTTATGATTGTAATGGCCTGGGGTCGAACCCTGAACCACATAGTGTTTGAGTGGTTTGTTGATGAGATACTACCACCTCTGAACTATCGACGCACAACGGAACCTTTAGTTCAATAGACATTATAAAATGAGAACAAGACGAAAAAACAACGCTGTACTTACCATGTTTACGTAACCATCCAATATGTTGTAGAATAGGTTTATGTTGACGATTCTCATGATCACTATTATTCATCATCCTCATCATCGTAATACGGCAAACTTGAATACCAATTAATTTATCTAAACTACTTGATTCAATTATCATAATACCATAGTTTGGATTGAATGCACTCACTTCATAGGATAATGGATAAGGCTTCAGGTGGGATTTAGCATCAGAAAAGTATGGATCTAAAATATTTGATTGATTTATATTTACAGGCATGGATGATGGTAATGATGATGAGAGTGATGAAATGTGTTCATCTTCAACAGTTTCTACTTCTGTAGAATTATTAGTAGTCAATGAAAGTTGAGCGGTCAAGCAGGATAGACAACCACGATCTTCATTTGCATAACTGACACAATATCTAAGTAAAGATGGCAAAAAGAGGTAAAGGTGCGAGGAAAAGCGGAAAAAGGGTGATATATTATGTATGCAATGAAACTGTAGCCCACTAATATAGGCGCGCTTGACTTCTAATCCCCTGGCTTCTATAAACGATCTGGTATGACCGAGGGTGAGTTGACTCATGTAGACACACATGCATAGCTTTTGACACTGCATTCACGCGGAAGGGGTATATTCCACACGAAAGTGAAAGGATGAATTCGAATGTATGGCGTTTACCACAAAACTGGTGGTGCACATACAGCTCTAACCTGGAGGACCTAGAAAACCTTGATCCCAAACCTATGGGTGTATATAGACTCCAGAAACTGAAAGGATCATTTGGTCAACGTCAACCATGGTGTCCTAGCTCCTAACACTACTCCACTGCCTTGTATATATATATATATATATATATATATATATATATATATATATATATATATATATATATAATTGTAGAGCCAGAAAAAAAAATTATCGAAAAGGATATTTCTTGCTGAATTATTTTCTTTCTTTTCTACATGTCTGAATGAATATTTTCATCATATTCAAATTCAATTAGACAAACTATAGTACAATATATATATATATTTGGTTACAGGATTTCATCATGAGTTTATATTGGTTAGGAAACCATTGAAAAACCAGCTGGTAGTACTATACAGCCAGATGTTTCGTCCTAGTTTGGGACTCTTCATCAGTACGCATCCACTGGGGTTCGAACCCAGAGCCTTCCGGTTACAAGGCCAGCTCGTAGGGGCCAGTAGGTTCCGGGTTCGAACCCCTGTGGGGTGGGTGCGTACTGATGAAGAGTCCCAAACTAGGACGAAACATCTGGCTGTATAGTACTGCCAGCTGGTTTTTCAATGGTTTCCTAACCAATATAAGCTCATGACGAAATCCTGTAACCATTCAACCAAATCCCTACAAACCAACACTTGAATATACATTTTTTCTCAGACACAAAAGATTATATTCCTAGAGCTGACTGACTGTTTTACCACGCAATAGTTCAAGTTGTGTCATACTCCATGTACCGCAGCAAGGTAGAGAATAAGAAAAGAAGAATTTCAAAGGAATTATAGTGAAGCGGAATGTATGCAAAGGAAGTGTAGTCGCATGGAACAACATGAGAGCATAATGGATAAGGGAGATAACAAGAAGTGAATGTATGTTCACCAATGGGAACGATTTCGAACTATAACACCAACAGTCGCATACCATTGGTTCTTTGTATCTCAAAGATCCCAATCAGGCAATCTACACTTTAATACGTGGCTACTTCGCAATGAGGAAGGTGATGGCTCGACATGTTCGACGCTTGTTATAACCATATCAACCGATGCAGCTTCACAAACTCATTGGTAGGCTTACCTCCTCCTTACCTAACCTAAATCGATATTAATATAACCACATTATAACAATTAGCTCAAGAGACAGAACGCAAACATCTAACTTCCCCGGGTCCTCTTCACTTTCAATAGCCATTATCCACGGTCATAGAGAAGCGTACGAAGAAGTGCTGTTCAGTGCAAACACATCCTTCAGTTGTTTGCCTTGTATCACATTCGAGCTATAGGTTATGTAAGTTGGCAAATGTCATCGGCAAACATTTCATGATTGAAGTGGTCAACACGCCCCAACCATTTCACTCCATATCTTATACTCATTAAATCAATAAAATAACCAATATGATTAACTTAAAAAAACAAGCAATTGAACGGATGAACACACTAAGAGATAGAAGATAGTTTGCATAACTTATCTTTAGGCTTCCATTGTCAAAGTTAGGTGTGTTCAAGGAATTAAGATGAAGTTTACCCGGTATCCAAAAGTGGAAAATGTTTTTCTAATCAGATATCAGTATTTAACTGGATTACCCCAAATATTTAACAACCTTATTCAACAGCTGTATGACAACGGAACATGGCAAGTGATCTACAACCGAAAACTCAGAGAGGCGTTTGGAGTAAACACAGGAGTCAGACAAGGATGCTTATTATCACCAATCATATTCATAATTGTGGTGGACTGGATAATGCGACATACGGTGGGAAAGGAGAAGACAGGGATATCCTGGACTGACATGAACAACCTAGAAGACCTGGATTTCGCGCGTGGATGATTTATGTTTGATGTCACACAAAATCGAGGACTTACAAGCGAAAACCGACAAACTGGTCGAAGAAGCAGCCAGCGAAGACAGGACTCCAGGTGAGCATAGACAAGATGGGGGTTATGAAAATAACCAACCAACAAACAACAACAGGAACATCCAGCGTCAATCACCATCAACAGGAGGGATTTGAAAGAAGTTACTTCATTCACTTATCAAGCCAGGAAGCATTGTCTCAACTACAGGCAGTCGGGGCGGATGAGGATGTCAAATGGAGCCAGAATCTGGAAGGCGAGAAACACATCCATCAACCTGAAACTAATCTAGAAATCTCCGTCACACAGCATCAAAAACAAAATTAGGTCGGATTTTCAATACAAACAACGTCAAGTCAGTCAGCTCTTCTATACGAATCAGAAACATAGCAGGTGGGTCACAAAGAATATTTCCAACAGCCAGTTGCACACCTTTATCAACAACTGTCAACTATCGCTCTATACTGAAGATCAGATATCCGAAAAGAATCACTAACAAGAAACAATGAGAAGGAACAAACAAAACAAGAACAAACCAATCGCCCAACAAATATGCAGGAGAAAGTGGAGATGGATTGGACACTCGCGGCTGAGAAGGCCGCTGGGTGACATCGCGCGCGTCAGACCCTCGAGTGGAACCCGACAAAATGGGAAGCAGCGAGTGGGACGTCAGTTCGAGCGTGACATGGAGGAGATCGTGTGAAGGGGAGGAGTTGAAACAGTATGGACTAATATGGATGCAGGTGAAAAGTACAGTAGAAGCAAGACAGAAGCAAGTGGAGACGTGCAATCGAAGCCCTATGTTCCACTAGGAACGCAAGGGAACAATAATAAAATAAATTTCACTGAATAGGTTGTCTGTACATCGTATTCACATATAAACTCATTTCTTGTACATAAATACAAGACACACGCACACATTACATCAGTTTAAGATATACCAGACTCTGGAGTGGTAATATTGTGGTGGTGTGATACAGACAATGTGTATTCCAACGGAATATTATTCTCACAGTTCAATACGGCGTTAGCAACAGAATACTCCGTATACTTGAACATTCTGTTATATATTGCTTGATGTAAACCGAAATCACACGCTTAATGATTGTTTAGAGGATATAAAACTGTATCTATCTATATGAACAGCTCTTTGATGAATGAAAAATAAACCTTGACTCCCGTGTTTTGCTTTCTGTTGTCACAATACAACGATAAACACAATTCTGAGACAGAGGGAGACAGAGCGTGTGTGTGTGTGTGTGCTCACATGAAGATAAGTTACGAGATTTAAGATTAGGAAGATGATATAACAAGTGAATACATTCACATCATAGTGAATAATTCTGAGTCTTGTCACCAAGACTCCTCTCTCTGTGTAGCCATTCGCATCCTTAGTATTTTGAGAGTCCAGAGCAAAAATTACATCTGCATGCTTACAGATTAATAATTACAGGCTTTTAAGGTAGATAGGTACCGTAAATCTTTGTCGCTGACCATCAACTTTAGGTAAGATTACTACTCATCAAGGGAGGCGGTGGGTTGCCATCTATCTTCATAGATAAGGCTTTATAGTCACACACCCGTCAACCCATTGACTGACTCATTTTCCTTACCTAACTAACACTGTAGGTATCTAACAACGATAAAAGTATAGGGACAGTTAAGTGTACGTATTCCACTTGCTTTTAGGTGCAATGAGTTCTTTTATATCTTAGCGTATACCTAGAACTCAAAATCTAATATTTCAATATCCAATACTTTCAGTGGTCATGCCTCAGTTTTACCACGGACACGATTATTGTATGAGAGCTGGTTATGGTACTACTCAGTTGCCCCGAATGTGAGTTATGTGTGGCAGCATTCGAACCGAAAATACATTGACTACTGAAAGTCAAGTACCGAAGCTAATGAGTCAAGAATTAGGATGACTGACTGATTTCAACGTAGAACTTTGCACTGATGTGCACCAGTTCCAGCCGCCACTCTCCATTTATGTGGCACACAAAGCAAGAGGAGAGTAAAGAACGATTCAAAACAGAGATATGAGGCAAAAGGAATAGTAATATGGAAGAACAATACAGTTATATTGCATATTATAAGTCACAAGGAGCGAATGCATCTCCACCAGCCATTAACAACGATTTTGAGCCATATCACTAATCGTCTTCCAGCCTTCATTGGTTCTTACAGTCCTCAGGACCCCAACCAGCCAGTCAGAGAGTCTAACACCTCCCTACATGGCTGATGTCTAGCTGATTTAAACTAACTGTTGTGGATTTCATTGACTGGTGGAGCCAGCCATGTTTTAATTTGACCACCATCACTAGGTGGCTCTTTTCCAACCTGATCCTATGAAGTAGGATACAGCGAACTGTTAAACAGTGTACTCACATATGCTTTAAAATATTCCGACTCATTTTCAGGTAATCATTTTTGAATTCGTAAAACTTTAGAACTGGCAGTATAAAGATACAAAAAAAAATATACGAAAAATATAACATTGTTGAATCAATTCGAGTAAAAAAAATTTTTTTTAAAAGGTATATAGCTGCTTACATATTTCTGAGAATAGGGTGTTCTTTATTCGCTTCGAAATAAACCAACTGGTTATTTTCGTCTAACCATATCTTTGCATTGAAATAACAAGAGGTTAGAAAAATTTGAAAAAGATAAGAATAAAAGAAAACGACATCAGGGACAAAATTTATTGAACGCATGCAAATATATATATATAACATCATCAATCATTAAACCCATGCCCAGTGAGCGTACAAAATCAATGTAAGCGTATAGGAAATCAATCATAAGCCTTAAAACCTCAGTGTTATTATTATCTCGAACAATTTCGTTCACTAGTGCTGGATGATGATTCCACATGCTAATTGATTGACAACAGAAAACTCGTCAGGGTATTTGAAGTGAAGACAGTAGTGAGATTAGATACCTTCTGTTGATATAAGGATAAAACTTGAGCACTGAGGTGGTGGAGTATAATTATTCCATTACTTTACAGTCTTGTAAAGTAATATTTACTGATGACGACCACGTTTCGAGCACAATTTATTGTTGTTCATAATCATATTAATGTACTCACATAACTTTCTTGATTCATTTATATACATGGGTAAAATTCATTAGACATTTGAATAAAATCAACATAAGATAGAGTACATTCGGAAATAATACTAGTGTTATGAAAAAAAAAATACAATAAGATGGGAAATAAGATGTTTTTATAAACAAAATAAATAACTTGTTAGAATGTTATAATGTGAATTGAACTGAATACATTTTAACATTATTTATTATCCTCCTCTGAAATGACTGCCAATATCTCGCATACATATCTCTGGTAATTGCGTTAAGTCACTTTTATTATCTGCGTTGGGTGTAGACTCGATGAACAAGGATTCAGTAATCAACCTCTCTCGCTTTCCACCTATCTATATTGCTCTTTCGAATTTCAACTCTCTCTCTCTCACACACCCTATTGTGTGGTTGTGTGTCAATGGATGCAGTGCGATTGCTGAGCTTTTTTTCTAATTTACTTATCTTCACTGGTGGGATCAATCATTCTGACCATAGCTAAATTCTTATGTTCTGGTAATCTGATTACTTCCGACCTACTAGTTGCAAGGTATTTTGTAATCAATATTATTTTGTTTATTTGGGTCAACAGGGACCTTTAGCCTACAGAGAATGTCCCTGCTTGAGTGAGTCTGTTGGAGGGTTTAAATGCCATCCTGATTCCTGCTTTATTAAGAATCCTAGGAAGGGTCTCAGATGTCCCCTCCTTTTATGGTAAAACTACTGTAGATGCCTTATATTCTTTCTTATTTATGTTATCATTATTTGTTTCACTATTGTTTTTATTTTGCTCTTGACCTTGTTTTGATATTCCTAATGAATTTTAGAGGATAGTTATGCAACACCAACACCTCTTCTATCTGTTTCATTTCATCGTTTAGGCTTTTGTTGCACTACTCAGTGTTACTGCTCGGTTCGTTAGATACTTATCTAAGCCTGTTCTTACAGGCAACGACGACGAGTAAGATGAATTAAAGTCTAAATATCTATTAGAATGTATTGGGTTTTTTTTTATAAACGCTAGTGTGTAGTTTACCTTCTTCTATTCGTTTTATCTTACAATCTAACATAGCTAATTCTCCTTGTTCATTTTCCGATTCAAATGTAAATTTTATTCCCTCCACTAGTGAGTCTAAGTGTGTGTTGTGTTTTTAACATTGTGAAAGTGTCATTCACATATCTCATCACCATATCTTCAGAGTAGGATTAAATATATTAAGAGCAATGTTTTCCCAGCTGTCCATAAAGGCAAGGTTAAACTTTTGAACACCACTAACAACCAATCAGCAAACGACCTCGAACGGACCAATCACATTAAAGAGGCATATATGACGAATGGAAATGTATATTTATAGAAAAAAGCATAAAATAGATAATAAAAAAAGTTACATGGGATATCTTTCTCAAACATGTGAGAGAAAAATCTCCCAGTTTAGCATGGGACTGTCAATGGAAAAGTTACACCATATCCTGTACATATATTCATCCAAATGACCATAAATGAGATCCATCTGAGATACATTTATAGCCCCTATCCTATTTTCCAACCTGCCCCAAAATCCTTCATTAGAATTTGTATATGTCCTCATAACGGGATCCACAAAATCACTTGAATGGTTGTCTCTATGATGAATATATCCCAGAGATGACAGCGAACTGTAGCCTTTCCGTGTGTATAATTGACCCCCGCTTAACAATTCTGGTAACAATAGGTATAAGAGCAGTTGCTTTTCTATCTGCTATCCTTAGGGAGAGAAGCGACCTAGCGAAAAAAGTTCCTACGAAATAATAAAATTATTAGCATACCCTCTCTAGTGTTAGTAGGCTTCGAACATATAGCACAACGATGAACAAACCCATCAGTTGATTTCGTATAGCTTTTTAAAGTCATGATACCACCATACAATCAAATTCGTTCTTTCCGGAGCAACTCAAATCTAGGAAATACTGGAAAACACTAACCTCCTCGAATTGCAACAATAGCCTTGTAAGGTCACGCATTACAAATGAATCAAGAGCTATACAGCATTGAACTGCGTTCGTGAACCTCATTGGATAATTCGACATCGTTCGTGAATCTCATTGGATAATTCGCTGATTGGTAGTTAATGGTGTCGAAAGTTTAACTTCGCCTCCATAAAGATATCTTTATAGATTTTTATGAACATTATTATAGGCTTTATTAGTAACGGAGAAGCAGCCTCTTCTGTTTGGTTGTCTTCTTGCTGAAGGTTAACTTTGTTATCGGCTTTGTGGCCGTTTCTCAGAAAATCAAGTCAGATATCTGTGAATCATATTTCCACACTTTAACTCCGCTGTGACTGATTGGTTGGTGATTTTCTATGGGGTTAAGCTTTGTTATCGTTTTTCTCATAACTCTGATGATTCAGGACGTGAACATTGGCTTTCAGGCAGACCTAACCCCAGGAACACTATCAATCACTGGGATACTGGTACATCCAGATAACAAGACACCAAAACAAACCTATGAGGGAAAGTATGTACTACAACAAGTACCACTGAGGACTTTCACCAAAGTATATGAACTTACAAAATAATAATCATACAGTGAGGGATAAAAATATCCAGTGGAATTAATTATTCAATTACCTTATTTCCAGTAACTTCCCAACTACCATTAGTTAACTGACTGATATAAACATGTTCAGCTTTGATAAGAACTGCAGACTGTTCACTATTATTATTATTATTATCAACGTTCGCAGAGGTACTAGCATTATTATGGTGTATCGTGGACAATTTATCCTTAGACCATGAACACTGTACAAGATATAAATGGGTATAACCTGATCTATGAGAAGCCCATATAAATGTACAATTCTCTCCGCCTTTGAAGGTGACTTCATTATTATTATTATTTGAACAATTTCCTGTCACAGGATGCCATGAATTCGTCAAGAAGGTTAAGAAATCATGAACCTAAAATGAAAATTAAAAAAAAAATCAATTAGTAATAATAATACCAGGACCAATCAGATTTGTCGGACTCTTCTGACGAAGGTCATTCCAAGCAGAAACTATGCCAGCGTTTATAGATTTGGTTAGCAAATTACGCGGAGATCGAGCATTTAATTACTGGGTTAATAATGGATTAATTGGAGTGATGCACAACCCCTAACCTAAACAAATTGATCTCAATTTCACAATACCTATATTTAGGTGTGTATAAAACAGACGGGATTGAATTAGATATTATTGTGAAATATCTACCTTTAAGCTAATATTTTATATTAGGCCAAACGCGATTCAATTTCATCTTTAATGTCAGCATTTTTGTCATTTTGGAAGGTTTGTATAGATATCGATTAATTGTGGAACTTTGGATTCAAGCTTTTTATTCTGCTTTGAACTCACCACAAGCTGTATACTTAACAGCATCCCAATGAGTAGCGATCTTCTTTCATTAAGAAAAAGGAATAAGCTTACTGGGGACACATATATATATCTAGCTCCACGATTCTCCTGAAGGTTTTCATTTCCTCCATGTCATCCTGAGACTAACGCCAAACTAGTCGTTTTTCATCTGTGAAATAAAATATGAACCGTATTATCCTGCCCCAAAAATATGCGCTTTCTTACTGTGAAGTAATTTGGTGGATCGTGACTGACTAACTAACTAACTAACTAGTAGTGGAATGCACCAGCATGCGAATTTCATCCTAATTAGGACTCATAAAGTCAATGTACCTGCATGCCCCAATGAGTGATGATGGTGTTCCCACACAGACTGGAATCCAGTACTTATCGTTTGTGTTCAGTAGTCAAAGCGTTATCGACTAGATCAGTAATTGGGCCACGAGAGTGGCACCATTAATGCAGTTGGCATCAATTACTATTCATTTTTGATTTTCTTTTTGGCTGTTTGTACCAAAATGTTCCGAACACAAAATGGGAACACCATCACTCACTGAGAATGCCGGTACATCCAGCTAATTAGTCCTGAATAGCACAAAGCGCACATCCTAGATTTCAGTGCTACTACCCTCCCCCATACAGTAAACTACTACTTTAGGTTCATCGCTGGAAATCGTCGAAGGGTCTGTACTGGGAGCAGGTACATGTTGACGGAGGCCGAAGATTTCGGTCCAATCAATCAACAGGAAAATCGAATCGAAATTGCCTTGAAAAAAACCAAACAAATAATCAAGATCGTTTGAAATAGATATAGCACACAAGCCAGACAGCCAGCCAGCACAATCACTTCATTCAATATTGTGCACACCAAAAGATCCAACAGAGAATGAAGATAAGGTTAATACCATTTACACCATAAACTGTATGAACTGTAGCCGACATTACACCGGTAAAAGTGGGCTGTTAATTAACTGTCAAAAAACGTGATATATCATATTTTTCATATCAATGCATGTAGATAATTACGGACACCAAATTGATTGGGATAATGTTGAAGTTTTAAATAGAGAAAACACCAAAAGTGACAGAGAATTCCTAAAAGCCTGGTACCCGAATGAATTAGCCAGAGATTCTGTCTGTCTGTCTGGATTCAACATAGAACTTGGCACCGAAGTGCACCAGTTCGAGTTGCCACGTTCCAAATAGCACACAGAGGTAGACAAGAAGATGAGTGGAGAGAATTAATAGAGTTTGACAAATATAGGAGTGAAACAGAATGGGTAATGGTAGAAAGGAATATGAAAGATTACAGAGATTGAATACATCTGCGCCATTGACAACGATTTTGAGCCATGTCACCTATTGTCTCCAGCCATTGATTCCTAGAGTCCCGAGGGCCCCAACCCGGGAGTCTGCATCTCCCTACCTGACTCAGTTTAACTGTCAAGGATTTCATGGATTGATGAGGCCATGTTTTTGTTTGGCCACCACTGGCTCTTTTCCAACCTGAACCTATATCAGCTAACAATGCCCGTCGGGGGAGGCGGTGGTTAGGCATGCGCACCACGTGACCTAGCCATCTTAGTCTATGTAACTTTATAGCTTCGTCGATTGATCTTCCTCCTTTGCCCAACACTCTACGCCTAACGTCAACATTACTTACCTTATTAAACCACCTAACGTGAGACAGAGATCGCAGACATCTATGATCGAAAGCAGTCAACCTCTTCATGTCTTCAACGCGTATTGGCCATGTTTCAGAGCCATAGAGAAGGACGGAGCGAACTGATGAGCAGTACACACGTCCCTTGGTTGATAACCGGATGTCACGCCTACGCCAGAGATGGTGTAAGTCAGCGAAAGCAGCTCGAGCTTTTCGGATCCGTGCTGAGATTTCATCGCCAATCAGTCCGTTGGTGCTGGCTGATACAACTACCCAAATAGGTGAAGTGGTCTGTCTGTCTGTCTGTTTTCGACATAGAACTTTGCACAAATGTGCGGAAGTTCAAGTCGCCACATTCCGTGTAGCACGCGAAGCAAGAGAAGAAAGTACAAGAAAAGCAAATAGAAACAGTGAGCAGAGGTGTGAGACAAAGGAGTAATAAAGAAATACAAAACAGTTTCATTGGAGATCATAAGTCACAGGGAGTGGATGCATCTGCGCCACTGAGAACGATTTTGAGCCATGTCACCAATTGTTTCCAACCATAGATTTTTACCGTCCCGAGGACCCCAGCCTGGAAGTCTACACCTTCCTACGTGGCTTAGACCAACTGTTGTGGATTTCATTGACTGATGCCAAGTTTTTGTTTGACCGCCGCTAGCTTTTTTCCAGCCTGACCCTATATCCGCTAACATTGCTCGTCGAGGGAGGCGATGGCTTGGCATACGTAACACATGTCCTAACCATCTCAGTCGATGTAGCTTCACGACTTCGTCGATTGATTTCCCCTGTTTACCTAGAACTCTACGCCTAACCTCCATGTTGCTCACCTTATTATGCCACTTTACACGGGAAATAGAACGCAGGCACCTATGATCAAAGACAGCTAGTCTTTTCATGTCTTCCACTCTCAGTGGCCAGGTCTCACAACCATAAAGGAGGACGGAGCGGACTGATGAGCAGTACACCCGCCCTTTGGTCGATAGTCGAACATCTCGTCTACGCCAGAGTCGGCGTAAACTAACAAATGCGAAACGAGCCCCTTGTATTCGTGCTGAGATTTCGTCAGAGATCAGCCCGTTGGGGCTGATGGTACTTCCCAAATAAGTGAAGCGGTCAACGTGCTCTACCACTTCACTTCCTATTTTTAAACTAGGCGTCGATGTAGTCCAGTCCTGTAACATCATCTTGCATTTGGCGGGAGCGAATCGCATGCCAAACATTCGTAGATTGCTGTTCAAGGTGTTTAGAAGACTCTGCATTTCGTCAGCGTCTTCGCCTAGAAGGACTATATCGTCTGCATATTCCAAGTCAACGAGATTATTCCCAGGTAGCAAGTCAATCCCTGAATCGCTGAAGTCACCTAGGGTTAAGTCCATTAACACATCTATGATGAAGTTGAATAGAAAAGGAGATAATGGGCATCCTTGACGGACACCACTGGTCGTCATCAGTTCAGATGACAGCTCGCCGTAAGCCCTCACCTGGCTGTATGAGTACGAATAGAGTGCCTTAATCAGTGCAATATATTTTCTCGGAATTCCCTTTACAGCCAAGCATCTCCAGAGAACTTCCCGATCGACAGAGTCGAATGCTGCCTTTAGGTCAAGAAATATAATGACTGTTGGACGCCGGTAGGAATGCCTATGTTCTAGAATCTGTCGGAGGGTGAAGATATGATCAATACACCCTCTTCCTGGTCTAAAGCCTGCCTGGCTCTCTCGTGTTTGTGCTTCCCGAGCACCACTCAGTCTACGCATGATTATTGAGCCTAAGACTTTAGATACTATATTAGTCAAGCTAATCCCTCTGTGATTATCACAGGAAGACTTGTCTCCCTTCTTGTATATGGGGATAATCAGTGACTTACACCAACCCGATGGGACTTCTTCTGATTCCCAGACGCTGCCTAGTACCTCAGTTAATCCGGACAGTAAGCTGTCTCCACCGTACTTAAATACCTCTGGAGTCATTCCATCAGGTCCCGCTGCTTTGCCTAGTTTCAGATTGGTGACAGCTTTAGTAACCTCAGTTAGTGACGGAGGACCTGTGTCTATATCCCATTCAGGGAGGTGTTGGATGCTCGGAAGGTTGAGCGTGGCTGTGGGCAAATTAAACTGCTCCTCATAATGCTCTTTCCAACGATCCAGTCGTCTATCCTGTGAGCTAATTATAGTGCCATTTTTTTCCGAGATTGTCTCACTAATGATTTGTCTTCTCCCACCCGTTTCCCTGATGAGTCCAAAGAGTTGCCTGGTGTTGCCTATCCTCGAAGCTTTCTCCATCTCTTTGGCTTTTGTCGCCCACCACTGTTCACGGTCCTTGCGGAGACTTTTCGTAAGTTTCCTCTTGTGCAGCTTTCGCTCCTCATTGAATTCGGAGCTCGCCGGAATAAGTCTTCTAGCATCTATCAGTTCGGATGAGGCGGTGGAGATCCAGTGGTTTTTACTCACCTTTGGGTTTACCTTATTCACAGCTTTTACAGCTGTATCTATGGCTGCCTGGATATTTTTCCAAGCTTCTTCAGGGTGAGCACAGCTGTCGAACACAGATATGTGTTTAGCTAGTTCTTCCTCAAATACGGATTTAGTTTCCTGATCGAGCTGGGGACGTGATGGTTTTACCGCCAGCTGTTTCCTACGTCCGTTCAGTCGTAAGCACACCCGAGCGCGGACCAGTGCATGGTCGGTATCTACGCACGTGTTCCAGAAGGAGCGACAATCTCCTACCGACCCACGCCAACGATAGCTTATTGCTATGTGGTCTATTTGTGTCCAGCGTTGGTTTGATGAAGGGGGTCTCCAAGTCAAACAGTGTCTCTCCTTGTGTTTGAAGTTAGTGCTTACAAGAAACAAATGATTATCAGAGCAGAACTGTAGGAGACGGTCACCGTTGTCGGTTCGCTGGCACGGAACTCCATAGGTGCCACCGACATCCTTCTCAGATTGACACAATTTCCCTACTTGAGCGTTAAAGTCACCAGCTAGAACGACTATGTCTGAGCGTTTAGCCTTTCTCACCAAACTAGACAGCTTTTGGTAGAACTCATCCTTCGTTTCATCTGAACTGCAGTCAGTGGGGGCGTAGGCGGAGATTACGAAAAGGCATCGGCGAGTAGTGCAGTCCTTCCTCCTTCTTACTGATCCGTTCAGGCGGACAGCACACATTCGGCTATCTACCGGGATCCAGTCAAGCAATGTCTTTTCTGCCCTAGTACTCAAAGCTATCCCTACGCCAGCTAATCCTCGTGAACTAGCTGTGGCATCTCCTGACACCCTCAAGGTGAATTTTGCAGATTCAACCTGTTGGCCAGGTGGGGTTAGGTGAATAACCACACTTGGGTCTTGTATGCGTGTTTCTGAAACACAGCATACATCAATGGCTCGTGATGCCAGGGTCTTGGCTAGTGATGCTTGTTGTCCTATTTGGCAAAGTGTCCTAACATTAAGAGCTCCTATATGAAATTGGTGGCGCGGCTTTAAGAGGCTGTCGGTGGTGGTTTTTTGGCTTCCATCGTTTTTAGTGGACGCAGAGTGGAGAGGAAGTGGAGAGCTATCAAGTCGAGGAGTTGCATCAGTGGAAGGAAGGCAAGATGATAGAGATGAAGATGAAGACAAAGATGAGTGAGTAATAGAGAGGTTTCGTGTGCATTTCGGATTGTGAGGGCGATTGTTACTTCCCGGCTGCCCACACCGTGGAAGTTGGTTGCGTGACCGCAGAGCCCAGGGGACAACTGCTTGAGGCCGGTCACACGCGGCCTGCTTTTGTTTGTTCTTTGTTGTTTTGTGTGTCTCAGTAGCAGATTTATCACTCAACATGTCAACATGTTCTATCACTTCACTCCCTATCACTAAGTTAGGGGTTGACGTCGTCCAGTCCTGTAGCAGCATCTTACATTTTGCAGGGGCGAATCGCATGCCAAACATACGAAGATTGCTGCTCAAGGTGTTCAGAAGACTCTGCATTTTGTCAGCATCCTCCCCTAACAGGACTATGTCATCTGCATATTCTAAGTCCATTAGATTATTCCCTGGTAACAAGTCGATTCCTAAGTCACTACGTTCAGTTAAGGATACTTCCATTAGCATATCTATGATGAAGTTAAACAGAAATGGGGAAAGTGGACATCCCTGTCGGACACCACTGGTTGTTACTAATTCAGATGACAATTCCCCATAAGCCCTTACACGACTACGTGAGTTTGAATAGAGTGCCTTGATTAGTGCAATGTACTTTCTTGGCACTCCCTTCACAGTCAGACATTGCCATAGTACTTTTCGGTCCACGGAGTCGAAGGCCGCCTTCAAGTCAAGAAATATGACAATTGTTGGACGCCGAAAGGTGTGTCTATATTCTAGAATCTGTCGAAGAGTGAAGATATGATCTATGCACCCTCTACCTGGTCTAAAGCCTGCTTGATTTTCCCTTGTCTGTTCCTCCCGAGTTCTGCTTAGTCTATGCATGATTACTGAGCCTAGGATTTTAGAGACTATGTTCGTTAGGCTGATCCCCCTGTGATTATCACACGAGGACTTGTTTCCCTTCTTGAATATCGGTATAATGAGTGACTTACCCCAGTCTGATGGTACTGTCTCTGATTCCCAGACTTTGCCTAGTACCTCAGTTAATCTACAAACTAGTATGTCACCCCCATATTTAAACACCTCCGGAATAATTCCGTCGGGTCCTGCCGCTTTGCCTCGTTTCAAATTACTGATAGCTTTTGTAACCTCACCTACAGACGGCGGACCAGTGTCTATATCCCATTCGGGTACGTGGTGGATGGCGGGGAGGTTCAGTGTGGCTGTAGGCAAGTTAAATTGTTCCTCAAAGTGTTCTTTCCAGCGTTCAAGGCGTCTATCCTGAGAGCTAATTAAGGAGCCATTTTTCTCAGAAATAGTCTCACTTATGAATTGCCTTTTCCCGCCCGATTCTGTGATGAGTCTAAAGAGTTGCCTAGTGTTGCCTATCGCCAATGCTTTTTCCATCTCTTTCGCCTTTGTCACCCACCACTGTTCACGGTCTTTGCGGAGACTTTTAGTAAGTTTCCTTTTGTGCAGCTTTCGCTCCTCATTGAATTCGGAGCTCGCCGGAATAAGTCTTCTAGCATCTATCAGTTCGGATGAGGCAGTCGAAATCCAGTGGTTTTTACTCACCTTTGGATTTGTTTTATTCACAGCTTTTACAGCTGTATCTATAGCTGACTGAATATTCTTCCAGGCTTCTCCAGGGTGAGCACAGCTGTCGATTCAGATATGCGTTTAGCTAGTTCTTCCTCAAATAGGGATTTAGTTTCCTGATCGAGCTGAGGACGTGATGGTTTTACCGCCAGCTGTTTCCCACGTCCGTTCAGTCGTAAGCACACGCGAGCCCGGACCAGTGCATGATCGGTATCTACACACGTGTTCCAGAAGGAGCGACAATCTCCTACCGACCCACGCCAACGATAGCTTATTGCTATGTGGTCTATTTGTGTCCAGCGTTGGTTTGATGATGGGGGTCGCCAGGTTAAACAGTGTCTCTCCTTGTGTTTAAAGTTAGTGCTTACAAGAAACAAATGATTATCTGAACAGAACTGTAGGAGACGGTCACCGTTGTCGGTTCGCTGGTACGGAACTCCATAGGTGCCACCGACATCCTTCTCAGATTGACACAATTTCCCTACTTGAGCGTTGAAGTCACCAGCTAGAACGACTATATCTGAGCGTTTAGCCTTTCTCACCAAACTAGACAGCTTTTGGTAGAACTCATCCTTCGTTTCATCTGAACTGCAGTCAGTGGGGGCGTAGGCGGAGATTACGAAAAGGCATCGGCGAGTAGTGCAGTCCTTTCTCCTTCTTACTGATCCGTTCAGACGGACAGCACACATTCGGCTATCTACTGGGATCCAGTCAAGCAATGTCTTTTCTGCCCTAGTACTCAGAGCTATCCCTACGCCAGCTAATCCCCGTGAACTAGCTGTGGCATCTCCTGACACCCTCAAGGTGAATTTTGAAGATTCATCCTGTTGGCCAGGTGGGGTTAGGTGAATAACCACACTTGGGTCTTGTATGCGTGTTTCTGAAACACAACATACATCAATGGCTCGAGATGCCAGGGTCTTAGCTAGTGATGCTTGTTGTCCTATTTGGCAAAGTGTCCTTACATTAAATGCTCCTATATGAAATTGGTGGCGTGGCTTTAGGAGACTATCCGTGGTGGTTTTTTGGCTTTCGTCGTTTTTAGTGGACACAGAGTGAAGAGGGAGTGAGGAGCCATCAAGTAGAGGAGTTGCATCACTGGGGGAAGGTAAGGCAATAGAGATGAAGATGAAGACAAAGATAAGTGAGGATTAGAGAGGTTTTGTGTGCGTTTTGGATTGTGAGGGCGATTGTTACTTCCCGGCTGCCCACACCGTGGAAGTTGGTTGCGTGACCGCAGAGCCCAGGGGACAACTGCTTGTGGCCGGTCACACGCGGCCTGTTTTTGTTCGTTCTTCGTTGTTTTGTGTGCCTCAGTAGCATACTTATCACTCCCGCCCTGTGACACGGCAGCAGGAAGCGCGGTCGTTGTTAATCCGGGCCACGGCCGATCCGGCATGAAATTTTGTGAATTTGTTTGGATCATGGTATTGGATGAGGTAGCTGCTTTTTGTTTAACCGCTATCCAAACAACCTGCCTGGCATGGTAGAACCTCAAGAGACATAAGTCTCAGCCAGTATAGCTTGATTAGGTCATTGCGGTGTTCAAGCCCGACCACCACGTCAAGGTAGCAGCTTTCGGTCGGGCGAGAGATTAACAAACACACAAATTTTGATTTGACACTAGTAACTAGTGTGATGTGTCTAGTCCTCCTCTCTTTGGTGCAGACTGAATTCTGTCAGTCAGGTTTGCAATGTGGCCATCATTCTAGGTAGCTCACCATCACGGTGCACATTGATTTAATGATATTAGATGGTTGGAGGCAATCGGCAGGAAGCCACACCTGACCTAGGTTTCGTGCTAGTTGGCACTCACCAGTCACAAGGCGTATCTGCAATGAGCCCCAATAGCTCAATGGAAACGTCTCTGACTGCAGTACTCACTGGATGATGTGGGTTAGAATCTCAGAAGGGACATGAGTTCCTTCGAGGTTGCAGATATGTCTTGCTGACTGACTTGTGAGTGCTGACTAGCACGAAACCTAGGTCAGGTGTGGCTTCCTGCTGATTGCCTCTAACCATTTAAACACACACATTAGAGACGATGTTTACTAACAAATAAAAAGTGAATCATCGCGTCACAAGAAAGTTCAAATTCCAAGTCAATAAAAAAAATGACCAATACAGATGTAAATCGACTACTAGTCACGAAGATGGTTTCTGCCAAGAGACACAATTCATTCATCATTCATGGGGAAAGAATTCAAATCGGTTCATTTTATACTGAAACTTGCACTGAAAGATGTTGTCTAGCAGGGGGGGACGATGACGAACGCTTCGCAATTAAACCAACCAGTCAGCTCAGAGAACACAACTAATTCAGCTCATGATCAAATCCTGTAACCAATCAATCAAAATCCCTACAAACCAACACTTGAATATCAATGAGATGCTCACTAGCGACTGGCCCTATTCAGGTAGGTAGTAGTTACCTGGGGTTCCAGTGGGAAGTTGTGACCAGTAGGGTGCACCAGGTCGAGTGTGGGGACAAATACTCGCCACGGTTGACATTGGCTAGCGCGGTTGCGCTATACCGTGAATTGGCAGAAGTTGGAAATCATGTGTCGACCATTGGATCGGGTCTCAGTGGCTGAATGGTATACGAGCTCGCCAGCCTTGTAACCAGAAGGTCCTGAGTTCGCACCTCTATAGGGTGCATGCGTACTGCTGAAGTGTCCCAAACTAGGCTGATGAAACAACTGGTTGTCCAGTACTCCCCCTAGCCGGTTTTCCAATGGTGATCTAACCAATGTATCAGCTCATGATGAAATCCTGTAACCAATCAACCAAATCCCTACAAACCAATACTTGAATAATTCAAAATATTTAGATAAATAAGAGATTCGGAAATCGATAAAAGATACACACACACACACACACACACACACACACAAAGATACTAATTTCAAAACAAAAACATGCTATGCGCATCATCGATAAATCATTACATATCACCTTAACCCAATATTTCGGTTCTTCTTCAGTAATTAATTCTATACACGGTGATATTGATGACAGGAATGAAGATGTGTTGATGGAAGTGGCGGGAGAAGCAGCTGGGGCAGCAGAAGCAACTGCTCCATGATCATTGACAATCACATTGGATATTGAACAAAAGTTATCTACTGGAATTAAAATCAATGAAAGACGTTGTTGTAAACGAGTGATCAGCTGACACCAGACACTGTATAAATCAATAATGAAATGAAAAAGAAAGGAAACAAAAAGACAAATTGAGGGGGACGTAGGTGAAAAACCAAAACAAAAAAAAATGAAAAACCATAGTACAAATGAAAAAATGAGTGAGATGATAAATAATTAGTATTAAGGGTAAATGTACAATTAGACGGTGCATCTGTAGTCGTTAAGTTAGTCAATTCTGTCCTACCTTAGCGATAAATCCCCTAAATCTCAAAAAAAAAATGTTTCTCACATACCAAACGACAGGCCGTCCACCACACACACACTTATTCTCATAAAAGTTGATGACACTGTGGCCTGTGTTACTGACAAGAATTATCAGTAGTTCAATTTTAGATTTTACCGTCTATAGATTGAACTGTCTGTCTGGATTCAACATAGAACTTGGCACCGAAGTGCACCAGTTCGAGTTGCCACGTTCCAAATAGCACACAGAGGTAGACAAGAAGATGAGTGAAGAGAATTAATAGAGTTTGACAAATATAAGAGTGAAACAGAATGGGTAATGGTAGAAAGGAATATGAAAGATTACAGAGATTGAATACATCTGCGCCATTGACAACGATTTTGAGCCATGTCACCTATTGTCTCCAGCCATTGATTCCTAGAGTCCCGAGGGCCCCAACCCGGGAGTCTGCATCTCCCTACCTGACTCAGTTTAACTGTCAAGGATTTCATGGATTGATGAGGCCATGTTTTTGTTTGGCCACCACTGGCTCTTTTCCAACCTGAACCTATATCAGCTAACAATGCCCGTCGGGGGAGGCGGTGGTTAGGCATGCGCACCACGTGACCTAGCCATCTTAGTCTATGTAACTTTATAGCTTCGTCGATTGATCTTCCTCCTTTGCCCAACACTCTACGCCTAACGTCAACATTACTTACCTTATTAAACCACCTAACGTGAGACAGAGATCGCAGACATCTATGATCGAAAGCAGTCAACCTCTTCATGTCTTCAACGCGTATTGGCCATGTTTCAGAGCCATAGAGAAGGACGGAGCGAACTGATGAGCAGTACACACGTCCCTTGGTTGATAACCGGATGTCACGCCTACGCCAGAGATGGTGTAAGTCAGCGAAAGCAGCTCGAGCTTTTCGGATCCGTGCTGAGATCTCATCGCCAATCAGTCCGTTGGTGCTGGCTGATACAACTACCCAAATAGGTGAAGTGGTCAACATGTTCTATCACTTCACTCCCTATCACTAAGTTAGGGGTTGACGTCGTCCAGTCCTGTAGCAGCATCTTACATTTTGCAGGGGCGAATCGCATGCCAAACATACGAAGATTGCTGCTCAAGGTGTTCAGAAGACTCTGCATTTTGTCAGCATCCTCCCCTAACAGGACTATGTCATCTGCATATTCTAAGTCCATTAGATTATTCCCTGGTAACAAGTCGATTCCTAAGTCACTACGTTCAGTTAAGGATACTTCCATTAGCATATCTATGATGAAGTTAAACAGAAATGGGGAAAGTGGACATCCCTGTCGGACACCACTGGTTGTTACTAATTCAGATGACAATTCCCCATAAGCCCTTACACGACTACGTGAGTTTGAATAGAGTGCCTTAATTAGTGCAATGTACTTTCTTGGCACTCCCTTCACAGTCAGACATTGCCATAGTACTTTTCGGTCCACGGAGTCGAAGGCCGCCTTCAAGTCAAGAAATATGACAATTGTTGGACGCCGAAAAGTGTGTCTGTGTTCTAGAATCTGTTGAAGAGTGAAGATACGATCTATGCACCCTCTACCTGGTCTAAAGCCTGCTTGATTTTCCCTTGTCTGTTCCTCCCGAGTTCTGCTTAGTCTATGCATGATTACTGAGCCTAGGATTTTAGAGACTATGTTCGTTAGGCTGATCCCCCTATGATTATCACACGAGGACTTGTTTCCCTTCTTGAATATCGGTGTAATAAGTGACTTACCCCAGTCAGATGGTACTGTCTCTGATTCCCAGACTTTGCCTAGTACCTCAGTTAATCTACAAACTAGTATGTCACCCCCATATTTAAACACCTCCGGAGTAATTCCGTCGGGTCCTGCCGCTGAAGTGCTCGGTCTCGTGTTGACCATGTTGACTTCTTAGGCAGATGCTTCGATGATGTCACACTATGTAACCTGAAGTCAATTGGTAGATGGCGACAAGCAGTGGAACCCACCAGGATGTGAGATTTGTCCTATTTGGGACTCGTCATTTAGATGTACCTGCAGGTAAGAAAAGCGCATCCTGGTGGATTCCACTGCTAGTCATAATCCATCAAATGAACTTTTAGTAACATGCACAGACATCGTCGAAGCATCTGCACAAGAAGCTAACAGACATGTCAACCTGAGACCAATCACTTCCATCTAAACAATTGCTGTGAAAATCTGGAATTGAATTACATAATTAATAAGACCCGTTGCACAAGAAAGAGGTGGTTCTCGTGACCAAAGTGGTCTTGTGGATAAGGTTTTGGTATTTGAAACTATGGGCACAGGGTTTGAGCCTCAGTGGTAACACCATCAGTTGCTGATTGGGGAATGCAGGTGTATCCAGATGACGAGTCCCAAATAGGACGAAATGCGCATCCTAGTGGGTTCCACTGCTAGTCACCATCCACCAATTGATTTTTCAGTAGTATGTAGATGCAGATTAATAGGAAGCAGCAGCCGAAATTGAAAACAACATTCCAAGTCAGTGGCTACAGAAGAAGTAGTGGTGTTTATTCTTCAAATGTGAATTTAGCCGACGTTGTGCTCAGCAAGCAATCTCATTGGACAACTGTTCACCTCAAGGTTTAACCTTCAGAAAATCAACAACCAATGAGAACAGTCTAATATCCACTGACATAGCTGACCTTAAATGGGCTAGAAATGTATAAATACGGAGTGTATATCCTTGATAAAAAAAAGCCCGTCACCAATTCTCTTGTCTTCGCCCGCTGCAATGCTAGCCAGTTACTCAAGCTATCAAACAGTGAGAGCTGGATTTGAACCCAGGAGGACCTATTTAGCTGAAAGTTGAGCACTTAAGCCAATGAAGCACATTTTCGCAAATGAAGCCGTTGATCTAAGTTATTTCGGCTAAGGACTACTAAACAAGAATATGGCTTCCCACACTTACATTTGCGCATAGTTTAAGGAAGCTGTACTGAGAAGTTGTGCGACTCCACCTCCGCCATGTAAAGGTAAAGTGGACGGTCATCGATGGCATAGATTGGTGGTGATTTCATCCCTATCACGAATCTGCAAAGTTAGGATTCACGGGTCACTGAATTGAAAGTCCTGGGCTCGACCCCCTGTTAGGTCATGGGAAAATACACTGCTAAAGAATTTCAAACTGCGATGAAACAGTTGTTGGGAGCTCCCTCGTTTTCAACGGCTCCCTAACTGCAGTTAGTTCATGATGAAATCAATCAAATCTAACTAATCTAACAAATGTTTTACAAGTGTTTGCCCATATACAGGTACACACACTCACTATTGTATACCACACAAGTATATTTGCATATTCAGTTATCAACGACAATGAACTTTTAGTCGAATGCAATCTGATGAAAAGGTACACAAGTACGTGAACACTCACTACTTTTATAATTTTACACACTCATCAAATTCAACAATCTACATTTTTTTAAAATTATACTTGTAAATTATATGTGTTTTATGACTCATGATTGGACAAAGATTTTAAGAATATGAGATATTCCTTTTATATATAAACCTCTGTTATGTTAATTTCGATTAATTTCCCTGAAGAAGTTCGAACCAGATTGCCGAACACTGGAAACATTGGAATTAATCATTTCAATTTCGATGAGATTTTACAAATATATTTTACAAATGTCTACTTCTCACTCGGCGACCAATTATTTTAGAACTAATTGATCGAATCTTGATCACAGTTCATATGAATTACTAACTATGAGATGAACTACTTGAAAATGTAAAGATAATTCGTGACCGGTGGAGTCGGTCCACCGAAATAGGTGGTGTGAGGCTAGATACTCACTGATGAACACTGGTTGGTGGAGGGGTGATGGGGGGGGCAACGCTATAACATTACAAATTGAAAGAAGTTAAAATTTACGCGTTATTACATTCCATCCTAAAAGCTCCTCTGGTAACCTGAAACTTTTGGATTCAATGCCCGGTGTACATCAACAAAAGTGGATCGGTTCAACCTGCCATTACATATATAAAATAGAAATGTATATTGATGAAAGCAGACTAGTAAGTCTCGAGATAGACGTTGAGTCAGTCTGTAGAGACATTTAGCATATTGAACAGGATTTCGGTCCAATAGGAGGAGTATGAAATTTAAACGAGAAGACTTATCATTCACCATACAGAGTCATATGAGTAAACAGAAATGTTCATGCGCAAATTTGTCGTGTAGATGAACAGAAATCTCGTAAATATCTCTGATGACTACCAATCGATGTGAACCTCTCGTGAGATAGACCGGCGTCATCTGTTAATGCCACAATGAAGACACGAATGTACAGCCGTTATCAGTAGGAAAATATACTTGCTTTCAGTAAAAAAACAAGTATCATCATAAGGACCCTGGATTCAAATGTTTAGTTACCGGCTAAAATTACACTGAGATAAAATGTAATTACTTACTAATTTCCATCAGGTGTCCAACCAACTCGTACAAGATATTCAAATTGAGGTATATATTGTTTTAAAGGCATAGGAAGTGAAAGAATTTGTATATTGCACATCTAAAGGAGAGAAAAGAGAACAATTGATGAATATTCCTCCACAGCCAGGAAATAATGAATATTCTAGTGTTGATTTCCAGGGGTTTGATTGGTTACAGAATTTCACCATGAACTGACATCGGGTTAGAGGATCGTTGAAAAACCAGCTGCGGGTGCTGGACAGCTTTTTCGTCAATACAGTTTGCAACTATCCAGCAGTACGCACGCACCACCAGGGTTAGAACCCAGAACCTTCTAGTTACAAGGATAGCGAGCTCGTAGACCACTAAGCCACTAGGACCCGTTCCAATGGTCCACACTTGACCTGCTGTATCCCACTGGTCACGACTTCCCACTGGGATTCAGGTAACTACATCCACCTGAATAGGACCAGTCTATAGTGAGTATCAGATTCAGGTATTCAGGTGTTGGCTTGCAGGGATCTGATTGGTTTCAGGATTTCATCATGAACTGATATCGGGTGTGAGGATAAATACTCGCCACGGATAACATTCGCTAGTGGTTCCGCTATTTCACGAACTGGGAGAAATTGAAATTCATGGATTCACTGGGACGGATCGCAATGGCTTGATGGTCTACGGGCTCACTGATCTTGCAACCAGAAGGTCATGGGGTTCGAACCTTAGTGGGCGCCTGCTGATGAAGAGTCCCAAACTAGACTGACAAAACAGCTGTCCAGTAATCCCAGCTGGTTTCCCAATGGTCCTCTAATCGATATCAGTGCATGATGAAATCCTGAAATAATGAAGAGAACAAAACAAGTAGTTCAGTGATGAGGCCTCTTTTACTTTCAATGACCATGACCCACATCCAGCCACAAAGGAGGACGGAGCAAACTGCTAAGCAGTACGCACGCCCTCTGATCGACAGCCAGCTGGATACCCGACCGAAAGCTGCTACCTTGACGTGGTGGTCGGGCTTGAACACTGCAATGATCTATTCAAGCTATACTGGCTGACACTTATGTCTCTTCAGGTCCTACCATGCCAGGCAGGTTCTTTGGATAGCGGTTAAACAAAAAGCAGCTACCCAATCCAACATCATGATAAATACAAAATCACAAAATTTCATGCCGGATCGACCGTGGCCCGGATTAACAACGACCGCGCTTCCTGCTGCCGTGTCACAGGGCAGAAGTGATAAATATGCTACTGAGACACACCAGACAAAAAAGAACGAACAAAAACAGGCCGCGTGTGACCGACCTCAAGCAGTTGTCCCCTGGGCTCTGCGGTCACGCAACCAACTTCCACGGTGTGGGCAGCCGGGAAGTAACAATCGCCCTCACAATCCGAAACGCACACGAAACCTCTCTACTACTCACTCATCTTTGTTTTCATCTTCATCTCTATCATCTTGCCTTCCTTCCACTGATGCAACTCCTCGGCTTGATAGCTCTTCACTTCCTTTCCACTCTGCGTACACTAAAACCGATGGAAGCCAAAAAATCACCACCAACAGCCTCCTAAAGCCACGCCACCAATTTCATATAGGAGCATTTAATGTAAGGACACTTTGCTAAATAGGACAACAAGCATCACTAGCTAAGACCCTGGCATCTCGAGCCATTGATGTATGTTGTGTTTCAGAAACACGCATACAAGACCCAAGTGTGGTTATTCACCTAACCCCACCTGGCCAACAGGATGAATCTTCAAAATTCACCTTGAGGGTGTCAGGAGATACCACAGCTAGTTCACGGGGATTAGCTGGCGTAGGGATAGCTTTGAGTACTAGGGCAGAAAAGACACTGCTTAACTGGATCCCGGTAGATAGCCGAATGTGTGCTGTCCGTCTGAACGGATCAGTAAGAAGGAGGAAGGACTGCAGTACTCGCCCATGCCTTTTCGTAATCTCCGCCTACGCCCCCACTGACTGCAGTTCAGATGAAACGAAGGATGAGTTCTACCAAAAGCTGTCTAGTTTGGTGAGAAAGGCTAAACGCTCAGACATAGTCGTTCTAGCTGTTGACTTTAATGCTCAAGCAGGGAAATTGTGTCAACCTGAGAAGGTTATCGGTGGCACCTATGGAGTTCCGTGCCAGCGAACCGACAACGGTGACCGTCTCCTACAGTTCTGTTCAGATAGTCATTTGTTTCTTGTAAGCACTAACTTTAAACACAAGGAGAGACACTGTTTAACCTGGCGACCCCCATCATCAAACCAACGCTGGACACAAATAGACCACATAGCAATAAGCTATCGTTGGCGTGGGTCGGTAGGAGATTGTCGCTCCTTCTGGAACACGTAGGTAGATACCGACCATGCACTGGTCCGCGCTCGTGTGCGCTTACGACTGAACGGACGTAGGAAACAGCTGGCGGTAAATCCACCACGTCCCCAGCTCGATTAGGAAACTAAATCCCTATTTGAGGAAGAGCTAGCTAAACACATATCTGTGTTCGACAGCTGTGCTCACGCTGGTTACTAAAGCTGTCACCAATCTGAAACTAGGCAAAGCAGCGGGACCTGATGGAATGACTCCAGAGGTATTTAAGTACGGTGGAGACAGCTTACTGTCCGGATTAACTGAGGTACTAGGCAGCGTCTGGGAATCAGAAGAAGTCCCATCGGGTTGGTGTAAGTCACTGATTATCCCGATATACAAGAAGGGAGACAAGTCTTCCTGTGATAATCACAGAGGGATTAGCTTGACTAATATAGTATCTAAAGTCTTAGGCTCAATAATCATGCGTAGACTGAGTGGTGCTCGGGAGGCACAAACACGAGAGAGCCAGGCAGGCTTTAGACCAGGAAGAGGGTGTATTGATCATATCTTCACCCTCCGACAGATTCTAGAACATAGGAATTCCTACCGGCGTCCAACAGTCATTATATTTCTTGACCTAAAGGCAGCATTCGACTCTGTCGATCGAGAAGTTCTCTGGAGATGCTTGGCTGTAAAGGGAATGCCGAGAAAATATATTGCACTGATTAAGGCACTCTACTCGTACTCATACAGCCAGGTGAGGGCTTACGGCGAGCTGTCATCTGAACTGATGACGACCAGTGGTGTCCGTCAAGGATGCCCATTATCCCCTTTTCTATTCAACTTCATCATAGATGTGTTAATGGACTTAACCCTAAGTGACTTCAGCGACTCAGGGATTGACTTGCTACCTGGGAATAATCTCGTTGACTTGGAATATGCAGACGATATAGTCCTTCTAGGCGAAGACGCTGACGAAATGCAGAGTCTTCTAAACACCTTGAGCCTCAATCTACGAATGTTTGGCATGCGATTCGCTCCCGCCAAATGCAAGATGATGTTACAGGACTGGACTACATCGACGCCTAGTTTAAAAATAGGAAGTGAAGTGGTAGAGCACGTTGACCGCTTCACTTATTTGGGAAGTACCATCAGCCAGTTTCAACGGGCTGATCTCTGACGAAATCTCAGCACGAATACAGGGGGCTCGTTTCGCATTTGCCAGTTTACGCCGACTCTGGCGTAGACGAGATGTTCGACTATCGACCAAAGGGCGGGTGTACTGCTCATCAGTCCGCTCCGTCCTCCTTTATGGTTGTGAGACCTGGCCACTGAGAGTGGAAGACATGAAAAGACTAGCTGTCTTTGATCATAGGTGCCTGCGCTCTATTTCCCGTGTAAAGTGGCATAATAAGGTGAGCAACATTGAGGTTAGGCGTCGAGTTCTAGGTAAACAGGGGAAATCAATCGACGAAGTCGTGAAGCTACAAAGACTGAGATGGTTAGGACATGTGTTACGTATGCCAAGTCATCGCCTCCCTCGACGAGCAATGTTAGCGGATATAGGGTCAGGCTGGAAAAAAGCTAGCGGCGGTCAAACAAAAACTTGGCACCAGTCAATCAAATCCACAACAGTTGGTCTAAGCCACGTAGAAAGGTGTAGACTTCCTGACTGGCTGGCGTCCTCGGGACGGTAAAAATCTATGGTTGGAAACAATTGGTGACATGGCTTAAAATCGTTCCCAGTGGCGCAGATGCATCCACTCCTTGTGACTTATGATCTCCAATGAAACTGTTTTGTTTTTCTTTATTACTCCTTTGTCTCACACCTCTGCTCACTGTTTCTATTATGCTTTTCTTGTACTTTCTTCTCTTGCTTCGCGTGCTACACGGAATGTGGCGACTTGAACTTCCGCACATTTGTGCAAAGTTCTATGTCGAAAACAGACAGACAGACAGCTGGATATCATGCCTATTGGGACTCGTCAGTGTAGGACATGTGTGCAAACTTGAATAGAAACTGCCTCTCCTTCAGTAATTCGAAACCATATCACTAAGTACTGAACTGAAGTCACAGATAGCTTCAACCGTTTTCGAAGTTAAATGCCATTTCCTAATGTAGTCTATTGCCGAATCACATTTCGGTTGAGCAGAATTCAGGTCTGAAGCCCAAAAATTCTGTGCTCAATATGAAAAAAGGCATTTGGCTTTGTGGACAATTGATTTTTAAGACTTTTATAGCATGATTTTATCACACCTCATCAAAAATTGACACCAACACAAAAGATTCGTGATAATGTCATGGTTTCAGATTCCCCGAATATCTAAACCTGCTAAGCCCACATGAAATTAATTCTGCAAACGTGCAATCTTGTAAACAACAAGCCATACTGAACAATAACTCAACCAGTCAATTCACAATTTATTACTGATGATTAGGATGACTCGCAGCCTGGTGCAAAAAGGATTTCTTCTGTCTAGCTCAACATGAACTAGCTAACTTCCGTACAAAATGACTACTTAAAGTTCGACAAAGAACCTGTAACACGTGAAATCAAACATGCTGGCATACACGTATGCAGTGTGTTAGCTGACACATGATTGGATTGAAAAAGAATTAGAAGTGAACCAAATAAAACACAGCATCAACCAATGAGGACTTGGATTTCGCCCTAAGCCATACAGGATGATATAAACTGTCTGGATGGAGAGAACATGGCTGAATATCATATCCATCGGAGCGGATGCATTCACACCTCGTCAAATGTGGTGCACCGCTAATGAGCTCAGTCTCAAAGGGGGCAAAAAGGTCTTTCGGTGTTAAAAGTAGTATGAGACTTCTCACCCTAATCAATAAGTAGTATATAGTTTTTACACATTTATGCCAACCTATTATCTTGATTACCAATCATGATACCAAGCAGGTCTACAGAGTAGACTGTGGTGAAATCTCACCTCGAACTGTAGAGTTTGCAAACTGAAGATGTAATTTAATGAGATAAGCGTTTAAATGAGTCTTACAATTAATTGCATAGATGATTTCATCATGAGCTGACATCAGTTAGAGAACCACTGGAAAACCTGGAAGTACTGGACAGCTGTTTCGTCCTAGTTCGAGACTCTTAAGTAGTACACATCCAACCATCGGGATTCGAACCCAGGAGCTTCTGGTTACAAGGTTAGCGAGCTCGTAGACCATTGAGCCACTGGGACCCGATTTAATGGCCAGTCCTTGAATTCTAACTTCTGCCAATTTACGACATAGCGCGACCATTTCTCAATGTCTTCTTCGATGAGTTACTGCCTGCTGTAACCTACTGGTCACGACTTCCCACCAGAACAATTAATGCATCATTTATTATCTACTAAGCATGTGAAAGAAAAATTCTCTAGAATAAATTCCCAACTCCACAACTGAAATCTTCTTATATAGTCATAAAAAAAATTAATAATTTGTAATAATAATAATAATAATATAAAATAGGTAAGGGGTAGTAATGTGTTGTACACTTACTTTACCAGTTGAATCCAACTGGAACTGACAGAGTTTCAAGTCGCTCCGAGCATTTTCAGTACCTGATAATTTTAGTATACACATATATGATGAAGAGAAAAAATATAAATAAAGCTGAAATTACTCTTCAAAATTAAGAACACATGAACAGAATCAATTCACGAAATTGGGTAGAAGATATATGCAAACAAATCTGTGGATCATGCTCAGCTGACTTATTTAGGAAGCTGCCAACGGTTTGATCACTGACGTGATCTCAGCGCGGATACACAAGGCTCGTTTGGTATTTACCTGCCAACTAACGTCATCTGTGGCTTAGTAGACGTGATATCTGGCTGGCTGTCGACCGAAGGGTGTGTGTACTACTCAGCAGTCCGCTCCGTCCTCCTTTATGGCTGGCTGTTGGTCATAATCATCGAAAATGAAAGACATGAAAGATTGGCCAGCTAGCTGTCTTTGATCATAAGTGCCTGAGTTCTATCTCCCACAACAGGGTGGTAAAATAGGGTGAGTAGTATTGAGGTTAGGAGGGGAAATCAATCGACGAGGTTGTGAAGCAGTTACACCGACTAAGAAAGATGGTTATGACAGTGTTACTCACGTATGCCTGCATGCCTGCCTAGCCATCGTCTTACTCGACGAAAAGCATTGTTAGCTGACATAGGATGGATCAGGTTGGAAAACAGCTAGTGATTGGTGGTCAAACCAAGTCAATGAAATCCACAGCAGTTAGTTTAAACAAGCCAGACACGTAGGGATGTGTAGACTTCCTAGGTGATTGGAGTCATCGGGATGATAAGAACCATTGAAGACTGGGGACGATCAGTGATGTGGCTCAAAATCGCTGTCATTTCCCGGTGCAGATGCATTCACTCATTGTGATTTATCATATCTAATAAGGTTCTATTGTTCTTTCGTATCATTTACCATTCTTTTTCCCTTACACTTCTGTTTATTATCTCTCTCTCTCTTTGAATCGTCTTTACTGTTCTGTTGCTTTGTGTGCTACATGGAGGGAGAGTGGTAACACGAACTGTTGCACATCTGTGCAAAGTTCTACGTTGAAACCAGACAGTCAGTCTAGTGTATACAGTGTATATTATTTATTTTATTATTATATCTTTTAATTCCTAGAGGAACATAGGGTTTCAGCTGCGCATCTCCATTACCTTCGGTTTTCTGCCACTTTTTCACCCGCTCCAAGTCTGCCCACATGCTTTCATCTCCTCCTCTCCACATGACCTCCCCCAAGTCACCTTTGCACTAACCACCAACTCGCCGCTTCCCTTTCGGCCTGGTTCCACTCAAGAGCAGTGGCTTGTCTAGTGATGTCACTTGATGGTTTGTTTCCTTAGAGTATGGTCAAATCCACCTCCATTTCCTCCTGCTTATTTGTTTCACAATCGGTTCCTACTGGTTTGGTTTGCTCATTGCCAGGGATCCCTGTTGCCGATCTTTTCTGGCTGGTCATCTGATCTTGAGTGGTATTGAGCGAAGACAAGTGTTAATGAACGTCTGAAGTTTGTTTGAGATGCTCTTTATGACGCGCAAAGTCTCTGATCCGTTTAGTGAGTAGAACTAACTTCACATTGGAGTTGAAAATCCAGATCTTTTAGTCGTTTTCACGCTGAGTGCTGTTGACCTCCACACAGACTTAAGAGTAAGGAAAGCTTACCTTGCTTTTCCGATTCTCGCTTGATGTCCTCGTCAGTTCCATTCGTTGTACGATGCTTCCCAGGTAGGTAGGTATAGGGGGATGCTTTTTCGAACTTCTCTCATTTATGCTGATTGTTGTCTGTTGTTGTTGCTATTGCTGTTGACTGGGAATCTTCATCACCTCTGTTTTATCTATATTCACCTGAAGTCTATCTTTGATGCTTCTTCTATCGCCAACTTGTTGCTTTTCACTTGCATGCATATCTTCCAGTTTGCGGGAAATCAGATATATATCATCGGCGAAATCCAGATCCTCCAAGTTTTTTGTGTGAGTCCATTTTATGCTTGTTTCCTCATTGCCCGTTGTCTGTCGCATTATCCAATCTACTGCAATCAGGAAGATCATTGGCGATAGTAGATAGCCTTGCCTCACTCCCGCCCTCACTTCGAAGGCTTCCGTAAGTTTCCTGTTGGCATGCAGCATTGTCATACAACTGTTGGATGAGATATATATGAAATGTACTTTGCCCTCTTTCCACACCTTCTCCAGCAATGGCGTCATCAAGTCCTCTGTTGTTTCTGGGTCCATTTTCAATGCTTCTGCTGGGATTCCATCTGGTCCTGCTGCTTTTCCAGCTCTTAGCATCTTGATGGCATTCAGGATTTCTGATTTTGTCGGGGGGTCGATGTTCACTGGTAGTTCTGCTTCCATCGTTGGTATTGTTGATAGCGTTGTAGGTGGCGGACGATTTAGAAGTCTTTTGAAGTGTTCAGCCAGTGTTTTCTTTGCTCCACCTCTCTGGTGATTGACTTTCTATTGTCATCCTTTACTGGCTTAATTTGTGTCGAACTTTTGCCCGATAGGCTCCTAGTTGTTTGGTAGAGTGTGGCGAGGTTTCCTTTGCCTGCAGCTTGTTCTGCTTCACTTCACATGGCTTCATAATATTTTCTTTTGTCTTCCCTGGCACTTTTCTTCACTCTTTTGTTCAGTGTATTGTAGCTTGCATTCAACTCCTGTTTTTGTTGCTCGTCGGTGCACTGGATAATCTTTCGTTTCACAGTCCTTCTCTCCTCTATTAGTTTCCAAATGTTCGCAGTAAGCCACTGTTTGTTCTGCCTCTTCTTTCTGCCTAGAACTTCCATGCAGGTTTGGCTCCACACCGTTTTCAAGTTGTCCCAGTGCTATTTGACGCCGACCTATTCGCTAGTGTTGATTTGTGTCTCGACTTTGTCCTTTATGCTTGCAATGAAGATGTCCTTTGTATCTTGGTCCTTCAGTTTTTGAGTGTTGAACTTGGCTTGGCGCCGGAACTCACAATGTATATAGAAGAGCGGTAAATTAAGATGATGGAAATGAAGTCAGTTGACAATCAGGAGAGCTTCGTATGTTTATGGAAGTGTGTAAGCGGATATTATTTACCAGTCGCCGGCACCATGGAAGTTGATTACTTCTTTGAAAACCTGAAACATGAAGACCATTAGTGTTGCCTGACCGTAGAGCCCAGGGGACAACTACAACTCTTGAGGACGGTCACACACGACCTGTTCGTTGTAGTAGATTTTGGAGTTGCGTCAGCATTAAGATCTTACTGCCTCTTGGTAAGTCGGGATGTACAGTTTTCGTCATCGACCTTTTCTAAATCCCTTCCCTCAGCTGCCTTTCTGCTGGTCATCTGAAGGAGGCCCCTTACTGCCGTTACATTTCTGTCGGTCAGTAGTAAAACTCTTTTCATAAGTTACGAAGACAGATCTCTTTGATGACTTTTGTGCTCTCTAATTACATGACATGGGAACCATGAGAACGTAGCTTCTGATGCTACTCCACCTGCCTTGTGGACCAGTTTTCAAGTCAAAGGCGCGGGGACAAGGACCTTTCAAATAACCACCTTCTTCAGTCAGGGTATCCGAGTAGTATTCTAGTCCTCCTAAAGACTGTGAGATTTTGTACGGTACCTCCCTTGATGCCCATAATTTACCAAGTTTGTGTTATAAATCAATAATTAGTAGTAATGAACAGGGCTACAGAACAACTACTTAATTGTTACAGGTAAATCAGCCGAAAAGGTTGCAAAAACGTTTACCAACGTAGGAGGCTGGCTACAACTACAATTAATTTGATTTAATATGTCACTGATTCTTCTTCGGGTACCTGAAACAGAAAGAGGGTTAGTGTTGCGTGACCGCAGAGCCTGGGAGACAATTGCCCTAGGCCGGTTACACACGGCCTGTATGAACTGGCTTTTTGTTTCGGTCGTGTATTAGTAACTCACCGCCGGTTACGGACCACCGTAGGGTAAGTCGGAATGTTCAATTGTTGGGATCGACCTTTTCTAACCCCTCCCTCCAGAGTGAAGAGACAGCATAGCTGGCATGCTGGCCATCTGAGGGAAACACCTTACTGCTGTTACATCCTGTTCCCCAGCAGTGAGACTTCGCCCACAGACCCCCAGCATAGTGTGAAAAAATTCTTACACTATACTGGTAACTGCTTTTAGCCTAATCGCTATCCTAACAACCTTCCTAGTATGGTAGGACCTACAGGAACAATAGTTCCAGCCAGTATAACTTGTTGAATCATCGTCCTATGCAAGGCCGATCACCGTGTCAAGGTAGGCGCTATCGGTCGGCTTTAATATGTTAACCAACCTGAGGTCTAAGATTAGTTTGAAGAAAGAACGCATCATCAAGTTAACTTGACTGGGCTTTACATGACTAGAGACGCTAAGAAATACGGCTCAAAATAATTGTCTTCACACATTATTAACTTCTGTGTCATATAGAATTTGAGCTCACACTGAATAAAGTGCTCAAGTTCGAACTAATGGAGCATAAGTTGGAAACCCCATCCACCTGTCACGGTTTGGGGGACTAGTTAGTACCATCATTCGCCGGCAGATAAAATAAGTACAATTCATTACCGACTAACTATATAGGGAAAGGCAAGTGGCTGTCGCAAATGCCTCACTGTCTGAAATTAACATAGCTCCAATCAATTGAACTACGTACGGTGAGAATAATACATGTGAAAGATGAAAAAAAAAAGAGAACACAAAAACTACACGGAATCACCTGCAGTTGGATAATGTTGATTTTCCCAACCTCCACCATATTCACTATGGAATAATTTTGTTACAGAGACGTTGCTTTCATCGACTTCTTCATATAATAATTGATAATAACCTGGAAATATTTCAAGATAATAAGAAAATGATATTAACAAAAAATAATGGAAAAATCGCATTGGGAAAAATTACAAATATAATAAACATAATAGTGAAAAAGAAGCAACTGAAGGCATATGAAGCTATTATTGTTAATACTATTATACATTCCTTGGTTACGAGCGGAACACAAGGTTTCAGTGACACACGTTGGTTTAGGTGCTCAACTTCCAACCACTGGGTAACATAATCATGTCGAGAACTGGACAACCAGCAGTCATAACTCTCCTCGAACGATAAGTATAGCCCGAAATAGCACAGTGGTAGCGTCTCCGATTACAACACTCGGTGATATCGATTTTATCGATACGCCCTGCTGATGAGTATCGATGAGCTTGAAAATTAGGTCACCAAGACTTCTTGCCAAATGCGCCTACTATAGTCTACTAGGAGTGGAGAGCATCTGTGATGTTTTGTTCTTGCGAAAAGTTAGGATGAGCGTTAATTCCCTCTGAAAATCAATGTATAAATACCTAACCAATGGGTACGTCATTATATGAACTGAAACCCACCCTGTTTTCTAGCCGGAGGTAAGCGGAGAAAGTATTTATTTATTTAAACGCATAAAAAACTTGGTACAATATGGCACCAAGAAAGATGCGCCACACAATAATAATAAAACAACATAGATCAAAAAAAAGAAAGGAAGGAAAAGAAAAAATATATATAAGTAGAGAACGGATAAAGAACTTCATCTGGAAGGAAAACAGTCATGCTTAACAAGTTCAAACAGTGTTCGTTAACTATCATCGGGAAGGGAAGAAGGAAGGAAATCACAACACATTCGCCACTGATTACGATTCTTGGCCATATCCGATAACGTTTCGAGCCATCGATTTGAGCTATCTCTCGGACCCCAACCAGGGAGTCGTGACACACCAACCGATGCTAATCTAGCACAAAAATCCTTCATCCCACGACGCCACGTCATGGACTGACCACCTCTCCGCCTTTTCCATCCCGTCCCAGGGCTAGCGAACAGAGACCTGTACGGAAGCCTCTGGGGTGACATTCGGAGCACATGTCCAAGCCACCGGAGCCGGTGTTTCCAGATGACGACATTCAATGAATGGTGATCTCCACTTTGTTCAAACACACGCCGCCGAACCTCAGAATTACTCACGCGATGATGCCATCGAACGCAAGCAATCCTGCGGAGACAGCGGTGATCGAACACGCAGAGTCGCCGCACATCCTCAGCTCGGAGAGGCCAGGTTTCACAGGCGTAGAGCAGCGCAGCCCGCACCGAAGCATTGTATACCCGACCTTTGACAGCCAGGCTAACGTCGCGACGGCGCCAGAGGTGGCTCAAGTTGATGTATGCCACCCTAGCCTTCATTATACGGTTGGAAATCTCATCCGTCACCCCTCCGCCAGCACTCACACAACTACCCAGGTACACAAACTTATCAACAACTTCAAGCGGTTCACCCGCAAGAGTGAGTGCAGGTACAGGCTCCTGCCAATCTTGTAACAGTACTTTGCACTTAGACGGCGCAAAGCACATACCATACTTACAGACACTGATCGCCAACTGATTAAGTGCGATTTGGGCAGCCTGCATGCTATCGCACAGTAAGACGATATCGTCTGCATACTCGAGGTCGAAAAGTCTATCTCCAGGTAGCAGATCTACACCACCTTCACGCACATCCTTCAGAGCTGACTCCAGAATGTCATCGATGGCAAAGTTAAAGAGAAATGGAGAGATTGGGCAACCCTGTCTAACCCCACTGTTGGTTGGGAACAGTGGTGATAGTTGGTTGTATGCCCTCACTCTACCTGAGGTGTTTCTGTATAGGGCTTTCAGGATGTTAACAAATTTCTCAGGTACACCTCTCTCTAACAGACAGTTCCAGAGCACAGTTCTGTCCAACGAATCGAAGGCAGCCCTAATATCAAGAAACACAACGATCGTTGGCCTGCAATACGTGTGGCGGTGTTCCAACAACTGACGAAGGGTGAACACCTGATCAATGCATCCACGACCTGAACGAAACCCAGCCTGCTCTTCGCGAATCAATCCTTCACGTATTTTGCACAGTCTGCGAAGCAAGACAGCAGCCAGTATTTTAGACGCGACTGGTAACAGACTGATACCCCTATGATTGTCACACGAATTACGTCGACCCTTTTTAAAGATGGGGACGATAATGGCTTCGTTCCACATTGATGGTACACTCTCTGTCTCCCACACCTTCCTGAACAACCCAGTTAGAGCCATTGTGAGAGTCTCGCCACCATCTTTAAAAAGAGCCGGGGGTAATTTGTCTGGGCCGGGCGCCTTATGGCGTTTCAGAACTTGGAGTTCCTTACGGACCTCCGCTTCGGTGGGTGGGTCGGTACTAACCGACCAAGGAGCACTCGGGCTAATGATAGTAGACACTGAAGCTGGTGGCCAGCTGAACTGCTTCCCGAAGTGCTCTGCCCAGCGTTCCAGGCGTCTTTTCAGGCTGGTAATTGGAGTGCCATCTGCCTCACAGACCGTCTCGCTGACACCTTGTTTCTTGCTGCCGGTGGCTCGTATGAGTTGGAACAGCTTCCGACTGTTGCCAGATGCAGCAGCTGACTCCATCTCACACGCACGTTCTGACCACCAGGCTTCGCGGTCCTTACGTAAACACTGTCTAATCTTGCGCGTGAGCGCCTTTCGCTGATTGTTGTATTCGCTGCCAGCCGGAATGGACCGGCGTTCATCCATGAGTTGCAAGGAACTCGCAGAAACCCAGTGGTTGTTAGCGGAGCATTCTTTCAAGCCGCAAGCGGCTACACTCGCCTTTTGCATGGCACCTTGCACATGAAGCCAATGTTCATCTATACTTGATGTGGAATGGTGACTCCACCCCGTAAAAATACTCTCATCGCTGTGGAAACTTCGAAACATAAAGAAAACAAACTTAATCTTCGCTGGAATTAAGAAGACTCTGGACTGCACTGTGAGAATGGAAGAGGCCGGCTGGTGAAAGCCTTCGGAAAGCCAGTAGACCAATAGGTCTTCTTTAGACGACAGTGAAAGTAGGTATAGGAAATTTTAAGTGCAGTGTAAATTATCCGCACTGTTACGTCATTATAATAACTGAATGGCTACCTATATACAATGAAGTCATAGGAGTGTTTTAGTAATTACGTCAGAAACTAATTGAAACAACAGATGACGCCAAATTAACCTGAATCAGTGGTGTAGGTGCTCAGGTAGCTGAATGGTAACGTCTATGGCTACAGCAGTGAGTGATGCAGGTTGAAATCTCTGACGAAACATAAGTTGCCTTGAGTTTATGCATATATATATATACAAATGTTCTATAGGATACCTAGCCTAGTGGATTAAAGTCAGACGCTGAGTGAGTAGTTCTTCAAGACAACTACTCACTTAAATATAAACCTACTGATATTCTAGTATGTGCTACTTATAATCCGGATACAAGTAGTACAACGAGATATCACACGCCTTGCCCTTAAGTGAACCCAAGTGGGAAGTGGTAGGTAGGATGCCAGAGGGTGACATGGATAGACGGATAGATGAATAATGCCAGAGAAAATATAAAAGGCCGCTGGAAGTTATGGAAGCCAGCCGAGTAGAATAGAGATATGTGCAGCTGAAGCCTTATGTTCCACTCGGATACTAAGGGATCAATAATAATAATAAAGCAAAGAGTACAGTATTGAATTACCATTATTCATTGTTGGTCGCCACCAATAACCCATATATCGATCAAATTCTTCTTGAATAACAAATGCTGGAGTACCAGCGGATAAACCGCCTAAAATTAAAAATGACAACACACAAGTGAATATTGATAAGGAAATCATTAATAATGTCACCTTTGATTTTAAGAATAAAGAATACCAGATCTAGTGAGTACGTGTATAACAAGACTGTCAATGAGTTCAACCTCAAATGTATCTTCTGAATGTAACCTTCAATGAACAGTAGAACCTCAGCTTTACACTCTCGAACAAACGAGTTTCTCCATAAGAGAAGAACTTGGTCCCTGCAGTAATACTATATACTTCAGCATTGGTCACGTTTATTTCATAAATTATAGTAATGCACCATGATAAACTCGATGACTTTCCATAGTTACACTAGAACAGTCAAACAAAGCTTACTCGGCTTTATTCGTCCCCACCTTCTTTTGATTGCATTCATAACAAAATATTTTATTGTCTTTTTAAGTTTCTATTGCATGGATTACATTACTTGGTTCCTTTAGTTCTGTTTTTACCAGTTGATCACGGATTGATATCAGGTAGAGAACCATTGAAAACCACCACCAGGGAGTACCGGACTACCAGGTGTTTCATCCTAGTTTGGGAATCATTGGCAGTATGCACCCACCGACAGGGTTTGAACCCTAGTATATCTTCCGGTTACAAGGCAAGCTAGCTCGTATACCATTCAACCACTGGGACCCACCTCCTCAACGGCGAGTGCATAAATTCTAACTTCTACTAATTCATGATTTAGCGCGACCTAAACCATTGTCGTTGGTGGGACATCTATCCTCACACTTGACTGGATGGACATCAAAGGTCATGACTTCTCACTAGAACTCCAGGAAACTGTGTCTCCTGTGGCGGCAAGTCACTAGCGAGAATCAGATTAATTTTCTATAGTATGGTTTGTAAGGATTAGTTCTGTTTTTTTTTGACGAGTTGATCACGGATTGCTATCAGTTAGAGAATTAGGATGAAACAGCAGCTGTCCAGGACTCCCCTGTGCCTGGTATTCAATGGTTCTCTAACTGATATCAATCCGCGATCAACTCGTCAAAAAAACAGAACTAATCCTTACAAACCAACTATAGGAGAAATATATATATATATGATGATTTTTATTAAAAATAACGATGTGAATTGTGACCAAATATTTGTAAAGACAACTATAATTAAATATCGAAGGATAAAACTGACCGCCGAACAGTAAGTTTAGCCTACCTAATTGACTATTATAGTATTTATTGAACGATGTTTGAAGGATTGAGCTACTTTAAATGAGAACACTAACTTACATCAGACAGAGAACCATTAGAAAAAAAAACCAGGAAGTACTGGAGAGATGTTTCGTCCTGGTTTGTGGCTCGTCATCAGTACGCACCACTAATCGAACACACTACCTTTAGGTGATGAAACAAGCCGATCGGCCCATCCAACCACCGGAATGGAGTCCAATGACGCATGAGTTATAAACCTCGGCATATTCCTGATACCTATCGCCACCACCGCATAGCAACTCAACGTCACCAATTCAAAAAAAATATGGATGGCTAATCAATGTTATCAGAATGAAGTTATCAAGGGAGTAAGAGACTAACCACTCCCTATCTGTGTGTACACAAGTTTGGTTTGAAAAGTTTGATTGAAATCGCTTCAGCAAATCGTAGAAAATTTGTTGTCTTTTGTATGCTTAATATTTTGAAAGATTTGGAAATCTCGACGAAATAACTTGTATCTACAAGGTATCGGGTAATTGCACTTGGTGAATATCTGCTTCCCTTTAAGCATACTATTCTGTAAACCAGATAGAAAGTCTTCTTTCTGTCCTTTCAACCTACTTGCTACAGGCAAGTGCACGTAAATTTATAAAAGCAGTTTGAAATGATATTAACAGGGTACTTATCCAGTTCCGGGCGAAGTTAAACTTTAAGCACCACCAACCAACCAATCAGCGAACGATCTTCAACGAACCAATCCGTGAAAGAAGCATTTTTGGGTATGGAATACATATGTTTATGAAAAAAAATGCATAAAGACTGAATAAAAGTGTTACACAGGGTATCTTTCTCTCACATGTGATAGAAACATCTCCCAGTTAAACATAGGAGGTACCAACAGAAAAGTTACACCACATTCTGTACATATATTCATCCAAATGACTATAAATGCCATCCTTTTGAGATTTATTAATGGCTCTAATCATGTGTTTAAGCATTCCCCAAAAGCCTTCGATAGAATTGGTGTGTGTCTCTGCAATGGGATCGATCTACAAAATCATTAAAATGGTTGACCCTGTGGTGATTATATCCCAGGGATGACAAGGAGTTATAACCTTTCCACTCATCGGTGTGTAATATAGATCCTTGTTTCACCAATCGAGTGATAATAGCTATTAAAGTACTTGATTTTCTATCTGCTGTCCTCTCGACGAATACTTTCTGCAGGGAGGTATATCACATAAACCACCAATCACCCAAACATTATTCGCTTGTTCTCTACCACGGTAGTATTTTTTTTAATAAGACAGTTTCATCTACATGTACGACGACACCTTCACCTCCCGATAAAGAAGTAAGCTTCTAGGACGCGATGTCTTTAGAACCATTGGACTGTTGATACGAGAATATTTTCAGTTTCGGCAACTGCACCTCTTACAGGCTGTTTTAAAACCCAGTGATTACAAATATACAAAATCTGGGTTCATGACGGATGGGATCTGAAGAAAAATGTTCCTGAGAAATATTAGAATCATCAGCTTACCTTCCTGACAGTAACTCGTCTCAAGCAAATGGCACAACGATAGACATATATCCATCAATCGACCTGCTGAAGCTTTTTATACTCATGACACACCTCCACATAAACAAATCCTTTCCTTCTTAAGCAACTCCACATTTAAACAATACTGCAAAACTTTATCCTCACCAAACTGCAAGCTTAACTGATCTACTGCAGGCATTTGTCTCTAATCAAGCGGAATAGAGGCCTCAACTCATGTGGATGAAACTCACTGGACCACTCAAGGTCATTCGCTGATTGGTAGCTAGTGGTGCTTAAAGTTTAACTTGGCCCAGTTCCGATTGGCTTATAAAGCATGCAGGGAAGCATCTTTTTATTGCTCCTTTCATTTCTTTTGATCAATTCTTTGTGATACTGCTTCTCATATGAATGGGAGACGAATGAACACTTTCTTCTTTTTTCAACTGTGGAATACTTCGTTTTCTCGTCCTTTTCTCTGCTGTACTTTAGGATAAATCCCTTTGGATACCCGTTTTCCTTTAGGCATTTCTCAAAAACTTTTCTATAGTTTGATTTGTAAGGGTTAGTTTTGTTTTTACGAGTTGATCACTGATTGATATCAGTTAGAGAACCATTGAAACTAACACCACGGAGTACTGGAAAGCTGTTCCGTCAGCCTAGTTTGAGAATCATTGGCAGTACGCACCCATTGCCAGGGTTCGAACCCAGGAGCTTCCGGTTATAAGGCAAGCTAGCTCGTATACCATTCAACCACTGGGACCCAATCAAATGGCTCAATAAAGCCTAATTCTTCTTCTAGCTTTGTCGTATAGTACGCGTAGAGCTAATAAGACAGAAGTATTTATAGTGAAAACATTGTGCAGTCCAGATTTCTTTTCCATAGATGAACTTTTCAGTTTTACCATTGATTTTTTTCTCTTCTTCCATCTTTGAAACCTCTTCAGCAATGAGCACTCCCTCATGAACCCAAAACTGTGCGAGGGGGAGAAGGAGGGATAAAGTAACATGAAAAATAAGCCAGTAGGATAGCAAACAAAGGATACGAACCTAGAATGAAATTTTAACCAACCATAGAGGATTTTATCAAGTTTAATTGAATTTTAGATTTTCCCGTCGATTGACTGGACTGAAGTGCTAGGTCTCAGGTTGACATGTCGGCTTCTTGTGCAGATGCTTCGACGATGTCTGGGCATTTAATTAGTATTTAACCGGTGGATGGTGATTAACAGTGGAATCCAGGATAGCGCGCATTTCGTCCTATTTGAGACTCATCGACCGAAATGTCAACTTGAGACCGAGTACTTCGGTCCAATCAATCGACGGGAAAATCAGAAATTCAATTAAATTAATATGACCCGTTGCACAAGAGGTGGCTCTCATGGCCTAAGTGGTCTAGGGAATAACCCTTTGGCGTTTGAAACTATGGTCACTGGGTTCGAGCCTCGGTGGGAACATCACCACCACTCACCGAGAAATACAGGTACATCCAGTTGAGGAGTCCCAAATAGGATGAAATGCGCGTTATCCTGGATTCGACTGCTAGTCACTATCCACCAATTAGATTTTATCAAGTATATATAATTAACAATTATACGAAATAAAATTGCCCAATTAACTTACTATCACTTGAATAGTGTGTTACTCGTGTCCATTTATTTGTTGGTGTATGTCCAATAAAAATATTTTCATTAGATAAACAAACAACAATATCTGAATTCAATGGACAAATCACTGGTTGAATTGCACTGGTTAATGGAGCTTCAACAACAGGTTCAAGTAATTCGTCAGGCTGTTAGAATATTTACATTTGAAAATAACATAGAAGGTGTTATTGGGGAAAAAAATCCTGATTTTTTTACAAAATATATGGAAAAGTACTTTCATTTTTTATGCGGTTGTGTTCTCTGAGCTGGATAGTTAGATTTAACAGCGAAAGAAGATAAAACCAACATCATCGACAAAATAAGCTGTAACAATTGCGAAAAATATAATATTTGTGGTCGTTATAATAAAGGCCAGTTATGCGGCGGATACATTTTTTAACGTAGAATAACAGATTAGTTATGTTCACCCAGCAACTCAAAGATGCCTTACCTAACCATAGTTCTTATTCATGCATATACCATTTCAACTGTTCCTGTGGTTCAAGTTATATAGGGCGAATGATTAGGCAGGTTCGTCTACGGGTTCGAGAACACTTACCAGCTTGGTTCAGCAAGGGAGAAATTAAGTGCATAAAAAGCTCGATCCTGCCACACTTGGTCGATGCTACTGGACATCGCATCGACGTCAACACAACTTTCAGGGTTATATAGCGAATTCCGAAGTCGTTATCACGTACAGTTCGCTTAAGTCTCCTACACATAGCGCTGAAGCTGTCGCAATAAGATCGACTAAACCGGAACTCTGTATCCAGAAAGAACACGTCCAGACGTTGTTCCTACCGTGGTCAACCTTGGATTGAAGATTCTCCTTCTCACCAAGAGTGCTGCTTCCCCTTAACCCTCTTGGTGTTTTTTTCTTTTTTTACTTTGCTTATTATTATTATAAATATTATTATTACAGTTATTATTATTATTCGTCATAATTTATGCACTTTATGCAAACATTCCCTCAATACTATCGAATTTTCATTTATACGGACTTATTATTAGTGATATTATCTATTTTCTCAATATATGCCTCTACCTGTTTCATTTAACATATTCGTTATCTCACTATGAACCTCTCATTGCAGTCTTACTATCTCCTGCTTAACTCAGACCACTTTGTACTAGCCACTCACTCACCTGACACCTTTTATAACCTTGAAATGATTTGTCAATTTTCCTACCCCACACTCTACAATTCTATTATGATCAATCACCACCATTGTCTCCCGTTTTACAATATTTCTAATCGATTTCAGCCTAGCATGTTTGTCACACAAATATGACTATTTATTTTGACACCCTGTGATAACTAATCTGTTATTCTACGTTAAAAAATTGCGAAAAACACTACATAGGTCAAAGTGGACGTCCGCTTCTCATCGTCTTCGTATCCACGATCATAAGCTAGCTGTCAAAAGACATGATATCCACTCCCTCGCTCGTATCACTCACTGCATACAGACAACCATGGACATCAATTCGACTGGGACAACCAGTGTTCAAATATTAGACAGAGGAAACAACAAATATGCTAGCCAGAGAATTTTTAGAAGCCTACCTGGTATTCCAGTGAATCATCAATCAATCAATCAATAGACACATCGAAATAGACAAAATTTATCAACCGATAAGCAAGAAACCTTCATTAACAGTTGTCTTCGCTCAATACCACTCAAGATCAGATGACCAACCAGAAAAGATCGGCAACAGGGATCTCTGGCAATGAGCAAACCAACCCAGTAGGAACCGATTGTGAAACAAATAAGCAGGAGGAAATGGAGATGGATTGACCATACTCTAAGGGAACAAACCATCAAGTGACATCACTAGACAAGCCACTGCTCGAGTGGAACCAGGCCGAAAGGGAAGTGGCGAGTTGGTGGTTAGTGCAAAGGTGACTTAGAGGAGGTCATGTGAAGAGGAGATGAAAGCATGTGGGCAGACTTGGAGCGAGTGAAAAAGTTGGCAGAAAACCGAAGGTAATGGAGACGCACAGCTGAAACCCTATGTTCCTCTAGGAATTAAAGGATATAAGAAGAAGAAAAAGAAGAAAGAAACCTCACACACAAAGGGTCAAAGTTCAAGCCAAAGAAACAATCAGTTCCAATACAATTTTAGCCTAGAAGGTGTGAAAACACACAAAAACAACTAATCAAGACGTTCAAGGTCACCCGCCAGGAGAAATGATTAATAAACTCGTTGAGAAATCTAAAAGCTCACTTCAATCAAATTGAAGTATGCTCTAACGATGTCGCTTAGTAGAGAGGGCGATGAAAGCTCCGCTAATTAACTATCCAGCTAAGAGAACACAACCACATTAAAATCATCCACCTGAGCTAAAAATCTTCTCTATCATATCCAGTATTTTCATTTTATAAAATGAAAGAGGGTGAAGTAGAAAATCATTCAAATAAGGAAACATTTCTTTGTAACATTATTAATTATCAAGGTGTACAATACTACTGATATTTGATAAGAGTAGTCAGTTAACCCCAACCCCACTATTGAAGTTGTTTAATTCATTCACCTATACACATCCGATAAAAAAAAATATGAAAACAATCGTTAAGAAAAAGTGGGACGAAATAGATGAAATGCTAGACGAGTTCTTTATTGAAGGAAGGAGTTAACTTTAATGGGAACAAAGCCAGTGAAGTGTTACCGTTCTAGGCTGGTAGCCTTCTAGTTTCAGTAACTGCGGGGTTGTTAATGTCACACCCGACTTTCCCTCATTTCCAGGCTTACAGTTAGATAGTAAACAAGGTGATGTTTAAGAGTGTGTTGGTAGGGGAATCGAAACTGTATCGCTGGTGAGCATTTTACTACAAGTGTTATCGTAATAAGAGTGGGAAGTGACCTAACGAAGTTGTTTTCTGTCTGTCTGTCTATTTTCGACAGAGAACTTTGCACCGATGTGCAAGAGTTTAAGTCGCCAAACTCCCTCCATGTAGCAAACAAAACAAGAGAAGGAAGTAGAATAAATGCATAATAGACACAGTAAACAGAGATATAAGGCAAAAACAATAGAAATATCAAAGAGCAATATAGTTTTATTGGGTATTATAAATCACAAGGAGTGAATGCATCTGCACCATCCATTGAAAACGATTTTGAGCTATATCACCAATTGTCTCCAGCCATTGGTTTTTACCGTCCCGAGGACCCCAACCAGTCAGGAAGTCTACACCTTCCTACCTGGCTTAAACTAACTGTTGTGGATTTCATTGACTGGTTCCATGTTTTGGTTTGACCGACACTAACTCTTTTCCAGCCTGACCCTATGTCAGCTAACATTCACCGTCGGTCGAGGAAGGCGATGACTAGGCATACGTAACATATCCTAACCATCTCTCTCAGTCGATGTAATTTCACAACCTCTTTTATTGATTTCCCCTCCTACCTACTAGCACTCGACACCTAACCTCAATATTGCTCACTTTATTATATACTTCACACGGGAGATAGAACGCAAGCACCTACGATCGAAGACAGCTAATCATCTCATATCTTCCACTCTCAATGGCCAGGTTTCACAGCCAGTCATAAAGGAGGAGGAAGTGGATTGCTGAGCAGTACACCAGCTCTTTTGTCGATAGCCAGATATCACGTCTACGCCACAGACGGCGTAAGCCGGCATATGCGAAACTAGCCCTCTGTATCCGTACTGAGGTTTCTTCAGAGATCAAACCGTTGGGGCTAATGGTACCTCCCAAGTAAGTGAAGCGGTGAGGATAAAAGCAACCACGACGTATTCTCGCGCGTAGTATACAACAACAACCAACACAGTCGATCGCGAAGTACTATGACGATAGTTGACGGTGAAAGGAATACCGAGGAAATACATTGCACTGATCAAGGCACTCTATTCGAATTCATACAGCCAGCCAGGTAAGAGCCTACGGAGAGTTGCCATCTAAAGTGATGATTACCAGTAGTGTTCGTTACGGATGTACACTGTCCCTATTTCTATTTAATTTCATCATAAATGTACTAATGGACTTAAATCCTAACTGACTTCAGCGAATCAGGGATTGATTTGTTACCACCAGGGAATAATCTCGTTGACTTAGAATATGCAGATATATAGTTCTGCCTTCTAGGTGAAGACGCTGACAAAATACAGAGTCTTCTGAACACCTTGAGGAGCACGAATCTTCGAATGTTTGGCATGCGATTTGATCCCGTCAAATGCGAGATGATTAGGCTACAGCAGTAACTGGACTACATTGACTTATGGTTTAAAAATAGTCAGGAGGGAAGTGGTAGAGCATCCTGATCACTTAACTAATTCGGGAAGTTGCATGGGTCCCAGCGGATAAGAACGCTGACGAAATCTCATTACGGACACAAAAGTCTCGCATAACATTTGCCAACCTACATCATATCTGACGTAGGTATAGTATTCGGCTGCCTATCGATGAAACGACTTGGGTACTGCTCAGCAATTCCCTCTGCCCTCCTCCTTTATGGCTGGCTGTGAGTTAGACATGGCCATGGAAAGCGGAAGATATGAAAGAGCTAGCTAGCTCTTTTTTATAATAGGTGTCTGCATTTTATCTTCCGCGTTAAGTGGTATAATTAGGTGAGTAATATTGAGGTGAGGCATCGACCAAGTGCTAGTAGGTAGGAGGGGAAATCAATAGAAGAGGTTGTGAAGTTACACCGATTGAGAGAGATGGTTACATGTGTTACGCGTGCATCCCTAGCCATTTATCGCCTTTCTCGACGATGGGCAATGTTATCTGAGTGACATGGGATGAATCAGGTTGAAAAAGAGTTAGCTGGTGGTGTTCCAACAAAAACACGGCTTCATCAGTCAATGAAATCCACAACGGTTAGTTTAAGCTAGCCACTTAGGGTAGGAAGGTGTCGACTGGATGGCTAGCTGGATGGTTGGCGTCCTCGGGATGGTAAAAGCAGATGGAGACTGCAGACAATCGGTGTAAAGTTCTACATTGAAAATAGTCAGTCAGTTATTCTGAACCAGTGAGATAAATAAAATGCCCACGAAGATAAAACCAATCTCAAGATGTTTTTGAGGGTAGTATAATACAGCAACCAACACAACAGATATTCCAGGTGTGTAGAAAGTCAGTAAAACACCTTTGAAACAACTAAATGTAGCATCGGATTACAGTATGCCTTTAAACGTATGTGACACAATCAAATAAGAGCAAACTAACTGAGAAAATTCAAACTGTAATTGACGGAGCCTCTGTTCAGGCGTATAAAGAAGACGGAAATGAAAGGAAGGTTAATTGGTTTTGGCAATCACTTATATAGTCACCTATAAAATCTGAAATCACTTTGGAATCTGCTGCACGCAGAATACCCGACCAACAGCTGCTACCGTTTCGTGGTGGTCAGGCTTGCACATCGCGATGACCCAACAAGCTACACTGACTGGAACAAATGTTCCTGCAGGTCCTACCATGACAGGAAGGTTGTTAGGATAGCGATTAGGCTAAAAGCAGTTACCAGTATAGTGTAAGAATCTTTCTTACACTATGCTGGGGGGTTTCAGGCCGAAGTCGTACTCATGGGAAACAGGGGTGTAACCGCAGTGAGGTTTTTCCCTTAGATGACCAGCATTCCAGCTATGCTGTCTCTCCACTTTGGAGGGAGGGGTTAGAAAAGGTCGACCCCGAAAATTGTACATCTCGACCTACCCTACAGTGGTTCGTAATCGGCGGTAAGTTTACTAATACGGAACCAAACCAAGAAACCAGTTCATACAGGCCGTGTGTGACCGGTCTCAGGCAGTTGTCCTCTGAGCTCTGTGGTCACGCAACACTAACGCTCTCACAGTTTCAGGTACCCGAAGAATTAATCAACTTCCACGGTATGGTCAGTCAGGAAGTAACAACCGCCCACACACACTTCCAAAACCACACGAAGCCATCCTGAGACAGTACGCAGAATAAGGAACTAGATCTGAATCTTCAACACTAAAATGTCAGTTCAATACTCCTATATGGTTCAGAGATTTACCATGTCACGGAGAGCATTTCCAACAGGCTACCGCATACTTCTCGCAATAACTACCCCCTCCCGCCGCCCAACCGGACTTCGTTCGATACTAAAGATTGGATGGTCTGTCAGAAAGGAACCCATGAGAACAATAACAATAATATTAATCATGATAATAAACATCATACATACATATATGCATGAGAAATGAAAACTTACCTCTGAAGAAATTTTATCATAAGCACTGTATATTTGACTTGATGCACAAACAATTAATTTACCACATTCAGATAGACAAAAATTTGTTACACCAGCTACAGAAACACGCATACGTTCGTGTAAGAGGAAGTCAGCCAAAGCAAGTGGGTTTCTTCAACAGAAAAAAATATGCGAAAAGGAGAAAAACACAGAACAACAAATTATAATGAAGTGATGATGGTGGGAAAAAGAGACCAGACAAACGAAATACATTTGTGCATATCAGTCACTACAGGATAAACAATTTCACCAAAACGACGAGATTCTATCAGTCAAGTTCGCAATAAGGTCACCAAACTACAACCACTTCCTATCGTAGTGCACTCTTAATTAATGTTGGATAGTTGAAGACAGTGGACCAGGGAGCCCTTGGTCTATGCTTTGCACTTATTGGCACCTGACAAGAAAACGTATGCGTTAACCTTTAGGAGACGGTTTTCCCTACCCGACACGAGCTTTTACCGCCTAGGGTTACCATAAGGCCAGCAGCTGTCAATAGGCTATCTGTGATATCCAATATATCAAACGCAATCAGACCTACAGGAGGTATATTCATATATCGGTTCCACCGAAGTTGTAGTTATATTGTGGTGAGAGCTGTCTGCTAGCCAAAATTGGTAGACAACAATCTACGTCAATGTTTACGTCCCAAATCGCCGTCATGAGAAGAAAACAAAAACGAAGCCTAACCTTGAGAAACTCAACAACCAGTCGCATCAGACTTAGCGTGGGCGGATACGATTAGCAGATATATATCAACGGACTGTTTAAGAAATGGCAACAGAGATGACAGAATAACCTTCAGCAGGAAAACAACCAATCAGAAGACGTTGTTTGTCTGCTAACAATAACGAATAATAATGTGCAGAAAAATATATAAATAACTGTTGATTTTCTCAATGAAATACGTGTTGCCTGGCCGTTGTCTTCTGTCGTTACAATATCTTTCTGGAAGATTAGGTTCGAGGCCTCCCTGTGATTAGCTTCGACTACAACATATAAATAGTACTGTGGTGAGAGCTGGGTGTTAGTCGAAATTGGTGGACAGTAATTTACGTCAATGTTTATGTCCCCAATATGGTCGTGAGAAAAATGAGAACAAAGCTTTGCGTAGGCGAATGCAGTTAACGCATAGGTGATCTGGCATTCAAGAAACAGTCACAAAGAGATGCAAAATTAACTTTCTGTGAGAAATAACCAATCAGAAGACTGTTTTTCTGCTAACAATGTACATGAAAATCGACAAATATGTGTTGATTTCCTCAATAAACGATCTGGCCCTTGTTTTCTGTTGTTACAGTACAATTCTAATTCCATATTAATATTTTATTGGACATATCACACAGTGATACAGTATAATTTACTGCATGATGTTTAGGATACAACTTATGATCCAAGATTATATCAATTGTAACTATGCAACCCAGAAAACTTGATTTTCACAGTTTCCGTTCTTTATTCTCATTTGTTGCGTGGGTGGTAGAATTTGCTAGACAACCAGGATGCCATGTATTCCCAGCTGATTTGATAAATAAAGGCTTCCGTTATCAATCTCTCCCTATATCCATTTGATATTAGATTTTGGGACTGTCACATTGTCACATTGACTGTCACATAAATATCTGTAACTGAATAAGGTGTTATTGACGAGTTATTTTCAAGACCACTTATCTTATTAAGGTCAAATAATCCAGATTTTGTTAAGTTTCTATGCTTTTTTCAACATAATTCACCCTGTCCTATTTACTTTAGCCTATCTATTTAATGTCTCAAAATCATTTTCAAGGGAATTAGAGGAAGTAAATTATTGTCTTCCATAGGCTCGATGGAGGAACGGACGAGGATGTCAAATCGAGCGAGAATCGGGAAGGCGAGAAACACATTCATCAACCAACTGAACCAATCTGGAAATCTTCGTCAGTCAGCATCAAAAACGAAATTCGCTCGGATTTTCAGTACAAACAACGTCAAGTCAGTCAGTTCTTCTATACGGATCAGAAACTTGGCAGCGGGTCACAAAAAATATTTTCAACAGCCTGTTGCAGACCTTCATCAACCAACAACTGTCTTCGCCGGCTCTATACTGAAGATGAGATGGCCGCGCCGGAAAGAATCACCAACAAGAAACTATGGGAACAAACAAAACAAGAACCAATCGCCAACCAACAAATATGAAGGAGAATGTGGAGATGGATTGGACACTCGCGGCTGAGAAGGCCACCGCTGGGTGACATCGCGCGCGTCAGACCCTCGAGTAGAACCCGACAGAATGGGAAGCAGCGAGTGGGACGTCAGTTCGAGTATGACATGGAGGAGATCGTGTGAAGAGGAGTTGAAACAGTATGGACTAACTTGGATGCAGGTGAAAAGTACAGCAGAAGCATGACAGAAGCAAGTGGAGACGTGCAGTTGAAGCCCTATGTTCCACTAGGAACGCAAGGGAACAATAATAAAAATAGTAGGCTCGATGGGGTCTTCTGAACCGACATAGTCTGTTTCTAGTAAGTATGACTTTCGCTGGAGGTTTGAATCCCGCTTTTATTCTTGCTTTGCTAGGAATTCTACCTAATGTTTTAACAGGTTCCTTCTCTGTATGACAGCACTATGAGTATCAGCATTCTGTGCATCTTTGTCGTACATGCCATCATCTGTTTACAGTTAATAATTACCAGATATTCAAGTATATTGGTTTGTAGGGATTTGATTGATTGGGTTACAGGATTTCATCATGAGCTGACATTGGTTAGAGAACCATTGGAAAACCACCTGGGAGTTCTGGACAGCCAGCTGTTTCGTCAGTTTAGTTTGGGACTCTTCACCAGTACGCACCCACCACAGGGGTTCGAACCCAGGACCTTCTGGTTACAAGCCTAGTGAGCTCGTATACCATTAAGCCACTGGGACCCGATCCAGTGGGAGGGTGCGTACTGATGAGTCCCAAACTGGGCTGACGAAACAACTGGCTGTCCAGTACTCACTCCCAGGTGGTTTTCCAATGGTTCTCTAACCAATGTCAGTTCATGATGGAATCCTGTAATCAATTACCAGATACATGCAAAACCTTCATTAACAGCTGTCTCCGCTCAATACTCAAGATCAGATGGCCAGAAAAGATCAGCAACAGGGATCTCTGGGGGCGAACCAATCAGGAACCGATTGTGAAACAAATAGGCAGAAAGAAATGGAGATGGATTGGCCATACGCTGAGGAAACCATCAAGTGACATCACTAGACAAGCCCTCGAGTGGAACCCGAAAGGGAGGCGGCGAGTTGGTCGTCCAAGGGTGACTTGGAGGAGGTCATGCGAGGAGGAGATGAAAGCATGTGGACAGACCTGGAGCAGGGTGAAAAAGTTGTCAGGAAACCGAAGGCAATGGAGGTGCGCAGCTGAAGCCCTATGTTCCTCTAGGAACTAAAGGATACAATAATAATAAAATATATGCACATATTTCTCTGTGCTACTTATATCGTCATTATTCGATGATAATAATATTTCATACATTTGCCTCCCTTGATAAATTTCGATAGAGAACGAAAAACCAGATTTGCAGTATAAAATGATACCATCATCATCCTATTTCACAGGTTCTCTCTCATCAGCTAACTGCAAACCACTACCTGAAATTACAATGGTTATAAATAATAACATTTCATACTTCATTGTTTGAAAGGTAATAGAGAAAACATTATAAGGTGAACGCATCATCAATTTATATACTATCAAACTATGAAAAAGTAAAATAGGGGGGGGGTGAGAGAAGACAGAAAAAATCTAATAAACAGTGTCAGCATAGCAACTCAAGAAGGTCAAAGTTCATCAATTTGAAAACTTGCCTAGTGAGTTGTGTGTGTATGACTAATCAGTGTAATGAAAGTGATATGGTTACCAAGGGAGTGAGAGATTGACTATACTCTCTTTTTGTATGCATAAGTTTGGTCTGTGACGTTTGATTGCAATTGCTTCAGCAGTAAATCGTAGTAGATTCGCTGTCTTTTGTATGTTTAATATTTTGAAGGATTTGGAAATGTCGACAAAATGACCCATATCCACAGGCAGGGTGGGTGTCTGGTAATTGCACTTTGTAAATATCTGCTTCCTTTTAAGCATGAGTTTCTGGGAATATGCTCTGAAAACCGGATAGAAGCCCTGCCTTTTTTCTGTCCTTCCAATGTACTTGCTGCCTCAGGAGGTGCACGTAAATTTATAAATGCAGTTGGAGGTAACATCATCAGGGTAACAATAATAATAATAATTTTTCCTTCACGTTCCCAGTGGAACATAGGGCTCCAAGCTAGTGGCTTGAAGTTTCTGTAGCAGTGTTTAACTTTTACAGGATGGGGTTGCTAGCCTCATGCCCAACCTTTCCTCTTTACCAGCATTATTTTTGGCTCAGTGAGGTAAAGGAGTGCGCCGGCCGGGACTTATCCAGTTTCGATTGGCTAATAGAGCATGTAGTACCATATAGTGCCCCATGATATTGGCTGCAGGGAAGCTTCTCTTTATTGCTCCCTTCATCCTCTTTTCAATCTTTTGCGATACTGTTTCTCCTTTGTATGGGAGGCAAATGAACCCTTTCTTCTTTTCAACTGTTGGATACTTCTCTTTCTCGTCCTTTTATCTGCTGTACTTTAGGATAAATCCTTTTGGATACCCGTTTTCCTTAAGACATTTTTCGACAAAGCTTAATTCTTTTTCTACCTTGTTAGGCGAACATAACTTCCTGGCCCTGTCGTACAGTGTTTGTAGTTTGATAGTGTCTGTCTGTCTGGATTCAACATAGAACTTGGCACCGAAGTGCAGCAGTTCGAGTTGCCACGTTCCAAATAGCACACAGAGGTAGACAAGAAGATGAGTGAAGAGAATCAATAGAGTTTGACAAGTATAAGAGTGAAACAGAATGGGTAATGGTAGAAAGGAATATGAAAGATTACAGAGACTGAATACATCTGCGCCATTGACAACGATTTTGAGCCATGTCACCTATTGTCTCCAGCCATTGATTCCTAGAGTCCCGAGGGCCCCAACCCGGGAGTCTGCATCTCCCTACCTGACTCAGTTTAACTGTCAAGGATTTCATGGATTGATGAGCCATGTTTTTGTTTGGCCACCACTGGCTCTTTTCCAACCTGAACCTATATCAGCTAGCAATGCCCGTCGGGGGAGGCGGTGGTTAGGCATGCGCAGCACGTGACCTAGCCATCTTAGTCTATGTAACTTTATAGCCTCGTCGATTGATTTTCCCTCTTTGCCCAACACTCTACGCCTAACGTCAACATTACTTACCTTGTGAAACCACCTAACGTGAGACAGAGATCGCAGACATCTATGATCGAAAGCAGTCAACCTTTTCATGTCTTCAACGCGTATTGGCCATGTTTCAGAGCCATAGAGAAGGACGGAGCGAACTGATGAGCAGTACACACGTCCCTTGGTTGATAACCGGATGTCACGCCTACGCCAGAGATGGTGTAAGTCAGCGAAAGCAGCTCGAGCTTTTCGGATCCGTGCTGAGATTTCATCGCCAATCAGTCCGTTGGTGCTAATACAACTTCCCAAATAGGTGAAGTGGTCAACATGTTCTATCACTTCACTCCCTATCACTAAGTTAGGGGTTGACGTGGTCCAGTCCTGTAGCAGCATCTTACATTTTGCAGGGGCGAATCGCATGCCAAACATACGAAGATTGCTGCTCAAGGTGTTCAGAAGACTCTGCATTTTGTCAGCATCCTCCCCTAACAGGACTATGTCATCTGCATATTCTAAGTCCATAAGACTATTCCCTGGTAACAAGTCGATTCCTAAGTCATTACGTTCAGTTAAGGATACTTCCATTAGCATATCTATGATGAAGTTAAACAGAAATGGGGAAAGTGGACATCCCTGTCGGACACCACTGGTTGTTACCAATTCAGATGACAATTCCCCATAAGCCCTTACACGACTACGTGAGTTTGAATAGAGTGCCTTGATTAGTGCAATGTACTTTCTTGGCACTCCCTTCACAGTCAGACATTGCCATAGTACCTTTCGATCCACGGAGTCGAAGGCCGCCTTCAAGTCAAGAAATATGACAATTGTTGGACGCCGAAAAGTGTGTCTATGTTCTAGAATCTGTCGAAGAGTGAAGATATGATCTATGCACCCTCTACCTGGTCTAAAGCCTGCTTGATTTTCCCTTGTCTGTTCCTCCCGAGTTCTGCTTAGTCTATGCATGATTACTGAGCCTAGGATTTTAGAGACTATGTTCGTTAGGCTGATCCCCCTATGATTATCACACGAGGACTTGTTTCCCTTCTTGAATATCGGTATAATAAGTGACTTACCCCAGTCTGATGGCACTGTCTCTGATTCCCAGACTTTGCCTAGTACCTCAGTTAATCTACAAACTAGTATGTCACCCCCATATTTAAACACCTCCGGAATAATTCCGTCGGGTCCTGCCGCTTTGCCTCGTTTCAAATTACTAATAGCTTTTGTGACCTCACTTACTGATAGTATATATAAATTGATGATGCGTTCACCTTATAATGTTTTCTCTATTACCTTTCAAACAATGAAGTATGAAATGTTATTATTATTTATAACCATTGTAATTTCAGGTAGTGGTTTGCAATTAGCTGATGAGAGAGAACCTCTGAAATAGGATGATGATGGTATCATTTTATACTGCAAATCTGGTTTTTCTTTCTCTATCAAAATAATAATATTTGTACAATCCAGTACTTACTTGCCATGAACAAATTCAGTCGGCAGTAGCGAGTGCCAAGTCAGTTCATCATTTTTCAACGGTTGTTGACTAACATCAGCACAAAACAATGTCGGTTTACTTCCAGGATGAGAAATAGTCAAAGGATAGGAAATAAAATAAATTCGATAACGGAACTAAAAATAAATTAATAGACAAAAAAGAAATAAACAATAAAGATTCGTTAGTATATATATATATATATATATATATATATATATATATATACAATAGAATTTTTCCTGAGAAGTTTTACTACAGCTTGAAATATTTAAATGTTACTGACTAGATATGTGTGTCTACCTGCAAATAACGACATGTCTGTCTGTCTATCTATTTTCGACATAGAACTTTGCACATATGTGCACCAGTTCAAGTAGCCAAACTCCCTTCATGTAACACACGAAGCAAGAGAAGAAAGCACAAGAAAAGCATAATAGAAACAGTGAGCAGATGTGTGAGACAAAGGAATAGTAATAATGAAGAACAATATAGTTTCATTGGAAATCATAAGTCACAAGAAGTGGATGCATCTGCACCAGCCATTGAGAACGATTTTGAACCATATCACTGGTTGTTTCCAGCCACTGGTTTTTACCATCCCGAGGACCCCAACCAGTCAGGAAGTCTACACCTTCTTACTTGACTGGCTTAAACTAACTCAGGTGGATTTCGTTGACTGGTGCCATGTTTTGGTTTGGCTACCATTAGCTAGCTCTTTTCCAGTCTGACCCTATGTCAGCTAACATTACGCGTCAAGAAAGGTGATGACTAGGCATACGTAACACATGTTCTAACCATCTCAATTGGTGTAACTTCACAGCCTCGTCGATTGATTTACCCTCTTTACCTAGCACTCGACGCCTAACCTTAATATTACTCACCTTGTTATATACTTCACACGGGAGATAGAACGCAGGCACCTATGATCAGAGGCAGCTAGTCTTTTCATGTCTTCCACTCTCAATGGCAAGGCCTCACAGCCATAAAGGAGGACCGAGCGGACTCATGAGCAGTATACCCGCCTTTTGGTCGATAGCCAGCTGAATATCACGTCTACGCGTAGGTGGTTAGCTTACATGACCAGCCCGCATACATAATTGATGTAACTCGTTACTAACACTTCATGAGTGTGTGTAAGAGAATTCTGATTCATGACCGACTGGTTTCAACAGCATAGAACTTTGCTGCAGCAGAAGTGCAGCAGGTGTGAGTTACCACGCGCGATAAGTTTCACTGATAGTTTATTGCTTCATTTCATTTATTGTGTAATGACTGAGATACTGCCCGGGCGCCTGCCCAGACCAAAGCAGGTGATTTTCTTAAGGGACCACCCCCGAGCCTTTGACTTGGAGTCTAATCCGCAAGGCAGTGGAGCAGCGTCAGGAGCTGCACTCCCATGGTTGCCGGTGACCAGTATAGGTTCATACGCCAATGGATCCGAATGAAGCCCATGTACACCCCCGTGGTAACTGCTTTTAGCCTAACCGCTATCCAAACAACCTTTCTGACATAGTAGGAACTGCAGGAACATGAGTCCCAACCAGTTAAGCTTGTTGGGTCACAGCGGTATTCAAGTCCGACTACCACGACAAGGTATCAACTGTAGGACGGGGTGAGTTGCCACTTAACTGAGGTACTAGGCAAAGTCTGGGAATCAGAGACAGTACCATCAGACTGGGGTAAGTCACTATTATACCGATATTCAAGAAGGGAAACAAGTCCTCGTGTGATAATCATAGGGGGATCAGCCTAACGAACATAGTCTCTAAAATCCTAGGCTCAGTAATCATGCATAGACTAAGCAGAACTCGGGAGGAACAGACAAGGGAAAATCAAGCAGGCTTTAGACCAGGTAGAGGGTGCATAGATCATATCTTCACTCTTAGATTCTAGAACATAGACACACTTTTCGGCGTCCAACAATTGTCATATTCTTGACTTGAAGGCGGCCTTCGACTCCGTGGATCGAAAGGTACTATGGCAATGTCTGACTGTGAAGGGAGTGCCAAGAAAGTACATTGCACTAATCAAGGCACTCTATTCAAACTCACGTAGTCGTGTAAGGGCTTATGGGGAATTGTCATCTGAATTGGTAACAACCAGTGGTGTCCGACAGGGATGTCCACTTTCCCCATTTCTGTTTAACTTCATCATAGATATGCTAATGGAAGTATCCTTAACTGAACGTAAGACTTAGGAATCGACTTGTTACCAGGGAATATCTATGGACTTAGAATATGCAGATGACATAGTCCTGTTAGGGGAGGATGCTGACAAAATGCAGAGTCTTCTGAACACCTTGAGCAGCAATCTTCGTATGTTTGGCATGCGATTCGCCCCTGCAAAATGTAAGATGCTGCTACAGGACTGGACACGTCAACCAACTTAGTGATAGGGAGTGAAGTGATAGAACATGTTGACCACTTCACCTATTTGGGAAGTTGTATTAGCACCAACGGACTGATTGGCGATGAAATCTCAGCACGGATCCGAAAAGCTCGAGCTGCTTTCGCTGACTTACACCATCTCTGGCGTAGGCGTGACATCCGGTTATCAACCAAGGGACGTGTGTACTGCTCATCAGTTCGCTCCGTCCTTCTCTATGGCTCTGAAACATGGCCAATACGGTTGAAGACATGAAAAGGTTGACTGCTTTCGATCATAGATGTCTGCGATCTCTGTCTCACGTTAGGTGGTTTCACAAGGTAAGTAATGTTGACGTTAGGCGTAGAGTGTTGGGCAAAGAGGGAAAATCAATCGACGAGGCTATAAAGTTACATAGATAAGATGGCTAGGTCACGTGTGCGCATGCCTAACCACCGCCTCCCCCGACGGGCATTGCTAGCTGATATAGGTTCAGGTTGGAAAAGAGCGTGGTGGCCAAACAAAAACATGGCATCAATCCATGAAATCCTTGACAGTTAAACTGAGTCAGGTAGGGAGATGCAGACTCCCGGGTTGGGGCCCTCGGGACTCTAGGAATCAATGGCTGGAGACAATAGGTGACATGGCTCAAAATCGTTGTCAATGGCGCAGATGTATTCAGTCTCTGTAATCTTTCATATTCCTTTCTACCATTACCCATTCTGTTTCACTCTTATATTGTCAAACTCTATTGATTCTCTTCACTCATCTTCTTGTCTACCTTGTGTGCCAATTGGAACGTGGCAACTCGAACTGCTGCACTTCGGTGCCAAGTTCTATGTTGAATCCAGACAGACTCCATGTTGTACACAAAGGAAGATAAAAGAGAGAAACATGAGATTCAAAACAACGATAATCAGCAGAAATGTGAGGGGGAAAGGGTAGTCAATTAGAAGAACAACAGGATTTTATTGGATAAGGCAGATCACAAAGAGTGAAAGCATCTGTGCCAGCCATCGAGAACGAATTTGAGCCATATCACCACCAACAGTCTCCAGCTTAGATTAGTTCTTAGCATCTCCGGAACTCCAACTAGGCAGTCTGTGCAGATTCCGACGTGCCTCACACTAACTGTTAGAAATTTTATTTACTGGTGCTATGTTTTGGTCTGACCACCACTAACTCTTTTCCAATATGATCCACCCTATATCAGCTAACATTTGCCGTCGAGGAAGGAGATGGCTCGGTATGCGCAACATATGCCCTAACCACCTCAATTTATGTAGCTTCGCAACCTCACATGCTGATTTCCCCTCCTCACCTAGCACTTGACAGACGCCTACCCTCAGGATTGCTCACCTTATGATACCACCTAACCAGGCAGATGGGACGCAGACACCTATGACCAAAGACAGCTAGTCTTTTCATGTCTTCTACTTTCGGTGTCCACACCTAGCCCACAGCCATAAAAGAGGACACAGTGAAGTGCTGAACAGTGCACACACCCTTTGAACGATAGCCAGAATAATGGAAAGCTGTTTCGTCTTACCCAGGAACTCCTCAATAGTACACACACATGACTCCACTAGGCCTCGAAACCCACTAGGTAAAACCGTTGACCAATCATCAGTCACTGGGACGTAACCCAATGGCCCAGGGAATTCTAACGTCTGATATTTCGCAATGCGTAGTGCCAACACTAGTCAATATCATCAGTCAGTATGTGTCTTCACACCCAGGAAGTGCATTCCACAGTCAGACAGTAGTGAAAGTAGATTAATTTCCATGTGTTCGATTAAAACCAATCAAATCCTTACAAATCAACACTTGAAAACTTATTATACCTCAGCTTTTGGGCAGTGAATTTACATACAAGTACGAAAAACAGAGTCGTGTCATTAGAATTAACTTATATATTTCTATTTGATTAGTCAAATATTGGATTTTAAAACTTACAATAGGAGTATAAATGTTATTATTGAATTATTTATATGCATTGTTTATCACTTTGTCTAGCTGGAGTCTTCTAGACGCTAAGAACCAATGGTTCGAGACTGTTGTTGACATGGCACGAAATTGTTCTCGATGGCACAAATGCATTCACTCTTTGTAGACTCCCAGATCTATTAAATCCCCATGATTCTCCATGTAACTATTTTTTTTTCTGCTGCAAGTTTCTGCTCATTATAGATCCTTTGCATTGTTTTCCCTCTACTTTGTGCGCTATTTGTGGTGTGACGGCTTGAACTGTTTCACTTTTGTCTTAATTTTTACTTCAATAACTCAGTCAGTCAGTGTCAGTCATTAGTTTGAGATCTTTTTTAATCAATAAATCCAAGGTTCAAAGTCTGTCTCATCTAGTTAGATATGATAGATTGAAGAGTAACATTAATCATTACACATCAAATGAGGATCCAAGCCGAGTACATAAGAATATGTACTATGTAGTCTGGGTGCAAAATTAATGAATATTAGATTGTTGGAGGAAATTGTCAGAAAGCCTTCAACCTACGTTTCGTCCTTCTTGGAGCTTAACAGTTAGAAGTCTTGAAGAAATGCACGTCCCTTCTGAGATTCACACTCGTGTCATCCATTGCTACTGACCTGTTCAGGCTCACGATTAACCTCTTGTAGGCCTATACTGGATATTTTGATTGAATGGCAGGTATTAAGTAACTGGTATCATAAGTCGAGTCCTTTGTTTGGTGCAGACTGAATTCTGTCAGCCAAATTTGCAATGTAGCCACCATTCTGTTGGATGGTTCATCATCACGATACTCTCTGAACGGCTGTTATTAGATGTCTTTACGAGTTGATCATGGATTGATATCAGTTAAAGAACCATTGAAAACCAGGGAGTACTAGACAGCTGCTGTTTCATCCTAGTTTGGGAATCATCGGCAGTACGCACCCACTGGGATTCGAACCTAGGGCCTTCCGGTTACAAGGCAAGCTGGCTCGTATACCATTCAGCCACTGGGATCCGATTCAATGGCTTATGGATTCTAAATTCTACCAATTCGTGATTTAGCGCGACCCCATCCATTGTCGTTGGCTGGAAATCCATCCACACACGTGACATCTAATTGGACCTTACTGATCATGACTTCTCACTAGAACTCCAGGAAACTCCATCCTGTCTGTCTATCTGTCTGTTTTCGACATAGAACTTTGCACAAATGTGCGACAGTTCAAGTCGCCACACTCCGTGTAGAACGCGAAGCAAGAGAAGAAAGTACAAGAAAAGCATAATAGAAACAGTGAGCAGAGGTGTGAGACAAAGGAGCAATAAAGAAAAACAAAACAGTTTCATTGGAGATCATAAGTCACAGGGAGTGGATGCATCTGCGCCACTGAGAACGGTTTTGAGCCATGTCACCAATTGTTTCCAACCATAGATTTTTACCGTCCCGAGGACCCCAACCAGTCAGGAAGTCTACACCTTCCTACCTGGCTTAAACTAACTGTTGTGGATTTCATTGACTGGTGCCAAGTTTTTGTTTGACCGCCGCTAGCTTTTTTCCAGCCTGACCCTATGTCAGCTAACACTGCCCGCCGGTCGAGGGAGGCGATGGCTTGGCATACGTAACACATGTCCTAACCATCTCAGTCTTTGTAACTTCACGACTTCGTCGGTTGATTTCCCCATCCTGTAGCAAGTAACTAGCGAGCATCAGATTAATTTTCTATGGTTTGGATTGTAAGCGTTAGATGTGCAGACTGAATTCTGTCAGCCAAGTTTGCAATGTGGCCACCATGCCTCTAGGTGGCCTGCCATCACGGTACACTCAGGATTGTTGTTATTAGATGGTTGAAGGCAATCTGTAGAGTGAAGCATAGGACCAAGACTTCCTGTCGATTGCCTCCAACCATCTAATAACTACAATCCTGAGTGTACTGTGATGGTGAGCCACCTAGTGGCATGGTGGCCACATTGCAAACTTGACTGATAGAATTCAGTCTGCACCGAACAAAGGACCTAGACGCATGACACAAATTACTACCTAGAGTTCAATCAAAGTAATGAATTATTCTAGTTAACCTACAGTGACGAGTGCTACTGGTAAAATTTATCGTAGTATATAAAGAGACGTTCATCAGCATAAAGACATCAAATAGCAGGAAGATACATTTGATTTCAGAGAAGGCAGACGATAGAGCGTTATGGGGATACATGGGAGACGATGTAAAAGGACCACAAAGAAACACAATATGAAGAAAGGCCAGAAGTACTAGAACACGAAGATCAGTGCAAATGATGCGTTGAAGATATAAGGTGTACATAATTTGGCTATATAGAGATACCAATTTCCAAATGAACATTCCTTTACCAAGTCTTTCGTCTTCTACCGTCTTACTACTACAAATAAGCTACCTTTCAAAAATGCTATTCATTATTTATTACGTTTTTTTTTAAAATTTATTTACGTTCCTAGTGGAACAAAGGGTCTCAAGCTGGTGGCTTGAAGTTTCGATAGTAGTGGTGTTTATTTTTACGGAATGGGGTTGCTAGCCTCATACCTAACCTTATCTCTTTGCCAGTCATATTATTGGTCTAGCGATGCGACGGAGTGCGTCAGCCGGGGATCGAACAGTGGACCACGTATGTGGTCGGCGAAGTGATATAATAAGGTGAGCAATATTGAGGTTAGGCATCGGGTGTTAGGTAAGGATGGAAAATCGATAGACGAGGTTGTGAAATTACGTCGACTGAGATGGTCAGGACATGTGTTACGTATGCCTAGTCATCGCCTTCCTCGACCGGCTGGCAGTGTTAGCTGACATAGGGTCAGGCTGGAAAAGAGCAAGCGGCGGTCAAACCAAAACATGTCACCAGTCAATGAAATCTACAACAGTTAGTTTAAGCTAGTCACGTAGGAAGGTGTAGACTTCCTGACTGGCTGGGGTCTTCGGGACGGTAAACACCAATGGCTGGAAACAATCGATGATATGGCTCAAAATTGTTGTCAATGGCTGGCGCAGATGCATCTACTCCCTGTGACTTATGATTTCCAATGAAACTATATTGTTCTTCATTATTAATATTCCTGTGTCTCACACCTCTGTTTACTGTCTCTATTATGCATTTCTTCTACTTTCTTCTGTTGCTGTGTGTGCTACATGGAGTGTGGCGACTTGAACTGTTGCACATCGGTGCAAAGTTTTATGTCGAAAAACAGACAGACAGATAGATGTGGTCGGTGAGAATCCTACCGCTGTGCCACCAACGCATATATTTATTACGTGTCATGTATCAAATAATGTATTACCCTATATAACTGCTTGTGCTTGAACTTAGTTACCAAGAATAGATTTTTCATGTACCAGAACATGAACCATACTTATTATATTAAGCCTGATGATGCCACCACTCAGTTGCACAGACTAAAGTATGTGGAGTGGGATTCGAGCCCAACACCCCTATAATCCAAGACCGCATTCCTAAGTCAACTACAACTTTTCACTAAGAAAAAAATACCTTTTTTTTAAAAAAAAAAGCTTACAGCAAGTACTAAAAAGTTTCCATGCAAGAGAATTTCTTTTTAAAACTAACTCACTTCATCTTTATTGTGGGAATATCGTCGAATATTGATCAGAGTGGGAGATGAAAAAGTATGCATCGCAAATCCACCTGATGAAGCTGTGTGATAATATTGTTCGAAAGCATATTTATAGTCATCCACTGAACTATCCGATTCAGAGGTCATTACCTGTAGATAGGAGATAATAACATATTTCAAATGTTGAAAATGTTATAAATTGAAGAATCTGTAATTCAAGCTAATAACGAGTGAACATTACAAATAGTTTCAAGAAGTGCAAAACCATGGGAGAGGGGAGGCAGGAAAGGCGATAATTACTGCTACCTCTGGGGTTACGCAACAACCTGAGATATTGGATTCTGTAAGAATGAAGTCTGTTTCAGTGAGTTGGAATTAATAAAATAAAGGATCGTGCACTTAATCCACTGAATAAGTTTTTAAAGTAGAACTTAGCATAGAAGTGCAGCACTTAAGAAACACAAAGAAGGGAAAATTCAAGAGGAAATATAGTGCACGGAAATCTATGAGAGAAACAATAGTAATACGGAGAACAATGAAGATTTAATGGTCAACGAACCTACACCATTGAGAACGATATCGACCAAAGTCATTAACAGTTTCAAGTCATTTGTTTGTAGTGACCCGTAATGACCCAACATGCTTAACTGACTGGGACCTGTCCCTGCGGATCCTACCATGTCAGGAAGGTTGTTTGAATAGCGGTTTAACTAAAAGCAGTTACCACGGGGGTGTACATGGGCTTCATTCGGATCCATTGGCGTATGAACCTATACTGGTCACCGGCAACCATGGGAGTGCAGCTCCTGACGCTGCTCCACTGCCTTGCGGATTAGACTCCAAGTCAAAGGCTCGGGGTGGTCCCTTAAGAAAATCACCTGCTTTGGTCTGGGCAGGCGCCCGGGAAGCATCTCAGCCCTCACACAATGAATTGAATAAAGCAACAAACAATCAATGAAACTTATAGCGTGCTATTACACGTGTTGCAATTTCCTTCTTTCTTCCCTTTCCGATGATAGTTAACGAATACTGTTTGAACTTGTTTTCTTTCCAGATGAAGTTCTTTAACCGTTCTCTACTTATATATATATATATTTTTCTCTTCTTTCTTTTTTTCTTTTGATCTATGTTATTTCATTGTTATTGTGTGGCTCATCCTTCTTGGTGCCATATTGTACCAAGTTTTTATGCGTTTAAATAAATAAATAAATAGTGTCTCGAGGACCCCGACCGGGAGTCAACATCTCTCTACCTGTCTTAAACCACCGGCAAACACTTTTTGCACTGGTGGCAGGTTTTGACCCGACCATCTCTAACTCCTTCCAGCCTAATCTCATGTCACCTAACATTGCTCACCGATGAAGATGGCCCGAAATACTTATCGTTTCTTAGCCATCTCAATTTATGTAGCTTCACAAGCTCATCCACTAACTTTCCCGCCTTACCTGACACTACGTGTAACCTGAGCATTACTATATTATACAATTAAACGCGGAAGATAGCACGCAGACATCTATGTTAAAAGACAAAATACCTCTTCACTTCTTCCACTTTCAATGGCCACATCTCATAGTTGTAAAGAAGGACGGAGTGATCGATATCCGTATATCACGTCTACTCCAGATGTGAAGTAAGTTGGCAAATGTCAAATGAGCCTTTCATATCCTCGCTGAGATATCGTCAGCAGTCAGTCCATCAGGGCTTATAAGCTTCTCAATTAAGTGAATTGGTCAACATGCCCAACCATTCACTTCGTATCTTTACACTTGGAGTCCATGCACACGAGTCCTGCAACATTATCTTATATTTGATATGGTGAATCAAATACCACATATACGGTGTTCAAAAGACTGCAGTTTGTCAGCATCTTCACCCAGAGGGACAATGTTATCTGTATACTCTAGATCGTTCGCAACTAGCTAAAGTTAACTAGCGTCACATCGATTAGTGCGGTTGTGATGAACGAAAATGGCGATGTCGGGCAACCTTCACGGACACCTCTGGTTGCCATAGCTTCTGATGAAAACTCTGCATAAGGTGTTCCACGGCTGGGGGAGTTATAATAGTGTACTCGTTAGTGTAATAGGCTTCCTCAACGTTTTCATACCCGGAAATAACCACAGCACCCTTCGGTCGAAAGAATCAAATACTACTTTCAGATAGAGAAATATGGCAAGTGTTTCACGCCGGTATGCTTATGTTCAAGAATGTATCGAAAAGTGAAGGTATTTTCAACATACCCGCCTCCAGACCCACAGCCTGGCTGATCTCAAAGGTTCTGATCCTCTCAAGTGACACTTATTCCAAGCAGGACTATTGAACCCATAATTTTAGATACTGTGTTAGTCAAGCTAATTCCCTCTTTGGTTATTACAGGAAGGATTATCTGTGTTATTATGAATTGGGGTAATCAGTGATTTACACCACTTCAACAGGACTATCTCTGATTCATATGCATTACTATCTTCGTTAAGCTGGAAAACAGTTGGTCACTACTATTCTTAAGCATCTCTGGAATCATTCCATCAGGTTTCAATCCTTTGTCTCGTTTCAGATTAGGGAAAGCCTTCACAACCTTAGTTACAGTGGAAGCTGCAGTCCTATACCAACACTTTCCATCTATAACGTATAGCTATCTGATCTATTTCAGTCTGTCTCCGATTTGATGGGAGCTGACAAGTGAGGCGATGCCTCCGATTACGTTTGAAGTTAGTGTTGACGATGCACGGAGGATTGTCTGAACAGAACTGTAAAAGAATATCACAGCTATCAATTTAGCATCATGGGGCTCTATAAGTGCTGCCAGCATACTTTTGTGACTGGTAGTTTCTCTACTTAGACATTGAAGTTACCTACCAAAAGGACTACACGTGAGTGTTTTGCAACTAACACAATCAAAACGAAAATATGATTACCGAAGCAGTTAGAAATAGACCACACTTTCTGTATAAATTCGGTTGAAAACGTTTTGTTGCGATTGCCTTCACAGAGTAGAGTAATCCTGTGATCCTCTGCATCTATGATACTTCGTAGGAGTGAGGAAGGCTAATAGGGCCCCCTCCCTAAGCACAATCGTCCTGCAATGTGCACAGAAAACCAAATAAAAGCACTTGTTTCAGTCCTGCCATTGTACTTGCTACCACAAGAGCATGTAAATTGAAAATAATGTAAGATAACATCAGCAAAGTACTCATCCAATTTTAGTCGGTATAATGATGTTTAAATTTCCAACAAAAGTAAGTAGTTGGAGTGCGAAAGTAAGAGAAAAGTAAAAGCCAGTTGACATCAAATAAAAAGAGAGACATAATCAAGTTCACTAACATGATAGCTTATATGCTATCTCAAAAAGACTTAAACTCCAACGCAATAGCAGCGGCGTAAAATGTTACAGGAATAAAATAACACTACCAAGAGAATGAAGGTAGAAGGCACAGACAACAATAGTAGTGGTGAAGAAAAATCCCAAAACAGGGTAACCAAATAAGGATTCAATCTCCAGGAACTTCAAATTTTATCCCTTAGCATACATGGAAGCCACAAAGAAATTACAGACTTTGAATACGACTTACGTCCAAGATGTCCAAGCCATTCAATTTATCAATTCAGTAAAGTAAAATCCAAACACACCTAAAAGGTAAGCAACATAGGACCCAAACACAGTTTAAAGTTATGAGGATGAGAGAATTACAGCCTTGTACTGAGGTAGAAAAATTAAGCAACCGGAGAACTGACTGTTATCAGTATTCCTCATCCTTTATTCCGACCCATGTCCACTTAGAAAATGTTACGTGAATTTCATCAACCATGAAAATAGCACACAAAGGCTTTAACGAAAAAGTGAGGGCGACTTCAGCATAGCGACGAAAAAGAACGACAAACAAATCGACCTTAAATGGCTTTGTTGACACATTCACAGCGTTAAAAACCACCCTTCCTATTTTTTCCAAATGCATGAGACGTACGCCCAATTCACAAAACGATGTGAAGAACAGTACGGAGACAATGAATAGGTCATCAAAAGACACGATGTACAATCATCTTGATAACTTCGAGTAAAAAAGTGGGTTTGACTAACTTTAAGAGCCCCAATAATGACCGGGATACAATATGAGTACATAAAAGAGATTTCCATCGTGAAGAAACATTCTTTTGTGCGGAATTTACTTGTTATAAGGATTTCTACCTAAATAACGCCTTTAAAGGCGTTGTAGTCCAAGTTTACTCGGCTGGTCACTTCTTCAAGTCATTACACCTTACGATAGCCAGTGTGAGAACATACCCTGTTTAAAAAAATTTTCTCTTACTACTACTGAATGGACTTTTGTTTTTGTTAGCCAGATTTCATGAGCAGTTAATACGAATAACTGCAGGAAGTTCTGCTCATGATTGTCTAAGATGATTACAATATAAGAAATTTGTGTCAAAACATCATTTTTATAACTACTGTCACTTTAAAGAGACTGTGTACACTACAGCACACCCAATTAAACCATATTAAAACTGCTTAACAGAGTTACGTACTCATTCGGAAATGTGACGTCAGTGTCCAATGCCCAATGCCTGTCTCCCACTAAAATTCTAACGGGCAAACCAGTAGGCACACAGGTAATGAAAACAAAACATGATCTGCGCAGGAGAGCGTTTATTCCGCGAAATTGACTTTTAAAAAGTGCAGGGGTACAGTTTTGGGGTATAACAGTTTCACTGAGCTTCATTAATGTTTAGGTTCTGCAACTCCTGTATCTCCTGGTCCAGTTAGTTGACTCCCGGATGTCTTCCGGCAAGTAGAGAAAACAAAACATTGATTAGTGTTATGATGTGGGTTTCGTTTCTCTTACACTGCCCCCTTCCTCTGGAGGCACTTTCCTCAGTGCCCAAGGATGGAATTGGGCAGCCTGCACCTCCAACGATTGGGACTTCATATTGGCAGCTGACGGGTGGTGGTTCATCATGAGAGGGCGGCTTGAGTTGATTATAGTGAGCAGGAATAATATCGCCATTCGGTTGCTGAATATTTTTCAAGAAGTAAGTTGTGGGTGGACACATCCTCACGGTCTCGAAGGGTCCTTGCCATGGGGAATAGAGTTTTGCATTTGGTCCAGGAGGACGGTGAAGCCAAACGTGATCACCGACAGCATAAGTTGGGCCACGAGCGAAACGGTCATACACATTCTTCTGATGGTAACTTGAAGACTTTTGTTGCGTGCGCGCTAGATCGTATGCAATTGCCAAACGGTTGCGTAGTTGCCGGACATAAGCGATATGGTCAATCTTTTCAGAGGGTAGGGAAGGGACTTGGACTTCGATGGGAAGGAGTAATTCTTGGCCACGGAAGAATGATAATAATAATATAATCACTTTATTCCACAACAATAACAATTTACAGCATGGAATTTTCAGCGTTTCTTTTACATATTGCAATGGTTTAGCTCTGTTTATAATTATATAAATGTATAAAATGTTAAAATATTGATAGTTAATAGGAAAAAAATAAAACCCCAACAAAATCACACCATTGCTAGGTCATAGTGAATAATAAATAGATAATATAACAAATAACACATGCATTAATATGCATCATTACATTTTATAGTTTAGTTAATGATTTAAAAGTTGTAAAAGTTCTTTTCTGATATTTGTCTCTTCACACAATACTCGTGCCAAATATGGTACGGTCGAATTTTTATATTTTGTAGTACGAGCATAAATGTTTATAAAATTTCTTCTGGTCTTACCCGAAGAGATACAAGGAAACAATTGTGAATAAAGAGGATGTTCACTATCAGATAAGATAACTTTAGCTAAGTGTTTACAAGAATTCATATGCCTATTGACAACAGTGTCATTTAGTTGAGTCAAAGGGATAGCACTGACCCTACTTACAGCCCTCAATGTTCTTCGTAGTATTATATGGTCTTTCTTGATTAGCCCAGGGAAGAATAATGGAGAACAATAAAGAATGATGGGCAAAACACATGAATTAATAAATTGTATGATAAGAGATTGGGTTATACCTGAGTGCCTCAGCTTCTTTATGTAATAAGTCAGACGGAAAACTTTCTTAGAAACTATAAGAATATGAGACGACCAGCAAAGGTTTGAAGAGAAACTAATGCCAAGATAAGAAACACTTGACTTACTCTCTATCATGGTACCATCAATATTACAACAATCATGAGATTGGATCAATCCATGCATGTCTTTTTCACTTCTCAAGCTGAAATCAACAGTGTTACATTTAGTTGGATTTAGTTTAAGACCATTTGAGCCAGACCAATCCTTAACTTCAGCTAAGAAGCCATTCATATGGGAACAATCCGATGTGGAAACTACAGGGACAGAAACGGTCAGATCATCAGCATACTTAATGAAGTTAACTTTGGGTGAGTTCGGAAGGTCATGCAAAAAGAAAGAGAAAAGAAATGGAGAAAGTACTGCACCTTGAGGCACACCACTTTCAGTTAGCTGAGAAGTGGAGCGCTTTCCAGCCAAAACAGTATGCTGTTTCCTATCCTTAAAATAAGAAGACAGCCATCTAGTTGCCCAGGACTCTGTTTGAGCTGAAATCATCTTTCCTAATAAAAGTGTCCTAGGAACAGAGTCGAAAGCTGCAGTATAGTCTAAAAAAGCTGTTCGAACGAACTTAGCACCCTTATCAAGGCAGGAAACAATATTGTGGTGTAGTACAATGGCTGCATCTAATGTACTTCTTCCACACTTATAAGCAAACTGCTTAGGGTCACTAAAAGCTTTTAAAGAAGGTTTAAGAATATTCAAAAGAAGTTTCTCCATAGTTTTCAAAAAAGGAGATGTTATAGCGACCGGTCTAAACTTTATACCTGCTCCAGAAGATGATTTCTGTACAGGTACAACCTTGATTTCTTTCCAGTCAGCAGGTACCGTTTCCCTGTTAAATGATGCGTTAAAGATTTGAGTAAGAGGATGACACAAGATGTCTGCACACTTTTGAAGAAGAATGCTTGGTACACCATCTGGACCAAGGCTGTGTGTTGGATTTAATGATTTCAAACATAATAGTACATCCTTTTCTTTAAAACCCGGAAAATGACCACTTTCTTGACTAGGTACATCAGGTACAACCATATTAATTTGTTTCTTGATAAATGATTTGTTTAAAGCATTAACATCAGAATAAGCATCAACAGACATTTGTTTTTTAAGCCAGGAGACATTGAGTCAGTGTCTCATCCCAAGCGTCAGTTGATAAGCGATCGAAAAAAGCACGTAGGAAATTCTTGAGTGTTCGATTAGTACGTTCCACCAACCCGTTTCCTTCTGGGTGATAAGCAGTCGTGCATGTCTTCCGAAGGCCAAATACGTTGCAGATGTGATGAACAAGTCGACTTTCAAAGGCAGCACCTTGATCTGAATGCGGTGAATGAAGGGCACCAAAACGAGTAATCCAATTGTCAATGAACGCCTGGACTACACTATTTGCATCTTATCGTTGTAAAAGTACTGCTTCCCACCATTTTATAAAGTAATCAACCATCACTAAGATATAGCGGTTACCTATTTTGGTAGTTGGGAGTGGCCCCATTATGTTGACCCCGACGCGCTGGTCCGGTGCTTCCGTTAGCATAGGTACGAGTGGTGCTATAGGCGTTGTCGTAGGCTGTTTGTTACGGTTACAGAAGTCACAATTTTTACAGAACTCGATTACATCTCGGTGAAGTAACAGCCACCAGAAGAGTTGACGGATCGCGTGTTCAGTCTTGTGTTGACCAGCATGCCCAAGTTGATGGTGTACTTGGCTAATAAGCTCCTGTGCTTTGGCGCTTGGAGCGAGTAGTCATGGGTTAGAATTCGGTTCCACCATGTAGAGGACGTCATTAATTAGATGAAGGAGACCCCACCTACCACAGATGCTCTTCGTAGCTGCTGGCAGGTCTTGTAATTGTTTGGCCGTCGGTTTATTGTTGCCGCGCTGTTGTCGTAAATAAATAGGTTGTATCTCTGTCTTCCGCTTGTGGATAGGCCCAGTCAATATCAGTTGTAGCATCAAGTAATACATTTATTGTGGTTTCACAGTCTGGCAGGCGTGAGAGGGCGTCGGTGTTACCATGTCGTTCTCCGGGCCGGTACTCACAGATGAAATCAAACTCTTGTAAACGTTCCCGCCAGCGGGCGAGTTGGCCTTCGGCATCACGAAAGTTTTGCAGCCACTGTAACGCCTTGTGATCAGTTCGGACACGAAACTTGCGCCCCAGCAAGTAAAGGCGGTAGTGAGAAAGTATACAAGGGCTAACGTCTCACAGCGCGTAGCAGAATACCGTCTCTCTTTTGTCCGGCGTCTGGCTAGCATACACCATCACTCGTGCATGTCCGTGAGAGTTGTCTGTGAAAGGATGGCTCCTATCGCGTGCGCACTGGCGTCAGTATGCAGGATAAAGCGTCCGCTGTCCGGCGACGTATTTGGGAATGCTAAAACAGGAGGAGAAGCCAAACATGTTTTAAGCGTACTAAATGCTACCTGGCACTCGTTAGCCCAAGCGAATTTCCGTCCCTTTTCAGTTAATCGATGAAGAGGGGCTGTTTTATTGGCGAAGTTTTGAACGAAGCGACGGTAGTAAGATGCAAGCCCCAAGAAACTACGGACGTCTGTCGTCGATTTAGGAGTAGGCCAGTTGAGGATTGCTTGTACTTTGCTTCTGTCTGTGCTCACTCCTTATGGAGTAACCTCATGACCAAGGAAAGTAACAGATTTCTGCAGGAAGTGGAATTTTGATGCTTTCAACTTAAGATTACTCTCGCGTAGACGTTGAAATACGGCTCGAATCTCGGCATGGTGTTCTTCAAGGGACTGCCCGAACACGATTATGTCATCCAGGTATATTAAGCAATGTTTAGGGACTAACACTGCAAGTGCTGTTTGCATGAGTCGTTGAAACGTAGCAGGGGCATTAGACAAGCCAAATGGCATGGTTTCAAAATCGTGTAACCCCGTGGGCACAAAAAATGCAGTTTTTGGTCGGTCTTCCGGATGAATTTCGACTTGCGGTAGTCAACGCAAAGACGGAGGGAGCAATCTTTCTTCTTCACGAGTACAATAGGAGATGCCCATGGTGACGTAGACGGTTTAATTACTTTCTTTCCTAGCATGTCTGTTATCATTGCGTCCAACTGTTGCTGGTAATGAATGGGGACCCGCCGAGGTGGCGTCCTAATGGGCAGGTTATCCCCCGTCTTAATCTCGTGTTGAACAATATTAGTGCGCCCCATCACGTGACCACTATCAAACACGTCCCTGTGTACTTGCAGCAGGGTTAGAGTGTCGGTACGGTCTTTCAGGCTGAGGTGGGGGTTAGCATGGATATTCACATTAGTCACCTGAGGTAAAGCACAAGCATTGGCACTCTGATTGTGACTAATGAGCGACCAAGTGAGAGGTTATGTGCCCCCAGCCGGATTCGAAAACGTCCTAGGTCTATGACAGCTTGTCGGGCAGATAGGAAATCCACCCCTGCATGATGTCCCATTGTACAGTTTCACACATGACAAACGAATGGTTGCAGGTGAAACCTTGTAGCGTCACGGAAAGTGGGACGGAGTTTTTTACCTTGATAGGGGCTCCATTAGCGGTAATTAATTGTAGGTCTTTGGTGAGAGGTTTAGGGTTGACCCCCAGTCGCTAAACAATTTCTGTGCGAACAACAGAGGACGATGCCCCTCTGTCAACTAGAAAAGTTACGTTTACGCCCTGAATTTTGCCCTCAAGGATAAGCGGTGATTTCAAACATTGACCAAGTAAGGATACATTAAGAGGTAGCTCACCTTGAGGTTTTTTATTATGGCCACATTTCCACGCTCGGCGACCGAAACGGTGGCAGTAATAACATCTACTAGGATCACTGTTTGGCTTTGGAAGAATGTCGGCGGACGGTGTAGGTGGAGCTGGCGATGAAATGTTGGGGTGCTGTTGTCGAGTGGTTGGGACGGTTGTTTCTCGCCCTTAGTGCGTTACAAGGTGTGCTGGTGGATGGCGAAAGCAGATGTTCTACGCTCTTGAATCATTTGACAACCTCGAGAGCTTGTGAAATTGATTTAGGCGGCTGACGGAGTAACTGGCATTTGAGCTCGTGCGACAGGAGACCCTGCTCAAATCTGGTGCAGATAACCTCATAGCGATTTGCATTGGGCAGGTTGGGGAACGCATAAGACGCAATCTGGAGAAGTTGATGGAGGAATTTGGTAGCCGTTTCAACCGGTTCTCGACATCGGCTTAAGAATGTGTGCATGGACGTGGAGGTGTTAGAGGTTTTTGCGAAACATTCCTCTAAGACTTGCCAATTTTAGCAAAGTGGTTTGGTTGCGGAAAATCCACCGGCGATTGCACGCCGTAACGCGGCGTCACTCATTGCTAGCATGATGTGGTTGTACTGGGCCTGTGGGGGCAGACCTGCGAGCAGAAGCATCACCCGAAATTCCCACAGCTCATAATCGCTGTTGATGTCCAGTGGTAGCACTCGCACAGGTAAGGTGTGTTCTGCGGATGGAAAGTGTGTGTTGGAATTCTGGCTTGAGATTATTGCTGGAGGTTCATATGGGTCTGATTTCATGTTGAGACTGGATTTGAGACACCTCCGACACCAGTTTGTAACAGGCAAACCAGCAGGCACACAGGTAATGAAAACAAAACACGATCTGAGCAGGAGAGCATTTATTCTGCGAAATTGACTTTTAAAAAGTGCGGGGGTACAGTTTTGGGGTATAACAGTTTTACTGAGCTTCATTAATGTTTAGGTTCTGCAACTCCTGTATCTCCTGGTCCAGTAAGTTGACTCCCGGATGTCTTCCGGCAAGTAGAGAAAACAAAACATTGATTAGTGTTATGATATGGGTTTCGTTTCTCTTACACTGCCCCCTTCCTCTGGGGGCACTCTCCTCAGTGCCCAAGGATGGAATTGGGCAGCCTGCACCTCCAACGGCTGGGACTTCATATTGGCAGCTGACGGGTGGTGGTTCATCATGAGAGGGCGGCTTGAGTTGGTTATAGTGAGCAAGAAAAAATCGCCATTCGGTTGCTGAATATTTTTCAAGAAGTAAGTTGTGGGTGGACACATCCGCACGGTCTCGAAGGGTCCTTGCCATGGGGAATAGAGTTTTGCATTTGGTCCAGGAGGACGGTGAAGCCAAACGTGATCACCGACAGCATAAGTTGGGCCACGAGCGAAACGGTCATACACATTCTTCTGATGGTAACTTGAAGACTTTTGTTGCGTGCGCGCTAGATCGTATGCAATTGCCAAACGGTTGCGTAGTTGCCGGACATAAGCGATATGGTCAATCTTTTCAGAGGGTAGGGAAGGGACTTGGACTTCGATGGGAAGGAGTAATTCTTGGCCACGGAAGAATGATAATAATAATATAATCACTTTATTCCACAACAATAACAATTTACAGCGTGGAATTTTCAGCGTTTCTTTTACATATTGCAATGGTTTAGCTCTGTTTATAATTATATAAATGTATAAAATGTTAAAATATTGATAGTTAATAGGAAAAAAATAAAACCCCAACAAAATCACACCATTGCTAGGTCATAGTGAATAATAAATAAATAATATAACAAATAACACATGCATTAATATGCATCATTACATTTTATAGTTCAGTTAATGATTTAAAAGTTGTAAAAGTTCTTTTCTGATATTTGTCTCTTCACACAATACTCGTGCCAAATATGGAACGGTCGAATTTTTATATTTTGTAGTACGAGCATAAATGTTTATAAAATTTCTTCTGGTCTTACCCGAAGAGATACAAGGAAACAATTGTGAATAAAGAGGATGTTCACTATCAGATAAGATAACTTTAGCTAAGTGTTTACAAGAATTCTTATGTCTATTGACAACAGTGTCATTTAGTTGAGTCAAATGGATAGCACTGACCCTACTTACAGCCCTCAATGTTCTTCGTAGTATTATGTGGTCTTTCTTGATTAGCCCAGGGAAGAATAATGGAGAACAATAAAGAATGATGGGCAAAACACATGAATTAATAAATTGTATGATAAGAGATTGGGTTATACCTGAGTGCCTCAGCTTCTTTATGTAATAAGTCAGACGGAAAACTTCCTTAGAAACTATAAGAATATGAGACGAACAGCAAAGGTTTGAAGAGAAACTAATGCCAAGATAAGAAACACTTGACTTACTCTCTATCATGGTACCACCAATATTACAACAATCATGAGATTGGATCAATCCATGCATGTCTTTTTCACTTCTCAAGCTGAAATCAACAGTGTTACATTTAGTTGGATTTAGTTTAAGACCATTTGAGCCAGACCAATCCTTAACTTCAGCTGAGAAGCCATTCATATGGGAACAATCCGATGTGGAAACTACAGGGACAGAAAAGGTCAGATCATCAACATACTTAATGAAGTCAACTTTGGGTGAGTTCGGAAGGTCATGCAAAAAGAAAGAGAAAAGAAATGGAGAAAGTACTGCACCTTGAGGCACACCACTTTCAGTTAGCTGAGAAGTGGAGCGCTTTCCAGCCAAAACAGTATGCTTTTTCCTATCCTTAAAATAAGAAGACAGCCATCTAGTTGCCCAGGACTTTCCTAATAAAAGTGTCCTAGGAACAGAGTCGAAAGCTACAGTATAGTCTAAAAAAGCTGTTCGAACGAACTTAGCACCCTTATCAAGGCAGGAAACAATATTGTGGTGTAGGACAATGGCTGCATCTAACGTACTTCTTCCACACTTATAAGCAAACTGCCTAGGGTCACTGAAAGCTTTTAAAGAAGGTTTAAGAATATTCAAAAGAAGTTTCTCCATAGTTTTCAAAAAAGGAGATGTTATAGCGACCGGTCTAAACTTTATACCTGCTCCAGAAGAGGATTTCTGTACAGGTACAACCTTGATTTCTTTCCAGTCAGCAGGTACCATTTCCCTGTTAAATGATGCGTTAAAGATTTGAGTAAGAGGATGACACAAGATGTCTGCACACTTTTGGAGAAGAATGCTTGGTACACCATCTGGACCAAGGCTGTGTGTTGGATTTAATGATTTCAAACATAATAGTACATCCTTTTCTTTAAAACCCGGAAAATGACCACTTTCTTGACTGGGTACATCAGGTACAACCATATTAATTTGTTTCTTGATAAATGATTTGTTTAAAGCATTAACATCAGAATAAGCATCAACAGACATTTGTTTTTCAAGCCAGGAGACATTGAGTCAGTGTCTCATCCCAAGCTTCGGTTGATAAGCGATCGAAAAAAGCGGGAGGGAAATTCTTGAGTGTTCGATTAGTACGTTCCACCAACCCGTTTCCTTCTGGGTGGTAAGCAGTCGTGCATGTCTTCTGAAGGTCAAATACGTTGCAGATGTGATGAACCAGTCGACTTTCAAAGGCGGCACCTTGATCTGAATGCGGTGAATGAAGGGCACCAAAACGAGTAATCCAATTGTCAATGAACGCCCGGACTACACTATTTGCATCTTATCGTTGTAAAGGTACTGCTTCCTACCATTTTATAAAGTAATCAATCATCACTAGGATATAGCGGTTACCTCTTTTGGTAGTTGGGAGTGGCCCCATTATGTTGACCCCAACGCGCTGGTCCGGTGCTTCCGTTAGCATAGGTACGAGTGGTGCTATAGGCGTTGTCGTAGGCTGTTTGTTACCTTTACAGAAGTCGCAATTTTTGCAAAACTCGATTACATCTCGGTGAAGTAACAGCCACCAGAAGAGTTGACGGATCGCGTGTTCAGTCTTGTGTTGACCAGCATGCCCAAGTTGATGGTGTACTTCGCTAATAAGCTCCTGTGCTTTGGCGCTTGGAACGAGTAGTCATGGGTTGGAATTCGGTTCCACCATGTAGAGGACGTCATTAATTAGATGAAGGAGACCCCACCTAACACAGATGCTCTTCGTAACTGCTGGCAGGTCTTGTAATTCTTTGGCCGTCGGTTTATTGTTGCCGTGCTGTTGTCGTAAATAAATAGGTTGTATCTCTGTGTCTTCCGCTTGTGGATAGGCCCAGTCAATATCAGTTGTAGCATCAAGTAATACATTTATTGTGGTTTCACAGTCTGGCAGGCATGAGAGGGCGTCGGTGTTACCATGTCGTTTTCCGGGCCGGTACTCACAGATGAAATCAAACTCTTGTAAACGTTCCTGCCAGCGGGCGAGTTGGCCTTCGGCATCACGAAAGTTCTGCAGCCACTGTAACGCCTTGTGATCAGTTCGGACACGAAATTTGCGCCCCAGCAAGTAATGGCGGTAGTGAGAAAGTATACAAGGGCTAACGTCTCACAGCGCGTCGCAGAATACCGTCTCTCTTTTGTCCAGCGTCCGGCTAGCATATACCATCACTCGTGCATGTCCGTGAGAGTTGTCTGTGAAAGGATGGCTCCTATCGCTTGCGCACTGGCGTCAGTATGCAGGATAAGGTGTCCTCTTTCCGGCGACGTATTTGGGAATGCTAAAACAGGAGGAGAAGCCAAACATGTTTTAAGCGTATTAAATGCTACCTGGCACTCGTTAGTCCAAGCGAATTTCCGTCCCTTTTCAGTTAATCGATGAAGGGGGAGCTGCTTTATTGGCGAAGTTTTGAACGAAGCCACGGTAGTAAGATGCAAGCCCCATGAAACTACGGACGTCTGTCCTCGATTTAGGAGTAGGCCAGTTGAGGATTGCTTGTACTTTGCTTCTGTCTGTGCTCACTCCTTATGGAGTAACCTCATGACCAAGGAAAGTAACAGATTTCTGCAGGAAGTGGCATTTTGATGCTTTCAACTTAAGATTACTCTCGCGTAGACGTTGAAATACGGCTCGAATGTCGGCATGGTGTTCTTCAAGGGACTGCCCGAACACAATGATGTCATCCAGGTAAATTAAGCAATGTTTAGGGACTAACCCTGCAAGTGCTGTTTGCATGGGTCGTTGAAACGTAGCAGGGGCATTAGACAAGCCAAATGGCATGGTTTCAAAATCGTGTAACCCCGTGGGCACAACAAATGCAGTTTTTGGTCGGTCTTCCGGATGAATTTCGACTTGCGGTAGTCAACGCAAAGATGGAGGGAGCAATCTTTCTTCTTCACGAGTACAATAGGAGATGCCCATGGTGACGTAGACGGTTTAATTACTTTCTTTCCTAGCATGTCTGTTATCATTGCGTCCAACTGTTGCTGGTAATGAATGAGGACCCGCCGAGGTGGCGTCCTAATGGGCAGGTTATCCCCCGTCTTAATCTCGTGTTGAACAATATTAGTGCGCCCCATCACGTGACCACTATCAAACACGTCCCTGTGTACTTGCAGCAGGGTTAGAGTGTCGGTACGGTCTTTCAGGCTGAGGTGAGGGTTAGCATGGATATTCACATTAGTCACCTGAGGTAAAGCACAAGCATTGGCACTCTGATTGTGACTATTGAGCGACCAAGTGAGAGGTTATGGGCCCCCAGCCGGATTCGAAAACGTCCTAGGTCAATGACAGCTTGTTGGGCAGATAGGAAATCCACCCCTGCATGACGTCCTATTGTACAGTTTCACACATGACAAACGAATGGTTGCAGGTAAAACCTTGTAGCGTCATGGAAAGTGGGACGGAGTTTGTTACCTTGATAGGGGCTCCATTAGCGGTAATTAATTGTAGGTCTTTGGTGAGAGGTTTAGGGTTGACCCCCAGTCGCTAAACAATTTCTGTGCGAACAACAGAGGACGATGCCCCGGTGTCAACTAGAAAAGTTACGTTTACGCCCTGAATTTCGCCCTCAAGGATAAGCGGTGATTTCAAACATTGACCAAGTAAGGATACATTAAGAGGTAGCTCACCTTGAGGTTTTTTATTATGGCCACATTTCCACGCTCGGCGACCGAAACGGTGGCAGTAATGACATCTGCTAGGATCACTGTTTGGCTTTGGAAGAATGTCAGCGGACGGTGTAGGTGGAGCTGGCGATGAAATGTTGGGGCGCTGTTGTCGAGTGGTTGGGACGGTTGTTTTTTGCCCTTAGTGCGTTACAAGGTGTGCTGGTGGATGGCGAAAGCAGATGTTCTACGCTCTTGAATCATTTGACAACCTCGAGAGCTTCCGAAATTGATTTAGGTGGCTTACGGAGTAACTGGCATTTGAGCTCGTGCGACAGGAGACCTTGCTCAAATCTGATGCAGATAACCTCATAGCGATTCGCATTGGGCAGGTTGGGGAACGCATAAGACGCAATCTGGAGAAGTTGATGGAGGAAGTCGGTAGCCGTTTCAACCGGTTCTCGACATCGGCTTAAGAATGTGTGCATGGACGCGGAGGTGTTAGAGGTTTTTGTGAAACATTCCTCTAAGACTTGCCAATTTTAGAAAAGTGATTTGGTTGCGGATAATCCACCAGCGATTGCACGCCGTAACGCGGCGTCACTCATTTGCTAGCATGATGTGGTTGTACTGGGCCTGTGGGGGCAGACCTGCGAGCAGAGGCATCACCCGAAATTTCCACAGCTCATAATCGCTGTTGATGTCCAGTGGTAGTACTCGCACAGGTAAGGTGTGTTCTGCGGATGGAAGATGTGTGTTGGAATTCTGGCTTGAGATTATTGCTGAAGGTTCATATGGATCTGATTTCATGTTGAGACTGGATTTGAGACACCTCCGGCACCAGTTTGTAACAGGCAAACCAGCAGGCACACAGGTAATGAAAACAAAACACGATCTGCGCAGGAGAGCGTTTATTCCGCGAAATTGACTTTTAAAAAGTGCAGGGGTACAGTTTTGGGGTATAACAGTTTTACTGAGCTTCATTAATGTTTAGGTTCTGCAACTCCTGTATCTCCTGGTCCAGTTAGTTGACTCCCGGATGTCTTCCGGCAAGTAGAGAAAACAAAACATTGATTAGTGTTATGATATGGGTTTTGTTTCTCTTACGGCTTAACAAAGTTACGTACTCATTCGGAAATGTGACGTCAGTGTCTAATGCCCAATGCCTGTCTCTCACTAAAATTGACAGCCATGAAAACCTCTGTTGACCAATCAGTTATTTCTCTGAGAACGTTATGGTCTAAGGCGTTTACTAAAACAGTTGATAACATCGATTTTAATTCCAGGTGCTAATATTTTGCCGAGTGATTTAAGAATAAAAAATTCCACCAGTAATTTCTCTGACTGTTGCTTTGGGATTTTACAACAAAATTTGAAAAATGTCTTAAACAGAATGCTGTGAATCTATATATCAACATCCAGGTAACTGTTTGAGCTACGATTAGCTCAAATTAAAATCGTTACTCTCCACGGGACATGGCTGGCTTAGGACCACTAAATTTATTTGCTCCTCTCTCAGGTATAATACAGAACAGCTCCCACGTAAGTTGTGTTCACTCCTTCCACCTCCTTATTGCGTTTTCTTTTGTGTGTAAGCAATGGTTGTAGGATTCCAGGCATCATTCAAAATGATGTCTTGCGTGAGTTGAATGCCCCTTTATTCAAAAATCATTCCTATCGAAATAACTAGAAAGCTTTTTGGAATATTTTGACTTAACTTGCAACACAACATTCAGAAGTCTCTGGGATCCTTTTGTTCTTTGACATTGTGAAATGCTCATCTTCTAATTGTGTATCGGTGATTCTCCAGCAACGCAGTTAGTTACGCTGCTTCGAGTTCGCGTCAACTGCAGATAACGACAAGTATCAAGAAAAAGTATACCTAAGACCTGTCTTTGTCATGGCAGCCATAATCAACGTATTTCGTCAAAAAGTGGTTATCATTGAATGATTATTAGCATCCTAGCTCCTTGTTTTTCTTACTTTTTTCCCCTATTTTACTACTCAGCTACACCTTATTATTTGCTTTATTGTTCTCCCTTTCCGTAAGCAATTCGGCAGCTTTCTCACCTCTTTGCAGTAAATAGTAGCATGTAGAGCCGCAAAGACGACCTTGTCTCAAAGAGAGCGTTTCCCACTAAAAGTGTATTCTGTCTTCTCGCAGTATTGAGATAACTGGGGTTTTTAACAGTGGGTCCCACAAATAACTAGAAATAGGAAATCGACCGAAATACCTCCGTGGCAACTAATGTTATGGCATGACATCGTTACATCACTGTTCTGCAAATGAAAACAAGACGCCGTCTGGAAAGATCCTTTACATTTGAATAGATCAGAATACTTTTTCTTGCGTTTTCTACTACTTTGCATTTCCCACGACGTTCTCCTCCTCCTGAAATAGCTTTTAATCACGTGGCGGCACAACACATGGAAATATACGCCGTTCACCAGTTGACCATAACTATCAGCATGAAACAGAATGAAGTTTTGGCTGACTCTCAACTTTGATGGTGACCTTAGTGATGGGTTTACAGTCGAACACATGTACGAGCCTGTTCTGATTGCTTGTACCATAATCGAACGATTTAAACTTTTGAAAAAGTATTAGTTTATGATACTTCAGGGCTGTAATTTATAAGATAACTGGTCGTGCCCTTAAAATTGGCGTGCATTTCCTGTTGACCTACCCAGAAAACAGTCTACCCGTCGATACTGAAATAATCGGGTGGTTTTCATATGGGCACCAGTTTGACATATAAACCACCGCTAAGACAGAACGAACAACTGCCATATATGCGCAAGACTCAATATCATACTACTGCTGATGGCACTTTTCTGCCGAATATGCACAACCAAAGCAAACAGAATTAAAGTATGTGTCCGGAAGTGCACGGTAGAAACCCTGTAGTGGTTAACCACCAAAATGAAGTAGAAAAAGAACTAGGCTAAACTTCTTTTCACCCATATCTTGTTAGTTGTGGAGTTCATTTATGACAGACAAGGTAACAGGCCCATCACCTAGTGACTTCAAGAAGAGTTTGTGTGCTATGCTAAGATGGAAGATTTGCGCTCACCTATGTGAGAGGGTGGGACTAAGCAGTAAACCCAGGAATTATTTGAGATGTCAAACCATAAGTTTGAATCAGTGAAAGGTATTAGCTTTCACACTTATTAAGGGCTGGAGAAAATCATTACTCTAGACCTCACACGGTCCCCCTCTTAGAAGTCTGGAGAGACTTCATGAAACTGTCAATGATAATGATAACAGTAATGATGAAAATACGGTTATAATGCAAGTTAGCAGTCGCTTATATGAAAGCCATTTTGGTTGTAAAAATATCCAGCCATGCACAGAGAAGGGATTTTACTGACACCGAGAACATCTCATCTTTTCTAATTTATCCGCCTAACTACTCTTCCTCCGTCTAGTATTTTGTTTCCCATAAAGCGTCACGTTATAGTTTTTCTGCATTCGTGCTCCGTTAGTACTACTTTTAACATCCTAATTCATTTGCACTATCTTCTACTTATTCCATCTGCTAATTCTCACTGTTCGTTTTTGTAATGTTAATTGAGCTTATTAGAAAAGGTTTTGGACAGGTCGAGAGAACTCACGGAAAGACTTAGCGGGAAAGTCCGAATAACATCACTACCGTGATACAAATTGTACCTCCTTTACGAAATAAATTGGCCTCCATCAGCTCACTGATTTTCTTAGAGCTATTGGAGATCGGCCAACTAGTCCCGACATTAGACCCTTTACCAGCATACAGCCTCATGTTAACTAACCCACAAAACGTTGAGGTTGTGGGATTCATTGTCAGCTGCCTATACATTAATGTGAGAGGACTGAGAGGAAGAGTAGGCGAACTCAGAAACCTATAGTCACACCTACAACTTAAAATAATCATTCTCACTGAAACCTGGCTAACCCCCACTACTGCCGACAAAGAAATCAGTATAGGCGATATGGCTTTGGTTAGGAGAGACGGGGATAATAGGGAAAAAGAGGACTTGCCATGTACTTTGACAAGCAAATGGGATGTGTACGTGCAATGTACCCACCACCTACTAAATTCCCAGACTCCATATGGCGTTATTTCACCGTAGGCCACACCAAGCATTTACTAGGTGGCATCTACCGATCACCCACGTATGGACTAGGGCACAACTAGCTACTGCTCGGTGCCATCAAAGGGATACGGGACTTGGGCTATGACCAAATCACCATAGCGGGAGATCTCAATGCGCCATCACTGAACCTCGGCTCGGGATATGCTAAGAAAAATTCGGCCGAAATTTACTGCAAACTATTCGAAATACGGGACTAACTGAGAACGTTCGGGACGACGCAAGGTGCGGCCCTAGTTGAAACTAGACTAACTGGTGACCAACTACTCGTCGAAAAGGTCCAGATCATGACTCTTCTAGGAAGTAGTGACCATGCAGTCATAGAATTCGATCTTGTTCTCCGTGAGCACTTGCGTTGAGACGTTACGGGACCTAGTCTGTAGGTCGTTGGCGCAGCGGTTGGGATTCTCACCGACCATGAACATGGTCCGAGGTTCGATCCCCTACCGACGCACACCTGATATCTATGGTCGGCCTGCATCTATGGTCGACCTTCTGGGCTACTGATATCCATGCTGAAAATTCCATACATGTACCAAAAATACAGTGCGGAATCAAGCTGTAAATAATTATAATTATAATAGTAGCAAGGCAGAGGCTTTTGTCTGTGGATAAACACTGGGAAGTAGTAAAAGAGATTATTCACACAGCAAGCTTGGATACTGTCTCTTTAGTCACAACACAGCCTAAAAATGTCATCATGACTGAAGGGAGTTACTCAACGTGTTCTGCAAGCAAAGCGGAAGACTTGGTTATCGTGGCGCGTATCCAAGAGCCAGACCGACTACGACGTATACATGGAACTCAGGAACCAATATAACGCGAGAGTTAGGAGGGACAGGAGGTGATTTCAGGCTAACCTTGTCTGAAACTCCTAGAGAATCCCAAAAGCCGATGCCGATATAGGTCAGAGAGAAAACCAACCAGATCAGGGGGCATGTGCCCTGGTAGGTCTAAAAAGTCATTATCTCGCTAGTCTGGAGATGGCAGAAACATTCAGTTTTTAAACTTCGCCGAACAGTTAAACATTGGTGTGGGTATTACTGGTGTGGACCAATATTGCGTCATTAGGACTCCAGTGAAGGAAAACCTAATGGCTACTCTCCAGAAAAGCCTGACAATATTGCTACGGGAGCCACAAGGACTCACATCTGGAAAGTCTCCAGGCTGTGACAACATCAGGCCATCTGTTCTGAAACAGTGCGCCGAGGCTCTCTGTAGACCCCTGTGCGACTTGTTCCAACACTCAACGGATTCTGGGACCCTGCCAAGGGAGTGGAAAAGGGCCATCCTTTCTCCAATCTTCAAGGGTGGAGACAGGCAAAACGCTGCTAGTTATAGACCAGTAGCTCTACTCCCAGTGGCATCAAAAGTACTGGAAAGTTTTATTGATGATCACATCAAAGACCACCTCTATAGGTCTAATATACTCCATGAAGCACAACACGGTTTCAGGAAAGGCAGATCCTGTGTAACAAACCTACTATCAATTTGGGACGACTGGACATCATTCTGGGATATGAATGTTCCAGTCTATGTGGTCTTCCTAGACTTTGAGAAGGCATTTGACACCGTTCACCATGACCTTCTCCCACACAAAATAAGCCAGGCAGTTTTGGGTAAGCCACTTCTGTCATGGTTGAAGGACTACTGAGCTGAAAGGCAATTTTACACCAAGGTGAATCCAGTCAGATCATATTGGCACAGATCGTCATCAGGAGTGTCGTAGGGTTCTATTCTAGGACCACTGATATTTTTGATTGTTACCAATGATCTGCCATGCCGTCTGAGTTGCCTGAATCTTCTATGCGCTGTCGACGTAAAGATATGGAGGGCGGTAAAGTATCCGAGGGACTTACATAGGCTGCAGGAAGATCTAAACCTTCTGGAAGACTGGTCGGTGGCCAGCGATATGACTTTCAACCTGAAAAAGTGCATAGTAGTGAAGTTACGCACTTGTAGACTGCAGAATGCAAGTTACACCCTGTGCAATGCAAGCTTGTCATGCACAACATCGGAAAGCGACTTAGGTCTAGCTCTAACAGAGAAAATGGACACAGGCGTAAATTAGACGGGGGACCTAGCGAGGGCATATGCGGCCATACTCTTTCTAAGGTTGTACAAAACATACGTTAGACCGCTTCTCGAAGGGCATAATATTATTGCACTCCGACTGCTTAGAAGAAAAGAGGAACTTTTGGAAAGAGTTTAGTGGAATCTCTAGCAAGCTCTGTAAGAGAGCACGTATTTGAATAAAAACCCAAGTTAATGAAATGGTAGTGTAACGGTATATTACAAAAAATACAGTATTGAGTTGTACAAATTAATTTGTCGTTTGGTTGTACAGTTCAAGTCCACTGCTACAAAATATCAATGTAATCCGCAATAGATTTCACTGCTGGCGAGGTGTCTACTGGTAGAAGCTGTGCACAGGTTGTAGAATAGCCTTCGGAAGGGGATAAGAGGTTCCTGCAAAATCCAAAGTATACAACACGGTTATTAATGAAACAAGTAGAAAGTGTAAACTAGTGAAAAGACGAATCGGTGAGCAGCAATATGTATTTTAGATGGCACTCCGAAGTTATATACATTTCAACATGAATCTTCTATAACAAAAGCTGTGAACAGTATTCATAATTACAGTGCTTACAGAAATTGTACACTCATATTGTTATGAACTCCACGATAGTTCAAAGTAGGTCAAAAAAGGGGTAATGGGTTTCCGAAACAAATCATATCATGAATGGCTAAAGAAAATTATATTTTAGCCTGGGGGGGAATTGATTACTGACCGTAAGATAACAAAGGACCAGAATCACCCAAATAAATGTGTTCTGCTAATAAGTACGTATGGACTTCTTCGTTGGAATCCGCGAAATATAGCTCACCAGAGGGCAAAGACTCGAGTACGCTCCTTTCACTGCAAGTTCACCTTCACTAAACTCCTTACTGGCAGGTGCGACTACGTCACCGTCTGTGGAGATCTTTAATCGAGGGCTGGACAATCGTGCGGTGACACAAGGACCGCGTCCGAAAGACCTTTAGAGGTTGACGGATATCTCGTTCAACAACTTCTAATTAATTTATTCTCGCGTACCAAAGACAAAGCAAAAGCCAATTATTGATCGTCCAAACCAAGAGATATATTAAGGAACCAAAACAAGCCGTTAGACGAACGCTTAGCTAGCTAGTGATCGTGCACGTGACACGACGGAGTACCAAATGGCGGGGATGCTTGACCGGAAGCCTTCAGCTAAACAAGTCGACTTAAACAGTGGTGGTCAGCATCCAATGAGTGATTGCTGTGGTCAATAATTTTGGGGAATTATTTACCGCTACAGCTCACTCCCCCCTAGTGGGGTCGTGAGGACCCTAAGACGGAACCAGCCGGAAGTAAAAAAACTCGATGGTTCCCTTTCGGGTGAAAAAAATCTTCCGAGCGACTTGGTCGTATGCCTACTGGTTTGTCTGCCTATGCTAATAGGGTGTTTGTACATAGCTTCCTTGTTGTTGTTCGTTGGATTCCGTGCTTCGTTTGTTTCCTGTCCAGTGCCCGTCGCGCCTGGAAAAGAAAACAAGAACGCTAAGAACCATGTCGAGGAAAATGTACGAAATGAGCTTTTTAGTTAAAAAAAATTGTGTGCATTTACTATACTGTAAAATAATGCTAAGTTCAGAACATCGAAAAAAATAACATCTAATTAATTTTTTTTGTGTATGTTACATGAACTGTTGGAAAAAAAAATTTTTGTGTCCGGTGGTACTGTATATAAAAAAAATTGATACGTCAAAAAAAATAGTCAGTACCACAAACGAATGAGTTGCGTGAATCACACGAATTCGTTAAGTCAAATAAGTGTGCAGATATTCTAGGAACCTTACGGTGCGTTCAGAACGGGTTTTCTTGGGAGGCTCGATCGAAGGTTCGGTAGCTGTCGCTGTGCTAGCGACTTCATCGATGTCTACACGATCTTCTGTTACTTGTGGATTTTGGGGTACGTTCAGCTCTATGCCAATAGGATTACCCTCCAAGTAAGCCGGTTTCAGACGGTCAATGCTGACGGTGTCCTCGCGGCCGTTTTTGTCCAAGACAAAGAATTTATCAGAACGTTTAATTACTTTATAAGGTCCGTCATATGGGGGTTCCAGCGGTCTGCGCACAGAGTCGCGACGAACAAATACATGTGAAGAAGTTTTCAAACACGGATGAACGAAAACATCAATGGACTGAAGACGAAGGGGAGCAGGTTTAGCTGAACGCATTGCGTTTGTAAGCCTGCTGACGTATGAAGCGTGATCTACCACTGGTGGGAAGCTCGAGGGAGAAACAAATTCACCAGGCAGTCGCAGTGTCGTGCCATATACTAGCTCAACGCTAGTACAACCAGCATCGGTTTTCAAGGCGTTTCGTATCCCTAGGAGAACTAACGGCAGGGATTCAGTCCAATGGGTGGTGTTTGCAGCTGACAGACCAGCTTTCAGCTGTCTGTGTAGACGTTCTACCATATCATTAGCTTGAGGATGGTAGGCTGTTGTTCGAAATCGCATGCAACCTATGATTTTAGTCAGGGCAAAGAATAAGCCACTTTGGAATTGCCGCCCGCGATCAGTTGTTATGGAAGATGGGTGTCAATCACGTCTCATAAACCGTTAATGCCCAGCTCTTGCTACGCTCGGGCCCACGCTGTTCCTTGAAGTTTTCAGAAACGCTTAGTTATAACGGACGAATAAACCAAAACACCGATTGGCCGCTTGATATTTCTTTATTGTTACACCAACATATAAAAGGAATAAGTGAACTAAGGTCTGAAAACAAATATTACAATAATAAATCATTGTATTACTTCTGACGATGTTTCACTCTTCTTTCTGAACAGCGACTGATGAGACGATGACTGTCGTATTGATGCCTGAGCGAAAATTGGGGAAGTTGATTTTAAGCAAACAACCAAGAATTGATCGTTCAATCTTCAACTCCATTGACACTCCCTGGCAAAAAAGGGATCCAACCCTTTTTTCCTTCACGATCAATGCACGTTGACTTGGATGCCATTGCGAGAACCTGGGTCACGCGGACAGAGCTGAAATGGAAAACAAACAGAAAAGCCAACACACCACAAGCATACTCACAGCACAATCTCACACATCGCTGACGACCTGCGCCTCCAGACAGAGACCTCCTCTTGACATCTTGCAACACAATCGCCACTTACTAGAATGACTCTTGCAGAATGCAACTTGACCATAGCACCAACTCATGATACTCTACGCACATCCTCTTATCTACTCACTACCAATTACCACTGCAATCGCTTGTCACTCATTCTGCCTCAGTTCTAGTAGCGGTGACGCATGCGAGCCTCAGTCGTTTACACTCTTTCTCCCGGCGTGTGGGACCGCAGCTAACAATTATCTCCGTGTGCATTTCATTCTCAGCAATAGCCTAGCCTCCCCGGCGTATACGACCCATCTGCTGTCCTTAACATCAATCAATTCATTCATGGATGTAGAAGACTCGAAACAACTTCAGAAGTAATCACGACGAAAATTTTAACAAAATTACGCAATAACAACAAGGTACGAAAACAACAAGTAAACACAATGAATCCAGAAAGCACCGACTGATATGACACACCACACATATATACAAACTGTACACAAAACCTCGCGGATCACATCTTGATGGAATTCATTTGAAGAATTAAAAAAAAAAAAAAAAAAAAAAAAAAAAAAAAAAAAAAAAAAAAAAAAAAAAAAAAAAAAAAAAAAAAAAAAAAAAATTAAACAAAAATTACAATAATTGGAACTCACACAATTATTTAACACAAACATATGTACAATCACTACATCAAATGTTGTGGATTCTGACACGACAAACTACCCTCGAAGAACTGTAGGACTCACAGCAGTACGCCTACATTCCTTCTCAGGTTGATGATCCAAGTGGAAGTCGTCCAGACGCAAACCGAATTACCAACAGACAGATGAAAGATGATATCAATTCAGTATATACAATATGAACATATTTAGAAAATCACACATCAAGCACATTGGACTGCTCATTGATGCGCTACCCTTTGGAGAATTGTAGGACTTACAGCAGTACGCCTACAACCCTTCTCAGGTTGACGCCCTAGGTTTCAGAATCGTCGCAGAGTTCATTTGCTAACTTCCTTCTATGAGCTATATCCTCAAATCTGAACGGTAGCACGCTCATGTCATTGTATCGTAGAATATAAATGACGAAAAAACATACGACGTATCTGGTCAACCAAGCGTAGAAACAGAGTAATTTACACCAAAGATAATAACATTCAAATAGTAACTTGAAACAAGAAATGCCTTTATTCGTGCAAGTCAATTTAACAATTACTCTCTCGTTTACACTTGGTTTATTCTCACTAAACTGACCGTTGATATTCGTCCTTTCAAACGAACTGATAATAGCATTGTCATTGCACAAGATACTTGAGTTGATGGGTGTCTGTTTCATTGTGGATGACAGCACCAACGACGACTGATTGATATCAGTTGATGAAGTTAGCGGTGGATCAAAAGCTGCTGTTGCTCGACTTTCAGAATGTTGTCTACCTGCAAGACCACCACCACTGCTGTCTTTCACTACTAGTTCGGGTTTAGCACTATCATCTGATGATAGGTGGGCTACATGCTGATCACTCACAATGACTGTCTGAAAAGTATGCATGCCTTCTGCAACTGCATTTATTTCCACTTCACGTTCAGTTGTACAGAACTTTTGTTCAACCCAGCAGTAGTAGGCATATCCCTCATCTCATCATGATCAACCAAAGACAACTGTGAAGTATCATGATCATTATCACGAATATTCACTTTACCGTCAAAATCATCATTTTCAAACTCTTTAATAACAGAAGTAGACAATTTCGGTTCCTCCTCGCAAATCCTATAAGGTTTTATAACTTCACTCTGACTAGTTATACCTTGTAAACTTATGGAGTCAGAACTGCACTCTGAAGCAGTAACTCTATTCTGTGACACTCTATTCAACAATGGTTTACCAGTTGCAACTACAGACTTCTTGACCAAACCGTTATCGTCACACAATTCGGAGTCAGGCCTGGAGTTATTAACTTTTTCTGTATCGCGGTACGTTCAACGTTTGCGTTACATTTTTACGTGATTCGTTACATAAAATTTATCTTGTTGTAGTACTTGCACAAGTACTATACCACTTCCATACTTGTAACCACTAACTTCCATTTCTAATAGTTATGGTTAATCAAAGTAAAAAGCAACGAACCCAATCCCCTGTAAAACTGGTGTCTAATTTAACGTCCTTGATTGCTACATCAAGCAACACACCCCCTACAAACGGCTATAATGAGTCACATAACTCACTTGTATGCCGTAAGCGTCGAGCTGTAACTGAGGATAAAACTGTACTGACAGCTAGTATTAGCACTACTCCTAAAAATTCAGTACCCTCTGCTCATACAGAACCCCTCCCTTCACCTTATGTGCTTATCGAAAAACTCCAGCCATCAAGCTCTTCTTCAGTACTATCTTCAGAAATAGAACTTCTAAAGTTGTCTATAGGTGAACTTAAGGCTGAGTTAAGGGAAATAAAAAACAGCAAGTCAGTAAATGCTGGAAACATCGAAACCGATACCGAGATATCCAAATTATCAGATCAGATCAGCGATATCAGATCGCAGGTCTGTGAATTGACACCTCTAACTATCCTCATGAAAACTGTAAACCTTAACAAGCTTGACACAGAATCGGTAACTAAGGTAGATAACCTCATTAATTTTGTTACCACAGAAGTAACAAAACGACTCGACGCAAAACTGAGTGCTATTGTCTACAACGTTCCGGACAATGAGGCACTAAAAAAGGTACAGCGCATCTTACTTAGTGAAGCGAAAATGCCTAACTCCAAGACTAAGTGCTATAGGCTGAAGAAGAGTCAACATGAGAAGTGTTGTCCTATTCGTTTTCAGTTCGAAACACCGGCAGAGACCAGAAAATTCATTCACTCCCAACACACCCTATCGCAAGCCAGAAACTACAAACATATAAAGGTCGGGGTGGACAAAACAGTCATAGAAAGGCGCGCATACAACTATCTTGCTAAGACTAATTGTGAAATAGGTAATAGGACATTGCAAGCAGCCATTATTCCCAACCCTGTGAAAGATACAGTAGACCCCACCGCATCACCCCTCTCAAAACACACAGAAATATCCCATCAGAGTGCAACACCAGCCGAAAGGCCACTAGACTGTAACCAAATAAATAACAAAACCATACCACCTATCACCGCAGAATCTAAAATGCCATTAAATAACCCCAGAAAAAAAGTTAAAACCCCCCGAAATTCGACTTTGTCCTCTCCTAGCCATAACTTCATTGCTAAAGGTAAGGAAAATATGCCCCTAAATCATACCAACAAAAACAGTGGCAGCTTAAATAAACCCACACTCCCCACGGTCAATAGTACTAGCACCCACAACGTGCTAAATCGCACCATGGCACACACTGATATCCAATGTCACAACAATGTCACCCTCAATAGTACAAGTGGTAATAGTCAGAACTCGGCTATCAACAACTCAGGGTCTTCAGAGTATGGCACACAAACAAATTTTGACCGGATATATGGTACAAGTCTGCTGGGAACTAACCCACAATGCAGTACACATGAAACCCACACAAGGACACAACTAGCATCAAACAATAGGTGGAATAATAAGCCATGGTCATCAAAAGGATCCAATCATTTTTTATCCCCCGCGTCCCTGTCAGCGTTGAAAAAACAGCTGGTAGGGATGTTAACACTCCTAAACCACTAGAGCTGGCTCCCTCCTTGCATGAAAACAGGAACGGTCTAGTGCACCCGTATCCATTAGGCACACTTGACACCTGCACAAGTATAGGTCAAATAAAGAACCCTACCCACTTCTGTAACCTAACTAAAAATAAAAATTCCTTAGTCTATAGCAAATCCAGTACTCCAACTCCTAATTCTTCACCGAAAACAGCACACACCAACTCGATAGACATAGGTGAGCATGATGCTGAAACTCCTCTTAACATAGGATCATCATGTCCAGCAGAACTACTGGGTGCTGAACCATATTCGGGGCTGACTAACGAACTTAAATACTTCAAATGCTACTTCAACTCTCATCTTTACGTAATCCTCATAAATGCTAGATCTGTTCTAAATAAATTGCCGATGCTCAGAGCACTCACAGTAATATACAAACCCCCTGTAATTGTCATCACTGAATCTTGGTGTCATTCGAACATCCTGGATGAAGAAATAAGCTTAGATAACTACACACACTTTCGGTGTGACAGGGAAGGTGGTAAGGGAGGGGGTTGTCTCATGTACTTTCTGAATGCACTTACTGTATCACAGCTAGAAAGTAGTACACTTAACATGCCTGAGACTCTATGGGTTAATGTACACTTAAATAACGTAACAGCATTAATTGGATGCACCTACAGAGCACCTGGCACCTTTAGTAATTACGAGACCCAACTTATTAATACTCTGGAGCAATTATCCGACTTACAATACGACCATAAGATCCTATGTGGGGACTTTAACTTACCTGAAATCAACTGGGATATACCCACAGGTCCAACTAAATTTGATAAGTTCTTAGGCACACTGGATATACTTGGCTGGAAACAAACTGTCACTACTCCCACAAGAGGTAACAACGTACTAGACTTAATCTTCTGCCACAATATAAGCCCCCTTTCAACGCTAGTAGGTTCTGAGTTTCCAGGGAGCGACCACAAAACAGTGGTATGTGCACTGCCAATTCCGCTGAGTAGCAATGCATCTCATACCTCCACTTCACAACAAGTAATATATAGGAACTATAGTAAGGCAAACTGGGCCTTAGTTGAATCGATGCTAAGATCCTCCAAATGGGATGAATACTTCACTACTGATGACCTATCGAGAGCCCTAACCATCTTCTACCATAACTCAAACACATGCTTAGATGCTGTCATTCCACTCCAAACACTAAAGGTTTCCCCACACAGAAAGTCATTCATAAAACCAAAGGATCGTAAGAAACTGAAGAAACTCTCAACAAGTTACTTCAAACACCACGACTTTGGCACTCTAGGTCTAATACTTAAAACCCTTAGCTCCATCACACAAGCTCAAGATTTCCGTATGAGAAAGGAAGAACGCATCGCAGTAGCCAGTCCTGCTAGAGTGTATGCACTCACAGAAATCTTAAGGAAGCGAATGAATCGCAAAAATCACAGCATTTCTCTCCTCATAGACAAAGGTAGGCTATGCACTAACTCTGCAGACATATGTGAACTATTCAACAAAACGTTTGCAGGTAACTACCTTAAGCCCTCAGTCCAGCTACTCGATATACACCCTATTACTAATATGGCACAAACTCCATCTCCACTCACACCAAACCAAATTAGCACTGTTCAATTCACTTACGCTAATATTAACCAAACTATAAGAACCCTCAAAAGTTCAAAAGGTTTCGGTACCGACGGTATATCATCTTACTTCTATAAATATGGTGGCCCTGACATTCCTCTACTGCTGCTTAAAATATTCACAATGTCCCTAGAAACCCAAACTTACCCTGACATATGGAAGACTACATTCATTATGCCTAAACACAAATCTGGCTCGAAAACTGAAGTCAGTAACTACCGGCCAATCAATATCACACCTATAGCATCTAGAATCATGGAGAGACTAGTCAAAGATAACCTAATCAAACATATGCTTAGCTGCAACATCATAAGTCCGAACCAACATGGATTCCTGAAATCCAGATCATGTTTAACATGTCACCTAGACTTCTTCAATTTTGTAACCAGCAGTCGTGACAGACGGCAACTAGTACTTGTCATCTACTTTGACATTTCTAAGGCATTTGACCGTGTTGACCATTTACTGCTAACAAATAAACTGAACTCCTTAGGAATACGTGACCCATTATTAGGATGGCTTAAATCATTCCTTAACAATAGGTCCCAAATAGTTAAACTCGGGTCTGCAACCTCCAAACCTAGCCCTATCACTTCTGGTGTAGTACAAGGTAGTGTCATTGGACCCCTCCTATTTACACTATACATCAATGACATATGCGCTTGCTTCACGCACGGGAAACCATTCATCTTTGCAGATGACCTAAAAGTAGCTTATACATTCCAACGTGATGACTTAGGGAACTTCGAGAATGTAGTACAGAAGGAATTAGATAAAATGACTGCTTGGTCGTCCCTATGGAATCTCCAATTCAATCTGAACAAATGTGGCTGGATCTGCTTCGGTGCACCCTCAATTGACCTGAAATTAACGCTCCAATCTGCTAACCTAACAAGACTCCGAAGTGTCGTTGACCTAGGCCTGAGGTACTCTAGTGACTTGACATTCTCTGAGCAAGTAGCATCACAGACTAGAAAATCGAGGATGCTCTTAGGATGCATACTCAGGAACTTTCACGACAATGAAGCCAAGCTAATTCTGTACAAAACATGTGTCAGACCACTACTAGAATACTGTCCATTTATTATAAGCAGCACTCGCACACGTGACAAGCTAAGGATGGAAAGTATCCAACGATATTTTACCTCAAAACTTGTTGGCTACGATTGTAAGAAAGACTACATCTCACGGTGCATGATCCTAAAACTCGACCCACTTTGGACAAGGCGACTTATTATAAACCTAATATTCTTCTTTAAGGTCCTTCACAAAATATCATTCTCAGACCACAGGGACATACAATTCGCACAGGAAGGTTCTTACGATCTGCGTAACCAAACTTCCACAGTGACAACTCATTCTTTTAAGCCAACACTCCGTGAAAACTTCTTCACAGTCATGTATTCAAAAATATGGAATAGCCTGCCCCTAGATATCAGAACTTGCTCTTCGGTTACAAGTTTCAAACGCTCTCTATACAGACTGTTTCACTCTACTGATTATATCAATAAACTATTTACTCCTAAAACGAATCAACTACTAATCTACTACAGCACCTAAAAAACGCACTTCAACACCCTTAACAATCTAAAAACCATAAATAAACTAGCAGCATGGATGCATAAAGACATACAACGGAACATACAGGAATAGTTTACCCTTAGAAATAGGACGTGTCACTTTATTGTAACCTTCAAACGCTTGCTATATAAACTGTTTTATCCCAATGTCTATCCCTACCAGAACTCATTACTTACTTCTAAAACGCATCAGTCATTAGAACACTAAAACGCTCAGACTCATTAATACACATCATGACACTAAATAGACTCTAAGACTTCGCATAAATACGTGAAAAGAAATACTGTAACTAAAAATAATTTATTAAGTACAATTGACATAAACAATTATATATGCATAATAGATTAATGTTCTTTTAATGTTCACATACTTTCTATTTCTGGTACTCTGCTACTCCTATTCATCTTCTGGTTGAGGTCGAACAACCCTGCATCTAAACTGAAATGAGGATTAATTCCAAACCATCTATCTCATAACCACACAAATTCCATGAACGATCCAATTCTACCATTTGAAGACGCTGGCGAACATGCTGTAAATGAGTATTCATGATCTGAAATGAAGAAGCAACTGGTTTTCAATCAGTTTTCAACATTTTACTCAACTTACGAATACAGTCCGCCATGCAGACAAAAATGGAGCAAATGGAGGATTCTGGAACCGACCTCGGCACCATTTGATGCAGTAAAACAACTTCACATGACCTCATCTAGTTTTCGCATCCGCGATCAAATTTCTTTCCTGTTATAAAACTACGATAAGTCTACTGAAAAAATGGAATAAATATATCACTGATCTCAACATAATACATCAATAAACTTTGAGCCGAGGGTGCTGTTCACAACAAAGTTATGTAAGAGGATTGACTTCAAGCTTTATTTTTCCCAGATATCCGCATTACATTCATCTGATGTCTAGGTTTTTTGTTAATGCGAAGACAATATCTCTATATCTCTTAATGTGCTACACAAACAGACTTTATAGCAGACTGTTCCGACTGACTCTCATGTCAGAAAGAACAACCAAACTGTAAATTCATCATACATCAAATTTTGTGTAATTTATATAATAACTTATCCATGCCTGTACAATTGGTATGTTCCTGCATAAACAGGAAGAAATATATATTATTAATACCAGAAGGACAGAATTCTACACCTGCATCAACTGTAGGCCAGTGTGTGAGACACATCAAGACTAAAAGGAAACGTTCAAGACGTCATAAGACCTCGAAGGCGTCATCAAGGAAAGGGGATGAATGTCAGGCGTGCAGCATCACAGTTTCTAAAACTGATTCAGCGTTTGAATGTAATTTTTGCAAACGATGGGTGCACTGTCGTTGTGACAAAGAAGTACCGAAAGCATACTATGAGTTTATGAGAAATAACCCATGCCCATGGTTTTGGTACGTGTGTCCACTTTGTCGCCCTGGCATAGTCCCACAAAGCGTGTCTGCGGATAGCAGAAATAACACGCTCTTGTGCCCCAACACAGTATCATGCAGCTCCCCCCTGCTAAACTCGCACTGCCGAAACTGGTCAAAGACTTAAAGAAGGACACACCAGCCCTAGTGACTGGAAATGCCAATTCTCACAAGGTGAAGATTAGCAAGGTTCCATCCACATCAGGCGAAGGCAAAATTACAAAGGCACTACTTGCATCCACTAGCAAGCCTGGCAACACAAAAAAGGCTGTCCAGGTACCGATGAAGCCTAATGTTGCTAATGATGCAAAGGACTGCAAGAAGCCGAAGGCCAAACCTAAGTCTGAGGGTAGTCGGTCTAACTCTCTCATCCTCTTTAACGTACCTGTGAGCACGGATAGCTTGCTCGAACAACGGGCCCTGTTTGATCAGGAACAGTGGTCCAACCTGTGCGGCAAAGTCGGTCTGAACATTAGTTCAGCAAAACTGTGCAGACTGTACAGGGGTGTCCACACGCCTCAGGGTAAGCCACCCCCATTACGGGTTACACTGGACTCTGCCGAAGAGGCCGAAAAAGTACTGTTAATGGCTCAGGTACTAGCCCTGGACAGAAGTTCTAACATAAGAGCGCGGCAAGATAGACCATGGGCTGTCAGAAATATGGCGAGGGAGTCACCGGAACTGATGCCTTCCACCTCTACGGTGATACACGGTGTTCCGGAGCTGGAAACCGGCACTGCTTGTGAAAAACACATGCACGACGTACAACAATGGAGATGACTGTCATCTCAGATGGCCCCTGGCGCTTCTGGAGCCATCTCCATTTTCCGACTACCTCGTCCCGCTCATCTAACATTGATTAACTCTCCAAAGCTGCTATGTGTCACATTCAACTCCCCGGAGCAGTTGTCCATATCACTTCAACGGTGGTATGAGACCAAGGGAAAAATTGGAGGACACATCCGATGCTGTGAAAGCAGACCCAGAAATATAAGGAGGCAGCAAACTGAGGCTTTAATACGACCCCAAGCTTCGGTGACACTAGAGCGATGCAGCTCTGAGAATAATAGTCTGTGTCTCCCAAGTGTCCTGCGTAAATCCATTGAAAAAAACTACAACGGGCCGGTTCTATCGGAATCGGCCAACTAGTTCCAACATCAAGTCCCTCACCAGCAGACGGTTTCACGTCAACTACCCCACAACACTCTGAGGTTGTTAGACTCACTGTCAGTTGCCTATATAGCAATGTGAGGGGGCTGAGATGGAAAGTAGGTGAACTCCGAAATCTCCAAGCACACCTTCAACTGAAAATAATCATTCTCACTGAAACGTGGCTAAACCCCACTATCGCCGACAATGAAATCAGTATAGGTGATATGGTACTGGTCAGAAGAGACAGGGATAATAAGGAAGGAGGGGGAGTTGCTATATACTTTGATAGGCAACTTAAATGTGTGCGCGCAACGAACCCACCACTTATCGAACTCCCAGACTCCATATGGTGTCATTTCACTGTAGGCCACACCAAGCACTTACTGGGTGGCATCTACCGATCTCCCACCTGTGGGGCAGAGCACAATCAGCTACTGCTCAGCACTATCACAGGAATACGAGATTTGGGCTACGACCAAATCACCATAGCTGGAGATTTCAATGCTCCATCACTGAACCTCGGCTCCGGGTGTGCTAAGGGAAAATTTGGCCGAAACCTACTGCAAACTATTCGAAACACGGGACTGACTGAGAATGTTGGAGACGACACTAGGTGGGGCCCTAGTGGAAAGTCATCAAAACTAGATTATATTCTAACTAGTGACCAGCTACTCGTCGAAAAGGTCCAGATCATGACTCCTCTGGGAAGCAGTGACCATGCAGTCATAGGTTTCGATCTTGTTCTCCGTGAGCGTTTGCAATGGGATGTTACGCGACCATGTCTGTGCTACAGCAAGGCTGACTATGCTGAAATGCGGAGGCTCTTGTCCGACGCAGACTGGCCCTTAGCATGGGACGACCTATCTGTGGATGAACACTGGGAAGTGGTAAAAAAGATTATCCATACAGCAATCTCGGATACCGTCCCTTTAGTCACAACACAGCCCAAGAGAAAGACGTCATGGTTGAAGAGAGGCACGCAACGTATTCTGCAAGCAAAGCGGAAGGCTTGGTTTACGTGGCGTGTATCTAAGAGTCAGACCGACCATGATGCATACCTCGAACTCAGGAACCGGTGTAATGCAAGAGTCAGGAGGGACAGAAGGTCATTCCAGGCTAACCTTGCTAAAAAACTCCTATCAAACCCTAAAAACTTGTACCGATTCATGTCGGAAAGAAAACCGACAAACCAAGGGGCATGCGCCTTAGTAGGCCCAAACGGTCAATATCTCACTAGTCTGGAGATGGCTGAAACATTCAGTTCAGCCTTCGCTAAACAGCTAAACAGCAATGTGGATATTACAGTTACGGACCAAAATGGTGGCACCACTATTTCAGAGGAGGAAGACCTAGCGACTACTCCCCAAATAAACCCCGCAATAGTACTAAGGAAGCTACAGCGACTCATACCTGGGAAGTCCCCAGGTTGTGATGACATCAGGCCATCTGTTCTGAAACAGTGCGCCGAGGCTCTCTGTAGACCCCTGTGCGACTTGTTCCAACACTCAATGGATTCGGGGACCCTGCCAAGGGAGTGGAAAAGAGCCATCCTTTCTCCAATCTTCAAGGGTGGGGACAGGCAAAACGCTGCTAGCTATAGACCAGTAGCTCTACTCCCAGTGGTATCAAAAGTACTGGAAAGTATTATTGACGACCACATCAGGGAATATTTCGATAGGACTAATATACTACATGAAGCCCAACATGGTTTCAGAAAAGGCAGATCCTGCGTCACTAACCTACTGTCAGCTTGGGACGACTGGACATCATGCTGGGACTTGAACGTACCAGTCCATGTGGTCTTCCTAGACTTTGAGAAGGCATTTGACACTGTTCACCATGACCTTCTCCTACATAAAATAAACCAGGCAGGCATAGGTGAGCCACTTCTGTCATGGTTGAAGGACTACCTAGCCGACAGGCAATTTTGCACTAAGGTTAACCGAGTCCGATCATCTTGGCACAGATCGTCATCAGGAGTGTCGCAGGGTTCTATCCTAGGACCACTGATGTTTTCGATTTTCATCAATGATCTACCACACCGTCTGAGCTGCCCGACTCTCCTGTACGCTGACGACGTAAAAATATGGAGGGCGATAAAGTGTCCGGAGGACTCAGATAGGCTACAGGAATACCTAAACCTTCTGGAAGACTGGGCGGTGGCCAGTGGCATGACTTTCAACTTGAAAAACTGCAAAGTAGTGAAGTTGCGCACCTGCAGACTGCAGAATGCAAGTTACACCCTGTGCAATGAAAGCTTGTCCTGCGCAACGTCGGAACGCGACTTAGGTCTAGTTCTAACGGAAAAAATGGACACAAGCGTAAATTAGACGGGGGACCTAGCGAGGGCATATGCGGTCATACACTTTACGCATAGACAGTTAGGTGCACTCACTCCTGAGCTCTTTCTAATGTTGTACAAAACATACGTCAGGCCACACCTTGAGGTGCATAATATTATTGCACCCCCAATGCTGAGAAGAGATGCCAACCTCTTGGAAAGAGTCCAACGACGGGCAACAAAAGGAGTGGTTGGTCTCCGAAACAAACCATATGATGAAAGGCTGAAGAAATTAGGCCTGTTCACACTTAGTTTACCGTCGGCTTAGGGGGATTCGGTTACTGCCTACAAAAATAACGAATGACCAGAATCACCTAAACAAAG